>JAVFKF010000019.1:27370000-29870000 GCA_036926295.1 Pachydiplax longipennis
GATTCTTATTCCCGCTCTTTCCATTTCCTCCGCCATAAATTTAAGGCGCCATATCGCCTCCGTCCGACCAACTAATGCAGCACGAAAAAATTAACAGCTTTCGAATACTCCGAGGCCGAATTTCACCGCCATTATTCAAGGCACTTATATCGGAGTTCGATTACTCGACGGGGCACGTAAAATAGATGTAGGCTCTCGGGAAAGAGGCGTCTTAAATCAAGTGAAATACTGCGCTCAGACGTTGCGGAATGATTCCTGCCTCAGCTGATGAACGGGAATAATTAAGTGCCCTTCGACCCTCGATGTCGTGTATTTTAATCCTTGAGAGGCATTTCGCTTTGAAGTAGTTTCCACAACTGTTTACTGGCAACCGATTTCGACTCATACGGTTCATCATCAGATCATAATCTATGAATTCAGTCAGTGTTGAGTTGATGTGAGTCTATAATAGGAGGACCTGAAGATGTCTGGCATTGGTCGAAACAGGTCACCGGTAAACTATTGAGGAAATAATCTTTTGTACATTAAATTTATTCTCGATAACGTTCCACCGAGTACAGTCAAACCACACAAACCACAATGGAAAATTAATTAATAGGTACGATAGACGAGTGAAAATAAGCGACACTGGGTTCGAACCCAGCTTCACTAAGTTTACAAGGTCTTATAAGAATTAAATTTCCATGCCGCAATGATTTATCCTCCTTATTGGCATTAAATTGTTAATATGATAAATCAGATTGACTCGATATTCGTGGAATAGAAAGCTAATATATGATTACTCATTTCTATTAAAAGTCATTTCTGGAATTGAGTTTCAAATGATTATTATATCTTCGAAAGTTACAATATTATCTTCACTGAGGGAGAATATGTATGAAAACTAAAGTGAACAGAAGTGCCATATTTTTATTGTGATCTCATTTATTGCGTAAAATTAAGCTCCATTTGTTAAATCTTAATTGCAACACTATAAATACCCAATGTTACTACTTTGAACAAACAATCCGTTTTTAGTTTTCTGTGCTGAGTTTATAATTATTGAATATTACACTTACTTTAAATTCCATCAAGTAAGTAAAAGATACATTATAAAAATCATACGATGACTGTTGTAAGCGCTTATATAAAAGTATTTACGAAAATATTTTTCGAATTGACTGTTATAACGAAGTGACTGCCTTTTAAACAAGAAAAAATAAGCATTAATTTTGCATTACTCACTTCGATAATCATAGGATAGTAGTTGTTAAAGTGACAGTGAGTACCTCAAATCCTTAATTTGAACAACTCAAAATCCGCGTACGATTGCCAAGAACCAAATTTTAAATCCGGTGACCCTTATACGAATCCTACATGAAGTTCTCTGTTCGGGTGTGCAGGTGACGTTAGTAGTCAAGGGTGTGGAAATTTCCCTCTGGAAACAGATTATGGAGTAGCTTGGATGCTGAGAAGCGGGCATTCAAATGTCTTTAAAATCCATCGATAGAATATATAGCGATATTACTCACTATGAAAATGCTTCAGCCAAACGGCCATCAGGTTTTATGATGAAATACTGAAGAACATAGATTTCAGCAAGATTAATCAGATAGTTCATTTTAGAAATTCTATTGAATGTTATCGCGTAGATAATTTTCAGTTTTATAAAAAGCACATACCTAACTGTAGAGAAATTGTAAAATGAATTGAGAAATTATATTTGTCATTCCCGTAGTCTTTCAGTATATCGTAATTATTTCTTTATTTCCTCGTTAAAGGAATTTTAGATATAAATAAATAGTATCAGTATCTTTTTGTAATATCTTACGTTTATATATCGAAATCCCAAGAAGAAACGTAAGGTTGACTAATGATAGGACTTCCAAATTGATCAATGATATGACGAACCATACCCCTTCCCTTCTCCTTTCTCTAGTATTGAAACTCCATAGACATATCGTATATAAATTTCCTCATTTCTGATTTTAGTGTGTCCGATGATGATGATGAAACCGAATGTCAAAATAAAAATGGTAAAAAATGCGAAGTAATCTCATTAACTTATACTTGAGAGTCTTTCGATAATCCTTCAACACAGCAAGGTATCATAAAAAGCACGTTCAATATCCATCGTAATCTACGTTATAATTAAAAGTAACTTTTCTCAGCAATATTTTCTTCATGATAGTGCATTTTAGGTTGTAAGTCTAAGACACAATCGAATCTAAGACTCATCTGATTTTTGGAAGCTCTATAAACGCAAAAACTCTCTTAGAAAATAGAAGATACCGTTATTTAATTTTTCGCAGATTACGTCCAAATAAAGATCACTTAAGGGTAGACAACCTGCAACTCACATTCGATAGTTTTGCATTTGACTTTCAAGTGGAAAAGATATGCCATTACAGGCTCCACCATCATTCGAGACTTCTTCACAAGGTGCAGTTTTCAGAAGATCATTTAGTAGTTTTTGCACCAATAGATGACAGGGTTATTTGGTGATGCGAAAGAAACATAAGATTCTGGAACGTACTGATAATTGACGAGTCTGGTTACCGCAAAGGAAATTTGGTGTATTTCACTACAACGAGACGTTTTACGACATTATAATTGCTCCTTTAAAGAGTGTTGAGCTTAATGAAAGGGTGAAAAATGCTGGAGCTAATTGGAAAGGAGGAGTACGTCAATCCTAAAAGGGGAAGGATTGAATTTGGGAGGGAAACGTAAAATACGTAGCAAGTAATGGTCCCAAGGGAGGAATCCCGTGAAGAATGCAGCCAGGAGGCGAGTGAATTAAGAGAAACCCTAGAAAGAGAGACAAGAAGAAAGGTTCCGTGAAGATCATGGGGAACAGTGGTAGAAGGATATGGAAAGTGAAGGGTAAGAAAGGAGTATGTCCGATAATAAACTGACGATACTGTCTCATGAGGAGGATATCAAACCGGAGGCGAAAGCCGAAACCGGATAAAAGTTATTTTTTTCCGGAGTGAAAACCGAACTCGATCTGAAATATTAAAATTCTGGGACACAAGCTGAAACCTTAAACTGTTATTTATTCCTTTCCAAATTTCGGCCTCAAACAAAACCATTTTAATTGAGAGTAAATCAATGTAGCTATACAAAACATGTATAAAGGCGACTTAAAACTAACCTAAATTAATGATGTTCTCTTTTAATTTAACATTTTGATGATTATTTCTCTAACATTGCAATTTATATTATAAAATTTAATCTAAGCTAATTTTACTAACCTACAAATTATAAAATAACTTTCAGAAGAGTGTAATATTTTAATGTCGACGTCGAGAAAATCATATTACCGGCTATTTGAAAAATTCATCACTTCAGAACTTTCTTACGATGAAATAACTTAATAATTCCAGTACACAACGTAAGCCATTTTCGAGAAACATCGACAAATGGTTGCAAGAAGTTAATCGCTAAAACAGGTAATTACTTCTGGTAATTCTTTCCGCAGAGCTTTAAAGAAGATAACAGGATATTAGGTAAGAATGTAGGTGTTAATACACACCCTGCCACACGCCACTGGAGGCTAACGCGGTATACGTCGAAATCTAAAATCATGACACTGAAGAGTATAGAAGCCACAGTCGATTCTGATCGCCAAATCTAATTGAGGAGGGAAAATTTGAAAAGGAAAATCCTTCCATTCTTATTCAGTTTCAAATTTTAGCTACTCAAATTGTATCCGATTAAATAAATTTTCAGTTTTGTTAATATTGACTTGGAATGTATACTTTTATTTGTAGTTGCAGTAGCAGTATTGTTAAAAGCACCTCGACAGCTGAAGTCATTTCGTACATAAGCCCTGACCGGGAATCGAACCAGGGACCGCTTTCGACAGTTTAACGCGCTGCCCACTAAGCTATCAGGGAACCCCTTGAAATTGCTTTTCGTTACTTTTAGAAGGGGATAGTGTATGATGGCATACTGCCTTCGTTATAAAGTTCATAAATCTTCAGACTTTAGTTTTCCAAGACACACATATGTACAAGTACGAATTTAAGATATACCGAACTACAAGTTTATAAGCTTCATTTCCAAGTCACGTTTAAATAAAGAGATCGCAAAGCGTAGAATGAAATTTCGTAAAATATCGTGTCATGGAATTAAAAAAGATCTTATCTAGCGTTACTTGGTGGAATTTCATTTTAAGTACAGTGTAATTACAAAACTTGAACACTCCCACAAAATGCAAAATCAATTACGCTGAGTTTATCGCGGAATTACTTTCACAGGAAATAAAATAAACCATAATCTATAGGCGCCTTACTTGTCTCTCAATATGAAGAAACAGGAGAATTCACGGTAAACCAGGAGCTTCCTTGCAGAACACCAAGAAGAACAAAACAGAACACGGTAAAGAATGTAGGTAAAGTATGTAAGAGCCCAAAGGATGGGCTAGAATTTGAGGAAGTAAATACGTTGTTTTGGAGGAAGGGAAGAGTTTTGCGTGGGGTAAGAGGGTGTAGAAAGATTAAGATGAGGTAGGTTGGTGGTCGGAGCAGCGTAAACCGTATGGAGCTCGTGTTTCCGTCGGACGAAACCTGCTTTTGATTAGTGTCTTTCAGGAGGCACTTCACTCGACCTCACAGATAAATATCGGAAGGAAGCTAATCTCATCTGTCATTGCACTGCAAATTTTTGACGAAATGTAGAAGTGCATTCATATGTGTTTCTGTAACAGTAATATAGGTTGTACGCGGGGGTGTATCACCTTTGTGTTCAGCTCAGTTCCTAGTACGAGTCGCATTTACCCTTTACCCTGTTTGAGTAATTCAAAAGTTTTCTTAAGTTAGTATCTATAATTAACTTTATTCTACGTCTTCACAACTAAATAGTATGATATTAGACACCTAAGAGTGTGGGGATAGAGGGTCATATATTACACATCATTACGTAGGGGTTACCATATTTATACAGCAAAAGACCGGATCATATGAAATTTTGAAAAGTTAAACCCGATCAAAACCGGAACTTTCCTTTAACACTTTCTTTTATCAAAATTTACGAATTTGTTACCCTTTTCCAATGAATGCTTAGAATAACCAAGTCATTTCTGTCTTTTGACCCTGATTGATGGATTCAATTAATTCATTATCAATGATTCAACAAATCATTGATAATGATACTTTGATTGAAATCTTTGTATATCCCTTCTTTTCTCAATTGGAGTTTTCTTTCGAATTGGAACAAGATAAAAATATAACCCTCTTGGGGTCGGAATTACTCTGAATCGGGAAAGTCCCGGTAAATACGGAAGGATGGTAAGGCTGCCATTTAACCATAATCAATCTTAAAAAATCTTCAAACGGATATTAAGACTAATTTCAAGTGAATGACATTCTTAGCATAAAACACAGCGAAAATTTTGTCATGTAAATCCAACATAATAGGAATCGATTTCAGCTAATGAAAGTGACGATTTCATAAACGTACTTCTACGAATGAGAAAATTTCACTCCGTTGTGCTCTCATTGCAACTCAGGACCACTTATACGGCGAAAACGACATCAAGTCTACCACTCAAGATTGTGGTAAAATATAGAGTATTGCGAGAATAAATATTTTGTCAACTCGTAAAAAAGAGTCGAAAAATGTGAAGCTAGAAATGAAGAGAAAGATGACATATGTATTCGGTTATTTTAGAGGATCAAGAACATATTTGAAGTGACGACGCGAGGGTAATTTACAGCGGTGCAAAAACAAGGCAGGGTGAGGCTGCAATAGTCTTGGACGTGAGGTCGGGACTCGAAGTTTTAAACACTGGACTAATAAACGACCAGTTGACGGAAGTGGGGTTCGTGACTGTTCGACGGTTGAATTAGGGATAGCTTTTGGGCACACGATGGCACGAGTGACCGCAAAGAAAATGAAATGGATTCCATGTGTAGTCAATTAGAAGCTGTAAATAAAGTAAAATCCGTTTAAGATGCTATCCCGCTTAAGACGCTATCCCGCTTGATACGCTATCCCGTTTATGAACCGGGTCACTTCTCACAGTCCCGGTCCCTCCTACACGAAACCCATGGTATGGATACCGCTTAAGACGCTCTGCTACCCGCTTAAGATGCGGATTTTTTTTGTTCCTATCACATCAACACAACTGTTCGTCTCATTCTACAAACAAAAAATTTTTACATTTTAAAATTTTTGTCACCGTCCTCTCACCTCTCCTTGTCTTTAAAAGGTTTCCTTGCCAGTTTCTTTCTTTGAATGAATAATTTATGAAAATACAATGATGATATCGCGAAGCAGAGTAATCTACATCCCAACATCGGAGTCTATAAGAACTCTGAGATAATGTGATCTTCTCTATCGATTTTAACTCAGGGCAGAGCGTAGATTAAAAGTTACTTTTCGGTGTTTCCTTTCGTCACAATCTTAAAAAGTAAACACATCGAAAAAACCAGAAAAGGAGTGTTTTGTAGGCTTTTAAGCGTGGTTTCGGAAACATCGTAATGCCCTCTCACCACTGCTGTTAAAAAAGATTGTTATCCTTCCCTAATTGTCCATCTGGTAAAATCTGCATAATTTTAGAGGGAAACTAAAATTAAGTAACTAAAACAATCTTTTTGTTTGAAAATCAGACTATTCTTAAAAAATATGATGCAATGCAATCAGCATTGCAGACAACAATCCAGTTATAACGTTATCCCGATGAACACGCGGTTTTCGCTTGGTCCACCGAAAAGCATCTTAACCGGGTTTTATTGTACAGAGCATGGATAAAAGATGATAATGACGCTGAAAGGCGAGGGAATAGTAGAATGGAGGTATTGTAGATATTTAATTGTTTATAATAATAATTTAATTAATTTATTGCATTGGCCGATACAGGGAGGAGGAAGATGTGGGCGAACGCCCCCTTGATGACTTCGTATTACCAGCAATTAGCCACAGATCTGACAGAAGCTTATATTAAAATCAGATTGTGGCATTTCTCAAGATCACTATACATCAACTTCAGCTATCACGCCAAAAAACGTCTTAAAGTTTAAGTGAGATGACTTCGTAAGGAAATTGTCTAAAATCGCTTCTCCTTGACAATTTTCTGTTCCATCCCTGAGATATTTGGGCCTTAAGTCTTATGACATTATATGTAAAAACGTAATGGCTATACATACTAATATCCGGGGGTGAACTTTACAATCAGAGGGAAGGACCATTTTGAGGCCCCACCAAGAGATGATTCACCTTAATACACGACAAAATGTACTATTTGGGCTTGCGTCCTCAGCTTGCGCTTGGTGCACCTAATGCCTAATGCAAATACCGTATATAGACGAATCTAAGACAAACCACTTTGAGGCGAACTCGATTATAAGAACAATCAGCTTTCTTTGGGACTCCATAATAGAAATAAAATAATAATCATCAATAATCGACGATAGAGTAGGAGGAATCCAAAACAACGAAACCTGCGATGTAAACCTGACTAAAGTCGAAGTCGTCAGGTACAAAACGAAATAAAAACAAAACCAGGGGTGTAAGATAATTTCGCTCGTCTGAGATAAGACAGTTCTGCTATTGAAATACGTATAGATCGGTTGCATTTTCTTTCTCAGTCTTTGAATTTCGGTTCTTTAGTTTGGCTACTGGACGACCTCACCTTAGCATATCAATGATTTCGTTGTTTTTTGTCTTCTCTCGAATTCGTTTACGATTTACGAATCACCATAGTTCGATATTTGGATCCTTTCCTTCGCATAAATAATGGCGAAATAAAATAAAGAAATTATTAATAAAATAATTTGAACGCATTAGTATTCTTGCACGCCATAGATGAGGATGGCGGAGAACAATATCCGTTCGACAATTCGTTTACCCTCCCATAATAAATTTATATATTTCACGGAAATCGACTCTTATGAGTGGAACTCGGCGTATATGGCAATACGAAGGACTTTCAAATTGGTATAATTCAATATCCGACGCATTGTGGTGAATCTTCAGGTAGGTTTACATGGCGCCCCGTTTAATCGGCTTCTCTAATGGAAATGGAGAAGCAGCTGCGAGTGGGCGTGGTCATGATCTAACTCCGCCCTCACCGTGGCATCTGCTTACCTTCACCTGAACCTATGTTTTGCGCACGGAGTCCTGCTTGCTGCTCGATTTATTTGTGTTTACGGCGGCTTAGGGTAAACGGCGGTGGAGAAGCAATGTCTGCCTGGCGCATCTCACGGTGTCCCCATAATCGATGGCCTCAAAAAGAGAAGCATGTTCAAGAATTCACTTCCCGCATTGAAAAAAGTGAACCAGAGCAATTAAAGGGGGGAAATAGTCCCCTACGTGAATTAGAATCCGCCGTCATCACTATTCAAATATTAGTAAACCGTACCGTAAAGCGTTCTGATCTTAATTTCAATATAATCATAATAAGAGAATGTATGTACTTAATATTTATACAATAAATTTTATAGATAATTGGATAAGTAAATTAAATACTAAATGAATTTCAAATATTATTGCTAAATCGAATAATATATGAAGGCTGAATTCCTTCTTTAAGATTATTATAAGCTAACTTGTGTAATAATATATCCTGCATATATATAGATATACATGTTTCCGTTAAAAATTATTACCAATAGGTAGTAAACACCTAAGTAAAAAGTGGACAGCATCTTTCCAGCCTTATATGAATGAAAGCTGCTGCCAGTAAAAAGTAAGGACACAAACAGCTAGATCGCAATCCGGCAATTAGTCGCCTTTGAACGAATCAAATCATAAAACATTTCTAGAAACGATTCAACCCTCATATTTCCTTCTTACAAACATCTAATTGTCGATAAATATGACTCACATTGAGTATCAACAATTAGATATTTGTATTTAGTTTTAGAATGCAGCCATTGGTATATGTTTATCGCTTCTTGTTTTTTTTAAGTAGTAATCAAGTGTACTGCAGCAAATCCCATTTTTTAGACAATTTCTATGATCTTAAACAGCAAGTACGTACAATTTAAGATGTAATAAAGCGATTAAGCGGGCGTATGAGGAAGGGACATTTTTACAGCGAGAGACGGTTTGGAGGAAAACCAGCAATCGTATGTTTTCATAGTACACTTCGAACATGGAAAAGTCGTTCAAACTTCAAATCTAACCTCACACGAATTTAACGGTCGAACTCCGGAACCTTTGAAGTTTGAGGAACCACAGTAAGTATTCCTTGGTTAAATTCTTTGAAAAGATTGAAATGCGTCGGAATAGCTTCGTATAATTAGAAGAATACCCATAAAGCTGTTTTCCTCTTACATCTCGGGTTCAGACGAATAAATTAAATTGTTACGTATATCCGATGAATATGCGCAAGCAGGTAACACAACTCATTTTTATGAAGCGCATTACCGGAAAAAGCGAAGAAAAGGCGAATGATGCTACTTTTCTTTATTCTGGCTTTGTGTAGAATATGCTGCAAGTAAATGATATTTTTAAGGTAGTACAATTTTTTGTAAAATTTTGAACTCGACGTTTGATTTGGGACAGCGAACAATTATATCAATTCTACATGCCTTGAAGATGTAAATCTGAAGACATTATAGGATCAACGGGTATATTCATTAAAGAAAAAGGAACACAAGGAAGAAAAACTGTTCATACAGTTGGTGGTACGGAACGATGTTAAGAGAATACTGTAAGAAATGAGCGAAATTTAGGTGAGAAAATCAAGAGAGACTCTTCCTACACTTCCATCAGCCGATCAAAGGTAAAGGTCCCAAGGTAAGCCACCCAGAAAAATTCAAATCGAGCACAAATTACTGAAATACCGAACGATGTTAGAATTGTGAAGAAGGCGAATGTAGCTCAGAGCATATCTCTCAAAGTGAGTGAGCAAAGGAAAGCCCAGACAGCGGGGAGGCGGTTTAAACGTCCTTCTCAGACTACTGTTCTTATTCTAATTTTCTTTCAATTTTCTACCTAATTAACTAGTCATACCACTTTCTATAGGAAAAGGGGTTTCAGTTCTCTTCTGTTTCCTATAAGATTATACTTGCAGCCTTAACCAAATTCCCGTGACCTTTTATTCTTATTCTTGTGGTTATAATTTTTGGACCTTACTTTCCTTTATTATTGGACAGACGTAAATTACATTCTCAAGGATTAATATTTCATGGAAAGGGGGATTGATCTCTGGTTAAGATGAAATCTCTAGCTATAAAAGAGCAAAGAATTCTTTCATATAATATCTATATTGAAAGAATGAAAGAATTCTTCGAGAAATGTCAAGCAAAAAAAAATACGGTTAGGTCTTGTTTTACTGATATTTATATCTCTTTTTCAGCAAGATGAAATACAATGAGCACGATGAAAAGACAACGCGTATGTTCCATATGAATAATATTGAAATGACAATCTGTTTTAAATAGAACTTGATTCAAGCATTACTTGCTGTATAAAATGTAATGTTGGAAACCAGTGGCCTAGATATAAGGGGTAATTCTGGTTATAATACAGAAAAATAGTCAACTAGTTCCAAAGCATAGGAATAGGGTCAGCATAGTTGTACGATAAAGTTCCTTGAAAGTAAAATGCAGAAAAATACGTAGATTTAGATTTGGAAAAATCTAAACCAACTATTAAAATATTGAAGAAAAGAGAAGGGATTGTAATTTGATGCAGATATATTTATATTGATGTAATTGCACATTTACTGAATGTATGTACCTTACGTTCATATTCCTGCATGAAAATTTAATTAACTGCAGATCTTCATGTGCCGAAGTTTACGTTCATTACGACGTCACCCATATAAAATTTTACCTGAAAACGACGATAAAATATCTTAGCTAAGGTGGGCTAAAGGCCTGCAAATGCCCGTGGAATGAATTTTAAAAGCTCCAGTTGAAAGAAAAGCTAAGACGTATGAGGTTGGCCGGATGGTGCGATTTGAGTAGCTTCGGGGTGAAGGAAGACGACTCTTCCAAGAAATATTTAAGCCAATAAATCAGAAAATGGTGTAAGCAAAAGAGATACTAGTTGGTTCACGATACTTCCTCTATTTTAAGATTTCGGGTTTCCGCTAATCGTCTCCTAACGAATCTTTTATCCTTTCGGATGAAGTATCCGGGAAGTAATTTTGACGTAAATCCGACATCAGCGGCTTTAATAATAATGATAAATTTGGAAGGCTTTATTGTATCGGAAATAAATCTGTGTAAACTTACAAGAGAGCACATGGCCCTACTTCGGCCCATCTCCGAAAATAAACGTGGGAGAGAAGGGGAGGAACTGGAATGGGAAGGAAAGGGATGGGGGCTTCCTAACTGGATGCGCTATTCAGAGGTATGCTTCTCAAAATTGACTATCATACTTCACTTGAGGTGCACGATTGCACCAAAGCATGAATAAGTCACTTCTGATACAGGCTGCTTCAGGAAATTTGCCAGGAACCATATCATTCATTTAATGGACTATTGTGTAGACTATTGAAATAAACAAAAATACGTTACTTAGTAATAGATTTATTAAATGTAACTTATACCGACGTTTGTACTTGATAGCATGATTTTATGCTTCATGAATAAAATTTCCAGTGACTATTGTATTTTACATACATCGTAAATATGATACCTTGATTTTCAGTTGTGAATGGGAGCAATCTTTAAGCAAGATGGAAATGGATGTAACGAATCAAATAGTTTTATGCCACAAATAAGTTAGGATAAAATATTCTAAGCTCCTCTATAGAGTATTGAATTCGCCACATCCATTAAAAATAAATGAATTGATAGTAAATCTGGTTATTCAGTTAATCAAATTTGATTCAACGAGGAAACTCAAAGTATCGGGAGATCATCTGGGAATCGACTAATGATTTTTAGTGCTACTAAATAAATAGAAATGGTGAGAAATAACCTGAAGTGATACTTATTGAGATTTGATTCCGGGCATTTTTTTCGAATTTACTCAAACACAGTAAGTACCACATGAATAATGTAAATATTTTTGGTTAAGGCTAAGAAATAGAGAATCGAAGAAATAAATTCTTTGGCCGCCAATAAGGTCAGCCGCCAGGAGCAGTTGCTTTGTTAGCGTCTGTCTTAAGTGAGCTTGATTTGATTCCAAATTCCGATCTATTCCGAACATATCTATATATCTAACCTTGCTTTGGAATGTTACTCAAAGAAAACGTTTCTAAAGATAAACAGAATAATTCAGAAAGTAAACGTTAGATAGACTAAATGTATATTTGGGCATTTCTAAGGCATAATATTTTCCGCTGTGCATTACTTCGACTAGTTTAAAAATTAACAATTAACTGTTTTCTGTGACGATAATAGTGGGGTGGAGTACAAATCAGACTAATCTAGCGAATAAAATTTCAAGAAAATCACGATTATGCAAACTACTAGGAAGGCCAAGTGAAGCAGTTAATAAAGCTAAAAAATATGTATAGAACCAATGTGGGTTCCACCGTCAAATTAAGAATTTGGACGAAATAAGGATGCATTGCGAAGGTGTGAAGACTAAGCAAAATGGACCTAGATCCAGGTTAAGGGCGTTACAGGGATAAATACAAACAACAGAAAAAACAAAGGAGAAAAAACGACCAGACATGAAACAGGTAATGTAAGAGGCACGCCATGCGAAACTTGGTCAGCTTTAGATTAGAATTCGGCTATATAAGTATTGCCCAAGTTTCCCCCTTCAGAAGCACATGTAATCACATCACTTGTGCCTGCTGATGAATGGCATATTTTTAATATTCATCATATGACATCTAATAAATAAATAACACCTTCGTATGAGTGAGATAGAGACTTATTTAGAAGTCTTCTCTTCTATCTGACCACAGCCAATATAAAATAGTTCTAATTACGAAAATGATATAAAACTAATCTAAATCGAGAATAGGAAAAATTTAGAGTGTGGATATAAAATGAAAAATAGCTTACAATATCTTATAAAAAGGGTGAACCTGCTCAGATTTACAGTGATAACTGAACATGTAAGATACCTCTGGAATGATATAGATAAAACCAAATTACAAAAATAGTATACAATACATATAAATTAATCCTGAGAGCATATTTTCGAATTTTCAATTCTAAAACAATTTCCATCATCCCTTGTAGTCTTTATTTAACACCAATGCAATAACAAAGAAATTTCCTGATCTTTAAGTAAGCCCTTACTGGAACTATAATACCGTTCCGATATCAGCCGTTCCGTCATTTTCTTTTATAATCTAATGATAATAAAGGAGAATAAGATAACATGGTTATAATAAGAGAATGCGACTATTGCATTGACTGTTATGTTTCTATTATTGGCTTTACCTCATTGGCTGAAATGAATCCACTATCAGTCAATTCGGGTACCTCAGTGATTATTCAACAGAAGGTCTTACAAAGTATTCCAATTTTCATTGTGATTTTTCATGGATAACAAAATAGTCTCATCCGTGGAAAATTTACATGCATGCATATCATGCATCCGTAAATAGGTATAACGTTTTGTCTTTGTAGTGATTCAGAAGTACACCAGGCTCAAAAGATGAAGCAAAATGATCTGAAACAACATTTTTCATTAGTAACATTTATTAATACATCTTAATATTTTCACTGGAAAAATAAATAACATGGAACGAAGTGTCCATAACTCTCACTTTGGTGCATTCCTCTTCAAACGTTCTTATTAAGCGTCCTCATTCTGTAGGAAAACATTTGGAATCTTTATTCACGTGTGATGCACTTGCAGGAAATTTCACTTCATCTGAAAATAAACTTGGGGAGATCGTGCTATAATTCCAATCCTTTTTTTCCATCCTCTTTGGATGACGTGCGTAACTTAGGAGGAAATGAGAATAAACGCATTTATCTGGAGCAGATTTCTTTTAAGACGTACGGTTACTCATCCTTTCGGTAACAGAAACTTGAAATTTTGAGATGGATATATGATGCAATATTCATATCCAAAAAGGCTTCATTAGTGCGGATTATTTCCACACATTCACAAGCTTTAATTTTTGATAGCGTAAAATCCAGTCTCTCAAGGGGTTTGAATCCTTTGATATACTGAGATCACATCAGCTGCATTTCCTCGGTCCAATCTAAAAGCCAAAGGTTCATTCGGTAATTCGCAATCGTTGTTCGTGAACTTAATCGTACGGATAATCCTCCCCGATTTCAGTCGGAGAAAACTGAATCCTTTCGTTAGAGAAAAACATCCGTCTTCCAATGAAAAGAGTTGAATTATAGTCGTTTGCCTCTCTCAACCGTCACTGCATTTGGCGCCACAGTACATCCCGAAGTTGGGTCAACATGTACTAAATACTACAGACTAGAATATATGTACACATTGGGTCCATCATTTTCTCGTGCCACCGATTCGAAAGATTGCTTCGTAAATATACAGTTCTTTAGCTCTGTAGCAAGACTGATCGTCGCTATCTTTTTAGGCATTGATCGGTGGGGCGATGATGGGAGAATTCTTCGGCCGAACACCCTTCTCTGGCTGACTCCTAATCCCGCGCGGATCGGCGGTTCGGTAGCGACATTATTACGGCTTCAACTCGAGTGCCCATACGTGCTGAGGCCATCCAGTTCGTCCTTTTGCCTTCCTTTCGGAGGGTGAGGAGTTCGATGCCGGGGATGTCTGTGGAAATAGTAGAAAACAATAATGGTTTAATCATTTAAAGTAACATTTTCTCATTCTAATTATATATGCAATACTATCTATTAAAAGCTTAATATCTAAACTATACTTTTGATAATATCTGCTTCTGTAATAAAATGGAGTTCCAGCCAGCATAAGCAGTGCAAGAACTTGTTAGATTGGAAACTAGTGCAGCTCGACAACCGATATAATCGTATAAATAAATCGTTGGCTTAATGAAATGAAAATAAAGGCTGGAAATTTGAATCAATTATATATTTCAATGGTTAATAGTGGAAGTCACCCTTGGCTTATGTCATGAATGTAGAACATCGTCAGATATAGATGCGTCAGAAACAGTTAATTTTAAAATTCATTCAAGAGCTCACTTCATTATCTTGTTTTTGAAAACTAAATTATGTAGCTTAATAGATTATGGGTGGTTAGTCCATTTTCTTAGCATGCCAATTTCTTAGCATTACTCTATGGTACTTCTGTTTCTTACTTCTATTTTTGTTACCACTAACGTAACATAGAGCCTCATGATTTTTTACTCTAATAAAATCTTACAACTTGAATAGCTTCCTAAATAATAGAAAAAGTTTTTGTAAAAATACGTAGTTTGTAAAAATCTACTAAGCAAAAATTATCGCACGATGACTATTTCCCCATGCCATACACCAGTGTCGGTTCTCATGGCTAATATAAGTGTAAGTATAACTGATGTATTACCAAAATTGATTTACGTATAAAGTAAACATTCAGAGTCTATTTGCCTTTAATTTACTTTTAAAATAAATCAATAAGGAACTCCTATCTAATTAATCAAGTCAAAATATTTTTTCAATGCACAATCCATCCTAGTGGAATTATAAGCGATGATTAGTTATTAATGTTTGAAAGGTCGACGGAAAATGTTTCATTGGCTATTGAATTGGATGGAAAAAAAATAATTATCAATTAATAAATATTTTTCGCTCAATAAATTTAACTCATCGTATCTTTTTCATAGCCGGAAAACAATACATGGATAGACAAAACGTATGAGCTAAAACATTGTGAGGTACTTTAGCGGCTATGTGTTCATAGTCCCTACGACAGTAAAGAAAGCGCATTACTGATATCCATGAGAAAATTCTGGAACGATGGGGCGCCAGAAAAAATTCAACCTCACTCGTGCCGGAACTGAGTAAATCTCCTCTATTCAAGACTATGGGCAAAAAAGGCGAGGAAAGCACTGTCCAATTTGTTTCCGCGGTACGAAGTCGGGCGGGACTTCGCTTAGCTAAATAAAGAGAAGATACGCCGAAGGCCGTGGGTGGGCTTACTGACCTGCCACACAAACCTCAAAAGGAAAGAAAAAGTACGGGGCAATTAGGGGAGGCCGGCGGGAGGACGGGGACTCGGCCGGGGGATTCTACCGGACAACGGTAGGTTCTGCGGATACGTGAGCAATATGGGGTTCTTTGGATATCATAGAATGTTAGATTTAGGATGGATACTTGGAATCATTTATGACGATTATAATCGAAAGGGGTTAACATAACGTTGTCTCTTGATTTTAACAGTTGATGTATAACTAAATTCGCATAAACATAATGATTGGACGTACACACAGGAGTTCTATTAAGTAAAGAAAAATTGGCTACAAAGTTTATCATTTGCATATAAAAATTCAACTGAGATGTATTTCATCAGGACTTTGCTTTTATAGATTTTGCGCAGAATGAATTTACCATTTCCTTTATACTTTTTTCATTCAACTGTTTGTTTTTGCAGAATGAGATATGAACTAATTCTGCGTTTTTTTCAAAAAGATTGCAAAGAAAAATAATTTCTTAAAGTTATGCGGGCAGAATTGTCTTATTCTGAAATATGCTGACGTGATAAGCAAAAGTAGATAAAAGATTTGGAGAAAAATTTGTGAACCCAGATTCATTGCAAGCCTGGAAAAGTACGTATTGGGGTAGAAAATCATTAAAGACTATTTGGTTTTGAGAAGCGTTTCATTAGCTTTGAACATATTTTTATAGATTTTTTTTCGCCAGTACTATATAAACAACCATTATTGGCAATTCGCGATGAGGACGGCAACAGCAAACAAACACAAACATCCATTCTAAACAAGGAGTGAACCTTGTTCATCTATCTTGAGAGGCTTTACGCTAATCACTATTCCGCTGAGAACGGCTTTAAACAATAAAACATAATTTCGGAAAAATACGGTGACTTTTAGATATGGCAGTATTGAGATGTGACCAAATGTGATTATTGGCGATTTCCTACAAAAAATCTTTAGTCGTTTATTTATCTATTACTTACATATTTAACTATTAGTCCCCTTTATACATTCATAATTCAATATCAATATGTACATAAAGTTTTCACGGCTATATTTTGTATTTATAGCAGCTAGCCGTGACTGAAACCGATTCAAATAGGCTACAGTATGCTTTTTTGACCTAGAAAATAAAACCCAGATGAATCTATCGATGAAAAATCATGTAACGTAGGTAAAAACTAATTAACTAATGCCAGCGATGTGTTATCTTATCCATGCTTAAAGGAAATTGGTAAAAACTATGCAGCATGTGGAAACGAGAGACTAATCAACTACACTACAAAACTAACTGCGGAAACTTTCTTTCGGAATAAATCTATGCCCAATAAGTTCCATCACCACATGGCACTGAACAAACATTTCCACTCCAAAATTCTGAGAATGATGATTAGAAATTGAAGGTATAGAATCGGCATAGGCGATTTTCCCATGGATAATTCGTAATCGGTAGTAAAACACACAGAGGATTCCGCAAGGCCACCATGGGCGCCACCAACGTAGAGCGGAGTACCACCGGACGTGGCCAAAGTGCAACCGCCCCACCACTAATGACACTAATGACACCTTAGGTGATCCAGGTGCCGTTTGAAAGTGCCGCCTTGCTCTTTTTTCCTGCCGACTTCGCATTATGGGCTGAATTATTGCCTATCTCGCTCGCAGCTCCGTTGCGAATTCTAACAAATATTTCGTAAACAGATTTCGGCGGTGTTTGCTTCAAGGATTCTCCACTTCGCTTCTTTCACATGTATATACAGGTAAAGGGCCTGCCAAGGATACCTTGTGTCCGAACCCCCAGATTGAAGTGGCTCCATTTCATGAGAGAAACTTTATATTTTGCAGTTAGTGAACCATATATGGTAGAACTCGGATAAGTCGCTTTTTAGGATAGAATATCATAAAAAATATTCCAATTATAGTTCGCTAATAAATTTCTGTTAAGCCATCAATGTTCTATCAGTCTTGATTCCAAAAATGTTGCACCTAGATGAATTACCTTCTATGAGGTAGATTTCGATGCTATATTCTTGAGTATTTCAGACTTTCTAGCATAAAAATCATCAAGGACCGGATTTTTCTACTCGATCTTCGAGACATTTTCATGCGATATATCGACTAAGAAAATTTACTGGCTTAAAAAATAAAAATAGACCATTATTTAAAGATTAACTGTAGTTTTTCAGAGGTAGTTATGTAACATATAACTGCTACACCATAAACTCCACCATCACCATATTAAAAGAGAGAAATTTCAAATTTCCTGGAGAGAATTATTGGTTATTCAGTTATTCTACGATATAAATTAACCAAGGCTATTCTCGGAAGACTTATTCAAATTCAATGCCGCAGACTCTGGTTTTCTGTTAATTCGAGTTTGCTGCGAAAAGTTGATTCCTTAACACTTTAAAGAACATATAACTGAATAGATTCGAGTAGTTAAGAAAGCATGTTTAACTGCTATTCTCTCTACTTTAAAAATTTTTTGTATACGATCTTGAACATGATCTACTGAAAGATACTGTATTACTCATATCATCCGACAAAAAGATTGAATCATATATCTACTACTTCTGAAAAGATTTAAATCTTTCAAAGACTCAGCAGAAAAATCTAATAAGGCTTTTACATAAGCGATATGTAATAAGTGATTGCAACCAAGTGAAATGAATCCCATTTCACAAGAATACAGCCGCCTTCACGCATATAATAAATTGAAAACACAGCAATCGCATATAAATGAAACTTAGTGGAATTAAAACCTTCAGCTTTCGCGTGAAAGCTTAATAATTTCATAAAGCACCCTCAGAGGCACCACAGGAATAATAGTTCCCTCGTAGGAATCATTCACACGGAGTAATACCTTCACGTCTCATAGAGGTCACGTATCAGAAGGACGCTCAAATTGCCAAAGTAATGACTTCATCCGTGAATCCATCTTGATACCTTCTCACAGGGGTCAACCCTACAATTTAACTCGTGGGTGGCCACGAAAAGTGTTTCCCTAGATAAAAGGAGGATCGCTAACCGAGGAAAACCTCCACCCCCGCTTACCTCACCTGGAGAAGCGCCCCCGCCCATTCTGCTACCGCCTACTAATCCAGAGCATTTAGGGAAAGAGAAGCCGGCAAGAACTACAAACTCGTCACCGCGAGTGGTGTGGGCCATGCGCGCTACGTC
This sequence comes from Pachydiplax longipennis, assembly GCA_036926295.1. Lineage (NCBI taxonomy): Eukaryota > Metazoa > Arthropoda > Insecta > Odonata > Libellulidae > Pachydiplax > Pachydiplax longipennis. The sequence continues at coordinate 27,389,121 of JAVFKF010000019.1, forward strand.
TGTCAGCTGTCGCGATAAAACGATAAGTGACGCCTCATGGAAGCCATTTTGAGTGTGGTGAAAACATGGCGACAATTAAGGGTTTCGGCATAAAAAAGTATCCGCCATTCACGCGTTGTAACGTTTAAGATAGTTCTATCAACCCGTTCCGACCATTACTGAATCAAAATTGAGAGAAAATTTAGATTTTTCTAGTTGAAACATTGAAACCTAATAAAGAGTTCAAAGTATTTGTTTACTAGTTTCATTAAGTTTTCCTAAACGCTCTACATAAGGTGTATACTATTCCGAAATCTTCAAAGCAATCCTTTCCGAAGGTAATTACACAAAATAGTATGACATATGTATACAAAAGATTACAGGATAAAAGTTACACCTGTCTCTCTTGTTTTTTACATTCGAAGTATTCAATCTCTTTTCTAAGTTCATAAAAACTTTCGTTACTTTCCTGAAAGACTTCCTTTTCAAATCTACATCTCCTTAAACACCCTGTAAACCACCTTTCGGTGTGCGTTGGGGGTTGTAAACACCGAACGTTTGATCTACTTATTTAGTTTGTTATTATCGCATACAGTTGGCGGAAAGCGCGATTCCATGAACGACTTGTTCTAGCATCTACTTCTATTATTTTACGCTCATTGTCGGATCGGCCGAAGTAGCAGGTGGGTCGCGTAATATCGATTACGTCCCCTGCAAACGATTTCGAGATCAAAATTATAAGTTTTCTGAATACTAATAATAAATAACGTATTGGTGAGCTTTATTGGTGCAAGACAATAAATAAAATGTGCTATTTCTCTGTTTTTTATAATTTAATTTGCGAATGGAACCTTACTTTTCCTTGATTTTCTGTTCAAACATCCACGTAAAAACATTTCACATTATTTGACTTCGAGATAAATGCTGTATCTTGAACTGCAATTTCGGGAAACAAATCATCTTCTCACGTTGGTTCTCATCATCTCAGTTTGGTTCATTTACTGACACTTAATCCCCCTTCTAAAACTGTAAACTACGAAAATCGTTTACCTATCATTACCAGTAAAATTACCATTTTCCTTCATTTGAAAATTAGAAAGTGTGAAAATGGTCTAAGAAGAAATGGGAATAGCTTTCCAAGAGAAAGCGAAGCTAAAAAGTCGTACGCGACTGAAACTCAAACCCAAATCTTGCAATTTTCGGACGGATACTCGTGGTGGGTGAGGCATCACTCAGTGTAGTCTCATATCATTTTTTCATAACCTTGCAGAAAAATTTAATGGTGACTGACCAAGCGGTACCCATAAACCACCCGGTCCTCCTAAAGGAAGCCAGGATACAGAATGTAAAAATAAGCGCACCCTTCAAGGAAGAAGCAAGGTATGGATTATAGGAATAGCTAGCGATTATATGGTAAGGCATACCCCTGGAAACCAAAGTAATATACTAATAAGAAAAGAAAATCGGATTTGGGTTCAATTCTCAATCACAAATGATTTTTCGCCTATGATTATTCCTCGGACTTTCATAAGTGCATGACTTACCTACCTTACTTTTTCATATCCTTAAATAATTCACACTGAATTCAGCCCAACATTTATTTGAGGTCACCCAAAATATACCTCATACATACACAAACTCTTATGAATAATTAGGCCTCAACAGGAATCCCTGATGACTAGAGGATCCGGTTAGGGATCACGCAAAAGAAAATTCCCACTGTTTATTTTTCATACGTATCATTTCCGAATAGAAAATATTCTATGAGCCTATAAAAAAGCGCGCTTCCCTTCCGGAATCTGTCTTGTGTTTTTGCTGCTCCAACACCGGCGTGTCGCTGACGCATTTTGGGTGGATTGTACGAAAAAATGCACACTTCCTGCCACGTGCCCTTACGGCAGGCACACGTTGCGAGAGATAGCTGCTTTTCTTAATCGCATCCTCTCCTCTTTATTTTACGCCTTAAAAATCCCATTCCATAGGAAAAGATCATAAGGAATTCGAGGAATTCTTTCCGTTTTCATACTGTTAAGGATTTTCTGCCGTAGCGTGGAAGTTTCATACTTAATATACTGTTGCAGAGAAATCCTTACTTCTTTAATCTTACTTCCTGAGAACATTGCCCCAGTTAAAGGGCTAGGCAGATTTCATGCATACAATCGAAGGATTTGTTAGAATGATTGTCATCCCTATCTTTAGGCGGAATTGATTCGGTATGTATATATTTACATAACCTGTAATCCGTCAGGATCGAGTGGCAGGGGATGTATTATTACTTTGCCATCTAGTATTTTAATCAATAAGCTAGTTTAATATCACAATTGCTGAAAATAACGTCCAGATGTACCCCTCCGTTATGGCGATCATTTTATTGTAACGCTTTGTCGTTTTATCTTGAAATTTCACAGAAATCGTTTGCTGTAACAAAAAAATCTAAAACGACGTCGATTTATTCCGTAGAGGTAAAATCTTTGCTTATGCCGGTATTCGAATCCTCTTTCCTGGAGCGAATCCTCTCTGAGAGACTTCGGAAGAAAATATAAAACGGGATATAATGGTGCGAATAATTAGCCTAAATTTTAACAGGGATAAGGAGCTATTGATAGTCTCTCGTGAATATAATGATGACCTTTTTCTATAATATTCGCTAATCCCAACGGAAATTGCCTAAAATGCACCATGTAAATTAAAGGTGCTATGTATGGAAGTAAAACATGAATTTAAAGAAAAAACATTAATTTAGCAAGCAGTGATTGAATTGACATAATTTATCGATGGGGAGTATAAGTCAACTGCATCTTTTTCTCCTGAGAATGGAAAATTTACAGCAACGCACAATTTCTTTTCCTCAATATTCTTGATTGATTTTGTTCCAATTTAAACGCTAGAGTATGATTTTCTCCGCGAAATAAACATAAGTTCGGCAAGTGCATCCGAGGGTTAGGGGAAAATCCCACGGAAACTCATCCTCATCCAGGCGTCGATAGATAAGCGACGTAATAAACGATCTCTTGAGCTGATTTCATTTGCCCCGCCGAAAATGGGAGGGGCTTTTTCACCTCTTGACACTTTACCGCGTCCCAGAGGAGCGGTTAATTCTTTTCCACCAGCGCTGCGTGCATGCGCGGTTGAAGTGGGGGGAGATGTAAGGATAGGGGGAAGAGTAAATGGGTTAAGGGAGGGTCGCACTTAAAGCGATTACAGTAGACGCCCGAAACAGAGTGTGGGAAGTATGAGATAGGAGAGCAATACAGACGTTTCCACTTTGGCCTGTGGAGCAATCATCACTGGAGGCTCTTCTCCCACACTTGTGTGCCCCCACACGCCCACGCGAAGGGGCCCTGAGAACGGTAAAATGAAACAGAGCCCTCAAAAATTACGGTTTTCAGATAATTATTTTTTCTTCTCAAGAGAGTGACTTGAACCCGCGATATACGAGTAGATTGAATTCGGATGACCTATAAGGTGATTATCGTCTTCATGTTAGAAACAAATACTAATTGATGAATCATAGGATGCTGATTAAAATAGAAGTCTTAAGATACTCATTAAACTCTTATAAAATTAATAATTCTTTGGGAATCTTTTTAACGGAAAAATCTTTTTATTGGAAATATATCGAACAACTGATCCGAGATGCATTTGAGAAAAAAAGCAAAGCAATTTTCAGCGGCTGAAAACCTAATTTTCACTACAGAAAACGATGAACTTTAAAAGTCACATCCTGCTTATTCTTCCAGGCAGAAATCTAAAATATTTGTCCATTTATCTCATAATCACTGAATGACATTTGCTCAGGTTAAATTCCTCTAAATGAAACAAAAGAAATTTCACATCAAAATTTTAAAAATAAAAATACGGAAAGTGATTACTAAATTCCATTTCATTGTCATGATTTGATATCTTTTTCTATAAAAATTTATAAGTTTTTCGTATGAAATTTTTAAATAATTTTGCCGAAGCTTATATATTTTTTCGTTAAACTATTTAATGTGCACATCTCACTTTATTCCACTTATAGAATCCTGAAAACTTGACTATCTCAGTGCTATACCGTCTGCCTCTCGTATTTTCATCGATTTCATCCTTCCTTTTGTCTTTGAGAATCACATAGTAAAAAAGAGCACCAAATTGGAGCCGAACCGATAACGGAAACCAAAAATGTTGTTATTTATTCCGTTCCGATTTTTTGTTCCCAACAAGGCATATTTCACTTAAGTGTTATTGTAGGAAGGTTTTCTAAAAACTGAAAAACTAACTGTCACTAAATTTTATTCTGAACTGTACTGTAATGTAGTGTAAATGAAAACAGCTAGAAATAATTGTAAAACTTTGAAAAGGATAGAATATTATAATGGTCGAATCATAAAGAATTATTCGAACCTGTTCGACGTTGGCAGGAGTAAAACCGGAACGAAAAATATTATTGATGCCTTGATGCCCTGAGTAAAAATCTGAAAATTCATACGTTAGCGCGCAGAGAATACTATACGTACCCCTTCCCTCATTAAGCATTCTTCCTTAAATATACTTTTCCTATGTATTCATTGCGAATAATTCATTCAACCATTAAACTAATGTAAATCAAACAAACAAACGCCAATCTATAGAAAGCATACTCAGGGATACTTCGCAGAGATGCATTTCATCCTTAGATAGAGATTCACGAGCGATATGTTCATCCACATGCTCTTAAGGGGGGTCGATACCTTGCCTGAAAATCCGTTTTCAGGCTGTTGGCAATTACATCGCCATGGGGGCATGTAAATCGATGAAAAAAATTTGTTTTCACTATTCGACGCTTGAAAGATGAAGCTAGGCTCCCATCCGACCGTTTTTTGATAATGAAAACCATAACGGAGAAAAAAATTAGAGAACATTGAAGAAATCGACCATTTTTGATGTAGTGGCACTCGGTTATAAGTAAGGATACGAAAATTTTGTCGGATGGGACCCTAGCTTCATCCTTTAACTTTGAATTTAGACAATTTTCAAGTTTCTAAGTTTTATAATAGTCCTGTAATCGTGCAACGCGAGCAAGATGTACAGCGTTTTTCGCAACAAGCGCCGAAAAACGTCTTCCAAGGAACTGGCGCTGCAATCCACTTCCCCTCATTTTCCCTCACACTCCTCGTCAAGCGGTGTGAGGCTGATACCAGAGCCGAGTGTGGGAAAATAGCGCTCGAACTCGCCAATAATCTCTCAGCTTAACTCGAAAAAAGTATCATTTACGGAAAAGGGGTTTTGGATGGTTAGGAAAAGAGAAAACATTTTTGTAGATTCAGTTTTAGTCTATCTACGAAGGAGGAAAGTTTTTCTTTCTTTCTGTGCTCTCATACGTGTTGTTGCGGCAACAGTTTTTTCAGCGTTCAACTAGGTAAAACGCCAGTTTGGAGAGTCTCCTGTATATTTAGAGAGGGATGATAATTTCATGGGAGAATAAAATGGAAAGAAAATTAGAAAAAATTTACTTAGATTGCCTTCTCACAGAAATTATTGAACGGAGATATCCCAGAGGACTAAAAATAAAGGAACATTGTTGAGGATCAAGGGAATATGTTCCGTTTATAGCAAGTAAAATTCTCTTTAGTTTCTGTGACTTATTTCGGCATGTTGACTTATTTTGGGATGATGTTAATTATGATTTAAGATCCCAAGATTGCGGGCCAAAATGCATCTCTTGCGAGAAGATAAAAAGCATAAAGCATTTATGTCCTTTTAATGATCATAAGTGATTACGTATATATTTTATTTTTCAGATTTAATTTAATTTTATTGTAGCATCCACTTTGATGAATTTCTTAATATTAGTATTTCGTTATTTTAATACTTAGGATAGTTAGGTTAGGAGGAGTACAAGGGATAGTGGTGCATAAAACATAGCCAACTCCTATCCACAGTCAACCTCAGCCTTCACGTGGCGTACTCTGTTCCAACAAATTGAGGCTATAACGAATAGTTATGCTCGTATGTTTTTTTAAGTATTCTGAGTGTTGTTGTTTTCGGTGAACTACGAAACTATTCCACGGTAATACCCTTCAGCAAAAATTACCATGCTTTTCAGTTGGTACTGAGACTAAATTTAAAATTATTTTTTCTGTTATTGCAAATAATTGACTCAAGATAACTCGCGAACACAATTGTTTGGGAACCTCAGTTCTACATTATGCTGATAATACTCCGCTTAATTGGCTATGTGGTAAATTTCTAGAAGTTGAATTTAAAAGAATATCTTTACTCAGTTGATAAATACTTTAACTGATGAAAGTTATAAAAAGGATAACGTCGTTGGATTACCGCGGGGCAAAAATTCTCTTGATGTACATTTATTGATATAATTTGTAAGAGATGAGAATTAAGTGGTATTATTATTTAAAAATATGGAGAATAGGATGAAGGTATACGAGTACTTATAGCGCGTAACAATTTGGGTGCGTACGCAAGGATTAAAATATGCTCGTATGGGAATTCCTATGTTGCACTTGGGTATTGTTCGGGCTTGTTTTCCTTATGAAGGCAAGTGAATCTCGTCTTCCTTGTCATTTCCATTTGTCATTCTATAGCCCAGAAGGAACGGCGATTATCTTATCTTACAATGACTACCCCACCTCCACCCCTCTCTAGTATTCCTTCCCATTCCACCTATTCGAGTGGAAAACTCTCCCTCCGGATGGTGGAGGTTTTGCGAACTATTTTGGCCGGCCGTTAATTTAAATCCCATCCCGAGGTATCGACCCCCCTTAATGCGTGGAAAAATGACAGTCCGCCACCTTCGCCCATGTTTCCCGCCAACCTTCCCCCAACAATGGCATACGGACGTCCCAAATAATTGCTGCGCTGAGGGTGCGACAGTGACCGAACAATTGAGCAGCGGCCGCTGATAGCGATCGGCGTGCGTAATGGGAAGTGACGCGTGTCCCTCCAAAGTATAGAAGATGAAAACCTTGTCCCCCTAAGCGCCGTATCTAGCATAGGCTGCCAATTATATTGTCGTTAAATCGCATTGAGTGGAATTTATGACCACGAGAATGGCAAAATAATGGGGACTGAAAGCGCAATAATAGAGTTGCTGGAGGCTGTGGAATATTAGGGCCGAAGGAGATGAACCTTTGGATAATCTTGCGATGGTTTATACGCTTAACCTTATTAGCTTGTTTACTAACAGCTTCATAGGAAGAGTAGGCTTACTCAGGGATCATGCATTAAACCGGCATATGGGATATGGAAAATCCATGGAGGATATCGTTCAGTAGATGCTAGGAGGTGCATTGAATATAGGATTTCACGGTAATCGACTTCTTTCTGAGGCATCAATTTATCCTTTTTGAGATATTCATAGCGTAAGGGGTTAAGAATTAATTTATTATTCCATACCATCTTTGTGCAAACCCAAAACAGACTAAAAGTAGAAATATGACCATTATTTAAGAACAGTATCTAGAAAAATGTCATTGTTATTTCATCATATTGTCTTACTGCTTTTGGCAAACTAGTTTCCAGAACTTAAAACTCAGAGGAAAGCTTTCGCAGAATTTCAAAGAGAGAGAAGAAATGCCTTCCTTCGAACATTTTTATTTATATTTACATACTAGCCATGCAAGGTACCAGTACTTAGCGTGTGGCAAGTGTAAAAACACCGATTACTATTAATTTCTCTACTGCTCCACGAATAAACTACCAAAAGTGGCTATTCCTCCTGGCGATTATTTCTTTGTAACACTTTAGTGTTTTCTCTCTAAGCTTGCGGACGTTGTTTACTGAAGTGACAATATCAACTATCACGTCGATGGGATCAGTACTGATAAAATTTTCTAATACTTTTGTTGTCACTACAACAATTTTGGTTTTAAGTTTGGTTTAGAGCTTTACAGGAATAATATTTTGCTATATCATTCATAGCTTAAGTTCGTAACAGCGAACCTATATACACCATGATAATTTCCTCAGAAATTTCAAGGCAATAACTGGAGTTGAGAAAGAGAAATACATTATTCATAAACAAAATATTCATAATAAAGTGCCTAAATAAAACAGCTGATAGAATTGATTTCTTTGTTCTTATGTCTACAATTTTTCTACATTTCCTGGAAAAAGGATTTCCTGAGGAATTTCCTTGGAATATGTTAAAAATAAGCATGGATAGTTCTATGCGTCGTTCACTGCTTCCTCAACTTCCGTAAAATTCAAGTTTATGTTTCGAGCGCTATGTAATATTTTCCTTTTCAAAAATATTTTAAACATACTTTATATGCGATACTTCTTGAAGCTAAACTCGCTAAAGTCGCTTACTTCCGATACGTAATGATTTTACTATTTTCAATTGATTTTAAAATACGATTTTCAATTCAGATTTTTATCCCAATATAGAATGTCATCCAGTGCTAGGCAACCCTCTCTCCTTGTTGAGAATTTGGGCTGGAGTATCTCAGTTTATTTGGAATCCCTTCCGTATTTGGTTTATTTAGGAGAGTCAAACGAAACAGACCCTCCAAGTTACGCCTTTGACAACTTTCTTTCACAATTTATACAACACCTAATCGGACGCGTGAAGGAAGCTTCTCAGGAAGGAGACACAGGTAAACGAGGAAAAACAATACACTGTCTCCGTCTTCTCCCCTCTCGACGGAGTCACTAATATCCGTCAACAGCGATCGCACCCTTTTTTCCGCATCCCAGAAACCGAACTGTTGCTACAAGAAAACTACCACGATGCCGGATGAGTTACTTTCTTCTTTCAAACACCAAATGAATGGAGGAAAAAAGAGCAAGTCACCGCCCACTCCAGAACGCCAGATACTGTTGTTTGTTGTTCCACCAGAGGGCAGCAGAGTAGAGCGGAGAGTGATTGCTTGATATGGCGCGCAAAACACCGCCACCTATTTGAGGACTATTATCCCTCTAAGGAAAAGAGCGTCCCTTGTCTCAAGGCTTCTTTCGGAGGGATTTCTACACAGAGGACTGAGACACTGTTCGTAATCGAATCGAAAATCGACGGAATGGGTATTTTTTTACTCCTCGAGTCGTTACGACTCTCTCTCGGAACACTTATATTATGTCAGTTTGTTTTCGTTCAGAGCCGCAAATGAAGCGGAGGAAGAAAGAGGACTTTCCCACAGTCTGCAAGTTCCCAGCGGCCGCTCGTACATGCCATTCGAATGATCGAAACCCTTTCTGGGTGATAGTGTATCCGAGGGAATGTTTGTTTACGAAAGCAGTTAAAATTGGCGCGATCATCGAAGTGAAGTTGCAACAGCTTTGGTATGATAACAGCATGCACTCTTTGGGATCCGATGCGAATTTTTTCAAGCAAGTCCGACGTTGCATCAATGCAGATCAATTATCAGAATTTAGATTGCACCATGGCTTTTACGACAGCAGTTTTGAGTATTAAAAGGCTTAGGATAAGCTAATTTTACACGAATTTTGTGTATTTTTCTTGGTGTCTCAGAGTTACCTTAATCATACCAAGAATCATGACGTATAAACCAAAATCAACTTCCAACGCCAATTAGCGTTTGCGAGTTCCGAGGAAGAAATTTTATCTCAATGAATATGAACGTTTTCCACATTTAAGCACATTAGAGAGATATATTTACCTAGAGATATTCTACAATCCTCGTTTTAATAAAAATAATTAAATAAAAGCTGATAGTGACATAGAAGAGAGGAGATAATCTAATGAATATTCACACCTTCAACTCGGAGCTTTTTTTGAAGGATTTTCAAATTTTAATGGGTAAATATGAACACTGCAAAAAATTTCTATTTCAAAATTAGAAAATAAAAAACGGATTAAGATCGTTCAAGGCGTGAAACTGTCATGCTTTGCGCCGTTGTTACAGAATCAGAAACCCTTGAGCGCATTCAAACTAATAATATACGTAGGGTTACCATATTCTTATGCCAAGAAACAGGATTATGAAGACGGTAAAACCGAACCGTAGCCTTAAGACATAGCCTGTGTTTATTTCGCATACTTTTAAAAATCTAAATGTATGCAGCAGCACAACTTGACGAAAATTACCTTATGAATGACTTATATCATTAGATTAATTATGCACTGGGACAACTGAAAAATTTACCAGGACCAAACGTTAATTCATGGCAATCCTTATGGGACTTATGATAATCCTAAATATAGCGCGTGAGCTCCATAGCACAGTTAAATCTTGAGAAAATGGTGACAAATATTCATAGGTCAGTTGGCCAGCAGCACTACCACCCTAAATTATGGATTATCTCAGATAAAAGAACACCTAGCTGCATTCTAATATTGCTCGGCTGATATCTGGAATCCTTACTGCAAACAACAAAAAAATTTCTTTGATCACGGAATTCAAGCTGAACATCTAGCATATGATTGCAGTACCAAAAAGTTAATGAAATAAAACTTAAAACTATGAAAGAGGTATCCGTCAAAGAAAATAGAGCAAAAGTTAAAAACGGAGAAATTAATGTTAGATAGTGATTGAATATACAAAGTTTGTCCTGAGCAACAGTATAAGCCATGAATATGGGTAGCCGACTCTTACATGATACCTGAATCATTTAAAGTCGACTTGAAAATATAAGTGGAAAGATAGACTAACTAATCTTTTTACGATACCAAGCATGGAATATTTACAAGCACAAATGATAATAAAGCAAAACTGTAGAATATCAGCATTAAAAAGGGAAATGTATTCGATGTCACGAAATTTCCTTCGGAAAATTTCTACACCTTCGGTATAATTTTTATTTAATAGATAAACAATAATGCAAACATTATGAGTGAATTAAAAGTAACAATATCTAGCAAATTTACAGTAGATATGAAATAAAGCATGAAATGGAAACAAATCTACAAAATCTAAATCAAAGGAATATTTACAGAAAACGCTATAAGGTCATTATTATTAACATGAGAGATTATTCTTATATACATTCTTTAATTAGGTATACGAATGGTTTACGGAGGGAGGTAGGGGGTTCAGAAGGTTAGGAAGTCGATAGAGAAGGAAGAGATGTGCAAGGGATAATCAAAATGTTAGAACATGGAGAAAAGGAGTAAGCCTGTTTGATCTGGGTAGAACATGAAATTTAAATCGAGAAATTTGCATGAATATAATTTGTAAGAATCTATATTTCATTGCAGATAAAAGAAAGATCAGATTTTACTAATATTTCTTTTAGTGCTCTTAGGGAAAAGTATTTTAATGCGTAAGCTACGGAATAATTCTGCAAGTGGGGTATTCGATTTTTTACTGTATCAGCAGAAAAACTGGATATGTGGTTTAGATAAGAGATACAAACGTTGTTGACATGGACCAGACAGGGGAGCAATATGAAAAGACCGCGATTACAATTGAAGAGAATTATAATTTCAAGAAGTTTTATCCTTAACTTCGGTGAAAAGGTATAAAAATTTAGAGAGAGAGAGAAATTTTCTTTTTTCATGCAAAAGAGTATCAATAAAATGAAATGTTTTTAAGAGGCCTAAAAATGCGGAAAATACAGAAATTTATTTACAACAGAATTGACGGCATGGTTTTGGAAATAGTTAATGAAGAATCGTGAGGTAAGATGACATCTTGATCATATGACATAGAAGTAGAAGGAAAGTAAAATATTCGATTGAAAAGTAATTGTATCCAACTGGAAAAAGAGAAATAGAAACTCGAAAAAATCGTGAAATTCATAAATAAAAATACAACGTATATATTCACACAATGGATATTTACCTCGCCTACTTCTCGCGCCTACACTATATTTGTAATACCCTTTGAAGTTACAATGCAATCTAGATTAAAGTACATAAAAAATCAATTCTTAACGTTTCCTGCATAATCCAGCACACACTAGACCTAAACTTTCCTTGCGAATGACCAGTTCATTCGCACATTTGATAAAAAACCAGCAAGGGGATTTGCCACAAATATTCGCAAAGCATCGATAGGGATCCTATATCTGCTAAAGAGTATATTTTCCAAGAGAACGGCAGAAGTTGGGGGTGAAAGTATCCCATGAGAGCCTCCTCTGAAGGTGACGGCTATTTAGTGAAACCTTCTTTAGGCCTACCTTTTCCATTTCTATTATCTTCCCTCAAATTACACGAACACCGACCGTCTTCCTAACCTCTACACTTACCACCCTTGGCGTGTACTACGTGCTACTCTAGACTTCTACTCTTGGAACGAATCGCTACTTAATGAGGGATATCCATTTCTTGCTGAATGACACGATCTGTACACAACTCTTCGGCTTTCGAGAATATTTGAAACATTTGAAGTTTTCGGCCTTAGAAAGATGCTATTAATTTCTAAAATAAATAAATACTGATCAAATTTTGATAAAAAAACTCCATTACCACTGCCAAATTAAATTAGTTGCGAAAAATTTTCCGTAAGTTACACAAACTATTAGTAACCTATTTATTTAAAATCAAATACACGCTAAATCGACCAAAACATTTTCATTTATTCTGCGTTGAAATATACATTGTTCACTACTTTAGCGTGAGCAGTAAAATCATGTAGATCAGCAAAGTTTGGCTTTATATAGCCTTCCCAAATATTCCGTTTTGACCGAGACTGTTCTGAATATTAAAGCGTTTTCCCGGTCAATTTTTCTGCTTTTCTGATTTGATTCGGAATTCGGAAAAAGAATATAATTTTACTTACAAAGATTTCACAACAGAAATCATTTGAACGAAAATATTCATAAAGTAGATACGCAGCAAAATTAGACTCAGATTTAAGGCTAAGTTCCGATTATACCGGCCTCAGTATTTTGTGAGTCTGTTTCATTACCGCGAAATATGGTAAACCATCAATAAGTATCAATAAGTGCAAGTAAATTAAAAGGAAGGGCAGTGGACATAAAAAGTTTTGCTGTTTAAAAATTAAGGCGGATCAACGACATTTTGGAGAAACTCGGATATGAAATTCAAAACAAACATAACTTATCTAAAAAGGGAATGAATAGTCTGGAATGATATTAAAAATTGTCGAAGATTTATCACAAATCCAACTTAGAGAAAAATTACCATAAGTAAGTGAGAAATCAAATGTTTGTAATTGCCAGCCAAGCCAGCAGCGCGTTCGCTCTTTTCCGCGAAATGACATCAGTTGTCGAAGCCCTCTAAAAATTATTACTACTTTATTAAAACTTTAATGCTCTAAAGTACATGAAGATTACCAAAATATCATGAAAATTTCATAAAGTCGACAGTGATTACCTAGACATGACTCAGTTTGTAGATGAATGCTGATCAATGATCATGATTTGACGACAAATATATCAAAAAAAATTATTAAAGGCGCCCCTGTGTTCGCTTTACTGGCAAGAATTGTGAAAACAAAAACATTGGGCTGTTAATTTATGAATATTAATCGTCTAATAAATCTTTAAGTCTACTCGTCTTTAATAAGTTTGAAAGCTATTTAGTCGGAAAACGCTACATTAATCTATTTTACTATCCTAAAATTTCAGCAACTAAAAGCAGTACGTTTACAAAATATACCTGAATAAAAATTTCGTATTTTATTGAGGTACTCCTAATTCTTAATCGATAATTAGTGAATCGCTAATTTTTCACCTTCCAGTACATTAATGTACTTTATCAAATAGTTATTTGACGCGAAGTTAGCTGCACATAAGAATGAAATACAGAATCGATTAAAAACATTAATGAAATTTGGGAGGAAGACAATGAGCACTTGAAATTCTATAAATTCTACTTATTAAATAATGATGGAAACCGATTGCGAAACACTGCTATTGATGTCTTAAAGATCAATAAATGTAGGTTCTTTTAAGAAAATTGGATTCCTGCGTTTCATTGATACGCCTAGATTTCCAGATAGTGTCTACTTCTTCGGTTAATTGAATCTGTATCCTGTTACAGGCTCTTTCATCTTAGCGCTCCTCTCAGAATACAGCAACAAAATAACAGTACAGACTTAATACAAAGAAACATTCTATAGTAAGCTAACTTACCGCTCCTTGTTCCGCCGTCTCCGAAGACCCTTCATCTGACACCGCCCCCCCTCCGGGAACCTTCTTCCCTTGCATTATGTCCGCCTTGAATCCCACATCCGAAGCCGGATCTTCCGAAGCCAACACTCCCATCAAATAGGCGATGTATGAAGTGGCCAACCGCAGCGTCTTAATCTTCGACAGCTTAGTGTCCGACGGAACGTTGGGGATGCAGTCCCGAAGGTCCGCGAACGCCGTGTTGATACTCTGCGTCCTCCGCCGCTCCTTCTTATTCGCCGTGTTGCGTCTCTTCACCACCCGGACAAAGGGTTGCGGCGTCGGCTCCCCACTCTGCGGAGGTTGCTGCTGCTGTTGCCGATAGTTCTGTAGAGGTGGGTGTTGGGGAAAGGTGGTTCCCAGGTGGTGCTGCGAGGTGTACTCCTGGTAGGCCCCCTCTGGAGACGCTGAGGGTGCCGATGGGGTATCGCAGTATGGCGTGCACCACGCACCGGAGGAGTAGAAGGCTGAGGGGTCGTCGGTGGACGGTGGGGAGGATGCGGCGGAGGAGGCGGGGGACGGCGATAGGAAAGAGGCCTCCACCTGCGGGGGGTAATGCGTCCCGGGGGCGTAATACGACGGGTACTGCGGATCGTGGGACCCCGTGCCCATCAGGATGTGGTGGTGGGACATGTGAAGGGGGTGTTGGGTGCCGTAGCTGCCTACGAGGCTCATGCCCGCAGCAATGTCTACGCTTTGATCGCAAAACAACAGACTCTCTCCCTCCGCATCAAGCGGAAAGTTGGCTCTCTCTTCCACCTTGAAAAACACGCGCACGAATTTCTTTTACGCCTTCTGGGAGGAATTTAGGGTCCTGCGGGTGTCGGTTTCCTGCTGGAAGAAAAAAACTACTAACGACGGAGTCACCGCGACGTGTTGACGTTGTTCTGGAGTGGAACGGAGTGCCGGAGGATCTTCGGGGGCGGCTGGACCGCGCCCCCATGCTGGAAGGGCGCATGCGCGGGCCCTTTCCGAGGACCGCCCAGAAGAAGGCGGGGTCTTAGGCCGTCCCGTCTTTCAGGTCCGATTATTCCCCCTTCAATCATCGGGCAATATGGGGAGGGATTCTGACGGCTCTGAGATGAGAAAATGTCGCGTTATGATCTCGAGCATGAAAACCCTCTCTATGCATGACGCGTTTAAGACATTGTGGAGAGCCTGTCTCGTAAGTTCTTTTGGAGTAAATTCAGTGGCGCGTATCAACATGGGCTGGTGATGCGGGCTTTCTTCGTGTCAGCATCGCGATGCGATTAAAATTTTGATGATTTTATTTGTTTACTACGGCGCTATTGCTCTCGATGCATACATAACGTCTTATTCGTATCAGTAGACGAGGATACATTCGAGATAATCTAAATACATTATTGAGTACCGATGAAATATATGGGTCCTCAACTCAAACAATTTCATCTCCATACTTTATCTGCAAAGCATGAAATTCTGCACAGTTCCCCACACCTTTTACATGGACATCTAGGATTTGTTTACCATGATTGCCACAATACGGCGTGTGGCAGGAGTACATGCATCAGCTAATTTCCGGGAAGGTTACAGGCTCGTATCCTTGGCAAAAGATTGATTTATGATAGTAAATATTCTGGTATCATAATTCACTCTAATTCCTCAACTTTGGGAGAAAATTACTATAATATGAGCACTTTAAGTTGCGGTAAAAAGTTTGATAAGAAATATTTATGAGTACAAGACTCCGATTTCCATTCCCAACATGAAAAGTTCACATCAGAAATGGTTATCAGCCCTTAAAATTTTACTCGCAGGCAACTCAGATCCTCAACATTTTTCAAGTACCGCCTGTTTTCCGAGAGCATATTCATGGTAAATTCAACCTAAGATTTAATCTCCTTCGTCTAACGATTCTTATGTTATGTCTCAAAGAACCTAAGAAATGCTTATAGATTTATTAAAGGAAAAATTCACAAAACGTTCTTACAAAAAGGAAGTATGTACTTGCCCGACCCAAAGTGTGATGGACCCAAGTTTTAAAATTTAAGTTAATAACAAACTTATAAATAAAGAAAGGAAACCCTTTCGATTAAAGCCGAATTTCTCCAAAAAACATAGCTGATTCGATTAATAAAAACAATTCTGCATATTCTACATCTCATTTTCCACGTTCCCATTCAAAATCCTGAGAGCCGGTCTCTCAATGGAGACGGCGTTTCAGATATAAGCATGGAAGTTCCGCGGAAACCATTGTTTACTTAGATACTTGTCTCCCCACTTATGCCATGGCCTTTGTATATTTTCGTTCACATCTCGAGAACGGGATCACGCCACTGCCTGAAAATTTATAAGGCGGATGTGAGGATCCGGCTTGAATCGGTATTCTTTGGAAGTATTCCTTGGAGGGAATAATATTTGCCTTGACTGACTTGCCATTCATTCAGCGGTGTAAAATGAAACAGAGAGACGTATATTTCATATTGAGCATGCTAATTTAATGAATATTTAAGGACAGATTTAGTTTCACAGACCAAGAACACATCGCTACGCTTTGTTCAGAGGTTTTAGCTGTGCAATAGCACGTCTTCTCCAGTCTTAATTGACATATTTATCCTTGCCTAATTTCCTTTTCCTTATTTACCACATTATTTATACCAAGTAAAATTAAAATTTCCTTCCAGATTAGGCATGAATTTCATCCATGAAATAGTAAGTTCCATATAAAAACATCGAATAATTAAAGGTAGCCTTAAAATGAACTGAATTATTTGGATATATACGGTAATTGACAATATGACATCATTTTTTTAAAATAATGCAACATTATCATTATCACTGGCAATCTTCTTGCATGACGTCTAGGTGTAATTATTTTTCCCTTCTCTTCATTTCTGCAAATAATTTTCCATTTCTAAATTAAAAATTATTTCTTATACTAAACATCTTTTAATGCTTGGCCATTCCAGTTTCGTTTCCTTTCATTGTATTATTTATTCAACGGCCTTCCTTCGTCCACTGTCCTCAGTGCTTCTATTTTTCAGACTTTATCCTCAACTTTTGCGTTCAGCACTCTTCTCCATACCCATTTCGGAAGTTTATATGCTTTTGCAGTCGTTCTTTATGAGTGCTCATGTTATTCTTCATCAAATATTACTCAATAAAATTTTTCCGCAAAGTATTTCTATCTTGCTTACTTCACATTTGTATATGCTGATATAGATATAGAACCGCGTATTTTTTCTCACCGGCTTAGATTCCAGAGCAAAATCTAGCATCTTACAGGATTATATTTGATAAATTGAAATGCATCCCAAAAATCAAAAAGGGCATAATAATTATCAAGATTAGCGATGTGATCTTTTTCAAATTCTGTCGCTGAAAGAAGAGAAAAATCAATGTTTTCAAAAAAATTTGGCGTCACATTTCCTATTCTTTCCTTCTGTTTTATCGGAAAAAAATTTAATTTTAGATTCATCATAATTTTCATAAGATAAAAATAATAATTGTATAAGGCATAATTTAGTCCGTACTTCCGTACATGGTAAGTGTGGTAGTTAGCAGCCAGATACCTCCCGTCTCAGGGGAGCGTGAAGTCTGCAGGCAGCCCTTTACATGTTGATATAAAAACTCTAAACTTCATCCAACTTCATGAAGAGACAATGTAAAGCATGTGGCACCATGTATTTCTTACGGAAAAATGGTGCGAGCTGTTCGTACTCTTCCATTGGAAATCAATTTTACTCTTCCTATGCTGAATGTCTTCAAAATCAGTCTTCAATGAATTTCTTTTTCTATACAAAAGTCGCAACCACTCATGCAATTCCACCGTAAGTAATATACGGGACCATTAGATTTACGCGTTCTCTTGATGACGTTGGACTAAGTATACATATATGAGATTAATCCTCTATATATTATTTTTAAACATCTATCTTCGGTGACCGGGGCTTTTTCCCTTCACACTCAATCAAAATATTTAAATAATTGACCTTTTGAAAGTGAAATTTTCCCGATTCCTGATAAAAATTGTCCTAGTTAAATCGAGTTAAAATTTTAATTTTCAGTTTTGTTACTGAATGTAAAGATATCGGCGTTGTCAAGTTTGGAGTTTATTGTTTACTTTGTCACTTTAACTGTGATAAATAAATATTTTTCCTCATTGGACAGTAATGTTTATTCTCGGTCTTGAAATGATCGAAACTGGTAATATTATGAGGAGATTTTCGCAATTAATAGGATAGTCCTTATAAACGAAGACCTCGACATTGTACGCAACCATAAAACCATTTTAATTATCCAGCCGCCTTACATCTTCTGGGAGCAGAACGACAATCACAGAAACATTGCCGAATATGAAGGTTTGCGTCTGATTTTTAAGACAGCTTAAATTGTCATTTCATTCAAACGACCGCTTTCTTTTAATTAAATTGCATGCACCCTGGTGGCCATTTGTGCGAAATTTTCGCACAGGACAACCAGTTACCATTATTATTATTAATATATCAGCCATTCGATCGTTTAAGCAATGATCGACAGGAGATGACCACAAATTTACATCGTTTTGCAGCTTCCTGCTTCCGGAAGACACGGAATGGACCATCCCAACTTGTGAGCGACTCTTCACAGCTGTGGCAAGGGCACCTGTCTGTTTAGGCGCCTCATTTGTCACTAACCCTGGGACGGCGTCTAGGAGCCAGTGTCCCTTCACATTTGACCCCGTGAGACCTCGTGTCGTAATAAAGTAGTAATGCGTGTGACCGCTGGCGCCACCTCCGTCTCCCTCTCTGACCCCATCTCGGGTTTCACGCCAAAATGGCCGGAGATGACTTTCCGACGACAAGTCGATTTGTGAACGGAAAGATTAACAGGAGGTTTCATTTACATCGCATGGCATCTTCCATTAAGGATCCTACGACAACTTTGTAGAGAGTATTTTTGATTTATTTCCTCACTAAAGGCTTGGACTCATTGAGGTCCATAAAACGTATATTTCAAAGAATTAATTGAATACGAACAGCCTTTTATGAATTGAATTTTCTCTCGTTATA
Source organism: Pachydiplax longipennis (assembly GCA_036926295.1). Lineage (NCBI taxonomy): Eukaryota > Metazoa > Arthropoda > Insecta > Odonata > Libellulidae > Pachydiplax > Pachydiplax longipennis. The sequence goes on from JAVFKF010000019.1 coordinate 27,408,125, forward strand.
GAATAATTGAGATTCCTAAGGTTTTAAAATATCACCCTGTAAAGCTAAGGAATTCGTTCAGAACGTTAGAATGTTTAGAACATTTTTCGTCAGAGTGTGATGATTTTTTCGGTATGAAGTCCTTTATCACTTGACAACGATAGAGCATTAAAGTTTTAAACTACATAAGCCATTTAGTTAAAACAAAAGTAACATTTCACACCTTTGTAAAAAATCCATGCATTACGTGACATTTTGTTGGATCTCGAAAAATTTCATTGCGAATTAAATAATTGAAGCGTTCCAGAAATAGGGTTTTACACCGAAATTTTTTGATTTCTTTCTTTCATCAAATGATCAAATATACTAACTTTTGGACAGCGAAAATGTCACTGAATTTTAGATAAAAATAGTCGATAATCGATAACAGTCTCTTTCAAATACGTCCGAAGAACTTTTTTTTAAATTTAGTAAGGTCTACATCAAACATTTCTAAGAAATAGATATACCTTAATATAATAAATAATACTCAGAAAAATATACTTTCCTTGCTAACATCATATTTAATTTTACGTCAAGCGTTATTTGGTACGTTATTACATTCCGCCAAATTTCAATTGATAAGATGGAATTTGATTGAACTTTTAGAATGTCAGCTGCTGAATCAAATGATAACTTCCTGAATCTTTCACATAGAATTCAAAAATCTTTGTTGAAATTATCGTTTATAAAATAATATTTAAAGATAAATCTCTATTTTATACTAACTAATAGTCATAAATTCTATCCTAGCCTTTGGCTGAAAATAAATTTTAGTTGTTGCGAAACATTTTCCCGATTACCAATAAATAATTTTCAGAAAGTATAAACATAAATTAAATAAATGACGACTTTCCAAGATTCCCGATTATGTGCAGACTAAGACTATTATATGACAGGAAAAGCCGAGTAAAAAACAATGATGGGGCTGTAATGGGCAATGACAGTTAATCAGGTCATGTAAGTGAGAGAAAGGAGGGGTGGAATGTAAACTTAGGCAGGCCACTCGGAGTCAGTGTGAATGGGTCCCGCTGTGAGGGTTCGTGGGAAGAGGGATGAGCGTCAAGGGAGAAATATCTGCCTTTAGATGGGCGTGCCAATAAGTCACCCGGATCCGATGCTCTTTTAACGAACGTTTGTCAACGGATTGACGAATTCATCCACTCTGAATAGCCCACGCTTTCACGGAGTGAGTGTATACAACGGGTGATGTAGTGGACGCAAACTATAGGTTAAGCCTTTGCTTTGGGTTTGCGATGTTCATAAGCAACGGAATGAAGAAATAAACAAAATGTTCGTATGATGGGAATCTACAACGTAGTACAGAAATTCCTGGCTATGGATTCTGGGGACGAATTGACCTATTCAAGCACAAAACGGGGTACATATGAGCATGAATATATCAATTAAAACTTAGTTGTTTGTCGCTGATAATGAAATCCCATGGAAATGTAATGTATACAATGCACTCTCACAGTATCGTGAAAAAACATCGCATAGTGTTACCTTCAACTATTCCGCGCATTAAATCGTTTAATTTGATCTCATCGTATTCTATTTTTGACAAGATTTTTATACGATTATTTAAATGTGGTTCTTGGTTAAAGTTCTTTTACAATTAATGATTAAAATGTTAATTTTTAATATATTGAAATATTATTATTACGCCTTTTTCACCATTTTCGTTAATTTTGAATACTACGCAGGGAATCTTTAACTTTCTCGGATAATGAGGAATCAAAATGCAATAAGTAATGATTTCGCTAAAATTATCCCAATTAAAAAAATTACCATAAGTTAACTAATTGTACATTATTTGCTATGGAACTTGGTCTATACTTTTCTTTCCCTGTAATGTTTATTATTTACCTACTTTTAGTTTTGACTTTGAGTATTAGAATTGTAGACAGGTAGTTATAATCCTTAGTAATAAATAATTATATATTCCAATAAAAAATTTATGTGGGTGACCATTATTATTCCATGTAAGTAAGTCTCTCACATGTAAGAAAGAGGACTCGACCAATAATCGAGGGAATGCTCATACAATGGAAAGCATCGCCATTCGTTCAATTTGTACTCAATCATGGGCAATTGAAATATGGTAAAAAGAACAGAACCGGTGCAACGAAAAGAAGCTCTTTTTATTCTCCTAACTTAAAAGATTTCCATATGTTTCTACCTATTTCTACTTCATAGATGCTGAAAGAAAAGAAAAGGAATCTGGCGGTCAATGAATAAGAGGAAACTAAGAATTCTCCAATCGCCGAAAGGCGGCAACCGACGGGCGCAATTCCTTAGAAAAGGATTAACGCCAGATGCGGCTGCCAGTTTTCAGAAACTCCCGACGCGTTTTGGAGGCTATGCTTTCATCATTAAGGGGAGATAAATGCTGAATGAAATTCTAAATAAATTCAGCTGAATTCATTCATTCAGGAAATTAAAGAACGAAAGGAAATTCCGCAGGAAAATATTTTTTCTTTGGAACTTTGTCATAACTATTCGTGCTTACAACTTTTTGAAGTTAAAGTTAAAGCTACAGTTACAGCTGCATCTATTGATTACACAGTCAGTGAAATTACGGCATCTATTGTATTGAAGAAAGAATGGACTGAATGTCGAAACACAGAATGAAACAGCAGGGAAACTATATAATACAAAACTTGTTAAGGAACTATTAGACTCGAGTAAAGCATAGTTTGGTTTTGATAATTTTGAAATAATCCAATACTTTTCATAACATTAAAATTAAATCTGACACTAATGCTAAGACGTCGCTTAATATTACAATGGAAGATGAGGATATTACAGGGTAATCTTGGCTTCGAAAGGTAAAAACTTAATTAGAAAAGGAGGAAGTTAAGACCTTTGATTTTCTTAGAGGAAATTATCCACTATATCTCCTTTTGAATCTATGCATGATATTTAGTATAAAGAGATCAGGGATTTCCTGGGGGTATAAGAAAAGTCAATCTCTCGTTTTATGACCAGCGAAGTGTATTAGTTTTTCATGATACATTTTTTAAAATGGGATCACGGATAGCCAAGTGTGTGTTTAATGTTTGACTTTGGTGAAAGCGGTCCCGGGTTTGATTCTCAGTGGGAGTCTATTTGTGCAAAACGAGCTCAGCCGTCGAAGCAATTTTCCGTACCCCTCTAAGCTCTTCTTTTCCATAAAAACCTGAACTTGACAAACGCGGTTTTATCAACCGTGGCACTTTTCAAGAAAGCAACCATCGCGGGTGGAGAGGGCTTAATGTACTCATTAATTTCTGTTTGTGGGTCTGACTCAGTTTTCAATGCTCCGTTTTATGCCGAACACTGCCAACTAGCTTTTCAAGCCAACTTCTATGAAAATGTATAGTAATAATAGATAACAATCTTATTTAAGTTTTGCATAGATTATTTACCTCATTCTCTTAAGTGTCATCTGATAAATCAAATAATAGTAACGATTTCGGATCAAGATTATAGATTATGTTAAAAGTATACTGATCGATAATACTTTCCTCGTAAGCTAATAGTTATATATTTAAAAACCGATACATTCAATGTCATATTTATTCTTACGTTTAATTTTTCGATGTATTTTGTAACATGACGGACTGTAAATCAAAATACTGAAGTTTTCTTCCCTTAATTGAAGTTTACTTTTTCTATTTGAATAACTAAAATCAAATTTTCATTTGAATAAACTAAAATTAACAAAAAATTAACGTATTTATCATTTAATTCTTAATATAATATTCTATAAATAATTCTATACATACTCTATGTAGAATTCTATGTATGATTTATCAAATTCTGAGCTTATGCGTTACTGTGCAATGAATATAAAGGTTTGTTAGCACCAAGTTGGAGGAGCAGATATTTCTTCACATGTAATACAAAGGTATCTATGAAGAGAATGCGTATTTGGTGCTGGGAGAGCAATTTTTTAGAGCCCCCTTAAATAAAAAAGAACTTAAAAAATAACGAACTCTTTCTCGTTTCGGCTTTCCAAATCATAAACACCGCGGACACAATCAGGGACTTGAAGATGACAGCACGTAAAGAACAAACCCTTGGACAATTAGAGGAGGTCGCTTGTGTCGGTCGCCAAAAAGTGAAGAGGCTCATCTTTTTGAGGAGAAAAAATGGAAAGACATTTGCGTTGGGGATCTTTTTCAGATAACGGAGAGTCTGCGTTGCTCTTCCTAGGAAGGCCACCCAAAAGTTCTATCGCGAGGAATTCCACCACAAGCATCCTCGCGAAGGCGCATTTCCGAAAAGAGAGATAGTGAAAGAGTTTCCCTACTTTATTTCCATACGTGAGTGACTGAGTGTTGGGGTCCGACGGAGTAATTTACAGCTAGCGGGAGAAGAGGAGACAGGCGCCTTAGGAGAGGCCCGCAGAGGATCTTAAGAGCGACGCTCACTGAAGGAAAAAAAGGGTCTCACCGTGTAAAAGGCGTCTCAGCCTCATCGACGTCTATGGGGGAGGAGATCTGACGGATGGAGCAGTAAACCTCGATGGCAGTTTGCAAAGATGATCGAGAAAAAATTCGAAAGCCTTCGGGAATGGATAGAGGGAAATTTTAGTACTCTCTCCTGCAGCTGGATGTAAGTAATAGAAAGGGTAAGTCGACAGAAAAATCGAGTCACCGTAAAACTTTCAGCAAGAAAGTCGGTTTGACCCTCATCCTATAATACTAAAGCAACCAAAAATCCTGAAAGGAATATGAGGCCTCCTAAGTGTGATGAGGAGTGAGGTAGTTTACCTCTATCGGCAATGACCAAGAATGCTTCAATGGAAAATGTACGCACATGTGAAGCAGTATAAAAACTTTTCATATCATTCAAAAATTTGAGACCAAAATTAATTCCAATACTTAGTAATGATGTGCAAATCATGCTATTCACTTGGAATAGAATTCGAATTGATGTGACTAATTTATTCAAACTTACGATCGAACCGACTTAATATTCGATTCGATACATGATCCTTTGTCCGTTTGTTTCTGGTAAAATTTCCTAACGGGAGCTCACATTTTCTTCGTCTCCTGCTTATTGTCGTAATCCACAATAATCGCATTGTAAATTTAGAATGGAATGAAATTTTTAGATGGTATAATTATAATGATGGTATAGGGTAGTCATTATTATGAGGGTATAATTTCGTAATGATAGTAATTTTGATTATTTGTTATAGTGAGAGTTGTTCTTATATAAAATATGATATACAAATTTCATGTAGCAAACTGAATAAGAAAACAAAAAACGGATAACGAAAACATCCCCCGCTTTAATGGATACTGTATTCGATTTAAATTTTTATAGGTTCGATTCGAAATTTTGTCGAACAAATAAATAATTCGAGTATATTCGAAATTTCGAATGTTTGCATCTCACTAGCACTTAAAAATTATTATACTTCCGTACGTTTCACATTATATTAGCTTTAAACTAATACTGAGAAAAGAGCGAAGAAAAATAAATTTTCTTCTGCTCATAACTAAAAGATGAATGAAAAATATTACATCAATCAAGATATGGAGGAAGGATAAGAAGAATCCAACAATTTCATGACAAAGAAAATTAAGAGGCAAAAATTAACTCATAAGTGACCATTTCTCTACTAGCAATAAATTTTAAACGTTTCATTATTTATATAGCGAATGTATGGAATAGTTTCGCACATCATGCATTAATTTTATATAATTTAATCCTGTTGAAAATGTTTTATAGTATTTTCCAGAAATACGATTAAATTATACTCGTCAAATTTTATTATCCACCTTGATTTCTTTTCTGAAATCGTACTTTTCATCCAATTTTTCCCCAGTTTGCGTTAACACTTCCATACTATATTTAATACGCACTCATAAAATAAAATCAAAACGGGCATTCGTACATCTTGTATCAGGTGTGAGCAATCGAACTCCTAAACAAATAAATCAAATTCTTATTCATAAAAACCTATCGACCGCATGAGCGTATGTTTTCTGTTTCATATATTCCGTACCACCGTAGGATAATACGAAGCCATGTTACCCATACCTTTCATTTCTTAAATAATTTAAATTTAAATCTTTCTTTTTAAATATCCATTCTCATAATTTCGTTAAATACAATAATAAAAAGACCCCTATATTATTTTGGCTTTAAACATTTTTACAATAATTCGGGAAACCAATTAGACCTCGAGGACCCCTAGAAACTGTCTCTGGTACCCCAAGGGCCTGTGGACAAAATTTTTAGAAAAACAGGTTAGTTTTGGAATTTTCGCCAAAATTTGTTTATTCCTAAATTTCTCGGTCTCAATGTCACCCCGTATCCCTTTCCCTCCCCTACCACTTGAAAATCTTTCCTTCACTCTCTTCAAATTCTCCCCCTTTCTCCCTCGTCCTGAAACCTTCAGCGCTGTGAAATTGTGACGAGTGACGTGCATGTGTGAGGGCGGAGGAGACTGTAACACAACACCACTCTCTCTCACTCTGGGAATCCCTAACATATCTCCCATTCAATTCTCTCTCTAGTTAGCCCATGCGCAACCGGCAAACTCCACTTTGCCAAGCTTTACGCAACCAAACAATAATTCACGCCAGAACGAACCTCTCAATTGCGTTTCAACATGAATCGACATAAAATATTCGCTTTCAAGGCCGGATCGAGGTATTGCGGCGCCCTGATCAAGGAGTCTCTCAGGCACTCATATAAATTCTTCCATATAAAGATTCTACAAAAATGTACTATTTAAAAGATAACTTATTTTAAGCGATAAGGTCCGCTGATAAATAGGAAAAACATAAAAAATCAAATCAGGTAAGGAAATTTCGGTATTTTTTTAATCAATCATCGTCAATTTTATACTAAAAATGAGCAAAATTTTAATCTTTAATAATATGCAAACACGCAGTAAGGTTGTCTTAAAGCCATTCTTACGACGAAAGCAATAGAGATAACGACATGAGATTGTCATTGATTTCTACTGATTTCAATTGATCGATTAAAAATTGGTTTGAAATCAATTCAGATATTATTCTCAAAAATTTCTTCTCGTGCTCACGAACATTATGATTAGTTATAGGCAGAATAATTTAGATTTTATAGTAAGTATCATTTGATAATATTAATTTGTGTATATCTATTTAAAAATTAAAAACTTTAAAATCGGAAAAAATTCTCCATCTACACCTTGCTAAAATTTCTGTAACTCACCAAACATTTGAAGACCGATCAACATTCCGGCTCGCCTGTGGCTTTGGCTGGCCCTGAGCATCTTTATTAAAACTCCTGAACTGATACTGAAAATAAAAATACCATTTATTTAGTGATTATCTCACTTCTCTAGCTCTGAATTTATTTCCCCACGATAAATCCCTATGAAAATGTAAGGAATATTTTACAAACTACACAGAACCGCGGGTATAGCCGGAAATTCCTTTCTAACGCAGGATGGCTTAATAAAAAATTACAAATTATTTATTAAATTAAATTTAATAATATTATTAATTTAATAAATTACAAGATTAAAATTTCTAAATATCCTTTATAATGTTTCGGTCTTTCTTCTTATGACTCTGTTTCAAGTCATACATTGAAAACCAATTCAAAAGCAAATGATCATAATTGGAAAAGTTGACTCCATAAAAGGCTAAACTTGGCATCTTAAAATAAAGCTTAGTTATATATAGATAATTAAGTTTTATTTTAAAATAAAACTTAATTAAACTTAAGGAATAACTTAGGAACAAAACGATAAGTATATTACGGACAAAAACAATCAATTAAGCATATTTTGACCCTGTCATAAGGGGCGCTTTAATTACTTGTATTACAGCGTTCGTCGAATCGATTTCATCGGTTAATTTAAAACTCTTTTTTCAATTCTTCCTATTCCAGGTATTATTACGATCACTTCTGATTCGTAAATTTTATCATTTTAATATTGTAAGCTATATTACTAGGTTAACGTCAACAAGAACGACGAAGAGAGTAGTTGCACTGAAAGAATTATTCTCCCGTTTGGATTTATGGAGAACGGAATATAGTACGAATATCCTTACAAAAAGAAAGAGATGGAGAGCATCTTACAAGCGACCTCTTTGAGATAATCGTTGAACTAATGGGAGCACGTTTAATTGCGGTGCGAAGATAAATGGCGCCCATTCCCAAGACGCGATCGAATGCCACGAATGATTCTTTCTGTCGAATTCGCTATGCATCTTTTAATAGGACGTGCATTGGCCGCGCGCATCGAAAGCTATTTATTTATTCCTTATTGGTTTCCTGGCAGTCGTAAGGAAAGGATACAAGAGCCCTCTTCAGTAGCGGTTCATATTTATCAAGCGGTTAAGAATTAATACTCTCTGGAGGAAATTTGATAAAACGTTTCTATTTTATCAGTAAAAAGATCCTCCATAAAAATTGATGATTATAAAAACAAAACTCATAAGATTAAAATTAACATTCTCCAGCTATATTTGGTGTAATTACATCTTGAAACCTACGGTTTCAATTAAAAAAATAATAATCCATAAGAGCTTATCGCGGAATAGTAAAATGTTGCAATGACAAACGTAAAAATTCCATATGATTTATATACCATCGACACAGTATGATACAGAAAGACAGTAGAGCGTCTGCAAAGGATCAGATTTTATGCATAATATGTAAGAGACGAACTCACAGAAACAGACGATCATTTAAATTTTGCATTATTTGTATGTAAACAAATATCATAAACAGCATACATTCAGGAATATTTTGGTCGTAAACAGCAGATACTCAGAGTATGAAATCTAGAGCCGGACTATATACGTAACTGGATCCCGGTAAATATAGAATATTAAGCAACTTAATGTTTCTAATGAGCTGTTCATCGAGAGGAGATATATGAATTCTGCGTGAGCGAAAATTCAAATCTGGCCAAGTTAGATTTAATATTTGGAACTGTATTTTCATATTGCCATATATACCTTAAATTCACGATTTGTACCATTTGGTTAAAAAATCAAGTTGAAATTTGAATTTTCCCACTGATTGTCGTTGGTGGACATGTAGATATAGATATCAAACGATGCAAATGAGGTATATCGAATGCACAATGAAGCACAATGATATGAATATGAATGCGTGTTTTTTTCAGGTACATTTTAGTGTTTGTGTATTCGTACGTAGTTATTGGAGTGATTGTTGTATTGCATTTGGGTGGGAAAATAGAGTTGCAGTGTCTGCGAAATTTTCGCACGGGGCGACTAGTGAAAATACAATGGAAATTGAAGATTTTGTAGGTAATAGCTACTTCTAGTCTAAACTCTAAAATTCTAAAATCCTACGTTGAAAACCTGTCTCTCCCTTAGATACCCTCTATTTTTGTGGAAAACTGAATCTTAGCATAATTTTTAGATCAAAATTATTTTCAACGATTTCTGTCCCACTCCAGTAAGCATTCGCTTGTGATCGGCAAGCGTAGCAAAGTCGTCATAAGAATGACGTCATCGTCTGCGCTTGGCAAATATGCACCCGTTTCATCCTATAAGCTTATAGAATCCCTTGCACTGATTCTCATCGTCATTACGGTCATCTTCAATCAGAATCGTATCGATTCTCAGTACGATGGATTACGTCACATCACTCCGTTTCGCGCTTTTATGTGAAGATGGATTTATTCACTTGCAATGCCAATGAAATGAGATTGATCTGGTGAAGAAATGATCGACCAATCTATCAGGATCAAAATCCCATTTAAAATCTTGTTTGCGCGTATCCTCTTTCACGTGTAAAGCTAAGGAACGCTTCCATAGCAACTGAGAAAACAAGATGGTAGAGATGGTCAGGGCACCAGTGATCTAAGTGCACTAAATGAAATTCCAAGTCAATATCTCTGACGTATATATTTCATGCACTGGGCTTGGAATTAGTTTATTATAATCCTAAGTAAATGGATACTTTCAATTTTCTTTTCCTGAAAGAGAGATACCGAGGTATTTCTATCGAGCTGAAGGAAAAATTCTATTATTTCTATAGGTTAACCATATGATCGGTATTTTTCTTACTAGGAGGAGATTATACGCTGCAATAAAAACTTATAGAGAACCTAGATCTTATCACAAAACTCTGGGTTGAATTATAAGGAGCAGGTTATGAATAAATGTGAAGGTCAGGGAATGAATCGATTGGCTCGGAATGAGAGGGCTTCGATAGCTAAAAGAAAACCAATTCTTGGTGATATCAAGTTTTCGGAAGGAACAGCAAATCTTGCCGCTAATGAAAAGGGTATTCTCTACTATTTACTCCGTAAACATACGTAAGACTTAAAATGTATAACTTAACTGCAACATCCATGGTAATAGTCAGCGCTTTAATTGTGTAAATAATTAAGTCTCCCCATTATTTCCAACTCATTATTTATTTCTATCCCTGTGAAGGAGAGTTAAGACATATTAGTATATGTTTTATATATAAATAGTTTTTTATATATTTTTGAAGGTATGTATGTACAATGAGAGATCATTTTGTACAAATGGACCTACCAATAGAATCGATCCCGAGACTGCTATCACCAAGGCAAACATATTACCCACTCGCCTATACGGAGGCTAATACGTTTAAGATACTAGATAAGATATAGAGAGATAAGAATAATAGATAAGATCTAGATCTACAGAGTCTGTACCCTGCAAGCCGCCTTTCAGCTGTGGCGTGGGGTTCATGCGCCATCACTCCAATTTTCTAATCGATTACTTTCGCGTATCGTTCTCGTAAAAATTAATTTTTGAATCGACTGTTTATAGGGCCTATTTTTCTGACCTTCCTCGCAGAAAGATAGGCGACTGTTGATTTCAAAAGGGATCATTCAAGGAAATAAAGCAATATCATTATATACGAACGGCTTAGTGAATATCTAAATAAATTTTTATTGGAAGTAGGAAAATGTATTTATTTAAATAAAATAAAACTTTATCATAAAAAGAACTTATGAACTTAGAGCATACCTAACTCTGATGGAGCATAAAATTCCAATTAAACTTTCCATTAGCGCTTCCATAAGCAAAGAAAATAAAAAAATCAGATCTGACACACGCGGGTATTGCTTTCATTTTATCAATTCGTCACCTTAACTGCTTAAACTCTATATAAATAAACTTCAGCAGTTTTAGAACGTCAATACTACAGCAGTAGAAGCAGCTTTCTTGGCTACAAACTCGAGAATAGAGTTCAATAGAAATTCGTTTCATCATCTCCGATGTAAGAACGCAGAGGGCTGCATGAACATTGAGGATCTGCATTTCTAAGAGGATTGTAAAGATAAGGAATGAAAAGAAATAGATTCTGGACGACACAAAGTAGAAAGCAAAATAAATCATGTAGAAACGGTAGCAAAAACGGTCATATACCGAGGGATAGAAGGAGAAGATATCGTAATAAAAATCTTGAGTTGTGACACTCTCTTTCAACACTCATGCCTCGGAGATGAGTGAGTCATAAAATGGACGGAATGGAATCCTATTAAATGGTCCGGGAAGTCGAGTCATTGTGAGCTCAAAAATTATTCGCGTTGTTAATCAGAATTGTAACATTCATATCTCAGGATATTACTCTCCATACATACTCCATAGGAAATAGTAAGAATGGTATCTGGTCCGTTTTTGTCAAAACTTGAAATTCAAAATCAACACACGAAGTAAATAGAACACTGAAACAGAGCTGTAGATTCCTTTATATATTATTGTATTCCTTTTTAATATGTTTGTATTCAAGTATTTTTCACGGTTGAGTCATTACGATCTTGAAATTACAGAATAGATTTATCCTAGAGCTGTAGACAGACGGATTTATTATAGCGCAATAGGAGCTAGCTGAAGCCCTCGTCCAGTAATTATGAGTGTAACTCGCAGTTACATGCTGTCCTTTCAAATAAGTATATATTATTGTAATATTCCACATAACTCAGTTATCTTTACATAAGGTCGGTAGAAAATCAGTTTTATTTTCTTTTATTTCGATATTTTTCTGACGTGGGCCTCGATACGATATTTGCGTTTAGGGCCTCTCCTAGCCTTACTCCTCTCTTGGCTGTAGACAATAGAAATCCCGATCCCATGGTAAAACGACTTTTGAAGGAATAGATCGCTACAAAAAACGGGATACTTAACTGGAATAAGTTTTTCGTAATTATAAACCACAGCTTTTCTTAAATAGATATGTACATTATTCCTACATTACATTAAACATTCGCGTTAAAGATAAATTCACCACCTTGAAGGAACGCTAAGAGCTTCCCGAGCTCGATTACCGGCCCATATGTGCAAAATGACCACAGTTATCGAAGCACTTTTTACAAAACTATTTCTAATACTAAAAGAGAAAGTTAAAAACGGATAAGATTTACAAACGTTTTTTTCTGGGATTTTCTACCTAATAACGCATCGCGAGCCAAAATCATGTATTTGGAAATATTGTACATCTAAAGGTACGATTTATGTTTCTAAGAATTTTAGTTATAATTAATGTTATTGAAAATTGTTTCTCAATAGCGTGAACAGGATTCAATAAATTTTAGATTTGAATTCCTGCTGAGTAGCGCGCCTGCTTTATGTGAGTATGAGTAATATCAGTAACAATTTCAGTGCTTGTAATTTAATGAAAATAATACAATTATATTTATTAGAGAAGCATTCTGAAGTTTGAATATCTTCGTAATTACCTCGAAGAATGGATCGCGGCTTGTAAACCTTTGATTTTCATACATAAGTATGACACGTAGAGGCATTACAAGCAGACCCCCTCTGGAGCGGAGTTATTTCATTAGGGACCAAGAATAGTGATACTTCATAAAAAATAAACAGTTGTCAGGAATCAACCCCTTGCAAGTGGATATTCTCTTTTCCTTTCCCAGATCAGAATCGCCGCCGTCGGCACTATTTCGGAAGGCAAGGATGAAGGAAGGTACCCTTGAGTAAACATGTATCAGAAAGGAGGCTTGCTGTGAGTGGGAGACAGCGGTCCGAGAAGTCCCTTCAGATCCCTTGTCTCGAAGCCGCTCTTTTTGATCAAGCCCTCGAAAGCACGGATGTTTATGCCAAGGACTTTTCATCGATTCTATTCCCTCTCAGAATAAGTCCACGTAATCGCTGTCCGAGAATGCGGTAACAAAACTGCATTTTTTGAGGGTCTTTTCTCCTCAAAGGAAATCCTTAGCGTCTCGTTTATTTATCACCTACTCGACGCGTAGGCGAAGAATGAAAATGTGATCATAGTTCTCTTTGGCTGTAGTCTCCGCGATTTTTACGTTACAGTCACCGTTTTATGTTCTTTAAAAACATTAAACAATTTACCTGGTCTGAGGGTACATTAAGCTATCAGTTCTTAATATAAATTTTTACGTTTTCAAAAATAAAGGTTATGATGAATTGATCTTTTGAGGAATTAATTGTAATCGTTGTATGGTTCAATTAAAGCTACTGTTTCTATAGCCTTTTTTTCATAATTAGCTATCTATTAGAATAAATAAAAAATCACCACTTTTTCATAAACTTTTCTTGCAACTAATTGGAACTTTCTCAGTTAGTTCTAAATGGCTTTTCATGCATTGAGATCGAACCAGGTCATAGAGATTTATAAATGATTGATTATAAACACCAATAAATGTTTTTGTATTGTTCAAGATTCTAAAAACGTATACACCCTTAAAAATTAAACGGTTTCAAATTAGTTTGCATAGTTTTTTAGTTAGAAAATTTTAATATATTGCTTCTGTGGTTTTAGCAGTTAAGTACCGCGTGCTTTCCCATTAGTCATGTCTTTTTGAAGTTGGTCTTGCTTCATGATTCCAAACAAATATGACGGACGAGCCGATGAACATACCTTATAGATTGCACGACAATTTTCCTTCTCATCGCTAGCTAATATATTCGTTATGTTTTCTCGAAATTATGACAGCGTACGGAACCTTTCAGCTCTTTCTTCTCCGCAATCAACCCATTATCTCTTTTATTTTCGGTTCGCAAATGTTGACAATCGATATTTTTGGAACCACCCCAGACCTTGATCCAAATTTTTACGTTTTACTAAGACTATCAGCTCCTGCTACCATACCTTGAGTACCATTCACTCGCCTTTGGTAGTATAATTGCGCTTGAGTGAACGTTTTCCTCTTACAAAATTCTGGCTGAGTGAGGAAAGTAATGGCAAAGCTATCTCGCTCCTCATCTTGCCTTGTAAGCCTCATGAGATAAATATCCAAAAAGCCTTCGGGTTGAATACTATCTAGTATTCATTAGTATCTAGTATCATACATCCTATATAATAATCTTCCTTATACAGGATCCTTATATAGGATGCCTATATCCTATGTAAAAAAATTGACGCAGAAAGGGAGTATGATCACGGTAAGACTCTCGCTTGATCTCCAGCATGGACTAAAAACGAATTCTCGTTTCAGCGCTTAGCATGGATTACGATAGCCTAGGGTCCAGCGAAGCCAATGGAGGGAGAGCTAAAATCTAACGAAGGATTTGGAGTGGCTCAAGAGGTCGTTCTCGGCGTCTACGAGTGGAGTCCATTTACGAAGGTATGTCTGGGAAAGAAGACGAGGAAAGTGTTTCTGAGAACACTGAGTGCGTAGCAGGGATGTAAAGCGAGATACTAGGGGAATAAGACACCTTCAAACTAATTGGAAATTCATCATGGGAATGAAGGATATGGAAAATTCGACTCACTTTATTGTAAAACATGCAAGTTGACAAAGAATAAATTTATTTTATTTATACCTAATTAACTCGTAGTGGCCCATAATTTTTGTAAGGGAAGTGAGGGAATAATGAGCATACTGCATATAATTTTGCGATTCAATGACATTTCCAGATTTAAAAGCCATTTGGTCGGGAATAAATATCATCATGATTAAATAGAAATTACCTCTTTGAATTAATTGAAAACTTTGCAGCTTATGCAGTTAACTCAATTCACCTAGTAAATCGCAGGCTTATAAATATCTTTTAATTTTTATTAATACTTATGAACTCATCATGCATTACATAAATATTGGTATTATATCAAATCGGATTTCAGGTACTAGTACTTAAGGAGGAACTTGGAATTCATCAGGAAATGGTAAGGTTATAAAGAAAAATTTCTGTTAATGATGACGAATTTTGATCCTATATTGTATTCCAGTTTTTTCTCGGAGATTTTTCGCTGATAACGGTCCAGAAAATAGGTATTGGACATACAAGTACAAAAGTATACTTCGTCCAACGTCATGAAGAGACCATGTGAATCTTTTGGCCCCGTGTATATTTATGGGGAAATGGTTGCCACTTATGCATAGAAAAAGACTATTGGTGATGATTGACTTTGAAGAAATTCAAATTAGACTAAATATCGGATAGAACAGTACCAACAGCGGGAGTCATTGCCCCATAAGATATACATGGTCACTTCATTTCACTCCACAACTATAGTGCTATTTATATATACCACATAGATTCAGCACTACGTAGCAGTCATGATGACCACTATAAGAAATTTCCTCTCCGTAAGTCCGCGAGGCGACAAAAACAGAGGAAGAGCGAAAAAGAATCAATCGAAGCAACTTCTTCCTCCCACTTTAAAGCCTCGCTTTTCTTTTTATCCATTTCTCATTTCCGGCGCAATGGATCCGTGGGAAAGTGATAAAAGCTGTCTCGGATAGTGCGAAAAGCCACGGACAAAGGGCTCTCTCAATTGGAGTGCTTTTTATGCCCTTTCCAGAAGGGCACCGCACTCTGCTTTCGACCGACTCTCCAGTTTAGCCATTCGCGCGATGTGAGAGTTGCTATTGTAAATGAGTCTGGCATCGCCATGCTTTTCCATAAGAAACGAGGCGAATCGGACGGGACTTCCGGGGACACTTGGGAACCCACATCGGCGGATTAAATCGAAGAGCCGTGGGATATAAGTTACGATGGAAGGAAAGTGACATGTAGCAATCGTCTATAAATATAAAATTTACGTAATACAATTAGATACTTTTTCATGATACTGATTCATTAGATGAATTTTTCATATGTATGCATATATAAAATATAAAACTTCCCTTAAAATAAAAATCGTTACACAATCATAGATTATATTTACGTAATATTATTAAATATTAGATGAATCTTTCATATGCATGTATATAAAACCTGAAACTTCCTTTAGCATAAAAATTATGTTATACATTCATATATTATATTTAAATTAAATAATATTTTAGCGATAATAATTTATATTCATTTAAATTTATATTAATGTTGCAGAAAGAAAGTTTCCTTCAATTCATACAATTTTTTCAATTGATTTCATCGAGAAAAGAATATAAAATATAAGTATTATAACGAAAAATTGATCTGCTATATCTATATTGACTATATACGGAGAGTCATTTATAACCAATCGTAGGATTAATAATCATAACTTTTATTTAATCGATCCTTGAGGGACATTACTGTATTGTCAATGGGAATTATTTTTTTTAACCTTTCTATTTCTTACTTGACAATGAATTTTACATGCTCATAATAATAGTTAAATTCACCCGTCAAATGAAATTGGAAAATCGTATGATTTTTTACTCGATCATACTCTCTAACAAGTTAGCTTTTGTCTTCATAAAATGCTAAAATCAAGAGGCTAGAATGCGACTTTATGCGAACTAAGAAATTCAATAAAAATAAGATTGAATAATATGCGAACGAATTTTTATTCAAGTAAATCTGAATAATCGGTTGCTAACCGTAAAAATGGGTCTGATGCGGATTCGTTTTACAGTGACGCTGTTTCAGTAACATTTTCTTATATTACGAATATATTTTGCCGGTGATGTAGGAGTTCGCATCTTAGCCAAGAAACACACGACTGGAGGTTCGCACAGCGGTTTGGGCATGAATGTTGGTGTTATTATGTTATTTCTTTCATTTGGATTTTTCTCCAATACAAGAGGAAAATCAAATGTAACATATGCGTAATTATGGCAAAAATTCTGATTTTTTCGACCACATATTTTACCTGAAAGCTGGTTACTATAATTGCAAATAATTTTCACGCAGTAAAATCAAAAGTATATGTATACAACATCAGAATCGCGTCTTTAACAAGAAAATGAATCAATAATTTTAAATACTGAACTCATTTGAACGCAATAATTATCGACAAAATACTCAATGTTGCAGTAGAGTAATTTCAAACATCAAAACAATTCCATCGTAAATTTTCTTGTCCAGTACATGCCACACGTAGAACAATTTTCAGCGTGGACTCGTCCATTTTTCCACATTTTTACCCCAGTCAGAATAATGATAACCATCCATCAAAGTCAAAAATGCCTCTAAACGGAAAGAAAGGTAAATTTCACGTCGCCACCTTTATTATTACATTAATCCTCAAATCAGCAACGACCCCCAACAACCCCTCCTTGTTGAGATTGTTGATACATCGAGATCTCTTTCAAGATTCATTTGTTGTTTTATCTCCTTTTTGTAATCCCATCCGAGAAGAGTTAAAAATAGCGCGGCCGGATTCGCAAAGACTCATCTCTTTTGGCGAAGATCCAAAGGCAGAGAGGTCAGTTCTCAGACGCTCGATTGACTCCGTTTAATGGCTCTACGAGATCAGACTGAGAAAAAAACGCAGTCGTGCTACTATCTCCTCGCCGAATCAAATGCATTTTGAGCGGCGGATTTTTTTTCTCGAGTTTTTAATGCTAACTTTCAAAGTGCTCTTTTTCAGCACCCACGCGTATGTTTCAATGATAATAAATGGGATACGATACATTGCAATGCTATATGGAAAATATTAATTTCAATTAGTAACTTCTCTCATCGGGAGGTTAGTTCACATGTATCTCCATTCTTCTTGTTTACTTGCTTTCCTTTTCAATTCTTCATACTTCTTAATTTTGGTCCAGTTTTTTAAGTTGTCTAACCATTCCATCCTTGGTCTTATAAACAATTTAACTTTTTAAGTTAATAAATAAATTTTTAATTCAATAAATAATTTTTTATAAATATAAAATAAATTTTAATTAATTTCTCTTTCTCTTCCTTACTGTCTATCCTTCAAGTGCTGTCACGATTCTCTCCCCAGAATACATGTCCCGCGTATTACTATTTGTTTTTACTTTCTGCTAATTCAATAAGCTATACCTGCTTCCTATTCTTCTCCATATATCTTCATTTGTTACTTTGCCTTTCCACTTAACTTTCGGCATTCTTTCAGCAAAACATATGTCCAATGCATTTATTCTCTTTTCTATGCTTTATAAGATCGTCCAAAACTCACGTCCGCACAGGAAAACCGGCGAAACACAACAACTCAACAGAATGAGTTTATGGATAGAATCAGTCTTTAATAATTCAGAATGTTTTTTCTGTATGTAGTGACCACTATCACGTAAACCAAAAATTTAGGATTAAGGGTTGCTAGCTGACCAGAAGGCCCAATTGAGATATGAAATCTAAATAAATGAATAAAGAGTCACGGGCTTGGGATTTTGCTACTGATTTCTCTAAATTAAAATTCCTGTTTTTACTGTCATAAAGGCGGATTTCCTGATTCTAGGGAAGGAGGTTAATTTGCGAATAAAGAAAATCATTTTAAGAGACAAATTGCATTGTTTGTCCAAAAATTAAGAGAGAAATTCAGACTCAAAAACGGAACGCCACAGTCAATTATCGTTTTTTAAAACAGATGAAACCAATATTTGTTATTCAACAACACATTAATCGGAAATATATTTAGTTATTTTTGGAATTTTATGGCAATTAATAACCCTCTCTACTTAAGTTCGCTCTGAATAAATCACAAAATTAATCATAATCCTAACAGTTAACGAAGTATCTGTCTCCTGCTATTATAGTTCAGTTAAATATTTTAATTTGTTTATTTTTTCAATTTTAGTAATAGTACTACGTTACATACTATTATATTTTTTTAATATCATTAACATATTTAGTAAAATTGATAAATGTTTTAGTAAATTTTTATTTCAGTAGAAAGTTGCGAAATTAAAAGTAAATTAGCGAAAAAAACTAAATTCTAGATTCTTTCAAGTCTCCACTTTCGACCACTTATTTTCAGAGAACTATAAAATTAAAATCTTCAATAGTATGAGATATTATAGCTAGCCTGACCACTATATACTGAACATCATTCTGAGTATATACTCAGATAATTTTTTGTTTATCTAAGAATAACGAAGCGGATTTAGAGAACGTTACGACCACGCGACTCCAGAGTAAAATGTTTAGACCTAAAAGAAAAGGTTAGACAATAACCTTCGCTCGGGGTCTCCTTAACTTAAAGACCGTCCCTACCCCGTCGTTAACTCCTTAAAGGGTACGCGTGTGTATGAATTTAAATAAATAAAGCAAAAATTTTCCAACTGTCCGTTGTCTTTCGACTGTTTGCCTCATTGGGCGGCGGTATTCTCATGAGTTGCCCGTGCCGTTGCGTAAACGTATTACCACCGCAATTTGGCCCGTGCGAAGACCCTAGAGCACCCAAGCGAACCCAAAGGAAAACATGTGCGTCGGACGGGACACACATGTGCCTACCGGTCATTGGGCGGGTCCACGGATTCTGAGAAGACGGAGGACGTGCAATCGGAACCGAATTTGTTACGTTGACATGTGCTCGGGTTACGAAAACAAAAAAGCATCACTAAATGAGGGTTTAAACGTTTCCTGAGCCCTTGGGATGTGATACGAGATTTCAAACTACCCTATCTCGTTATCTGAATGCCCTCCTCAACGGTAACGATGTTTATTTAGGAATCTAGTCTTTTCGGGGAGATAACTAGGAAATATTTCTTTAAAAATGAACCTAATTAGTATTAAAGTTTCGTAAATTGAACATTTTCAACCGGGTACGACTGATCAAGGAGGAATGTATCATACGAATGGTCACGGAGAGTAATTGACCTAAGTGAGTGAGTGATCTCCTGATTTTTAATTCGATGTGAAATTCTCAGAATTCGAGTTTCAATAAGAATCTTTCTTAAGATATTCCTAACTTGGGGAATCACGGGTGTAGAAGAAATCGAAAGAACTTCATGTTAATCGCTCACTCTAATAGCACAGCAGAAATGAGAAAGGATTAAACTACTTGTATAAGCATTGCAGATTTCGGTGAGACATGGTGGAACCCCTTTCTTTGTTTTTGATACTTGCATAAGGATCATATTGGTTCAACATCATTAAAAAGCTAAAGAGGCTACCAAAATGAATAAATGGGGGTTCAACGTGATTTTAAAATACCAGAAAGCGGTATGGGAACCAATGCGATTTTCAAAAGTCACCCGCTATACATACTGCTTGCGTTGGACACATCCCATAGAGATGATGGGCGATGGATTAGAAATTATAATACCGAAATAAATGCATAAAAATGAGTTTTCAGTTCAGTTTTCACATTACAAATAGTTCGAGGTAACCTTATTCAGCTGCCCGAAAGGTTTATTTATGTATCGAATACATTGTCTAATAAATTATTAATTAGAGGTCATTGGACACATTGGTACAAAAGTAGAGCTATTATATGAAACCGTAAAAATTACTAAACACATAAATAATTTCGAGATTACTACAATAATTAGTGCAGAATGCAACACTGAATTGTAAGCAATATAAAGCAGGGCTGTGGAGCCGGAACACCTAGGTTTCGACTCCAACTAATCTGTTGAAAATTTGCTCCTAAGTAAAGAATAACATTAATTAGATCCTCTTTCATTAATACCCTAAAATCAACCAAAGGTAGTCGGAGTTGGTAAATTTTAACCCAACCCGACACAATTTAAAATCGATCCTGACTACGACTCAGCAGCCTCGCAAGAAAAGAAAAGGCGGGAGAAGTCACAACCCGGAAATTCCGCTAACAATTCATTCACTTTTGAAGGATGGATGGGAATGTGTGGGAGCGAAGCGATTAGCTGGGGTGATGGATTCCGCTTTGAAAGATACTCAATGGCACAATTCACAAAAACATGCTGGAGATAGAAATACAATTCCGAGGGAAGTTTCATGCCTACGGGGGCAAGTGGAAGAGTGTTGATTGATAAGGAAGTAGTATAATCAATGCCTGAAATATAGTTGTTGACATAAAAAATCCATATCTGTAATAACTTTGTTCATCAAGATATAAAAAATTACTTAATTAAATTGGAACATCTTCAAAAATGAAAGAAAGCCTTGTAGGTACAGAAGTGTATTACGTAAAGATACCAAAGTACCTTCATGAGTGCGAATCATTTACGCATATTCAGCTTCGGTAAAAATCAAAGAATATCCTCAAAGGCTTTCACCTGTATTACCTGGATGATATGCCAGATTGCATCTACTCAAGGGGTGTAATATAAGGTAAGGGCTACGAAAGAATCACATCTTCGGCAAGGAATCGAACCAGAAACAATCGGAAAACCGAAATCGATACAACCTTTATGATTGCAAACCGTAAATCGAAACAACCGAAAAATTATCTTTCCCGAAACTGAACCAAAATGGGAAACCGTTATTTATTTAATTTTGGTGTGCAGTCTATTTAAGAGTTACAATAGTTACACTTACAAATTATCTGCAGCGGCGGCTCTCACAACTCACAAATTAAAATTTACAAATTAATAACTGAAATATATTTCGATTTTTAAGAGTTATATCTTTAACTGATTTAAAATTATTAAAACACGAAATTTAATTTCTTTTAAATTATCAAAAAACGAAAGGAATTTTATATAAGGAAAATTTCCACGTAATTTCACCTTATGATGTTACGCTGTAACAAAACCTAGGGCTTTTTTTATTAACAGCCTTCATGGACTCTACAAAGTGAGTTTTTATTTCTCTGTGTTGCTAAATATAAGTTTTCGCTATAAAATGACAGTGAAGTTTTTCTATGAATACATATCATATTTATCAGCACAAAATGGAATTGTGATTATCGCTTTGTAGTAGAAACTTATGAGCCCTATGACTATAGTATGTACTTAAAGATGAGAACGAATGAAGACCGTCTATCTATCTAGATCCGCTTCTGGCTCTTGCAATCCCGGAATTACGGGGAAATACCGTTATTCCGGGATAGCAATCCTTAATCCTCAGGATAGCTCGTTGTCCCTCGAGTGAGAGGTATAGCAATTTTCTGAGTAATCAGATCAAGTAAATCAATCAATAAATAAATCAAAACTAGCACACACCTATCGAATTTGAACGTTTCGATACTAGTGATCTGTTTGGGTAGCGACTTCCATTCACACTTTATGCCCTAATTCCCCGAATTTTCACTTGCGAAATTTCGCTCGCAAAAAGTGAGACGACCGTATAAGTCTCAGAATGTCTTCTTAAAAGATAAACTCAACTGCGTCATGCTGCGTGCTTATGAGAGCGGACATCTGGAGGAAGTCGCCTTCAAATAATAACGGATGAAACACTCTATAAAACGCGTTTTTTCTCCCCTCTTTAACTCTTCTATTTCCATCTGCTTTTCTAGCGAATCGATTAATCGAGAATAGAAATGTGAATTCCGGATGGGATTGAGATTCATCCTGTTATGAGCCACAGGAAACAGATCACCAGTGGTGGATTCAAGTTATCAGAGGCCCTTAGGGCAAAAACCATATCGAGGTTTCTAGAAATCATGAGAGTTAAATTTGATTTTTTGTAACACACATTAAAAAACATGCCATAGAAAACTCAGTTATTTCACTAAGGTAAGAATGATAAATATATTGAATTAAAAGCATTATTTTCATAAATTATTATGAATTATATAGTTATATTAATTATGCAGTGTACTCTATAAAAAATTCGTTGAGGCTTACTCTATTTAAAATTTTTTCCTAAAGCGAAAGCGAAGTACTAGGGAACATGTCATACCTCTAAAAATTCGAAAATAATTGTGGTACATACATACATTATTATGAGTCTATAAACACGGTCTCATTGAAGTGGAGAAGGCCCTCAGCTAAGTGATTCCTTGAATTCCTTCTTGAAGCCGGAGAAATCAGTTAATCAACTTGGTCGGAACAAATCGTTGGTAAAATTCACTGAAGGTTATAAGTTTCATTAAGGTCCAAAGGGTTCGATATGGAAGTTAAAATTTGTCGAAATCGAAATTCCCGATGGCTTCCTCGTCTTTGGTATTCCTGCAAATTATGAATATCGGTTTTGGATTAAGAACTAATGCTGTATTATAATTAATATAAATATGATAAAAGATAAAACTATCGCAGAGGTAACCGAAGAAATTCAACGTTTGAAATATCACTAGTATTCAGTTAAGAAATAAATAGAGATTTTTTTAGTAATGATGGAGTATTATGTGAGGAATTCCACTTTTATTCTTCTGAATGTCTCTTTAAAACCGCAACTTTACGTTGAATCAAATCATCTTGGAGCCTTAATAATCTAACCTACCCTCGGTGACAAAAGTCAGCTATTTAAGCCAAGCAAATAGAAAGGTCTTCTTTATAAATCTTATTGGCAGCAGATTAGATGAAAAGGCAAGAGAGCGGTGATATTTCACCTTGGTCAGGGCCCATCTGGAATATGCGACAAATGTAAGGGATCCGGTTGACGAATCCTATATCCGCGAACTCGAGTAAGTGCAACGCAAAAATATAAGTTTTGTCAAAATATATATGATAAAAATACGAACGTCAGAGGGACCTAGGGAGGGAATCCTTGAAAGAAAGGAGATTATTGGCCTAATAACTTCAGAGGAAGTATTTTTGCAGAGGATGGTATTATCCGACTCCTCCACTACTTCGGCCGATTAGACAATGAACGATAAATTAGAGAAATAGATGCTAAGAAAAATCGTTTGGAGGAATCATTATTTCCCAGGGTGATACGCGATAACAATGAGCTAAAGAAAACTCTCTAAAGCTCGGTATTTACACCCCCTGCCACACTGAAAGGCGGTTGCAGATGATGTAGATGTATGTAAATGAAGTCGTCCCTACGGTTCTATGAGTTATTATTATTATTACAGTAAGGGATTCAGGCTCTGAGCTTTAGGTTACATATTTAGGTGCTTCCATGTTTTTTCTGTGCATTTATTTTTTTGTGACATCTTTCCTTTTGTGATATCTTTCCTTACTCAAAAGTGGTAGAAACGGCTTTCTTCGTGATGTTTTCTGCATACTTAGCTTCTATTCTAGGGGAAGCCGTTTACATAACTCTTGACAAATATGGATACGAAATGATTGTATCGAGCGTTAAGGTATTGCAAGGTTTTATCATTACGTAAGAGAGAAATGGAAACGGATCGCCATTTTTACAGTTAAAATAATCCAAAAAATGATAATCCCTCTTTCATTCTCCTAGTTTTCTTCGATCTCAGAAACCAGTGAAAATAAGCGTTCATTCCAAAACTCGAGAGATTTCGAGCAAATCCTGAGATCAGTGTAGTGAAATAAAAACATTTAACCAGCCGCGTATTATTATAAAAATTTCGCTATTAATTAATATTTTCATTACGAGTTCATTATACTGCGTTTTGCTACGTCATTCAAACTGGAAAGATTCCATAATAGCCAAGTTAACAAGTTTCACCTAACATGGTTGAATTCTTCTGGATCTGTTCTTGTCAGTTACCATGCCATTTTCTTTTAATCTCTTCTTGCATCAATCCTGTAATAGAAAGGCTCAAAAGATTCCCGTTCCTTAGTAATCTTGAGACAGAATCCATCCTTGATTTAATGTGAACTATAAAACTTCATCTTTTCAATTATGTTAATCAGATTTTTGCCTTTGTGCAACATGTGCATGACCCATCATACTTGTCGCGTAAGTTAAAAACAAGCAATTCAAGAATGTAGAGTCGGAAATAAAGGGGTGAAGAATGAGTAAGGTGTAGGGGGAGAAGAAATGTTTGCGTGGCCGGGGCACTTCCTGTAGAAGCACGTGACCCGGGAGAACGTGTTGTAAAAACATGGCATAAATATGATGAACACATGAGCGGTGTTTTGAGTGTGTTCTTAGGGATGGTAACGGGTGATGAGGGAAACACTGCGAACAGAAGACGGGGAGCGTGTATTAAAATAAGGGGAGGAGAAGGTCTTTTGAAAAATCCTTATGGTTCTGATTGAGAACAGAGATTTTAACGCGTGTCTACACCAACCTAATTTGTATAAATTTTCGTTGAATAGACGTTTGCCTTTATTCGGGCGTTGAAGTTTCCTAGTACATATTTTTCTATATATTAGAATCTCAAAATAATTTTGAGAAAATTACAAGACATCAATACGAGTGAATAAGACCAACATTTTTTAATGAATCAGCGCAATAAATAAATTTGTTGACTTTAATTTAATATTTTAACTTAGTATGAGGTCGCGTAGTTGTTTTTATTGTTTTTCTTTGAGATCATTTGTAGCTGAAATAACGACTTCCACTGCTGTTTATGTTGAATCCGCTTTACATCACTTATGGTAAAAATCTATCCCAGAGATCCTTGTCACGTGTCAGTATCATAACAATACGATTTCCTCAGTAAAAAATTACACACTTATACTTTCGAGGATTCGGCAGTTCTTTCGTTAAGAAGCGCAGTTTTAAACAGTGACTGTAAGCTTAAAATTTAATCACGAATGTATTATTCAATGTAAAATTCAATTTAACTTTTTTCGTTTGTTTGTGTGGTTGCTTGTATAATATAGTAAAAATATCTCTGTACGTCCGTTAAAGAACTTTCGCTCTTATTTCAGTCTGTTTTGCCTTAGTTTCAAGATTAAAATTCTATGATCCTCTATCGCCGGTTAGAAATTTGCTTGAGCATTTAAGTTCTAATAAAGAAGACATAGGGAGCCATTTCATATCATATACTCCAAACCGTTAAACTCCTGCCAATTATTAAACAAGCTATGTCTTTAGAATCGTGGCTTTGGGCCGCTTTAAATCCCCTCCATTCTTAAAAACCTACCAGTGTTACCAGACCCTAATATTCTAAGATAATATTTGTCCTCCTTCTGCTATGATTAATGAGATCATGAACTTCCCTCGGTAAACCTCCGGAAGAAAGAAAATAAAACGGGCAACTTCCAGAAGCTAGGTTGTTGGGACAAAAGTTAAAAGGATGTGATGACAGCCGCATCGAGACCTTAAGCATGACCGGAATCCATCAATCATATCGAACTACTAAGGAGAAACGGGACGCTCCGAGACGGGACACAAATTTTTCAATGCCGACACCTGTCTCAGGTTCTGGGAAACGGTAGCACGCATGCGCAGTAAATCACACAGGAAAGGGAAAGACTTTTGTGGAGACATCTCTGGAACCGAGGCAAATTGTCGGTGGAATGTAACCCAGCATCCAAAGGAGTGAGGAAAAGTAATTCGAAACTCATTAAGTTAATGCTAATATACTTAACCGGATGACGGAAGGAGGTGAATAAGGAACTGGGGAAAGAAAACATGAGCACGTGGCAAAAAGGTACGGAAACATATATTTATGTTATAAGGCAGTATTTCTCAACTATCTTTTCTTCACGAGAGATAGACAGAGATAAAAGGCAAAACAAACTAAATAAACCTTAAACTTCGCTTCATACAAAAAGTACTTAAAATTCTTAGCAGAGTACGGTAATACCTTCAGTAGCTTCGCTGGAAATTCAGATTTAGTGGAAGTGAAAAATTAATTTATAATCCAAATGTTTAATAATACCATAGGAAACAACTATAAGCAGTTACGTATTCAGCAATTTAAGATCATGCTAAGTAATGTTATAGAGTAAATATATTATAAATTGACCCACACAGATCAATTCAGCATCATTTTGCCCTAAACATGCAAATTTAAAACGAAGTATAGTCAATTACATCTTAAAATATTAACCTAAAAGAGAAGTTTATATGACATCTCACATGCATTTTTGCCTCTAAAAGACGGAAATTGAATTTGAAAAATACGCTAAATCATTACGACTAAAATCAATATGTAATGAAGGTAAAATAAAACATTTCTGCCAAATCACTATGAATGGAAAAAGTAAATATCACTCTTTGCACTTTGCGATTTGCTTTTTAAAGCACCTGATAACATTCTAGGGGCGACTGTAATTACGCTTTACGTAATTTTTCGTTTTACCCTCATCAAACTTCCAAATATTTTTAAATGTATAAATGAAGTTTAATCCTTTTTTAAAGGATATTTTCGTATTCTAACTTTGTGAGAGAACTTGTGAAATAGCCCCCAGTACAGCATTACTCCTTAAATTATTCATCAAAATCTGTCAGTAGAAGAACTCATTCAGCGCGTTTTTGCCAAACTCCAAAACACATCAGAAAAAATTAAACCGTGAACTATAACGATGTAATGCTTAAATTAAAATAGGATGGAGCGAAGAAAAAGTCCGCGAGCGATGTTACTTTGCGGTATTCTGGCCTCATTTCGAGTACACATGCAGTGTATGGGACCCTGATGAAATGTGTTGTATTCACGAATTAGGTAACGTACAACGAAAGGCAATACGTTTTGTTAAGAATTGCTATGACAAATCGGTAAGCGTTACTCGGATGCATCAGGATGTAGGATAGGAATCTTTAGAAGAAAGATGCTACGATCAAAGATTCAATTTACTTGATATTCAGAGAGAGAACTTTCGTAGAAGATGCCGATATTCTGCGTCCTCCTTGGTGCATTTGCCATTCTGATACTGGGAGGAAGATCAGAGAAATAAATGCTAGAACCAATCGATATAAGGATTCAATTTTCCGAGAACCAAACGCCAAAATAATCGATTAGAAAATGCCATGGTGTATACTTTCTCTATCACACGCCGAAAGGCAGCCTGCAGGGTACATATATATATGCAGACGTAGATTACATAAATTAAGAAATATAGAAGAAAACGCCAAGAGCGATACAGCCTTCACGATATCATTCCATTTCCTATGCAGCTAATAAATACACACATAAAGCTAGCAAGGTCGAGGGTTTAACGGCCCATTTTACAACCAATTTTTGGTTGGCGTTGAAGGTTCTGCAAATGAAGCACGAGCGTTCTCAAGACAAGTCAATAAAACCCACGCGATGGAACCTTCTTTACGCAATTTCACGGGAAGGAAAGAGGAGCTTCGCAGAATCCCACCCCAATCCAGAGGGGGAAGTGAGTGCGTTTGCGCGAAAAGAGGGGCGTGGCAGTGCGGAGACAATCGAGCGCTTGGGCCCCCGCCTCTTTCTGCCCCTTGCTAAGGGGACGTCACAACGGATTCCTCTTTTGAGGTAAAGACAAGGCACAGACTCTTCTCCGCCTCATTTCCAGGGACTGGAAGAATTATTCCCCTCTTGAAAATGTTCATCGGTTGGAATAGAGTCAGTCGTAAACTTGCGAACGCTAAGAGATTCTTCGATGACAGAGAACTATCTCGTCCAGAGAGTGGTGTGCAGGAGGGTCTCGGTATCTTCGGAATCGCTTACGGTGGTTTCTATTATGTGCGGTTAATATGATGAGGAATTTAAGAATTTTAGAATACCAAAGGCTGGTTTCATTTTCTACCCCTCCGCCATTAGATGCCAAAATCTTCAGAGATGGAATGAGGACTATGTAAAATGAGGAGTGAGATTGCCCTAATTTTCCTATCCGAACAAGAATGTTAAGTACTTCCAAATAGCCAAGTTGGAAGCGCGTTTGATTAGATGAGATCCCTCTTCTGGGATCGATTCCCGGCAGGGTTTCGTGCAAAACCACCTCAACTGTCGAAGCACTTAAAAATACATAAAATAAAAATACACTAGAATATACATAATAAATACAATAATATTGTGAAAAATATCCTAGGTTGTTCAGCACAATGTTACTATGAATAACACTTTCCATAGCATTCAATGATGAGAAGCCTATATGAATGCCATTACTTAGTATCACTCATACCTCAGCAAGAATCAAATGATCAAAGATATGGACACATAAAGACAGAATGAAATGAAAGGCATATTTTCCTTTTTCCTAAACCTATTCATATGTCTCTCCTTCATAAAATGAGTCACTTCAGATATAATCTGCAACCAAGCCAACATCGGCTGAAGAGAATCCCATTGGGATATGATAAAGAGACACCCGAAAAATTTTAATCTGAAAATCTCCGATGGTGAAACATTCGCAAGGTTATTGTATTAGCATAGAAAGTAATTATATCTGCAAAGGAATTGATATTTAATGCGTTTAGGAGAATTCCTGAAAACGCGTGTTAAGCTTTCAGGATTTTTCAGGCGTATTTTTTAAAATAAATACTGCATCTCAATGTGACGCCTAAAATGCAGTTGTTGGCGAATATCTGAAAAGGGTGTAAAGCATAACCACAGCAAGTATATTCTCCTAAATAAGAAACAATGAGAATTTTTAAATAAATGCTGTGGCGTAAACGAGTTAATATAATTTTAGGATACTTAGTTGAAAGAGAGAAACGCTGAAAAAGATCTAAAGTTCTCCTCAATGTATTGCTTTATCAACCTCCGTCATTTTTAGAGCTCCTAAGGCTCACATTTTTTGCTTTATGAGATTAACTAAAAATAGAGAGTAATCATTAGAAACTCCATTATTTGAAAAGACAAGGCTTAGACGTTTCTAGCGAGAAAGCTCATCATTTTCTTATCTTAAAAATTTTTTGAAGAAAAAATATTTCATTACGAGAACTAGAGCGTGTACGTATTTCCCTTAGCTCTTTTATCTTTGTCTAAGACGAGTAAAATTTGGCGAACAAAAATAAATCAAGCAAGGAGTAATGCTTACGTACAGGTTTTGACAAAATAATCCGAGTCTAAAAAAACAAGCAAATTTTGACGAACAAAAAGAAATCAAGCAACGAAAAATTCTTAAGTACACGTTTTGACAAAATAA
This sequence comes from Pachydiplax longipennis, assembly GCA_036926295.1. Classification (NCBI taxonomy): domain Eukaryota; kingdom Metazoa; phylum Arthropoda; class Insecta; order Odonata; family Libellulidae; genus Pachydiplax; species Pachydiplax longipennis. Next base: position 27,437,982 of record JAVFKF010000019.1, read on the forward strand.
TCCGAGTCTTTAAAAGAAACATTATTAAAAAGGGTATAGAGCTTGGACATTAATCAAAAAGCTAGAAACGCTTTGGACTGAGAATCCTACGATAGCTGAGTCGTATTCTAAGTTGCTCTTTTCGGAAACGCCGTTTTACGATCGGAGCTAAAAATACTTCAAACGCTCTCAAAGATATGAAAGATTCAGTTATTATATATCTTGGGTGGCCATTAAAAGCAATCATTTGTCTTGGTGTGTGTAAATTACCGCCGGGAGTCACTCTCTCAAAGGGTTTTTCATTATCTCCCGGTTTTCCCTCAGCAACGATACCGCATCCCTACGGTCCCTTTTATCTTAAAGGGTTGAGCCAAATCCAGGTTGTGACACATACGGAATTGCAGAAATTAATTGTTTCGAAATATTTGGCATTTGTGCCGACTTAGGTCATACTTATTATGAATATCTTAGAATATCTCTCGTTTCCGCTTTGAAAGAATTTTGATAATGAATCCAAGGATTCCCAGCCTGGGGGCCTGTATATGAAGCTCGGGCATAGAGCACGATGAAGAGCAAGTAAAGGATGTATATTCTTATTTAAGTGTTCTAAGGATAGTTTTCAGCAACATTCCCCTGTTGTACTTTGGGCAAATTAAAATTTTTCTCATTAAGACGAATGGAGGAACAGAATAATTTACGTAAAAGCCATTGGGAGGATGAGAACCAAAAGGGTTGTGAACTTCTGATTTAATCAAGTATTTCTTTCTAACTCAGCTCAGTTGGGGCAAAAAGTTTATTAATTACATATATAACGCAAACTGATGATGATGCCGTGCATAGAAACCCGGGTTACTTTGATATATTTATTTGTGACATACTATAAATAAATCTGTTGATTCAACTCGCATTGCGTTCGGTCAAATACTGAGATGAGAGGGGTCAATAAGCATATACGATGGGTAATCAGTTAACAAACAGTTCTGAAAAAAATCAGACAATGAACACTTCCGCGAAAGAATTTTCCGTTCTGGTAACGAACATATATTTGAATCCCGAACGTCTCACGGGAATAACACATAGAAGAACGACGCTGGGTGTTTTAAAGCAGGAATCAGGAAAGGGGACCGATGGAGTCTCTTCCCTAATAGAATCTTTCGAATAAGTGGCAGAATACAAGAACAATGGAATTAGAATTGCATGCAAGCCAAGTAGAAGACATTGTGTAACATCACCTCATGGTGAATGGATCACCAATGGGTCATGGACAATCATATTCCGAAATCACTTCCAAAAATGCTAATGAGGGGAAAAATCAGTCAACCTTGGATGTCATTTACGCCAAACAATTGGAAAAAAGAAAGAATGAAAAGATTTTTGCACCTCTTCTGCGAATCTCGAATCCAATTCTGTACAAGATAAGTAAAAATCTATGAAAAATTAAATCTACTGTGATATTCTACGCCATCTCGGCTACTCCCTTTCACCAAAAAACAGTTTGGTACTCGATGATGATACTAAACTGAATATATGGATTATTGGTATGATTTTTAATATTCGTTTTAAAATACTGTTAAATTTTATTTACTTTTTCCACAAAAATTTAATGTAATGCGATGATTAATTAACGAACATCGGGTACCGAACATGTACTTAGAACAGGTCATGATCGACGACCGGTTCACTAGTCAGTCAACCCATCGTAATTAGAGATAGAATGCTATGAAAAGGAAAAATGATAGGATAAATACAAGGGGTGTTGGATAATGTAAAGAGAGTAAACTTATCAATATGCATTGGAAACGGCGCTAAGTAGTTCATCTAAATAATTATAGTGCACGTGAACATATCGAGAGATGAAGGCCTAAACACATGTTTAAATGTATTAAAGTAACGCAGATTTCTTGCCTCGACATCATTGTAAAATAAATAAATACAAGTCTATTTTAATAATTCTTTTCTGAAGAAAAAATTTTCATATATACAACCTGAGTCGTTCGTCGTATATCTTCAGAAAGAAAATTACCTTTTCCTATTTAAGTAAAAGAAATACACATCAATGAAAGTTACTGAACAGATTATAACATAAAGGTTACTGCAATTCAAATGAAAAACCGGTTCGAGGTCATTGCGAAAGACATATTCGAGCAAGAATTTGCTGGAGAGATTCCATTCCTCTGGGAAGTTCACCAGGGAAGTTTGTTTTGGATAGCGCAGACATAAGATTTTGTTGTTCATCAGCGAGATCCTAAAAATTAGGATGATATAATGTCTCACTTCATATAAATCGTATCACTGATTGTTAGACATGATATGCGACGATATATCCATGTATTCGTTCAGCGAATGAAACTGATGCCACATTTCTCCAGAGGAAGGAGTGAGGGAGACTATTGGAATACTTCCAAAGCACGCAGTTACGACCGACTCGTAAACCGAATCTACTCTGAGTCTTCCGAGTATATAATACTAATAATACGCAATTTATCTTTGAAACTTCTTTCCGTGACTTTAATGCGCATTCCACGATATGGCCTGAATGGGATATTGAACGCTGAGGAAAGAGGTGGAAAGCATCAGTACGAATGCACCGAAGATGCATCAGCAATGAAACTATTATTACATACCAGAGGTGCAGAAGAATAAATTCAGGATACAGAGAATGAAAAATGCCCATACTTCACATATAAAGGGTGAATTGACAAGGGTGTTTAAAGGTTTAGCGTTATTTTTTCGCAATCAATATGAATAATTATACAGTTGAATTCACTGCTTAATAAATGTGATTAAAGATATAGAATTGTATTCGAAATTTAAATTATAATATTAAATGTAGATAAAATAAATTATATTAATGGAGTGATTGTTACTACCTTCATCTACAAACACAGCCCACCGCATTTCGGCGTGTGGCAGGGGGTGCATGCAACATGACTTTAGACTATACTTCTCTAATCGAGTAACTTTCGCGGAAAAAAACGGCCTATGCAACAAGGACGTATAATATCTGCTACATCTTCTAAAAACGTAGTTTCTCTAAATTTATCAATTAAACGAAGTCTTTGCTTGAATACTCTTTCTTCAAAATGAGTCTATCCTGTTTTTGACATTTGAGTCACTGACCAATCTGTCGTAGCAACTCTTTGTACATACATCTACATTGTTGGAAACCATTGTATCTTTTCTAATTCGCGAATACAACACTTTTCGGAAGCAAATACTACCTAAATTAGCTACCTTTGACAAAGGAGCCATTATGAGATGATCCTTGGTATTTTTATAGTTTTGAACTGTCCATCCGTGGATAAAAAGAGTTCGGATTCCTGTGTGTCAAATCGTAAAGGGTTAATTTAATGAAATCCCCACATTAGGGCCTTAAATCGTCAACAAAAGAGGCGGAAATCTTCAGAAGCAAACTTTGTGGAGAGAAAATTATTCGCATCAATCTAGTTTCGATATGGATTATTAACTATCGTAGTATTAACATTCCTTGGTTTCCTCGGGGTGGAGGTGGGAGCTTGCTAACATCAATTACTCTCATATTTCCCTATGATTCATAGCAGTAAATCATCTGATGATCATCGGAATGGAATGAAGTCGTCAGACAAGAAATTTAGACTTGTCACGTGCGGTAGCAAACTGGAATAAGGCGTCGAATCGAAAGCAGCTGCCTCTTCGTCCAATTAGGAGATTAGCTGCCATTTCTGCCCAAACGTCTTCCGCACCCTCTTCCGACACCGAAACGGATGGGAAACATTTTCACCTCCACGAAATTTCCCTCAGAGAAAATGGTTTTTCCCCGCGAACGTATTTTCGCATCAGCTCCCCTTAAGTGGTGAAATCAACGGGGAAAATTTTCAATTCTGAGGAGGGACTTCCCGTAGTATCACTATAATAGATTGCATAGACCGATTTTCCTGGATCTGCTATTTAAACGATAAAATAAAGATGACCCATCTATGTAACTCCTGTAACTCCGCCAACTTGATTCGAATCTCACTGGCAATGAGTCAGGACTGATTCAGAAACGTCCTAGACTCAAATTGATTGATTCATTACTGCTAGAAAGAATTTTTCTGGAGATATTTTAAAATTATCCATACATACATTCCAAAAAGGAAAGTATATCACATTTAACTCTTAGTATTTTCTGTAGATGAAGCCACTTTTAGAATATGACATTACGTAAAATTAAAAAGAAATTGATAACTTATTTTAAAGATGCGAAAAGTTTCGACTCACAGATCCCTTATAAGGCATTCTTTGAAAAACTTATTTTCTTAGAATTTTCTTTTTTCCAGAACATTGCTTAAAAAATATTTTTCGCTTGTAACTTTTCAATTTTCTTAACTTATTCAGCTCTTAAGTTCATCAGAGATAAATGAGATCGGAGGTGGTAAATCGAAAATTATCGACAAATATGTGTGCATTAAATAGAGAAAAATAAAGCTTTAAATTTCTAAATAACCTTATTTTTCTATAAACCTGTCTAATCTTAACGAATAGTTTTAAAAAATATTCTCCTATGTTTAGAAGAACACTACTAGGACGAACTTGAAAAATTGAAATTAAACGGAAATTTGGATTTATTTATGGGATCTCGCGGACCTACTGGCAACTCTGCAGGTAACTATTTACAAGTATAATATGAACGATATCGGACAATTGAAATAACTTAATTAGTTTTTATTGGTATTGTACTGGGATAAATATATTATATATTTAACATTCATATTGTAAAATATATTCAATCAGTAGAAACATAAATTATATCTTTATGTAAACTTTAATACATTCACAAAACCTGGGATACCGTCTTTGATAGGGAATCGTTGAAGGGACATACATCTTCGATTTATAAAACAATAATGTTTATGGAAATTTTTAGCCTAATCAGTTTAAATGTAGGAATCTCAGAATATAATACGTATGAAATTGAGTAGCCATACAGCATCCCATTTCGATTCAGGCCCCGCTACATCGATCCCATTGACGTCCAACTTCCCAGGAATCCCGTTCTAAATCGAGCAGGTTATCGGAACCGATTCCGTTGCAACGATGTATCTCCTCGTGACCATTTTCGCTACACCATCATTTATTTGCTTAACTCCTTCGCTCGCGACTCCCTTACCTCTCTTCCTGTTATTTATACCTCTTTATTGCTTCCTGACCTTTTAACCTCTTCCCCTCCGCGTTTACCGAATTGTATTTATTCTTTTCCCTTTGCCTCCGCGCAGTTTATATAACCTCCCCTCCTTACAGACCCTTCGTTCATCACCATTTGTTACACCTCGCCGCCCTGAGCGGCCACATGGCCCTCCTGAGCCGTTAAACGTGGAAAAGGGAGGTTGCACCAGGAATGCGTGTATGTTTTCCCTTCGAGTTTTATCTACTGGAGGGGAAACTCCCACCCACCGCCTACAGAAACAGGCGCCAGAGAGAACCCCTCTCCATTTTCCAATAATAATTCCCGCTTTCTCCCGCAACGCTCCCACCGCCTCGTCAAATGAGTCGTATAATTCACATGAAAGGGGGCGGAAGTATTTATGATCTTTGACGCGAGTCCCCATCCTCCATCTCTCTCTGGACCTCTCCTGCGATGGGAGGGCTTATCGGAACCACTTATGGCGGGAAAATTTTTTCCCACATGAAAGAGATGTCTCAAGCATGCAAGCCCTATATACTTATGCGGTATGAAAGGAAGAAATATTTCGCTGAGTTCTTTCTTGCATTCCATCATCATCGGGTTGATTGGATCGATTCAGACATTCCTCAATTTTTTCTCGATTCAGAAATTCCTCTGCGAGTTCTTGTGCGAGACGAAATTAACCCCCCCGCGCTACAGGAAAATATGAAATATTCCGAAAATAAAGATTTTAGACGTGCGGATTCCTCCGTAAAAAAAGACTTAACCTACAAAAAATCTACAACCATACATCTTATTCTTCTGAATAATTAGAAATCATTTACTGTTCTTGAAAACAAAAGCATTTACAATTTGAATATTATTCATGAAGTCAGTAGTAAAAATAATCACTCTCAATAACAGTGCAGTTTTATATATTATTAATGAAGGACGCCCCAAAATGTTTTCTAGTGAAAATTTCTACTGTTATATCCCTTGTAAAGTTGATACATAGCTTCTACACAAAGTATACATGAGGGTAGTAATTGTTAATTTGTTTCTAACAATAAATTCGTCTTTGTTTGCAAGTTTAGCTTAGAAATCATTTAATTTTTTGAGATTAAAAGCATTAATTATTTGAAATTTTATTCATAGACTAATTTTAAACCATCCATATTATAGAAGGTAAAGTTTTATTGTAAAAATACATGTATATTGCTGAATTCCGATTTCCAAAATATTCTAATGCTAGTCTTACTGTGAAATGTAGGCTCTCCTTCCCCATAAATTTTATATGAGCCTATCATTCCCATATATTCATCAAGTCAGGTTCAAAATCGCCTGAATCATCAAGGAGACTTGATGTTTATAACGACAAAATTACACAAATTTGTCGTCCTTCTTGTCCTAATTCTCGAAATTTCGAATTAAAAGCGACATTTAACGAATAAGAATCTTTGTTTGGTATTACTTTATCGGTTTGCAATACTCTGTTAGGCCTCTGCCGAATTTCAAAATTTCATATTTCTATCTCGCCCGTCAGTGCGTCAAATTAATTTTCAAAATATGCTTTCACGTATTTCTCACGGCAATTGCTGATATCGGATGGATATCGTAAAATACGATGATTATTAAATAAGATACACGCAGCTAATGCAGAAACTTCAGGTTGATGAGAGTAGCGCTCTAGTCTTCAAGGTCGCATATATCCTGAGGCGTGCATAAAATATTTGCAACGATAACATTATGTTTCATCCAAGAATTTTCTTTCTTCAATAACAAGATAGCTTTAAAGAAGTATTATTACCAAAGGCTACAGGTTTTTACAATTGCCGAATATGTTGTGTTTTCCTCAAGCATTTCCCACATAATTTCCATTGTTCTTAGAATGAACTTGACCTAACTAAAAATTATTGTTAAAAATCAACTCTCTGCAGTTATCGCGTTCTATCAAATAAATCTAGCTGATTTGAGTAATCTCTCGAAAATTTCCCGAGTAAGATATTCTACGATATGCCACGAACCTTTTTCTCATTGCTATCTAAAAATTAACCAGTTAATAAAATAAGATGCAATCTTAACTTCTTCATTAAATCTTCGATTCATAGCTTACTTTGACCGCATTTTGCTGCAACAACTTTCATATGGTAAATCTTTTAAGTGAACGAAGAAGAAAGAAGATAAAACATACGACAGTAAAAATCTCATTCCTTCTACGCCACTTCCGATTCCAATTTTACACTGAGAAATACCGCCAATTAAAGAAAATAAGAATTATTGATTCTTTAGGAGAAAAATTTTGGGGAACATACTTATTAAACTAGTAGAGATTATTTAACTACCACGTATCATTGGAAAAGCTGATGAATAACCGAAAAGGAAATATGTTGGTAATTTTCAAAATCATTTTCGCACGACAAAGGAATGAATTTTAATGCCGAATGTATCAACGCCATCTACAGTTAAAATGATCAGAATCACAGAACATACTTAATATATCCTCTGGCTTGCAAATACAGCATAAGAGAAACAAGTTAAAGAAACTTCTAAATTAATTTCACTGATTTTATATTTTGACGCTAGACGCACAGACATTTCATGCGTAAATTACGTTCAATAAGGAAAAGATGTTTATTCGATTTTTTATGCATAGAACAAATATTATGAGTGAATTCCTCTTGTTGATATAACTTTTTTTAAAGAAGAATCACGTAATTCAGATAATTTTCTACGCCACAGCTATTTTAAAAGGCGCAACGATAAAATATGAAAAGGAACCAAATTGTAAGAAGGAAGAGATAAGAAGTAATCATGTTAACTAAATTTCTTCCGGAAGAAAAGAGGTTGACTCCGACCACGTTCGCAAATTAAGGCCTAGAAATAATGGAATAAAAATAATGGTCCCTGAATTTTGACACAAATCATGTTTTTTAAACCGATCTGCTACTTGTGAATATCTAAAATTTAAAATAGTTTAAGCAAAATAAGGGAAATCGAATTTTTTTCATCTGTTTATTTTTGAGTGAAAAACGAGTATCCATATGATTACGGTTCAGTATGATTCGGTTATCTAAATATGAATGTAAATTTTCTATTTGAATTCTAAAAATCTCATTATTCCATATAAATATGTTTATTCTGTGTGCGGTAAAGGTTTCATCTATCCGCGAGCGAATATTCATGAGAAACTAAAATAAATTACTGTAAACATCTTCCATAATTGGATTTAAAAATTTTTGTCTTCAAACTCCATCAAGACATGTACATGGGTGGTCTGAAAAGTGTCCGACATTTCGCCATTTCTCAACATCTTTTCTGAAAATTTCTGAAAAATCGTATATCGATTTGGTAAAGATTCAGATCCATAGTTAAAAATCTTTAAACCTGATATTATTTCCCAGCTTAAAAGCGTGCACTGAGAAAGTCCATTATTATATCGGTCAGTGGTGGGATTCAATAATTCTAGGAATTTAGGTTCTTTAGCTACTTACTCCTATGAAGTATGCAACCACCCACTGAGGTATTCCTTGTGAACATTCTGCGGAAGTTTCTAATTATTCCAAATGAAAAAATTTTTACGAATTTTAAGACCAATAATGAAATTCCTATGAAGTATGCAACCACCCTCTGAGGTTCTCCATGTGAAAATTCTGCAGAAACTTCTAATTATTCCAAATGAAAAAAAATTACGAATTTTAAGAAAAAAGTATTGAAATAAATATCTCATGAAGCAAGCCTGAATTTATATTTTCGTCGTGATGAGCTGATTGCAATACTTCTACGGGTATAGCCTAATGTATCTATATGGAATCTGAAAAATACAGGAACCAGTTTGTAACACAACAATGTGAAAATTACATAACAATTTAAGGAAGAGTTTATTGAAATCATTACATCAGCAAGGGATTAGATTCGGCATTCATTTAAATGCTAATGCTTGGCATTTGTTTTGATTAGAGCATCGCATGCTTTCACTCTCTCAATGTCGCAGCGGCAGAAGATTGAACGCAAATAAAGCCATCAATCTCTTCTTACAACTGAAGTTATCACCAGTAGAGGGATTCCCATTACGTTTATCTTCATAGTTTCTCATTCGATACTTTCCGTAAGAGAATACGCGATGGCGCTTAGTATAACGCAACGTCATAGATAACGGAGATATGGGAGCATTTTTGACGAAACACATCAGCTAGGTTTCCAGTTCCACCGAAGGTTAGAGATGATTAGCACGAGCTGGCAGATAAGCCAGTGTAACTCAAACCTCGAGGATTATATGCGAGTTTCAGATGGCACTATATGACGATAGACATTTTTGTTATAGTGCACAGAAACTGTTTGTATCTGCACTCTGTCATTTTAAACTTTACTCTAGAATGGGGAAATAACAATAGAAATGTGAACAACGCGAAATCCCTACTTTTACTCTTGAGAAACAGAAAAGTTACTTAACAATCCATCAGGCATTACTTTTTGTTCTACGGATACTTAGATTCGAAATACATGATTCATTTACAAAGCATGATTATTATTTATCATAAGCATGATTGAAATAACCAGTTTTGAGCTCTGGGAAGCCCCTGCCAACATTTTAAATGCGACACCTCCAGAATGTAATTCTCATGGGTTTTATCAAAAAGAATATTATATATAAAAGTTTCTTTCTAAGCGATATTTTCTTACGATGAGAATCAACAAGTTCGCATTACAGCGTATATAACATGCTCAGAAAATTTTTGGTCGTAATATCCTCCCGAAACGAAGATTCTGGATACACTTCTGGGCCAATTAATTGAGAAATTAATGGCGAATTACACCGTAAGACCCCCAAAGAATGATACTCTGGACTAGAATTTTTAATATCAAAAAGGATTAATGTGATGCCTGTTAAAGAGAAATGAAATAGTCCGTATGGAATCTACTCGGGACAATAGATTTACTCAAGAACTTGAAAGTATGTTCATCCTATATATTTCCGAAACAAATTAAATTCATAGCCATTTCATAGAAGGAGCAATAAGCAATTCTTACAATATGAGGGAGGATATATCAGAATATCATCATCGAACTACTTCTATAGATTTTAGAAAGAATAAGCTATATAAATCGAATTCCAAGACCACCCTATATCTTTTTCTCACCTCCATAGGTTGAGAAATCCTTCATCGGTTGGTTATTTCAGAAAAAGTCAGCGGGGAACCCATCATTTTTTCGATATTTTTAGAGACTTTTCAGAAACAGTGCCAAAAAGAGGGGTATTTCCAGTTTGATTACACGCACATTGTGAGAAATGCGAGGCTATCGCCGAATCACCCCTCTCATTCCTTTGTTCCTGACGATATCCAGGTGAATCCCAATTGATTCAAGAGAGAGGGGAAGGCGGATTCGTTCGCAGAAACATCGTCGAAAAATATATGGAAGCTGGATATCGCAGTCATTTCCTAGTTTCGAAACAGACTGAGGGAGGTGTGAAGAAGATACTGAATCGAACTACCTACCCTCTCTCCATTTATTTTGTGCCCAAATTGGTTTTATTTTATCTTCTTCCACCAAGCACAAGATTATCCTACTCCGTACATTGATAATAGCATGATAAACCTCTTACGCGGTAAACCTAATTACTACTACTCTCACCGAAATTACTCTAAATATCTTTTACTTCCTTTAAACGTAGCTTAGAGATTAGGTAGAAAAGATTACACCGAATTACGGTGATATCCACTAATTCCGCTCATTGATAAAGAATTTTATCATGCATGAAGTGTGATTTTTTTAAAGATGAGGTATGTGATAGTAAGATTTTAAACACGACGGTTTGAGGTGTGACTTGGTGGAACTCTTTCATAAACATGGAGGAATAAAAACTCACTTTGTAGAGTCCAGATATGGTAAGAATTTGCGACCTCTGCAAAGTGATTTTTTATTTCTCTGTGAGAAAGAAAGTTATGATATTCACTCTTAGGAATAATTTAAGATGGAAAGTTAAATTCTGAGGTGAGTTCTGTAATCTTTTCCTTTGTGGCCATGCCAGTACAAACTTAGTCTGCCTGATTTTACAATCTGTTTTATAATTTAATACCATACTCCGAGAATAAAGCTTACTGAGGATAGATAAATAGATATTATAATTACACATTCGAGTCCGATAAATTTGACAATATAATAAATCTACTATGTATTTTAGTTCAACTTTCTTACTTTTGATTTGTTTTAGTTGAGCAAAGGAATATTACGGTATATCTTAAAATTAGTGTCCTAAATTGGACATATGACAATGTAGGTAAGTATGCTACTTAAGTACATTTCAGCTAATGCACTTTCATTTCCATGTATACCAGCCTTAAGCGGACTTAGAGACCTATTTTATTCATGGTAAAATTCTATTTAACGATTTATATATATTTAATGTGTCATGTGCTCTTTAAGGGAGGTGTTTGGAAATGTATATCTATTTAGATAGCTTTCTGACAGTAAAATATAGACGCATATATTACGGATCTCCGCCATGAGTTCTGAGGAAGGATAGAAACTGCAACCATTAGATATACGTCCGTTAAATTACGATATGAACCGCACAATCACTCGCTATACAGAATTCACAATTATCCTTGCCACAAACAAATTTATGAAACAAGATCTGAAGACTAAAATTTCTCGGAAAACATTTGGCGCTCCAAAGTCAGTTGGAGAGGATCAAAAAAGTATTGGGCGACATCTCAGGCGTATAGCTGATAGAAAATGTTTACTTAACGATGAATAAACGATACCATTTATGAAAAAAGGTAAAATATGTAATATACGTACCTCACACAAAATATTTCAACATTGAAGATATGTTGTACATATCGTTTCGCATTAACTTTCAAGCGTACGAAAGTCAACGAGAGCCAGATTTTTTATTAAAGTTATCAGCGTATGTTTGTTACCCGTCAAGAGAGAAATTATTACTTCAAACTGGAGGTCAAATTCACAGCGACTCCGTGTGTCACGCATAAAATTAGAAAAAATATCCTCATGTGTGTTAAAACAGCGTTATGCACGTCTGCATTGCATACGATGAAAGAAATATCGGATGACTCACGCTGTCCATTTTGGAAGCAATCCGGTCTTGTATGGAAGGATGGGTAGATGCACTGCAGCTTCGGACATGGAATATGCATATCCCTCATGAGTAGGCTGTCCAAATCCCATCTAACTGAAATGGGACATGTTTCATCAAAAAAAGGAACAAATCTTTTCAAGTGAAATATACGGGGAAGGAGAGCCGACATTTCATTGCAAGGCAAGCATTAATATAGTTTAGAAATTGAAATTCAACAAAATATTTTACAATAAAACTTCAACTTCCATGAAGCGAAAGTTTCTGAATCAGAATTCATGAATAAAATTCCGAGTAATAAATATTTTTGTTCTCAAAAACATTAAATGATTTCTAAGGCGACAACGTAAAATAACGCGATAATGTTTTAACAAACAAATAAACAGTTACTATCCACATCGATTTTTAGTGTAGAAGCTATGTATCAACCATAAAAGGGATATAACAGTGGAAATTTTCAGAAGAGAACAATTCGGGTAGTTTTTTTATCTATATTAATACGTATGTGAGAGTAGGGAGAGAAGACGAAAAACGTCTGGAAGATTCTAAACAAATATTTTTCACTTTGATGCACAAAGAAGATTCTGTGGTGTGAGTTTCCGTGAAGGGAGGTGATTCTCATGTATTGCATTAGGTTCAATAAAATTTTATTGTTTCGTTTACATTTATAGCTTCCATTTCTATTATGACAGATATTTAAAATTGGAGAGAGATTAATTTTAATTTTGAATATTAAGAAGGATCAGATGTATGAAATAATAGCGGTACATTTTTTATATAATAAATTTAGTTTCATCATTTTTGACAGTGGAATTCACTAGTGTTACCAAAATCGCTCCAAATTATCACCAACAAAAAGTTCCAAAAATGTTGCTTTGGACATATATTTCCCTATGTATATTAATAATGGCTATTTATCAATAAACTGTATGACTTTTCCATGAAAAATTACATCAGTTTTCATCTAAATGGAGTATAGACTGAATTCATTATGTATGAAAGACACTTCATAAAATAAATATTCGCAACTACCGTTAGAACAATCTCAGCTATTTATCATCAGTTTGATCTCCTATGATTTGATGAATTCGTTTGACAATGATGGTTGACCGTACAAAACAATTGGGAAACCTCTTCTTACGGGAAAAGAAAGTTCGGTCGGAAGTCTCAAAAAATATCAAACAAACTCAAATTTATAAGAACATCGAGATATCCTTCTCGAACAAATTTCAATTTTGGTTTTTATCCTAATACTATAAAAGAAAAGGGTAAAATTTTGATCACCTATCGGCCATCGTTAAAATTATATGATAAAAGGATTACTATATCAATTTCAAATTCATTCTGAACAAGGAGAAAATCGAACGAGTATTGACTCAGTTTTTTCCTCATCTTACAAGTAGTAGTTTTGTTAATAACGAGGTAAGGCTGAGAAAGAGTACATATGCGGCCAGAAAAATATGTGCTAATTTCCTGAAGTTCATCAGTGCTACTCACTTGCTTACTAATTTTACATTGCTCATGTCTAGCCATGCAGGCATCCCTAATACTGTTATCTACTTCGATAAAAAGCAGATAAAAACGCAATGTGATATTTAATGGTTGCGATGACTCCTAACCATAGAAGTCTCTCTCATAAGAACAAAATGAACGGGGATATGAGTTTTAGAAATTGATTAATACCATATGTGATTCTGATATAATCTAACCGGTTGAGATACGCATCTCCCTATCTAACGAAACCGCTCACGCTTTAATGGACCAGCAAACACTCATTCCATAATCAATAGAAAGTGTAACTCAACATTTAAAACTAAAACCAAGCGTTGAAATCTGTGCTGTCTAAATATTTATAACAGCAACACCTACATTAATACCCTACATGTCGCCTTTCGACATGTGAAAGGGGGTAAACAATGGTGTTAATAAATTTCTACAGCAAAGAAATACTTATCTTATTAGTTCAATGAATCAAAAAGATTATTATGCTACATACTTTAGTGAAATGATCGGTACCTTAAAAATAACTTGGAGGCGAGCTTATAAACACCTGAAAAATAATTTCCTCGAACGATAAATTTCCCAAAATTATAATTGCTATTATCATAATAATATATAAAACTCGATTGCTATAGAAAACATAAAATAACACAGCTTTATCATCTTATGTAAATCGTGGAATGTTAATAACAAAAAAGCATGAACATTTTTATAGCTTGAAATTTAATAAGAAGCCAGACAAAAGCAAATAAATCAGCTCCTTAACCACTAAAATATGTATATAAATAAATTCAAATAAATATGTATATATAAATACAATTTTTGTTTCCCACCAAGAATTTTTTAAAAAACAGATAAAACGTATCTCTCACCCATTCCTAAACCTAGAACGCATATCGATGGACTAACAGGTCCTTGGCGCAATTTAAATGTAGGACTTCCTAATGGAGCAAAAAACTTCTGAAATTTCTCTTCGAGCGTCTGCTCGTGTCAGTTGAATCCGAGGGAGTTTAGTTTTTTGTTTCGACCGTAACATTTAAAGCTGAGAAGGGAGGAGAGATTAAGTGGCGCTGGGGTCATCTCCTGTCTGCTGGGAAGGGTTGGTGCACCAATTAGGGTAAAATCTGTCAAATGGGGCGATGGATGTTACAGGGAAGAATGCGTCAAGTAATAAATATAAAAGAAATAAAAGCTTCCCATGGCAACCACGGAATTTTAGATATGTTTAGGTTATATGAACAAATTTCTTAATAATTGTGTAAAATACAACTGACGCTTTGAAATGCATGGCACAAGATCCTTTTCTGGAAAAAAGTCTCTCATAATGCTGAGCTGTCAATCAAAGGATATGATTTAAGGATAAAATATTTTATACCTAAACTGATAATGTTAATGTATATAATGCTGTGCTTCCTTAAACTGTGAGTGAAATACATATACAATTACATTGAGTGTGAAATATATATAGAATTTTAAAAAGTGGTAGTTCATAGTTTTAAATGGTGTTAGAATACTATTACTAAATTTGAGCTGACATTTTTGCATTGAATTTCCATTCATCCTTTTTCCCAATTTCCAGTTAACGTAACACATTTCGAAATTTTAAGCTTAAACCTATGTACAATATATAACAGAGAAACTTCAGAAATTTCACTGCACACCAAAGGCTTCCTTAACGATACATCAAATGAGAAGTAATCCAAAAATCCAGTATTCCTCAAACAATTTCCTTCCAAAACCTCCTCATACTTTAAACACTTGGAAGAACCTCCAAAAACATTTATAAGGACAGCATAAAATATTTCCTTTTATATAATCCATCTTAACTGGCGCTTAAAATTCAGCAGAAAAATAATATTCACCCCTCCATATTATATATCTGTCAGGTAACACGAGATTCTATAAAAGACTATTGGAAGATAAGAATAATCATTATAATTCACCATCAGTAAAATAAATTAAGAATATTATAAGGGTATTTATGTAAAATACTGAATATGCACTTATGGAAAAACAATAAAAACATACTTATAACCTAAATAAGGGATGCAAACCTAAAAAGGCATCACCAAATTACACATTGAATTATTTAATACTTATCATTCGAATTCAAATAGTACCACTCGAAAAATTTTTGACGTTGGGAACTGTATTAAATAGTGTCAAGGACCCTTAAGGGTACGTGGCCCTCACTTCAAGTAACACTTCCCTAGCCCAATACCGGTTGTTTATTTAAAAATATAATAATCCAAAACATGTGCGGCAGTCATACTCTCACTCGTTTCACTTCTCCCGCCATCTGTTGGAATTTCTTGGAGATGCATCACCAAGAAGACGGAGTAGAATAGGAAGAAGTAGGGTCAGGATTTTGCGGCTCGTTCCCTAGGACCAAGGGAATTCTCCCGGAAGTTATCATAGAGGCACCCTTCTCCCTTTTGCGAACGACTAGTAAAGAGATGGTTTGCCCTCATTCCGACCTTAACCTCGTACGTACATCTTCCCAATGCGAGAGCACGTGATTCTTCTAACAGCCGTATCGGATTCCGAGGACCTCCCGTTTTCTTAACTCCCTTCTTTTTTCCTTCATTAAAATCTTCTGCCCTTTCTTCCTCTTCTATCTAAACGCTTCCCTTCTCTATGACTAGCGATCCATTTTTCTCTTTGGCGGGAAGAGCTGATAGAAGAATGTTTGTATTTTTAGCCATAAGAGGGAGCGCGAGTTCTTGATTAATGACTGCCTCTCACTTCATCTTCGCTCAACGAGGATCATTTTCGTACTATACAAGTCTCCGAGAATTTGTCAATTTCTCCGAAGAGTGAGTGCTTCCGGGTAATTAGCTATCTACACCCCTGCGCCGGTTTTGTATCGTATCCTCACATTGTTTCATGACTATTTGCCGATACTTTTGTAATATCTGAATGCATTTACCGATGATATTCCCAAAGATCGGTGAATAATCGATGAGACATCGAATAATTTACTTATTCTCCAATATTTGTCTTTTTTGTATTAGTGAACGATACACTAATAAAATGCAGACCATCAACTTCAAGCGTTCCTTGTTATTTTTGACTTTTATTTCTCTCATGACGATACTGAAATCAATCCCGTAGGGCAATCAGCAAAACATCAAGAGAAAATACTATATTTTTATAAAAAGTCGACTAACAAAGAGATAGGGACTTTGTCATATTTCCATTTTCCGACAGGCGACAAAGATATGGGAAAAGGAGAGACAACGATCACATTGATGGAGATGATTTTCAAATGCCGGCATGTATGCTCTAATCCCCAGAAAGTCGTCGGTGAGACGCTGATAAAAATGTAATCTTCTTATTGAGGAGTGAATTAGCCTTCAAACTGCTAACCTTTTATTTCAAATACGGCATCGAAGCATAAACTTGGTGAGAGAACTTCGACCGTTGTAAATAATGTTAAAATGTTAGTGTCTTCAGGTTGAATAATGAGGTGGATTTCTAGCAACCACTGTTAACCGAAACTTCGTTAACAGTTCTCATACACATTGTGTGCGCTGAGGATTGAAGCACCTTTAAGTAAAAGGGCCGAAAATATAGTTTGTAGTTCAGTCTCATGCATTTTTTCCACGAAATCAACTCCAAAAAATCTTAATTAGATCTGAAAATTGATTATCATACTTTCCTCTTTATACTCGATTATCAGTGATCCTTCACCATGATTCAAACAGGATGTACAAGAAACAACGATACTTTTCTCTTCCAAAGGCAAGCAGAGATAGATTCAATCTGCAAGTTGAGTTGACCAACAGTTGGAGGGAAATCCTTCCACCTTCATTGGTTATCCACTATTTTTCTTCGCCACATTATTGCCATCACTTACAGGGTCCGCCGAGGAGTATAGATGCAGTTAGATTTTGTTTTGACATCAATCTTTACGATCGGATGCCTTCCCTGCCGCTAAACCTTGTCATGATTTTGGGATCGCACCAATGTTCACTTCTTTGGACCAAAGGTGGACGCGCTACCAATTGCGTCCCATTGGCTAAAAGTGAGAATACGTGGCTCGGTAATTCAGTGGTTAGAACACCTGCCGGAAAGTGGGAGACCTGGGTTCGTGTCCCAATCAAGTCTCAATTTTCGCTTTCTGTAGAACCTTGGGTCAAGTTTCATTTCATTCCAACTATTGTGATTCATCTTTTTTTATAACCACGGCCATCAATGCTGTTAGTTGAGCAAAACAGAAATAATTTACATACTTGAACAGGTGAATCTATGACTTTCAAAAAGTTCGTGTAACTCTCAGTCAATGGCAGAAATTTAATAACATCTTAAATATAAATTTGAATGATATGGATTTTCATCAGTTATGCCGGTCAAACTTATAAGCAAATGTGTGTAGTTACACGGTTTCTGCTTCAAGTGTCCTTAATAGAACATCCCTGATGCCATATATCAAGGTGAGTGATAGCTAGGATAAATCAAAAAAAGAAAACTTCCTTTAGCCACTTAAACAACTTCCGAATCAAAAAAACTATATCATGACAAAGAATCACATAAACAAAATGGACACCAATGAAATGATTTACACAAGTTTGAAATGAAAATAGAGTTAAGAAATAATAAGACAACAGCAAACACTAAATTTGCTTCCATAAAACTGTCTTTCTTGCTTATGATCATCGAAGATGAACAATACTTCTCAATAGGTCATTTCTCACTTGAACTTATTAACAATAAGCTCTGACAGTGCTAAGGAATTGAAAATTCCGTGCTATCTCAGAAAGCTGCCCACGTCTTTTTAGAAAGGTTTATAATGGAACAGCAATGAACAAGGCAGCCTGATCTGTAAGTAACTGATCTCCATGAGAAAATTAAACTCATCTTAACACAATCAATCAAAGAAAATCAAACGAATCAAAGATTAACAAACAAAATGAAAAACTTGAACATATTACATAAAATCATTGGTTTGTGTTTGACATTCATAAAATGATCCACAAACTCTCCCATCTTCCAGTAAAGATCTGGGAACAAGTTAGTCTGACCTTCATTATACCATATCATTCCTATGATTTACTTTTCAGGCACATTACAATGCTTCAAGCCTCAACTCCCTTAAAACTTACTAAGGGGATGGGTTGATCATTCAAAAACACAAGTGCTGATTACTGTTTTTTTTATTAATATTCACAATTTCATTAAAATGACTTTCCATAACACAGATAATAGCAATAACACACACAAAATAAAAAATAGGTGGTTAATTTTTTTTCAAATGGTTTTTTGTTTGACTAACCATCAAGATCTACCATTAACCAACCACAAATACTAAGGCTTTCTAAATCACTCGGACAATCACAATTACAAATGGGAAGGAGCAATCTGTCAAAAATATTAGAGTTAAATCGCTTTCTCAAGTTTCAGTTACCTGCCTCCAAAGCACAACCAACCAGAATGAATGACGTCAAAAAGGATATTTACATAGTTTTGAGTGTACAAGTCTGCAGAATGAAAATGACTATAAATAAAAATGCTCCAGTCTACAAAGGACAGTAAACAAGACAGTTTCTTGTGTGAAGAGGAAATCAATTTGGCCCATAGGCATGTAAACAGTGTCTTCTTGCATTTTAGAGACTTTTTTTTTTAATCTGTAAGAATAAACGGACTCCTACACCCCAATCATTAACTCATTTACAGATACATTGGCTCACACCACACACTGGAGTACATTTTTTTCTTTTCTCTATTTACAAACCCGTGAAGATCGCCAAAGAAACGAATCACCAGGACAGCAACTACAAGAATGACACCAAAAAATCTGGTACCACATACAATTTGGACTCAATCATTATCAAATAATATACATGAAAAAGGCACTCTTAGCATTTACGTAAATAAAAATTTGCCTCCTAAATGAATCACCCATTTTAGGAAAATAAATTGCAGTATTTACAAAGTTATGATCTGGGGAAGAATTTTTGGATTATAGTTACATAGACCCATATTCCATGTATATTGAGCCCGTCCTAGGACAGGAGTATAGTAAGAATTATTTTGCAGACAGCGTTTTAGAGTACCTAATTTATAATCATGGATATAAGGCTACGGCACAAGTCGACTGTTCCACCTTCCACAAAATCATGTAACTAGTGCCATCCATCACTTCAATTACACAAAGATCTTGAGTACTGCTATCTGATCACTCCAAATGTAGTCTAACAAAGCCAAAATTAATCCACCCACAGATAATTCATACAGTAGTTAAATAGCATTAGGCTATCAATAACACTCTTACGTGAAAGACTCAAATATTTCCCTAATGCACACAAAAATAGAAATATACCCAACAGCTTCCCCAAAAAACCCTCTTTACCTCAAAAGAAAATAATATGCCACTGATACATAACAAAAAACAATCTGGATCATAGCCTCCCCGTAAATTTATACTTGCAATGGTAGACAATACAAAATTATGCCCAGTATAACCAACTATATTATTACTTCTCCCACCGTTTGATATCACATTCAGATTTTTACTTAGGATTGGAGTGGGTTATTAAACAATCACCATGGTGACCAAAATATATTGACACCAGCAAATCACACTAGTTTTCAGAAGTGAACTGATATGAGCAAATGGTTACCCACACAATGAGATGACTGACTGGTACGTGTATTTTTATGCTGACTTTAGAGAAATTTGACACTCCTTCGGTATGTTATCATACATAGTCATTTGGTTCCTGATAACAAAAAATTATGAGAAGTAGCCACAAATTTATATAATATATATAATGGATGTACATGCCTGGCAGCAATAAAAAGCTGCCATTAAAGTGAGCATCAAATGATATAACCAGGCATTCAACATTAGGGAGGGAAGGGAATTCCTTGAAAAAACACAAAAAATTAGAATATTTACAAGATGAGCAATCAACTCAGAAAATAATTGCGAAACAATTCAGTTCAACAATACCCTAGCAAATATTAAATTGTTTTTACCAATGTGAAACAACACAGTTTAACAATACCCTAGCAATATTAAATCATTTTTTTTACCATGTTTAGTCAATGAAAATTAAAATTTTCTACAATACAATGATAGTGTGGGGGACAAGATTTCAATTAACATAAACTCAAAGGAACCCTGTATTTTTTTTCTTTTTGTACATTATTCACGCAAACATTCATTCAGTCTTAGCTCCAGAAAAATGCTTTCTTTAGCCACTCATCATCTTGAAGCACAATTATCATTCGTCAAAGATTATTCAATATAATTTTGAGGTAAGTGGATGAATGTAAAAATTATTTGCCACAGGCAATGTATCAAACCTAACCTTGGCAAAATTTCCTGTCAAAGTTTTCTGTTGCCCTATGAAGTGCAATATAATACCTCAAAATAGCAAATGATACAGTAACTCTGATAGACACTATTGGGAGTTTACATAAGAAATCTAACCTCTGAAAAGTGACATTTCCTCTGGACATGCCAACTGAAACATTACCACAACATTGGAAAAAATTCAGAACATGGAAAGCAAATCAGAACGATTATTAGAGCACTGGAAGACCTAACAAATGAAAATGCAGCACTGGTATAAAATTAGAAAAAATCATTCTCAGATGCATAAACATGGTTCTTGTGTAATCACATTCCTCAAATCAAAAAACTACACCAACAAAAGTTCTACTGTCAATTTCACGAACGAAAGAGAACCTCGGAGAATTCAGCATGCATATTGAGCAAAGCACCAATGTAACGATATCTCATTAGATGTAAGAAATTCCAGCATTTTTGGGAATGAGGATTTTTTTCAATAGCCGGCTTCAGTCAACAGTGCACCATTACTTAGAAGTGCACCCCATGCTGCAGAGATACGCAGTTCATAAACTCTGGGTAAGATCATTTATGAAAACTCAGCTGTACTAAATGCACCAAGCGTCGGGAAAAGATTTAAAAACTTCTTATAGGTATCAACTTGGTTTCATCCTTTCCACTGAACAAACAACATGCCCATACAGCCACGTCACAAGCAAGCCAGTCAAACTGTGACTCTGAAAAATTGCATCGACGCAGGACTGCGTGATGCTGAAAACATGCTCGTCACTTGCTATAACATAGCAAGCCGTCCAGCAATCAATATTTAACAATCGGAAAAGTTCTTTGAGCCGGCAAAAGCAAGCCAAATGTTCAATTTTTACCGCTGCCACTGGAAACTGTTATCCCTTCGGGAGTCTTGCCCACCTGCTGCTGATTCACAGCCCGAGGGGCACATTTCCCACCTCTCGGATGCGCAGGAGGCACTACAGTACTCCTCTTTCCCCCTTCCTCAACCCTCTGCCCTTCTTTCTGGCTCGTCACTGGAGCCTTTTCACCCCTCTCCTTTGGTATCGCACCTCCAGAAGGCTTACGACCTCTTGGAGAAGGAGCCACAGTGTTTAGATTACTCGAGAACGTCACACGCGGACGTGATGATTCACTGAATGAGTGAGACCTGTCAGGATAATCAGCGCCATCCGATATCCTCCTGATGCGACCGCCTTGCCTTCCATGAAAACCGTGAAAAGGACCTTTAGCTCCAGAGGGACCTCCGTCCCTCCTAAAGCATGCGTCACTTTGGCTCTCAGATACACTACGATTCCGCTTTGGGAAAGGCCGCATCCCACTGGAGTTTCTCCGCCTGTCATGGTCATCAGGCTGAAAAATAATGCCCAATATTAAATCAAATTAAACCATACAACCAACAAAGGTTTCTTTTAAGACAGCACAAGCCATTTTCTGTGCTCAAGCGAATGAATAACTAAGGAACGGCATTTCTTCACAATAAAAATTATTTTTATTTCTCCTAGCTGAGCAGTCTCATCAGAAGGGACTACATTAAGAATGACTCTGTAGACCAAAAATTTTCTTATTTACAAGCCAGACAAATTTTTTCAGAGAAAAAATTGTAGGCTCAAATAGTGGAGTCTTTCCTTGCAATTTTGTGAAGACTTCAAATATGAAAGATACAAATATTCTTGAAGACCAAAGATAAAGACAATTCTTCACTCTTCAGTAGTAATGACCAATTATTCATCAGGCACATAAATAACCAGACCAGTAATTCTAAACAAGTCCACAGCAAAATTCTGCACAGAGATTAATCGTGATTAAACTAAGCCTGAATGAACAAGTAACTAAGAAAATCAACTTACAGCATCAACTCTGAAGTCTTCTATGCTCTTGTATTTAGACAGCAAGTCCTGTAGTTTAGTTTCAACATGCAGTTTCCCACTGTGCTTGTAGTACTTCATAAATGCCCAGAACTTCTCCAATCCATAAAGCTGACCTGCAATGCAACAGATTCAATTATTAGCTGAGCAGAGCTTATCTGAAGCAACAGTATACTACATACAGCAATATCTCTCAAACCACCACTTTTAAATAACCTTTGTGGTGACTGAATATTGTACCAGGCATACGTATGCTAATATTGTTAACTAGGTTTTACAACTGTAAGGTGTAATAATTATGAAATGAGGACCATAAAAATCCACAAATTCATCACCTGTGACAAATAGAGGAACTGTATCTCCCTCATCCTAGGACATCATGCAATAGGAAGTTGCGAAGATACCTTTGGCTTAGGGAGAATTTAATTTTGCACCAAGATTAGGATATTCATAACCATAAGAGCTATGAACTTATGAACAATCTGTGCAGTTAAAAGATGACAAAATTAAAAACTATTACGAAATATTTAATTACCATGTTGCTAAAACATGAACACTGAATTCACGAGTTTATGAATAATATCAATTAGTTCTTAAAAAAGAGTCAAACAGAAACCACATTTTCAAGGCATCTACAAAAGCAAATGGAACCTACAGCTCAACAGCACAAGTTTCCATTCAATAAATGCTGAATTATGACCATATGAAAAAGTTTCAACGATTAATATTTTATTTCATATAGGAATGTGATTCACACTAAATGCTAAACAGAGCTTTTCATTACCAATTACGCTACCTTTTAAGTGGTGATACTAAATAATTACTTAGAATCTACCATATGCTACCCTTCTAATTACTAGTAGTAAATTTAAATAACTAAATAAATATTCATATAGGTTTCTCTAATTACCTCTTCCAACATCATTTAATGTCTCTTGTTGGAAGTCTTGATACACTTCAGGACGGAATCTTTGCTCCAAGCCATAACTGTAGAACCTGAAGAGGCATTCCAGACCATACCTGAAGATAAGAACAAATTGTTAGTGACTGCTAACAGTTTAATAAGATTAAACTTTGTGGAAAGGTCTACTATCAAACCCCACTCATTGGGCTGTGCCCTTGTGGTGTCAGCGAATCCTTTCCTTCTTTGCTTTAGCATAAGACAATGACAGGACAGCCATATAAAGATTGTCCCTTACAGATATTCTTATGCTTAATCTGACCACTATGAAAGCATAATTGCAATCACCTCAGAATATAAATTTAAATGGGATGACAAGCTTGGAAAAGGGAAATTTCAAAGTACTTCTAAGAGTAAAATTTATTGATCATTATCTATAAAGAAGGTACTCATGGAAACAAAATCAACCATGAGATGCAAATAAAGGACAATTGTAAGCAAGGTAATTTAATATTCCAGTAAAACTATTAAAGATCAACTGCCTTTATAGAATGAAAATTACAACAATTATACTGCTTTCATGATACCTTTCTGCGGACATTTAACCTTAAACCAAACTAACTTTATCATGGAAGATCAATATGGTTTTAATATAAATCTATTATATCAGCAAAAACATGAAGAATAACTGCTAGCAAACAAGTATTACTCTGAAAAGAAAATTACCAACATACCTGTAGTTTTCAAGAGCATCTTCAACTGCAAGTGTTTTGAATTCCTCGTACATTTTCTTGTTGAAGTTTTCTCGCAGGAAAAATGACCAGAACCGGAACAACGTATTCATCTCTTGGGACTGACCTATTCCCAGCCTCTTCCTCTCTGAAATGTCAAAGAAGTTGTTAACATAATTTATGAACCAAATAATCATTAAGTTATCAAACTTCCTGAATCAAAAACTGTAACTGATACATCAAAAGAATTCTTACCTTTCAAGCATCTTGAATGATACTTGTGATAAACTTGTTGAGTGAAGCCATTTTCCTTGAGCATGGAGTGTGATGGGTGCTGGAAGTTTGGCAATGCCTGAGGGGCACTTCCATAGCTGGTAGAAAGTTGATTCTCTGATGGACTCGTGCCACTGCAGCTGCTCCTATAAGTCAGTTCATCCAAAACATTCAAAACTTAACACTCAACACGTTAAGATATACATCACTAAACTTATAAAATTTTATCTTGACATACATGAAACATTGAAAGGCAAGCAGAAGCATTATAATCAACTTTTTTAAAACTTTTTACACATGAAGGCAAGTATTTTAAGAAAATGTGCCAAAAGAACAGCACAACTGCTTATAATAAATAACAGATATTTAAGGTTGTAATACTTTCTAAAGAGTAGCTAAGAAAGGCATGTGCATAAAAAAATCAAAATCAAGCCAATTTCCTCTAAAAATCCACCTTCAGTACTTGGTTCTTAAGCTTGTTAGTAGTTAGTTAAAATTAATAATACTCTTAATTGTATATTATTAGATCAAAAACACTCTTTGATATGATAACATATGTTGGAAGACTGAGAAGCTCATTTTTACAGAAATTGAATGAGCGACATTAAAAGCCATCCATTGATATAGCACTACATATACACCATTATTCCACTGATGGGAATAACGGCTCTAGCTAGTGCGACTTCCATTTTTCAGGAAAATGTTACAATTGAGACAAGACATCTAACCTATATTACTATGTTAATGTTACCCAAATAGACCTTGATTGCCATGAAGCAAAACTTCAATCAGAGAACAAAATAATACTTTCATTAATTTAAGACAAATGTTTTACACAATCTTTCACATGAAGAAAATGCATTCTACATGGAAAGTAAGATATAACTACACATACCCTACAGATGTGGTTCTGGGGCGATGTTCCCGGACATCCATAATCCAGCCAACGTGGTGTTCAACAGGAGGATTGTTACTATGTCTCGTTTTCCTCTTGCGTGGCAACTGTCCATCAACTGGAGGAGTCTCATCCTTGACCACAGCATAAAAGTGAGTTGTTCTAGGACGTCTGTTTCTTGGTCCACCTTGTCGTTGGTGAGGATGCTGTTGCTTAGGAACTTGTTGCACAGACTGTGCAGCTGAGCTCTCATCATGGACAGGGGATAGCCTCTGCAATGTAAAAGGAGCCATAAGTCATATTCTAAGTAACCTTTAGCCCATCCTTTCATCATTAAAAATTTGAAATACTCTATGAATAATTTTAATAACCATTGCTAAGGAACAAGGGAAAATGATTTACTAAAATAATCATAAAACTAATTAATTCAGTCAATAGAGATGAAAGTTTGTTGAAAAGTTGCTTGAAAATCAGTTAAAAGAAATATTTTGAAAAATAAATGAAATTGGGCTTGGCAGTAAGTAAAACCACACCTATTAAATATTTTTCAGAATCGCATCTTAATTTTAGCACTTGAAAGCAACAGATTTTCTACATTACTACAAGGAAATTCATACAGAAAATTTCCACTACTACTAACCTAAGTATCTTTCAATTCCTCACAATTTCAATATACATATTCAGCTTATACCTTGGAAACCAAATTTCCCTAACTAATGCATTTCTAATCAAATCACATAGTAAATAACATACCTCCTCCACTGCTATCGCTTCATCTTCACCTTCATCTGCTTCAAAGTGGAATATTGGCGGGGGTGGAGGAACCTCGGGATTCTCAACACGTGGCTGACTTGGAGCTATTTTAGCAAAAGCCTCCTGGGTGATCACATTCACAGTCTTGTAGCTACCACTTTGGCCCGTCTGGAGAAAGAAACAACATTAATAACAGCACTGGAACTTACATTCCACAGAAAATAAACTTGAAATGCTGAGTGTCATCAGTTAAAACCCTGTTAAGAATATTCATTCATGGATAGCTCAGTCGGGGAAAGAAGATTTCTCATCATGAACACCTCAGCACAAATTCAAACCCAAGACAACTTAAAAAACTTAAGATACATATCACTTACTTTTGAATAATATGACTAAAGGATTCATTTACTACTTAGTTGCAATCAAAATATTTTTATTGCAGTTTGTGATGGGAATACACTCACCCATTCATTTGTGCCCCAAAGATCTTCCTCATAGTATGTGAGACCATCATTGATGGCCTGCTCTAGCTCTTGAGTCATCTTGACTCTGGTAGTCCAATCTCCTGTCCTGTCATAGCCCTCATGCTTGGGATATCTTGAGGAGTGTGATGTCTGAGTCACGATCAGGATCTTGTTGATTTCATGATCACTGAGCTCGTAATCTGAATCATCAGACCTAGAAAGTAAATTCAGATTATAATAACTAAACAAATTGAAAAAAGTACGAATCAAGAATTAAAATCATCTTTTCAGTTAAGCTTAAGTTGTATAAGAAAAACCTAAAATAAAAACTGAATGAAGTTCAGTGAATCTGAATTAAGCTATGCTTTGTAAACAGCAAACAGAATTAACGTCAAATGTAAAATAAATTCACTCAATGAAAACAAAAATAAAGGATACATAGCTCATCTAAACTTAAAAATGCACCAAACGTACTAAATAGCTACTTCTTTAGAGTTTGCAAGTAATTTAAGAACCTAAAATTTACAAAATGTTCAACTTAAGAGAAACTGGCTATGATTATTACAGATGAGTTATATTTAACGACAACAAATATTAATCAAACTATAGTTTATGTAAATATTTCAACTAAATACAGTTGAAATAGTAACATAAATCATAATTTTAATATTTAAAAGGATATAACTAAAATAGATACTGAAATCAATGTCGCATGCTTGGGAGACCCAAAAGACTAATAAATTCTGTCCAATGGTACTATGACAAGCCATTTTGATATAGGCACACCTGCAACAGAACACCATACAAAATGGTGGCCTCACAATAGGAATGCCATTAAATTTGATAGGAAAGTGCCAACTGTAAGCACTGCAAAGGCAAGGAAAATTTTGGCCATGAAAATTATATAGTATAACTAGAATTAGAAGAAATGCAGAGACTACAGAATTAATGGTTTGAGGTGGATTGATCAGTTGAGAGAGATAGGAAATATTGGCCAAAAGGCAACATCATAAAATAGCAAATAATACAGTAACTCTGATAGACACTATTGGTAGTAATGGATGCCAGGATGAGAGATACAGTATAAATGACACATAGTAAAGGAAAATTTTGGGGCATATGAAATAAGATGTAGGACTTTGCAATGTTCATAAATGAACATTTAATTTAAAATCAAAAGATAGTTGTTACTAACCAATCAGTGAACGTATTCACTTTCCCAGTTGGCACATTCAGTTCCTCATCAAACTGGAAATCCAATTCCTCCCTATTTTCAAAGTGTTCCCGTTCCTTCTTTTCCTCTGCCTTATCCCTCGGAGGAGGCTTCACTTTCCTCTTCACCTGCAAATATAATACTCTGTTATTGACCTGACAATACCTCATCAGACAAACATGCCTTCATCATGGTATTCAGCAAAAAAGAAAGTCATCACGTACTGTCCCATATGACGGGGAAAGAAGATTTTCATCATAATAAAACTCATTTTCAATTCAAGCATTACTTGCAGCAAAACCTCACCTCTTTCCATAGTTCCTCCTCTTGAGAGATCTTTGGTTGAGTTGCTTTCTCTGAAGAAGACTTCTCAACTTTTACATCAGCACATTCTTCAGTTCTTTCAGAACTTTTCTCCACCTTATCATCTTTTGCAGGAATCACATTTATCTCTGGCACAGCAGGAGGCATTTCTTCTTTGGAAGACTCTGGGACCGTTCTCTCCTCAACTTTCTCTTCTTCAGATTCTGCAATTCATTATCACAACACCTTAGCTAAGATACAGATAAATACTAACGTGAGAATCAAAATAAATGTAAGAATTCCAAAAATAGAAGTTCTCTTTTAGGATGCATTTTCACTCTCCAGTATTAAGTCGTTTCCCCTAATAAATGAAGTTACGATTGTTTTAGATACTAAAATATTTATGGTATCTAAAATATTTACAGAATGTTTTAGAAAAAAAATTTTCAACAAGAACAAGACAGGAAAATCAACATAGAAGTTTAGATGGAAATTTAATTTGTTAGACATGTTCTGTAGCACAAGACTTCCTAGAGAATAAGAGAAAGGAAAAGATTTGGGGAAAAATAAATAGGAAGTCGGAGAAAGAAATTCCTGGATGATATAGAATGTACAATATAAGTAACAACATACAAGGATCTGAAGGATGGAGAGAAATTTATGGAGGCAAATAGAAAGCTCTGCCTTTATAATATTATACGTAAACAAAATGAAAATGATAAATACATACACTACGAAATATTACTAAATACACAAATATGAAGTTTCAAAACATTGAATTAAGAAGGCCATTCTAATACAGTAATGATACAATGATTTTCTTAAATGTCGCATGCTTGGGAGACCCAAAGGACTAATAAATTCTGTCCAATGGTACTATGACAAGCCATTTTGATATAGGCACACCTGTGACCAAACACCACACAAAATGATGTAAGTGTTGAGGAATGCCATTAAGAGCTAATTATTGTTATTATTAAAACTTATCATACACAGATTTAGCTAGAAATATGCCCTAGGTATATCTTAAGACATTTTAAAGAGTTTTTAGAAATTAGGTCACCAAAGGGTATTAAAATACTGAAAACAACAAAGATAGGTTTCCGAGTTGACAAAATTCACAAGAAAATCAAGTTTTATCAAGAATGCAAAACTTACAAGAGAATTGGAATTCAGTCTTGGAAACGAAAAATTTATAAATTGGAAGTAAAGAACATAGCTATAAATCCTCCATTTATGTAATATCTTTAAGTTTAAGACTTAAATTTTGGTATTGCTGATGAACATGGAATGAGCACATCTTAACAACATGAAGAAACTAGCTAAAATAATGAACAGAAGAAGCCTTGAGATTCAACATTATGAAAAAGTAGCCCTGTTATCTGTCAGCATATTTTCTTTTAAACTTAGAAGCTTGTGCAATTTCATGAATCCAACACAAAGTAACTATGGTCAGACCCAGATGCAGTCAAAATACCAACCTTTATCGTTAACAACTGTAGGAAGACTCTCTTCTTTGGGGCTTGGCTCCTCAGACTTCTCTGCTAGAGAATCGACCGAATCACCTGAATTACTCCCTCCTTCATGAGCACAAGATGGAATAAACTCAGGAACTTCAGGATTGAGATTTTCAACACTTAGCAGTGAAGATTTGAGCTCCTCATTGGAATCTTCTGCTTGCGAGTCTGGGAAAGCGTTGATTCCGTTTGGCAGATTTGGGACCTGAAACTCAGGAATGGTTGGTGGGTGAACGCCCATGGCTGTTCCACCCATCACAGCTGTGCTTGACTGACCCACTTGGGGCACCATCAGTGGTATTGTGTCTGGGATTGGCCATTTCAAGGGATCTATCTTGGTTCGCACCTGCAATGAATAAGGACAAATCTCAAGTTAATATCAAAGCCCACTGCATATTAGTAGCTTAGCCTATAAAATATAAAACACAGAGAAACATCTCTGTAATGCTGAGTGTCGTCAGTAAAAACCCTGTTAAGAACATTCATTCATGGATAGCTCAGTCGGGGAAAGAAGATTTCTCATCATGAACACTTCAGCACATATTTAATCCCAATTCAAGCATAAGAAAACTGACATTTTGTATATCTATAATCATACATAGTTATACATCATACACAGGTATGAGTCTCACTCCTGTTTGATTTTTAGTATGATTTCTGATCCAAATCCTGCAAGTCTTCAATATTTTTCAATATTCACTTTCAAAAACATTTTTCATTTAATTTCACCCATAAATCAAAGACTAAATCCGCCCAATAACCAAGAAAATTTTCTGTTAAAAATTTGAAGCAGGCTAAATCTCAAACATAACATCTGGAAACATTAACATTGGCTCTATAAATAGCAAACTACTTTCCTAAAAAAATGAACAGATTTAACAGCACCACCAGCTAACAAATTATGAAGCTAAAGTTAATTTTAATCTTTTTCCAAGCATTTTAAGAATATAGAAAGAAAGAAATGAACCTTACCTTGAGACCATCGACTAGTTCAAGCAATTCTGATTCCTGGATTGCCTGGATTATCAAGTTAAGGTTAGGCGTAAGAGCCCTCACTCGATGGAATGAGGCAATAAGAGCAACTGGAAGGTAGCCTTCTGAGTCCATTTTTCTCCTCATGAAGAAATCCCTCAGAAGATTCTCTTGACTAAAGTAGTACTCGCTGAAAATCAAACAGAACATTCAGAATGTTGGAAGAAAAACTTTTGGTAGTTAAACTGATTCCTGCTGTTAAGACAGATCTACTCTTAAGATAATAGAAAGATGCAATAAATTAACTTTCTTCCTGGGAAGGTAAAGAATCTCCTGATAGTTACAGAATGGATAGATGAGGCACCTGAATCATCACTTTAGCAGATAAATGATTAAAAAAATAAAATCTTGATTTATGTCCTAGTTGATGCTCCTTAAAGTGGGATTAACCTGAATATGAAAATTTAATCTACTACAAATAGTATCCTTAAAAGAATTATTTGTAGCTGCTGCTGTTGTCATAAGCTGCTGACCAAGGTACTGGAATAGCAAATTCAACAATAAAAAGTTTCTCTTAACACTCATTTTTGGAAAGAGTTCAATTCATGACACCTAATATAACATGAAATCTTGGGAGAAAACGACCAAAGCAGGGATGCATTAGCAGGATTTAATATGATACATCTATATGTAGTTCTCATTACAGAGGATTTCAGTATGAAACTCACATTTGCTTCCTTATGTACTCCCTGAGGGTAGTCTCCTCCAATCTCATGTAATTGGAGGGCACTGCATTACTGCTTCCATTGTTCCCATTGTAGTAGTAAGTCCCCATGTAAGGCATCATGAAGGAAGCATACTTGGTAACTTGTGTGTAATCAGTTGGATAGTCTATGAAAATGCCAGGAGGATCACTGCCATTTCGTCCACCACCTCTGCTTCCTCTTCCTCCACCCCTTCCCCCTCTACCTCCCCTTCCTGCCCCTCGACCACCTCTCCCTCCTCGCCCTCTGCCTCTGTAATCTCCATCCTGACCTCCCCACCCACCATCGTCTTTGCTGTATGAATCTGAAATTGGCAAACAAATACATGTAACCATGTGTTTTGATTTTTGGAAAAGTACAGTAATTCATTCTTCAAACTTCCTTAAGCAGACTCAAAATGGTCACTGAACAGATTATTTGGAGATCATGCAATTATTGACAAAGAATATTCACTTTCTCAATTACTCTTCTTCTGACAATATTACCTCAGATTTCAACTAATTCAATAGTTGACAAGATAAAAGCTTTAAAAGGTGTGAATAAATCGTTCACATTGATGTTGCTTGAGATGATTAAATTAAAATTTCACATTTAGTCGTGATTCCATTAGTAATGTAATCTTTTACATATTTAATTCAATAGTTATGTAAATCAGGGAAAGTAACATAGGTCTGAAATGACAAATTATCATCATACCATACAATCACAGCAGTAAATGGTAAACTTTAGATACCATTTAATTATTAAAAAGGTTTTCCATTTTACATTTAGGTGAAAATGGATGTTATAGTCTGCAATATGTTTTAGTCTGCCTAAAACTATACTATTTACAGAAGAAATTACTAAGTTACCACAATTCACACATTTAAAAACTGACTCAAACTAAGTGAAACCTATCAAGAGAGGTTGTTACGAAGTCAATATCAATGGAATTCATCAGGATAAAGCTTTATGATAAACTGGTGAAATGGGCATGCAGGTACACTCATTGAATTAGATGCAGTTAAATGGCAAGTTTTACAAAATAGGAATACAAAACCAAAATAATGAAACTAAAAATGATTTTAGTTTAATGTAGCCAGCTTGGGTGACCCAAAGAGCTCACTGAAGAATTGCCCCATGGTGTACTTAGACAGGCCAGCTCGATATAGGCACACTGAATGTGAACACCACATTTCATGGCATTCAGGTAAGGATATGTGCCCAAAAATAAACAGGCAAACAAAATGCAGCTGTTAATTATTCTTCAAACTACACAAATATAAATTAGCAATGGAGTAGCCTAGTAGAATCTGAGGAGTACTGTTACAACAAGAATTTTTAACTTCTCTAAAACAGAAATTATCTACATTTTAGCTAAAAAATCACTGCAAGTGGGCAGGCTCTACACAGCATGCAAGGAAACAACTCAACAGAAATCAAACTAATTATTCAAATTTAAACTTAAAGATTACTCCCCCGTGAGAGCAAAAAGCAGCAGTTACATAATTTTTCAAAAGGCATTGGAATAATCATCTCAATTCCTCATTTTAGGTTCTCATAATAGTGCACACTTTTCTGACAATATGGCCTGCACTAATCTGTGATCATGTAAAAAATTCTTCAAGTGCATAAGCTGATCCAATCCTGACCTAAGTTCCAAAATATCATATCTTAATGAATGTAATATGTCAAATGACATTGATGTGACAGATCAGTTGATTCTATATCAGTTTAAAAATAAGATAACAAATATGAATTACAAGCCTATGTCATCATAAAGTATCTGAGCCAACCAAGTGCCATACATAATAATTTTCCACAATTGTTCTTACCAGAATCACCATTCCTGTCTCTGACCCTCCCTCTCTCACCATGGAACTTGCTTGACTTGTATGATTTGCCCCTCGACTTAGAGAGATTTATGTCCAGAGGAACCCACTTCTGCTTGAGAACTATAAAGTAAGAAAGCAATGCAAATCAGAATACTGTAAACTTTTATGCTTGATCTAATAAATCAGAATTTAAGAATCCCAAGGAAAATCAGTGTATGAAATATTATTATCTTTAGAACTTGAAAATGATTTAAATGTATAGAGCCTTATTAAGCACATCTAAAAAAAATGACTTGAATAGTGCTATACTATATCCTGTAGAGAAAGTGAAGCAAAAAACAAGATATATGCACAATAATCAACTCAGGAAACAGCATTGAGAATATTTCTAGTGATTGAGAAAGATTTTCATTCTTATTCATTCCAATTAAGCATACATGCAGATGTTCAATGTCACTGATATTCACACAGCATAATTGAATTACTGACTTTTCATTAATCTTAAATGCAAATCAAATCACAGAGAGAAAAATTCAATTATATTTCTGGCTTTCCCACAATTAAATTAGCATAGTGTCCAGGACAGTCATACATTAGGATAAAACAACTGGAAATTACTTCCATTGTTACTGTTAACCAATCTGGTAAGACAAAAAGATATAAGCTAAGATTCTTTCACATAAGTAATCAGGAATAAGAATAAATTCAGCCAAACTCAATTCATAATATTCATGCAAGAAGAAAGAATGAACTTCATCAGTTATTAAAACATTTGAGTGATTCTGAGACACTGCTTTCACTTACCTTTCTTTTTTCTCTCCTTCTCGCGTGGGTCATTTTCTGATGACCCTGAGGAATGAGCATTATTCTCTACAATTTCACCTTCCTCTATCTCTTCCTTGTGCACTTCTTCAACCCCATTCTGTTGACTATGGGAGTTGGTTGCAGGCACTGCAGGAGCTGGCTTATCATGCCCATTCACCTTAGGAGCTGGAGTAGTAGGCATCTTTTTCTGCTGTAAGAAAGATAGATTATGGTAGAGAATTTGTTCATTAACTTCATCATAGAAACGTCTCAAGATTCTTAAGCAGCAGAAAGCAAATTTATCTACTCAACTCAGGGATAGCTTTCACCACATTACCATTTTAACAGTGTAGCAATGAGATACATTTAATGTTAATGGGTTTCAAGTTAATGGAGGTTCAAACTAGACAGGAACAAAAACAAAACTTACAATATAGAGAGAATTAATAAAGTAACTAAAATGAGATAGCTGTCAATCAGAAAGAAAAACTTGGGTAAATTGATTATCAAATGACATATATGATATAATCTTAATAGTTTGACCTACTGAAAGGCATCCTTGAGAATAAAATGTAATTACAGAATACTCAATGGCAGTAATATGAATTTTGACCTCACCTCTGGTACATGTACTTCTCCGAGAGTTGGCCAATCATCCATATCTGTGAAATCACTTGCCTGGAAAACAATACAATCAGGTGTTAGAGATTCTATTAACATACTGAAACCTATATTAGAATGATTTGTTTTTAGTCACAAAACGCCATGCTCAACATTAAATGCACAAAATAGTAGTCTTGTTATGAAAACATTAGGGTAACATTTAGCTAAATGTGATAATTACATTAATTACTTAAGTTGAGCCAATGGACAATCATTTTCACATGAAATTCTGACATGCATTACGGTAATCATAGACAAAGGAAAACTTAATTACCTACGCACATTACGAGCCTTGCTTTAAAAATGAACGAATTACACATGCTCTAACAAACTTTTTCGAAACTTAATCGCTCGAAGATCAAATTAATAAAAACTAGCGAATTCGCCAAAGAATAATAACATCACTCATGGAATTCAAGGGGGAAGACGAAAACATTTATAAGCGATTTCAAGGATGCCGAAAAAGTTGTGAAGCTCCTTCAATACACGGGGCACTGGGGAGCGCATTCCTTAAAAATAGCCGTGAGGGCGGGCCTCTCCCGGTTTTCAACGAAAATACCGATGTCTTCGAGCGAGATTACATGTAGCACCGGAATCTGGGATCCGAACACATGCGCACTTTCGCAAATCATACGCTAACATGCACTCACCTTGTGGTTGTATTTCCTCCTGTCTTTGTTGGCCTTCACCACGGTGGGCTGCGCGGGAGCAGTGGTTCCATTTTCTGCAACGAGAAAGAAAACGCGCGTTTTAGTCACGAGCAGAAATTCGCGACGAAATAGACAAAAAATTCAAACCACGCCTCCTTACAAAGCACATATAATCCGATCGCGCTAGATAGACGTAGAAGACTGTCTCGAACCGAAAGAGCTTCTAGCCTCGATAGATTGGGTTGGAGCCGAGTTGGTCCAGACCCAAGAGCATGGCCGGAAAGGGATCGTTCCCCCCCTCACCCAGAATCCCATGCCGCCCACACGACCGATTCTGTAACAGCCATTCGTCGGCTCCTGTTACGCCTTGCGACGCGGTATAAAACGCGCCGTGAGCAATCGCCGCGCCGTGACAATCGTGAAGCCATGGAGTAGTTCGGA
This sequence comes from Pachydiplax longipennis, assembly GCA_036926295.1. Lineage (NCBI taxonomy): Eukaryota > Metazoa > Arthropoda > Insecta > Odonata > Libellulidae > Pachydiplax > Pachydiplax longipennis. The sequence continues at coordinate 27,474,029 of JAVFKF010000019.1, forward strand.
GCAACAGGTAGAAACGCCAACTTCTGCACCCACGTGGGCCGTACACGTGTCAACGACCGCCTTGACGAAAAGCGACGATCGATAGCGGCCCTGATGAAAACCTACGTGGTACGGAAAATACCTCGTGTTCAGGAGCGAGCTTTCAATTTTCCCTCCGCGTGGCTACTGGAAGGAACACCACGTGGCCGTCGAAAATTCTGAAATTTCTCGAGGAAACGCTCTTCGACGAAACTGCATAAAAGGAAGTGCCTATTCTTATCGGTGAAATGAAGCAGAAATTCGGCGAATTGAGAGAGTTGGATAAAGGCTGAACCGGATGCCGTCGGAGTTAACAGACCACGTGTACTTTTCAAACGCCGGCAAGACCACGAGTGAGCACCGGAAGCAGAGATATCGTATCGTCGAGGACGCCGCATCACGTAGACGAAGACGATTGGTGGATGGCTTTCTTTCCCCATACCCTAAAACTAACTCCCCTACCCACCAACAGCATCCGCTAGCCTCCCGCAGCGACCCTCGACCGTACCAGGTACGGCCGCAAGACCCTTCCATACATGCTTTCATACGTCCCTTGAACATTCCATACATCTCTTCAACCCTCCATGAAATATTTCCTGTCCTTGGCCATCGATTTTTATAGATACAGAAAAACTCCGATAATTCTCCTTTATATAATGTTCTTATCAAGAAATTTTTTCCAGCCTTTGAAAGATTTTTCGTTTTATCTCCCAGTTGCTGTGTTAAACAAATATACGGCTTGCATAGCAACCGTAGAGCTCTGCACCAAAGGCTTCGAAAGCGACTACTTAAAGATATGGTAAGGGCTGAACCGCCGCCATTACTTTCCTGCACTTTCACAGGCAACCTATAAAAATTTTACGGCAACACTCGTCGATATATCAAAGAGACAAGCATAGGATGACGACTAACTAGCACCGGTTGAACTACTGGAGTTACTGAGCACTGCTAGTAACTGTTCTAAAGTGACTCAGGAGATTTCGCTGTGCGACTAGAAACGTATTCATAAGCAAGAGGATCTGATATGAATACAGATGAATAAAATTATCTTCAGTTTAACACGTATCAGTTTCGAAAAAAACAATTGTATGACGGCTGCCAATAAATCAAAGATCATTTATGTTTATAGGAGCCAAGAAAACCGAAACCGGTTGTATGTACGCATGAATTAAGTTAAAACAAATCTAATATTGTTTCACTGTCATCTCACGCCACGCACTCGGACCAGAAAACTCCCATTTCAATGTGAATACACTCGAATACTAATATCCGTACTTTCTATAGTATGAATGACTTAACTTTGACGTAAACCCAACACGATCAGGTTAAATAAGAACTCTATATTTCATGATTTGAAAAAATAAATAAGTTACGAGGGCTTAAAAGCAAATTTGAAGTCAATTTATTCCCCAACGGCCTCGCTCGAATTAAATCAGAATACTTCAATAGATTATTTTCTTTCCAAACGTGAATAATTCAAACTTGAATGTTAAGATTAAAATAAGAAATATAGAAGATGAATAAGTATAGCACTATCTTATGATACTACAAATAGTAAACTTTTTTGATTTAAAATGTAAAGAAAAGAAAAATAGAAAGCAAAATTATAGTTATTTACATCTTGTGATTTTTTTTGTAAAGAAACGCAGAAGGTAGGAATAGAATTGGCCATTGTACAACTTAAATGCTCAAAATAAAACTGAAAGGATATAAAGAACAATATGTTTATTCTAAAAATTTAATAACGAATTATTAATTAGGGCTATATGCAAGCAAATATGACTCACTTCGATATTGAAATAACAATGTTTTAGCGTTGAATTGACAAGTAAAATGCCGAAAATAATTCTGAGGCTATACGTCAATAATCCCGAGTACCATTATTAAAAAAGATAATTTTTAGCTGATTTGATGGTAAATGCATCAGTCCAAAGATTGATTTGAATCTTTATATTAGTCCCTCCCACATCAGCTATGAGTTATAGAGAGAGAATGAACCTTACAGAACACTATGAAGAGTGAGGTAGTTTGCTATAGCTTCTTTCACTGGGTAAAGAAAAAAGTGTGAATGTGAGTCAGAAAACTACGAGCGGAGGAAAATTCTCGTAAGTGAAGCCAAACGAAATTATGAATTTAAATTCACATATAATTTAATATAAGGTGACCAAAATGAATGCCATAATTCAGCATCAACCTCATCTTCGTAGCTTTTATATAATCACAGCAACTAAATAGAATAAAATGATAGTGAATGTAAGATAAATTTTCCTGAATGCTGTACCAAAAGATAAATAAAAAAAGAATTATCTGTCAAGATAAGGTAGCAGGAAAATTGATGCTTTATACTGATTATACACAAATTAGTTCTATCAAAATCTCAACAACGATGCCTGATAAATCCTACACTTTTCACATCGGCACCAAAATAAATTGCTTTTTTCTCCAGCAACTGAGATCAAGCAACCTTTAACATAAAATTTGCAAATGAAACTTTAAGAACTAGAAATATCGCTATTTTCTGATCAATGCGGGGACACTACGATGCAGAATGACCTTGGCAGCGGTCATGGAAAAGTCACGACATTGTGGAAGAAGTTTAAATTTAACTCAACAGTGGATTGGAAAAATTCGCTTGGCAATCGCTAGAACGACAGCTCCTGCTATGAAACTATGAGACTTCGCAAATCTAGCAGCTGGAGATAAAGCTACATGGAGATAAAACCGGATGACCAGATGCTTCGTTTCTAGTAAAAAGGATTACATGGATGAGGATCGCTCGACCGCAACGCGATTCCAGACGGTCGTGTTGCACATACACGGTGCACCGGCGTGTATATGTAACGGTAAATCGAAGCTAATTTAGTGCTGGAGCTTTAATGGAAGCGTCTGGACATCACCGGCGGCAATCAATCCGCCATACTTCAAGGAATAACACGGTGCGAAGAAAGAGATAACCATTTCTTCCGTTGTATTTGTTAACTCCCTATTAAACTGCAGAGATGAGGCCAAAAATAGAATTTTCAATAAAATTTCGAAATTTTTTTCCAGGCGAAATTGGAAAGATTTATTAAGAATCGTTAACGTTGAGTATCGATTACCGTACGTAATACATGTGGTAAAAAGAATAACTCTTCTTTTTCCGGGTTACAATCAACGAGCTAATTCTTTCTTTCAATTAAATATTCCTAGTTGATTTGCAAAGTCTGTCATTAAAACTAGCAATTCCGTACCGAATAAATTTAAAGTATTCGTTTACTTAATACTTTACTTATTATCAATTTACTTATTTAATCGTCAATTTAGTCTTGGGAAGATGATGGTTTATGGATTCAGTGCTGACAAGCTACTAAATAATTTTCGATAATATTTTCAAATCAACTGATTTTCTAGAGGATATATTCCGCAGCAAATGCTTCACACTTTTATCTTACTATTAATTAATACAATTAAATTAGTAATTACGTGAACTGTTTCACTTAATGTCACTTTTCATTATTCCAATCAGCTTAAATTCTATATCCTCAAGATATTCTCCCATATCATTTTCACTTGAATGAAATTAAATCTTGAGTGAATGAAAGCTTAAAACGAATATTTTATTAACCGATGACAACAATCCTACTTCGCTGACAAATCCTTCCAGGGCTACTCATTCAAAAATTGCGTTTTTTTACTCATTACTTAATTAATTACTTAAGAAAAAACTAGCTAAGGATAAGCGATAATATTATTCACTCTTACTATCATTCTGAATGAAGACCTAGTCGAGCTCAAGTATAAAATATCTCTCGCTTTTATACACGGCTTCCTTACCAGCCAAATTTAAGCGCGCGATCGATTCTTCCATCAACGGCGATTCATTTCAAGGAGCTCTTGAACTTGAAACACGGCTGTGACGCACGATTAATTACCGCTTTATTATTAAATTATCGTCTACTCTTCCTAATCACATCTACCTCTCTTCCCTAACCATATTTTCACAGCTTTCCCTTTCGAATAAACGTTTAGGAAAACTCGACGCCGCCACTGGAAAAATAGCTCCACGTTAAAATGAATAAACACGCTGAAAGTTGACGCTAACGTTCCTTTTGAGAGCTACACGGGTACTCATTCTCAATGAGCCGGCGCGTACCTTATGAGAAAATTTATGCATCCCCCGTGGATAAACAGGCTCGGATGGATTTATGAGGCTATATTTCACGATTGTTCCGTGAAAAGATTCTCAGGTCACTGGTCATGACCTACAATTGTCTTTCCACTCTGTGCTCTGAGGTCTCTTGGGGAAGTGACCGAGGTGGCCTTGGGTTGGAAAACACACTCTCCGGTGAAACTTCCTTCTGAATCCTATGGGATACTCATCGTTTCCCAAACTGGCCACGGTACTTTCCCTTAGGAGATGCGGGAAGTTGACCCTTTCCACAACCAAGCAGTCAGGTATTCAGGTTAAACGACAATTAATTCGTTAACGGGGGAAGATTTATAGAATATTCAAGCCGTTCGTTGTTTCAGTTTCACTATTTCATACCTGATGTCCCCATAGGGTTGCTAGGAGAGCCATTATTTCTACTACAAAGGTTTCACCCGTCAAATTGCGAGCAGGTTCTTAAAGGTGAAATATTTTACATCGTACTCTCCTCTCATACACTCATAATACATATTTTATATCCATAATATTAATTGTGCTTGTGATAATATAGTTATATGCATTATAGAGAATTGTTTTTGCGTCGAAAAATGTTACTACGCCTTACCAAAATTAATAATTTGCTATTCATTCCTGTAGTTATTAGCAGGGCATCAAAATGGCTGAAATAAGCGGAAAATTATATAATGCGATTTAAAATAGTAGAAAACATCCAGCTAATAATCAGGCACGTTAACCTAGGTCAGGAAGAGGTATTCTTTCAGAGGTCTTTACCCTTTTCGATACCCTGTGATACAAATCGAGAGGAAAGACTTGAAGTGAACGAAGTCGTTCAAAAAATTATCATCGTCAAAATTTGCAGCGCCCACAGGAATGAGGCTGACAGAAGATTCTGCGAGAAAACACACTAAAAGTTAACACAATGATAGTCTAATTCTACCCTTATAATACTTCCATGCGTTTAAAGTATCGCAAGAAAAATACAAAAGCCAGCATATGAAATCGATTTACTCCATTACGAAGGTAGAATCTCAGACGCCCTTCCCAAGGACGAGGAATCTGAATTAGAAAACAAAAGTACTTTACTTCCTAACAAAAATAATGAGTATTCATACGCATAAGTAATCTCCAAGTTACATCAGAAGACTACCATCTGTGAGACCACCCTCATCAGCGCCATTAGAGAAAAAGAACCATCCGAATTTACAAAAATTTATTCACCATCGAGTTAAATCTCGGTTAACCGATCAGTCGGTTACTTAACGGCACACTAATTGAAACTAACCGGTGTTTTGGAAGTCCTGATTGAGAACTCCCACATACGCGTCCAGACCGAAAACGGTTCGAGCCGTTATAAATTCTCCCACGAAGGCGATGGTCTATAAAAAGTACTGAAAGGAAACGAAGTACTGCTGCGATCTTTAGGCGGCGGCCCTTGAGGAACTGGGGCGAATGATCGGAAGCTACAAAGAGCCATCGGATGAGAAAGGGTCCGTAGCAGCGCGATTTGGAGATGTCTGGGGGGCGACACACCCACTTCACTCTATCGATTCCGGCGCGCAGCCCAAATGTTGCGCTGGTTAGTGGCCTCAGATGCCGGGCGATCACCTCTCCGACGGAATCTTATTAAGGACCGGGACGGCCTTTTACAAAGATGACCAACCTTGATAAGGTGAGTAATGCACGGCATGAAGCTGGGCGTTTGCGCTTATTCAGCGTCGCCCGAACACCTAACCTACGATATCGGTGCTTTTCTAACCTCTTTAATAGAAAACGTTGAGCAGATTTCGCAAAAAAAAGATAGAGATTTAATCAGAGGCACTGCAATACCGGAATCTTCCAGGTTATACTAATCCATTTACTGTCGCATAGCAATTAGTGAGTAAGCTTTTTGTTTTGCTAACCTTTGCTAATGTTTTCATGTCCAATATTACTTAGTATCAGCTCAGGATAGAGCATCCTTAAAAGTTCCTTAATTAAAGCTGACAATTCCGCTCATTTATCCGGCAGAATTTTTTAAATACGCAGCATTTTCTCGTCAAAGGACGATTCCCGCATGATATACGAAAAACTTGCGTTTTCTTTGAGAGGTCACGGACTTATTGAACCACCCTCGTAGCATAGTACACTAAATTAGCAACGTGATTTGTGACTCGTCTATCTTGAACAAGCATTACAATAGTAAACTATTATGATTCAATTAAACAGAAAATACAATAATATTGCCTAGCTTTAAAGAAAATTTTTGATACGATAACTATCATTTGCTAAAATTCTACTTTACACTAGAAATCAAAAGGTCAAACCTAAAATGTTTGGTCTTCACGACCATCAGCCAATGACGAAGCAGAAAAATCAATGGCTAATAAAGCTAACATTAGAAGGCTATCTTTTGCTAAAAGATGAAATAACTACAATAATCGTGCGTTTCTTTAAATGTCAAACATATACGAATAAAAGTAATTCTGATGCTTTCTCTTAAAACTTCCATGAGGATGGCACTAAATACGATATCTATTGAGGTATGAAGACTTTGAATATTTGCACACAAGTAATAAAGTATCATGTGCCACCCATTGAATGAGGTTATAAGTTTTATCGCGGTAGACATCTTAAAAAGGACGAGGTAATTAGGTTAACGAATGACATAATTGAAACCCTCGTAACCTTTACGAAACTTATACCTCATTAAAGTAATCCTTAAAGAGCGCTAGAAAAAGATGCGCTATCTAAGATTAGATTTTATTTTACTTCCTTGAATACAATAGAAAAGAAATATTTATGGACCAATACGCAACTGAACAGCTGACAAATGTATGACGTATTTAGACAAAAACTTAAAAAATACAAAAGGAAACTATCTATGGATTATAACTATAATATAATTTAATTATCTACTATAATATAACGATCGCGTACACTACTGGTATGAGAATAACAAATGTTAAGAAAAACCTAGTTGAGACTCTCCACACTAGCCCTGGTCGAAAAGGCCTTGAAAATACCTCTTCCTTCCATTATCATCTTTTGTATTCGAGAGAAATTATCACCGAAAACATCATTCTTGAGAAGAAGAAGACAAAACAGCATTCTTTTCTCGAAAGATAATTTGAAGGATGATAAACGAAAGTGACTTTTCGGCTTTCATGTCACCAAGTGCGCAGTATTACGCCAGCAATAAATTTCGAAAGAAAAACATGCCTTCCAAATAAGCCGTAATGCGTCTGTTACAGAAATGAAAGATATCAGAAAACATTGATGATGAATTAAGGTACACGCGAGAAACTAGGAAAATCACTCATTTACGACAAAAGATGTTATCATAATTAGATGAGATATTATATTAGTAGTATTAATATTGAGGTTTTATACAGGGATTTCATTTTCTTTTCCTGAATTATACATCCCTTTTATTGGATATATTATTTCACTGAATGTGAGTAACATTCTCTACCTCACCTAATGAAGACGTGTAAACAAAACTTCCAATCCCAATGTCCTTAAATTGATAAACTAATACAATTGGAGTCTCATGCTACACATAAACCATAAGGAGAATTACTCAGCCAAGTGAAATTTTGACTCCCTAATTCCATTCAAGAATCTTAAGGATTTCAAAATATACCGTCGGATGCTTAACGTTTTGAATATTTTAAGCTTATAAAGCTCAATGAAGTGAACATCCCCGCCTCCGACTTTCTCCTTTAAAAATGAGCCTTCATAAGCACAAAAAAATACTCACGCGAAATCCCCTGAGTGGAGTAAATACTCCCAGCAAGCGAATTAAATCTTCACGTAGAGGACGGATCTTCGAAGAACAACCTGAATGACGGTGATACTGCGCAGCAGGATCCATTATCAAAGACATGATACCAAAGTAGATATCGGAAATTAGTCATTACTTCCATTCAAACAATAAAAGCCGCCTTTGGCACACACCCAGTTTTGGCTGACAATTAAAAGAAATGATAAATGAACCGAGGAACCATAAAAAATGTCACCATAATAAATTTTTGAAGGTTCATGGTTCTTTTGATTTATCATTCCTTGCTATTTCCAATATTCTAATTGAAAGAAACGGAATTCGCTTCGACTTTTGCTGAATGTCGCACGAGGGCGCTTACTAACAAGAACTCAAAAATCAATCATGTAAGTTTGGCCAAATTCATCTAAACAAACGAACCTCTATACTGAAGAATAATCGAACGCCAATTGAAAACAAGCACTCCTTTGCTTTTCCTACAGAACCCAAAATATTATCCAACCTCCCATAAAGCTATACCAGCCTTACCGCTTCAGGTCAACGAATAGTGATAGCTTACACCAATTTTAAACAGCTTAGACCACAACTTAAGAGCTAGTAGCTCATGAAAGAAAACATGAATGAATTACCACTTCGAAGTGTTGACATCGGGCGATAGATATCCATCATTATGCGCCCATAGAAAAACCACCACTAAAAGAACCGCAGCAATTAACGATCGGTATACACCGTAAGCCATAAAAGATTATGGAAACCGGATGCGATCTAAGCCGTGACGATATTCTTAAGCATAACGAGTATGATGTGCCCGTCTATTTCAAAACTTTTCAGTGTACACGTGCGGAGATTTTCATAGCATAAAATTGAGATAATGAAGAAATCCATAAAATAAATCAACTGTAACGAATTGCCAGGATAAAAACCTACCACAAGACTGGCGCAATTATGACAATTATCATTATTGCTATGATTTCATCATCTAATTTAAGAGGGCTGTGAGCATTTTTTACGCGCTAATTCATAATTATAACGTCAAGTCTTCACGCACAATCTATCATATAATATCTGTAAATGCAAATTTGAGGATTTCGTCCAAATAATCTCAGTTCTAGGCAGCCGCCCCCTTAGGCCCCACCCCTTGTGCGCCAATGATGCGAAGGAATGCGAAAAGAAAGAATGAGAAGATAATGCGGAAAGAAACGCCGCAGTAATGCGGAAGTTTCCATGGAAAATCACCTCCAAAGATAGAGAATACGTTAAGCTAAAAGTCAAAGCATCGACAGCCTTGCACAGGTTAATATAAGTTTACTAATTCAGTAATCTGGATTAAATACATGCAATAATATACTTCGGTATTGCGGAGAATGTCATCATAAATAAAACACTGAAATATATGAATAAAAAGATAATACCCTTAGCATGAATTAAAGTTTTAAATATTGGACACATCCGTAATTTTTTGGGCCAGTAAAAAAATAAAAAAATAAGGGAATCAAAATATACAATTTGTGGAATGTGTTGACAAAATTACGAACTTATTGGCGTACAATCTATTCAACCAAAATTTCAAGAGGTCTCTCGCAAAGGGCAAAGCAAAATTAGATGAAATATCAAATTAATATAGGATACATTTTTATTTCATATTTGAGAAATAGAGGTATATGGGTCATCATTTTCAGATAATTTTCACAAAATTCATTTCCGAAAAAGATCATTCAGAAACTATTAAAATAAAAATACTCCTTCCTAAAAGTCAGAAAACACACCAAAATTCTCAACGATATTTGTGTAAATCATTTGTAGAATCTCATCTATATGCTTGAAGATTCAAACCGCTTCCATAATGAAGGACAAAATTGTTACCATGAAAACGTTTATGAACGTAAAATAAAAATAATCAAGTTAAATATTTAGCTCCAGAAAAGAAGAATTTTCATGGCGAGGGCGGCTCATGCTCCAAATCTTGCAAGACGTTCTCTGTTTAAAGTAATTTTCTTACAAATTTTCGCTAGTAATACCTGAGAATACCAAAGGTAAATTCTAAGTCCGAAGCAGGAAGCTAGGGAGACCAATCCCTTAACAGGATCTAAGTTACTCCGCCTCCCGAAGGAATTCACAGGCATAACGAGACAATGGCATGTCGTTCTATATGGACTCCGCCTTAGCAAAGTACACGTATTTTCACTAGTACCGCATAATCATGCAAATGATACCTAGATCTATTAAGCGAATTGACGCCATGTAAAATTCCTCCCACTCAATGGTTCTTAGGTAAGTTCCCGGATCTCCTTTTGGCGGCGACAAAATTTACAAGCTGAAGAGACATAGGGAAACTCCTTGAACAGCATATAATGATCAAAATGATAGAGATAATCTAAGGGATTTCCCCTCAAATGAAAAAATTACACCCTTAAAATGCATGGACTCTCTGGAGAATTTGTCTAGCGAGGAAATTAGTTCCGCACTCTTTTCTTCACAATCGCATTACTCTAAAAAAGAAAGGCTTCTTAAGGTGGGTGACTGGAATGCGCAAGTAATTCTTCCATTTTAAATACAGTCTGTATTCTTACTTAGCGAGAGACAAAGTGCAACTGAAGATAGAGAAGATTGAAAAGAAATGAGTTTCACTGTTACAAAAATTAAATATTACATATTTATATAATTCTACATAATTTAATTAAGCAAAACTTCTCTTTGCAGACCAACTAATAGTAAAAGATGCTTATTTGATCTCCCAAAGAAATTAGTACGAACTGAAACATGAAACAGTCGTATTTGTGACAATAAACGAAACCTCGACTGTGCCAAGTTTAAAATTAACCGCTTTGGCTCTGTGTGATAATTTTATACCAATACAATATTGACATTAAAAAACGCTTTTTGTTTCTACCTCATAAACAACGTAAACAATCACGAAGACCGATATAGATGTAAGAGTTTTAAGAAGCGCTCCAACTTAACATTTCGGATATTTTTATTCTCCAAGGCTATTTTAGAAAAACAAATCACTCACGTCATTGAATGACATGTATATCAACAATGGACCTTTTGTTATTTATTGATCAAAAGTCTGCCGGAAACAGGTCACCATGAAACCACCACCATTCTCCAATATTATTCGGTATGATTACATAAATAACTGAAAATGAGGTATATGAACTCCGTGAACTAAACTTTGCAGCACCAATATCGTGAAAGATTGTGACAACATTTCTCCATCGATGACTAAGGACTAGATCTTACTCGAAAGGGATAAATAGTGCTTTAATATGTCATTTAATTTTTGATAGATGAAATTCTTTTCGTTTTTGGCACAAAAGAAAGAGACTGTATCTTTCATTTACTTATATTTATTTGCTCAGGTCCGTGAATATATTAAAGTTTTCGTGGTACGAATGATTTCCTTCATTTTAGTCAAACCTAGATGAATTCTATGAAAAGTGATATGCGTAGGAATAGTATGTTATTGTGGATTTTTCCGTTCTTTTTCAAACTCAGTGAAGAAAAATCCCTCACTCCCCCTAAAGGGCTTATGGAAGAGAAATTGACACTCAAACCAGCCTCCAGACTGAACACCATACATGTCATTACGAGATACATCCAAACGCCAAATGGGTAAAACTTCCACCGGAACATGAAATTACACCTTCAATCCAAAGAATAGGACGTCATCAAGCACATCGCGAAGATTGAAACGAACCAAAATTAACGAAACTGGAACGGAATTATCCGCAGAGCTGAGAATGGAAGACAAAGAGGATCTCATTTGTGCAATCCCAGACAAAAGGGTCAAGGGCGCGGATACACCTTTCCCTGATTATTTGGGCAATGCGTGCGAAGTGGGGGAAAGTGCGGATCACGATTTTGTGCGAACGACCTCGTTACTTCGGAATGTCACAATTCCTAACTTTCTTCCCTCGGAGGAAACCTTTACTCCCAAACGACTAGCTTCCTGCGGGAGAGTAATGATAGCGCCGAGAAATCTTTCAAATCACAGACTGACGCCAGTGACCAGATAACTTCGAGACTAAATTGGCACGTGCGGAGATTGTTCCCATCACAGCTCGAGGAATTATTCCTACCAACCTCAGGTGAGAGGCAGAGATGAGCAGACCTTCGACCTACCTACTTTTTCCTTTTCTGACGAGTGTAATTATCAGAAAGAAAGCACTTTGAACAACTACGGCATCTGTTTCATTACAGGTTTTTATTAAGGTGAAATTGAGAATGAAAATCCACTACTTCTATCTAACCAGTCGTCATTTATATTAACGAAAACGTAAAAAATGAATAGGTGAATAAAAATAGCGAGGAAAAATAAAGGGATTACCTTATTAAATAAATCCACAGCAGAAAAAGCATCTAAAAAGGAAGGGGGTGGAAGACCTGCGTAAACCTACTGATAGATTAAGCCTAAGGATGTAAAGGGAAAATGCGTTTAACATGAAAATGAAAAACGAACTTCTTCAACAAAAATTGAAAATTAAATCAGTAACTGGAGGAATTGCAATCATTTACTTCAAAGTGCAAACAATAGAAATCTCAAGGATAATAGCATTTTAAACACTACAAAAATGTTTAAAAAATTAAAGTAGGAATATTCTACAGCAGAAGTACTTATGAAAGATAGAGGACATTAAAAATACCGAAAGGGAAATTTTTTAAATATAAAAGAATATTCAAGAGGATAATAAAAATGATAAAAATAGACAAATTAATAAATACGTCTGGATTAGTTTTCTTAACTGAATAGACGAAATACGTCGAATTCATAGTCTTGCTAACTTCGTGCACGCCTTAATGTTAGAGACTAAATGTTTCTCACGTTACTCTTAGGACTTAATAGACGAACTTAAATACAGCGAATTTTGATGGGAAAAAATTAAAGACCACATTCTTTGAAAAAATAACCCTGTGAAGGAAGTATTTCTCAGGAATGAGGTGCGTGTGTATGTATAACAATAGCTGCTAACGAACAACAGGATAACGTATAAATCCTTCGTAAATTAAATGGGCATCAAAATACCCCGCAGAACTGATATGTGATGAAAATTGCACCCTAAAAATCACCGATCTGTAAAAGCACGTACAAGTAGATCGCGGAGCTTTCTATTTTCGTCATCTTATGGAGATAACCACAATGAAAAAACTAGAATAGGAAATATTCGGTCACATTTCATTTTACATTACTAAAACCCGGAAATATCGTAAATCTAGTGACTATCGTAGATATAATCTTAAATTGACGATACCTAATACGTAGTTTTGGAGCAACGAAAACTTCATAAAATTTCAATCGACTGCAGTACTCCTGTGTTTGCTTAAATTTCAAGAAGTCAATCTTGATAGCAACTTAGCTTTCTCGTTATTTGGTTAGTTATTGACCGATTGAACATAAAAGTCGACCAAGATTTGCTGAGAAAACCAAATACGCTTTAACAATTTCACTCGACTGATAGTGGTAACACGCACTAGATTTCCCATAAAGGCAAACGATTACAGGAAACCGGCAATATTTTCCCTATAAATACTCTGTATATCTTATTCACCGTAAGATAATTCTGAGAGCCGACCTAAAAAGGAAAAATCAACAGAAAGTTGTTTCCTTTAGAGCTCAGATTAACGTACGAGAATGATCATTCTGCGTCTAGTGACACCGATGATTAACAGGAAAGCACACTGAATTGCTATTTCAATATTTAAAGGTTTAAGCTAACGAATCCAACAATCTACTCTTCCAATTTTATCACTATTACCACTAATCGTAGAGTATCGCACTATGCCAAAAGAAGTGATGGGAAACGACTGAAATTGAAACAATCTACCTCATCAGCAAATCGAAACACGTTGAATTATTTCCTTAACTTTTACAATCCCATTCTGAAACGCTGTATCATACTTCAGAGCGTAAACAAAACAGATTATGGGAGTTAAAACATACCGAGCTTTCCCATGGGAGAGCCTCTCCTTCCCAAATCTGACTTCACTTGTTTAGCCACAACAAATTACTATACTAAAGGATCTTGAGAACAACCGCATTATTACGTTATTAAATTAGAAGGGCCGCAGACTGACCGTATCCCATATAAAACAATGGAATCTCAACTCTCCCTGGGTGAATGTCCATACAACGAAAAGTTATATGAACGTTCACCTAGAAGTATGGGAACATAAGACTTTCTGGATCGTGAGAATGCTGTAACAAAATTACAACTCATCCATCATCGGCCAGAGATAAAAGATTTGCCAAAATAGTCGCTAGTTTGTAGTGGTATAATATAGCGTTAATTTAGCAGTAGTTTTAAAAGTACTTTAATTCATTTCGCACCTGAGCCCTCACCGAGAATCGAACCCGGGAACGCTTACTCCATAGTCGAACGCATTGCCCATTTGGCTATCCGGAGAACCCATAGAAATAATTTCAGACAGTAGACAATGACCACTGCCAATTTTAATTATCGAGGCAATTACGTTACGCCTACATTACATATCGTTAAAGTAAAGGTAACATTAAAATGTGATTAAAAAGAAATATTTGACGTTCAATTCGCTAGCGAGATAGAAGATTACGTTTTCCTTTCCTAATTTAAATTAAAGCTTTAAAATTAGATAAATGGACCAATTAAATAAACGAATGACATCACATGACAATTAGTTTATCATCGATTATAGCGTAGGAGTTCAAGAACATCCAAGAAGGAAATTAACAGACCAAACAACGCTCATGTAACGACTGATTCATTAGCTAACAACCAGGAGCCACTAAATCGTTAGGCATGTTGACGAATGCCATTGACAAATTTCAGAGCGCTGGATTCAGGCCCGATAAACGAAACAGCATCCGTGCAAAGTGGGACGAGTTATTTAACGCTGTTAAGGGGACATTACGCACGCATCTCCGTTTCATTCAGCTTTGTCCCTCTCTTTAGGTCACGGATACGCATGCTTCTGCAAGGTCTTCCGTTTATCATCTCTTCCGAGAGCTTTCGCCACGGTCAGCCGAATCTAAGGACGTTAACCCCTTCAAATAGCACTTGACAATTTTTAGGTACCGAAGATACTGCTTTTTCGACTTCTGCTGGGATGATAGTAATGAAATAAGAATACGCCGATTTTGGCAATGCTCTTTTAAAGGAACATTAAAATTTAATCAGGAGTTCGAAATTGTTTTACCAGCAAGTATGACTTGTAAATTTAAAGACAAAATTCACAAAGAAAGATAACCAATATTTCCGTTTCCTATTACACCCTAGTTAAAATAGTTACCTAGAAGTTGTGTAAAAATCGACATCTTAAAAATTACTCTAAAAATTAAGTACTTTTGATTCCGAATTTATTCAATGAATTGTCTATATTACTATTTCATGATATTCGTTTTGCTAACGTTATTTCACAAGTGTTGCAACATACGCATCAACGATAAGTACAGTACAAACAAGCGAAATCCTTAAATTAGTTCTGCTGAGGATAATCCCGAGTATTTACAGCAAAACAAAGATGTGGAGTCTCTTTCAAGATGCATCTGTTTCACTGAAAATAAACTAATTTACACAATTCGTATGGGAGAGAGACACTAATATTAAAATTCACTATCGGCTTAAAAAACAACAAGTATCATTCTAAAGTTTAATCACATGGTTGCGATACTCTCTAACTACCTATGCCAAAGATTCTTGCTACATACAAGCCTTAATCGACATATACGCCAATTATATGAAAATTCGTAAAATGACAAAGATAGTCAACCATGATTACATGAATATCTACTATCTCGCAAGCACAAATAGAAAGTAACAATAAAAAAGTACACATAATTCCAACTTAGCTCCTTCACGTACGTCTATCATTACAAGGCATACAAAAACACAGGTGATTGCTTCCAAAACTAGTTCCGTCACCAATAACTTTAATGATCGAGGGATAAAACCAAAAGATTGACACACGGACGATGCCGAAAGAGCTCCAGAAAGTATGGCTTAACAATTTCTTCGTTTCGACATCCACCAGATTCTTCGCGACGCAAAACAAATCGTTATCTGATGATTATACGGGATTACAAACGTAAAATTTCAAATGCCTCCAACATTTTCTCCCGACTCGGAATTCAACTCTCCGTTCGGGAGAGTGGCGGACTTAGTAGGACATCAGATCGAGAGAATGGTTTCGAAAGAGCCACACCCAACAAAAAGGCCTGCAGAGAAGAGCAGAATGAAGAATTGGCGCTGCGAGTTACGCGGGATTGAGAAAACGGACATCTGACCTAACACTAACACCAGGGGTCTTGCGATGATATATCCTTGGCAATTACTGACACCAGTAAAACAGAGCGGACTTATGGCAACTACTACGCTTGTTGATACTCAAACAGCGTCACGTACTTCTAACGAAAACAAAAATCCATCGAATTTCAGTCATTTCGCCAAAGGTAAATGAAGTCTTAAAATGCAAATTCTACGAATTCAAATAAGTAAATTTGTAGATCTAGAATTTAGATTCGTAATTTTGAGATTCTAAATGGGAAAACCGAAAGCTGTGTACCTAAAGATATGAAATACTATGATTATAACCCTTCCCAGGCAATTAAAATCTATACTAATTTCATTAATATATATACGATCAAGTCAGTCCAGCTTTGTGTGTATTTTTCACTACGAACAATCACTAAAATTCAAGATAATCATAATGAAACATAAAACTTAACACCAACACAAAACATTCTCGTCTTAGGAACAAACAGAACTGGAAAACAACGATGTGACAGGTCTACTTCGTGGGCTGATTTTCTACGCATCAAGTAAACACAAATGGATCCCATATTCCTTTCTCGACTACAGCAGGAAAAACGATAACTACGAATTACATATGTAAACTGTAATCTGCTTCATTGGAAATCGAATAATTAAACCGAAATAATTAAATGTAATAAAAATCGAAAAAATTAAATGTAGTCAATCTTTATCAGAATATACCATCGCCTTAAATTAGACATCCGATTGAGAAAATTAAAGATCTCTTCCGACCGATAAATCATCCAAAACTCTCGCAACACGAAAGAATCGCAACGATAACGATGAGATAAAAACTTCGAGAGGACCAAAGAATGAATTGGTATAATACTTTACAACAAACATTGTAATTGACAACGTTTTAATCATTGGGTTTCCCGCTTCCGTACTCTACACCACCGACAAACAAAGACATAAAGAAAAATTCCACCTTTCGAATCGACTGATAAGTACGGGAAAAAAGTTATTTCCATTTGCGCAGCAGTGTATTTCACGCCGAGTCGCGTTCATAAACCTATTATCTAACCTAAAAGAAACATGTCAGAGAGTTACGAGATCTGGGCCACCGGCGGCGTGTTGCTAAGGCAACTGTCTCCGACGAGAATCAGTTGAGGCGAGGCGGGCGGTGAAAGTCCGCGGGGATTTTTATAAAAGCGGAACAGCTGACACCTTTCTCTAAAATACCACGTAATAGCTAGAATTAAAAGGTAATGGTCCTGAAATGAAATATAAGGCAGTTTCGATCACGAAACACAAAAATAGATTGTGAAACGGCGGAAGAGACTCGGCAAGCAGGCGGAATTGATGTTCTTCGCCGATTAATAATTATTGACCCCATTTTTTCTGTTAACACTGCTTGAAAATAATAGGAATAGTGAAATTTAAGCACCTATGAAACTACTTCGTAAAAGGACATATTTTACTGAATAAGACGTTCGTATTAAAGATTTTATTATCTCCTTTCCTGCACTTTAAGTGAATAATTAAAAGAGCAATTCAAAAATATTAAAACTAATAAATATTAAACCAAAAAAATCAAAATCGGAGAAACTAAAGTAGTCAATTTTCCCAATTTTGAACATTTTACAATTATATTTGAATCTCTCGATAAACCAATGACTAAATGACTTGAGGACAAATTCTTTAAATTTCCGTAAACATAAATTAATGATACCATCCCAAACTCACTCACTTGGTGAGTTCTACAACACTAAAACACTGGGTTTGTTTACAAAGAAATAAAATATATCAAACATAGGAAATACATTGCCAAGGATTCCTCACACATAACAAAAACAGGCAAACCTTCGTTATATTATTATGACACGTACCGAATTGTTGTGTAGACCATAATCAGGGCCAAGACGAAATCAGGACAGCCAAGAAGGCCAGCTGGAACGCCGTAATATAGGAAGCTGAGTAGCGTAATACACAGGTGTGCCAAAAGGAAAATCATCGGACGATTTTAGAGTCCCTAATGTTTTAATGGCACTTTATGATCGCTCTAATTATTAATAAAATTGTAATAACAGTAGAAATTTTCCATTCTATGATTTGTTTTCTCTTCCTCGAACATAGGCATTCGGGTTTTAAATGCCTATGGTTCTTAGGACGATGATAAGTTGAGAAAAGCAGAACAAAATGTACCTTAAGAGCTTTAAGGTACGCAAGAGAATATAAATGATTATGATGTACGGGTAAGAGACCAAAATTCGATACGGAACTAAAGAGTACTCTCTATCGAATACGATGAATCATTAAATGTAAAATCCAAAATATCTTAGAACTAACGAGACAATAATTCAGGTGCATGAGAAACTCGACAAGTCAAATTTAATCATTAAATCCTTCCAATACACTGAAACCTTTCTCATTCGGAACCTATATCAAGCGGAAAACTGTGTTATCCGGAAAAAAAATCGCGGTCCCAATAAATTCCGCTACAGACGTGTTTCACTGTAGATCGTACCTTCACCAACAAGAATTCTATCTTGCGGTAGGTCGTTCTAAACATCACTTTCCCGAAAACTGACCCCTCCCTTAAATGTCGCCAGAAAAGAATTCCCTCCCAAGAGCACTCCCCCCGCTAATCCCCCCTCCCGAAATTTGTCATCCACTTTCCCTATCTCTTCAAATCTATGACCTTTCCTAACGTACTTAACGCTTCACTTGTTCTTCTGACCACCAACTCGTGTTTTTCCCTACCCGCATCTCAGAACATCTCTTTTGTCCACCTTTTTTTTTAAGTAGAGACGCTAATGACAACAGTTGATACTTCCCCACCCAACGCCCGAGAAACCAACACCCAAAATAAATTACAAAGAGGCCTTAAAAAGAATTATTTCAAAACCGAACCTTCGGAAACAGGATTTCGCCGCAACCTCTGGACCAAATTTCATCACAAAAGAAGTAAGAATCGCATCTTTGTTTAATTTCCATCTTTCCAGACGACTGGTTTCACAAAAACACAAAATAGGCAGATTTTTTAAATCACTCAAAAATATTACAACACCACGAATTTCAAAAAAGATACCCGAAGCGGTAACCTCGCTGAGAAACTAAGGTCGTTTTCATGTAAAATTTTGCGGCGTAGTAAATTATTTCTGAACGACGAAAACACCTCTACGTTTATCGATTCCCTTCAGAGTAGCTTGAATGAGTACGATTTACACCAAAAATTTACATCACAAAATAAAGCACCACATATTTTATAATTGAAGCTAATATTAGAAGGTATTAAGTCAACACAGAAGACGAGAAATTTTATCGATCAACAGAGTTGAAGCGGATGGCTGAACATTTCCGATACGGTCAACCCGCTAACACAATCGCAAGATAAGGAAACATGCAGACAAATTACGAACCTAATGAACGTGCACGTTTAAAACGTCGACAGCTTCTCCTTATCTTTCCGTAGAGCACATTTGGAAGGCGTCTCGAAGGAGGTTTTGTGGAAAAACAGCCGATACGAGGGCTTCCTCACGTATACTGCCGAGCCCAACCTACAGCGGTGCCCCCAAGGCGTAGACTTATAAAAATAACCACAGGAAAAACACAGGTCCCAAAGCGCTGATAAAGCACCTCTTAAAACAACGCTACTTAGCCCTGCGCGTAATTGCATTACGAGAAACAGGTGATTGGAGAGGTTAATTGATCGGAAAACCTGCCCCTATATCAAGCCATCTTTGGAAGTCTCTAACACACGACTTCTACGTATCTAGGAGCTGTCTGTCCACGTTAGACTAAACCAGTGGTGCGTAACAGTTTGTTATCGTAAAGGCTCCAAGTGAAACCACCACGCTTTGGCATGCTGACTTAATTTAAATAGTCCATCAAAATAGCTCGTAAGATAACTAATTAAATCAATACTCCAACTAAGGAAGAATCCTTCCCTCCAATCTATTCTGGCTTAAGAAATACGATATAAAAAATACGAAATATTAAAAAGTTTGCTTGTTTGGAGAATAGAAAATTTGAAATTCGGAAAAATCATAAGATTTATTCGGTCTAAACGAGTTGTTGAACCTTTCAGACGTTCCTTTCTTCAGTTTTTTCATATTTATGACTATATAGTAAAAATATATTTCTGTCTTGTTTACTACGTCAAGCGACATAAAAATGAAAAACATTCCGCTAAGGTTTACATAACTATTGATATTTTATCAAAGCTGACATTCACGGCAACTTAGTTTTCGTTCCTTTGTTTTCAAAATAAGATTCTCGCGACTTGTTATTGTTTGTTTTAAGAGAGCACCTACAACTTGCAACAATTTATGCCAAGGAATCGCCAGACAAGCTTTTTACGGGTCATTAAGAAATGCACAACCTTAAAGAAAAGGAAAACATACGTTCGACGAGGTTTGTAAACATTACCTTCCCGCCACAGCAAACAGAAAGAAACTTTGATAAAATTATGATGGAGAAGCATACCGAATTTTAAGTGAAAATTCGTATTTTTAAAGGTTTGATAAGTCTTCTAACCAGGAATTTACAGAATGTAGCACGTTATATATAGCTACCCAGCCCGACTAATGCGACGCAATGGTAAAAAATTAACATGGGCCTCAATATAACATTTTAAACGGATAATTAATTTGAGAACGTCATCTACACCCACGCACGTGTGACCCAATTGTACGTCAATTAGTCTGGTGACCTAAAACGCACACTCCGACGAAATAAGGCCATTTCCAAAGTTAATGTCGAACGTGCAAAAGACGATTCAGGAGAGCGCTCTCCAAACGTTACATCCATGACGATGAGGCCAGCATCCAAGCATAGAGGAATCCACTTTCTCTACCCAGCTCTCCTTCACCTCCCCCACAATCACGTGACCACACATCTCCTATCCGAAGGCTTTCAAAGGACCCGCATGTCGTGAGGCCTCTTGCAGCACTTAAATCACGACGACATCAACAAGTTCTTCGTGCGTGCGAGAAACATCCACAATTCTATGAGCGACATGCGACGAGTAATGTCAAGAGCGAGTCAGAGATCGAAACACAATTATGGATTTTATCTAAGACGGCAGCGATGGAAGTATCATTGTACGCAGGAGATAGCTGAGGGCCTCACAGTTAAAGGGGTCCAAAAAGAGACTCTTTGGTTATATTTAATAATAATAATTTATGTCGCCCATATACGTTACCCCAATTACATGTGTTATAATAAAAAGGACATATAAAAAGGTATTAAAAATTCAGGTAGGAATAAAAGCAATAAAAAAGACAATAATAGGATTAAGCTGCGGAATTAGGAGCAAAAATTGAAAATTCTGGTGAATTATTTGTAAGTTGGGCCTCTAAATGGTCCTTGTGCTGATTCGTCCCTACTACAGATTTAAAATTATATTATCTACTGGAATTGCACTGAGCAGGGGCCATTGAAAATACATTCACAACCAGAAATATAATTAAGTTATATCTTTCATGAAATATACTAAACTCTATGAAAAGTCCAATTTCGACAGCTTTCCTCGACTATTTCACTCATTTAAAGGCAAATTTTCCTTTCGAGAAACCTATATCTAAACGATCCTGATTTCTTAATCGGTGAATTTGATTAGCAAAAGCGTGAAGATTGTTCCGTATGAGGGTGAAATTGATTCGTAGGAGGATGTATTTAATTTGT
The DNA here is from genome assembly GCA_036926295.1 of Pachydiplax longipennis. Classification (NCBI taxonomy): domain Eukaryota; kingdom Metazoa; phylum Arthropoda; class Insecta; order Odonata; family Libellulidae; genus Pachydiplax; species Pachydiplax longipennis. Next base: position 27,495,870 of record JAVFKF010000019.1, read on the forward strand.
AAGAGGATAAATTTCATTAGCAAAACCGTAAATTTGGACTGCAAAATCTGTACATTGTGTTCAGAATTATCGGTATAAACGTTTTATTTGGTTATTATTTTGATATTTTTCTGATATGGTCCGATACTTGCGCCTAGGGTCCCACTAGCCTAAATCCGCCAATGGAAAACGGGACTGGTTATCGCCATGCGACTTAAAGGAGAACTGCCGAATATCTGCATTCGGTCATGGCCCGAACGAAGCATTCTTCGGCGTTTGGAACGAAACTCGAATGAAATATTGGGACGAAAACGGCACGGGACGCAGAATTTCCGAATTATGTCGCAAAAAAAGAATGTGAAACTCGGCGACCGTAACCTTTCACTTTTTATTCGCCTCCAAAGGCGTGGAAATGTGAGAACGATTTCATAACGCATATGGCTTCCTGTGTGAATATCGCCCAAGGCTTCACACACGACAAACGGAATGAGCGATGATGGGAACAACAGGTATGGGATAGCGTTTATCCGGATACTACGCAAAACCAAGCAACTTTTTAGTGAATGTCCCAAGCCCAGACCCTCAATCCAAATTTGCGAAACGCAACTTTCACCGCAAATATACCAGAGAGAACAGAAATTAGTTCATAATTACCAATCTAGATCCACAGCAAAGCAGCGAATGGTCCGGAATAAATTAAATAATAAAAAACATTAAAAAGTTTCTATTAAAGACTATCGGGTTTCCTGTTGGGGTTGCGTCACTCTTAAATATGGGATACAAGGAAAACAGCACTAATGTTGAGGGTTAAAGTCCAAGAAATCTTGGTGTATTGAACGTCTCCATGACAGTTTACAACTTTTACGTGCTGTGATTGAGGAAACGCAGGAATGAGACATCAAAGTAAAAATAAGACGTATTTTATAACGCGGAAATTCGTGTGATCATAATCATAAGTCCCAAATAGTCTAAGAATAAAACGGATTTCTCTTTCGAAAGCCCAAAAGAGCGACTGCGTCATTTGAAGATAAGAAATAACAGCAAATTCCGCACGGTACCGTGTCAACTTGAACGCAAACACGGAAAACGTAACGAACGATGCTTGAAAAATATTTAGCAGGAAGACGAAGATAGACGTATCACAAAATGTTATATAGAGGTTGACATGTTACTGGAACAAAATAGATATTATAAAAGGAAAGAGTCGCTACATCATGAAATAATATCGCTAAATTACAGCAGTGAAAACCATTACAAAAATATTTCATTTGAAACGAGAGCTAATTGAAAGATCCGATTATTCGTAATAGTTATGTTTTCAAATACGTTAAGTATTACGAGCCGGGGCATTTCTACGAAATTTTAGGCTCGAAAAAAGGGCACTCGTGCTCGAGTAAAGGTCAAGGATATATCGCGCAGGAGTAGTTCTTAGAATGGATTTTAGATTTTTGGGAACGTTGGGGTTCAGTCGTCAGTCTGACATTTAATATGGAATCGAAAATTTTCGCGAGTAACAAATTTCATGCGGCGGAGATGAAAGTCTGGAATAAGATATCAAAATAAGAATCGTTTATAAAGCGGAAATTAACTATGTGAACATGAAATCATAAAGGGTACAAGAATAAAACATCCTCTTTTACCATTGGGACGATATCCCTATCTCCTCAATTACATAAAAAATATAATGGAAAAAATCCTATATAAATTTATCAAGCAAATGAACTAGAGCCCCTAGGTACATCATTGCTAAACTGACTGAATGTAAGTAATACGACGTTCGGGGTGGCTTAATGATTTCAGGAGAGCCCTCTTGGTGTCGCACGCATTCTTGCGTTTAAAAATAACTCAACCTTGCTCTAAAATATCTTGAAACTGCTAAAATACTCCACGTATATCAACAACACCTCATATAAAACCAAACCGGCAATTTATTGAGACCTCACATAGAAAACTTTCCTTTCATCCTGAGCCATCGAGATTTTAATAGGCATTTCTAACGAGAATTTACATAATTAAATTAGACCTGAGAGAAAACTCTCATCAACCACCTTTTCCTGGACTTAATTATCTTTTAATTTATCCTCCGCCTGGAAGTGCATTTCCTGTTACGGTTCACCAAGTATGCGGACGTCGTTACGCTTGTTTTACTTCGAGGGACTCGCACTGAAGACTTCGAAGAGCAGAATCTTCTGCCAACAGATATAAATGATTTATTACCGACGCAATCACAGCTAATTGTCAACAGCGCAGCTGCCTCAAAGCTCACGATTTACGTTCTTAAGTCTCGGAAAGTATAAGAAGATAAGCATAGACTTGGAAAGGTATGCAGCCTGCGGGGGCGATCACGTGACCGTGCCATCCATCAGTAATTTTGATGAGGAAACAGAGCAAGACCGAGTAATTACGCCATGTCGAAAATTTTACCGAGAAAAAGTTAATTAATTAATACGGACGTCTGAGACGATCAGAAGGAACTGACTGAGGTACTACTCTTGCTCTGGAATGGTAATGGAAGCGATTTGTCTTCAAATATCATTCGTTCCAAGCATTTTCGTTACTATAAAGAACCCTACCAGTCAAACGACTCCGGATTAAAAAAATATAAAATTATCTCCAGACAAAGGAGTGGTCCATTTCAAACGACAAGATGTACGGCTAATGGATTTCTCAGAGCCAAATATATTTGGTTATTCAATCCTCGCGCACAATTTTCGCCAACAGCATTTGGCTTCTATTTAGAAAAGAAAAAAATTCTCGCAAACTACGCCAATATTAAAGGAGAAAGCATCAAACGTCGATTTCTACTTTCAACCAAAATTAAAAAAAAAAAAATGTAGTTCCTCACTTATCTATACATTTATAGCACTTGCAATTTGTCTCCGACATAAGTGGGAAACCTGCAGCACACATGTGACCTCTTTTGGAGTTCAGTACGGTCTTTTAATCTCAACCTAACAACCTTTAACCTCAAGAATTAATATTCCTATTTAAATATTTTTTCTAATCCTGCTAATTACACCAAATAAAAAAAGACCGAAAATGTCCTCTTTCAGTTTACTCAGCGAATTATACCGTTTTATTGTATAAAAATCCAACATTTAACAATCTGAATGAAGACAACAAGCAACATAAGCGGCCAGATTTTTTCACATGCGACTTTTCTTATAAGGCAAAATGTTAAATATATTCCAATGTAAATATTCCCACCCCTGGTCTAGGATGTGCAGATGAGCTGGATTAAAATATGAAGTTGTAGATATTATTGAGAAGTTTTACTACGATTACTATACATACAATGCGTGTACCATAACAAAATTTAATTTTAAAACTAGGTGAAGGATGAAAATTAACTTTGCACCTGGAAAAAACGGAAACAAAATTCTGACAGCCTAAATTGAACCGAGATTTTCCTTTAACCACATAAAAAATCTAGCTAGAAAAAGCTGTGCCTAGATAGCTTAATTAGAGGAAGTGATTGGCTTGAGTCCCGGTCCTCCATGATGTTTTTCATTGGGAAATCATTTATAGAGTGAACTGGAGGCAAGATCATAGGAAAATTGCTTTAAATCACTCCCACTCACATGGCAAGATTCTAGATCCGCCCCCGCTTCTCACACCCTAAGAATTCAACATCTCGCGATCTATAGAAAACGGCGTTCCGCGCGATAAATCACCACTTTCGTAACATCTCTATTGAGAACATCTAGCTTGTATTTCTAAAGGTTACCTCCTTCACTGGAAAAAGATTAAAGAAGACACCGTAGACTGGTTAGCAAGGGAGGCCAAAATCTCCAATTCGTTATTCGGTTGATGGTTAATTTGAAAATAGAAGCCACTAATTAGTCCTCCTGGCTATCATCCCCGAAAACCCTTGGAGAACAAACAACCACAAAGGCCAATTTTCAGAGGAGAAACGACCTTCGAAGCTGACCGCAAACGCAAAGGTCAACCCTTTGAGCAAATTCCGCAGAATTCCCTCGAGCGAAACACTCGGGGTGCTATCGCAAATGAAACACGAGCTCGTCACGTGCTAACATATGAACATGGATTTCATTCACTTGATTCCCTTGTGCCCAACATTGTGTACTCGCTAAGAAAGCTTATCATCTCTTTGCACTTCGAAAGCATGATAGGCTGAGTGAGGAGTTGAAGGGGCAAACTTAATCGGGAGATGCGAGAGAGAGATAGAGGCCAACTAAAAGCTACAGCTGTCTGAACAAAGAAAGCCCAAATGATTCCTTAGAAGAACTGGCAACGTCACAAGGAGTTTGCATTCCTCGAGTTCCTAAGTGAGTAACTCATTCCAATTTAGATTTTTTTCAAAAGGGAAACGTATATCAATGGAATTAATCTCGTTAGTATGTAACTCATACGTTGTACGTCGTGGAAACCTTTAATTTAAACAATTAATTACGCTTAAAGCTATTATTTATAAATAGTATAAATAACTAATCAATAATAATAAGCATGAAATATAATGAATAATAATCCTTTAAGTAGAGTTTTGTATTCATACGAACTATTACATTAATTTATGCATTTAAAAAGAGGTAATTAAAACGAATTTCGCGAATGGACGAAGAATCGAAAATAAGAATAAATTTATCGGTAAGAATTTAATTGCTTTATGCGAATTTCCAGTAATCGATCAGATCAAAGATTCAACCGAGACTTAGTAAAGCACCCACCATAACGTATAGTATACTTGCCCTACATATTTCTGAACTGTAAATCTATATACCTTCTACCTCTCTTCCTAAATTAGATCATGCCAACAAAACCATTGTTTCATCGTTGTCACTTAAATTTATTATCACTATTGTATAGCGGATGACTCACTTTGATTTTTTCACAAACTGAGAGTAATACTTAAAAAATGAAGCACTAGCACCGATGATTGCCGGTATAAAGTAAAATGACAATGGAAGAAATATATATTGCGATATTAATACCAGCGGCGACAGCAAGGCCGAAGCATCAACAAAGACTGAACATGAAAATTATACATCAAAAAATGGAACAAAGGAAAGCGCCTAGTCACCAGCGAGCCCTTTGACCTAGGACCATTTACCATTCTTTTCGAACAACGCAGCACAAATCAGAATTCCAATACCTCTATGCCCTACAGATAAGCTGAAAGAATTCCATCCTAACGGAAAATGATCGATTCCGGAGAAACAACGGGTACGTCCGCAAATGTACAAGCGTTGACCGCGATTTCAAGTTCATCCAGTGCAACACAAAGCGGCAGAGAGAAGACGATGGGCTGTGAGAGACGAACAAAGCAAAAACTGCCTATGACGTCGGATTTTACGCATCCAGTAAACAATCACCATGAAAAAAGGGGGGAAGCCTATTAACAAGTGTGTGCCATTTTTTTCGGTGACCGTGAGAATCAATTCTCACGCAGGTGATCGCAGACTTTTTGAATCGGCGAGCACTTGGGTGACTTCATCTGAAGAGCAACAGACGAATAGCCTTAGGGTGGGCAGCGATTCGCCAATTCCGCACGAGTGACCTGCTTTCCGATTTCTGACACCTTTTCTTAGACTTGACTTCAAACCTAATACTTAAGACATTCTTAGGGCTCAAACAGTCTACGTGAGAAAAGCACGACAAGAGTACAACAGCCTGTATCTTACCATAAACGTCACATCCCAAACAATATCGATGTCGAATGGGGAAATCATGATTTACCAAAAATTAATTTAATTAACTGATCATTTTGATTGACTGAAATGTGCTGAAAGACCGTTTTCAATAACGAGTACGAATTCCTTCCTGACATTCAAGAAAATATACCCTTACAACATAAAGCATAAAAGGTGTAAGTTAAAAAGTCTTAGGATAAATGGAGATAATACGCGGGTCGACAACTATTATGAGCGTATTATTCGGCGATAAGTTACGATATACGCTAATCACATTCTTTTAAGTAGGTGCAAAAAAGTACCAACACACAAATGGAAAGAATTCATAAAACTACTACTAAAGCTGCGGGGATGTTCTGTACTTAAAAGTGTTTTCCAATTATTAACTCACGATAGGGAATCGTTATAGCCATAACTTCATGAGGGTTTTATTGAATGTCGATAAAAATAGCAATAATCTTTTTTGCTTTAAATATTGATGAAATTTAAAATTGAGGATGCTTGCAGAAGCATGAATGAGATGTTGAAAAAACGCTATTTACTAATTCCGACGATAAATGTTTAGCACTTTTGGAGAAAAAAATATACGAATAAATGTAGCTTTAGAAACTAATTCCCCAAGAGTCGACAAGCAAAACATAAAATCGCCGATTGCAATAAGAATAACTAATTTTGAAAAGAAATATCCCCTTTAAATGCGTATTATTTTCATTATTCTCATTAAAATAAAATAAAAACCTCTAGACTTCCAGTGTACGAGAAGAGTAGAAGTTTTTATTTTAATTATAAATGATAAAAATTGTCTTCAATTTAAAAAGTGAGAATCCATATACTTAAGCCTGAACTTACTGCGTGTAATATACCCTTAACATTTTACTTTGCAGGACAGTGAGGCAACGTTCAGATACTTGACGTAACTGACCCGAACGGGATGTTTCCGGCTACAAAGAATCCTCCGAGGAGATCAATCTCACAGGGCAAATCTTATTGACTCGTCCACTCTAAAATGCATCAGCGCGACCGTCACGACCAACTACGCAGCGTGCAATTCCCAGAGTGCAAATATTTAAAATCAAAGTCCAGCGGAGGAACCCTAGTGATCTTCCAAGCAGGATATCTAAATAAGAAATGAAGTTGTATCTAGTTATAGAACTGGCGCTATAGAAAATGGCCATGAAATTGCACGGATCCTTACTACTAGAATTCGCCCCTTTGCCAGCAGCTAAGGCCAATTCCAAACCTGAATAACAAACCACGTCATCACGAATCAAAACAAATCTCTGGGGGCAGAAAATTTTGGCTCAAAGATACATCGGTAACTAGAAAACCTCTCGTAAATTCGAGCAAATTCACGAGACGTGAAAGTAATATTTATTAAATCGACTATTGATTATCGATTAGGATACGGCAAATGTATTTTCAATGACACTTTTACTTGGTCAAACTCCTACAAAGCGTTACGCCAATACGAGTAATATTATGACAGCGTTTCATGAACCAGAAAAATTGATAAGCCGGTCATAGAAGATCGCTAACACACTGGTTTAATGCTGCTGCCGAACGGGATTAGATAAGTTACGTCTTTTGAAAAATTAATATTATTTAACGTTTCAGAATCTTACTCCAACTGATATATTCATAAATAAACTGCAAATCGAGCGTATTAAAATAACGAACAGCATTCATTAGCAAATTTACATATGTAAAGGATAGTTAAGATTGGAAAGCCTAGACAGAAATCTAGCCAATTTCATCAGAGATTCACTTAATTTAACATTTTTCCTCCCATTTACAGTTATAAAGTAACTCGATGGTGAAGAAATAATCTGCACAATTCTCAGAAATTTCGACCAAATACGGCATTATAAATGGCAGCGATAAATCTGCAGAAAAAATTTAAAAAGGCAACTTCAAATTTTAAATGGCATACTTCCAGTACGTTCACTTTAATTTAACCTTTAATTCCCAAAGAGATCGATCTCAAAGAATACAAATATATTCATTCAATAAAACGGTCTGTTCCATGTTAATCTACGCAGAATATTATTCTCATTCCCTTTGAAGTACTTGCATATCGAGGAATATGCCCATCCCAGCAGCATTTCTCAAAACCTTACGAAACTAGAGGAGTAATTTACATTTTCCGTCCTGACAGCCACCGAGTACCTAGCAGGGGGGAAAGTGGCTTCCTTAATGGACGGTACATTTCCATTGCAGGCATTCAAAGTGGGGTGAAGAGTCCAAATCGATGGTGCAGCCGCTCCCTCAGACCACCACCAACCACGGCGGCGTCGTACGAAGAGAGTATCGATCCAAAGCTGAAGATGGAATCACCACTTCCGTAAGGAGAACCTTTGTACCGCCGTTGCTGCTCTTCGAGGACCCACGCGGATTTCAACGAGCTTACACTTCAGGATTAATTAAATGCTCCCTTCCAGGCGCTCTTGGCCTTCCGCTTCAAACTCACGCCGAATACTGCAAGTATTATACCGTTAATAGTAAACGCGACAAGAGTCTGGCGACGAAAGCGTAACTGAATAGTAATGGAGACGAAAAATCCGTAATCTGCAAGATAGAAATTAAGAATTTTTAGCCATATGGTGCAAAAAATCTGGGGGCACATCAACTAATGCCCACAAGAGGCCCTATAAAGGAGATGAAAAATTAGCCCATTTTACAAAAAGGTGGCAAATATATTAAATGCAGCATTTCTCTAACTTCTGTATTCGTACCTGCATATTTCATACTGGCATATAGTTGTATAGATACTGAAATTACTAACCAAGAAATGAACTTGTGCAGTGCTTATCCAACCGCCAACACCTTTCTGTTAATTTCTCGGAAGGAATTATTTCTAACGAACAGAGCCTTCCTATGAAATTAATGCAATTACTTACGACTACAGTATGGTAAAACGCTATCGTAAAACAAACCTAAGAATGGTCTTCAAACCTATATAAACAGTAGGAAATATTTTATAATGGAATATACGATTTATAAGTCATGGAATGTCGATAACTTTTTTTGCTATCTTAACGAAATGTTAGCGTAATTTATTAACAGAAGCGTGGAATAAATTCGTATTCATAGCCAGTAATGATACCTTTTAGCGTTGTCCAATCTTTTTCAAAGAGAAAAGTTAAGCAGTTCATTAGCGAAAAAATACTAAAGAATCAAAGCTTTACATAAAAACCCACGCTAATCCCATCGGTCAACTCTAAGGAAGCATCTAAAAGCACGAATATATGCTGGAAATACCTCCACAGGAAACGTGTGCAGGATGATTACCGAGACGAAAAGAACACGGCCCTTACAAAGCCTCCATACGTGGTTCTCAGACGTGCAGCCATGGGTGACAAGGAACGTGCGGTTAGACCCCCCACGAGGCACTCCGCATGATTTTCCACCCATCGCTCTAGACTGCTGCATTTCCCAAAGCGACGACAAGTCGCGGGGGACAGTAGGTAGAACGTCACCTCCAGTTGTCGACACGCGATCGCCGACCCCCGCTTTCCCCCCAAAAGAGGCAAGTCCTCACTGCAGACTGAGTCACCCGGAGGTCGAAAGGGGAGGCAGCAGACCAACAATCGATACGCGCTCACAAAATGGCACTCGCTGCTGCGGCGGCGACGTCCGAGAGGGTCATCGAACCGACTCGACGAGATAATAGGATTACGGCAGAGGAGTAAGACAACGACGGAGGATTAATAAGGCTTTACACTTTCTCGCGGTTTGCCGCCGCGCGGGACTTCAAAAGAAACGCCTGCTGTCAAGTGCCGTTTCGAGAATACGCGCGGGATTTTTTTTTTACGCGTTCCGCCACTTCAACGCATCTTTCGAGTGTCCGCGCTGACACCGGGGAGGCTTCAAACGGACCGGGGATGTCTCCCTTCAAATTGGAAACATCACAAACTGGGCAGCGGAAAGTGGATTGAAATGTTGCAGACTGGATCCGAAGAGGCTTGTACACTTTTAACGACGACGTCAAAACAGGGGAATTTCTTGAAAATTTTACCTAAGCGATGTGCTATTACATCTTACTGAACAGCTGGATAGCATTTGTAGGAATTCCAATGTAACTTAGTCTCGACAAAAAGGGAATCATAACATTTTCTTAGAATAGTGTATTTTAAGAGTACTATGCATATCGCGTAAAAAGTCGAATAAAGAAAACTTAGTTTCCAAAGAGGCTTCGAAACGTACACTTTATACCCACAGTTAAAGTATGACAAGTTCATGGGAATGAACGTTTACTTATGATCACTCGCGATCCGTTATCTACCAAATAGATAAACCACCAGTAACAATTTCGATTTACCGTCTAAATCGACGAAAGGGATGCTTTCGAAGATTCTCAAGTTTAATTTCCAGCTATTCTACTTTTACTATAGCCGAAATTTCTAAACTAAAAGAAGACCATCCGATTACATGGTACAAATCTTTATAAGTTCAACATGGGGCGGTCTCATAGTCTCGCCTCTGCCCAATAGGTGTAGTTATAAAAAAAATCGAATTCAAATCCTATTATATCAATCTTAGAGAAATTATAGAATAATCCTGGCTAATCCAGGAATTTTCCGATTGTTCTCAAACATCAAGCATATATAGTCCTACGCGTCATCCTTTCAAACCCAGAACTCTTCTTCTTATGCTTCAACACAATATCACCGGATTGCACTTCATAATAGAATAACTGAATAAACACTGGCAATGCGGACGATAACACCACCCGAATAAATAATTCTAAAGATAAGCTGATCGAGCGACCATGGCATCCAACCCCAGTCGCGACAGAATTAACATACTACATCAATTTATAAATCTCCATTATTGTGAATGGATAGCATTAAATTTATCCAACCAGGTCACTCGCCTTGTCACTCAGCCGCGTACTCCAATGACCTAGGGTACAAGGGACGGAACTGACCTATCCACGCAGCTTGAATGCAAAGTAAATGCTAAAATATGCGCAGGCATCCTGTCCATCACAATTATCCCGCGCACTGCCACGTCTAAGTAGCGTGAATGACGGATTCTCATTAGGACTGCTACAACCTTGTTTTGCGGACGATTCTCGTATGAACGGACAATGGCATTGTAAAGCAGGGATTCGCAATTCCATCTAGAAATGGCACATGGCAGGTAAGACTAATTCCGAGTTATTTCAAGGATTTCAGAAGCAAAACCACTCAGTGAAAACACTCGCAAAAGACTACTGAAACAAGGTAATACCCCGAATAACCGAATTCAAATCATAATGAGAAGCTCCATCAGAAAATTTCGGATATCAAGGCAGAAATATAAGTCCACTATAGCAATTTAATACTGAAAAAGTCAGCTAGGCGTAATTTATATTAAGGTTAAATCTATAAGATGTAGCATAGTGATTAATGGTAGGATCTAAATCGAATTTCCGAGACAATCTTCACCAACTTTACGACATTCAAACATCTTCCAACTTCCTTTCGCAACTAAGGAAGTCTAGAAACATCCGAGAAACACGACCTTTGTATCCGAAATGATCTTCAGGTCCATTCTCCAACTTCAGCCTCGCTAGCCGACAGTTTTCGCAACTCATTCGTCGTTTCAGCCTCATCAGCATACAAAAGCTAACTCACTTTCTCAATCATCAGGCCATTCTTTTGACCTCTGGCTTCTATCGCATATTTTACCATGGAAACATCCTCGCCGAACACCTCTTTCAATCTAAAACCTTTCACTTGGCGCGCAATTTTCACTTGCAGAAGCATTGTGTGTCATGAAATAACTACTTTCACTGCAATCGCATAGCAGCCTCTCACTCTATATAAAGCAATAACATTCAATACATCTCCTTTCGATCTAATGAACCTTTCACGAAAACGCCAACGACAAATACTTTCATTTTTAACTTTTTTAATCTATTTTACCGAAAGGCTTGATCGTGACACACCCTCGTAGAATGGGTTTAGATAGAAGGTGCCACGGCTGTTTAAGGACAAAAACATTCAATAAACTTTTCCAAGGAGAAACTTAGACAGCCTTTCTCAGCTATTCCACAGAGAACTTGAGCCATTCCTGAATAGCTTGCGAAATGATCGATCCAATTTAAATTTATAGATGCTGAATCATCAACAAACACAAAGAAATATTTATAAAAGAAAACATTCGAAGGCCATTTTGACATTCAGGCAAAAATGAGGGAGGGAGTGACGCCTCGGCTAACGGGTGAACCGGTTCTCGATTGTCAGCGAGTAATTCAAAATGAAATTTTCGATTTTTCAGTCTATCCTTAGCGCGTCGAACAAAAGAATAATTCAATTAGATTTTCACTCGTTCCACATCATCGAGTGAACCTTTCGATATCGAATTAGTTTATAAAATAAGATATATTTTCTAAGATTCATCTTTTTAGTGGTTTTAGTTTTATAGGCTTTAGTTTTATAAGTCGTATAAAGTACAAATCACCTTCCTACTAACGAATGTGATTCCAGAACTAATTATCTTCGTTAGCTGAGGTATATCCGTGGGTGGTCTGAAGTTTCCGACCCCAGATTTTTCAGAATTCTTCAGAAAACATGTCGAGAAATGGCGAAATGTCGGAAACTTTTCAGACCACCCATATACTATATTTCGAACGGAAAATTTCCAGTCCTATTCATCAATAAAAATTCATTCTGATTACGACTGCCGACATCTACACATTCAACCACCAAATTTAATAACGAAAATCTCGTGATTGAGACGTCACAAACATGAAGTACCTCTTGAATAAAAGACGGTCGCAACCCACAAAGATACATTTACTTATGAACGAGAAAAATATTTCAACGGCCACTTGTTGCTTCAAATACCTCCAGTACTAAAGCCGCGAGATTTTCCGAGTAATTATGAACGACCTTAAAGATATATTCCGACACGTACACCTTCCTTTAAAGACATCTCACTTTAACTAAATAACGGGATGGAAAGTATGTAGCATTGAGGATGAATGGAAAATGTGCAGAAAGGTACAAGGAAGACGATCCTAACATTTGAAAAGGAGGCCAGCTTACGAAGTCAGGGGCAGGTTCTCTCTCAAGTATTCTTGGAAAGTGAGAGATTCGGCGAATCGTTAAAAGAACGGGCGATTGGCACCCACGCAAACCTCCAGTGAAAACCGACGAGCAAACAATCGCGTAAATTTAGTGATGACTTTCGAATTGGAAGGCAAATTGCCGTCTCCCATACCTACGAAGGAAACGGGGGATAATTGCGGTACATACACTTAATTTGTACCATCGCCGTGAAACCGAACAATGGTCTATCTAATGCATAAAGGATTACGAAACGAGAAATATCTGAAGATTACGCTTGTGTGACCTTAATCAAGTCGTTTCCGTAACAACGCTTCTTCGAAGTCCCATCTTGACGTGAAGACTTTGTGGGCACTCCACGAAACTGATAATTAAGCCGTGTTTAATGAGAAACGCCCTTGTACCTTGGTTAACGGAAAAATATGTGTGTCTACATCTGAGAGAAACCGAAGGTATTTAATACCTTAGCAACAGTGTGTTGTGGCAACGAATACGTATTGGGTCGGTCAACACAATTTACACTTTAAAGAAGTGCGTACTTCAGATAAATTCAATAAAGAAGCATCACATTTTAATTTTTTCTTTTTATAAGCTGGAATATATTAAAACTATTGTTGGTAGGTTCGATATAATTTCAAATCTTACGTGTAACCCGTAACTATGATACAGAAGGATTAAAATTAAAGTAAATCCTAAACAACTGACATAGAAAAAGCCATGGAACCGGGGCTTGAACCCGGGTCTCCCAATAGTCGGTCGGTTGCTCTAACCATTGAGCTATCCGGGCAGGACTAAATTGCTGTAATATTAAATTAAAAGTATTAAAAAAACTAAATCCTACTTGCAATGGCATTTAGGTGCTATAATACTTTGAGTTTAAACTCTAACACAAAGATTCGCGAGAAACATAGCATAAATATTAATGCAGCATGTACGAGGAAAAATCAAATCGATTGAAATAAAATCAAATTAAACCCTTCACATAAGAAGTCTCTAATAAAGGCAAAACAAAAGTCTCGGAAGAATACCATGGCAATTCGAATCACCCATTTCCGCGTATCCAGATAACGATATAAAAAACCTCACTGATAATTTATATCCACAGATACATCAAGAGTATTCCCTATCGACACAGCTCGCAAGCAGCTATATTTCTGGAACGGAGGGTTACCCTCGCAGATTTCGAAGACACGGATCTCGAGACAATGGCGAAGAATCTGGTTTCTTTTTTTCTTTGGCTCGCCCACTTGAATCGGCACCGCTGGTTCGCTATTTCAGCCACGAGGTCGTTGGCCCTCCTCGCCGCAGACGAGCATAACAACAAATCTCGACCTCGTCCTGAAAAACGCGTGTGGAGGCAATTAGAGGAGATATTATGGAGCACGATTGACGGGAAATTGGTGGTCTCACCTCAGGCCGTTGCATGCTCCAATTCGTTCCTCCATTAAGACATATGTCACTATATAAGGAATTTTGAGATCCTGCAGCCATATGTTGGTCCATCAAACGAATTCGAACTACCATACTATGAGACGAGAAGAAATAAATGTATCTTTCACTGAATTTTATCTCGGTTTCTTATGGGGCTGTGTAAATCGAAACCTGCAAGCTATTAATAAAGGATTATACTGTACAAAACATAAAAGGAAATCAATGGGAATAGATAAAAGATGCGCGAAAACGAATTAAGTGGCAAGGTGAATCCTGATTGGCCGATTTCAGATGTTCCTTACAGCGTAAAGGGAGGCTCAACCAACCTTTTGCTCTACTTATCTCAAGTATATAATTTTTAATTGAAATGTTGCACAAGTACTACAATAATGCGCTATAAAACAATGATTAAATCTACTTTATTTTAGTATCCATAAACTAATATAATAAATCACACCTTAAAAAAATTAACTAGCGGATCACGTGCCATTATTGAAAGCCGTGTAAAATATGTTTAAAAACATAACAATTTTTACTAAAATTTTTGATTTTTTCTTAAGATTTATATCCCCGTAAACGGTTTTTAAAAAATTATCATAAAATAAAAACCATCCCAACATTCTTATCTCGCTAGATCCTAAAACCCTCAAAAGTTTCAGATAAGTTCGTAAGTTAAAGTAGGGAACGACATGCGTACATTTTAATAACCGAAATAAGAGCGATACTAAACAATTGTAAACCAAGTTGAACAAGATGCTTTAACGGATTGCTCCGTATCTCACAACAGGCACCGCTTGAAGCTAAAAAGGCTAGAAATCCATCGCCGAAAGGCAAGACTGTTTCGCAAATTGAGTTTCATCAAATACCACTTTGCCACAAACTTTCCACAACATCGGCAATTGCTGTAGGCGCGTAAAAAAGGCTAATTGCTTGGAAACCTTTCGATGGATAGAACCGCGGCCATCACAGCCCCTTATATGGCTTTCCATAAAATTTCATCGGAGAGAGCGAAAGTTCTGACGCAACCATAGTTACGGAAAACTTTGTAAACATCGCGCTTGGATAAATGAAACCCACGACGTATACATCAAGCGAGAGGGAATCCACTCTCCCTTGCGGATTATTTTAAATTCTCCGAGGGGGGAAATTCCTCTTGGATGTGTCCTTCTCAGAAATCCCGGCCATAGAGGGGGAGAAATTACATTGCGCCGATTCCCACACAATCAACACGAGGGTTTATTCCAAGGAAGTGAGTGAAGGACGGATGCCTAAGAAGGTTACATCTTTTCCTGAACAGGGAAAGATTGATGTACTGATGGAGCTAAAACCAGATTTTCATGGGATTTGTGTACATTTTTGCGGTCAACATTTCGCTAGATTAAGTTTGCAAAAATCTTTCCTTAGGAAACAGTCGCCAAAAATGTTTGTTACGGGAACATTTTTAACAACAACATTTTCGTTTAGCTTCAAATATATCGTCAAAAAGATTCTTCCATGGATCCGGAATATTGCCTACTATAGATTATAAACAATATTTTTGCTATAACTAATACTTCGCTACAATAAAAATTGGTTTAGTTGGGATTTTAATCACATAAGTAATTTTTACTACGATATCGCTTGAGATCCTGTGTTTAATTAATGTCTAATTTTAATTACTTTCATATCGCGCATTTACTAAATTAGCATAAATCCAAACCGAAACAATACAGATTAATTCATTCCCTGCCACCGATTTTTTATATGCCCAAATTAAATCATTTCTAACGTTCTTGGAAGTAAAAGAATAAGGAACGAAATTCCTATATTGGATTATCAGTTGCAGTAAAGGAGAAGAATGAAGAGAGAATTTATTGGATAGTGCAGAAAACACCTTGAGGATAGAAAAATGAAGGCAAGTGAACCCAAAGACATTGCACTCAAGACCTAACAAGCTCTAACGACAACTAATTTATGATTAAACATGAGTAGAATGCCGATACGATAATGAAAACCTCTCGGATTACAGGGTTCTTTTCTCACATTCGCTTTCTACGGAGCAATCAACGTAGCGTAACGCTTTCTTAGCGAATAAATACTCAAAAATGACATGTCATTCGGACAACATAATCAAGGAACATTTCGAAATAAGCATCCATTTTATTAGAAACTGGAATGAATTTATTCCTAATGATTCTTCAAATCTAATCATTCTACTTTATGACAGAACCACTGCCACTATAATTCAGTTGGAATCGAGAAATAATAGCTGGCAATAACTTCGATAATTTTCAACCACTACGTATTAGGAAGTGGATCTTAATATTAGGAAGGTCGTACAAGGAAAACCGATAGAGAAAGCAAGTGAGACGTCCGTTGCTATTAAAGGCTAAAGGTCATTATAAAGAATATAATAACACTAAATGTAAGACAAGGATATGAATTTAAAGGCATCCTTGATTATAAGTCAAGTCTGACTATCGTAAATTCAAACAAATTATTTTTCTAGTCCTACCTTCACTCTTGGGAAACACCTTCCTACCTCCCGAGGAAAGGCTCATGAACTTAGTATGTAAATTCTTCGCATTAGCACCACTACATCAAGTAAGCAATAGCTGCAATTAGAAAGTAACATTTCCAAGTTGCTTGTATGAAATGTTAATCGGAATGTCACCCACGTCTATTCCTGCACTGACGTTTCGTTTGAGCACCGGAATAGTTACCGCAAGCTGCATTTAAATAAGAAATATTTTATCTTTGAATCGGTAAGTAATGTCCATCCTGATACTCATTATGAAAGCCTAAGATAAAATAAATAAGACATTCGAAAGTCATAAAGGGACTTTCACGCGAATCATGCATAGAGAACATTCAAACTAAGTGGCAATTACTGGTACTACGATATACTCCCAACCTTCTACAACAGTAATTGAAGTGGAAATACAACTAAGTCAATCCTGTCCAAAAGCAACAATGGATACATTATTCCGGCTAAATCAAACAGAGCCTAGAGATAGAAAGATTAGCATCAATGCAACATAAACAGCCTCTGAAAACTACTGTTAATGGCATTTAAATTCATATATATAAATATAATGTTGAGGCAGAGGGTACTTCTATAGCAAGTTCTAGTACTAGTACTAATAAATAACTACTATGAGACTGATAAATATGAAATGGAACTGAGCAAACTTTTCCGAAAGCATCATAAAACACTGTTAGTAAGAGAACCAAGTGAATTCGCGAGCTGAAATCTAAATTTATAAGGTAGACTACCAGTCAATCCTAGGATTAATCCTTTAAGAAGCTAAGGGGTCGATAGTTACGAGGGAAAAAGGTTATTGATACCATCAGTTTGAACCGGGAAAACCAATGGCGAAGGCAGATAGCCTCAGTTGAAAAGCACGAGGGCGGACGTAGTGGTTATCATCAATTAAGATACGGACTCACGTACACTACCCAGCACAAGACATGATTATACAAACATTTTCCCTCGTTTCTCGCGGGGAATTCTCCGACTTTCTTCAACTAACACCCACATATTTCCTCAAAATTAACCTTGGAAATCATCTAAGATCATCCGCATCCCAAACATGCTTTCCCTCCAGGGTGCTAAATATTTGAGAAAACCATCCTCAATAATCCATCCACGTATACATCGATAAGAGAGTCGCACACCGATTTAATCGAAAATAAATCTAGAACGTGTGTGTACGGTAGATGGAGTTCATTAACCAATACTCACTCGCAATTACATATTATAATTTATAACTAAATCCAGCGATACGTGGTGGATCTTATTCATGCTTAAATGAAATGAATTTATTTCCATTAATATTTAAGTAGTTAAATAAATAAATATTAGTGCTATAAGCACGGCCTGTTTTTCATTACATTTAAACATTATAATTTGTTTTCATATAAATTCAAAATAGTCAGAGTTTAGTTTGTGGGAAGCCATAATAATAATGGAGAACTCTGTAATAACGCTGCATATCGACAAGTGACATTTAGTCACATCAGGTAGAGCAAACTTAAAGTTAACGAAAGAAAACGAAAACTGAAGACATAACCGGTTGCACCAAAACCTGATTCGTGGAAGACCTGGGGGTTCGAACCCCAGTAGACATCTTTCACTTCTGTTTATCCTTGGGAAAACCTGATTAGAAAGGGAAAAATAAAATATCGACCATAGTCAAAATGCTCTTATTTCGGAATATTACCATCAGAACTACTACCAGTTGATGCTTCTTAGACAATAGTAAATTGAGCCTGTTACAGAAAAAATCGTTGCAACTATAATCAATACCAACTATAGTTAACATGCTCTGATTTCAGAATATTACAATCAGAACTACTATTGGTTGATGCTTCTTAAACAATACTAGAATGAACCTGTTTCATAAAAAAACGTTGCTACTATAATCAATATCAACTATGGTCAACATGCTCGTATTTCAGACTATAACCATCAGAACCACAACCAGTTGACGCTTCTTAAACAATGATGAATTGAACTTGTTTCAGAAAAAAATGTTGCAACCACAATCTAAACATATACCCTTTTCGTAAACCAAAAAACTACGTAATAAACTACTAAACTACGTAAAAAAAAACTGGGTAATTCAACCCTCGGATTAAACCCGAAAATTTTCCGAAGCTATCCATCGACCTTAACGTGCAAAACAGGTTAAAATCAACCGGATACGAAAAGGAAAGGGTAGTTTACGAGACGCTGTTTTTCCAGGGATAAGCGTACACTCTCCGTCACGCAATTCCCTCTTGGAGTACGTGGCATTCGAGAGACTTTAAAAAAGCTCTTCGCACGATATCACGCAACTCTAGAGTGAGTGTGACACTTGAAAATGAAACTACGCCGGTTCCGATCATTTGGTCAAGCCGACTGGAAGTCACTATCTGCGGAAACAGGCTCCGATATCGGCAGCCATTATTCTTTTTCGTTATCTGGTGTCGGCGAGACCCCAAGCCATTACACGAGGAACTCGTGGCGAGAAAAACGAAATAAACCTGTGGACAAACAAGTCTCCAAGGACACGGCGGTAGCCATTACGCAGCCTTTCGGCGACGTTTGAACACGGCTACAATTACGGGGATGATTAGAATATCGATGTGCCAATCAAATTCATAGTTCCTTGCGTGATGAGGTGACGCTACACAAAAAAGTTTGCATCCCTTCAAGATGAAGAGCAAATTATAACTGGATAAAAGCTGCAGGTTTTAAAAGCCTAAAAGAGTAGATGAGCATTACTTTGTTGTATTAGAATTTTCCGCCCAAACTATGGCGAAATTCTCTTCAAGATGAAGGGAAAATTATAACTGGTTAAAGGCTGCAGGTTTTAAAAGCCTAAAAGTGTAGATAAGCATTAAATTGTTGTATTAGAACTTACAGCCAAAACTATTGCGAAATTCCCTTCAAGATGGAGAACAAATTATAACTGGAAAAATATACACGCACTTCGTAAAATTCTACTATTTTTATTATATCTGCGACATGTTTCGTCTATCTAAGACATCATCGGGCACTGATAGCAAAATGTATTGTCTTCAATTTTGCTATCAGTGCCCGATGATGTCTTAGATAGATCAAACATGTCGCAGATATAATAAAAATAGCAGAATTTTACAAAGTGAGTGTATATTTTTCCTGTAATGGAATTCTACTAAGTGAATGAATACTCATAAGATCTTAAATTATAACTGGTTAAAGGCTGCAGCTTTTAAAAGCCTAAAAGAGTAGATAAGTATTAATTTGTTGTATTAGAACTTTCCGTCAAAACTATAACGAAATCTTGATCCAACTCCTTTACTAGTCAATTCGATAGCGAACTTAAATAAGCCTGGACTACAGCTAAAATTATAAATTAGCCCAATCTTTCAATCCCGTTACCTTAAAATACTCATGGTCGTTTCGAAATACACTGCTGAAAGTACATATGAAATAATATGCAAAAAAATATGAATACACTAAGGTAAGATGTTATACAACGCCTTTCAATTTCACGTTTCTTTTATTTAAATTATTTTTCTTTACACATTTACTAGAAAAGGAGTGTAAGAGTATAAGCGACAATTTACTGAACATTATAAATTTCCCAAATAAAACATCGAATACAGATACAACGAAGGGTTTAATAATTAACTTGGCGCCCCCTGGGAGAGACGTCTGAGGCAGTCGTCTCGCCGCCTCATTAATCGGCATGGCCCTGGGAATAATCAATCATCATGTATCATCGACAAATTCGCCCATATTAAACGCTAGTTATAGATGGGAAATATCGCCAATAAACGAATTTGGATACTTAAGCAAATAAGGAAATAAGAACATCCTGCTCTACATCATGCGGTAAGGAGATATTAAGATAAGGCACACAACCAACGGGGAAATCTAAATCTAGATTAGAAAGATTTTTAAGAATCTTAAGAGTCGCAAATTCTCACGTACGTAGATATAAATACTCTATAATCGATTTACGACATCTATCACATATAATAGCTCGTAAAACCAATTACTTCGTGAAATTATACCTAGGGCATTAATTTCACGACGACTTATTTTAAACATCACTTATGCCTGTTTATCAAGAATTTAATCAAAATGTGAATCTTTTCTTCATAAAATTACGGAATATTACATAGAGCATTTATGTAGCTTACTGCTGATTTCTCACATAAAAGCGTGGGATCTTTCGACACACACTGTGAAAAACTGTGAAAACACTGTGTGAAAACATTTTTAGGAAATTAAATTATCCTAAAATCCGCAATGCGGTTCCTATCGATGTTCCAAATTAGTGAAGAACATTACGGTTTCGGAGAATACCTCTCTTCGATGACTTCTAAGAAAAAATGAGCTACCAAAGATACGACGAGAAGCTTATCGTACATGAAAAACTGATACCGAAAAGTTAACAAGATTACCATGTATTTAGATACTAATCACCATAGAACAGCACTTCCTAATGGCCATCATTACAGAATAGAGGTATTATACATAATCATTACAGAGGCGCATTTACGGGTGGAATGCCCCCCTATGAAATCTAATAAGATAATCCTTATCAGTTTAATTATTACGCAATATGCTACCTATTTTAGTTTTGTTCCCATAAAAAGATAATTCTATTTTCGACAATATCCTGTAATTTAAGACAGATTTGGATGGAAAATTTTTATTAGCATAGCGCTTCCAACCACAATATATTTCCCAAAAACAGCATCCTCGTGCCCGATCCAAAAACTACTTGGAATACGATAACACTCTTACAATAAAAAGAAAATTCTCTTAAATCGTTACGTAGGTAAATTTTATGGACCCACGCGGGGAACAGTAAATATTGTAAGCAGTCCAAACACGATTATATCATACCACATCATGAGCGTTTACCCATGGACCCACATTTCCTCTACTACCACTCAGACATTGTTGCGTATGACACTTAAGTTAGTTAATCCATATTTTCCCGTTCCGAATCGATTACCCCCACACTAAGCAAACATCACGCAGGGACACGAGAGGGCACGGGACACTGCAATACGCTCGCTCTGGCGTGACAGACACGCCACGTTGTTACTCTTACGACGACCGCACAATTGTCTTTAAAAAGACCGGAGTCTGCGAGCAACAACCTTCAAGGCCACGAGGCTCACGCATTCGGTGACGTAAGGACAAAACACACATCCCAAAAGCCACCACGAGATCTGCTCCACCCGCCGCGGCCCTCACAAACTCCCCGTTGCCAAGGGACCTTTCGCAGTCCTTGGGAATTCGCTAGTAAACGGCCGACGCTCACTTCTGCACGACCGCTGACCGAAGGCGCACCTGGCCGACCGCTTTTCCCTGCTTACGCGGATGTTGAAGAATAGCGAGCCTCCATAGAGGCATCCAATGTCTTTTGTCCCCCCAATTCAGCGTCTTAGAAAGTGGCAAAAAAACATCTTCTGTGGTGTCCTTAAGGACTTACAACAGTGACAGGTCGGAAATTGAAACTTTAAAACCCACTGGGGGTTCCACGGGAATATAGGTATAATACAAAAATGAATGAGTGGAAAAATTTACGACACGCTGTATAATATTCTCAGGTTTCTTCGACGATAGTAAATCATTGCTTACTGCATCGAATATATTCATCTGACATCGTACACACAGAAACAGCGGCGGATTAGGAGGAGGCAGCGGGGGGCAATCGCTCCCGCATTATATATTTACAAAACAAGAATCTAAGAGGTTCTTTAAATATTTATATTCTTTAATATTTTATATTCTTTAAATATTTCGTATTACTTCGCAAAACATTACCTGTTCTTAGGATTTGACGACTTCGGACCATAAATTATAGGCAAAGTTTTTTAACGATCACTTTAAACTCATTTATTTTCTGAATATTAGAATGACATTTTGATAGTTAGTTAAAGATAATAAAGGAATAATATTATTTTTACTTTAAGAGTAGTATACAATATATAATGTATATGTATAATTTTCAACTTCCAAATAGGGTAGCTTCTATATCCGCCTCTGACATGTATTATGGCATTAACGAATCCTTTTAAATAAAACGGCCCAACTTTAAGATCTGCAAAGAACATACAGAAAAACTAGCCTGAATTCCAAGACATTCCCTCGGAAAAACTTAGGTGGAAGCTTTAATATGCGCGTACTGTAAGTCACTCACGAGTCACTCTGGAGAGCTTTAAATTCTGACATACCAGTTTTTGTCATGCGCTGATTCTCATAACTCTGCCACAGACTTTTTCACGGCATTATTAATCACTGTAAGCACGTGAAGATCCAACTTGCATGGAATTCCACTATGCAAGAAACGAGAGGCTGAAAACTCCAGTAACTAAATTAATACGTTTAAATATATATGCTTTTATAAAGGAATTTCACTATATATAGAATAGCATACAAACTAATCGCGGAAGGGCAAAACACAATTCCTAAAATTGTCATAATTCCATAATATTAACCGATCTGCATAAATATATCGTAAAAATGAGAAAGCTCAAACGCATTGCCTGTAAAAACAGTCGCAAGACTTCCAAAGAAAAAGTTAGGCTCAAAGGAAATCTTGAAATACAACGATCGTGGAAAGAGATAAAACTCAGCCAATTCCGAATTGAAATGTCCATGAATGAACACATACCGAAACCGCAGAAAACTAAGACCGCACAGCCGCAAGTGAGGATGTGTGGTCAAATTTTATCGCCGCATAAGAAAGAAATAGAATCGCTTTCTTAGAATGCGTCACGCAGAAATCTTTAAATATAAAAAAGTAATATTGCCGAAGTCGGGAAATATTTTGAGACGAAGTTCGAGAAACACAAAAAATCTCGACAGAACTCTCCAAGACTTTCCTAAACATTTTCATTCTATCGCTCCCTTGGTTCCAAAGAACGCAAATAACTGCCCTAAAACTGACTCAATGAATAATAATAAGTAAAATGAAAACTGTAATGATAAAATCGTCAACTAAATCACAAAATGGTAAATTTATTGCTGTCTAGAAGATTGGTAATAGAATAAAATTCTTCAGCGTCAACTGCCTCTCCCAGATTATTCCAACGAATTGTCCACTTCTGGTATAACTGCTCTGAGACAATTCATTCACGTTTAAGAAACTACACAAAATTTCCAAATTATATACTGATATCGAATGACAATAGAAAATCACCTACGTTAAAATAAAGATTGAAACTGACTATTAATGCAGAGGATGTTGGAACTTGCATGCCTAACATCAAACTATCCAAGAATTACGTTAAGAATGGTATGACGTGAGAACGGAAAATCTAGCGACGAAATTAAATTATTACAACTTTTTGTAGTTATAGAGTAAAAGGCCATTGGAATATTATGATATTCAGATCTCGACCGCAATTCGCGAGAATTGAGACATATCGACCGTTCTCCGACTTCGTAGGTAAGAAAGCAGTATGCCTCAACGGGCCACTTTTTACCGTATTCCCTCTCTAGCGTAATTCTAACGAATTTTCAAACAAACACGCTGGTAATTAAATAATACAAAATTTAGCTATATAAAGCGTTATTAATTCATCTTGTCGTAGATTCAAATGCAATTCAAGAATAAACTTAAGTAACTACCTATGGACTAAAGAACCAGAATGTCATCACCTGAGAAGACATGCACTTCAAATCTCTGCCTAGAACGATTACTCCTAATACCCCAGCTTGAGTAAAAGTCGCCTGTTTCCAGTCGGTCGGTATTACGAGTTACGTACTAGACTTACGTTATTACATCAGTCTCTTTCAAGTATTAAAATAAGCGTTAAAACACATCCATCGAAACAATAATTTCCTATGAAATTAAAATTCTTAAAAAATATTTTAATTTCAAGAAATAAATAATATTTTTAGGCAGCTGTGTTCTGACATACGTATACATACACGAATTATGTTTCTACACCAGCCTCTTTCAAGAATAGAAAAGTGTTAAAACACACATCAGAAAACATCGACCAAAACGTGCGCATCAAAAACCACGAACTGAATCGGACACTACGCGGAAAACAAGCGCGCTGACACGGGCGCCAGATTAAAACACATCGGACCACAGCGAAAGAAATTCCGACGAAAGTGAAAACCACTCAAAAAAGTGAAACGCTCCACTCGTTGCCCAACCATACACCAAAATATACGTGGACTGGCGATTGCGCGAGATAGAGTAGTAACCCCCTGGCTCGAGCAACCATAATCCTCATTGAATCTTACAAAGCATCACTAGGATTTACCTCCCTCAGGATTACGCCCTTCCAGAAGCCCTTCTTCTTACATTCCGACGGATTAGACAATACGATTACGTCTCCTAGGAGAAAACATCGACAAAGGCCACGGCGGAATGCATCGCCGCCGCGGAAGAATGCACTAGTGCAGCGGTGCAACGATCCCCCTGCACCAAAGCCACTCACCACATGGGATATTCCCCTTCATCGCACCACACAATCCACGGTCTCTTCCGCCGCAAGTAAAGGGGGCGGAAATGGCGTCACAAGAGGGCTACAATTCGATTAAGGACGTCCCCCGGAGAAAACACACTCGCATAATCCAATTTATTTTTCGGGGCGCGACGGGATTGAAGACGGAAAAAAGGAGTGGTGAAGCCCGCGAAGACGGCCGAGTCCTCGGCGGCGAAGGCGCTCCCCCCGACCGATATCACTGTTTCGGGCGTCAAACGAGCAGCACGTGTCGACAGCGCGTCGAAGCCATGGAACTGAGGGCGAGAGCTCGAGAAAGGCGCCCCACCCGATAGGGGAAAGGGTAGAGCTGCGAACAGGTTTCCATCTTGCCCCACTCGAAATATCGCCTTTTATTTCTCCGGAGAAATTAATGAACGACGAGCCCTCCCGGGAGCTACGTGGCGACTAACGCGCTACCTTTCGTGGTTTACGCCTCTAAGATGCAGCGTGTTACGAGGCTACTGGGGTAATTAATGCCGTTTTAGACCACACGGACCTATACTTCAACGCGCGAAGAGCAATTTAACGCTTAGGAAATGAAAGAATAAATAGTACTTTTTTCGCATAAATTTATTTGTACGACTAGTTTCAACGACGGTACTCGATTGAAACCAGTCAATTGAAAGTATCAATTTATGTGGTACTAAGTGAAAATTTATCCGGACTCGGTGAATTTCAATTTGACACTTTCTTAACGCGAAAGCACAATTTTATCCACCTTAAGATTCATTTTCATACAATATACTATGATGAATCCTAAAGCTCTCGGGGCAAGCGAGTGTGGAAATTTAATTATGAAATTACAGCAACCAAAAGATTGTCATGCATGATCATTTTTAAGAAACCAAAAGAATAAGTTTTATTCAGCGTTATTTGGTGGAATTTCATATTAACTAACTCAATAATTACGAAAAAAATTGTACAATTTCACTAAAATATTTGTGGAATTCTATAAGATTTTTCTTAATTATTGAGTTATTAATCAACAGAACCTCATAACTTTAAAACCAAAAGCGGAGAACTACGGTTGCTTCTAGTGCCTTTTCTAACAATAGGTGGGTCATTCAGGCATTCAGATTATTAAATTTTCTTAATTATATCCTAGACATTATTAAAAAAAAAATAGGAAAAACATCAAACATTGTTCACTTGCTACCTTCGGAGGGAAAAGATTCCCATGGATAAAATTAGCGAAAAATGATGACGTTTAAATATACTTTTTTCTCCAAACATTCGAGCATATTTCTTGACTTAAATTGACATAAATGTGATGTAATTCACTTCCCTCGTATGTTAATTAAATTCCGGTGCATTTTATACATCTTTTTAACCTTCGAGTAAGAAAATATTCATAAAAAATTAATCTTTGAGTAAAGGAAAAAAACTTTTCTCATAATTAGAACCTCATATTAATTACGAAATAATTTACTTATATTCCAATAAAAACGGAGAAAGCGTTTTACGCAAGTAAATACGTAGATACGTTCTAAACTCTGAAAAAATGGCAGTAAAAACTGTAACAAATCCTTTCTAACTACGAACGTGAAAATATGCAGCAATCCAGATAATCCCATTCCAATTTAAAAGAATCAGCAGCTCAGACTCAAGGTTTCCGATCATGCTACATTTAAGGCCGTTAAAGTTCCCGATAGGTTGAGAAGCTAATACTCACGTACCAGTGAATACACCCATCCTACTAAGTCTTCAATCAATGAATGAGGGAAATTCCGATGAATGAATGGACGGACTGACGAGGGTCCGCTTAGTGAAACCGTCGGATTCAACAACTTCAAATACCTCCACGTGTTAGCGCAGTGAATGGATCCCGCAGTGAAATGTAGACAATAGTCTCCGCCGAAATTCAAACAGGGCGAAATCAGACAATGTATTTCATTTCCTGGGCGTAAACAATTAATCCGCCAGACGGCTTGCGCAATGAAAGTGAGGAACAATGACATAACTAATTGCGCGAATAATACTTATTTCATCACTTTCATTAAGGAGTTTCCTATGTCTACCTTTCTAAATATTCTTGACATTTGGGTACTTATATCGAATATTTATTTTTAATGTTTACACTCGTAAAATCTAATTCCTTGGAACTTCAGGAATTCGTTAATTCATTTTCAAATTTACGAGTACTTACCAGACGCATTTATTTCGTCTAAAAATTAAGGTAAAAGCATGCGTCTTATAGATTGGCATAGATTTTCCACAGTACCTATAGTGGTAATCCACGAAATCATTATATATTATACATAAAAATAAGGTCCCGAAAACATTATTGCGTCTCAGACGAGAATACATATGGTAAATACGAATCCGACATTATCGCAAAAAAACGATCGTTTTAACTACATTTTCAATTTTCGGAGGTACAGGATAGTAAAGAAAATATAAATTTAGTCTTTATGATGTACAGCTACACGGACTTTTTCCAAACTGCGATTC
This sequence comes from Pachydiplax longipennis, assembly GCA_036926295.1. Lineage (NCBI taxonomy): Eukaryota > Metazoa > Arthropoda > Insecta > Odonata > Libellulidae > Pachydiplax > Pachydiplax longipennis. The sequence continues at coordinate 27,523,414 of JAVFKF010000019.1, forward strand.
ACGAAAGCAGAATTATCGGGCCAGGCGCTCATGTAAACAGCGTTGCCAAACGTTCCGGAAAGTCAACCCTGGGACCTGCCGATCGTCAAAGTTTTCCATGTTTATCCGATCCTTATCAAAAAAGACGAGAATTAAATGACCGTGGTGAATATTTAAATCCGCCACGGAAAATATTCATAGCTGTCCGTCGAAATCCATACGGATGTGATTCAATAGGAATAGCTTACACATGTCAACATTCTAACTCGTTATGAAAAATTCCTATGCATTTTACGAATGAGGTTTTGGTTCAAACATAGCTTAAAAAAAGAACTTTCCCCTAAATTTTTAAGGAGTGGTTAATTTTCAAGGAGACTATTTTCAAAACTTAAGGAACCATCGTTATCGCTCTTTTAACGATTTGACAAGCTACACACGGCTGCGGGAGCAAAACCTGTCGTGGTGGCAAAGTGATTAGCGTACTCCAGCCCCAAGGCACCGGGCTCGAGTCCCGGTTAATCGGATTTTACTGGTTAGGAAATGGTTATTGGTCCATTGCTACTTTTCACATCTAATACAGAAATAGTCGTGAAAATATGCTTTTCGAGGCTTTAGGAATAAATAAGACGAATTCTGTGAATATACAGGTAATGGTGTGCAGGACAAAAATTTTTTACCCAATTCAAAATTTTTCCCTGCCACATTGAAATTAATAGACAAAACAATGGTGACTTTTTCGAGTTTTCGACAATCAACACTTATTCGACGTCAACCAGCTCCGGATGGAACTTAAATATAAATAGTTAGAAAAAATCGTGACAAGAAAATTTTTCATGACAGTGTCCACAATCTTCCCTCGAAAATAGTTTCAATTTTCGAGAACTTAGATTCAAATAATTAGCCGCATGTGTTAAGAAATCAAACACTATATCTTACCAAAGGGTTGAAGAATTGATTTTTCTTCCCGTAACGAGTATTTGACAAATTTAACCTGGATGTCATCTATAGATAAGTTAGACTAAGCAATTTTTCAAAATCCATCAGTTCAAAGATATTTTCACGGCTAACATCTCAAGCAAGAAGAGAAAGGATACAGAAAATCAGGAAAACAAAAGAACACATCAAAAATTTCCCAAAACATAATCGATCTCGAAACTTTCCGATGACGCATAGGACAACACAAATTACGTAATCCTCAAAATCAACCACAAACGACCGATCGACCAATGACGTCGTCGGACAGCAACATCTCAGCCGCTGAAGGACAGGGGAAGAAAAACAAACCACTGAAAATTTCCACTTTTCAGCGATCTCTAAAAAGAACAGACGTAGAAAACAAAACATCCTAAGCGGAGCAAAATCAAGACCAAAAGTGAGACGAAGGAAAGGTGTGTGACGGGTGGGTTTACTTCTATCCTTGGTAACAGGATCGGAGCATAAGGATTCCAAGGGCAAACAAGGAGAAGAAGCGCGTCAGCCATTGATGTGCTCGCTCCAAACGGACATCCATCTTACGAACTTTCTTCTGGGGATCACGTGCGTCTGAGGAGACTTCAAAACCGTCTACCCATGATGACTTCTTCAATTCGCGAACCGCGACAGTCATCTCAGCCACGTGATTGCGAAGTGACATTACAAAAACGGCTAGAAGATGGAGCCACCGTCTAGAAATTTCGCAACGTCGCAGGAGTCCAGCGGGAAGAGAAACATCTAGGAACGACCACATCTCCTTTCCAGAAAAATAAACATAAATGCTTTTACTTCGAAGGATAAAAGGGCAGATCATCCGTTTGATCATAACCTTCGTAGTTATATCAATCGTAAAATTACGCAACAATTTTATAATAATTGCAGAAAATTATGCAAAAACGATGCGAAGTAGAATTGTAAACATTACTATGAAGGGTACTATCCCACAGTTAAATATCCACGCAAATTATCCATGAATATAAATGAATTTTTGGTATACGGAAAAATAGTATTGCTGGCAATAATTTGACAGTAAATATCACCATAAAATGTGCTGATATTACCTCTCTTATCGGTGCGTAAAACAAACAACTGCTATTACGGCATACGTGGCTTTTACCAGTTATTACGTATAACACGCGATGGAGGAAGATCCAAGTCGTATTGTTTACAATGTTGATCCTCAAATACTTAAGCATGATTTAGTAAGTAAAAACTGACTTTGGATTGATAAAATAAATTACTTTGTAAGGTTCTTATATGGAATATTGTTGGAGCCAGTTGCAGTTTATCCAAATATACGAAAATTAGGTAAGTAAATTATAAACAAATATGGCTGAACAAATTCTTAGATGTAATACAACTCAGAATTACATTATACAATAAATTTTACGATTTTCTGTCAAACTTAACTAATTAAATAATAAATTTTCTAATGAACCGGCTGATAGAAATTACTTAACATCTTTTTAGAAGATGAACTTTAAATGTCATATACGATACAAAATAAATACGCAGTAGCATATAAATGTAATATGATGCAAAATGAGTGTTTCCTAAAATACTTTAAAGTAAAAATATTTTAATCTCCTTGCTAGACCCGAATAGATACATCAGATGGATGACCATAGATCCGTAAATTACAATATTAATTATTTAGACAAAGAAACGTGTTTTACCTTTAGAATATCCAACCAAAATCCATTTCAATGCCAATTTAAGGGTAATGTGAGAATTAGGAACCCTAGCATTCATACCATCATTACATTAGAAATGTGGCGCCGCCAAATGCATATATAAACAAATAGATAAACAAAGCAGAGTACGTCAAGAGCTACTCATACTAGACCACATAATTTAGAGTTAATGGTAAAAACATGTATTGTGAGAAAATTCCCTAGGATCTATTTAATCCTATTGAGATTTTTACAGAGGCAAATTCGAAATCAAAAACAAAGTTCAACCTTTACCTGTTTACCCATCGACGTACAGTTTTAAAACGAAATCGACAATTAAATAAGGAACACGATCTCGAGATGGAGTTGCGCAACTATTTCAATCATGATAGTTAACTCACCGACTCTCCCTTGCCTCTGTGGCTGGAGGACTCTTTTCTCAACAGGGGCAGTTACGGAAGGCGCCGATGTTTTCGATTCCACAGGCTTTCCTGTAATTACCGAAGCAGCATTCTTATTGATGGTCCAAGGATTTACTTTCGGAAGAGGTGCTTCCACGAACACTTTTTTCTCGGGTTTTTCCATGTCTCTCCCTTCTAAACTGCCGCTGCTGCAAATGCTGCTACCATCTTTTTCCGATTGACTCACAGAACAAGATCCGTTCGTAGCACCATTTGAAACAACAGTATTGGCATCCGTCTTTTCCGAAACTTTCGCGTTAATACCTGTTACCGAATCTGACGAAACGGTTTCGCCATGTGATGCAGCGTTCGAATTCATGTTCAACTGTTTGGAAGAGGTACCTTTACTTTTCGTGTTTTCCTTTCCCACATGATCCTTTGCGACTTGGTGGGGTGGCAATTCTTGAATGTTTTCTTTGTTACTGTCGTTACTTTTGAAGTTTAAAACTGCGTTCGCGTAAGAGGCGCCTGCGTTTTCTTTATTTTGCGCTACTTCCGACGACGGAGCTGCGACTTGGGTCGCCATCTTGCCGTTCACAATGAATACCGGAACACGAGGTTATGCGACGCAGAATCACGCTATCGAGCAATCGAGATTTCTCAAATACACGAACCGACACTACGAAAATCCTTCCAGAAGTTCTAGCCGACGATCGTTATCCACTAACGGACAACGGTACGACGAAAATAAATCAATACACACGAGTTTTTTGAGTGACACAATATGTTACGTTGTCCTCATGGCGCAGTGGTGACCGCGTGGTGGAACATAGAGAATAAAATCCAAAAACCACGACTTAACTAGTCCCCACAGTGCCCCCGTCACCTCAGATTTACTTTTTCGAGAATCCTGTGATAACGAGCAATTTATTTTCACTTAACAGCACGAAAATGTCAGCGAGTCTTCGCAACGTAACTTCCTCTACAAAGGAATCTAACTCAGAAAACTCACATATTCAAACGTCAACACTTGCACACAACACTTAGCAGTCTATATTTGGTCCCTAGAATACTCTGGAAGTTCATCATTCTGTTACAACTAAGGAAAGAAGTCAACACACACAGTACTCCGCTTCACGACAGAGAAAGAAAACATGGCAGGCCTTTCGATCCCCACTGCTCTGCCTGCCAGACGCACATGTGTCCAGACGCTCAACTATCGGAGTTTCGTAGATGGCGTTAGCGTATAGAGAGCGGAGTACACGTGGAGGTCGCTGCTGTTGGTTCGCACCTGCGCACTTCTCTTCTTTGACGTTCAATTGTAATGGGTCCGTGCCGCTCGAATAATTGTAAGTTTTCCGCAAAGATAGAGCGATGGCTCAATACTATTTGCTTAAAATGTAATCTGAACTTCCATCTCGTCGTGCTCGGCTTTTGTCGGCGTATTTACACGAAGTTATACGAACTACAGGGTAATATCGGGGCGAGTTCGCGTCCCACAGAAACGTAAACAAAAATCATTTCTTTTAAATTTTAATCGACGCGCGCCCCCTACGACTGTAATAAGCTTTAGAATGTGATCGGAAAAGCAAAATATGCATAATTCGGTGTTATTTTCAATTAATTAACTCCATAACTTGAAATAAATTACTTTTTCCTCAACCCCGTCTATTCATATTAAATTATGTAATGCTCGGCAGGAAAAAAATTCCATTTTAAGAAAGTGTAACTGCAGAACACGGATAATTTATGACATAGGAATTAGGAACGGCGAAATTTCGCAAATTTACGAGCTTAATTACATCGACATCATTTCCTTTTTCCTCGGTTGCTTTTTTTCCTCTTCCTTTTGTTTATCGATCTGCCAAAGCAGAAAATTCGAAAATGGAAGAATAATTTTTCTTCTGCCTCCTGCAAACGACCATCGGAGGTAACGAGATTAACTTTGTGGAAATCCTTCAACGGTAAGAACAGAAACAACAGAGCCGTGAGGTATCTATTGGAATATTACCAATTCATGGGTGACGCAAACGAACCTCTAAAGAGTGAAAGTGACCTATCGCTCTGGCGGAAGTGGAAGGCTTTCTTCGTTTCTTGACAGTTTCTAGCTCGGAGGCAGTTCTCAACCCATTCAGAACCAAACCCGTTCTCGATTCGCAGGGCGTGGTCAATTGCCCACCCCTTTCACTTTGCTCCCGAGATGCCATTCGCTCTGCAAACGAGAAGTATACTTGTAGCGAAACAAACTTCCAAACGAAACCATACGCATCTCTCTCCGTTTCGGAAATGTATGCAAATCGGCTAGCCCTGAGCTCCTACTGGAACCACTTTATGGGTCAAACTGATCCAAGTAATCTCGCGAATTCGAAAATGCAGATAAATTAGGAACAGATATCTTCTGATGATACAAATTTCAAGGAAAATGAATTTTTGGTATGAAATAAAATTAGCGTTCTTCAGAAATACTTAGAGGAATTACACGAACACTTTACCGATAATGTAAAAACTATCCTAAAAATACAATTTCATATTTATCCTTTTAAATATAAAGTAAACTTTAGTGCACAGCCTCAAGAGCAGGAAACGATTTTAAATAAAAAATCTTAAATTTTGTTATGCATGTTTTAAATTTTTAGAAATAGTAATGATTTCGCAGATATACCAACGCTTTGTCATAAAATAGGCAGTAATTAATAGTTAATAATTTTCGTTCGATATAATTAGTAAGAATAATTTATCGAAATTTGGAATTGAAGACATTTCCTAAAATAAATCAAGGGTATTACTATTCACAGTCCTCAATCCGTTCTCTTAATTACCAGTCTAAAATTAAAAAGTTAAGTTTTATTATTATTTATTATTATTATTTTATTATTATTAACTTCTATTCAGCCTTCACGTTGATTAAATAAGCACACTATCAATAGTCACAAAAGCACTCCAGATCAGCGACTTATGATAGCAATAATAATGCTCTAGCATCGTTATGCAATGCTCTGAGTTATTCAACATGGACGAGATGAAGCTACAATACGAGAGAGGAGTGCTTTATTTATAAGTTTTTATGTCTCCAATTCACCCAATTAAGGTAGATGTCAGTATGTATCTCTTCATTTCTATGCAAAGAATCTTACCTTTTGGATTTTTATATTTTTTATCATCGCGATGTATGTATAATCATATTGTAAATGGTATTAAACTAACATTTTAGATAACTATGGGGGTAATTTGTACGTGCTGATAACTTATTGATATCTTACATCGATAGCAAAGAAGAACGTCTGTAAAAAGGATTTCAAAACATCGCTAGAAAGGAGAAGTTTCGAAAGTTAAAATAGCTAATGAAAATTGGATCAGTAAATCTTCTTCAAACTTCATAACTAAGTTCATTATTCTAAGTCACGATTTCACTGTGTGTAATCTAGGAAGATCTATTTGGAAATCAAGGAACGCCATAGCATCTCTCGATCGTTTGTGCTTCAAAGATAAACAAAAGCAGAAATTTGAGATACTCTTTCAATCATCGCTTGAACTCTCCGAATGATGATGATAAATGATGGCTCTGAATATAGCAAGTTATCCTATTCGAAGGGAAAACTAGTGGTAATTACCCGATGACGGCATGCAGGTGATTTATTACTATCTGCGAGCGAATAGAAACGAAAATATATGTAAGATGAATATCATCCAATGAAAATAAAATGAAAGAGAAAAGCTTCAGAAAAAATAAGCCTGAAGATTATTTTATCCTATTTTGGAAAAATCACAGTTAAATATAATAATATTCAAACAGCACTCTGGATACGTTTCTAATTGTTGATGAGTGTATTATGTGACATTATCTACGTAAATAGGTTACCATTTCATTCATTATGTAAAACCATCCCATTTTCAGGATTTCCGTTATCGACAGCAAAAAATAACGCAAAAATATTCTAAAAAATATTATTATTCATCAATTGTCTAGTATGAATATTATCCATGTAATTTTAACGTAAATAGAACGGTAAAAATTGCGCTATTGAGGGCGTTTCAAAAGTTGGCTCTTGAATTGGTGTTTCAAAAGTTAATATCACTACCAATTGCGATCAGAAACTTAAGATCAAAGACTGGAAAACAATGCTGCAAGCGGAAGATAAACTAAGTCTTCCTTTAGTTCCTCTGGTATTGGTTAGCAGTAGGGCTTCAAACATTAATAATCTCCTTTCCGGTTTTCGCTTTAATGCATGAAAATCCCAAATTTCGGTTAGTTCCAATTTCGCTGAATCTGCAAATGCCGAGCAAGTTATAACCGTCTTCTTTCGCTCCGACCATTGTAATATTATATCCTCCTCAATGTTTATTTTACGATTTTTATTTAATTTTAGTTGTGCACATAAGTCAAATGTGCATTGTAGGGAATCAAAAACTGGGATAGAATAAATTACGGTTTTCGGTTTATGTCCAAGAATTCCGATTTTTTCCGGTTCGGGTTCGGTTTTCATTCCCGCAAAAATAAAAATTATTCGGTTTTCGTTCCGGTTCCGGTCCTATACCCTGCTTAGCAATCCTTAAATCTATAATCGGGATTCAGAGGAATGAATTAGCCACGCACCTCCTCTGGGGAACCATGCAGGTAAATCAAAAATCCTCCACGCTCAACATTTAAAAATGGCGTCAGAAGTCCCGTTCGAAACCGTCAAAAAAATATTTGAAAAGTCAGGAGTGGAATAAGAATCCTCAACGGAAAAACTAACACGTGCTCAGGCTTTCTGAAAATGACATTTACTCGTAAACACTACCCTGAACAAGAACTTCATTCCGTTTTCAATTAACAGTGATCCAAATTTTAATCTAGACGCGTAAGATAGAAGGGGAAACAAATTCCGTAATTTTTGGTAACATGGTTCTCAGTCTTAAGTCTCCCAACCATCTATGTATGCAACCTTGTTGCGACCGGTGAAAGAAACCATTAACCATTAACCTACTGCACTGTATTTCTCCCAGGAAACTTTTATTTCCCGAAAGCGGTTCGCAGGTACCAAATCCTACCGACCCTACAACTTTCTCGAATGCCATCCACAATAGACCCTTCCCTCGGCCACCTGCAGCCTCCAAACGGAAGCCCATGGAAATTTCTAGAGGAGTGTGGAGGAACGCTATGACGCTCATATAAAAACCGGGTCGCAGGGACCAGAGAGGGTATACACAATGGAAGGGTAAAACCCCTCTTCACTGGAGAGCCGTTAGGGATCATTCGAAAGCGTCCTTAAATCTTCGCCTCAACTGCTGTTGATCCCAAGTTCCAGGACTTTGTCGCAAAATCGAGACCGGTGTGTGAGGAAACATTTGCTATAAATTTTTTGAATAAATGGATGTATTTTTTTTATTGAATTGAATAAAGCGCTTGAGTAACAGAGATTCTTCAGGACGCAGGATGCGTATCTTTAGAAGGATTTAAATTGAACTTGTTTTTTTCCCGATAAATCCAGATAAAGAGCGTTCTTGGAAGATGTTGCATATATTTAACGCCCATCCTGTAGCAGAGGCCTATCATACTCCGTTAGAAAAACAATTACGCAATATAGGATGGGACTAATAACCGACACAAGTTGTAAATTTTACGGCACGTAAAGGACTGTATGGATATGTATATAAAATACTTGATAAGTGTAACACACCAGTGTACAAGTTGCATTTATTTCAGCGGATCCTATTAAAGTAAAATTGATATATAATTATAGGTATTATCTAAATAAAGTATTCGGAATTTTTCGCACTTTTGTTCTATCTTATTGTTTTTCATGATAAAATAATTTGAACGGAAATTTACCCAATGAAACAATCACTCACGAATTAGTGAAGCAACAATGAAAGAATGACAGCATAATATATCATAAAAATAAAGAGCATTATACCAATTATATTACACATTAACATAATATGACGCTGTTTTTTCACAGGAATTCAACTTAAAGAAACAGGCGAATATTCCCTTGATTTTCCATGCCAAGTCCAAAGTGCATCAAATAGAATCTCAAGTGCATCGAAGTGAATAAAATAAAAAATTTCTGCATTATGTGAACGAAATATTTTCATCACTTGATGATAATATTTCATGAAAATCTTGAATCTCTTACAACACCAGCATATAGTGAAGTTATAAAACGAATAAAGATAGCATCCATTCCCGTTCCAAGAGCGAATTAAGTATGTAGTGACGAACGACATATACGTGAACACCCTTTGCCACGGGCCGTTAAGTCTATTAAGGTCATGATATACACGTGGATAAGGATGATAATCTCATTTTTTCTTGTACAAAAATGCCCCTCTGAAACCGCTCCGACGACTAAAGATGTTGCCGTATCACATCGATAGCAATAATTAAGAACCATTTGAGGAGTTTTGCCCCGGGCGAAAGGTAAACGATCTCTCCCAAAAGCGAGTTTTGCATTACCCTTTAGGCACCGCATACATTACTCAGACGAGTCGAAAGTATCAACCTTTGGCCTTCGGTATTTCTCCCATATAGTTTCGGTGCATCATCGGGAATGAGAGTGCTATTAACGAAAGGCGCAAGCGAGTTCTGAGAAGCGATTCCTCCCGCTGTTATTTATAGCAACTCATTAATGAAGATCAAGAAAGAAATTGAACCTAACTTAAGACTTCGAATTGCCATATTGTTAGTGTATGAGTATATGAAGGTTCGAAGAAGTCCTTCACAACTTGTGGAAAGCAATGACATCTTAAACAAGAAACTGCTTCCCATGAAATGAAGGTCATGAAGTTCGTAGATAATTAAATGTTTTACGTTAGGAGTGATAGTAGGATGTGATATCTTCTGGCGACTTCCTCTACACGAAGTAACAGAAGATGTTCTGAACAGTCACGCTGGGATCCAACAGAAAGGTAATGATCACGATATATTTCAAATTCTACGAAAGACTCCGTAATTATTTGTGTAACGAAAATTTCGTAATTTTGAAAACTACACATAGAGCACTTGAAGATTCCTATGGAACTGCTGAAATGATATCTTAACTTGATATCAACTCCATTATTTATTTGCTGAATAAGACACTAAAGAGGACTTACGTTATGCAATAATGAAAAATAAATAAATGCTATATTAATAGGACTAAATAAATGACGGAAATTTATTTATTATAAAAAAGAGAAAGAGATGTAATATAATAAAAGATAATTAAAAATAAAAAAGAACACATAGAAGTAAATAAAAGAGCAAGATAGAGATCGAGGATTTCCATTATTTCATAAATTTTATGCACATTTGGATGCGCTTAATCATAGGAAAGGGTAACGACATAAAATTCTCTCTAAGATAAGAGGTATTGTAGAAATCTTTCAAGTAGAATGAATAGATGCGTTGTGCGTTCTTCTTTCAATAAAATAAAATTCTGACGAGAAGAAATACAATGATGATTAAAAGGATGATAACCTCGAAACCTGGTCATATCTCTTCGTTCAAGAAAAATATCATGAAAGAAGTACAACGTTCATTCTCATTCTTCAGATACGGATTTATAATAATCAAGGCAAATACAGGAATACAGACCCAGATGCCAGGAATATGCCTATTTTCTAGATATTGGGAACTTCGATTTTCGATTAAATTGGCACTTTGTAGTTGACTTAAGAAGGAAATTAGAGTTGGAATAGGAAAAAGAAATTAGACCAAGACTGAAGTAGATACGGATGTTATTTATTACTTCAGGAAACCAAATCTTTGCTGTCTTTATTAAATAAAGTAAGTGAACGTGTGCCCGTTTTGCTGGATAAGAGACTATGAGCCATTTCCAATTGCAGATTACCATACGTTGGACAGCTAGCTATCAGAAACCATAGCAGACTGCAATTAATTAGTTTTGTTTGTCTTCAACTGAACCTTAGCAGACTGCAATTAATTAAATGTTTTGTTTACCTTCAACCGAAATTTATTGGGTATATCAGTCTGGTTGAACTTGCTATAAAACTGTTGAAGTGGTTTATAAGAGTAAACAGACTGATTCTGCAATATTTACAAAGCATGAGGCTCATTTTTTATGTGTATTCATCTTCCCAATCGTCTTGGGATAATAATGGCACATAAGAAAATTCATGAGGTCGAAGTCGAAGTTTTTAAACGTAATGAATTTTGCTTTTACATTTTTTATTGGACCTTTTTCCTCTCAGATAATCATCCGGAATTCTTCCTTATATTTAAGATGAAAATACTAGGCTATTCGTATATTCTGAAATAATGACGATCTGTTTCCAATATCATCAAAATAAAGCCACAAACAAAAATTTAGTCGCGAACACTCCGAGCGACGGCAGCGCACCTAGCTACCCTTTCGGGAACTCATTGAACCATAGAAAATTTCGACTCTTTTTACCTTAGTAACTGCTCCATTCCTTTCTGCACCAGGAAGAGTTGATTTACAGCAACTTTTCATCATCATCAGCTGACTCCTATGCGAAGATAGATTTATAGTAGATCTAACGCCGTTATCAACTCAGTTTACGACTTCTTGCCCTCGAAGTTTCCCACTTCAACGTCTCTTTCTTATTTCTGAAGTTGACCTGGGTTCAAGTAAGCAATGATGTCAAATAAATGATAAAGAAAGGTCTGAGGGGTTCAGTATAAAGCTTGGACGAGCTAGAGATCATCTGAAGATGTTCATCTTGAAGAGGGGTGAATGAAAACCATTATAATAAGTTACAGAAGATATTACATGCGTTTCAAGGTAGCAATCCGTTTAATTTCGGATTTCATGAATATGAGGTTCTTTAGTTCTTTTTACTAGGGATGGTTAATTATTATGCTACTGGGAACAACATAACATAAGAATGTTTTTGACACGGAAGCAAGAGCTCGCGACTTCAAAGAGAGACTTTTTAAGGGACTTTAATGATGCCAGAGAATTTTTCGGATTTTTGAACCTCCCTCTCTCACAAAGTTTCACTTGGAGCTGCGTACCCTGTATGATGAGGTGTTACATATTCCCTCTTAAGTGTAACATCAATTTAAGGACGACCCCTTGCATGCACATAAAATGATTACATAATTATAACTCACGTATGTGAACAATATTTTTAAAAGTTCTAATTTTTATATATTTTATCTAAATAATGTATAATTTCTGTAATTTAAGCAGTTAGTGACGGATTGCTACTGAATTTTTTGGTACATTTTGGTAATAAAGCATGAACAAACATGATAAGTACATAATTATACCAGAGCCTAACATGATGCTCTTAAAAACTTGAAAAATTTCTAAATTTTATAACTTGCCTTAAAATAAATTATCAAGGATCACTCTCACTCACTCTTTTACTCGTAACCACTCCTTACAAGGGATTACCAGAGCTGTCACTAGAATATGGTCAGTAACGGCTTATAAGACCAATTAAGCGCTCCAAAACTGAGGAAAATTCGCAATAAATAAAAAGCACTCACGGAAGGAGGAAACATTTTGCAAAAGAAATGGCCATGGACTATTTGAAATGCTCAACTGAGATAATTCTAGATCGGAGATAGGGGGACTCGATCTTCTTGTCAGTAGGTTTTTTACAACATGGCCAAAGAAGAAGAGAAGGCAGTAAAAAATAATTTTTACACAAATGGAGGTGTTACAAGTAGCTGGAAATGTATCTGTATGTGGTATCAGGAAATTAAAATATAAGTAAAAGAGAAGAGAAAAATGAAGAGCCGTATTTTCTAAAGAGTAAATCTAAAGGCATACGAAATACAGCGCAAATGATAGGAAGACATTTAGTAGAGGAACTAATCACTAATAATTTTACCACAACTTTTCGGCTATTATCAGGTATAGATAATTAAAAAATAAAGCTATCACATTCATTATATTTTTTTGGTGCACACAAGTTTGTGGCAAAGGTTTAAATTTATTTTGTTTACCACTAGGAACTGCAAGGGGTACAGGCGCAAGAAATGGCCGTTTAAAGATATTAAACGATACCAAGAGGATTTTTAAAATGTAAACGAATCAGTACGGAAATCGGCGGATAAGATAAATAGGTAGTAAATGTATGATGAAGCAATCTAGGCGTAAGTGGGAGAAGAAAATCTGACCATGGAAGAATGAAATTGTTCGCATCACTTACAAATTAATAGGCAACAAACAAACTAGACTAATCAGCAGTTACCGTAACTATTTCCGTTCTTTTAGAAGTTCCGATTTCCGCGTAGTAGCAGTTTAGTAGCGGTTTTCGCATAATTTAATATCGTTGCAAGTTTCGCAACAACGAGTGCCCTCCTCAGCATTTTCAAGACTGCTTGATGACCAGCATTCTGCAAACATGAGAATTGACGAGAGAATAAAACGACAGAGCAAAGACAATTGCAGCTAGTAGATGGAAAAATTACCTACAGTCTTCCACGAGGTATTTCAGACGCAATTTATTTCCGTGTCGAATTTCGAATTAATTATAAATATTATTCATTTGAATATGAAAAATTCGCAGCGGTTTTTTGATGGAGCCTTTTCTTAAAAATGAGATATATTACAGTCTCAAACTTAGACTAACTCTATCCTGAAGAGGAATATGAATAAAGATTTGAAAATTAATGACAGATTAATCATAATCCGTTTCCACTTTATGCGTTCAAAACCGGTTTATCTAGTTTAGAGCGAAACTAAGAAAGTAGCGAATTTATTTTACATATATTAATGGCTTCATTAATTTTGGATAATCATTATTGAAATCAGGCAAAAAGGAGAGCTACATTGCCAACTTGTCAAATTATACTTTTCTCCTTTTTTTGATTATTTTATATCTTCTCTGACACGAATGAAACGATAACTTCATTAAAAACAAGCAATTAAATTAGTAAATACCTGTTTTCTAACTAAAAATATTTGTTAAAATAACACAAATACTGTACATTCTTTTAGCTACATATGATGTAATGGATAACTATCACCATGCACTCAGAGCAACATTACTGAAAAAAAAGCAAATCGAGGTTGTTTATAACTTATCGTTACTTATGATGGTATAGTTTCACGACACAGAAGCCGTTTATATTGTTATATACTTTTATGGAATTAACAAATATTGTAAATAAAAGATGATATATAAACAATATCAGTAAGTCGCAAAGAATTCTCATGCGGAATATTAAAATACCATTCGCATCGGAGCGTAGGGCAAATATCTTTCCCCTTTGAAATTAATTTATGCATTTAGCAGCGGTGCAGAATACAGCGTGGGTAACTTTTAAAACATGTATCAACGTGCGGGCATAAATTAATGCTAACCATGCTTTCAGCTGCTGCATCCTATGCTTGCCTTCAACACTTGCTTGCCTCTAATTTAGGATGCTACCTAGAAATTTCATGGTTCCGTTGCCCATCTGTAATTTGGCACAGTTCCGGATGGGTCGACCAGCATGAAAGTCATCGCTCAGATTCCTTCATCCATTCTCGAGCTCGTGCCCCATTTTTCCACGTGTTGACCATTTGCCATCGCCAAACTTCCTTCGGATGGTTTTGGGAGAGAAGCTTTCGGTTCCTGCCTGTGACGTACGCAGAAATATATTTCAAGGGGATATTGTTTTAGTTCGTATTTAATGGTAATGGTTCACACAAAAGGATCTATATGGATAGACAGAAAAGGCAAGTCGTAAGAAAGAGTTGCGATCGCACATTATGTTCATATATTCAATACATTCCAATCAATAATAGTCATTCAAAACAAATATTGTAAGTAAATTAAATCTGAAAAAATAGTGTTTTGTTGATCTTCTTTAGGTATTTCGAGCGCGAATAGGATAAATCATAACGCTATAGCATTCATAAGCATTAAAAGACACATAGTTAATTAATTTTTTAATATTAAAAATATTAATTATAGAATTTTAGCAAAATTAAACTTTAAACCTTAGTATTTCATTGGTTTCTTATAAGTATACTGAGAGCTAATAAGATACATCATAACTTTATCTTATTTATATGCATTGAAAAGATGTGCACGTAAGAATTTTTAAATGCAGTAATTATGATTGTAGCTCCGAATTTTTTTGGGGGAGACTGGTTCCAGTAACCATATACTAATGAATGGAATAATGTTCATCTGTCCTTTGGAAAAGGATACAGAAAGATGTAAACATACGTTTCGTTTAGTTTGGTCTCCGTTTTGTTCAATAACACGAAAGCATCTGCCAGAGGTATTCAGGATACCAGTCATTTTTGTGTCTCCTTATGGAATTCCACGAGAAATGTTATCCATCGGAACAATGTCCTACATGGGAAATTTGCTTATAGCAATTGGGGTCAGTGAGAAAAGGGAAGGCAAACTACCTCACTCCTCACAATGCCTAGGAAGCTTAATTCTATTTCCGAAGGTTTTTAATGGTAGAGAGGTAGAGGATCCAACTGGTCTTTTTGTAGTAAGGACAAACCTGCTGAAATGTATGCTGTTTTAAAATAATATTTTATGAAGGATTTTAGATTCCTTCCCATTCGCATGCTAGGGTATTCTAAGGTGAAATTATATTTCAAAGAAATCCGGTAAAATACATACTAGTTCTAATACTTTTCATTAGGAGTTACTGAAGTTGAGAAAGCTCATTTTTATGAAATACGGGCGATTTTTTCTTTAAACGCCTATTACAAAATTTTATTGTGGTTTCCATTAGTTGTAATTACTTCCAAAATTTATAACACGACGCCCTCCAGGCCTCTTTGGCTTATTATTGGTAATGATGGAGGACATTATGTAGGTTCAAACCAGCCTTAGGGGTTTGTAACGACAGAAAATGTTTTACTTATAAAAAATAGTCCATTATTCTGTCAAGATGCAGGCATTTCACGGGATTGACGATCATGCTTTTTTACATTGATGACTTTCTTGAAAGAGAACGATATGCAGTAATTCTTTATCCAGCCATGTTTACTCGTTCCTAAAATTATTCGACTGACAGCAGAACCGAGATAAAAAGTTACTTTTATGTTGGATATCAATTTTACGTGTTTCATATAAGTAGCATACACACAGGAGAAAGGAGAATCTTTTGAGTTAGAAAAATAAAATGTTACCACAAGAATAAAAATATTCAGAACACTCATTGTTAAAAAATTATGTGAATATTTAAAAAGTTGAATTCACGATGAGAAACTCAAGGTAAAAATCTGTACGTAAAATCACATGAATCTTCTCTAAGCAAGGTATCAGATAATTTGACGTCCTGACGTTTGGAACTTTTTAATGGTTATTTATTTTTATCTCTCTGAAGCTATTTTTGGCTGCGAATCTTTACTTCGACCTTAAATTTTATCATTGATAATGGAACCATGATAAAAGAATCAGCTTTAAAGCTTTAGAATTGAATTTCATTATCTTTATATTTTAATTGATAAATCCGCATACCCTTTCAGGCTCATAACTTGAGCTATTTTCGAATCTCATTTTCACAGTGAGATTCACAGTGAGTTCACAACCACTATAGTGAAATTTTGCCTGTTTAAGACTGACAATGAGCAACAAGAGATATCACTGTATACATTACCTCTTCGCTTAGGTATTAGACATAAATGGGATTATTACATTGAGATTAAACGGTAGTATACAAGGCAATATTTTACATAAAGGTAAATATGGAGAATATAGTACAACAAAAAACAAAGGAAAATATAAATTAAATAAAATACATGGGAATGAACAGACTGGGAAGTGTAGGAAGGAGGAAAGTGTAGAGTTAAGGTCAAACTTTCCTAATAAATTTCGAGAAAGCACGTTCTTGGAAGTCTTAACGAGTGCCTTACTTCCTACAGCAGGATTAGATACCGCGTAAAAGACAAGGAAATAGAAGTTGTTCCATTCGAATTATATTTCATAGATTCTAAAATGAACGAATAATGATCAATTTTTATACATATTAGCGTACTACAACTCTGTCAGACTTTTCAAAGAATAATTTAAATTACCGAGGAAAAATAAAAAACTTTTTTTCTTGAAAATTATTTGTTCAGCAATATAAAATCTAATAATAATATTAATATACTACCTAATATATCTACGTAATATTTTACTAATATACGTAAAATTAAATAATCTACGTAAAAATTTTTAAATTTGACATCGAGAAAGATGAATAAGTAGCTTCAGCATAATTACGTTATTTTGAAATTTTCTGTATAAGAATAGATTGCTTTAGTAGTCAGATTCCACGAGTGTATAAAACGACTTAGAGAGAGTTACATATAATTGGAAATTTCTTGGCTCTATCTATCACATTCTTCTTCCTTATCTTCCTAGCTGCTCCTGCAATGATGTCATGTAGTGACACTAGATTTCTTTAAATATTTGGAAGGAGATTAGGAAGAAACGGAAGGAAGGTTTGATAAGAGAAATATTTCAGCTTCCAAAAGAAGGGTAAATGTGTAACTAATCAGGCAGGATTCATAGATTAGAATTTCATATGGCCCCAGAATATCCATGTGAATAGCACGTTGGTCCCTGGTTAGCTGTTGACGCATTTTAAACCAAGCTGATACGAGTTTCATAGGTTATAGCTATTAAAATTATGAGGAGTCTAAGTAAGATTTTCTAGACATACAAGTTGCTTTAAGACGTAAATCAGTACCATAAGGATTCCTTAATTCCATGATAGATTCGTTTAATCATAATATTTGTGAATGCCTGAGATTATCCTACCATGAACGTCAACGTTAACCATTATAATTTATTCTTTGCTCTCCACCTGACGACGCATTCAATCATTATATACTCCTGAGTTGCTGTGTTCCCTTCAAAAGGTTTCTGCTAAACCAACAGAAAGGAAGATAAGTGGTTCTTATGCGGTAATACAAGTGTATCAATTGAGCCAATACGCGAAGTAAATCGAATAAATGTCGAACATATGAAAGGAGGTGAGCGCAATATTTACAGAACAGACAACTTCGAATACAAGAATATGCAATCGATTCAAACTGTGAAACCTTAGATTTCCTTTTTCTAAAGCAGGGATAGGAATGCAGTGTCTGGGTACCAAGTCTTACGTATAACATCGATTATTCACACCTCATTTTCATAGTTATTTTTTCACAATACCTTCCTGTGAGATGTATATCGAAGAAGGCCTCAAAGTTCATATAAATACAACTCTTCTTTGATTACATAAATGATTCCTTCCCTTCATGCTCATTGTTATCTGTAATCAACTTCATTCACAGAGACTATGCATTGAGAATGCTCTTTAAGGATTTTCAATCAGTAGGAGACATGCATTGCGGTGAGTAAAATATAGAATGAGCAGGAAAAATGAAATAGACATGTTCTTCATCACGATTTTTCACGTCGATGTCCATTAAAGCCTCTTCCAATTTATTCATTCCAATTTATATCTTCCAAAATCGCAATCAAGGATGAACTTTAGCAATATCTTTGCAGTTACTCTCGCAACATAAATACGGGGTGCGAATTATACAAACGTGCGTAAGTAAGATATTTTGTAATAAATAAATTATGGCAGGATTCACCGTGTGAAAATCCATGATAATGCAAAGTAAAAATGAAATGAACCTTAACATATTTTCAACGTGTATTTTCAAAGGCATCACCGGTTTCGGCACCACTCGACTATCATCAGGTGAGGCAAAAGCATAAAAAAAGAGGATTTCCTTTTATTCTGTTTCTCCTCACTTGATGATAGCCTAGCTGAGCCGAAATCAGCGGTGATTTTGAAAACATATGCGGAATATACATAGAAGTTTATTTTATTTCTACCTTTCCTAGTATTTTTAACATTTGGAATCTCTTTAGCTGAGTATTATTCTTTAATTTATTCAACTTATCAGTTGCGTTCAACTAAACTGAAAAGAATTGGGAAAGCAAAAATTGACCGCTCCATTTCTACGATACCGTTAAAAATCGTCATTTTCGGCGGTTATAAGGAAGTTTCAAAATGAATTTAGGATACGTTATAAAGGAGCGCTGTGACAGGAAATCTACTTCTCGGACGCGTAAAAGTAGGAGCTGATAAACTGGGAAAGGTCCGCTCCCGTTCCTTCCACGTTATCACCTCGTTTCCTCTGAGATAAAATTTGTTTTCCTTTTCCTTAGAAGGGAAGAAATTCTCCTCAGAGATGGTCGTGTTTACAGATCTAATGTCCAATTTCACGTGCCTTTCATCGCGAAGTGGGAGCTCCAAAAAATTTATAGAAAACGTTCGGCAGGATGCTCTGAAAGCGACTCTAACGCGATGATAGCAAATATTTTTTCATTTATTTAAGTAAAATTTCCTTTGCCTCATCTTAGAGATGCTCTGACAAATTTTTCGAAATGCAACCGCTTATAACAGAATTAGGTGGCTAGAAGAGACCCTCCGAATTGAAGATAGAAGAACGGGACGTCTCATAGCTTTTATATATATTTATATTTACATTAAGATGAAGATAAAAGAATAACACCCTCCTATCGAGAAATATTTTCGAAGTGTATATTTCAAAAATTCTTGAAGCCTTGGTTAGAGCTATACGTAAAATTTTTAACAGAAGCAATATTAAAAGGAGTAAACCACGCAAAGCTTTCCAACTTCGCTTTAAAAATAATATAAATAAATTTTCAAATGCACAAATTACTCGAAATTAATAGATCTATCAGTGTATATGAATTTTGTATTCCTGTGAAATATCTTAGTGGAAGAATCAATTCGTGAGGATGAAACTTACGTAAGTCATTACATAGGACGGTCGCCTATGAATATACGAATAACTTGACGAGGACGTTCTTAATTGTATTTAGTGGAATAATGTATTCATATGACATTCAGAGGAAAAAATAGGAAAATCTGGAAAGTACATCTTTAAATGTTAATATCACGGCCAATGAAAGCTATCAAAAACAAAACTATCAAATGTATAATCAAGTGTATTTAAGTGGAACAAGAATTCATTACGACTAAAAACGCATCGTGATCGTAATCATTACACACGCAGAGTCATCCTCATAATGACTCGAAGTGTCATCATGATGATGACTGTTTGAGTCGAAACCTTGGTCTTTTCAGAATAAATATTTTGGTTGGTAAAAGTACGTATTTTCCTTCATGGAGTCCTTCCGCAAAGTCATGGCACAAGCAGTGCATTCTACAAAGAAGATTATGTACTTTTAAATTAGCTTCATGATAATACTAATATTTATGAATTTTTTGCTTTCAATCTGCTTTCATTTTCATAGTTAATCAGCCAAGGACATGAAAATTATTTTTCGTTAAAATAATCCATTCTATGACCTTTTAAAAACTTTCATGTGGCCCTGCGGCTATTTTTCTGAACTAGCGAACTGTTCCTGGAGATGATCAACGGCAAGAGAACGGCAGAAGTGAACTTATATTGATAACTACCGTACAGAGTGAATACAATATTAATACACATATCATACAATTGATAGAAATTAAACGAACGATTCTCCATTATTATATGTACATTTGAAAGCAGGGGCAGATCTAGAAACTTGTCTGGGGGGCGGTACTTCTCGTGGGCGACATTTCTCTGTGATCTCATCTCCTGTTCACTTTTGAAGTCCTATTTTGTCGTGATAAATTTAGTACGTGTGTATTGAGTGTGGAAAATTTCACCATCTTATTTCGATGTAATCTCTATGTCAGTTAATGGCAAATTGCTTGCACTAAAAGTCATTGGGGGGGGGGGGGACGATCGTCCTATCCGTACTTCCTGGATCTGTCGATATTTAAAATTAAATTAAAATAAATACAACTAGTATATGCGTTCCAAGAATTTTCATAGAAGCTAATACAGTCCTCAGGATGTATTAGCTTAAAAAGCCCCAATGAAAACGATTCCGCTTCGTTTAAATCTATCTGTAGAATGGCGAAATAATTTCTGTCCGACATATCACCGTGGTCTTTCTCTTAATATGATACGAGCTCGTAATGGATGGAGTTATTTGCCTCGGTTACTTTTCCGAATGGTAAACTATACGTGGATAATAATTTTTCCGACCGCTAAATAGCTAACAGATGTTGGTTGATCTTTCGGAAGATAATCGTTGCGAAACTTAAAAACGCGAAGGGTTTAGAGGGAAAGGTTAGTGCCCTCCATCGGTGGGTGTATGATTTCTTTGAAAGTGAACAGACCTTTACACCGGAGTAACGAGGCCTGGGCTTTACTTATATTATAAATATCCGATGTATGATTGATACTTTCGGTGAGTTTCAAAATCTGATGACAGGAGTAGTGTCTTACTTCACTGAGCTTAAGCAAGTCATGAAGATGTTTGACCTTTTAAAATTGGACCGCAGCGAATTTGGAGAGCTTTTGTCTTTGTTGAAGATGACTGATCATGGACTGTATTCTGACTGACGTTTCACTAAATATTTCTGACATATTCGAGACAAATAGAGTGAATGAGATTCAGAGAATACCGGAAAGCAATTACCTGAATAGCATTCTTTCTTTCTCCTATCGCTGATATGATGTATCATACTTTAGATCTGCCATTTGTAAGTAAAATAGATGATCGGTGGACGAAACACTCTGACTGTAAACAAATCGAAAAGTTTAATTTTAATGAACACATTTTCGATAAACGAATGCCTCAGAGGAAAAATCAGGGATCAAACGGGAATATGACCGAAAACCGCCACCCAAAAAAGTTATTTTTGCCGGAATAAAAATCGAACCCGAACAGAAAGATTAATATTCTTCAACCTGTACCGAAACCAAAAGCGGTTGTTTATTCAATTATCAGTCTTCTTTATTATCTTCGGGTGTGAGAGTATTTACATTTCATAAACATATTCAACGGTGACTTGCGACTCACTGATTAATATTTATAGCTGAGAAAGTGATATTATTCTTAAATCTTTTCCTTTACATATATATATATATATATATATATATATATATATATATATATATATATATGGTATTAGGCTAAAATTTTATTTAAAAAATTCTGTTTGAGTCTCGCTTATATATAAACGTGCACAAGGATCTGTCATCGCAGCGATGGAATCCGGTTTGAGCCGGTTCGACTGTTGCCGCCAGAGCGAAACCGGAACCGGATAGAAGTTTGGAGTTTTATCTTTCATCATAGCCACTGATGATATGCTAAAATTTACGAGTTTAACCCTTCAAAAGGTATTTCGTTTTGACGACAAAATTTAAATTCCCTTTAAAATTTAAAATTATTTAGGGAATTTAAAGTCCCTTGGCATTCTTAGAATTAGATTTACAAGTTTTATTCGTAAGTAAGAATCGCAAAATTACATTTAAGTGCTAATTAGTACGCTTTATTCCCGAATTAAGACATTATCAATAACATAATAGGGATTTAGTTTTTCCCTTCCAAAAATATACATTTATTATCACAAATTTCTTTCAATTTTTATTAGAATTACGCGTATGTGTCGACAATTTCAGACTATAAGGGATTAACGGGTTTTCCAGCTGATCGAAATTATATCACAATTCCTTCATTCGTGATAAAAATTTTGACATAGAATCATAATAATTCTATACTCGTACTGTTCTCAACTGATCAAATGCTACTCTGTACGTAATTACTTCTCTCTGGAACTCATAATCGTCGTTAACAAGGGGTATTTAATCCGAAAATTTAGATGGCTGGGGGCTCTTTAAAATTTTAATACCATTAAAAGTTTCAGTGACTTAAAAACCCACCGATTACCCCTTATTTAGGCTACCCTATCAGGTTCAACATGATATAAATAATGATAGACGAATCGTTATTTCTTCTATGCTTGATTAAATTTAATCAAAATTTGTATTTGAAATGAAATCATATTTTTATGTATTTTTTTTGAAACACTTAAAAATACTTTCTTATCTTTCAATATTTTCCATCGGTAGTAACATCAGTCGAAAATCAGAATAACTAAAATACCGAATAAATTTTATTTTAAGGGTAAAAAAATTTTCAACGATAATTACTTATCGTTTCATGTTGTACTTTTCTATTATGGCCTATTTATAGCATTTTTGAAAAGAAGAAATGATTTTTACTGCTAACTTTTAATGTCCGGGGTCAAAAATTGCGTTTTACTTCTTCTTCCAAGACCTTCTGAGAATTCATGTCCCATCATCCGAATTAAGTCACACTCAGCTATTAACCTCAAACTTAATTCGCAGTTAATGAATGATAACAAACTGATATTCAATGAACATGGAAGATATCAAAAGTCCAAGTTTAAATCTCATATGGACGAATAATTAAAAACTGTAGGGGGACCTGCTAATTAAAATCTTTTCGCTATAGAAGAATGCAGCATTTTACGAAGCCCATCGTATATATGAAAAGATGGATGGACAGTGGATAAAGGGGAGTGGTCATGTGGAAGATCCGGGAGGGCGACCACGCCCGCGTTTGGGCGGGGCAGGAGGGGTCGCCTTGGGGCCCTCTCTTAAGTGCATTGCGTTAGAGGGAATGGGTGGGGCTGGCAATACCATCCGAAGGTCATCCGAGCAGTTAGATTTGATAGTATGGAAAGATAGCGGTTGTATAAGAGAAACTTTTTAGCAGGGGTCATCGTAAAATTTCGAGTCGTTAATCCTCGGCCACTTCTTTCGCGCCGGAGAAATGGCAATACGAACCAGTTACGATCCAGATTGAGTTATTTACGAAGCCGAGGTTGAAGTCTCAAGAATGGAAACGATGTGGACTTCGCGGCTATGAATTATGAAAGTCTATGAGTTATCGCTTTGCTTTCTACACACAAACGAAATTCTTTGAAAATAAGAGGATTTTCTATCCTTTCGTCTTAGCGGGCAAACTCAAAAGGAAACCTTGGCAGATACTACAGGTGGGAGATTCCAACGACCGATGCGGGTGGCCATTCCCTAAGGGTAGATATTGAGGGAATATTTTATGCAGATTTAGATCCCGAGCTGTCGGCCCCTTGGAAACAAACACGTTTGCTAAATATCTTCAGTAGTAGTTCGGTTTTTAATATGGTATTGTTCGAGTATAGTTAGAATTGTTCTAAGTGATTCGACAGCTGAGGTCATTTTAAGCGTGGGCTCCCTCCGGGAATCGAATCCGGCTTTCATCGAACGCACTGCCCACAGCCCCGGAATAATTCAAAATGTCGTCGAATATCCAAAAGATACAATTACCTATAAAACCGTCGATTGTATTTCTTCCTAATATGGTTCGTAAAAATAAGTCTGTTTAGAATTATTTACCTAAATTATTAAGATCTTCTAGACAGAAACTAAAAATCGGAACAGATATACAAAGTAGTAACGATACTAAAAAATAATAATTAGGTATTCATATTGACGAACATACTCCTAATACATTCAATAAAAGTAAAACGTTTGATGAAATTGGAAGTTATCTATGGTAGCCAATTGAGAAATCCCTAATATTCCATCCAACAGGATAGCCCAATTTCAAAAGTAATTTATTCAAATTTTGGCTAAACGAGAAAAAATTCAATATTTTAATACTATAATTCGACTGCAAAAGTAACGAAGCATTCTCGAAAAAGTGATAATTAATGCAGATTCACATTTGTAGAATATTGGTCTATTTGAAGATCTAGATAAACGTTAAAAAGTAACGAATACTCCACAATGAATACAAAGTTACGTAGCAGAGACATTTAAAAATTCTCAAACCCTGCTTCTGCACCGCACATACGTGACATCTTCTAAAAGAAAATTAGATAGGTCGGGAAACGAAAACTATTCCGGAACAGTTCTGGCATAAATGGTGACCACATCATAGTTGCTTACGAAGGGATGGATGTCCCAACAAACTAAAGAAGTCACCGAGGAATAGTTAAACAAAATTTATCGGTAAGTTGAGGGAGTGTATAGTTTTAGAACGCATGTGTAGATTTTCCGACCTCGATCGTGATGACTAAGAAAATTAATGCCGAAGGACTCTACATCTTATTTGGGATGGAAAATTTTTATCAGCGCCAGACTTTGAATAGATAGCAGACCTAATAGTCTGACAATGCTCTAGTTTTCGCAATACCCCATGAAGCAGCTGGAATGGCCACCTGATGGCTATCTGAAAATTAAACAAGGACGGATAATTTGAAACATCTGTGAGGTTGTTGATAACCCAAATAAAATGTAGTAAAAAACAACTTTAAGCGTGTTAGACAAAGTTTGGAAGAAATTAAGCAGAAACTCACAGGAATTTCTTGTTATAGATATCTCATTGTACAGAGCATTCCGAAATTATCGAAATCACACCAGAGATCAGGAAAAAGGAGAATCTGATTCGTTAGATACATACAGAAAACACAGAAAGAAATAAACGTAGTCAGATAAGAAATTTCTTATCAATTAATCATCAGAATCGGCAAAAAATCAGTGGAATACATTCATATCGTTTGGATTCCATGATGAGTTTTACTACTGAATGATATTATCAGAAAGAAAATGTTCAGGAATTAAAAAAATCATTTATATGAGCATGAAGAAAACATCCTTAAAGATGAGCAATGTATGAAAACCTAGAGTTCAAATGAGAACTCGAATAATTTCATCCTATTAAAAAGAAAAAACGCAGTTTTAAAAGAGATTGACCGTATCTGCTCTTAATTCCGATAATTCAGGATTCATCTAGCTTAAGCTGTGTTAATTTATGTCTAACATCACTCTGAAAATATCTTCTTTGAAAACATCGTTTTCAAACTCTTTATTTGTTATCACACTTAAGAACCGATATTTCTAAAATTAAGTATGCATGGTCCAATTTTGTAATTGATAAACCATCTATGATATCAGTTTTCCACAAAAAATTAAAATATTGTTCACATCTAGTAGGTGTAGTTGACCTCCAGTGTTAATATATGCAAAATATTCCACTATCGCAAAATATCCTGGCTTCTTTGAGGTAGCAAATACAACCCGTTTCCTGAAAAATAATAATGACTAACCAAAAATAAATAAATACCAGAGCTTATTCTACATGTCTCAGATAGGACTGATGCAGCAATAAAATTATCAGTTACATCCCTTTGCGTAACAATTCAGCAACTTTTAACGTATTAAAAACGAATTTATGAAGATTTTGAGAATATTCCATGCAAAAGGAATGTGAGAATCCACAATAAACCCAAAGAATTCAACCTCGTATCTATAATCGTCTCAGGTGAAGGAAAACGTGATTGTCAACACGTGAGTCCAATGATATCTATTTAATCTCATGATAATAACCACGCTGACAAAAGGGAGGTAAAAGGAATTTTCTATTTATAAGAGATGGATAATTTATAGCATGTCATTTTCGCAAAATAGCGATCTACTATTGAACGGTAGAAACGACATGATTGCGATGAATGGAATTATAACGCTATTTCATTGTAAATTCATTCATGAATGTAGTCCCAAGAATGCGCGGTATGATAAACGCTAACAGTAAATCTTCGGCCTTTCTGTTAATTCTGCTGCAGCAAAATAGAGCAGCTACATCATGATGTCTCATCGTGAATGGAAAATAAGCCTCAAAACAAGTTCAATCTTTTCGTCTTAAGTAAGGGCTACTGTTACAAATCGTACGTAAATTGTTCAACAGAATCACCCTCTGAAAATTATAATGACATCTCCGAGGAACGAAAACATCCCACTCATTCTGAATCGCCGAAAATTCAAAAGCTGTATCTTTCAAGATTTCATCTCAAAATTTAAATTTCATTTTTCTATGTCCATATATAAGAAATTGCAATCTGCCAAGAAATCGAATACTTAAATGTAAATAACGTAACAGATAATCAGCTATAGGTTTGGCTATCGCATAATCAATGCCAGGTGTCATTAGCCTCCTAAAACGTTTTACTTGGAACGATTAGCTAACATATCAAGTACAGTGGTACCTCGAGATACGAGTTTAATTCGTTCCGTAACCTTATTCGTATGTCAAATTGCTCGTATCTCAAAGCAATTTTCCCCATTGAAATTAATTGAAATGCCATTAATTCGTTCCAGGCCCCAAAATGCCACCCCAGTTGTTGAGAGAGCTCCGGAGCTTAGAAATTATTGTAACGCCCTTAGCTGGCGTTATATCCTTTATTGACTCCTTTTGTTTAAGCACAGTACATATCGTTGAAGTACTACGCCCGTACTATCTCGCCAAGTCAGCTACTCGCGCATCTCGCTCATTTTTTCTATGATTTCACGCTTTAATTCAATAGACATCATCTTCTTTTGAGCATTGACCTCTCCACTCACTTTCTTTGGACCCAAGGTTATAAAAAGAAATGTGATATAGTATTTAATTGCACAAAAAGCACAAAGCCCTAGAAAAACGTATCAAAGATGCTTCGACAACGAGGTAAACAAGTATACTGGGGGATGCGTGGGATAATGCGAGACGCACAAGGCACAGTAAACTGGTGGGTCGTGTGTAGCCGGCCGTTCCTCGTATCTCAAAATGTTGCTCGTATCTCAAATTTTGCTCGTATCTCAAAGCAAAACTTCGCTCGCTCGACGGCTCGTATCTCAAAAAACTCGTATGTTAGGGCACTCGTATCTCGAGGTACCACTGTATAGTGTTTTTGGAGGTTTTTACGGTATTTGATGTTTAACGTGAACGCAAGAAGATCAAAATCTGTTATTTGCCACCGACTCAAAAATGCAAATAATATACAACGGTTGGCTTCGCAAGTATACGCGCATCTATTTATTATAGGAATAAGAGACAGAAAAAACGAATATTGTGGTTAAGAAACTATATACCCTCATTTTGGAATGATTAAAAAAAATTTAATTGGCAAATTCATATTCTTGCGATAAAAATATGTCAGGAACTACTTCAGCTTTCTTCTGGGATATATACATATCCAGAAGAAAGAATAGATTATACATAATATAGATACATATAGTAGATTATACATAATGTGATAATAATGAGTAATAGCTTCGTAATTACTTAAGAATAAATGATAAAAGCTACACATTGGTACCTTAGTTAACGGTGGTCTTAGTTAACGACGCACTCGGTAAGTGACTGTAATAAAAAAACATTGGCTAACGAGGCAAGCTTTGGTTTACGATGCCTCATTTATGGGTGGTGAATTCCAATAAAACTTTCAATTAAATGGGTTCATTTACATATTTGACATATGCTATGATTGTGAGGGAGGAGGAATCTAGAATCGAATGTTATATTTGTGTGAAATCGCCCCTTGGCTAACGATTTTGGTAATGATAATCAATGTACACTCTATTTGCCTACTCAACAGAAAGGATCCTTTACTGACTTCCTGTTTTTCCAGTCAGTTTTATAGTTGAAAACTGCGCCTGAAATGTTCTTATGTTAAACATGGACCGTATTTTTGATTACCAAGAAGAAAACCACAGAAATAGGACGTGAAATGAGACTACTTGTAGGACGAAGAAAATAAAATAGGATTTCTTTATGAGATATATTTTCATCCTTTATATACTGAATGGAGAAGCTAGAACGCACTATAGATTGAACTGATTGTGAAATAGAAGTAATCAAATGTGCTGCGTGTGCAATGCATCTTCTTATTCCTATGTCAGCGTAATGGAATTTACGTTAACTGTTACAGAAATTTTTCCCTCTCCCTTATTGCAAATATTATAGCTGTTATTATATCATGCTGTTTCTAATGAAAGAATTAAAAAATTATGATGAATAAAAAATGAATCTCAAATAAAAGACTGTTCAATTTAGCACCTAAAATCAAGAACTGTCTCAAATTAGGCAGGCATAATTATGAGAGCACATCACCGATTCCTACTCATATTAGCTCACTCATAATGAATATTATTCCCGATGACTCAGAAAACTCATGCCGTACAGTCAAAGAATACTGTCTCAGATATTAAATTTCTGATCTTTGGCGCCATCTCGAACTTAATAATTCAAAACCGAGCACGTAATCGCATTGAAGGAATTGTTACACAAGGTGCGTAGGTTTTGCTACGGTTAAAGGAGATATCGTTTCAGAAGCCACATAGTTAATCCTAAAGGAAGAAAATCGGATTATATCGTTATCTCTGATCATTCTAGGAATAGACCGTGTAAAAGAATATGGCAGATAAGTTACGAGGACTTAGAGTTGATTGGATAGCTGATGAGAAGGATCAGAGAACTTGAAATTATTGGAGGAAGGAATGCATCCCGAGAAAACTCGCAAGAGATGAAGACTGGAAGCCACTCATGCAGTGATTGCGATAAGGAAGGGTTGGGAGTAAACATACTCAAAATTACAGCAGGTAATGCAAAAGATTTCTATAGATTGTAAATGATGCAAGAGAAATTTGTGCAACCCCATGGACTCACGCTTTGCGATGTCTCCTGACATCTTTATTTTCAGATCTATAAATTTTCATGGATTTTTACATTATTAAAAATTTTCCACTCTCTTGTTTTTAAATAGGATAAGGTGACGCTTTCATATTGCAGTAAGTAAATACTATATTGATTTCGCAACTCGAACTTCACGCTTATAAGATACACTCAAAAGTCAAAACGAAACGAAAATCCGAAGGGTAAATACAATATTTTACATTGATCATGAAGAAAATCACTTAAAAGAAACAATATTTTGCAAAACAATTGCATATGCAATGTGGAATTTGAACGATTTGTTGCCCTGAAATATCACGCAACAGCCAAAGAGATTTAACCTGACCTGAAGATATTTGAAAGACATATCAAAGCTTCCGAGGGCACAGTAAGCAAAAAATGAGAGAGTAAAACTTAGAACTAGAGCATACAAAAATAACGAGAATGATAAACAAGAGGAAGAGATAACTTGGTTAGAAAAAAATGTAGAGATATTTTTCTAAGGATGTGATACGGGAAAACTTCTTGTTCCTACCTTATATGATAAATGAAATTTTCTTCCTTTTGATGCAGAAAAGAGGAAATATCTTTAATTTACTTGAGTCCAAATCTTATAATATGAATGAGGTATGAATGATAAATATAATTCATTTCATCACTCATTGACTCCTCTAAGAAAAGCTATCTATAGGGTCATTGTGATGTAAAACTTAAGTTAATCTTTTTCACTCTTAACACTTTTTTAGTTAAATTCTGTGAGAAAAGCAATGGAAAACTACCCCATTCCTCATCTTACTTTAACAGCCTCATTTCCTTAATAAAGTATCTGCTCGCTAATGGAAGATAACCTGATCATTTAATCGACCTTCGGGACAAATAATTTATGGATATTAGAGGGAGAGCAGAATACCAGGCTAACAGAAAACAATCCTTCGGTAAATAATATCACAAAAAGCGTTAATAACGTGCTACCGTAATGAGAATACAATACCAGGAGGAAGAGAAAAACGGAGGACCTATAAATATAATTATTATTGCTCATTTATTACTCACGTCACGTCAGGTCATTATTATTTATGCGTATATGTAATTAAAATGTATGCATCGTGTGTGTATTATATATGTGTGTTGCATTTATTGTGTACACATCGATTATGTACGTATAAGATTGCCTTGCAGGCGTGCAGCCAACCCGCACTCTAGTTTTACAGTAGAACTCTGATCTATAGTCTCTGTATTTGTCGTTTTTCCGCAGTTATTAATCAAATTTTGTAAATCTAATTCTTTTTGAAGCTCAATATACTCCAGAAAAAATTAAAACCTTTTTCTATTCCTATTTGAAGAAGTGAGAATTAAAAATTTCTAAATATAAAGGATCCTCATTTAATTTTAAACCAAAATCTGCAAGAATACAGCAAACCATTACCAACTCTTCAAGAATAAATAAATCATCCTCAAGATAAATATGTCAAAGAATCTTGTATTTTAATTGCTTTCCCGGAAATATTTTAGGGTTATTATATTACTATCCAATTTCGTTTTCGTAGCCATAATTTAAGCTGAAGCTAATTCCTACTTTCATAGTTTTCCCACATCCGTCGCTTTTTTCCTTAGGTTACTTCATAAACGATACAATGAAGTTCTACTACAATAATGATAACTTCGTATTACTGACGAGTACTCGTGTAGTCATGGACCTGTTATAAAGAGGAAACTAATTATGATAGCGTGCATTGCGAGATGGTGTTTTGATTCCCGCATTTCTATCTTGACGTTATGCAACAGCATGTTAACTCTTTTAAGGTCATATCTTATCAACAGATAACGCGAATCTTACGCTCAAAAGTTTCCCAAGAGAATGAAGCTGCGTTCCATGCTTTTATTCCCTGCTGTTTCAAACCACTTAGCTTAGCTGCGAGATTTTACGGAAATATATGGCAAAATAACAGCGTCGGCAAGTAAAAGTCTCAAGATTCGTTTAAATATTTTTTAAGTATAACGATGATCTAACGAGATTGTCATCCGAGGGGAGAAAGTGTTTCCACAATGGACCACCGCCAATTGGAATTCGTTGGCCAAATGTTACTCCACACGTACTTCTTACCCTCTCTTTTCCTTTCACTATGTGAAAGAGAAGTGAAGAAATGAAGAAAAATGCACTTAATTCTTATGGACAGGTAACGAGTACGTCACTCCCACATAAAAACCCCGCAAGGCTGTAAATTCACAGAAATGATTCTGGAGAATTGATGAAAGCAATCAAGAAAAACTGCCTACATACAACCATTCAAAATTTAATTATTGGCAGAATGAATTATTCAGTTAATTAATTTTTTAAGTAAGAGATACTCTCTCAGCTGTATGGCGTCTATGAGAAAGATATGCTTGTAATGAAAAATGTCGTAAGATATTGGATGTACTTCTCTATACATTGCAGTCAGAACAAAGAAACATTACTAAAAACTTATAGATGAAGGAACTCAGCAGCGTCGTGATAAAGATAATCTTTCTAACTTTTGCAAGGAAATGAACTCAAAGAGTATCGTTCATCAATATATATTTTAGCATAATTCTCTAAATAGTGCTCCGAATCTACAATAAAAATTTAAGTTAATGAAAATATAAGCTTATGGATTTATTTTAGCCATAAAGCATACCGTGTATATTTCAAGAAAAAAATTAATTATCACTTTTTGTGGATGTAAGCTCAAAATTAATCAGTAAGATGAATGACAAGTTAATCATTGCGTAATAAAGTAAATGTACATCAAAATCTTCTCGACTATCATATTCTTCCGTTACGTTTCGATCACTATTTTCATCTGAAACTAAATATTATTCTAAATAAATCGTGCATATTATACATAAGTTATACTGCCAACAAGGAAAAAATATAAAGAGAACTTCATCAACATACTTCTCGATAGATTGTAATGCAAGTCAGTATGATGCGAACAAAAATTCCATCACCATTCTACCAAAAATGGAGAAAAACTTTTTTTTAAATTGCCATCACTAACGAATAAAGCTATTGCAAAGGTTTAGGTTTCGATGTATAGTAAATCCTTAAATCGGAAAAGATTGGTTATGAACATATACGAACATCCACATGAGACAACTCGTCATAAGCAGACTTATGAAATGAAGTCACGATCGCCCATTCACTGCTCCGTGAATTCGTGACAGTTCTAGTCTCCAAAATGCCGCCTCGGGTCCTTGACTCCTCCTTTGTCAGCAAGCACAAAAGAATCAGGTAACATAACTGTCACGGGTGTTGTTTTTCCAAAACTAAATTTCAAACTGCGAAGTAAGGGAAATTATACTTTTTACCGATAGATTTGCTCCTGCTCCCATATCTTGATTAGTGGAATCATTGTCTTTCGGATGGAAAAAATGTATCCTCCATCTCATTTAGCCTCTTTCATGTTGATGGCTATTACAATTCAAAAGCTATTGAGATATGAATGATGCTGAGTAAGTGGATTCGTTTTGGCTACTTGTTATTGAATACTTTGAAAAGTGGTTTTTATAGAGTGATTATGTTGTACTTAGTAGACTCTTTCTACTCATAGCTTTCGGTTTCAGTGAAGTAAGCAAGCAAGCAAAACTACACCACTCCTCATCTCGCCCAGTAGCTCATTTCCTCTCCAAAGCATTTGTCAAGTAATGGTTGGGGACTCAAATAAAATTCAGGTTAGAGATTCAAATAAAATTTAGGCTGAAGCCTGTCAAACCTACAGAATCATAATTTCTGAAATTTTTTACCCAGGCTTTCAGATCGTTTCTCTCTGTTGGTATGTATTGTGAGTAAAGCATGTTGGAATGTATTTATTAGTAAAACCACGTTTCAACCTTGTTTGATAAAAATAACAATACTTCTTCAGTGCATTCATCAGAAGGAGCTACTGAACATGAGAATGCTGATTTTACGGAATATGGGCGAAGTTTTGGCGAAGTTTGTACTGTGAAAATCGAGTTATTCATTGATTATGATTATTTCTGAAAGACAGAAACCATCTAACTCGAATTTTAACTAATGAGAAAAAAATTATCCGGTAATTGCTAATCATTATTTTGGAAAACAATTTGGACATTTGAAAGAAAATTTAATTAAAAAGGAGCATAAAAAGACGAAATTAAAATTGAAACGTAGGTCAAAGGTTTTCAGCAATGACATTCATTTGAATTGGTTATTAGTTTATTTGTTTTACTTATGAATATTTTGGCTATGCATTTATTTTTATTATATTATATGATGATGTAACTGGTATGTACGGATTATTATAAAGGTATATTACTGCTTTGAAGAAATCGATGTAAAACTGAAGAGCCTTACATTTATGTTGACGAAATAGTAATAAAACTTGATAAAAACTCAATTATAGTTACTTATTTCAATCAATAATAAATAGACAAATATATTACGGAAAGGTAACTGGAAATATCGACTCCCTCCTATGAAGTTATACCCACGGAGTAATCAAGATATGGCGTTAATTACATGAACGTCAATAGACATGCATTTCTCATTATATTTATCGCTTCATTATTCTGACTTTGCTGCAAACCAGATGAAAAATTGCTGCGAGATAATTTCATTCGCATTATTCATTTCCATTATATTTTAAGCGAGAATTCTTTCGTTTATTGCAAATAATGTTCGTACTTAAAATAAGTAAGTTTATAATGGAGTTTTTAATTTAAATTCATAGATTAGTTAATAATATATTTTCGTTGACGTCTCCATTCTTTCACAATACATGCCCTTTTTACGATCAACTGAGGTTGAATTTTTTTATCATGTAACTTTGAGAAAAGGTTTCTCCAAGAGAATTTATACCTGGATATCGGCCAGAATTCGATAGATTATAAAAAATTGCTAAACGTGCCTTTGATACATCTATTATCAGCTGAATATTTCGAATTCTCTCAATCGCGTGTTACTAAGAAAAGCCTCTAGGAACTAGTGCTAAATTGCTTCATTAACTGAAAACAAAAGACTTCTTTCGCAATTTCTTCTGCAACTGAAAATGTGAGTTACATAGTTTCTCTGCAAGTGGCCTTATGAATAGGTCGATGAAAATCATTATTAAAAAATTACATACCTAAAGTATTTTATAAGGATCAAGCCAAGGAAATTTCGTAAGATAATCAGTTTCATACTTTTCATATTTCGTGACAGATGTTCTCAGGTAAGAAGATGGAGATCGTAAGACATATCTCATTATTTTTCGTTTTACGACAGTTCGTCGTCTCTGATAGGCTAGGTAAAATGAAGGCTAACAGGTATTTCAAATTGAGATTATGCAGGTCCTCATCCTGTTTATAAGATTAATAAGTAGATACTTCTTGAGTGGCCTTGTCAGGAATCTGTTCTTGACCTTTGGACCTTGAATACCTCTGGACTAGGTTCTCATTGGCGTTGATCTGTAAACATCTGCGCTTAAAAGGTACTCTTAATATCTTAGCGTATTTTAAACCGTAAGAAAATAAAAGTTAAGTTCAAAGAAATGGGGAAATAATTCATAAATCAACTGACTTCTTTAGAAAATTAATATCAATTCACGAGTATAACCTACTCGCCGCAGAAATAAGGACATTTTTCTAACGCAGGTGATATTCGGGAGAAATAAATTTTCGACTGATAAAGACGACAAGAACCCACAAAAAATTTTCGATGTAATCTTAATCTAGATTCTATAGTCCTTATCATCATAATAGAAGATGAAAAATAAGATAGCTGATTCATTCTCATGAAAAAAGATTATCTAAGACTTTCTTTTTATTTGGAGAACAAAGTGCAAACACAATTCTTTTGTCATCCGTATTTTGGAGTATGCTGCGTTTTTACTGTAATAGTGTTGTAAATTATATTCTAGAAGCATCTTTATTTCCAAAGTATGAAAATTAATAACTGTCTGACACGTCATTCGCTCAATGGATAGTTGGATCTTCAACGAATCCAAAATGGCTAAGAAAAGCTTTTTAGTGCGAGAGTTTAAACAGGCAAGGTGAGGTTTGGGATGGTTTTTCCTTACTTCCCCTATCAAGTGAGAATGCCTTGAGTAAAATAGTCTATGTAAATTTAGCAAAACAACCCTGAATTTTTAATAACATTTCAAAAAACTTTTTGAATAAAATTTTCCGTGACACTCAATAAAGATGTACTAGGATGAATGCCACTTTTCAGTTTAACTCACACCTCAGTAGCCTTCATATTATATTAACCATGAAGAAGTCTGTGATAAGAGAAAATAAAACATACATTTATCTCTATCCTGTGTTAAAATATGAATGAAAAATACCCCATACGTTAATATATAGCGGGCTACCAGATAGCCATGTGGGAGGCGCTTTCAACTTGGGCTAAAAAGTTCCAAGGTTCGATTCTCGGTGGGAGCTAATGTGCGAAATGACCTCAAGTGTGGAAGGACTTATAACAATACTTTTACATTAAAATATGGCTAAATAAAATAGAAAACGACGTAAACAATGAGTTACAGCTTCACTAACATGTCTCATGGAAGTACCTATGTAGGAAGATATCTGATGAGAAGGGCAGAGTAAGAAAACAGTCATTGAAAAATTTAGGATCACTTGGTTTTTGCTTTTGTGGAGAAATATGCAAACTTTTCATACGAGGGGAAGGGTGACATGTAATCGAGTTCGTGGGAACGCCCCAGTACATGTACATGCATATTTGCATATTTTTTGAGTCCACGCGTTACTTGATATTTTCCTGAAAATTAACGGAAATCACATACAATATAGCCCAAATAACAAGACAAATATATCAATGGCGAAACATGAACACATAAAACGTGGACAATTCCTTAAATTCTGAACGTAACGGTTTGCTGGGGTAGGAATATTTGCATTTTAATAATATTTGGAAACAAGTGTGTGAATCATACGAGAAAAACAGGTTTTCATGGACAAGATAAGGATATTACGTAAGAACATTAGAAGGGAAAAGTGAATGT
Source organism: Pachydiplax longipennis (assembly GCA_036926295.1). Taxonomy (NCBI): domain Eukaryota; kingdom Metazoa; phylum Arthropoda; class Insecta; order Odonata; family Libellulidae; genus Pachydiplax; species Pachydiplax longipennis. Next base: position 27,559,693 of record JAVFKF010000019.1, read on the forward strand.
TTGGAATAGGCCATGATGCTGAACATCCGTTCCTCTGATAAATTTTTATCAATATACATGGTGCTCTCTCTGGTTTTCACATTTTTGAATACTTAATTACTTCAAATTTAGGAAAAAATAGTGTATCTCGCTTTTATTATTACATTGCTGGGGGTAACTGATAATTATTAACACAAATTAAATGATTTGTGTTGATGAAGCATTTCTATGCTTTGCACGCCAAATCTACTGCTCTAGCAATCTTACAAAATTTGTTTTTGATAAATTGATGAATTATGAATTAAAAATTTCGGAAATATTTCTTCTGAAATCATGTTAACTTCAGACAGAAGGATTTTTATTTTCACATAAATCATAGCATTCGTGATTCAAATTTCGTATTAAGTTGCGAATTATTTGCTATTAGTCGCATACATCTGCAGTCATATTTGCAGATTTTGATAGATGATTCCATATTCGTATGAAATGCAAGCTGCTGTTTCCACTGATTACGCTTTAGTTTGTTTGAAATACAATTTTATCATCGCGTTGAAGAATATACAATTTTTGTTAAATGAAAATATATTCAAATCGTACAGAAGCTAACCATCAATTCACATAAAACAATTACCAACAATACTGCTTCATTTTTCTCAAAATTATTACACACACACTGCCACCTTAGTACTGATTTACTATTAGAAGTTGATGACACGCTTGTTGCTGAATATAATAATAATATTTTAATAACTCATCGAGCCCGAATTCATTTTCCTGCTCATTATGAAATTGATTACTCAAAATATTACCTCAGACATTAAGTAAAGGTCTCGATACTATCACGATAGATGATCTAGAGAGGTAACAACAATGCCGAGTAGCTATAAGCCGGAAAGAACAGAGGAAGATTATATATTCTATTCGCTAATTAATTATAGGGTGGGCCATTTAAAAGTATTTTTCAACATTTTTTATTTATTATATTCAATGATAATTTAATAATCTATAAAAATTATAATATAAATAATGAAATATAATATAAATATTATAAATAAAAACTATAATGTATTTTATAATAACTCTCTTTGACGACGTAATTTAAAAAGAAACCGAAACGAAGATATTTGAGACGATACATGTTAATTCCTCAGGCTTAGTTAAAGGTGGAGGGATCTTGATGGTTGCCAGATAAGAAGGATATTGGATGATTGGTTTCGCTGAAACTTTTTATGGATACGGAGGGATGAAGAGGGGTTTCTTTGAAGAAAAAACGGAATGAGTCGGAGGGATACCGAATCTTTGCGAGAGTATACACCCGGAAAAGAAGCACACATGGGAGATGTGATAACTAAATTGAGTTTTAATTTTAAATTACTTAAATAAGGTTAAGTAAGTTAATTTTAATTACTATTCTCTTAAAGATTCGATCAGCGAAAATGCTTTCACATTTTGTCTGCTCAGTGACCTAAATAATTTGTAACTTCAGGCAATTTGACCAATTGATTCATTAAAGATTAAAAAAAATCCAATTAATTGAAGTAAGCTCTATTCCTAAGAGTTATTAATTTTGACACAATTACAGCCCCAGTTCTCGGAAAAAATATATCCTATAATTAGGCATCATATGCATTTCCCTTCGTAGTTTTACGTTAAAATTAACATTTTAAAAGTAAGTGGTACAATATTTTATACCTTTGGAAATGTACAGGAATGAAATGTAGTAAATCAAATGTATGCCCCCTTTTCCACAGTAACGCTTTCTTAATTTTTATCATAACTATTGAAGAGAATTAATGGTTCAGGATAATTTGTCCCATTAATTTCCTTTCGCGTAGATTCTCATTGATTCTCCATGATTTAAATCAATATTCTCTACATTCTACCACCCTTATCTCTTCAAATTAAGATATGCTGTGGGTATAACTTAACTATTCTTTAACTCAACTGGCACCGATGATCGATGAAAAACTAGTTATTTTATTAAGACAAGGACTTTAACAAGGACAAAGATATTAAGACAAGGAGAAATAACTAAACGATTCCATCGAAATAATTTCATTGCGTTGCTACATTATGACAGCAGAATTCATGGTGTCTAAACGCTGCATGCGCCCGACGACAAAATCTGTTTCAAGTGTCGATTTCTAGAAGAGCTTAAACGCATAGAACATTATGCTGCAGGGGCTTCTTAAGTGACATGACTAATGCGATAGCTGTAAAATTTATATTCTGTGGAAAATAAAGCTGCCTTGTGGAAAATTCTTCTCTCCACAGTGAATAAATGTGGGATATTAGTGGTTCAATATATATTCAGGTCGAAACTGAGACTCACATAAACTATAAGATCGATGGCTGAAGGAATACTTTCCTAAGGAATCGCTCATAAATGATGAGATAAAATAAAGCGGAATAGTTAAGGGGAAGACTGATAAAAATTATCGTCAAACCTCCAAATAACTCCGTTCCATTTTGAGTTAACACTAAAGATTTGAACTTTAAGATGTAAGAAGTCTATAATTTTTCTTCCAAGACGGACAAAATTGCACTGAATTTATTCTTTGGCTCCAGAATATCGCTATAAAGAAAAATTTAGATTCCATCGTCGAAAAATCATTACCGAGAGAGAGTACCGTACGGCCAACTTAAGATGTCAGAGGTCAAATCCAAGGACGGAGAACCTTTGGCAAAAGATTACTCCAAGGTTCAACCTTCGGTTACAGTTCGGCTCTACATAATATTTTCAGGTCGTTGTATAACCCTGTAGAGCCATGTTTAATGACTACAATATAAAATTTAATCACCTAAAGTGTTATATTGATTGTCTGGCCGCGGTGTTTAATTGATTATCGAAGTCAGGGAGATTGATGACCTCCAACGGCATTTCCTTTCATCATCACCAACAGGTTCTTTAAGGTTCCCCATATGATGCGTTCATATCACACCTGTTCCATTATTTACGAAAATAACTGTTTCTCTCGACACTTAGGTAAAAAATACACTGACAGGAACTTTGAAGACCGAAAAATAATTGCTGTTGAGCGAATTTCCTCTCAGATAAATATAAATTATCACATAAAGGATGAGAAGACTGTTAGGATGACTGCATTTATTACTGTACATATTTCACCTTTTCTTTCTATTTTAAAACTTACCTACCGACAGACAATTACAAGTGGAGATTGAACAGATACATTTTTAATTTTGCATGCCTGATCATAAGTTTGTCAGAGAAATTAGTTCAATTAATAAATCTCAAAGGAAAGATATATTAAGCCTCTAAACCTAGGGGCAAAAATGGTGAACCTAAATAAATATTTTTAGCTTTGACATAGTGATGTTCCATTAACAAAAGAAAAGTGGGGAGTTTATTGCAGAAAAATCACATAATATTGTAAGAAGCAATAGTTGTCTTTTAAAGTGTTGATGATGCCGGATATCGGGAGTCCCAGTTCCCAAATGTTTCGACTTTAGTGAAAGCGGTCTAGGGTTCGATTCCCGTAGGGGGCATATATGTGCGAAATACTTCAACGACTTGTCGAGACACTTATCTATACACTACACTTACACACACACTTACTAATCTATTCTAAATTTTGTAGACGTTGTATAGATTGCAAAATTGCAGTGAAGCATTAGTGAAGAATTAAGTAGAATGATACATTTTTTCCTTAACGCTAAAATAGCTTCTCCGAGTATCCTCGAATCATTCAAGCTTTCAAGCTTAATTCAAGCTAACTTTTCATATCAACCGCAGACACGAGTTACCTGGACGGAGGCCAAATTTCATTTCCGTAGCAACCCAGTTGTCACGATAATTATATTGGGAATGAACATACGACGGGATTAATTTTCTTCTGACCAATAACTCGCCTTGTCGCCGAAAGTGATATCCCCTGTATATCGCGAAAGTTAAGATAGTCCAAGCGGGGAGAAAATGAATGCAAGAAAAGTTAAAGGAGGATGGCAGGTTGCACGGCTCGGCTGCCATGCAAGGGGCAGAGCCAGATCGCCACAAGGCCAACGTCTTTTTTCTACGAAAATGAGATCAAAATTTCCCAAAAATAAAATCCGATGGAGTACTAACGGAACTGTAGCCACAGGAGCCAAGGACGGGGGAGGGCGGATTTCCTTTGGCACACGTTGGCCTTGGAGGATCGTCCATTAAACCCAAGTGCGAGGAACAAGTGAAACTGAGCAGAGGAAATGATTAGAGACTGAACGAATTCGGGACACGCCGTCGAAGAATTCCTCATGTGAGCGTGTCCGTTTTTGTTACGCTCCCGGAAAGACGTCATCGCGATAACAGGATGCGTTACGTCACAGTCTTGGGTTCGCATCCCAGAGGGCTTTTTCTTAAATTTATTGGTATCAGGATTACCGATTTGTTTTTTCCTTGAACCAATTAATTCGTCTGGAATCGAACCAAGGATACAGTATGGAAAACTATCGATATTTAATACACCATTAGGCTTCTAACTATTTCGTGAATTTCATAATTCTATGTCGTCGGGATGTACGTGAATTTAATATCCGAAAATTTCTTCCATGCATGTCGTTGGAGAGATGTTGAAATCGGGTGAATAAATTTATTAATACACAGAAAATGTTGATTATTATATGATATTTTAGAATGCAATAGCTGTTTATGTTTGGGAATTCCTAAATTATTTGAAGTTCCTTTTACGTTATTAGGATAGTCGATAACTACCTTAAATGGGAATATATCGCTTACGAAGGTTATTTAACCGGATTTATAATTGAGCATACTATTTATTATTTTTAATAGGTGAAATAGTAAGTATCAAAGAAAAAATTACCAAATGAAAATAAAAATTAAATGAAAACAATACTAGAGAACATCGCGCTATTTCCTTCATACGCGGCTACACGGACTGTATTGCAGGGTTGCCTACACCCCGATTATCAATTTTAAATTATTTATTGCAGCAAAACTACGGCCCATGCAGACAATGCCGTTACACTTTTTCATGACTCCAGCTCCGGCGCCACCAAAAAAAGTTTGATCAAAATCTTCGGACAAAACTGAGAGTCTCTCCTAGTGAGAGGAAAGATAATGACATAGCAGATAACAGCGAATTCAGCGGATGATCGTGTGACTGGAAGTAACTGTTACGGCTATCAAGCTTCAAAATATCTATCCAAATTGGTGCAACACAATCATTCCTATTCTGAGAGGGTAATGATTTCTATGATCAAGTAGACGGAGATAATTTCGAAAAATTCTGGGTCATTTCGGCTTCTTTGTGGTAGCGTTACACGATAGGAAAGGAATGAAAGGATTGAAGATTGTATTGTACCTGACATACTTCGTTAATTCTATCTTAGGTTACATATATAAAACCTATGTTATCCTGTTTATCATTAAAAGATTTGGAACATATTAACAAAATACGGCTAATTTTTGGAGGAAGAGAAACGTCCTTGACCAATTCTTAGGATTTACGTAGTGTAAACGAATGAATAAATTAATTATTTAGGCGATGTTTGGCCCAAATTTGCCTCTCTTCCATCCAACCTCAGTTTTTCATACAAATTTAAATTTAATGTTAAACTCAGAAGGAAAAATAAAGCAGAATCACAAGCTTTGTCTTCCTGGGGAAAAATCTTTCAACTCCTGTTCAAGAGAAAACAAAAAAAACACTGCACGGGAAAGCACTCACAAAGGAGGGGGAATACGAAAACAGTGAATATTATAAAACATAGAATATTATTATGAAATGTAGATAAAAGCAAAGTACTAATAAAATATTAATACGTTTCGTCAATAAAAAACTGTACTGAACTGACATAATGAAAATACAATCAGCTCTAACAAGTGGCCAAAGTAAAAGATTCATTTTATGCATAGTAAGCTTCTCTCCCAGATCATTTCGGAGATAGTAAAAACAATATATTTATATTTGTTGAGAAACTAATTGGTTTCAGTTCAGAAAACGTATTTTTAATAACCCTATAATAGTAGTATTGTAAAAGGGACGCTGCCCACATCCGGGAACCCACCTATACATGAGTCGAAGGGGTTTAAAAGTTATCCGTCTTATCAATGGGTAATCGGTCATGAGAGAGATTCAGATAAATTCGCGCTACCGAAAACTCTATGCTTGGATAAATCTGGCCATCATATCCTTACATTATACTTAACGCTAAACTATAGACAAATTTCAGCTGACAGAAAGTGTCACTCCATTTGCTGCTAAATAGCTATTGTTTCACGGAAGAGCCTGCGTTAACAATTTTAAGATTAGTGTCAGATATTATATAATGAAAATAGCTGAAGTCAAGACGTATAATCGCTTCTTTTCCTCATTTTATTGCGTTGCGGTTTCGCAAAGAAGTAATTCATTAATAACAAATTACAGCTGATTTATGTAAACAGGGATATTGAGAATCGAGTTAATAAATTTCGAAGGAGATGGTCTATTAAATGTTATTAGAACACATTTATACTGTCCGTTTTGAATTTTTTATAAAATTCTTTACAAACATCCCACAAAAAAGACTAACAGTAAAATGAACTATATGCCCTCAATGGAAAATCCGGCAGCAGATATACGGCTGTTCTATAGATAAATGAATCATGCCAAACCCCCTTGCTGGTTTATTTCATTCCATGAAAAACTAATGGCAATTTAAGCTACCGCTTCCATCTCTTCATTCATTTATGATTTCATCACATCTTTTGAAAATATCCGTAATAACTTTACTCCGTACGCGTCCTTTACAAAGTTATTTTGTACGATTCGAAGTAAATTCTTGAATTTTGTGACTAATTAATTTAAATAGCACCAAGATTTTTTACGAGAATTTTTCATTCTCTTTCCCTTGAAAGCATTTAATTAATATACTTTTACTTTGAAACAATATCTGTGCGAATTTACGTGAAATAATAGTATATACCACTATATCTTAAACGACCAGATCGGTAACTGATGCTGCTATGATTGTCTTAATAGCCTGTGGTACGACCCAGATAGACTAAAATTTGGATTTAACAATAAAATGATTAATGGTCGTTTGATCACATTCTGAAATTGAAATTTCGCAGCTCTGTGATCAATCACTTATACAAACAGGTGTTAAAGTTAAATGCCTGACGTAAGTAAAGTCACTCGGTAATTGTATCTCTGTGATCAGTCGCGATCGACTGAATATTCATAAGCAATCGATGAGAGAATCCAGATCAATCAGACGGTCAAGTCTCTTCAAGTATGGTATTTATTTTCAGTGAGAAAATTATGAAAGCTTCCAATGTAAGGATCGAGGCAGAGGTTATCAATTATAACGGATTACCAAGTGGGTAGCACGTTCGACTCTTGTACAAGGAATCGAACCGAAATCAAACCGAAAACACCCTTATTTTAGCTGGAGTGAAAACCAAATCCGAACCGAAAATTAAAATTCTTGAACCCGAACCTAAGCCGAAAACCGATATCTATTCCGTATTAATGTTTTTCCGAATATACTTTTACTTAAGTTCTATTAGTAAAAGGTATGCTAAAAATGTGTAGCTACGACTATCAACTATCACCAAATTCTATTCTGTAAATTCTGAAATTTAGTGCAATTTAGTATATGTGAAGAAAGCTAGAAATAATAAAACAAACTTTCTGAAGGATGCATCTAATATTGCAATATTTGAATCAACAAAGCTTTTCGAACTGGTTCTACATTGGCAGAAGGAGCGAAACTAACTAAACCGAAATTTGATTTTTTTCATTGAACCGGAGTGAAAATCGGAACAGAAAATATTCTGATTTGATACCCTGCTGTGATGAAAGCGATCCCGGTTCGATTCTCGGTGGGGGTCCATATTTGCGACCTCATCTCCCTTTTAACAATACTACTACTATAGAATTAGTCAGAAGGAAAAAAGACCTGGGTTCGAGTTGATATTCTCATTTCTTTATAACCTTGCCTCCGATAAATCTATTTAAGTAAGATCTCGGTTCGAGTTCCTGTCACGTCAATATTTTCACTTCGTAACTTTTCTTGCTTCCTATGGATAAACGCTTTACCTTAGTCGGTTGGATTTCGGCTAATATCCGAATAGAACCTTATTTATTGAGAAACTTGCCTTCCTTGCAAGAATAGCTATCCCTTCGAGCCATTCTCATTCGAGCGTATCCAGAAAACGAAATTGGAAGGGGAACGGAATTATAAAAACATTTCAAGAGACAGGAAGCAGACACGTGGAATTCTCAAATATAAAGTTATATCGAAAATTAAAGTCTGACGCGAAGAAAACGTTGCGGAACCACTTCCGAGCTCAAGGGCAGAGCAAAGCGAAAATCAAAAAACGCAGCGAGGCGCCGCTCAGCCGCGTTTCGCCACCGAAAAGATGGATTCGAGGACTAATTGAGCGCTAAGTAATCAATTAAAATATTCGATCGGCTGCGAAACCGACGTGGAAATATGTATCGCGTCCTTGCACATTTCATGCGAAGAGAGCAGTTTTCTCAATCGCCTTCTCCGTACTTTCCATCTCTTCGGCGCAAGGTCTCTCGGCCAGCTCTCGCGAACCGTTACAGAAACGTATTCGTCACTTCGCTCTTGAGAAGTATTCCCGGAATTTTCGTTCTTGCGCCGTCGATATTTTTCTCGGTGCCTTTCTCCTGCCTCGGGAGAGCGGCCGTCCTTTCCCGCCGCCTCCCACACGCCGACCGCGTGCCTTAAGGTGCCCATGTCTAGTTGCGATACACACCAGTGGAAAGGGGCGCTTCAAAAGCTGCGAAAAAGGCCCCACTTCATATCCATGGTGGAAGAACTAGAAAACTCTATAGTTTCATTTCGTTACTCTCGCAGGATTTCGATGTCCGCTTAGCTGAGGTCATATTCGCGGGAGGAATTTTGAATATTTTTGGAGGAAATTCCTTTCGGGTAGCACTGGCAAGGACTAATGTGCCCGCTTTCCTTTGTGAAGTTTTGAAATATCTTTCATCCGCGGTCGAGGTGTATTTCTAGCCTAAGGAAAGTGTATTATACGGCTTGTCATGCTGAGTCTCGGCAGAATGTTCTAAATAATCGTTCTCGACGAATAGAATCTATGTTTCCTTTCGAATACATAGTAAGCTATGAAAAATATCGAGAATGCCGCAAGGACGAGTTTCGGCCCCGTTCTGTTCCAGAAAGAAAAAAATAACCCTTATGCAAAGTAAGTCTTTTCAAGAAAAATATTTTCCTTCGTGAGAGTTTATACCAAGCTTGCTTTTAACACAAAAATACATTCAAATACATACCCAAAGAAGATTCGAAGTAATGTGAAAGATGCAAAAAGAATGTCTCCTTGAATTCTCTAGACAATGGTGTCACTTTATGAAACATTAATCCAGGGATCAAAAAGAAAAATTCACGTAAAAGTTCCCGTTAAAATTTTAATTTTTTTATAAACTAAAGCGATGCATCCTGACAACAAAATTGTAGCTCGAAACCGGTCAGACTATAGAAATACTACTATAAAATGTGAAAATTTTGCAAAGTTATTTTATTTCTTGCGTCCTGAAATGATAAAATCAGTTTCGGGAATAGTAACTACGCTAACCGTACAGGATCCTGCAATTCACAAACTGAAGTTGTTGACTAGGTAATGAATTCAATATTTCGTTTTCCTGACATGAATTGTGGGCTTCGAACATGAAATAATCGAAATGGGTCAAAATATGGGGTCTTTGAGTCAATAACCAAATGTAGCTGAAATAGCCGAAGGACAATGGGTGCAAACCGAAGAAAACATCTGCGAAATCGCCGGAAAAAATTGCAGCTTACTTCCTGAGCTCAAACTCAATATCTCGGATACGGTCTACTTCGTTTCCGTTTGCTTCGGCCATTTCAGACTCATTATATCTCAGTTTTGACTGGAAATAATATGAAATTCTTGCGATAATTAATGGTCGAAACGATGAAATATGAAGTTTTAATGAAATTACAGCCAACCCTCTGCTCGATTCGAGGTCTTCCGTTTTATGATCATCTCCATCAGAAATTTCAACTTACCTTTTACATTTTTTATACCTTTAACTTATTATTTTACAACTCTATAGTGAATATTTGTATTGTAAATGATTAATTAATTAAGGCGATATTTGGTGGAACTGATTCATAATTAAATCTATGTCCCCAGTTTATAAATTGTGGACATAGATATAGATTGTGGTTTTTTCTCATATTTTCATTGTAAAGCTCCCTTTAAGTTTAATGAAACAATAGACTTTCATTCTGGTAGACTAAACTCTTATAATTAGTTTAAGTCGTTTCACAATCACTTTAACTCCTTAGCTATAATACACTTTGTTAACGGGTTAGGAAAGTCTGCGATGTCTCAGTTGAATTACATTACTTCAGGATCCTATTTTAATCGGTAGTCGCTTAAGATATTTCTAACAATAACAATATCTACTTCAAATGATTCCATTATAAGTAACTATGCAATAATTATTACTTACACGATATATCCCGATAACAAAGTTCCTGAAGATGCTAAATATGTAGAATAAAACATTCTTACCCTTTCAACCGCGGAAGTATTAATAATTTCATACTCTAAAGTTGAGGATAATTTAATTTGCATTTGATGTAATGGAAACGCAAGCAAAATATTAATCTACGTACCTAAGGAAATAACATCCACAGATATGCATGTCATCGGCATCCATCATAGCATATTGCGGCAATCTAAGAAAGATTAAATACGTTGATACCTATATTTCCAAATATTCTAATGATTAAATAAATTCGGCATAAAAATTGAAAATCGAAGCGGAAGGAAAATACTGCAACTATTTTATAAGATGTGACGAAAATTCTCATAGTTAGGGTAAATAACAAGAATTGAAATCATGCAAACAATCGGGTTTATGAATTCACACACGCCTTTAATATATGTAATTACTACTGAACGGAAATGAAGATAAGCTTATGTGGTACGAAGCATCGATTTTCAAAACTTAAGCACGTTATTTTTAACCGGCGTATATGTTCAAAATCAATAATTAATACAGTTTTCGCTTCAGGAAAAATATAGTCGTCCTATAGTATCCCAAATGTTACTAAAACTTGTTCTATATACCTAGTACATATATTTATACTTTCTCCTTATATGAATTTCCTTTACATATGCACATCTGAACAGGATACGAAAAATTTCTTAAGTAATAAAAAATTAGAATGATTTATTAAGGACAAGGCTACATTGCTCTCCATGGGTTAATGGAGGAATGATTGCTTTGATGAGATCTCTGATAGAAAGGTGACGTAATAGGTTGAGATTGGCTATTCCCTTTCATTTGGACGGTAATTCAGTTGTCTCCTCTTCGATCTCTGAAATATCCATCATCCATCCCTTGCTATTACTGCAGAAGGAGTTGGAATGTCCGCTCTGCAGGAGGTGAATGGCAAACGCGAGGTATTGCTCAAACAGCGGCTCTGTTCTGTAACCCTTGCTCAAACACTCTATCTGATGCAATACGAATCCTTTGCAGTGATCGCAATTTAATTCGTGCACTCTATATAGACAGAAGTATTATATACTGCTGGGTTTGCATATTAAGGTGAAGTGGTTCATAAAGAACCTTTGGAGGAATCTTGGCGATGATTTGGCATTTCTCAAGGAAGGAGGATTAATCTTCCGATGGTTTAGGACAGGAGGGCAGAAATGTTTAACTATTTTAATTACTGTATTATATTATTATATATATTATATATTATATATATTATATTATTATTATTACTATAAACTCCAGATTGTGTACGGTAGCGAGACCTACATTTCATACTGAATGCGTTATTATATCATTCCTATTTGAGACGCACTACAAGATCTACAATAATGCACAAACGCTATAATAATAAAAAATTATAAATATGCTCTCTAAAATTCATGTTATGTCGTCTTAGTAGATATGTGAATTTGTGTCTGTATATAAATTATTAATAGTGCTATGAATTAATTTATCAAATTCATAAATAACAAATAAAAGAAATTTCTGTTTCTAATGCCATTTAAAAAAACAATCAAATTGAGGTCCAGAGTAACGATTGAGAAACTTTACATCCTATATCATAGACCAAAAACATATAGGTGAAATAGGATGAAATATTCAAGGGACGAAATTCTCAATCTTACAGATAGGAATTCATCGAGATGGCATATTAATCTTTAAAATTTAAATATGAGCCATAATGATATCTTAAAGACAATTAATGGATTACATAGAAATTTTTATTTCCTCGTTGAAAATCAACAAGATTTTTAGCTAGCTTATAAATAAATCGATAAATATATAACCGATAAATTGTGTGAGAATTTAATGTTTATTTTTTGTCTGAGTTTTTGTACCGCTTTTGGTGGATGCTTCATTGTGCCTAGTGCAGGTGTTAGCTTTGTAACACCGGGTCCTGGGTTCGAATCCCCGTTCAGATGTGGATATTTGTGCTCTTTTGTTGTTATCGTCCTCATCGCTATCAATACTGATTCTGATGAATGAATAAATTAGCGAACAAGAAGATAGATAGAAGCTACGAGAACTTATTAAGGTTAAATGCTCTCATACAGTTGGTATCGTATGTTTTTATAATCATTTCCATGAATGGATTTAAGAGCATTCTATGAGGGAGCATTTTGAAATGAACTTGGGAGGTAGTGTGAGCTTAAAACGTCTTATGATCACCATTAAGATAAGGTGGCTTTTGTGATGGTAAGATTAAAGAGGTAACCAAACGTATCGTCATTCGAATTAGCAACTTTGGGTTTGGAAGAGACTGGATGGGAATGAGAAGCCCAGGTAAGATACCACAGGGGGTCCAAGGGTGTGGCTGTTACTATGTAGAATGAGTTACGATATTTTGGGGATCATTAGGAATCAAGGCTTCAGCGGGAAGGACATTGTGTAAGCTGGTTAAAAGGAAAAGAAAGTGGAGAAGATACCATGTTGTAATATGTGGTGATTTCTTGTAAGAGATGGTAAGGTTAAAACATACTCGTAAAAGAAAACATTAAAGACAGCTAACTTGAAAAAGTACATGGGTGGTCTGAAAAGATTACGACATTTCGCCATTTCTCGACATTTTTTCTGAAAATTTTCTGAAGATTTCTGAAAAAAATCTGGGGTCGGAAATAATTTCATTTTATATTTTAGTTTTCCAAAATTAATGCCACAAGAAATTCGACGAATGAGGAATTTTTCAAAAGAATTATTTGCTCAGTATTTCCTGATTTTCCTATCTTTTCGGGAACGAAATTCATCTATTAGAAAATTTTACTCATGTTGCATGCACCCCCTGCCTCACGCATAAAGTCGGCTAGCAGGTTACATATGTAGATGTAGATTCCCTAAATACTTTATTGCGATAAATGATTGAAAAACCTAGGAGGGTAGAATTACTACCAGCTGCGCACAATTTCCACAATTTTCCACATGAATGACCATATCTTATCTGAGAATTTCGCCAAGAATATATAGGGACTACATCCTTATTCATTAATTTTTGGAAAAATTTTGTCTAATGAGATAATTCTTAAAATCCTTTACCAGCACACTCAAGCAATCAGTGCCCGAAGATCAGCATTTATCGACTATTTTTCCAAGCACTTTTCTGTTGATTTTCTCGAGTTAGCTAAATAAACATAATTTTTCGTAGCCACATCTCAAACATCCCCTTATTTGAATAGTAATGGAAATGCTGAATAGATCTTTTCCTGAATGTCTAACTTGTTAGGCCTCGAACGTTGCATAATAACGACGCCTATCCGAATGTCGGCGCATAACATGATTCAATTATGTACACAAATCTTTCCACACACAATTCAAGTGAAAAAGTAAAGGTCTGCACTTTAAGCAATGGAGGATTCTTGTGCTAAGAGCGCCGGAGATGGTCTCCTGGAAAAGGGCGGTTAAAAGAGCAATTGGCGCCCTTTAGAGGAGCTATTTGCCGGGAAAGGGTGATTTCTCATTTGGGTGTAGTAAGAGAGGACCATACATGCGCCCTTTTATCTCACATAGACTGAATTCCATCGCCGTTACCAGCGGCAAAAATGTAGGGAGTATAAAATATAAGACAGAAGCAGTTAGTTTAGAAAGGGGCCGGTTAGGCCACCTTTTAATTGCACATCTAGTAAATGGGAATCGGGAAATTAAATCTTGGGGAAATGAGAAATGCAAATGCGTTCGGTGTAATCTTAATACAAAAAGTTGACCTTTAACAAGCTCCTGATTTGGCATCCTTTCTCCCGCTTTCTCAGAGAAGAAATCATAAAGAAAATTTGCATATAATTTGACCTTGTTGGTCGTTGCTTAATTGGAAACAGTTTCCGTGCAAACAAACATCGATTATATACGTAAAAGTAAACCGGAAGCCATCCCCTTTTTCCTCAGGTGGCGTGGATTTTCTTAATAAGGTCAGGGGTTGAGAATGCTAAATTTATCTTTTCATGTTAAGTCTGTTCCGGTAATTTTATCTGTCATCTCAAATATATCTTTTCTATGGGAACTTTTTATTATCCAGAATTCTTTTTCCAACCCCGCTGATGTCGAAATGCTTTTCAATTCATGAATTCCTAATTATGTTTATTATATTCTTAAATGATTATTTAATGGTAAAAACTACTTCCTCTGACCACTAGTAGAATCTATGTTATTATATTCGAATGATTTGTAGAATTCCGATTTGTTACGACTCGAAAATTTAATTCTCAATAGAAATCAAAAGTATTTCAAAGGCAGGTCCTTGAATACAATAAATTCGTTCGTTCACAGTATATATATCAATGGAGAAAAACACGTAAATTCAACAAACTACTCAATACAAACATAAAACTAAGAAAACCGATTAAATTCTAGATGCTTATGTTGGGGAAAACGAACATTTTTAAGAAAATTGGAACACGTGTGATAAATTAGGATATTCATTGGTGTAGAAAAAAGTACAAAACTCGAATATTTTAAAATTTTTCATAAAATAATTATAAACTTTTTAGAAACTATCAATAAAATAGAAAATTGATAAAATATATATTATTTTATACATATATTAATATATTTCGATATATTAATACTTTTACTGCTTACATTAATATTAAGTGAGTAAAAATGTAAAGTGACGATAAATATTGACTTGTAACCCTGAGGAACTAGGAAAAACGAGGACAAATTTCAAAAACTCGCGAGGATGTTCGAGGACACCTAAAACGAAGGAAATGTCCCCGGATCCCTGAATGTCACCCTACTATCAAAGTGAAGTTTACAAAGTCTAATCTAGAATTATGATTACCTTAAAGAATGATTCAGAGATTCTTATAAGGATATGATACGGGACATCCTAAGAAATCCCATGCAAATAGATTTTCTACATTACGAACCACATAGAATATTCGTCATTAAATTATGGAAGTATTCCAATCGTTTTCAAATCCTCGTCATACGCATGCGATCGGAAAAATTTTCTAATCCAATCATGACGAAGCAACAGTAAACTCAACAGTTTGATTCGCTCAATTACTGACCTTATAGAAGGAAGCTATAAACGTTAAAAATAAACGAAGACCGTATATGGATTTGCCTCAGAAACAGAAAAAAGCCCCGCGCTGGATGGTACGGTTTTTTCTTTAACTGTAGCATTTGTACAATTTTAATTGATTTTTTCTTCCCTGGAACACCTTTTCCCCGTGCGACCAAGGCCGCGCGAGTTTTCTATTTAAAATGCTCGCTATTCATTTTTCCCCTCGTCTGGGCATTTATTCGCATCTCGGTGTTTGTTTTAAATTCCTCATGTCCCGTTGGCCAAATGCTTCTCCATTTAATCCCCTTTCTCCGCGAATACCCCACCGCACGACCTTGCCTCCGAAGGACGACTGCCCCCCTGACAACAACCACCGACTCCCCCCCCCCCCCCCCACTGCCTCTTCCATCTTCATGATTTACCTGATCCGCTTCTATAGCCGATCCTCATTCCCACTTTTCAGAACCGGATCCGAAAGGGACGATCGCGCCACTCCTGCGCAATAAGCCTTTTGATTCGTGCGGAGTTGCGATAGCGTTTGTTCTTGCACGTGATGGGGTGAAACGTCCGAGCGTTTCTAAATGAAGAAGTAGATGAATTTCGACTTCGTGCTCTTCGATGTTGAATTGCGAGAGTTGGGATCGATATTTTTACACGGGAGATAAATGAAATGAAAAACAAGACATGACCAATTATTAGTATCCATTAACATATTCGTGGAATTACTATATGGTCCTTCTTTCTAGTTAGTTTGTTCAGAGATCTTTCACTTTCTTCTTTCATGAGTGACATACCAACAATATAATGATCTGTTGTTTTTGTTTTCAGCAAAAATCCATGCCCACACTTGACTAATTCCACTGATATTTTAATATATACTAATAATTAGTCACGTCTTTTTCATTTCATTTAAAAATGGATAAATTCCATCGAGTATCGTTCGATAGTTAATTTAATAATAAGTGGTATATAAATTTTGGAGTCTTTTCTGAGAATAATTTGGTATCGTAACATAGTCCATAACACTTTTCATGATAAGAATTTCAATGTACATGACTAAAAACTCTAGCAACACCGATTTTCTAGGTTCTAATCCTGGTTAGAACATGGTTATTTGAAAATTAGAGCTATCAGTATCTTAAAAAACACTAAGACAACAAAGGTTATTTCGCGTCTAGAGGCCCTTACCAGCAATCGAACCCGGGACCGCTTTCAACAAAGTCGAACGTGTTTCCCACTTGGCTATTCGTTTACTCTGAATCTGATGTTATTTACTGGGTTAAGTAAGAGAGTTTTCTTGAAACAATAATATTCGCCCATAATATAATAATTGATAGTCATCGAATTATTACGGTCAATTAAATCAATTTCTTCTATTAATCCAACAGTTCTTAGATTATTCATGTATCATGAGATGTCTGTTACACCATCAATAATTGCCAGCAACCAATTTACTACTATTTTTAATCCATAAATCAGTCTGTTACCCAAATTAAATGTTCCGGATGGGTGATTCTTGGAGGATATGACTGTCAATTTTTTTAACCCAGGGCCAACCAAACTGAAAGATGATGTAATACACATACACTTGTTACACAACCGTGCTCTTAGCAAAAACATTCTCATCGTAGAATAACCTACTCATCTAATGGCAACGTAGTCTAATTAAACAAGGAGACAGTGACTAATTTAATGCACTAGTATATTCACGAAAAGAAATAGTGAAATTAGCGGATTTCATGAGCAATACAATTTAATATGCGAACCTTCTACACATGATGATGCATTGTATTTAAATCTCTACACTCCTTGTTTACGGCCGACAAGAAACCAAGCTAGCAGTATCACTTTTGTCTTCTGCACGTGAGAATTTTTTTATCTGTAACCTTTTCTGTTCTCTGTTCTATTCTCGGCGGGTCCATTACCACTTTCACCCTCCCATTTATCTCTCCCATTGTTATTGTGGAATCCGCGTTTTTCGGAATTGAGTAATACAAGTTCAAGGAATTCGAATTGTAAAATGTGACTGTTTGTTTTGGGGACGTTTAATTTATAAAGGAAGGCTAGCAATCTCCGCTAATTTTAATTAACTGTGTAAATCGAATAAAAATTCCTCTTAAACTTAGTCGAACCACTTTATTTTGCTATGCACTATTCTTAGTCTACCTTCTATACTCCGTCTCTAGCTTGCTATAGTGCCAAGATATCCTCTCACACCTCACACAAACGTTGGTTTTTCTGTGTCGATGACATCGTAACACAAGACTATTATGTCTCAATTTAGCTACATATAAAGACAGGGCTAGCACGACTATATAAACAAACCGAGCAACGTTGTGGACAACATAATGTTGGAGTTGAAAATTTTGCTTCGCAAGACAACAATGTTACCTTTTTTGCAGTGAAAAAAATCAGGAATTATGTGAAATTAAGGAAACGTATAAGAGACTTAAGAACATGAATTTCAATGATAACGGTCTAATACGAAGCAGAAGGAAAACTTCCTTATTCATGCATATAAAATACTGGAATTATTTATTAATACATACAGGATCCACAAATGATTTACAACTTAGCGACCTAGGTTTCGGAGTGTCGTTCCATCATCAGGAAAAAGAAAGGCATTATAGAGTTCCACTACATTAAGGCCTCTACAATTCAACGTGTTCCTTATTCATCTTTGAATTCTTGCAAACTTTTATAACGATCATTTGTAGCTACTATATGTATCAGGAGGATTTTCCCTTTTCCAATTTTATATATTTGATATCCTCTTTAAAAATATTGTATTACCAGAAAATTTTATTATTTCAATTACACGAAAAAATGCTGTGCTTACTAGAATGGTTGCGATTAAACTAAAATTATGTACTGAGGTGGCGCAAACATCCCTCGCCTGAGGAGCCAAGCCTTGGCTCCCAAAGTGCTATATACTATGAAAGAGAAATAACAGGATTCCAAAAAAACCTTGCATTACTATAGTACACTGAAATACAGGACTACAAACACATTTTAATCAATCATGTTTTTTCAATGAAGGGAATACGTAGATATCAATCAAGCGTAACTTCTTACCGGATTAAAACACTAATTACAGGGCACCTAATGGGTAACTTCGCATGTTAATTTTTTGGTAAAGGTCTTTTTTGCTGTGTTTGACTCGGGAAAAGAATATTTCGTAAGATACGTGATCAACATTAGTCAAAATCATGAAAAAATGTCGATATGGTACTCAGAGAAGAAATTGCAAAAGAGGATTATGATTTTTTAAATGTGATATAATAATTGTGCTAAATAATAAATGTGATTCTGAAACGAATAATTCATTTCCTAAGCTGAGTTACCACTTAAATCAATGAAGTTATTGAATGGAATAACGATTACTCAGACCTAAAGAGAATTCACTGGCAGGGATATAATATCGACTCGATTTCAGAACTGTCCTTAGCCAATTATGCACAAATTTGCCTTGGTTTCAAAATCTTATCTTTGAAACCGGGTTGATATCTATAGGGCCATGAAGACTAACCTTACGAAAATAAATAAAATTTTTCTGGTTTCATCGAGAATATTCGAGTTACGATTGTTACAATTTCTGACCAAAAATGATACCGCGAAGAAGTATTAGCGTAGCTAGAAAATAAATAGTTCTTCATCACTAAAGTGGAAGTAGAATTAGACATATTTGTATTTACGGGAAAACCTTAACGGTTTTATTCCAAATGGATTTATATTAAACCCATCTTTAATTCTAACTAATTAATTGATTAAATCTCATTCTAGTAGCTAATGTAATATTCTTTCACTTGCATAGTATTCTAAATGGTTAGAATTTCATTACGCATACTTTTGTGAAGATTGACCGCTGAGATTCAACATTGAGTTTTAACGATAAAATTAAACTATAAGTTGTTAAATGTGGCTAATGAAAGCCGTGCTGATTGACTGCTATGACACGAGAAAGAGAGAATTCCAAATTGAGAAACTGCTCTTAGGGTAACTGATCTTGAAGTACTATGAAGCTGTCACCTGTCGCTATTTCTGTGAATTGAAGGAAGCGACAAGGAAAAGCGTAAGTATAGTATGAAACTTGAGAGTATTATTGCATTTTTTGCTTTTCGTATGTTTTTCATATGGGCCATCACAAAAAATATATTGACATTATTGTTGAATTACCTTTATCATAGTTAATAATGATGAAATTCCTCTCCAGTAAATCATCAAACAGTATCAGTTAAAGTACTTTCTAATGGTTAGCGTTAGGTTTCTTAATAGTTAGCGATAACTATGAAAGTAAAAAATTTTCACTAAGGTAGTGAGAAGAAACCTTTTTAAAGACTAATTTTCGTAAATTAATTATGCGATCGACTACTTTGATGAACGGTTGCGAAGGATACATAACAAACATGGCCGAGGACGCAAATAACTTCGCTTACTTAGCTGGAAGTAAGACGTTGAAAAATGGAGCGAAGCAAAAAGAACAGGAGTGAGAAGATAAAAGGAATGGTTGCCAGGCGACCAATCAACTTTCCCCGTCTGCACGGCTCAACTGCGAAGGAAAGATAGCCGCAGCGGCGTGTGGGCTTCGCCAAGGAATGAATAAAAAAATGGGTGTTCCAGTAACAACTAACCAGGTCTGCTTTTCGAACCAAAAGTCACTCTTCATATTATGGGAAATTCTTCGTCAGTCATCAGTTCTTCCGAGAGCCTCGTTTTAAAATCCACTTGTATTTCGTTTCGTAGCTCGATCGAAGCGATAAAATCGTACACGGGTGTTGGAAAAATATGCAGAAGCGTGATGGGAAAACATTTCCTCTAACATTTCTAATTGACTACATTTCAAATACACCGATTTTGTCAAATATAATGACAGTAAACATTTTCAAAAATCGCTCATATCTTGTAATTTATTATTCCATGGGATTCTTTTTCGCTTTAAGTTCCAGCCATGCAATCTTTCCGTTTAAAGCGTTTTTTTAATATCGATGTATCCATATACAAAGATATATGTATGAGCATATCTACAAGGTATCTACATAATATTATGATTTAAATTTATTTTTTGATCTATATAAGGAGACCCGTCAAAGTCACTTAGTAGTAATTGAACAAGATTACTAGACTTAGAGTTTTCCGCTGCGGAATATCATTAGCATGATTTATTTCCTATTAACAATTATATCATTCTGATTTCACTTATTAACCACTTTCTAACCCATTTTAACTTTGATAAAACTTTAATCTTTCTGAAAATTACCAAGAACGGTGATCTTTAATCTTGATTGCTTTATATCAAGGGAATTCAGTTGCTATCGAGTTAGAACACTGATCGCTCAACTACCACCTGCAAACTTATGGATTTATTAGGACGAGAATGATGTATAAATTTTATTCAGTATTTTCTAATCTCCAGTAGCACTTCTATTTGATTATTATATTCTCCAATACCCATATGAATTTGTATCGATTTTATTAGGAATATGCAAATTTCCTTCGTTTCGGGCTAAAATTTGTAGAAATTAAAAACGTTGGGTAGTTTATAATGACCATTCGCGATTGATTGAATGCCCTCCAGCAATCTAAAGGTCGATCATTTTTTTGCCATATTTACCTTGAATTACTTGTGGAAGCTTTGATTTACATTGAGAATTAAAACTGCCCTTTTTATGTGTATTTTAAAGGCAGTTTTGGCGCCTCTTGTCTCACAGCAATACTCGAAACAAGGATGGGTCCGTTGGAATTACTATTGATTCGGCTTTTTACAAAAAAATGAGTTTTATTTTTTATATCAACCGTAGATGCCTGAATTTCTGACAAATAAAGCTTGGATAAACTGTCTAAGAAGCTAAAATAATATTTTTTAAAACCAACTAACTAAAGATAGCTAAAGTCGTAATATCGCGAATAAATTACTTATCTCTTGCCAGAAACAAAGATTCGTCCAATTATCGTTCCGAACTATAAATAGATTTTTTTGTTCAAGTCAAGTTAGAGATATATTGGGGATAGTGAGTGAAAAATAATGACGAAAGGATAGCGTCAGACCCACGTTAAATTCTAATAATGTTACCAGAAATGTGTTAAGCCAAATATCTTATCAGTCACAATCGTATGTTTGAGGGAAAGTAGCCGAAAAGCTAAGGACGAAACAAATTAGAGCATGGTTAAATATTTAGAGGTCCTTTAGTCAATGTTAAAAATTGACAATAGCTGCTTGGAATGATACGAAATTTTTCCTTGCAAATTAACTCAAATTAAAATTATTATTTCATATCATATATAAACCTTAGTAAGACCCCAATCGTTAATTTGAATAAAATTTTACTACATTAGAAAATAAGGTTTTCACGTCATCCAGTTCGGAATCCCTATCATTAAAACTCTGAGGACGAGCTTTAGCGAAAGTTATCAAGTATTTTCGTTAAATAAACAGAACTTGGCAAAATTAGAAGTGCTCAAACTAGTAATACTCTTAACAAGTAAAAATTGTATTGTTCCAAGATTTCAGAGAGATACGAGATCAATCGAATTCATATCGCAGAGATTTTCTGGGGGATTAGATTTAAGGCTTAGCAATACAGAGTATATTTTAGAAAATTTCCAGAAATTTTAGCTAATATAAGGAAGTTTTTTCCAAGCTTATCAAAACACAAAGTGCCATCAACTAACAAGGCTTCTCTAAGAGCTGCAGAAAATGCTGGCGATTTAATCATTCAACCTCTTCTTTACGGAATTTTCCACCGTAAAATCCTTGTTTCCCAAGGAAGAGAACACTTAGCTACATACTTCAATGAAGGAAAGCTCTCTTATTGTTCTAAGAAATAAATACAGCGAGACACTAGTGAGATTGTAATGAAAAATCCTTGAGAACTGATGGTAGATACGTGGTTAAAATTTGCAGGTATTCTAGCAAAATCTTGAAAAATGTATTTAAAAAATTTAAGAATCGTATTTCTTAAGGGCGAAAGAGGCGTGAAACGTACGAGGGTGGTCTGAAAAGTTTCCGACCCCAGATTTTTCAGAAATCTGCAGAAGATTTTCAGAAAACATGTCGAGAAATGGCGAAATGTCGGAAACTTTTCAGACCACCCATGTATTAATTTCTGGAACATGTTACCAAATAAGGTCGAAAATTCCTGACAGCTCCTAAACATTCACAAGTTAATTGGTGTCTTGTTCATAGTCACCAATTCGCACATTTGAACAATGTGCCAAAATTTGTCTCAATACATTGGGGTGTGATAACCAATAAAATCTGTGAGCTGCCAAATTTTATGTCCTGTCAATCCACTCTCATCCACTTTCATAATGCACATATTATCATTAATGAGACAACTTTCTAGGCTCGGGGTTTAAATCTGCTCGGTTTTCAATTTTACGTGACTTTTGATGGCTTTCCTTTCATGAACGCCATGTTCTGGATTCATTTTTATTTATATATTCCTTAGGTGAACGTGAAACTCGATTCTCCGGGTAATTAAACTTATTTTATTCCTGTGAAATTCCGACCTCGCCCGTTTCCCTCACAGGCGAGGAAGTGTTGTGGTAAAACATCCAACTGTGGATTCAGGCAAAATACAACTTGATTTCGGAAGGGGCTGCTGGGAAAGTCGGAAAAGGAAGGTCGGTCACAAAAGCATATGTTACCAAAGTTAACCATTAATAATTGGATTCCTTAAAAAATAAATTAAGATGTATGTATGCAGTTAGAATGTTGCATGAATTGACCAAGTTCACAAATGTTACGTGAATGCTCGTAATGAATAGTTAATGATGATAACTCTTTAATGTCATACCAAGGGAGTTGGCAAGCATGATGTGAATTACTAGGATAATATGGCTAAGACAATGCTTCCGCAGTAAATTACCCTGAGGTTAATAAATAATTCGGTATTAATTTTTTATGATCTAATCGACATATGGTATAAAATAAAAATATGAACAAATAATACCGCTAGATGAAATTCTATAGCTGAGAATCGAACCTAGAGCTACTCCTCCGAGATAGATGATAATAATATATAGTTAAGTAGTTAATAGTAAAAAGGTGTTCCGAATCCATGAAAGATCGCACTTATTTCACAAATATTAAAAAGAGATTGGACGCAAAGAAAAACTTCCGGTCCACCGCTACTTTTTTTTCTCAAATATTTTCGAGTCAAGGTAAGTAGAGGTGTTAGCCTTCAATTTTACTTTCCGAATAATAAAATTTTAAAAGTATACATGACAATAAAAACTTCAGACGCTTCTACTAAAAAATATTTTTTTTTGAATCGCGCGCTTGTCTGAATAAATTCATATTTATGAGGACGAGTTTCAAATCAATGACTGTAAACGATGGATATTTTTACTGTCGATAACAACTAAAATATTGAATTAATGTTACAATAAATGAGAAAATACTGCCAAAGACAAAATTAACCTTTTTCTAGGCACTTTAGCACAACATTAAAACGATGATTTGTAAAAGAGTTTTAGCATAGGTGTCAGTAATTTCTCACTGTCGGGGATGGCTGTTGAATTCGCATTGTTCTTTTCATTTCACCAAGAAGATATAGATACTTGCCAAGGTTTGGGTAGTGCCGCAAATACCTATCTCAACGGGACATTAATACCAGTGCCTTCATTCTCTCCAACTATACGTTAATACGTGACAAAATCCTTAAAAATACAATCGATATAAAGTAATTACTATAAAGAAACTCCGTGCTTATAGATTTTAATCTAGATCCCTCCTCACACGCTAAGAGAATGCTTCTTTTTGCAAAATTATCGAGTGCAGGCAATCACCACCATTACCAATACTTGAGATATTAGCAGTAGTAACCTATAGCGTTTGATTCGATTATCAGTAAGATTTGCGTTTATTTACACTAACATTGATAACTAGAATTTGCCTAAAGGGAAAACTTGGTTGTACAATTGACTAACTTCTAGACCCATTAGGATGATTACACAAGGGTTCAATCAGAAGTATATTCTTATACTGGGTTTCAATAACGTATTAATAACTCGTATCTGGAAGACTACTGGGCTAGCTAGCCTTTGTGTAATGAAAATGATTTTTAAATTTACTATCAAGGGTGGATATGATAGATGGCTAAATTGATTTTGCATAGAGAGCCATCAGAGAAAAAATATCGGGAGAAATTATAGCAATCATTTCCGTGGCTCTGAACAAAAACAATTTCAACCACTCTGTGCCGCTTTCAAGCAAATCGCCGGCCTCATTAGCGATCTGGAACGTCATCAACACGAATTAGTCATCTTGATGGGACGTCGAAATTCAATTCGCACGCCGACGCTTTTTTCACGGTTGTTACTTCGTGGGGAAATTCACGCCCTCAAGTCGAGATTTTAATGCGTGTAAAGCATATGTGTCAATACTTTTAGAAGAGTGGAATGTTTGAAAGATATCATTCACATATGTATCTTTTCATGCTAATACTTCGTGCCTCCTTTCTCGTTAAAAATATTTTCCGGTTGATTTCAACAGTCCCAGTTTTAACTAGTAGTGGTGGACCTAAATAAAGGCAAATTACAATTCTACATGGGATTTTTCCTGTATATTTCCCTAAAACGGAAGAAAGACTATATCATATATGTTTTTTTTAATCTGATTCAAAAGACATAACTAGAGGTGTGCGAAAATTCAAAATTTCCAATCGCGTCATTATTTTATTTCACAAAAATTTCGGATCGAATCTTCATCTAACTCGAATTTAATCAAATAGAATCAATAATATAATACGAATTTAAGTAGCGGAAAATTATTTTTTCGTTAATCTTTCCTGTGCTTGTACTTATTTTTTCAACTTTTATCGGAAATTTGCATGGAACATCTTCCACCTATAAATATATACAAAGCAGAAATTCTAGATGTGCTTGCCTAAGATTGGAGTCCACACTGTTATTCCAAGTTCTACCAGACTTCGCTTACGCGTCCTTTGAGATCAAGATGGAATTACTGTTGCGTTTTCATTTTCTAAGTTTGCTGGATTCGAACCAAGATCGATCGGATAAATTTCCGTATAGAATGAACGTTAACTTCAATTTGATAGTCTTTATTCATTTGCAAAATTAAATTGGAAAAAGCAGTCATAAGAAATTCAGACAAAGATCAAAAGATGGAAAACTTAACCAAGAATTTTATTTTGTCGTAGAAATTCATCATAGATTTGAAACGAAAATTTACCAAAGCAAAAATTTGCCCTATCCCATAGTCGTGGCTTTTTGTAACTTGTATTTATCCTGCTAGGTGTTACCAACTACAAAGCATCAAAATATGATATCCTTGAATTTTACCATTAGTTTTTAGTATTTAAATTAAAAAGAACATGAACGATTTAGGATATCTAAAAATGATAAAACATAGCTAGAAAGAGCTTTTAGTGGAATGTAAAGGAACAAGTCATTCATTAGGGACCAATAAACGTCATAATTTTACTGTAAATATTTGTTCGAAAAAAAGGCAAGGAATATTTTATAATATAACACGCGTATGAAACGTAGATCTATTTATATATTTTATTTATACGGTCAAAAATTCCTATTTACATGACGTACTATTAGCAAAATTCATCCTTACTATTTACATAAGGGTGATTCGGAGATTCCTTCAGGAATATTTTATGAGGCATAAAGAAAAGGTCTACGAAAGATGATAGGGAGTTCATGTATTTAAAGAGTGATGTATAGCGTTGTTTAGAGGGATATCCTACAGGTAGAAACACGGAAAAGAGGAGTAATCCGAGAGAACCTGTGCAGAACATGTTATTAAAATGATGACACCACACCAATTCGACGTAATCACATGGGCATTTAGCCAAGAAAAAAATTTAATTCATGCAATTCATATTAACATGTTTATAAATTCAAAATTTTTTTCTAAAAGTTGGCGGCCCTTTGAGCTTGGTTTGCGGTTCACATAACATCACGCTCTTAAATGACTCACGATCACTGAGCGTGAAGGAAATCGAAGAAGCGTCCCGAAATGCAGAATAGTAAGTAGCACGTCATTCAGTTGGAAGGTACAGCTAAGGCACGCGATCAATGAAATATTTAGCAACAAATAAGAAAAGAATCGAGTAATCTTATTACAGAATTTATCAATAGACAAGCTTCGAGAAATTTAAACCATTTTCTGAAGTCGATACTGTCTTTATTCGAAACTGGTTAATCAATTCTATGATATGATGTAAAAGTCTTCACCGGTTAATTCCTTGAAAGTGTCTTACAACAAAATGAAAGCTCTATCTTAACGTCACAAAAACAAAGGAAATTATTGCATGTGGAAGGTGGCTCTGTAATCGTTAATCAATCTAGATACGATATTAATAATTGAGATTTGATGCTTTGAGATTTGATTTTAAAGTTAATCAACCTTTAGGACTAAGAATGCAGAATAGCGATATCTTGGTCCAATCTTCAATAACTAGTCTTTAAATTAATAGTTTTACGGTAGTTACAGAATCACAGTCTTGACGTAAGTTAACCCACCGTAAATAATTATGCCTTATTGACGACTGACATAAGAACTGCTTGACGTAACAAACGTTCAGGAAAATTCCTAATAGGCTCAACATTCTCCGCCGGAGAAGAATTCACGCGATACCTTTCTTGTGCTTTCCTTACAGTTCACAGCCTGTACAAAGCGCATTGTATGTTATTATTTTAAGATATTTTATTTGAGGGGATTCTAAAATTTAACTGCTAAGCTTAGACTAAGAAAGCGATAGAAAAAAGAAATAATGAAGTTAATATATGCCATAATGCAAAAAGTACTACACCGTAATTCTTTCTCCAGTTCGCAGTTATAAATGCCAATTTTGAAAAGAATAACCCTTAAAGAAATATGATTCAATACTCATCTTTTGTTGATAGATTTTTAGGAATGTATAAGAACAATAGTTATTTATATTAGTTACAGATGAAAGTCTGCCGCACAATTTAAATTTTGGATTTGCGGGAAAGATTTCTCGATTTACAAATCTATAAATGTAACGATTAAGATCAAAAATATATGTTTCTAATTACGACAGAAATATATTTTTGAAATTACGAGCGAATGTAACCTTACTTAGTTTACTATTAGATTTATCTATAGGTATTTTGATTAGGTTCCTCCTAGTCAAATGAATGAACAATAATAATTGTCACTACTAGGAAAAACAAAATCTATAATAATAAATAAAGAATAAATATAAAACTTTATATTTAAAAAAGGTTTAAATATATCAAATTAATAAATTTAATATTAAAAGTAATTATCATTAGTTATGATAATTCTTTCAACCAAAAACAAATATGATAATTCTTTCAACTAAAAATAAATCAAAGAGAGAGGTGTAATTAACTCCATTGATTCGAGAGATAGCAGCCATAGAAGGAAAGAAACTTACAGCAGAAACAAAATACAGCGGAACAATTTTGGACATAGGATTTGAAAGTGTAGCTTTAAAACGTTTAAGGGGGATGGAAAATTCAATTCTGTGTTCACCTTTCAAATCCCAATAAAAATGATCTGTTATAGTAGCGGCCACAGTGCAAGTTTAAACATCACGACACTGTCACGCTACCAAAGAACAAAATGAGAACCCGAGGGCGTTAGAGGCCGTTCATAATCTGTCTTCACGCATCATTTAGGATTTCAAGCTAAAAATTTTCTACGCTCATGTGGTACTTACAAATGCGGAAATCTCCCTGTCTTGTATTGTGAAACCCTGCGATCGATGATACAGGACTCGTTTTCCTTGGAAAGTGTAATTCAACATGCCTCCTACAACCAATGAACGAAGATATCAAAATCATCATAATTCAATTATCTATGATTTCCTCAGAAGATTCCATGACGTGGGAAAAGATGAGTGTAACCAATTCTCATCATCGGATTAGTCATATGTTCTTAGAATCTAATTCGATAATTTAAACTATATTTTAATAACAATCGTCCCTATTTATATGTATTACATGAAATTAATTTTACTTTAATTCCATGCATCACCGAAACATTTTTCCCAAAAAGTTGGAATTTTGTCGATGAAGGCATTTTTCAAATTGGAAACATTTTATAATACCAATTTAAAAGCGCATTACTACTTAATGCGTGCTAAAAAAATTAAACGAAATTTATTTATGAAATTTTGGTAGGGTCACAATCATACATGAAGGAATGTCTCTATGAATTTACGGATATTTTAAATACTTGATACGATTTCAACGTTTCATCTTTCCTTACCACATATAATGATTCAGTGACTATCGAAGGTGACCTCAATTTTTCTTATTAGAAACTGAGATCACCATCGAATTCCACCATACTTCCATTGAACTTCATTATTCGTATCTTTATGGATATGAGCATAAGTCTCATTCACTTACTTATATAAATACAGTATCAATATATTATGTCAATTAATTTTAAATTGCCGTTATTTTCCTGCCATTTATGGTAAAATATGGTCAAATGCAATCAAACGTTAGTTGTTAAGAAACTTCGGAGAATAGAGAGAGGTGAGAAAAGAGAGATACTTTCGTAATTTTCTCACATAAAATTTTAATTAAGAATTGAAATTATTTTTCCTGTAATTATTGTGAGGATACATTTCCGCTCCGGAATGACACAGGGGGGAATTAGAAAATAACTCCTTAATGAGAATTACTTCATCGAGTAAATGTTACTTTTAATTTACATCACTTCTTGATATACGTATTCACGGGAATTTAGTAAATGGCGCTGCAAAAAATAGTCAAACACATATAAAACGCCCCCGCTTAATACACGGTTTTCTCTCGGTTCCTTTCACAATGAATGCAGAGTAAAAATACCGTTTAAGACGCTCTGATAACCGTTTTGTGAAGCGAATTTTCCCCTTACTCACAACAACAAGCTTAACAAACAATTTATAGACCAAAAATCGTTCACAATATTCTTCCAGAATAGTCTATATGATGAAAACTACTTAACTGATGAGTAGCTAAAGTTAGTAACAAAGGAAGATGCTTTCTTTGTACATACGAAAAGTAGACCATTCTTAAAATATATGACGAAATGGTAACCAATATTACAAAAATATTTTGCGGAGTCTCTAGACATCTACAGCTGCGTTCCTTTTCGTTTTTTAGAAGTAAAGAGCTCATTTGAACATCAAAGACCCAAAAAACCTTCCATTTTGTTTTCTGGTGTGTAAAAAATAAAAATCTGTAATATTTCGGTGTTCGACGAATTAAGGGTTGGGATGAGTTATCAGGAATTGAAGGAGAGGGAATTAAATAGGGAATGTGGAGGCACATGAACCTACCAAAAGGTAGAGAAGTTGTGTTAGAAGTAAGAATACTTGTATATAATATACCCCGGTGATAACCTGCCTATCCTGCTTACAACGTTATTTTCATTCAGATCCTTGAAAAACGCTTTCATTATGTTTTATTGTATACATATAGTACTGTATATTGTAAACGTTAGAAAACTGCAATTAAAGAAAGAGAACCCTTAGCATTATATTGGATACATCTGCATCCAAATATTTTTTGGGCCGATGATTACCCAAAAAAATGTGTAATCATCATTCCCAAGAGGATATGGTGCTATTTAACCTTTTATAAAAACACACATAATTCTTAATGCATTCTAACGTTCTAGCTTCAACA
Source organism: Pachydiplax longipennis (assembly GCA_036926295.1). Lineage (NCBI taxonomy): Eukaryota > Metazoa > Arthropoda > Insecta > Odonata > Libellulidae > Pachydiplax > Pachydiplax longipennis. The sequence continues at coordinate 27,589,831 of JAVFKF010000019.1, forward strand.
ACTTCCGCAATCTCGGAGACATAGTAATGCTCTTTCCCATACTCTTTCGTCGAGCGTCTCCAATAACTTCATCAACGGGCAATATCCGATGAATTAAAGAAACTTGTTGAAAAGGAGGCCCTTGAGGAGAAGAACTTTCTAAAAGAACATAATTCAGCTGTTAACGTTATGCTCCAATTACTCCCAAGTTGGGTAACAATCGCGAGCCATCGTATGGTGTGCGAATCCAGCAATTTCATCAGAATCAGAAGCGGATGACCCGTTCGAAACGAGACCACCGGTGTGAAATGCTACTGATCGATTTCTTACGCTGAAATGGGTTAGCTAGGGAAAAGTGCCAATAGTCAATCGGAGGAAAAAGAACCGCGGTTTTTTCGTGCCAGGAGAGTGATTTATGAAGGGAAAAAAATTCGACTCCAAACCGACAAGAGAGCACAATTTTTAGAATTATAAGCTTTCGTAATTTTCCTGACAGGAGTGGAATTGTATCGATCTAGTTTGATCGAAATCGGAAAGACAGTTTCTACAAGAAATGGGATTCGAAAGAACTAATTATGAGAAGAATATCGAAGGCGATAATCGGCGTGGAGAAAGTGAGGACGCTCAAATAACAGTACTTTGAAAACATTCGTCTCGAATCATTTCGTTTTCCGGATTCGACTCTATATCCAATTCGCTTTAGACGAGCCTTAAAAATCTCCTAGCCTTTTTATGTTACTTTTTTGCGAAATTATATGCGGAAGGATAGTTATTTCTCTATGCCTCCGAACTTCCTCCGATTATTATTTTCTGACTGGAGGCAGTGCCGGTCTATTTTAGATGTGTGGGAAACGTTTCATTTGGCCGCCCCTATTGAGAAATTATTAACTGATGTTAACTCAGAGAATACTTGTAAGAGGGTTACGTAAAGGAAAGCTTTACATAGCCTAAACAAAACCGTGGGAATGTATGAGGGTGATTGATTTCACAGGTAAAAATCATGATATCCCATGGAGAATGATTGCTGGTTGATGTTAGACCGGCTGTCTATGGCTTTTGCCCAAACTACTATCGCTGTGTGTCGGCACTGCTGCTAAATGTCAATCTCTGTCAGGAAACACTCCCTTAACGGTAAGGAGTGGACTAAACCTCTTAAGTAAAACGCACTCCCAAAACAGATCGTCTCCTATACTAGCACTCATTGGAGTATGTTTGATGAGTATTCAGAAGTATTCACCGAAGTATTCATGAAGTCCTGTAAAAGCCAAAACCCATCCATTTCTAAGAGCCTTAAGCCCAGGATAGAGAATAAGGTTTACTAGGCAAGATGAGGAGTGAGGTAGTTAGCTATTATTTCCCTCACTTAATGAAAAGATACGAGTCGAAACCGTCTACATAAATGCGCAACTATCATATAAATAGCTCATGAGCATAACTTCAGCACTTCTTGCGAACTCTCGATCAAGAAAATTTTGAGGCATTTTCATACAAACATCATCAGTATAAGGAAGTGAGCAATTCACAATTAGGTTCGCACACGTATAATAAGAATACCAATTAAATTGGAAAGAATTTAAAATAAATACACTATGAAATCAATCACAATTATACTGCAATGATGATGAAATAAGATACACGATTCGGTCTTAACTCTTACCTGTAGATATTGTTTTTTAAATTAATGATACATGCATTTGAGTATTTAATTTGTACTCTCAACGATTCTTGAAGTTTTATTTTATAGATTTCAGATATTTTTATCTTGCATACAATATAATAGTTCACCAAAGTTTACTAATATTAATGATACTCCAATGCAAGCATGAAGGTCCCATGCAATTACTTGCCCAAGGCCTCGAAATTCACACACATTAGCCACTCTTTATTTTATTTTTACACGGCAAATTTTTGGGACGCTATGTATATACTTTCAAATTTTCTATCCAATATTCAAAACGATTTCATGAAAAGAAAAAGTATGCTATACTGATATTTATCAATCTTCTATATGAAAAAGAGGCATGCAGATATCCTTTAGGACTTCACTTACATTAGTGTCTTCTCTATTCGTGAGATCAATTATTTGCCCTAAAACGTTTAAAACTTACTTCGAAAATAATTTATGAGAATTTAAATAACGAAAAATTTCTAGTTGAAAGATTATCTGAAATTGGAGTGTCAGAGAGATTACAATTTTTCCATACTTAAACGCAGTAATTAATAAATCTCTTAGGCGTTATGAAACGGAGAAATTTTCACGATGGCTTAAAAACGAAAAACTAACCATTATGATATACTCGCTCGTAAACAATGCTGCTATTAGATCTGTAATCAGATAATTAAAGATCGATGAAGTTCATTTACAGCGAAAGATTACAGCTAATAGATTGCGATGGAAGCATCTGTAACGAACGTTTGTTGAAAAGAATAGGCTTTTGCGAAGAGCAACTGACATGTTCTAGTTACAATAAAAGGAAGTACGTGAACAAGTCTTGATAAGAAGCTATTACTGTAAGAAAGAATAAGAGCATCAAAGTAACATAACATTATATGTCCAAGTGAAAAATCTATGTCCCATTAAAGTCAAGCTACACGGGAAGAATAGGATTGAAAATTTATGGATATTTCCATCGCCATAATCTCTGATCAAGTTAAAAAAAAATAAAAACATTTTCATGCAATTTATGAGCATTTTCAAAAAGGGATCAAGAGTAAAGTAATAAAATTCTAGAGTTTAAGATCGGATTCTTGTCAGTCCTGGTGTATGTATGCATATATTTATGTGTATGCGTGTGTGTATACGACAGAATATAGACCAAAAATAATTACGATATAAAATACATAAACGACACCTTTTTTAAATCACCCCTAGTCAATAATTTACTTTAATACTCAGATTTGGAACCTTGCGCTAAAGGTAGAATCCCTATAGCGAATGTCAATTGGATCTCTATCCATGTAGAGCATGGCTAAAATACCAATACCATCGATACCGGAGAGCTTGATAATTGGTTTAATTCAGCTCACCTTTAATCGAAGCACATTAAGAGGCTCTAAAAAACTTAATTGAATGATTTTTCTTACAGAAAAAGCGTAATCGATCTTTTATCTAAATATTTTTCTCGGAGGAATTACCTCTATAGACGTAGACTTCGAATAATGGCGTTTGAAAGTCTACTTTTTGCGCAACCGCACGCTATCTGTTATCAAGATAAACTTAGTTCCATCATCAAGATTGCCGACAACTTTCCATTTAACAGATGAACCGATTCCGAAGTAGGTGCTTTATGTCTCCGCTGAGATCGAGCGGTGAAAAACCGTTCTATAAAACGAGCGGCGGAATAATTTCGCAGTCTTTTCCCACACCGAGCATTCCGTTAAACGGGTAATACACGAGATTAGGCGACATTGGCGAATAATTTCTACTGACCCAATGATATTTCGAGATCTCAATCGATGATAACCAATCCCCCAGAGAGGGGGGTTTAAAGACGAATTCCTCTCACAAATAACAGTCATTCAACATTATTTCGAAGTAGAGTAGACGGGCATTACCACCGCAACATAAACGGAAAAAAGAAGAAAAAGGTTTTATAACGAAGATCTGTAAATATGATAAACGATATGCTCATTCTTCAACTTACATTGCTTGACTTTAATTTAGACATTATTTTTATTAAATAAGTTGTTTTATCTCTGTATTTGATGATTTAATTAACATTCCTATCGTTATAACCTTTTAACTAAAATATTATTATATTCAATCTATGTTTGTGCCGATTTCTTCGTGTATGTTCTCTGTTCTGTTTTTACAAGCTCTACAATCTCTTTTTTTAAATTTATATAACGAAGGGATGGATGTAAGAAGAGACTTTATAGTCTCAATCTTGCCCTATATAAAGTCCATTATTATTTTCCTATTTAGTAGAAATTAATGATTTTTGTTTGTAAATTTTCCTTGCGTTATTTTTTGGATATAACATTGATTGTCCTCACTCTATAATGTAAAATGTAGCGCTTTCTGATGAGTCTATCAAGACTCAGGAGGACTAGAATTTTTTTATTCCTTGTAACTTGTTTTGTTTCTTTCTGCAACTCAACCCAATAAAGGTGGCAGGGACCGGTAACGATCGACTTTTTGCGAGGGAATCACGGAAGCCTCCCTTTGAAATGAAAAGGAACAGAGTTGCAGTAACACTTTCGCATTATGGAGGGCCGTTCTGCCATTCACTTCCAGAGAGGTCCGTCTAAGGAACGCAGAGAAAATTGGCAGGGAAAGGATTTCGGCGGGCGAAACAAGGCCAATGGTCTCCGGTTGCTGGAATATGGAAATGCTCCATGGAATGTCCCGTTCTCAATGCATCGCTTTCCTAAAGAATCATGTACCGATTTCAACTTGCTCTCTTTGTTCCAAAAGTCCACCTTTCTCAGACGTGGCACCCCATGCATCATAATTGCTTCTAATTTTCTACGTGGCGGGGGGAATTGTGTTCGACCTAGCGGCTAACAGGAAGTTATCACGCAGGTGGTTTTGAGATGGTCTTTCTCTTTCTTTAAGACGCAAAATGCTAATGGCGCGTGGAGGGTTAAATTAATAATTTAGGAACTCTGAGAATTACACTGCGTAGTTCAGAAGAAGATACAGCTGCTATACCTTCAACACCTACAGCGCCGTTTAATTTGTAAAAATGACGTAGTATGTATAACTGTATGAGTTTGACATAACTTAGTGTGTTGGTCTTTTCGAAAGATGAGAAGCTAATACCTCTCTTTAACATTTTAAAAATTTAGCGGTCCTCTTACTTCACCGTGTAGTGCGTTTAACAATATTTTATGTCGAACAAAAGGAATATTCGCATTATTAGATAAATAATTCAATGAGCAACGTTTTTCATTTTGCTCCAACGTTCTAAAACAAATGAACTGAACTATCATATCACGACATATTTCCTATGCATTGAATAGAAAATAATTTTCTCATTAGGCTTCCGAATAGCCAAGTGGGAGGTGCGTTCGACTTTGGCGAAAAAGTTCTCAGGTTCGAATCCCGGTGCAAGCTTACGTGCTAAATGACCTGTAGAAGCACTCTTAAAAATACTACCACTGTATAAATATCCCTCCGTATGCAGCAGGCGTACCTGCGGAAAATGCCAATTAAGATTTTTTTACCGTCATAAATTCAGAGATGACCGGTTCTCATACATACAGAAGAAAAGAGAACCGTTATCCGGAACAGGATGGGTGATTTACATGGAAATTCATCGCACAAACGTTTCCTGCAGATGGAAGTCATCAGCCCAGCAATCGGTACCTTTGTTTAAATGTTTCATACCCGGAGACATCATGAAAGGCTTTTTGAAGCATACCGACGGGTACGTACTTGAACGCACGTAGTGGATCATTACGTAAGATTGTTTTTCTCGCAGAAAACCGGCCTAAAAAGGGTGTCGAACCCGGGCCCCCCGGGGAGGTCGGCTTCGCTTTTCACAGGGGGGGCAGGTGCGCATGTGAAAGAAGGTGGTGGCCAACTTTCACCACCCAGCTGTCCACCTGCCGCACCCCCTAATACCCCATCCCTCGCCGCCCCACACCTCACACCCCGACCGCAACCCACTCCTTCCAGTGAACGCCCCCTCCGATCCCACGGACAGAAAGGTCTGCGCTCACAACTTTCTTTCCAGGCTAAAGTGTTCTCTCACCCCTCTGCCTCCCACATCGCCTCTCCTTTCTCCCTTCCAGCGCCGTTGCGAAATCCGCAATTTCCCAAATGTTGATCCGATATCGCCATATTGATTGGCGTCGAGTGATTTTTAGCGGTTGAACGGACTTTAGTGACACAGATGACTACGTGAACAAAAAAAATCTACCATTGTGAGGGGATTGAATTTTGCTCTTCGGTGGTGGTGGTTTTGCATCGGGACCCTGGGAATTGTTGTCTGAAGACGTGTCCATCGACCTGTTGCACTGATTGGTTCCTCGCACAGTTTGGCTGCGATTCAGCTCTCCAGAAATTGTGCCATGAGCATAGGGGAACGCAGATTCCGAGGCGATATCATTCCTCAGACTACTTCCACGGTTTCGCAACCCTTGCATCACCGCAGCTTTCCTTGAAAAAATCCTCCGCGGAGCGCAATTTTCGAAGTTATTCAAACAAATGGGGATCGTTCTGTTTCGCTGCGGATGCGAAGCTATGCCTCAACACGCGATTATCATTTCGAGTGTAGAAATGCATACGACGGATCTCAAAGGAGGACGGGGAAACACTCGTAGATCTTGAGTATATTGGAAAAACATACATTCCTTTGAAACCTCACGTTTGATTCTGAGTGCACAAATTAAAGGAAAAGGTCAGGAAGGGCTAAATTTTGCTAATGAGTGCAAATCAAACTGCATACGAAGAATTTTGAAGGTGGAAAAACTTGTGGCAGAAAATAGTCTTGGGAAATAGAGACTCATTTGATACAGACTTTTCAAAATTTCATATTTGATACTAAGAGCTCAAATTATGAGGATTAGGTCAGGAATTACCAAATTAGGTCAGGAAATTCGAAATACCGATGCGCAACCTCCAATGTTTCATCTCAGCGGTAAGGAAATCAGTGTTTAACTATTTTGAATAAATTTAAGATTTCAACAGATTTAATCAATAAGATAGAAATAAGAATACGGGTAAAAGAGATGAATATTATGGAGAAGACTTAGTTGATGACGACACTCCACTTTAAATGAAAAACGCTCAGATTTACCTATCTGCCCCTTATATAAAATATCCGGGACTTTAAATTATTCATATTTACGTAAAATATTATTATAAAATGAATATATTATCTCAGCGTAGACTTATTATTCAATAATAGCGGTGAAAGGATTGGGTAGGCCTCATTCCATTCGTCTCGAAAAACTGAATTGTGAACTTTGCAATAGTACAACAGTTGAGTGGATAACTAGATAAATAACTTTCTCTTCCTTTCCGATACACTGAATTACTTTTTACTCTTAGCCATTTGCTCCTAAGAGATAACCCTTCGGATCTGAGAGACAAATATCCTACCAGAGATTTAGAATTCTTAATAATATGTTCAATATTAAGTGAACCAGCGTAGTCGTTTCATGTAAACATTCACCGACAAGTTTATGTCACATTATATTTTTTTTATATACTACCTCTCTACGTTTAACATTACATTTACGGAAAGAGTATTTCTTTCAAGTATAGCAAAAATATCGTCATCCAAGAAGATTACTTGTATCAGCTTCGTTTCGGAGACTTCTAGTAGAGCTACGCAGAATCCCTCCATTTCTGAACCTGTTTCTCCATGTATATTATATCTCCACGTATATTCCGCTCTATATCTTGCTTTAAATGGACTACGGTCTACGGCGCAAGATAATTTCTCCATTTACCCGGCAATTGGAATTTAAAAGCGTTGGACCAATTATCTAGAAGTGTATTTCTGAATATAGACTCCTAATATTGAATATTCCAACCATTTCTTAAATGCAGAATTCTGGACTTTCAGCCCCCTCCGTAAAACTTTACGCTGCAAAACTTGCAACTATTTATTCATGATAATTAGCCTACGAATTGACGGTCATTGAAATTATTGTATGTTAAAGCAGAAAGGATTCTCTTAATATTAATTTAGTTTATTATAAATCATTATATCTTCTGTTCATCGGAAAATCAGTTAGGTCATCGAAGGAAATTTACTTTACTCTAGTAGAAAAATCTTTTATTGGTGAAATAACTATTATTTAAATAATATCAAATTATACTTTGAAAACAATCTTTCATTTAAGAAAGCATAAATGATTAATTATGCGAAAAAGATAAATACTATTCACCAAGATATTCTCTCTAGCTGAATGTTTCTAAATTTTTATCATACAGTTTGATGGACGGAAACAATCAGAATATAATAATATAATGCTTACATACATAAATTACTAAATAATTATGTTTAATACCAACTAAACACTAAGATATCATCTCAGTGAAAAGGAGTCGTAAAATACTTTGTTATGTTTTAGATCCGTTTTATATTTGCAAATATTTCGTTAGCATTAAAAAATAAAGATATATAAATCTTTATCAACTATGAATCGCTCCTAATTAAGAAATGAAAAAGAGCTTTCATAGCCTATTACCGACATATATGAGAAAGTTCCCGCTGGTGATGAAATTCTTATATGTTATAAAACCCATCCGGTTACATATTCCTGGAATGCTCACGGACGTTTCCTTGCTTGGGAGATTTCCTCAGGATAAAGATTACATGCGCGAATCTAAGGAATCCTCATTCATAACTAATGCTAAATCGAAGGCCACGGAAGATCCTGGCCTCACACGTGTACATCTGCTCAGAAATGATTAATGGAGGGAATTCATGCGAGAGAAAACGGGATTAGCGTCCTTAATATGAATATCTGATAAAGTGAATGGCGTGTAATTGATGGATAGTATATTTCCAGGAATCGGCTAATGGCGAAGAGTCGCTGAGTTTCTACATTAAGAAGAGTTGGATTAAAACGAGTGGGTCGTTATATTCTATGCTGGCTGTCACGGTGTATAATTAAATCGCGTGAAGATGTATCTTTATCGGTCGCGTGATTACCGACCGAGCTATAGACGAGAAGCAAAGGTTACTTTATATATGGAGCTGTAAGTAAGTTTCGAAGATCTACTCATAAATTGGTATTCATAATTGCATATACTGAGCTGGAAAATTGTTTTCCGCTATGAAAGAGTAAAAATATAACTTCGTCGCAAAAGCAATTTCTGCACGGATGGGAAAGCTGAGAAATATCGCGAAAGATAATACGTAGAAGATGTAAAAAAGGGATGAGAATCTTCGATCCATCTAAAGGTCGCATTTAATATTCAGTGTCATAAGAAATGCCATTTGTGAAATGTCAGACCAGTCGCGGTCTGCACGTTGCCTATATTCAAATAGTAATAGATTAGTTAAAAGTGCTCGAACCCGGGACTTATATCACTAAAGGCGAACACGTTGCCCACTTGGCTATCCGGAAGACTAAATCCAAGAAGTTAAACTCTGAAATTTTAAACGGGAAAACCAATTCATTTGCTGGGTGAATTTAAAGAGAATTCCTTTTGGAATCGCTCGCAAGATTAGAAAACAAAACTATCAAATGAAAGTATTTGTTTCAGGAAGTGACTAAAAGACTCGAATGAACGCCCAAAAAGGCCATATTAACCCTGAAGGTCGCAGGTTCCACACCTCTGACGTAGAAAATATTACGCACTTTTTCTTTCTCTAACGAGAGTGGTTACAAATAGAGCGTTAATAAAATTTCCAATAACTACCGAAAGGAAATTCACCTTCAAAATTCTTTTTAAAAAATGTATATCAAACATAATATTATTAATTCATTGAAATTCTTTAACACTTAGGTATAAAAATATCTACATTTGTGACCTTTTCAATTTCCACTGAGTTATGGGATTGCCAAAGTTTTGAAAATTCAAGCCGGGACGTTTCTATGGAATTATAGATTTACATTATATTTATTATATTATTATGATTATAGATTCTACAAAAGCTGAATTCAGGACAAAATGGGATAATTACGAGTAATGAACTTCTTAATATAACTAATAATTATTCTTCTAAAAATAAAATTTTTCATTTGGGTATTTTCTGATTTAAAAATCAACTGTCTACAAGCCAATTATTTTGCAAATTCGTCGTGAATAGAATGAATTTCATTATACTTAATTGAGTATTGATCTTGCCTTTTCAATTTGATCAATTCGTACTGCGTTTATAACCCTAGTAGACGTAAAATTCTCATTCGATTTTGAAATTATTGCTTAAATGTAGAGTTTTGCTTCTAAATTTGAGAGCAGCTGTAAATTCGTGCCAAGTCTGTGCACCTGCCATGAGGCTAAATATTCTATCTCTTGCTGCAATATCTTTCCGAAAGGTACGATACATAAGAGCGCGAAATTTAAAAAAAATATTGGGACGAGAAAAACACTACTTCAAGACGGGAAAATCCCTCCAAAGTCGGGACGTCTGGCAACTCTACCGAGATTCCATAACGGGAAACGTCCCACATTCAAGTTACTTCTAATGTGACTATGGTTGAAGCAACACCTTTGATCGAAGTGAAGCTTCTACAACTTTGATTGTGGCATGTCAAGCAAAAATCGAAATCGCTTATGAAATAGAAATTAATCCTCCATTCTCTGTGAATGTCACGTCTTAAAGGAGGAATAGAGGCGAAATGTTTAAATGAAGATTCGGGTTCGATTTCCGGTCACTTCAGACGTTTCCCCTTCATTCATTCCTAACATACTATTCGCTCTACCTGAAAATTTCGAGGCTATTTCCTCCCAGTGTGATTTCCAAGAAAGACTTTCAGTGCGAAAGCCGTAGTGTTTCCCATTACGGCTTCTCGGCTCACCGACTTTATTCCTTGTTCACTATCATGTTTATCTTGAAAATTTACTGCCTCGAAACCTTATGCATTCTATCGTTTGAATATTGCATTGAGAAAAACAGCATATTTTTGGAAATATATTCATTCCAGTCTTAAAAGACACAAAATTAGATAAACCCAGTTTAAAACATTGTGACAGATATAGTAGTGATACATGCTCTAACCTTTTACATTTTGTTTGAGATGTTATTAAATCAGTAGTAGTAGTGATATTAAGTGCTTCGACAGCTGAAATCATCTCGCACTCAAGCCCCAATCGGGAATCGAACCCGGGACCGCTTTCATCTACATCAAATGAATTGTTCACTTAAATATCCGAAGAGCCTTAAATAATTCCATTATGCTAAAACTGGAGTGCTAAGTGTATGTACAAGGAAAACATAAAACCGTTGACAATTTTAAGTATAATTACATCAAGGGGTACCTCAAAAACATTCTTCAAAGTCTTCAATATTTTGCAATGAATATGAAAATATTGTAGACCTTCATAATGCAATATATTCATAGAAGAATCATCTGAGAACCTATCTGAAGTCCAAGTTTGCATTTCAAGATCTACACACAGCCAGGGGCGGATCTAGAAAATTGCCAAGGGAAAGCGGTACCTGCTTCTCAAAGATTAAAGCAGTTTCCTAATGAACTCTTCTCCAATTAAAAATGCCATTTTATTGTGATGAATGCAGTAGATGTAGACGGAAAAACATAACAATCTGATTTTAATTAAACCTCCGTGTTATAATATCACAGGCAAATTTCTAGTCCTACTAATTAATGAATCATAGACAAATTACCGGTACTACTCATTCATCGATGGGGAAAATTCCCCCCCCCCCCCCTTCGTCCCTCCACTCCTGGATCCACCAATGCAACTCGGCTTTTATTCAATTCATATCTTAGAATAGACTGCGAAAATAATCACTACCTTCACCTTCAATACGAGAATACAATAATAACAGAATTAAGCCATTTTGATTTCAGAAAAATATTTCAGACGTTAGAGGAGATAAATCTTCGTTCCTCAATTCTTTGAGTTTAATCATTAAAACTTAAAAGGCCCCTCAAACTTTCAGGCAAATCGGGAATTCACTTAAAGCTTTCCTCTCTCCGTTACAGCGAGTTTTAGTTGTTTTATTAGGGAGTAATTAAGGTGGAGCCCTTCACCTCCCAGATTCGCAGAACAGGTGTATGCGCAGGTTTTAACTCACCTTCCAATTTCGCCGATTGAAATTCTTAATTAAAAAATTCTTCTCTGGCAAACAAGCCACTTTCTAGATTTTGATGTTATAGACATATCTTTCCACATAATGATATCATTACTAACACTTTCTAGCGAAACCTTAATTTATGGTGGCCAAATTTGGTCGAAGATTTTTGAGATTATTTAGGATCATAAAATTACTCAATTTTGGAAATATTGAAAGTGAACAAGATTTCAACTTCAGACTTAACACACACTACTCTCTATATTCTGATTAAATATTGTGAGCAGAAGAATGCTGCCTCCAAATGAGAGTATTAACTGCAAATTTCGTCCTAACAAACGTTGCGAAATCAGATTAAAAACCTACAAACATCTTCTACAGTGAATTTTAAATCAGAATCGAACCAAGATTAATTTGAATGATGGTTAAACATGCATGTTTTCTGTGATGTCTGTTTTATGTGATAATTTAATAAGATAAAAATCATTGTAAAATGTAAAATTAACTTATTCTAAATCTAATAAAGACCACCCTAGAATGCTCTTTAATTCTTATTAAAAATTTATTATTATTGTAATGTACAAAACAACGCCTACTGTAATTCATCTTCTAACTTATTTATGATGTTTCCTTATTTTGTAGTAAATACTCATAAGTAAAGATCTTATCCTTGTTTTTTAATCTGTTTCTATTGTTTCACTTCGATTACTAAACGATTCATTACAGTCAATAACTGATTAAGAAGGACTTTCACTTACAATTTTTCCTCGACGAAACTTTTTAGAAGTATTAGGAAGCTAAAGTAGAGCCAACTATAAAAAGCTGAAAGCACGACAATGATTATCCTAACCTAAAAGTAAAAACGATAGAAAAAAACACTAATATCCGATAAACTTAACATTGCACCTGAATATGTTAAAAATGTATATACTCTCGAATAAGACGCATTTTTGCTTCAAAAATTAAGTTCAAAGGATACTTCTTATAGAAAAGTATAGATCTTTTATGGTATTTATAATGATAGTTCAAGAATACAGTCCCATACACCACCAATTCCATAGACGTCATATACGCGCATTGTTTAATCTGCGGGTATCAGCCTTGAGAATATTCTAAACTGTAGTCACGGGGAAATCCCAAAAAGGAGTGAACTTTCCGAATAATTAACTTTCGGAAAAGATTCAAAAGAGTCGTAAATTTAATGAGCTGGATTCATAACGAGTCACAGATGACGTCATTCGCTCGAATGGTAAATATCTCTTGTTTTCAGAACGAAATTTCGTTTTGGATGGATTTCGAACAACTCTCTCTTCCTGAATTTTGATAGTTGGCCTCATTCTGAATAATACATTTTGATTATTGTAACCTTTACTTTACCCGATTCACAAAATGCCACCCTGTACATGTTTTCCTCATCCAAGTGAGCGAAAATCATCCGAAATATTTGAGTCATAGAGGTCTGAAGAGAGTATTTATCTTCCGCAGCTCCTTGACGACGAATTTGCAGAAACAGGTTTGATGTTTGCATCCTCTCTTGTGAAAGTAGTACAAAGGGCTCTCTAATTACTCACAACCAAATGTAAACGAAGACGAAAGTTATAAATTATGTGAGCGCATTACTATAGCCGCGATTAAGAACCTAGTACTTGGATAATAGCATACATAAACACATCTAAAATATGCATTTCATATATTTTCCATGAAATGAGGCGTAAACATAAAGAGTCTTGATTTCTATAAGAATTTTCGTTTTCTTAAGGTCTTATGTAAAACATAGATGATCTGAGATAATATATATATATATATATATATATATATATATATATATATATATATATATATATATATATATAATAGAATAATTATATAAATATAATAGAATAAGTACGAAATTAAATTTACAGCCTTTTCGCCTCTATCAACTTTTACAATAAATCGCATCTTACTCTGAATCGTTAAAAATACAGGGGAATATATTAACGAATATTTCCAACGATTAAAAAATTAAGCACAGCGAAGACAAAGATTAGGATGGAGAAATCACTTCGCAATTATTGGCACCCCGCAGAAAAATCAGTGGATTGAAATCGAAGCTTACCATATTCATGGAACATTGTAAACAGTGATTCTCAAGAGCACATTACTTTAACTTATTATTACTATTATTATGCATTTAACACTACTGGTAGGTAAAAAATAGGTGGCAGTATTTGGCATAATAAAAGTAATAATATGGTCAATAATACTGATTACAATGATAGTTAGAGAAATAAAAAATAGTAATAAATAACTTAGTCTATACAAAAGTTAAACCCAGGAATATTAATAAAAATTAAATATTAGTTTTTTCCAACTACTGCTCAACTTAGTTCCACACTACTCATTAAATCACTAACATTACATGCAGCACCGCTTATCGTACGATACTAATAAAATATTAAGCGTTTGAATATCATAAAACTCATTAAATTTGATACTTATCTAAAGATATTATCAATACTGAAAATATAAATCAAAAATAAATATTTTATCAGATACTAATGATGCCTAATGTAGAATCGCTCCGAAACCAAAATGAATCCGAAATAACTTCTGATAAAAATTTCTTGATCCGATTAGATATTTTGGGATAAAGATGACATTGACAACGAGTAATTCCATTAAGATAATTTTCCTTGCATACACTTCCATGACCTATGGAGAACAGTTTTCCTCCATTTCCTCGATAATTTTCCGCATACTTAGTCCTCAAAGGCGCTAGCGAACTGAAGAAATCGAAGAAGATTTGCATACCAAATACCCGAAGGCCCTTTTCCCTGTTCTTACTCTCCATTGATTAACAGAGTGAAAGCGAGACATCTGATTTTATTTTCCTTGTTTCAAAATATGCGCTGTTATTTTGCATCTACCACTTACTTTTCCTTATACCTATAGTTCATCAGATAGATAGGTAGCAGTTTGTTCTTTCAACACTTTCTTTACTGAAAGGCATGAAGTATTCATGAAGTATACATTCCATTTTAGTATTCTGATATGAACAGAAAGTGAAGGTCAACTATATACTAGGGGAACGATGCTCGTCTGCAGAGTGCAGACCTAATTGGTTTAATTTTTTTGCAATTATATTGAAAATTCATTAATTGGAATATTTTTACACACTTAGCTTCACTAGCTTTGTTTCAATATTTATGTTGCCAAAAACTAATTATTTTAAATATCAACCATGGGAAAAAATCATCACAGTATTACAGTAAATCTTCCGTGAATTATTTTCACGATGAATGATATATCCAGAAGTTTCACGAAGTGAAGGCCGTGGAAATCGATTATATATTGCTTTTAAATAGCCAAAGTTTCCAACAAAAAAGCGTCACGCACTCTGTATTAAAAATACTATGGTATCTCTACAAACGAAGATAAACTGTCTCAGAGTCGCATTCGTTGGCTGAAATTTCGTTTCCGGGAACAGTATTTTCCGTTTTTCGCAAATACTAAAATATAGAGAGAAAATGCCAAATAAACAGATTCACACACTTTAGAAAATAAGCTTAAATAGGCTAATTTCACCTTGCTTCGATCATCTTGGAATACATTATATACGCATACAGCACGTGTTTGTACGACTGCTCGTACATGCTGACAAAGGTGTGGGGCAAAATTTCGTTAACCTGGTCACCATTCTGTGGGTAATAAATTTTGTATACGTTTGAAACCTAACATATGTCATTCGGCAATCTTAAAGAAAGTTCAGCAAGAGTGGCTGCCCCACCCCATTGACCACTACCTAAGACATGTGAAACTGATGCTCTTTACCTAGGGTACTAATTAAAATATTCCAACCAATGATATAGGAAACAAAATACACCAATGTGCTGATTATTTTGGAAGTAGTAGTGATAGTATTATTTTTGAAAATTCTTTGAAGGGTGAGGTCATTTCGTACACATGGGTCCCCGCCAGGAATTGAACCCTAGACCACTTTCACCAAGGGCGAACGCGCTACCCACTCAGCTATCCGGGAGCCCCTTTGAAGTGATTTGTTTCAAAGAGAAAAATGAAAACTATTATTTAATTATTATAAATGCACCCTATATATACCAAGAAGATCCAGTGCAATAACTTTGAGACTATCACAAAGATCAATGCCCCCATCGGGATTCGAACCAGCGATCTCACCAACGCAAATCCAATACCTAAACCTGATAATGATTAAGATTTTATAACGAGAGTAGAATTCGGAATATATGCTATCAATTCATCTCTGAATTCCAGTACAATAATCGTAAAACCAAAATTTTCTCTCTCAGCAATTCTTTCCGTATAAAAAACTTAACGACCAAAACATGAGGAAAATTGCTAACCTTTACTGTATCGATTTCCGGGACCAGAAAGTTTTATTTCGAGCTCTTGTAATCACCAAGCCTGTTATTCAATCACAATAAATCGATAATCTGTCTTACACCCTTCCGATGAATGGTGAATAAAATACAATCTATTCATACACTCAAAGATCCCATATTAAGCACACCATCGGCATTCCGAAAAAGGTCAACAACCGCCGATTTGGTCAGCCATACGAGTTATTTATCGCCCGCCGCATCGCTTTTAAATCATGCGATAATTGCACCTCGGGCAGCAGTTGCACCTTCGGTAATTGGCGAATTCGCTGATAATTTCCCGAGCCCCGAGTATTAATTCTCCTTCCCGGAAGAGTACTCTCGGACGGTTTACTTCGCTCCGAAGCGTACGTTACTCGCTGACCAGAATGAACGCTGCTGAACCTTATTTTTCGCGCGAAACCCCTATTAAACCTCTTCTTAGGGCTGTACGACCTGCTGTGCTGGGCCTTTCCGGGAGAACGATGGAAAAAACCCTCCTGATGATATGAAACATCGCCTTACTTACGAGATGGAAAAATAAAAATGGTCTGATGTTTTCCTTCGGTGCCCTATTGGGTATCCTTTTAGGCGATTGAGTTGTTTTTTTGCCCACAGACCGTTTGGGGACAAGATTCCCATTTGGAATATTTAGGACGGCACCTTTCCATGTAAAGGGACGGGCGTCTATACTCGGCTAGAGCAGTAAAAGGCGTATTTGCTCTGTCTGGTGGCTCAATTTGAGGGGTATCCCGATCTCTTTACATGGATCTGTTGCGAGGTAGGAGAAGATCACTTATACGGAATTACTCGGCGAACGAGGAAAGATTACTTCATCTTCACTAACTGTAACAGCATTATAATATTACTAATTGAAGGTGATTATCCCCCCGATCGTTAAAAGTTCGTGCGAATTTTCTTACAATCATTTTCATCGCTTTCATATGGTTTCATTAAAAATAATTCATTTCTGAATAGCAGAAAATTCTAGGTGCCTATGGAGGTTTCCTTCAATGATTACTCCTACCAATATGAATATATATGAGGAAGAGAAATTGCTGTAATGACCCCCATGGACTTAAAAGGCAATGCCAATTTTTCATTGATTCAGTTCACATCAAGTTAATTAATCTCCGGCTAAAATATTTTAATGCGTATCCATGCACCAAAAACCTATTAATTTGCGCTAGTGGCTGACAATTATAAAGTTCCCTTAGGAGATATAAAAATCTCCTTGAAAAACATTATTGTCACCTTATGAATTTCCTCCACACCCACCTTGATAAGTTATCAATCAGAATTTAATATAATCAAATTTATATCATAAATTTATGAACCAAGATAATTGACGGGGAAAGAGTTAAAACTGAGTGAATTCAATTAAAATGTTTATGAAATTAATATTTCTTGGATGAAGAAACCAGAGAATCAAATAGAATCTATATCCTCAAGTTAGTTAATTGTTGGCATCAGTTCTCAGTTTTTTTATACTCACTTTCAAACTCTATCCATCGAATATTCCCATTTCTAATTCTTTGCATCCTTTAAATGTTTAAATTCTACGTAAGTTATATTCTGATGAAATTTCATTTTCTCTTAAAATCATTAGAATACCTTGACTATGATTGAGTATGGATTAAGGACAAATATAATCGTTCGGTTTTGGATGACCTTTCTCAACGCGACAGGTTAGACCCTTCATTAATGTAGTATGAATTTATTTCACAATATGGATGTATGTGCCACACGTATGACTGTGTACAATCAACGCTTAACTTTCCTAGAACTGACAAAGAAATAATCTCTATTAAGCACTTGAGTGGATAGGGATAAAAAGTAATCTATTGTCGTCTCTCGGAACCACAATAGTGTACCTCCCTCCAAAATTTAGTCATTATTTCGATTGTTTTATCTAGACATGCTATACTTAAAACATAAAAAATAAGTTTATGTGATTTGTCAAATATATATCAAAATTTTGGATTGAACTTATTCATAAAAACTTTCTGCTTCCAACGAATACCACACATCTCTATCATGAAAAATATGACTAATGAATTTGATCAGACATTGATATTTGATGAATTAAAAAATAGTTTACCATCCATACCTATAGGGACACCTTAGAATTTAGCTGATTAAGATAGCTAATACTTGAACCTTGAGTGTGAAATGAATTTAACGTGATTAGCACTAATCACTTCTATTATTACCCATAGTTTTACCTCTGGTTCTCATTTTTACCGCCTGAGTCAACCTATGACCTCAAATCCACGAAAAACACCCGAAGATGAATTGCGCTGGCTGGGGATTAAACCCATTTCTAATCCTGATTAAACCCCTGTCGCATAGGTGACAGTCGAGCGCTTAAGCCACTACGCCGCAGAGTCCATAAAATATTATGGTAAATATATTTGCGGAAATACCTTCTCGTTGTAGCTTTAACAAACTAAAGCAGGTAGTGATTTAGCTATCTAACAACAAACACATCTATTAAAAGCTTTCAGTGATCAGTAAGGTGAGTGACAGGCGATTCGATGCATCGAGCTGCGCAAAGGTATAAAAATACACTCGAAGATTAAACACGTCAAAACATTTGCGGCGCAAGTCGAAATGACAGACACCTAGAATGTGATACATAACAAGGAACGATGCATCAGAGATGCGACGGTGTGACAGAAGGGAGAAAGTAAGGGGAATGGAGTGAAAAACAAACGAGGAAGTATTGAGTGCAGTAAGAGAGGGTGTTGATTGAGGAGACAAAAAAGACGCGGGGAAAGTGGGACAGGAGTGGAGAAGGGATGGGCAGAAATTAGAAAAAAATAAGCGACAAACCTATCGAGAGCAGATAATAAGTTCAGTAAAACAAGCTTAAGGCGCTTTTCAGGAGACCGACTGAAAACTTCGATACAAGCGGAAAAGCGCTATAACCCGCATATGACACCTCATCTGTTGTACATTTTTACGTTGAAAATCAAAATGGAAGAGGATTTTGGCTATTTTGTTTTTCATCTCTTAGGGCAGGCGTCGTTACGTGGTACGGACCCGGATATCCGAGCATCCGGCATTAATATCTTGCACCTACCCCTACACTTAATTCGTGTTATTGGCTAACTTTATTCGTGTTATTAGGCTTACTTTCTGCATTTAAAGTTTGAATTTCGACTGTAAGCTGAAGGAAGATTTATCAGACTTTATTATTAATATTAGTAATAAGTTGTCATGCAAAGAAAAAAAAACTTTGTAAATTCCACATAAATGTATTAAAAGCAACTAGTTTTGTCTACAAAGCATCATCAGGCACTGAAATACCGCAATGATGTCTTGTAGACGAAACTAGTTGCCTTTAATAGATTTCTGTGGAGTTTACAAAGTGTTTTCTTCTTTGCATAATTGCACCGTTCCACAAAGTTAGGCTGTAACATGTCAATTTTATATTGTAATAAAGCGTCTTTATTAGAGCTAGGTTGAGACCAAGAAGTCTCTTCTTATACCTAATCCTGCGTCAATTAACCCATGAAAGAAAGATAGAATGAACAAAAGGGCACAATTGATTCGATATACGTTATTGAGTTGATACGAAAAAAGGTATAAGAGCCGATGCAAGTTATTAATAGATTTTTAAGCCGAACATAAGTGGATAAAAAAATGCATAACACTTTCAAAGGAAGAGGGGTCAAAATTCAACGGAATCGGGAACAATCCAGTGGGTCCAATCCACGAAAAATAAAATTAGCATTAAAACAAGACCTTTTTTCTTTCAGAAAAATTCCTACTTCGTTTCTCGTGAGGAGGGGCTTTTTAGTTATCTTTATTTATACAACAATGCTCCTTTTCCCGTAAATGTTTACAAATATCTTTTCTTGTTTGTAAATGAGCTATATTAACATACTCAAAGCGATAAACGATGCAATATGTAAGTAAGAACGTTTCAGTCTATCGAATAAGCGGGCTATCGGCTAAAACAGGTTGCAATCAGGCTATCGAACCATAATATTTGTCGTTCCGGTTTTCTCTCCAACTCAACGGAAAAACAAACATCGGTTCAGTTCCGTTTTCGCAGTTTATGCCAACGTTGAATCGGCTCGAACCTTTCCTTTCGTTCCGACCATCGTAACATTATATCCTTCTGAAAGTATACTTAATCATTTCAAGCTCTTTCATTGACACTACCAAGTTTTAAAATAGAACAAACAATTTTTCAGTAATAATTACTCTCAAGTTTTAGTCACGTTCAGAAAGCCTTCTTCTAAATACCTTTACGTAAAATAAGCATTGGTTGGAACAAAAAATTAGAACAGAATAAATAAAGGTATTCGGTTTCGGTTCAGGATAAAAAATTTCAATTTTTTCGGTTCGGGTTCGGTTCGATTTCCGGCAAAAATAATTTATTATTATTTCCGGTATCTCCGGTTTCGGTTTTCGGTACGGTTTGCAATGCATCTAGAGACGGGAAAATCCGCTTTAAAAGCGGATGTTAGAGCTTCTTATGCGGTATTTTAACCACACCTTTCGTGTGAAGGGGACCGGGAGAAACGCGTATTAGGTGGGATAGAACTTTAAAACTGGAACGTTTAACCGATTTCGACGGTATTTATAACTCTATAAACGATTTAATTGGTAGCTTTCGATCATGTGACCCCCTAGTTCGATGAAGTCGTTATATCACCGCGTTAATTTTTTAAGGAGGTCGTGCTATCTGAAAATGGCGGCTATCTTCCTGGTAGTTTATCTCCGTCTGTTTTTACGTGTTGTTGTTCTCGTGGCCAGAGGAGACTAGTTCCTTCGCCAGCTGGGCGAGATATCTGCTCTCGAGGTTAATGGCTCATTGTCTTGGCAACAGTGACAATGCGAGATCCGTTTAAGAATAAACTAGCGATGCTTCTCTCGGTGTGGCGCGACCGCCGCCGAAAGTAATCCTTTCCAAAATATTTACATCAAAAACACACGCGGAAGTTCCCGCGAACGAGACTTCAAGAACGTCGAAAGACTGAAAATATTCCAGGGTTAAAATGAAATTTTTACCCACCAATTAGTGGCTTAAAATACCTCATTTAGTGTACGTATCTTAAGTATGGCTTTTTCAACCTCCTAACACGGCGAACTACCTAAGAAGCTGAATTTAATAAGTCAACCCAATAAAGATGCACAGGCGGAGTTGGGCTCATATGAGCTCAAGTTTCCACTAAATTCGTCTAATACTTACATTAGTTTTTGTTGAAAAGAGGCAGGAAAAATAAGAATATGTATTAAAAAATCTATGCACATGAAAGTTGAAAAAGAAAAAATACCCGCGCTGGAGTAGAAGGGAATAAAAAGGCAAAAACAGAAGGAAAAAATGAAAACCCAACAAATATAAAATTTCAAGCAAAAAAGAAAAAAAAGATGATATAACTGAGAGATGTTACTTAGTGAGATTCTAATACAAATAGAGCGTATATAAAAAAGAACACAAGGTTAGTGAGACAAATAAAAACTTTTCGTATAATAAGCATTTCAACAAAAACGGGGAAAGGAAGAATTACGCAGTTTTAGACTTCGAGATTTTCTCTTTTTATAGAGAATAATTTTATTGTATGCCTCCAGGAATCTGAATATTAAAAAGGTCTCTTTAAAAAGGAGTTTAGTATCTAATGAGGTATTTTACGGTCTCGAATAAAGTTTTAGAAAATGCTCATTTATATTACACTCCGTTTGGTGTCAAATATATTTCTAATATTCCTTTTTTAACTTATGAAACCATGCCTATCTTTATTTTTTTTCCTAAATAACTTTCATATTTATAAATAAACGTAATAGTGTAGTTTTGTTACACCATTTTAAAATATATATCTCTAACATTTTTATTTGAACTACAGAACAATTGTGAACATTTTGTTCATCTTAGTGATTATGAAAAGTGCCGTTACTAATTAATATTATATTGCATATGTTTGATATTGCTGTTTTTATATCTTTCTCTGAATTAATTTGACATTTCGTTGAATTTTTGTTGCGAACTTTCTTTCTGGTTTATTTCATATGTTGATCATTTTACTGGTGATATATATACTATATCTAGCTTTTATTACTTGAGGGTTTCCTATTTGTACCATGTTTTTATTTCTAGGTCATGATAAGAGTATCTTTTTTAAGTATCTTTGGCTATTACTCATAGTAGGGTTGTGCAGGTTTTTCACACCCCCTTTTTTGTGGGTGTTTTCCTGATCTGGTTTCTTTTTCCTAAACTTAACGGGCTTTTAAAACCCAAAACTGAACTTTTCCTAGTCTACTGATTTAAGTCACCTATTATTTACTAACTATATCTATTTTACATTGTCGATGGGTTCAATGGAAGATGATACTGGACATTCTGAATTTCGTCCGTAATAAAGACGTTATTTATTTATTTGATATTACTTCAAAGAAACTTTCAAAGTCGAGCGTCCTTGTCAATACCATGTATGACCTCGAAATAGTTCGATTTGCTTTTTTAGATTTTACATTCTGTAACATTTATCAAAGCCGATGGAGATATACATTTTTAGAGGCAGAACGGAAAGACAATATTATCTGGAGATTTTTCTTACGTAAGAGCTATGGATTGCACAGATAATGATCTGTGAAACACCTTTCCATCAATGGAACGCGTCATTCTAAGGAGCTGATATGGAGACGTGCCGTAAATGAGGTTACTGCCAATGAAACAATGCCGGCGATTCTTTTCATGACATCTGTCGCTAACAGTAAATATTGACGTAAACTTGAAAATGATTTTCATATTATTAGCTGAATATGAATGTATAGAACGATAGGAAATTTTTACTATCCTGCAGTGTGAACAAAGAGACGTGGCAATAAATATGTAAAATTATAGTACTTGACAAGGTATCTCATTAAAGAATATGGCGACATTAAAAGTGGGTGACCATGTGGCCAGCGCATCGGCTTCTACGCTAATATATTGGCTTTTTTATACAATTCGAACCAGCTAATTGATAATTCATGTATTTTCCCAATTTTTTCACGATGTTCTGTCAACATAATTGGGAATCGCATCCGTGATAGCTTTCACTTACTCTTTCGGCTATCCGATCCTGGCTACAAATACAGTGAATTCTCCATTATCCGTGCTTTTGATGGAGATGGGATGCAGGAACAATCAGAAATTAAAAATATTAATTTTATTTCTATTAATTTCAGTAAATGAATAATTTATCATTCTTTGAGCACCTATTCAGTTCTTTTCGATTGTTTTACGAACTCACAAATATCTTTCTTTGCCCAACCGCAGATCTCGATAGTGTCACGGTAGTCGTATTCCCACTGCTCCTAGAAAAACTAAGCCCTTCTTGTATTAAAACGGGAAAATATTTATGTATTTTTTGATTTCGAATTTTCTAGAAAAAGACGGCGCAAAATATCGAGGTAGTGTAAAAATCACGGACGGATAATCCGTAATAATAAATCACATTTAATCACGAGTTCGCTGTTGTAATCAATTCGAAGGGAAAAAGTTCTTTAACAACTTTTTTGAGGTTTCCACGATTTTGATAAACAGAATTTTAAAGAAAATTATCAAATAACCATTATACATCATTCGATACTTTTTTTAATACAGCTCGGATAGCATACGCAATGATTTTAACAGGAAAAGAGAATTATTTTTGAGTTGACACCAGGATTTTACAGTTCAAATATAATAACCCAGAATAAAATAAAAGCATTCGTATTTTTTCAGTAGACGATTTTCCGTCACGTTTTCAAAGTTTAGGCATTTTTTGATTGCTTAGAAAGAAGAGCGCAAACGCGGAAGTCTCCTATGTAATACGATCCTAGCAGTAAACCAGTGCTTGATTCTATAAAAGGATGTCGGTCACTCAGCACTGTTGATAATGGAGCACTTTCTTCATTTCGGAAAGGAGCAGTTTTTCTTCTCTTCAAAATAACCCATATTATGATTCAACGACCTTTCCCTATGAAAAAACATTGCACCAGTTAAGGAATAATGACGGAGTCGGGGCAAATGCAGGTTCTCGATTTCTTAAACGGAACGAAACGCTCGCTTTTAAAATACCTCGTGTAACTAGAAAAAGATTCAGCGTTCGAAAATGTAAACATATCCTGCACAAGAATGATTTCGTATTTCTTTATTTGACGAAACTAGGGCGAGAAAATTCCATCTTCCATTTAATCCTTATCAGAATGCAAAATCCATAAATGGATTCAGATGTTAAAGAAGAATATAAACTATAGTATATTCAGATTTTCAACGAGTTTGGTAGCAATAGAAAGGAAATGAAGAAATAAAGAATGGTTTCGCGGAGGGAGGATAAAACGTGTAAACATGACGTAAAGAAAGATGAGTATCATTTCTAACACTAGATACTATATTACTTCCTTCGTAGAGTGACTTAGATTTATTCTTCTTGTATCAGAGGAATTTGATGAAAAACTCAACATACGTAACAGAAAATAATGATAATTTCTCCACAAACTAAGACAAAAATCTTAAACCATTAATTTTTTAAGTAAACTTGAGGATTCGTATTAAAATCCTTGTACTTTATTTCTAATTTCCATTTCCATATTTTTTTCCTAAATAGAATGTTCTTCCTAAAGAGAATTTTCTTTCAAAATAGAATGTGTATTTAGTTTACGTTTTACGAAAGATAAAATAACTGTAAGATACTACTCGGGACAGAAAATGTGACAAAAAGATGGAATATATAACCACCTGAGATTCAAAATACAAACGTCTACTTTCATCATCAGATTCTAAGACTGGAATAAATAATTTCCGTTTTCTCAGCTCTAATGAAAAATTTTCCACTATTCGCTGAGCTGTACATGGTCTTCAGTGCGCCTTCGTATGTAAGGAAATAAGTAGGAATATTAATGAAGACCAGTAAGGCGTGAAGGTCAGAATCAATGGCATTTGGCGATAGTTTTGCCTTCTCGTTATTTCGATTTATTCTTTTCAGTTAAGATGTCGGCTGGACATGTACGACCCTGAATATATACGAGACTCATCAACCCACGGGGAAAATAACTGACTAATTTCAAATCTGTTCACGGTTACATGGGAAGGTTACAGTTCGAAAACATCTAAAATCCCCAATTTGTACTCAAAGGGCTTAAAATATATTTCAGCAACCTTCGGACGAAGAAAACTGACTTCGATCCGAAAAAATCGGCTCCTATATCTGACCTGAATATTGCATCCAGGGGAGCTAAGAGAGCCCCCATAGAATCCGTTTGGATTATAAAAGGGATACGGCATTTTAGAATTAACGATTTATATCCGGAAAATAAATGGAATTGAAATAAGCGATACATGCACAATCCTACCGTAGATGGCTTTCCCTTTTTGCCATTATGGCTTCTGATTATGGATATTTCATTCCAAGATATTTTTCAAACTTCGCAGGAGAAAATGTTCTTATTATAAATGCCATAATCAGTTGCATATTAGTTTTGATAATCAATGATATGTTAAGGATGCTTCACTCAAAGAGTATCGAACCTCATTTTTATCCAACCTATTTCCTCACTAATCAACTATATTGATCTTTTTATTCCATTGTTTGCAATGTTTATGTTTTTAAACATAATTTTTTGTTTTAAGTGTAAATGTAAATATCAGAATTACTTCTAAATAGATATCTTTACTACAGAAACCACAGTATTTTCTGGGTAAAGCATGTCCCGGATTGGTTAACGTGAAATCTTGAAATTAACCACCCTGTCATACTCGAGCAAGGTTGATATTATTTTGAAAGTGTAAAGCAGGGCATCTGAAGAATTATTTTGAAAATTCTGCTAAACTTAAATTAGGGACAAGGCGATATACTAACGAGTAAATAAATGTCAAAATATAATTAATGCTTATGATTGTAAAAAATTAAATCATATCACAGAAATTTTCAATGACATATATTCTTAAAGAGCTTGGAAACGATGAAGTTGATTAATTTGCAAATGCTTCATGAATAAAACAAAATTCTTTATTCTCACTTGAGTTTTGATATCGCCTTTTTCTTACTGCGTTTATAACCCAGATAGAGGTAAAATTCTCATTGGCTTTTAAAAGTTTTGGATTAAATAAAAGTATTTTTTTCCAAATTTGAGAGAAATAGTAATTTTTTAATCTCTGTACAAATAGATAAGGCTAAGTATTCTATCGGCAATAGTGCTTCGAAAGATATGGTATTAAAAAGGGAGAAATTCAATGATATATCGGAATGTGGAAAAAATTCTGTCCAGTAGGGAAAATCCCCTTAAATCGAGACCCAAAATGGGTTTGGCAACCTGCACTCATATGTCATCGTCACGTTTGATTTAGTCTGAAATAAAAATTGGAGAAGAATTTTCTACGTTATGATTACCAACAAATACACACCAATAATTACATAGGTAGTAGGTATACTGCTAGGTAGTAGGTAGACTGCTGCACAAATCTGCTGAGTTATATTCGCATTACAATAAGATTTAATCAAAGAATATCAATCCAGTAAGATCAACCTGAAAGCAATCTCTCCCGCACTTATTCCACTCATCAAGTAAATGAGTAAATAAGATCCAATTCGCTTTGATAAAATTCTAATCTTAATCTGATCTTACGTCAACGCCACTCGAACGGGTAAATAACATCGTTCAGATTAGAGAAATAGCTATTTTTCGATCTTGGGAAACCCATTGTACTTATCACGTGTTCAGGACGGTATTGCTGTTTTGTTGGGAAACATGTCTTTGGACGTGTTTAGGGGAAAATGTGCTGGGGAAAACATCGAAGTCCGAAAGTGATGTCCGTAATTAACGTCGAATACTTTTCTTTGGAAAACTTTTCCCACTGGGGAAAGAATACGAATCTGACATCGATGATAATTAGAGACCTTTCCTGCATCCAGATAATTCCGTCCTCCGTTTCCTCTCCGTAAAAATCGAAGTATTTCCCGGAAGATTTCCATTCCGTATTTGTTTTTCTGCAGAAATCCATTAACTCTCGCCTTTTATTTTCCCTCGTCATTAGCTCTCCCATTCACGTAATCAACTCCTCTGCCGCTTCTTTCAACAAAACGCGTCTCCCAGACTCCTACGGCCCAGCGTTTCATTTTTTCCTTCCGCCGATTCTTTCCAAAACACACACTCTTCGGACCTCGGGTTTCTCGTTCCAAATACTTTCACCAAGTCACGCATCTTCCGAAATTAAATAACTCACGGCAGGTCTCATCTTCCAGCCATTCATCCTTAAGAATAGAGTTGGATTCTGAGCGAAAAAGTTCCCTGTGTTTAGAAAACTCATTTAGGTGTCGTAGATAGAGACGAGGTGTGGAATATTCTATTCTTCTTTCTAAGAATCTGTTAATAATGTGTTTTCATGGAAAGAAAATCTTCTCGCATATATATTTTGCGGCAATTTGTACAAGAGATAGAGCGTATGCTGTGATATTTCTAGGAATATCGGAGGATTAGATGTTGGATTAGGACGATTCAAGACTTCATTTTTTACGGGAGCGATGTGCGAAAGTAATCAATTAGGGTTGTAGAGTCTTGATGCATCTACCCCCTACCACACGCTGAAAGGCGGCTTTCAGGGCACATTTGTATGTAGATATATACATGTAGATGCTGTTGAATCGGTAGCTTTCTGATTCCAAAGACATTCTTTAGGTAATAAGGATATTAACACTACAACGCGACTCAGGAGTAATAAGCCTCATTAGTTTGATTGTAAGCTGAGATGTCTCTACCACTAGAGAATCTCTGAAAAATCTAATAATTCAAGAAATGATAATTTGAATCAATTAGTATGTTTACAGGTACATTCCGAAGATTATAAATGTTGAATAAATATAAGTTTCAAATTAAGGAGGAACAAGTAAAAGTCTTCATTAAATTCCTATTCAAACTAATTCAAGAATATATACTTCTTTCGTCCTAACTATAATGCAACTAATAAAATAAAGTCGGATAACTGCTCAAAAAATTCTTTAATGAAAAAAAAAATTGTAATTTCCGCACAATTTAATTTAAAAAATAAAAACGGAGGATGGCGGAAGATGGCGATTTAGCAGAAACCGTTCCTTTTTTGTTTTTATTTTTGAAATTAAATTGTGCGGAAATTACTAATGTAAGTTTTTCTTTTCTCACATTATGTCTTTCTACGAAGTCCGGCCAACGTTGATAAATTACATGGTTACTTTTAATGCTAAAATTGGAAATAGTGTAGTCACTGATACTGTGGGAAAATTTATGGTTGGATATTATAATGATCGACATGTTCAGTTATATAGAGTAATTTCGTAATCAAGTTGGATGCATTTTGCATGATTTTAAGGTTCTAAATATCCAATTCAAATATCTTAAGGGTCACCTTTGAGGGCTAAATATGGATTGAAAGTATGCTTAACGCGCTGATAGTCAAATTATACTGCAATACCTTTCTCCAGGATGAACAAAATAGTAATTCTAAAAACCAGTGTACTTTGCTGCTAATTACGTGATCGAAAGGAAATCTATTTACTTCCCAAACTATCATAACGAAGTTAACATAGGTGTCCTTGGTTTCCATTTAATCATTTTCGAAACTAGGTTTCATAATGCTTCTGTGTTTCAATTTACTCTACTTCTAACCTTATATGATCCTGCTAATAGCTAGGTAAAGCAGTTCGTCTCATTATTCGCATCTTTAGCCCGTATATTAGTAATTACTTTGTTTACAGTTTTCGTTTTTCGCCATGAGCTGTATGAACATACATACAAAACACCGTTAGTAGACATCTAATGACTATGATGTGGATAGAGGAGGATAAGATAATAAGGATAGAGAAAAATTATTATATTATATTATATAATTATTATGGACAAAATGCATTCAGGGAAACTTTGATGCAATATAAAATTATGATACCCGCATTTCCTTAAAACAAACGTATATACGTAAATAACTTAAAATTTTTGGCCCCAAAAAGAATATTTTACAGTTCAAAGGGGCAACACAAAGAACTTAAACGGATAGAGAATTTGAGGCATGTATCAATTCATCTCTTTTCTTAGTTTTACTTCAATCATTTTTCCAACCCGAGGTAAGGAGGGATTTTAATTTTTTTAAACCGATAAATTACTTTTAGTCAAACTAATGGAATCTAAGAAAATTTACAAGTAAACCTTCGGGCATCACTGAAAATTAATCTATCGTTTTGATAAATTTGATATTCGGTTGTCAGTACAGCATCAACCTCGAATTTTTGTAACTCAACCCTTCCAATAACTACCAAAACATCTGGAGAGTGAAAAATGTTCAAAAATTGCAGTGCAATGGCTCCCTAAACATCAACTTTGATTGATTTCAGCAAGGAGTAACCAATTGGATGGTAACATTCAGCATCAATCATACCTCGGTAGCTCTCATATAATCTAAATATAAATGAGCAAGTCTGAGGAACATAAATTAAAGATAAATTTTTCTATGTATTGTCCCAAAAGACAAAAGAAATATACTCTAGATATGAAGAAGTGGTCTGAAAGAACATTTGTCAATTAGCCTACATAAATTAATTAAATTACGTGCAGAATATTTTTAATGCAATCAAAATCGAGTGTTTGCGTATTGGGAATAGATTTCCACAGCTAAATTGAATGATAGAGAATATCTAACGACGGACGTTTGATTAATTTGTTTCAAACCGAGTTTGAAATTCTAACAAGAGCTTTCGCATTCCAAAATTAAAAAAGATTGGCAGGCAATTAAGTTCCAGGAAGTGTGCCCAGAATTTTGTTTGCCACTACTTTTCTTGATCCTTTGCCATTCATTTGGAGTCCCTAGGCCGCTGAGTAAGGAAACGTAGTAGTATTTGGCGTGGGAAGAGGGAAGCTACTGCACGTACAATCCACACGTGTCCACTGATGAGCATGTTAAGTAAATAGTGCCTTCCTTGTGCTCATTATAGCATCTTGTGCTATTAGTTGTAGAAGATGTTCTCATTTCCGGATACCATTACGGTTTAATTTTATAGTTGATTTTTCTGTCACCCACATCGTTAAACTTTCCCACAAGAATTTAACCTCTTTCCATGCAGAATTTTTAAAAATCAAACACGTCACATCGCTAAACATTCTATAAAATATTTCGAACAAACTAAAGAAATTAAAGAAAAATATTCTCTGCGTTGAACTGCAAGATTTTGAAAGATAACGAGCCACTTTTCACTTCCCTTTTGAGAAAACATGTTACTGAGAATAAATTTAAAAAATATGAACTTAATTTGAAACTACAATTTGAAGATAACGAAAAAAACAGGAGCAAAATCTCCGAAAATATATGAATTTATCCGTGCAAGGATGTCCGTAACTATCGGTATATGTATCGGTATGTATCGATACATCGAAAAAAGTTGCAAGACCATTCATATCAGGTTTAATTAAATTTTTAAGTTATGGCATAAGTATCGATCGAGTCTCTTTTCCATTAATAGACAAGATACTTGCATCTTCTAAATAAAAGGCTTCCTGGCTTTAGCGAGAAAAAAAATTCAATGACATAACATCCTTACAGAAGAGGCAGCTGTGCTGTAAGAAAAGACGAGGATAAGAATCCAACCCATTACTCCGCTACATTCATCTTTACCTCCAACCTGTTGAAAGTACAGTTGATTTTCATCTATCTATTATAGCGTAATATGGCGCTAGACTGAGCAAATCTAAACACAAAATTCTCAATCTATCTTACACAACTTCTCTCCTCTTAATTTCACGATGAATACATGATATACTAATATGTCTTAAGTCTTTTTCTTTAATTTTCTGCACCTCCAATCTCTTTCAATGCAACGAAAGCAAAGAAAAGAACAGGAAAAATCAAGATAGTATCCGTTGAAATGCATGAGATAAAATGGGAAATAACTATGAGATACACAATTAAATGATGCCTAATTGAGATAAAAAGAATTGCCTTTCATCTCCTCAGTGGGAATTGTGGCAGATAAAAAGAAAATGCTCTTCCGCTAGTAATTAATTTAAACTCCACTATTATTACTCATTCATTTCATACGAGCCTTTTAGCACGAGCTCGAAATAGTTTGGCATAAACTGCTACAGTAAACGTTCGTAAAAGAATGGAAAAAATTATGCTTACGATGATTATGCTCTGTATAATGTTAATGAACTAGAAGGGACTGAATGAGGGGGAATGTCTGATACTTCATTGCTTGCCATGAAAATCTCTAAAGATAAATCCTTTATTGGAAAAATGATAATAATTTGATTTGGATGCCTATTTAACATTTCAATCTGATCCCTAAAATTATTATAAAAGTCAAGAGGCGAATAGCCTGCATCTTTATTGATTATAGTGAAACTAGATAACCCCCTTCAACAGAGAAGGAATCTATTCTGACAAATCTCCTATTTATTATCAAAATTCTATTTTTCAATCTTACGGTTCAACTTTACGTTTTTGGAGCGTACTATTCCCTTGAATATGTTCCTTTCTCGTTAATATCCTTAATTTCTTCCTATCACTGCATTTCCACAAATTATGTAGTCGTAAACCTTCAGTTACGAAGATTCCCCTCCCACCAAGCATTGCGTTTTGTTTAATATATACATTGGTAAATAATGGAAATAATCACAAGGCTAGGAAAGGCAAACTCTAGTAAGTAATCGGTATGACAGTAAATTTGCACAAATTCACCTTCTTTCAGAAATGATTCGAATAGCTTCCATGCAATTCTATATTCCATATCGAAAGTCCTACGGGGGCGTAAAATGGAATTATTAGTTACCAAAATAGAAATGCCGGAAAATTCCCATGTCTTTGGCACTATCGAAAATGTTAATGATCAGTTTTGAGTCTGTAACTTAAGAGAAGAGTATATTAATGTTCCATATGTAAAACTTACTAATACATGTAAAGAAGAGAACAAACTAGATTAAACCGAAAAAATGCGAGCACCACAATTAAAATAGAAAAAGGGAGAAACTCCAGAATATCTTCAGAAAAAAGCTTAAAAATTCCATTTTCTTTCCCTTTCAATATCTTTTTGAAACCAACAGTTATTAGTGATGTGCTAAATTACCTCGGTGCTCCAGAAGCTACTTTGTCCATAGCGACAAAAGTAGTCACTACGCCTCTCTTATATATTATACATATGATTCTATATACATATAAATGAATTCCTCGAGATTTATAGAGACTGGAATAACCTTTCGGAGCCGCAGCATAATGGCGCTGAAATGCAGCCACGATTCGAGAGAAAATAGAGCCCATTTGGCAGCATTTCAACCTTTCTCTGTCTCGCCTATCGTAAACTTTTTCTTGTATAAAGATCTCGCGCACTCCAAGGACACCTCCACGGCTGTTCATTTCGGCGAATGCAGTTTTTCATCCAAAGGCTTTTTCGCCTTCATAATGAGAATCCGCACGACAGCGACTTGCTGATATTCCGCGCTCCAAGTCACACCACAGGGTATTCCCGATTTATTACCATTCTTAAATACGTGAATGCGTTCGCTGAGTTACGTATACATGCTCTAACTTCAGATCGTTTTAATTTGTCCCGTACCCCGTCAAACGTGTTTTCAAACCCCTTTCGCACCTGAAAGAATTCCTTTCGTCAGAGTCGTTAAAAATACGACTTGCCGCCCGCCTTACTGATTTTATTCTCCGGCGGACATTTCTGCCCTTAATACAATCGATTCTCGAGTTTAACGAGTGATTTATGGATGCTTTGAGCCCTTCCTAACTTGAGTTATTCGGAGCGAGCTATGAATTCGGTTGCGCAATAGGATAATTTCTTGCGATCATTATGTGCGGGATGGATTTTGTAGGCGTACTAACTCTTACGCGGGAAAGAGGGAAACTCTCGTACACATAAATTGTCGCAATTGAAAATCTCGCTCGCTATTTCAGAATTTGGATCGACACGTTTTCAAATATATTAGTGTGATATAGAATGGGTTAATTTTATCGTAGGTGTCATTTTCACTTCTCACTTCATATAGAAAGTGTTATTCATGAGGAGAGACAAGAATATCTTTTCTTGGCTTAATTATTATGTTCAGCGCCTATCACATAATAAAGTTAAGAATTCGCATCGCAAGTTATTTTCACCATAATACAGTAAGGCGGACGGTACAAGGCCGAGAATAGAAGAAGTAAGAGTTTAATTTGAGATTAAAAAAATGGAAAAAGATTGTCAATAAGCTCTATAATGAAACTTTTCTTCTCTGAATTTTGTTTTGCTACCTACGAGTGAAAAAAGAAAGAAAATATTAACTCTGGAGCTCAGTTTCCCTATACCAATCCAACGAAAGGAGGTAAGAATTCAGCACGATGAGGAAGGTAACTAGGAAAAACCCAAAGGGAAAACGGGCACACAAAAATTTATGAAGGCTTAAATTGCTTTCCATCATCCCATTACGGAAAATATGAACACAAATGATGGTATAAAAATTTTACTTGGCACATGAAGTTGTGCGACTTAAACCAAAAGTAGTACGAGAAGTTAAAAATTGTGACTTGACTGGGACTCGAACTCAGGTCTCCCAATTTTCCCTTCTCGTACAACTTTGGAAAACATTAAATGCAATTAAATATCATGTAAATGACAACGATAAGAATAAGAATCCGAAAGCACTTAAGTAAGGAGTATGTTCGCGTGGCAAGTGACTGATTACAGTCTGGTGCAAAACAAATACCCTGAGGGACCTCAAGGACGATTGTGGTATGAGGAAGTACACGAATGACAATATCTTTTAATTTTATTGCCTTCAACTTTCACTTTTTCGACTTAAAGGACCCGGCTTTTCATTCGAGTGGCCATATCGAGGCAATTAACTTGCAGTTTCGCAGTCGGTCCCGAGATTTAGTTGCGATATTCGGTGGCTTTCAAATACTGCCGAGGAGTCGTTGCAAATGCCAGTACTTTCGCTTGCATATCCACAGAGATGGGCCCAAATGTCAATCCTCAAAATTTTAAAATTCTTGGCATTTCGTCACGGAGCGAATGTGATGCCGAATCACTAAAGAAACTTTGGATTACTATCTTAATTGATCTGAAAAAGCCTGAATGTTTTGCTCATCCCCATATAATTGATTCTTATCGGAAATTTCATTTTTGATGTTTTCCTACGCTATTAACTAAATCATCGAATTGAAATTTTACATATTTTCACTTACTTATATGTGATGCTTGATCAGTGTTTCATCAGAGCATTATTTAATGTTCAGAAGAAAGAATGAGATGAAGCAAGATCCCAGAGAATGCAATAAACTTTCCTATAATAACCAGTAGAAATGATAATTAACTTACTAGTTGTCTTGAAAATTTAATTACTTATTTGAATATCTCCAAATATTGAAATGTATGTTGCATTCAAAATCGTAAAATGTTATCGTGTTCCTCTTACCTCACGTATATTATTTCATTCATATAGATATCGTAATATAGCTACCATAAAAATTTCTTATTATTCTTATGATAAATTTAAGGTCAAATTCATGAATATCCAGGTTTCACTTTCTAAGCAAAGATGTATACGAATTTAGGTATTTCTTTTTAAGAGAGTAGGAGGAAATTACAAGCTCGACACGATTGAGAAATTTTGGGAACCGTTCCATGTACAAAACTCTTTCTTTTCTGAGCAATGCTGAAGGAATGCTCGTTGGAAATGCACACTCATTGGATATAGGGATAGAATGCCAACGTGAAATAAAGACAAGTTCCAATACAGGCAGGCAGGTAAAATCAGCTTCATAGGTTAAGTTTGATTGGTTTGATCCAAAATCATCTTTCTAGGTTGATTTGAATACTCAATCTTCAACATGAATACCATCTATCGTGCGGCTGATCTTGTATTACATGTATGACTTTTTTGTTACAGATTAATTATACACATAAGAAATTGATACGATCACTAGTATTTTTTCTGTTCGAAAAGTGGTCCTTGAGTTTACCCATAACAAATATCCATGTCATCTTGTTTCAATCAGCGCTCTTCAGATTACGGAAATTTTATTTCTACCTGATATCTATTCTTGTCGATTGCTCTTAAAACTTCCAATAAACTTACCATCTGTTCTAAATGCTACGTTTCCAGCATAGACGATGCTATCTTAAGTTGAGTTATCACTTTCTCATCTTTTTCAGATAAGTCTCAAAATTATCGCACACTTCCTTATTTTTAATCCTTTGAGCAAACAAAATTTTCTCAAATCTTCTTCTATCTCATATCAAAGCAATTAGAGAATACACTCATTACTTTTCCGGTTATCATCAAGTTAATGATCATCACACAGGAACGTGCGGCGAGTATATAAATATTATTGACTTTTTTCCTGGAATTCAGTAGTATTCTGGTCTTCTTTGCATAAAATTATCAATTTACTTAGCAAAGAAAATTTTTCGGCATTCAGCAGCAGAAGCCATTTCGTAGCCCGTTCGTTGTTTCTCAGTTTGTTTTTTTAATATAAGTTACATAAAATTTTTATTAAAATATTGTAAGTAATTCGTATTCTCATAAATAATTAAAATGTCAAGAAAATTACTACGCTGATTAATATAAGATAACATAAACAATAAATAAAATAAGGAAATTTATTGAATTCACTTGGCTCTTTCCTCATCTAAATCTTTCTTCTGGACGTTAAAAAAATATTCTAATAATTATGATCAAATATCAGTTATAAAGTAAATAAAAATATGTAAAAATACAATCAACGATTCACGACCAAAATTAAATATTTGGTGAGCATTACGACCTGAAAAAGTCAGCAGTAGCGTTGGCGAAACGTAATCAATCGAATAGACTGCCGAAAATTTTCTTTTAATTAAATTCTTTCTTTAAAATTCTCATGGAATAACAACCTTCGTACTAGTGTATTAACTTACTGTTAATAATAAATTCTTTGCGGTAACATATGCTTTATAGGGACTTAACTCAGATTTACTTGAGATATATTATTTTCTCTAATATGAGGCTTTTTATTGATTTTTTGCAACAAAGCCGCACAGAAACATATTTAGGTATATTTACTCCCACACCAACATCTCAGCAATTTTTCTATTTCATTTCCAGCAGTATTTATTCCATACCAAAAAGCATACATTTTACGGAACGGCTTATTTCCTTATTGCTAGTGCGTCAAAACGTCTGTGTGCATCTTGATTTCTCATTTCCAAAGTCCACAACTCCATGGTTTCTTATCGCTCTTACCAGACTTTTTATGTCAGCAGATTTTGATGAAATTATTGATGAGTTTCTTCTTCCTCGGGCACAAAAACTCTCCATGGGTTATGATCTCTTGAACAGCTGTTGCCCATTTGATATCCATTTTTCCTAGATCTTCTGAGACATCATCCCCTCATCTTTTCCTGAGTCTTTCTCTATTCCTATCTGGTTTCCTTGCAAAAATGAGTCAATTTCTCAAGCTTAAGCTTTTCTACCAACACCAATCATTGATCGTTTACAAATTGTACATAATTACGCGAAAATGTATATAATACCTTCTTTTTATAATATATACTTTATTTTATGTTTACTTTGTTGTCTTGTACCCAAAAATATTTAAAACCCATTTTCAACAATGTTGAAAATGTCGGATTCTGAGCAAACTTATATTAAAAACGGTCACGATCAAGGTAGATGTTGTAGCATCAAATATACTGTTTCCTTCCTAACAACCATTTTTCAATTAGTAAAACTTAAGTTTTCGACCTTCAATGAACACCATTTAAATTAAATAGACGTCATCCTTTATCAGTCGCCAATTCCATTGAAAGCAAAACGACCTCATTCGAGAATGGGAAATACCCGAATCCACTTCTGATACAAATGGCGCTCATGATAAAAATTCGATAACATGGCAGAAAAAAACCTTCAGTTCTAATTTCGGAATTCTGTAAACAATGCAGATCTGTAGAGAAGAATATCAGAAAGCAAGAGGAAGACTGAAATTTAATCGCATTCGTTTATACATGAAGATACTAATTGTCTCGTGCAAAAATTTTGCAAAACTGGTCAATGGGCTGTCTGCAATTTAATAACGGTACTTTGAATGAAATGACAATTTAAGTTGTCTTAAAGTGTGACACAAACCTTCATATACGGTAATGCTCATGTTTCTGCGGTTGTCGTTCTGATCCCAAAAGAAGCAAGTTTATGCCGGTTTATTAAAATGTCAATATGGTTGCGTACGACGCCGAGGTCTTCATTTATGGAGACAATAATATTACTTGCGGAGAATATATATTACTTGCGGAAACTGCTTCGATTATTTTAAGACAGAGAATACATATATCACTAATCGATGAGAAAAACTATTATTTACCGCAACAAACGAGACAAAGTAAAAAAACAAACTCCGAACATGATAACGCTAATATCTACACATCCAGTAACGAAATTCAAACATCAGTCAGTCATTTATATGTATTGATAGAGTACAAAGGGAGTAAAGCGCCGGTCACCAAAAATAGAAATAATATATAAGATATGAAGATATTATAGAAGAAACACTGTGGATAAGAATCGAAGTCCGTACTTAGAAAACAAACTCTGATGTAAACTTTGTACAAATGGATTCTATTTTAATTACTTAGTTGTCAACGTAAACGGTCTAATCGCTAATTGCTTCATTTTTATGCTTTATGCTGGTAGACTGCAAAACTAAAACCCACATTGCGGCATCCCTTAGAGGGATATGGCCTTACCAGGCGGCATTTATAGTAGATGGCATATAGAAAGCATCGACTCCCACGCCCTGGTATCTTCCAAACAGCACTTGTCCCTAAAAAACATGTTATGAAGGTGAGAGGTTTTTTAATCAACATAAGAAATCTTATGTGAGCCTATTACGAACGGCTTATATTTCCTAGAATCATAAAAACTTGATTTCCTTTCTGAGAAGTGATCTTCGTTAAGGATAAGAGTAAGCTTAGAGTAGTGAGCAAAAGTCCCAGATTTGCGACGAGATGTGAATTTTCCCTTCGGATGAAAATGACCTATTAAATAGGAGTGGTGTTTCCCTGGAAAGACCATGCGGGTGAACGACATGAAGCCTTGCAATTCACGGTCAGAGATTCGTCCCCTTCCTGTTGCAGACCTGTTCGCAATTCACAAGCTATTCTTAGAACTTCGCATTTTCCTCAAAATAATTCATCGCGTACTTGCTGCGAAATTTCCGGCTTCAGTTCGTGGAAACTAAAACGATACATGTT
Source organism: Pachydiplax longipennis (assembly GCA_036926295.1). Lineage (NCBI taxonomy): Eukaryota > Metazoa > Arthropoda > Insecta > Odonata > Libellulidae > Pachydiplax > Pachydiplax longipennis. The sequence goes on from JAVFKF010000019.1 coordinate 27,628,054, forward strand.
GTACTGGGTGGGCTATAATTTTTATCGCAATAAGGGTGAAAATGATAAACAATCTTCAATGAATAAACTATATCAAGTTAAAACTAGTTAAGAGCCTTTTTTAGGGAACAGAATGAAAACCGCATTATAGGCGGAATAACATTATAAACAGGATATTACAAATTTTCGTTTCTTTTACAATAGAAAACAAAAGCAGAGGGTTTTCGGGTCTTTAATTTTTAAATAAATTATCTGTAGCTTAGAAAGGAAAAGGTATGCTCTTACTATAAGTTTGATTTACTTGCCACACTAATAATTACCTAAAGAGTCCGAAAATTATTGTTCTACAATACTGGTTTCCTCGTTACATATTTTTTAAGAATGTCTGCTTTTCGGACAAAGAGAGCCTCTTCCTTTGTCACTTCATTTTTTTTATTTCTGGGGATGGGAAAAATCCGCTCTAATAGCGGAAAGCAGAGCGTCTCACGCGGCATTTTTAACTTTTGTTTTGTATGAAAGGGACCGGGACCGAGAGAAACCCGCGGATTAAGCGGAACAGCTTCTTAAACGAGTTTCACTGTATTAAGTATTACCGTAAATTACTTTTAAAAATAGTTGATATAAAAAAGATGACAAACTATATTATCTCACGATACCTCAATACTGAATTCATTCAACCATTTCGTTATGGAATACTACAAAGTGAATCGCCGTTCCCTCGAGTTTACACTAAATGCTTACTGCGAAAGAGAAAATTTTAAATTGAGAATCTTCGTAAGAGCTTCATCCCTCAATGCTACACAACTCTTCACTGCTACTGAAATAAAACTTGATTACACCGCATATTCATCCAAAAGTGTAAGAGCTACCTTGAATTAAAAAGCTATCTATAGCTATATTTGCTACAAAGAAAGTAAAAATCTTAAATCTTTTCTAATGAGCGTCATCCAAGAACCTCCTAAATTAAATTTAAGTTTTTGGAAAAATTATTAACCAAATCAATCAAGTTGAATCGAAATTCATCTAAAATCTCTTAAACTTCCCGCCTATGAAGTGGGAATAAATATGTGAACACTGTGAAATATAGATAGCCGCAGTTTTTTAGGTGATTTATATTATTTTAACTCCATATGGGATCTATTACCTCGTATAGAATTTCTCTAGGTTTTGCGGAAATACTTAGAACAATAAATAAACCACCTCCGGTAGGAGGAAATCTTTAACGTCCACATCTGGCCCATTTCTTTCAAGTGAGTCCTTTTTTTGGCTCGAGCGTCAAATATTTAGCGTTCGCGAACATCAACAGTAAACGTCCTTCAAAACATTCCGGTGTTTTAGTCTTTCTATCTACCGCTGAATCGCTATTAATTCCCCTGAACTCTTTCTTTATTGCCGGTCATATGATGATTCGTTGAAACTTTCTTACATATAGGTTATCCGGCACTATATTGACTATTAAAACAAAAATTGAAATAATTCAAATTTTCGTAGATCTGATTTTTGTGGAATCGGAAGTTTAGTTTTTTAAGTCTTTGAGGAAACCTCAAGCAAAAAGTTTGGTTTACATATATCAGGGGTTGACAACCTGCTCTCTATGGGACTGTGTGTGGCTTCAGCTGAACAGTGACACCAAAAGACGGTTTTGACTGAAAGTTCGCGTCTTTAAACAGTTACCTTATATACTTACTCGTACATTCATTCCATATTTAGTTAGGATTATTTTGCTTCACAAATTACATTTTGTAATTATTTACAATCAACTTATGTATTGCAGAAAATGTTTTACCTTTGTATTCTACATTAGGGCCTTATTAAATTTATTGTTAATGTATCTATATGTGTTTTCCTTATGATGCTCTGCAAAACTTCCTATGTACCACTCTGTATACAAATAGAAAATGTGGCCATTATCTTTCAAAAAGATAGCCGAACTCTAATATGTACAAGAAAGCAAGAGTTTGCAAAATGTCGATCTCATCGTTTAACTAGAGGCTTCTATGATTTAACTGTGCGTCAAATGATGTGATATTTATCAGACTAGTTTTAATCGTCATTCATTCCTTCAGAAGTACAATTTATATAACGCTTAACTGACACTTTTGAGGTTATCCTTACGTCGCTTGCAACTTATTTATGGAAATCTCAAGGCCATTTCCAGATACATCGCTCTGCAATACTTAATGCGTTTAATGTTTGAAATTATAATCAATTCCAGGACAAGGAAAGAAAACATCAACCACGACCGTATTACACAAATATCTATGGTTTGACCGAAGTTAACGCTGGTTTTCCCCGTCAAGAACATCGAAGTCAAAGAGAAGCAGGTTACGAAAGTTCCGGCTAGAGATGCAATAAAACTATCGCAGATGAGGAAAAGTGACCTTTTAGAGGCCTTCGGTACTTTCCCGGGATGACCCTCCGGTGAACGACACTTTCGAGGACGGCAAACGCAACATATTTTACGCTGATAAGTCCAGTTTCCTCAAGGTAATATCTCTTTGCGCTGTATTTCATGGGCATTAACAAGTACAAATAAAAAACGTAATTTCTGTTGCTAGGTTACTAGGCTCAACGACGGAAGGTTGGAGATATTTTCTCCTATGGGCTTACTGGACATTAAATGCAAGATCAAAGAAATATGCCTTACTCCATATTTTTCCAGGTAGGGCTATTTGATCCATCCCGCAGCCGGTATGAATCTCATTACATTTACTATTAGATACGAAAGCATTAAAGAGGGAATGAGGGGTAAAGGGCAACATGAGGAGCAGGACACGGTCACCCATGGTGCATGGAGTTAGTCCGAGGTTTTTAAAATACGCGGAGAGATCTTTGAATCGACTAACCATATATAAAGCCTTCCTTAAACTGTCAATTCTATTGAGTCCATATCGAAATTGTTCAATGTATCGATCGATCTGAAACAATAATATTGATGGAAAAAATATTTAATAAAATTGCTTCAGAAAATTTCTTTTTTTCTTAAAAAAAATTAAAATCCACTTAAAGGAAGCACGATGACTCTATGAATAGCAATTTTCATAGAATTTAATAAAGAGAACCAGAATGAATGTAATTTTTCAATATCATTGTCAAATAAAAATAAAATTAATATAATGTTGAAATGGTGAAATTCCCCTTGACTTTTCTTGTATATGATGATGATGATGGCAACGATTGTTAATGTTACCAAAAGAATCAATGTTTTACCACCGTGGATGGATTATAAAAATATATGCATCCTCTGAGACTTCAACGGAGAAATGCAAATCAGTCTAAACCGGTAATTGGCGAGCCCCTTGAGGGTTACACTTGTGCGAATTTCCTCTGCGAATTCTGGTTGGTCAGCGATAATCTCTGTACAAGTTTCAACGACGCATTAAAGCAACAGTTTAATATCAACTCGAAATTCAAATGAACGGTTGCATATATATTCTCAATTTCAATGTTTGTCGTGAGATATATTAGCATATATTACAGCTAGTAGTTAATATATGTACTACTGAAAACTTGCTTGTAAAAATTCGAGATTATAAATAGCAGTCTGCAATACCAACATGGTTGAGAAACCTTGATATAGGCTATCTAATATTTCGCCTGCCTGTATGCTAATTATAATGTTCCCACTATCTACTTTTCTAAGGAAGGACCGCAAAAATACTATTAATAATCTTGAAGCAAAAGTTTCAACCTTTTAAGTTTTTTTCACTTCAATTCTCCTGTTGATGGTAATTACCAAGGAAAAATTGAATCACTTTAAACTCACAATCAGTCACAGATTCGATTGCGGAGATGTTATGTCACTCGAAGCCATTACAAATGGTTCACACCGAGAGAAATTTTAATCTGATACGACTTTCGCTTTCATTCATCATTGACCAAGTCCGATTCTCGTTCTGTGGGACTTTTTCCACGAGTGAAAGAGCTTTCAGGTCGCCATCGCCCAAGAGTGTGGCTGTCGCTTTCAAGACAAATGACGCCTCTTTCCTCTTTGGACATATTCCATCATCGACCAAACCCAAAGGAAGTAAAACAAAGGAGTTGGGCCGCAGTTGTCTTCTCTTGGAAAGGAGTTGATACTATAGTTAGGAAAGAAGAATCAATCTCTCTCGCTTCTGAAATGACTTGTCTTATGCTTCCACCATTTTGTTACGCATTTCTCCTTTTGTGGATGCAGCAATCTCCAGAAAGAATAAAACTAAATGGTATACTTTTGGAAAGTAGATGAAGAAAGGTGGCTTGATTGACAGTCTTTTTGACGGCGATCTTTACTCCGCTAAACTCTTAATTAGTATGTTTCTTGCAGCTTCTACTGTATCATTCAACAATCAAAGCACAAGATAGAAAAAAACAATACGAATAGCTATAAAACCAGGAGAATGAAAATCGCTTATTTTATCTGAAATCGAATAGGCAATCTCCATTGGAGTTCGATTCTGTTTTAGAAACAAATCGAAAACGTTAAATGGTTGTGATTTTTCTATAAACTCATACCTATATAAGAAGTAGCATTATTTTTGGAATTGCGCTCAATATTAATGTAAAAGATATTATCACATTAATAATTAAGCACGTTGCTTTTCTTTAAATAGATACTGCAAACGTTAATAGAGTATTAGATACAATACTATCAGGTGCGAGAAGAATGATAAATCGAATGGAAAAAATAATACTTTGGAACTAAATGGAATTATTACATTCTAAGAAATTCGGCTATACTCAAATACAGAAAATAAAATAGATTTTTCAAAAATAAAGACTATTACTGACAAGAAACGCATTCATTACTTCCAAATAAACCCGGTGATGTCAAATGTTGTGATGCCGGATGCTGCATTTATTGTGAACTTCAAAGAAAGAAGTTCTTATAATAATTTCATTATAATTATATAATCTGTAAAACAAAGCCATCACATACCTCTCTTTGATGATCGGCTCGGTCCTTCAGTCCCTCGTAGGAAGTAACTCCAATATAGCATCAAGATTGATCTTAAATCCAGCGGAGATTTCCTATTCTACGCATAAGGACAGTTATCGCCCATCCACCTTCACAGCAGAAGAATAAATCAATATTGCACATTAAGTTGCTGTTCTTTATGCATGAAAAATTACACCTAAACAAAACATGGGCTTCCAGATAGCCATAGGGGCAGCGCGTTCTACTTTGTTAAAAGCTGTCCCCGATTCGATTCCCAGTGGAAACCCATTTGAGAAATTACCTCAGATATGAAAAAACGTTTAACAATACTACTTCTAACAAATGTACATCAAAGATTTTTAGAATTTTTAGCAGTAACAGACCATATCAAATACTTAATCGTAAATACGTCGACCCAGTGACTAGATTCTGTTTTCGCCAAGCACCGCTCGATCACTAAACAGAAACTATATATGAAGGACAAAATTATGACTAGGGGATAAAATAGATATTGTTTTCCCACTTTTTCTAGAATTCTCCTTTGAAACGCCGCCTTTTCTGTTCTCCGTAGAACTGGATTGCAAGGGAAAAGGTCTGGGCTACAGGTATTCTAACCGCGTACAGGAATTTTTACAGCAATGGTCAGGTTATACCACCTGCTCTGCCTTTGCTGTATAACCAAGGGCAATACACTCTTTGAAACCTCATGAATCATTCCAAGACGAATCCGTAGCTTAACGTGTACTTATACTTCTGCATTGCTTACTTAAGTGGAAGGTGAATGAATGGAAATCTAATAGAAATCATCAGGACGAGTAAGTGTGGAAGAATATATACGGATAGAGTCGACTAACGGGTTTAATGCTGAATGATGAAGATGTGAAGTACATTAGGTTCAGTCAACGTGAACGGGAAAAGAATAAATACTTAATCGTTACTTATAGGCTCAGAAAGAGAAAGAACGTTCTCGTCGCTATTAATATACTTGTCACTTTACTTCAAATTTTCTAAATAAACACAACAGCTTCTCCTTTCAAGTCTCCCAATTACAAAATTGAAATTGAAATTTATGTTTCCTCATAAAATATTTTTTGCGCTCTATTAAGTTCTGATTCCATTTCAATTTCGATAATATCTAAGTCAACTGTCTCCAAAGATGATCGTTGAGCTAAGTATGCACCTTGACAGCTGAGGTCATTTCGCAAATATTAGATTCCACTGTAAATCGAAACCAGGGCCGCTTTCATCAAAATCGAACGCGCTATCCACTTTGCCATCTGGGAACCCCATTCATTAAGGACGAATTTCACAAAATAAATTAATTGCAATTAGGTTTATAATGAAAAAAGGATTTTCATTTATAAGCATGAATACCAAAAAGTGTTGCATATTTTCCTGCAGGTTTTTTTTCCATTTTCCGATTATTGTAAATTGTAAAAAAGGACACATTTAATCAAATACGAATCACAAAGTGCCAACGGGCTTTTTCTTTGAAAAAATCGAATAATTTAATGCTGCTTTAGAAAGTTTAGTCTTGTGTTCTGGAGAGAATTCATATCTAAGAAAGAGTATAAAATATGAACTCAATAAGAAAACGTGACATTTCCAAGCAATTTCACTGCTTATCGCCCCGTAATATTATAAAAGAGAGGAGCCGTCGGAAAAATTTACAAGAAATTGAACTTAACCAGTTATAATTAGCTATAAAACTGGTTAATGAAGGGCGGCGTCGCAAGAAATTTAATCCAAAACTTTAATTTGGTAGCTAAAATTACTCGGGTATCCAAAAAAAACTTATCGCTGTCACGATATGTCCAACGTATTGCGAGAGAAACAAGTTTTAATACGCTTTTCAGAAATTAAGATTCTACCAATTAGGAACCTCTTAAGTGCTTAGAATCCGTGACTTAAGAATAGGGGAGAAAGTAAATTCCGTACTTTTTATCAAAATAAGACATTAGGGAGTGACAGTAGTGCTCAAATAGTCGCCGAAAGTCCGCGCGCTAGTTATTTTTTCTCTTTGGCACCATAAACATTTTTTTATTAGTTTGGCTCTAGTCCTAAGCGCTATCTCTATGTTTCGCTTTCTGTTTATTTCTGACCGAAGTGTGTTCACCCCGTGTTTTTTCGCGAGCGCTCCTGAAAACTTGTTTGTTTCGCAAACGTGCAAGCTGAGGTACACTTTGGGAACGTTTGAAAATCCTGGGCAATATAAACATGCCGTTGAATACCTGACATTTAAAAGAGAATGATCGCAGTCGTTTGGGTGCCTTCGACTGACAGCCTCGCAAGATCCCATGCATCGCGAAACCACGCCCAAATTTCGTGGAAGTCATTCCGAAACGGGGTTTCATTGTTGTATGTTTCTCACAGAGCAACCGTGTCTATTCAAGTCGACATAGAGAAACAAATATCACCTCTGGAAAGCTTCTTCATTTGTCAAACTTTCAAAGCTTTATCTTTCAATTAGCGGGATTTAAAAGCTAAGGCGAAAGTTTTCGCAATGGATCAAATCAAGTTTCATCAAGTTTCGCTTAAGACTATCAAGTTTCGCTTAAGACGTCAATTTTTGAAGGATGCAAATGTCAGATGCAGCGGGGAAAGTGGACCACAACTCTCATGGGATGAAAAGAGGCAAACAAGATATTAATAATGATATTGACGAAAAGATGCGGTGGAGATTACTTTAGCATGAGTCTGTGGAATTTGACGCAAATCGTTCCCTAAAAAATGAGGAATATTCCTCAAAGTTACGAAAATTACCTGAGAAAGTATCATAGTTTACACTCAAGCCAGGTAATGAAAGGTTTCAAGGCTGTCCGTACATGCAGTATATGTTAGTTATTTCCAATTATTATCGAAGCTATCATATATATCTGGTAGTCACAAGGGAAGTCTATAGAAAAGGACAATTTCAGTGCAATCGTCAAGTCTATGATCCTACGGCAATAAAAAACGAAATGAAGTATAAAATTAATAAACTTTAATAAAAGGCTTTAATGACATTTTAATTTCTCCCAACACAATTTTTATCATTATGAAATATCCCTTAAATACTACCTCCTTATCCGGAGAGCCTTAATATGTCTGTACAGACGATATAGGAAGAATGTTGATCTTGATCATAATTTATATTCTGATTACACTGTTGTTTATTACATGAATCATAGCAAAAGAATTCGTAAGGACAGAAATAACTTACATGCAAACAGAATTAGTGATGTAATGGATTTCTTTCAAATATTATTCATATCTATTTGGTGAACACTCCTTTCGATTGTAGACATCCATCGAAAAATTTCTGTAAAACTGTGTATTCAAACACAGTATAAAATTTTTCAAATAGAATCTAAGTTAATTTAAGGTAAAATTTATCTAACACACTTATGGTGTATATAGATCAAACTTCATCCGCTACTGACCCAAATAATACATTAACAAATAAACTAAATTAGGTGACTTATCGGACTAGAAATACAACGCATCCACTCCATCTGTGGAAAAATGCTTTTGGATTTGAAGGAGAAATGATTGAAAATTTAGGTTATGATATTAAATAATCCAGTATTCTCTTTCCGTTGATCATATCTCACCCCAAAATTAATGTATTAAAAATGAATATACTGAGACTGAAACTTGAAAAGTTTAGTATGTGCTAAGAACGAGCAAGAAAGTAATGAGAATAGGGAAACGTCAGCAAGCAAATAACTCATAGATCTGGAACCATTCATTTGAACCGAAATACCGATATGCGATGGTTTCATGGAAATACTTTCTCTATCCTAAATACAAAGGGAAAGTAAAACGGCTATTGGAGACACGAAACATTTTCTCGCGCGGTGATCTCATTGCTAAGCTATGGCCAGCTCTAATTAATGATTTTACAAATAAGTCTCCACGTTTCCTAGTCTGAGAATTGCTTAGGTGTGCCTAGCCTAAGACACGGGATAAAGGTGATAAATGCACGGATCAAAGGCGAAATACGAGGCTGAAATTTGGTATTCGGGTCATTTCCGTGGAAACTGCTGGGCGTGCTGCTCTGAGAGCCTCCGCGTATTGGCAACACGTTCAAACGCTAAAGTACTCTGCTATTTTCGGTTGGACGCCGCTCGTCCTCGGAAGGTGCTCATCCGAAGAAGTTTCCTTCTGCTTTTGGCTTCGGTTACGAATTTCCCGGACCCGTTCTCATCTATCAAGCGCATAACGTATCTCTTTCTCTAAGCTAGGCCTACCCAGCTGGTCGATCGGGATCGATTTATCGATTTCCGAAGTGCATTCACTTGATATCCATTATTCATTGAAATTCTTCCAAACCACAGCTTGATTTTAGTTACATCAGATATCTAACCTTTATGAAACACTTTCGAATTTGAATCAAACGAAAGAGTGGATCTCAACCGGTGGGAAGGCGACGTCTAAGATCTTTGAGTTACACTTCAGGATCTGCAATTTTATTATTATGAAAAACTAAACACTTAAAGTAGGTGCCAACCAGGACCTGGTGGCAGTGGGTACAATTTAGAATTTTTTACACTATCCACATATTCAAAGTTAAATAAATTTTTAAAAAACGTTACATTTACAGATTTTAATCCTTAACAGCCTCGTTTAAATTCTTAAATTGCATTAAAAAATTATATAATGTTAGAACGGAATTAAAGTTAAGAGCAGAAAAGTGTTTATTATTAGATTGCTAAAACGAGGTTTATGAACAAATACCAAAGTTCTTGCAAGATAAGTTACAGCAGACAATGTAGCAATACAAAACGGAGCCTTCGAAGTCAAAATGATAAAATGCACTGAATCAGAGAATTAAAGATTTTACAAATTTGAAAAAATGCATTAGTAAAGAAACATACACGTTTCATCAGATAAAAATTCTATCGATACAGTGCGATTTAAACCAAACGATTCACATCTAAGTCAATCGCAGGGGAAGATAAGTCAACCACCCTTTGCTTACATCATTAGAAAGTAAAGGAGGGTAAGAGATGATATATTAGAGAATCATCCTTTGAACTTTCCTAAGAGGACAACGTAACCGTCTCGTCTGCATCTCATCTATTACGTATGGAAAACGTAAATTTAAATTTATTTACTGACTGAGAGATGTAGAATGACTATTGGTGTAAGAATAATCTCTTGCTTTCCTACATTACTATTAGTGCAATATAAAATTGGTAATAGGTTACAATCAGAGAGATATGGTCTGTCATCTGTTCAATTTTGCTCTGTCCTCGTTCCCTCCAGCAGTACATACATAAAATTTGGACGGGAAATAAGCCAGTAGACAAGACGTGGAATGAGGAAGTTGTCCCTTGCATCCCTCATTATATCAGAATGTTGCAATCGGAAAAAGTCGAGCTAAAATTCTCTACAAATAAAATGTTCACAAAATTCGATAAAGAATGACCAAATTGAATAATTAAACAACAGTAACATCTGAGAAACCTACATACTACCACAGCCATGAAAAACAGACAAATGAAATGCAGATTTTCTTCTATCCTTCCATAAAAGACTAATTTAAAATATTCCCTTCCTTGAGATATGATAGCAGGAACTACCTACCAAGAATTATATTCTAGAAACTGGGACCCAGATTAAGTCGAAATTTATTCCTAGAAAATATTCACTTCTTGCAGAATATGCATAATGGAAAGTAGAATTTTCCCTTTTCAGTGACAGAAATATAACAAATTAGAAGGAAATGTGGTATATTTGAACAAAAAATGGTTCTGGAAACACCAAACGACAAGGAATCGGCCATGAAAGTTTTTCGTGGAACAACTGTGGCCATATTATTATTTATTAGTCAATACGTTTTGCGTGAAAAATTATGACGATTTATATAATTCGAATAATTTAGAATGCTACGTCATCGAGAAATATTTTAGCTGATGGACTTCACGTATTCCTTTTAGAATTTATCATTTGTTTTTAAAATTTTATATTAATTAATCAATATTATTTATTGATAGCAATCAACCAAATAAATGGGTCTTCTGATAAAATTTCGGGAGAATTTGATGATTTTTCGTCAGAAGGAAGATTTGGGGAGCCTTAGACTGTGGGATCCCAGGTTATTTGGCTCCCGTAACCCTCTGGCTTTTAAGTGAGTTAACCCGTACCCCCTATATGCGATATAAAAAATGAATATTCAAACTCAGTCACAATACCAGTATGGAATAGCATGGTAAATTTTGCTGAAGAATATCATCATGAAATAGTTAGTAGATGTGGCTGTATCAACAACTTCCGGAATAATTTAATAGCATACTACAATTACTTATCTACCATTCATCGTAACCCCCGAACAAGATTCTTGTATCCCCAGGGGCTGCTTTAGTCAAAAGATTCCACGTAATCCGCAAGAATAATGGCGCGACTTCATGTCGTACCCTCAGTTCATAATAAATAAATTTCGGGTTTCATAAAAGATAATTTTCACATTGAAAATATCTTCATAACTTTATTTAATGAGTAAGATAAGGGAAATGACTGTTTATTCAGGGGAAAGAATTCATATATCTTTCAGTAGGCGTTTAAAAGATGTAGTATTCTTGGCACCAATATCTGAATCCCCTAATTAGTATCCTAATCTTTCATGCTGGGCCGCACTCATTTTGTCTCGTATATCATTCGAAGTTTGTTTCGAATTATGATATCAAATCTTCAATTTCATTTTTGCATTTATCGGGTTAACTTACTAAAGGTACATACATAGATAAACGAGATTGCTTGTTCTGGAGAATATTAATAACCTAAAAATCTGAACCTAACCAACTTGAAATGGTTTCATATTCTTTTGTATTGCCCTTTTTACATTTACGTCCTTTTATCAATAATTATGAAATGTATACCTAAACTTTTTCATAGCATTAAAAGGGACATGTTGATGCATAATTATCAGATAAAATTCTCTAAATTAACCATCAAGCATAATTACCTCCATCAAACAATATTGCTCTCTTTTTAATTTGTGCTTTTGTTCGATTCTTCTGAAAACGCATTGTATATTTTTCTTAAAAACTCCAATCGTGCTATAAAGTTTTTGCATTATGTACTGCATGTCAAACAATTAAATGTTCAGCTAACAAAAAGGAGAAATTTAGATTATCCAACCAGCATTTAAATTAACCCAACAGCTAAGTTCAGTAAATAGTATTGGTGTACTTAGTGGTTGGATCATAAGAACAGTAATCCTGAAGAGAACTTTGGAATATGTTTAAAAATATTTAAACGATACATCGCATGTTAGATGGAATCGGAACTTATCATATCGATAAATGTATTTACTGGGAATTGAATTTTTTTTGAGGAAATTACATATTACACGTGGTATAAACAGGAAATTTAAGTTAGGTTTGATCTTATGTTTATTTTTTCTAGATACATTGGTATCTTATTTAACTTAATAACGGCCTTATTTTTCCTTTCACATTACACAAATCAATTATATTCTGATTATTTTAATCAGAATCTAATTAGTTATAATTATGTTTGGAACAGCGGAAATAGAGATAAGATTAGTAATAGCTTATTTCAAAATATCTTAAAGAGCTACACTCATATACCTGTCACGAAAACCATTTCATTGTTGCCCTCTTGATTTCGCTATACGAAATCTTTATCAGGCCTAAATATATTAACTTCAATTTAAACACACGATAAGTTGGAAAATATAGGGGCCATTTCTAATTTAGGAGTAAATTTTTTTCACTATCATCCAATAATTACCGTAATTTGCTACCCATCGACATCAGTGGTTTTTCTTTGAGGCTTCTTTTTATCAACGGTTTCTTTCTATCTCCTCCGCCTCTTTTGATCATAATGTAGCATAATATGTTTTATTTGTGTTGATGGATCGTGAATGCAGGTAAGTATACAGACATGAAAAATTTCCTCTTAAAATGTTTTTGCGAGTAATTACTAAGAGCTTTGCTATCCAGTAAAACTCGACTCAATGCCAGCTGCGTTCCTAATTCTTGTACGTGTCCCTTGAGTACACTCATGAAGAATGAATACATGAATCCTCAGTTTAAAACGAGAACATGCTCAGTGAAATGTAGCGGTCATACTTTATGTCGTCAGCCACGACTGTTTTACCCTGATAAATAAGACTTTGCTAATGTGGCCTATCATTTAAATGCCATGTCTGAGAGATCCTTCCAAAAAATACATGCTTAAAAATCAAGGGAATAATCAAGTTAAGATTACTATAAAAGCGTAATCTCCATATCTATACTTAATTCTATACTTGTCTTCATTTATTCGACAGTGGTTTAGTAAATTCATTTTGACATTTAGTCAAGATAATGGAATTACTAAATATTTTTAAAAGATGAATCTATTTTCTTTTCCAATTCGTCCATTTATTAAGAATATTATAAATAGACGTAATCGGACTACCAGAAGAAAGTGCATATAAATAAGATCTGATAACATTCGTCATTCAATTATAAATTTATTGATAAACCTCACTTATTAAAGTATATCCTTAATATTAAAGCACATCTCATTACAGAAATAAATCAAAAAAACGTGAAAAGGAGCCATAAAATATTAAGATTATATCTCATTCTTAGTCCCTATTTCAAACGAAATATTATCAGTGACTTCCATTAATTTTTTCAGCCTTTTTTTTAATTCTTTTTCCCGCATACATTTTACATTTAAAATAAAAGGCGTTGCGATTATCACGCGTAAGATAACTTCAGAGAACAGATTTCTTATTAAATTACTTCATGAATCGTAAACTTTTCGCGATAACACTTTAGATGCTATTACCTACTGCACGCTTAGGATGGAAAGTGCAGTTAATTAATTCACTTTCAGAACATAAAACCCGTTCATTTTGTGATTCTCGATACGACAGCTGAATACGAGAACAGAAATAGAAGTGGAAAAGCAGATTCTCTCAGATTTTACGGTTGTTTTAATCCGTTATATAATAAAGTGTTGCAGAGATTGGCATACCGCTGGAATGCCTCCAAGGGCATGTATTAATTTTCATTATTCATCTGCTTTGGTAATCCGAGGCTCAAAGAATACCTCGGGATTTAGAAATCTTCGTAATTCAAATGGAAATCTATCTAATCGTTCCGTATTCTAAAGAAGTATATTATCGAGCATTCAGGAAGATGAGATGGTTGATTTTGGATTGAAGTGAATTAAAGAAATTGAATTATAGGGAGGAAATAATTCTTTTAATGATTCGCGGGAAGATCATAATTATGTTGGGAAAGAACTTTAAGCAATGTAAATATCGTCTCGAGATTTCAAAATGGAAATGAAATTAATACTGAATCAACAAATTATGGAACGTAACACATCAACAGATAAGTCTCGAGTGTTTTGATTGACTAGCAGATTTGATGAAGTTCAATAAGTACTTGAAGCGTCGCAGATTAAAAGTATGCAATAATCGAGGAAATTGTGATGGAATGACGTATTAGATTGGAATTCGATAGAGATTAAGCGAAGGGATTTGAAAATCGATTTATTTGCCACATAAAATCACAGTTGTAATGAATGGCTTGAAAAATTCGCGTTAATAAGTGATTCTCCCTTGATTTCTTAAAGGCACAGTTGCAACGTAAATTAAAATTAGTCATTTTTTCCCAGATTCATAACTGTACGAATGGTTTTCCTTGTATGCTTTCACTCTAAAGAGACATTCTTGAAGATTCATGCACACTTGAGTAACTTGTCGCGCATTGAGCAATCTGTGGAAAAATACTAGGACTTATCACTACCGCGTCCAATGTTATTCTGCGAAATCAAGCCTGCAAAAATCAATTTTCTGATCTCTTTATTTTAACGGGGTAATGAATAACGATGGTAATGCAAAATCTGTTGATCAATGAAACTAAACGGAAATTAAGAGACGATTTTCCCCTAAAGTCATTCCTAATTTGAAACTCTATTACGGGAAGTTAAGGCCGAATTCGCCTCGTTTACATCTCTCTATGGAAGTGTTAAATTGATAAAGAACCAAAAGTAAAAAATAACACAGAAAAACATTTAGTTTACAGAAAAGAATATACTTTATGGTAGATCAAAAAACTCTGCGATATCGTAACACTTCCACACGAGAAAATAAAATGTAGAAAATATGACAAAAACCTACAAAAACCTACAAAAACAGGAAATAGCTCTATGGAAGGCGCGGCCACCTTTTGGATCGCAAGCTCCTAGATTTATTCTAATCTTTACCTTTAAGCTGTCAAAAACTTTAAAAAAAAACAATGACAATTCTTTGGTTATTAATTAAAAGTTAGAAATTTTAAATTATATTTATTTTCACATTAGTAAGACTCGGAAATAGAGACTATATTATCCATAACGGAAAAATTCATAACTTTTAAAATCTCGTCTGCCACTCCCATGTCCGTAAGTTTTTTTTTCGGTGCGCAACTTAAGTCGTGAGATTCCACCAGCACTTTTGGCCATATCTGATCAAAAATCCTAAAATGTTATACATAATTCTTCTAGATAATGATATTTATTTTTATTTAGATAAGTTGAGGACTTATATTTGCTCTCGCTATCAAATATTATTGTGTTATGTATTTTTCATTTGCATTACATAGAGGAAATGCATCTTTAGAGACCTTAATGCCAGTCTTGTTTTTGCTAATGAAAACTAATGCGGTATGATGCTGGTAAATGGCATTCATTAGCCATTATGCAGCGGATGTTTTCGACTCATAGCTTTATGTCTATAATAGAAAATTATAGGCAAACTACTTCACTCCTCATCTCATCTGGTACATCTCAGTCCCTCCTCAAAGCTTCTGTGACTTGAGGTGGTATAAGGATATAAGGCTAACCTAAACTTCAGGCTAATGACATTATATACATAATTATTAAATTCTTACTCTGACCATTTTCTTTTACTCATGGAGAATGTTGATTACACACTCAATCAGTGCAGACGCCAGGAAAACTAAAAAATAAATGGATGCGCACGATCAAGTGTTGAACAGTCCCAAGCGTGCAGAGTTCCTATTAGAACGGTGCAGTGAGAGCACTCTGAAGGACAAGTGACTGTTGCATTCTTGGAGGCGGTCAAATTAAAGGCCAATGTTAAACAATGGGCAGTCAAATGTCTCGGTGGTTAATGGTCCGAATACTTAGCACGAGAGAACACTCTCAAAGTGCGCGGTGAGAGGTCTTATGCAGTCCAAGTGACTCACCGAGGAACCACGCCTCTGAGAGCATTCATTTCTCTCAGAATAGAAATGGTCGTGATCTACAGGAGACAAAGAGAATGGAAAAGCGTGGATGTATAAGATTTTAATTTCCTTTCCTCTCCCTCTCAAATATTCAAAAGGGAAACGCCGATTTTTATGTACGATATTAAATTCTGGGTGATACAATGCGCTGAGATCCAAGACAATGGATATCGCTAGGAATGTCGCATAGGAAATTTACGTTGTTTCATCCCGATTTTAAAACTACATTGTCTTTTTATTTTTTGATTATAAATATTTAAAATAAATATTCTTTTCGAACCGTTGGAAGACGTAATGCCTTAATATCTCATCCTGATGTTTTCAAACTATTTCTTCGATTTTCTCATGCGATTCACATCCCTACATACATTAACTTTAATGATGCGATACAGTGCTATACGACTGAGATATACAAAGAAGAAGCAATTGTCATATTTTTTTCTTAAATACTATTGAAATCTAACAATCTAAATGGTAAACAGAAGTGATTTCCGATGAAAAGTTATGGCGAAAAACAGAAATAGTTTGCTTTCAGCTTTTCAACTCTAGTAAATTTTCATCTCTTTGAAATATTTCTGAATACTAATGTAATATTCATTATTAAATATAATCAAAAGTTACTGAATGTTCGTAATTCTAAAGTCTTAAACTTTGGAGTTCCTTTCACACATAATTTAATTCTCTCCTTATTATCTCAGCTTTAAACATCACATAAGATAAAATTCACCGTTGATAATTTTCAATGTTTTTCCCCATTTTCCCTTGCTTATTTTTTTAATGTGATCGGTCATAGAAGGTGCTGCTATCAAATTACACCGGCATTCATATATTGTGAAAATATTATTGTTTTATCTTCTTAGGAAATTGGAAAAAGTTCTTGAATATTGGAAATTGTGAGGTGGTGAATTTCAGCATTTAATTAAGTTTAAATGTTACGCGAGACTTGATACTATGTGAATAATTTATTATGATTACAATCGCTTTAGATCATGATGCAACAAGCGATAAACACCAGTCATACTCTTCGATGGCTCGCTTGAGTTGGCAAGAAAATGCTTGAGGAGCATCGCTTTCTTCTGGAGCAACCTTTGCTGGATCGTCTTCAAGACCCATTTTCTAGTTAATGCATACCTACATACTCGTGGGTAAAATCATTCGTCTTTGATGAAAACGACGAATTTGATTTCAACATCTTCTACCATACACCATTACAATGTTAAGCTTTACTTTCAAAGTAGAGTTGTTAAGTTTCTATGTCGTCTAAACATGTAATTTTCGTTCTAAATAGAATTCATACTCAACCACCTACTGGTTGCTACGATAGTATTCTATACAATATAAGTATAATTATAAAAGACGATAAATAATAAAAGTTCGTTTTAAAGAAAATTGAATTGATTTCAATTACTGCAGTAAAGAAGTTACGATTGCGCTCGCGGATGAACAAATTACTGTTGTCTATAATAGCCATTAAATTTCAATGTCGGAAGTAAAAGAGATTTTGGTTTCACTATCTCCTAATTTTTACTCGTTATCAGTATGATGTTGGTCTTAATTAGCAAACAAAATAAACGCGTCGATATTTCATATTAAATACAACACTTATAGCCTCTGTATCAAATTATGTTTGGACTTAAATATCACGCAGAATAAGTACTTATACAACAGTATCAGAAACATTTACGTTATAGCCCCCATACCCCTATTCATTAGTCACCTTTTCGTCTTTTTCTTTTTTCTTTCGGGAGTTTTATGTATGTTTTCCCTCATCTTAAGTATCCACTCCTGCTAAAAGTTTGAAAAATATTTTAATTTTCAAAGAAATTTAATAAATCAGTTCCGAAACTTAGATTTAGGACCAGTTAGATAGTTTAATTTTCGATTGTGTCAGAAGGACTTAGTTTCAAATCGTCAAGAAATCCTCAGCAATGTTCTGAGTTCGAACTTTATTCACGACGTAGATTCCCTCTATCGTTACGAAAAGGCTTCTCGATTGGTCTTGTAATTAATTTTGATCTAAGTTGTTCTACACGTCGAGTTCTGATGATTCATAGCAAAATTTACTGTCAAAGTTATATTGCATTTACACCTTACCCTATTACATTTACACCTTCGCATGAACGGCAAGTCACAAGACAAGTGTCGATTAAGTGGTCATTCCCTCCGTACTTCGCCACTTGTAGTGATCGCATCGGTAGCGGCATTTGGGGACGATTTAAAGGACTTAAGCTATCAGGCGAGCTTAGTGTTTTGAATTCTAGCGACCTTAGGATGCGCATCACTGTTTCTCAAATCCTCTCACGAATATTCGCACGCCACTGGCGAATGTCTGCGAGCGACGAGGCGAATCACGAGCCCGAATGCGATGATACATTGCAACGAATTTTCCAACTCGCGAAGTTTCGCAAAATCGTTGCAGTTTCTTCCCCGATTCCCTTTAAGCCCCTCTGCAGCGTTCGATGGAGAACTGAGAGTGTCTTTCGCAAGCTGCCGAATGTTTCCAGCAAATAAAAGAAGAGAGTTGCTCAACGTGGAGGTGGCGAAGGAACGCATAACCCGCGATCCTCTCTCTCTCTCCCGCGCCGTCATTTTCACTTTCACTGGAGCAGCCGCTCCAGATCAGTGTCCCAGGCTGGAATGCTACCACAAACGCGCTCTTGCCTTACTTTCCACGCCCACTGAGCCCTCCCATCCCTAAGACCTGGCGGGGGAGTTAAAGCCGACGACGTTTTGCCGACGTGACAGCTTATTCGTATTTACAAACAGACTTGGGCATATTTGACACAAACGGTTATCATCGACGTCGTTCTTGCTTAGAGAATGGCGAAAACAAAGACATAAAACAAAATTAATGGAGATAAACGATGCTGAACAACAAGGAAAACATGGGCTGAAAACAACCATGAAGGAATCATGAATGTAGTGATCCAATGTAGAAACAATCACGGATTGAATAAAAGAGAAGAATGAGTGCAACAATCTAAGACAAAACAATCAAGGCAGCTATTATTCAACAATGGCGGCAAGAGAAATATTGTAACCAAGAATTTTTTATTCTCTTATAGCTAGGAATTTCTTCATGTCGAAGTCTGTCCTAAGATTCTTTGAATTAATTGTTATGAAATTCAATAGCATTAAAAGCAAGGGTGGAAAAAATAGGGAAAATACCAGATAAAACTTTATATCTGAAGAGGGAAAAACTAATCGTAAAACGAAGAAAAGGCAAACAGGAAACATTTTTCAATTAAAACTACTTCCAAGTTAAATAACATAGTACTTCCTTAACAAATCACAGTACACTTGGCATGTTTCAATGCTTGGGAATCATTATCAAGTTCCGTTGACTTTATTTATCAAATCGTAAAACAATAATGATACATATTAAAAGAAAATTGCTGTAAAAACTCTTTCTTTTTATAGATCACCTTTACTTGAGATATTCGAAATATTCGAATACACCAAAATGTCTATTTCACGCCTCCGACGGAACATAATGCTATCAGTGATCTACCAATGTTACTAAATATGCGTTTTGATCAACGAATTCGAACCTTAAGTCTTTTCGTTTCGGTTTTCATTTCGGCTGAATAAAAAAATATCGGTTCGGTTACGGTTCCAGAAGCAAAAGTAGAACCGGTACTAATTTTTTTTCGCTTCAATAAAATAATCCCAGTAAAAAGTTTATACTATGCCCTTAAATGAAATTAATTTATGAAATTTTAGAATAAATCCTTCAATATGCAAGGAATAATCAAGGAATAATCAAGGAATCAATCAAGGAATTCTGTTATTGAAATGGAAATGCTAAGAAATGAATAGTAATTCACTATTGCAAAGGTTTAGTAAATATAAAAACTGTTACACTTGGTAAGACTGCAAATCGATATTCGGAACGAATAAATAGTTGTTTATAGCCTCGGTTCAGATACAAAGATTTTAATTTCCGGTTCGGGTTCGAATTTCAACCCTGCAAAAATTTCAGTTTTTCCGATTCAGTTCCGGTCCTTTTAAAACATAAAAGACTCCAACAGATGTTGAAGACAAGTTTAAATATCTTAATAAATGTGGAAAGATACAATGGTGTTGAAATTATTCCAATGTTGCCGTAAAGAAAGAGAGAGATAAATGCAACTTGAAAATAACATTCATTACAGAAAAAGAGACGTAAGAAGAAAAATAAGTCTGAAGTTCATAAAGAAACGCAGAAATGCTCGCACAGCAAGGCAGTAGGGTTGGTTACCACGTGACTTCTACGTCAAGCAAGCACGATTTTGAAATCGTGGTTTTCTTCTTTGTGCAAAGCATGAAAGTAGTATATCTTGATGTCATATAACATGCATGTTGGATATGCAATACAACCTAAAGAAAAGGGTGACAGTAAAGGATGTACGTAAATGAAGAATACATACCGTGCTTCTGTATTCAGTAATGACTACGACAGCTTTCCAATCCGAGGGTCTCTTGTTCGATTCCCGGGAATTATGTGATAGTTTTCTCCTCTTCAGGATATTCTCAGTTGAACCCTACTGTAAAAGAAGGTACTCAGGATTAGAAAAGAGCATATACTTTACCCTATGGTAAGGAGATTATAGATAATCACTAATGTTCTATCAATTGAACAATATCACTGCTCTAACTCTTCAATCTTATCATAAATGAATCCGTAGTTCTTTCGCGCACCATCTGTATTATATGATGTGAATCAAATGTTACTCATTAATGCAACATTAGGAATTTTAGAAAACAAAAAATTGCGCTTTAATCTTTTCAGTGGATTTCTGAATATCGAAATCTAGACCAGCGAAACCGGATATGAAATTCCTAACTACTGAAATATCAAGGATAAAAATTTCTCTTGATTCCCTTTCGGAAAGTAGCCGAATAATTACGTTTGCAGTCACGCCATCAGTTTACCCGATATAATGGTCGTGCATCGGACTCTAGGGATGGAGTTCGTGTAACTTTTCAATAAAAAAGCATGACAAATAACCACTTCACAAAAATATGAAATATTAGTTGATGCTTTCAGTTGATGCTTTCAGACGATATTTGGTGGAACATTTCCATAATCAATATGAAAGAAACAATTTGTCTTCGTCCACAAATTTTATAATTTGTGGACGAAGACAAATTGTTTCTTTCATATTGAATATGAAATATTGTAATGGCAATGCCTTGGAAATCTCAGATTTTATTTTTATAACACTTTTAAAAAGACTGTTCGCTAATAAAAAATTCTGGCTTTCGGCGAATCTAAGCGAGTTCCGGTACACCAAAATTAACTTAAAATTTAACTAAATCTGGGAGGATTGACTAGTAGGATAAACAGCACAAATCTTTTGAAAAATGGTCAAATATATATCACGCTCAAATGAATGCATGTATTGCGAACTGCTTTGTGATACAAAGCCGGGGTAAGGCTGTGTTTTTTAGTTCGTTAAGTATTCCTTTTGTATATGCTGAGGCCTACAAAAATATTAATTCACTGGTCACAAATTTTTGTAGTGCATAATGCATTTCTGACAGATAATAACAGTGAGCATCCACTTAGTACTGCTTTCACCACAGCCGAATGCACCACTCTCAATGCCGATCAGGAGTAAGAGCAAATCTTCGAAGATATGTTATTATGAACCAGTTTCGATTTTTTAATCTTTTTTGAAGGCTCTTAGAATTACTATAACTCAACCCAATAAAAGGACCCTCAAAACGAAGGAAAAATCAGAAACAATTACGCCTAGTATATCTGTTTACTTAAAGGCAAGTTTAAAATATCTTCTCGCAAATGTCCTCCGATTTCGACCTCAAGTTATATTTTATTGGTCGGCCAAGAACTGTACAATCGCCGCCGATACAAAAAAATTGAACCACAAAAAAATTAGTCGCACTGAAAGATTTTAATGGGCCAGAAAACATTCGCGTGTTCGAAATTCCTCCCGTGTTTTAAATAGAGATTTTCATCCTTGGAAATATTTCACGACCAGATCTGAAGAGTTAGTTTTTGCCGAGTTCCGTTCCAAAAACTCAAGGATTACATCCTCAACCCGTAGTTAAAAATATTCAAAGACCTTCTATCGTAAGACTCCACGGTGAGAATTCCAAAAGATTCTTCACAAGGACGCATAGATCCGTAGAAGCTATGGAGTAAAGGGAGATGAAAACACTAATCGATATATATTTAGTGACGGAATTTTTCCCGCCGTTGCCGCTGGCTGCTGAAAGCCCAAAATGCCAAGGTCAAGGATAGTCTGGAATAAGCAGAAGTGTAGAAGCAACAAAACCATTCCGCGGCGCTCTTGCAGGACTTGAACTGAGCGACATACGAGTCGTGCGCAAATGAGAAAATTCTCCTACCTTCGGAAGAATGAACGTTTCGTAAGGATGGTCTCTCATTGAAATATACCGATTTCCAATAAACTAAAATTGATAAAACAGACAAAATTCGAGTAAAATAGTGAAATTTGCTGTACAGTATCTGCAGGTGGCTCTCCAAAACATACAACCAAATTCGATTAAAATGGATCGTAGCATGACTACCATACCATTACTTTCAACTACGTTGGTTCGAATTACTTATTTTCTTGATAACAAAAAACTAACGCTTTTAAAATATACCTTACATCCTAGCCATTTTAATAGAGAAAAAATAAATATTTGAAAAGAAAATAAAAATATAGAAAATGTTTGTTGGAATTACTAACTTACTTGATGACAGAAAACTAACGCTTTTAAAATATATCTTGGCCATTTTAACATAGAAACAAATAAACATTCGAAAAGAAAACAAAAATATAGAAAGCTTGAACGATTTTATACGTAAGATAAATTATGACATATTCATAATCCTGGAATGCAAAAATTTATTCAAGGTGATATTGAGTTTAATGTCATCAACGTAGTTTGATGCAGGTGTTTGAAGCTGCGTAGGGCATTCCAGAGCTTGGCAGAGGGTGAAAGGTAACTTTGCATTTAAAGGTTTGCGCCTAGGAATAATCACAAGGAAAAACGAATACAACGGTAAACGGCACTTTGAACCCTTGCAAACTGTCTCCCAAAACTGCATATCCGAATTGTCTGGCTCGATACCTTACTTGGCTAAGGCATCCGCTCGGAAAGTCGAATATCCGGGATCAAGACCCGGCGCTGTCAGACTCTTCACGTCCGTTTCTCCTTTGAACTTCAGAGCTTAATTAACAATTCATTGAATACCAGCAATATTACAAGTACCGATGAATGTATACAAATCTGGATTCCACTGGCATAAATATTTTGGCAATAGTATTTTCAGAATAGTTGTATCTAATAGAAATTATGAGTATAAAAGAAATAGTATTATTTTCATAATAGTTTTGGAGTAAAATTGGGAAAAATGAATTTTTCACATAGTTAAAAGGTTAAAGAAACTACGAAGCAAAGCAATTTTAAAAAAAGCGATATGGAATTGATAAGAATAAATTTCAAGCTTAAAGGGATGCAATGACGAGAATCAGACAAGAGGTAATTAATTGCCAAATCTATATCATTAAATCTGTTATTTAGAAATTTATAACGCCTGGTTATGATGAAACACACAAATATATTAAATTCTTTGAATAAAAACTGAAAACTTTATTCCAAAGAAAAAGTACATTGGCCAATTTTAAGTTGATTGTAAATGATTAAATTTTAAGGAATTTTAGGGTATTCTATTAAAAATACTTAGCATTAGTTACAACAGCATATTATTATCGAAAACATCGAATTAATATTTTCCGTTACTATAAAAATTAGAATCATTAAAAAGTGAAGATTTCAGATGAGTCTAAGTAAAATATATGCAATATACATGATGAAAATCATTCCAAATCCAAAAAAGAATTTTATTTCTCAAGGATGCTTAGTTTACAAACTATTTCCAAAAGATTTTAATTCTCTCAACGCGAAATTAAATCTTGATGACTTAGATTAGTGTCACATATTCTCAGGTACACGGTATTCATAGTCATTCTTCCACCATAAAACATTTTTTTAGACTGTTTACCAGTATAAAAGTTGTGAAAGATATTTCTTTAAGAAAACAGCGTGCGAAGAAATTAAGAAACAATTTATTTGCGGATTCTGTGTATCATTTCCTGTAATTCATCGAGCAAACCTACGTAAGGATCTATGACGATTAAAATTCTACGGAATTTCCATTATCTGAATCGCCTTCGCTTAGATAGCATCTTTGGCTTTCCATTACTATATTCTCGGAAACATTTTCTTTAGATACTTGCGTAATACATTTTTAAAACAAGTAGACGCAAGAAATATATTCCTCAGCAGGATAAATACGTCATCATTCTATTACGAATAAAAATGTCTTGCGTGATTTAAAGCATTGATAAAAATTGCTGTCTGTGGCAATCCGTCACATTTAACTTACTGCTGTGCATAATGAGATTATTTATTTAGACATTGTTGGCAGTTACCGTTGTCTTACACCGACAACAAATGAAGTCCGTCTCACGCTGAAGACTCTAAGTGCCTTTGTTGCTCGGATACACATCTGAGTGAGCGTATTTCGAGAAGATGGGTTGCCTCCACTTCTCTAAACGTCTTCTCGAAGGATCGTAAACAAAGCACGGGTCCAGGGCCATGTTTATTGCTGGGAAGCCAGATTTCGTTTGGCAAAGCAATGCTGCATCCGCAGTATGCGTTGCAAAATTGCTGAATTGAATTGCGTCCTTGAAACTTTAATCACCACCGTGATATAATCAGTGTTTCTACAAGGGAATCTGCGTTATTAGGAATCAAAGGGTAGCGTAGATGGACTACTTTCGAAATACAATATATTTTTTGGGGAATTTTCAAACATCATGATGAACTTAGGAAAGAGACTACTATTCTCCGGCGTCATTAATTGATTCTACTACTAAGGAACAGCTGATGTTTACCGAGAGTGGTTGTTTACATTCCAAAGAGTCATCCACGCTCATGCTATATCTATTAATAGTTAAGGTTCATTTCATTTCCATCAAGGATAACAACGTACGCACATCGTTACTGCTATATTCAGATAGGCAGAATGCCATTCAAAATTTGGCCAACATTTTTCTCTACATTGCAATTTCCGTGTTGCAACTATAAAGTTATCGATTCCTGTTTAGGAAAAACTGTTTAGAAAAAACAAACCTCTTTTGGGAGGAAGTCGTAAAAGATAAGTTGATGTTAAAATATTCCGACAAATTCGAAATTCAAAACTATACATACTACAATGGGCTGGTAAATTAAATGTTTATGTATTTAGTTTCCAAAATTTTGTGTCAGTGAAATATAAGTGAAATATTAAATCGAAAAAATCGCGGGATATTATCAAGAACCTTTTATCAAATGCGGGACTGATTTACCAGCATAACTACTTTATAATATTTATCTTAATCTTCAAGGCCTGCATTGCTTAAATCGCACTTTCGAAAGCTCTTTATTTTCCGTCTACTCTTCTCCTTTTTTCTTTTCAGGTAAATGACATCCATAGTCTACCACCTACTAATTTACACGACTACAACTATGCAGCTAGCGATTTACCTGCTTTTATTTATTTACATCTGTGTTTTCGCGGGTTTTTTTCGCTCCCCTTCTTGTGTGAGCGTTTTCCCGCACAGTGGGTTTTTCTCTGAAAGCCTTCAGCCGAGGAGTTTTTTCCCACATCACAAATCTTTATTTTTACCTCTTTTTTTATCTTCTTTTTATAGATATATTTGTATTTCATTTTTTTCTTTTTTTTTCTTTCTAACCTCGCTTGTAATTTACATATGTACCCATAATGGTTAGGTGTAAGAGAGGTCCTAATGGGCCTAACCTCGCCGAATAAAGAGTTATTATTATTATTATTTCCAAAAGAAATAACCCCTACCCCTATACATCATGGATATTTTATTGGATGACTTTCTTATTTTGTAAGAATTGCATAACAATTACGTAATAAACGCATTGACTTCTTCGAATCATTTTATTTTTAGTATTGTTCTGAGCTATTCCTAGTTATCAACTCCTAAAATGTTAAACATAGCAAACCAAAATTTGTATTTAAACTCCTTCAAACTCCTCCACTTGTAAATCTTACAGATCTTTCATCTCGTTCCATGTTCACACCATTATGCTGATTGAATTATCTTAGTACAAGTTGTAATAGATTGTAATCGTTCATATATAACTTTTTCGTTTATATTTCGTTGTATGACTGTCTGTCACCTCTACATTAGGAGATGTATTCAGTTGAATAACTAAAATATAAGTCCACGAAATTACAATGGCCAATACTTCAATCTTAATAATCGATAACTTTTGGACGAAGTCATATGGATCAACAGTATAGTATTTAATATCCTAGATCTCACTACCGAAGGGCTCCCGGATAGCCAAAAGGGTAGCGCGATCGCCTTTTGTGAAAATTGGATCAGCTTCGATTCTTGTGGGGGGCTCTTATGTACGGAATTACCCTAACTGACGAAGCGCAAGGATAGCAAAAATACTGACAATAGAGGAGAGTGCTAGGCTTAATTTGGCGAACCGTGACACTTTCGGAGAGGCGACCGGTAACTTATAGAGAATGAATCATACAAATCAACTCTTGGTCCCCCTTAGGGGTGCCTAATTCTCTGAAATCCTCATTAATTTTGTAACTCCACTTGGATTTATCCCAGAGTGCTTTGGGTCTTCTTCAAAGACTTGTGTTCTCTTTCTCATCAAATCACAATGTGTACCATCACGTCTTTTTAAACCCCTGCGCGTGTGGGAGTCGCTGAGTGGTGAGGTCGTCCCCTCAGATTCGTCAAAGGATCGCTGTTTCTGAAATCTAATTCAGAATTAGCAGCGGAAGAAGTGCAGGCTAAATTTCTCTTGATTAAGATTACTTGTTAGATATACAAGTTTATGGGTTGAAAACGGGAGATAGCTGAAAACAATACTAAAGAAAAAATCATTTAAAGAAGTTTATGCGTTAATTGCTTGGTATGCAACTCATGCAATTTGGGAGATATCCTGTGAATGACGCATGAAGAATAATAAGGGCTATTTATTCTAAAGATAACCCCCACATACGAATAACTTTTCCCGATTATAACCCGCAAGTCAATAACATAATAATCTTTCTTCATAATTAATATATAATATATATTTTATATTAATATACAATATCTATTGATAACATAAAGTTGAACTATTCGTGGTAATAAATGAGAATCTGTTATTTCATTTTCTTAAAATAGATTAAGTGAGAGAAAATAGTTGTCATATGAAACCGAAAAATTTTATAGCAAAACATAACTGTTTCGCCTAAATGATTATACTTTTCGGAAAGTAAAATTATTGTATCTTCACTTTACTGTAGATAGAGGCATTTAAATAAAATAGAATATCGTTAAATGAAGTGGTTTGAGACATTTGATTAATCGATGTGTATCAACTTAAATAAATAATACATCAGTGACTGTTTGAAGGGAGTGAGGCTTTTCTGGCATGCCGACTAAAGGAATTCTTGTTTTCTCAGGCGGATCATCTACTCCACTACGTCAATAACCAGTTTTTAATTATCTAATTTGAATATCATTATAAAGATATCTCAATTAATGGACCTTTTACATGAGTTTCAACTTTCGAAGTTGATTTACAATTAATTATACGTCACAAGAACAAAGGATACAAGCTTCCCGTTAATTAAAAGCAGAGTTCAGTCAAAAAATCACTTGCAAATCAGAACAACTGTATTACGTAATGCTGAGAATGAGATTTCATCGAGAGGTATTTATTTTAGACCTAACAATTAATTATTTCCTTAGATATAAATATAATATAGAAATTCGGGAATGCGATAGTCAAAGATAACTTTGAATTTTACCGAATCTACATGAAAGTATATTTCAGATATTCTTAAAGATTCAAATCTCCGAATAGGCCGTCTATGAATGAAATGAATTATGCTGTTGTAGAATTTGAAGACAAAGTAATACATTTCTTAGTCATACTTCTAACAGTAAGTAATGGTTGGCTCAACAAAATTAATGTTCAGCATTTTGTAGAACCATTTTCTAACCCTTTTATTTGGCATTGGTATTTGTTGATTTATGATATAAATAGAAAACGCATTCATACGTCTCTCTGATCTGGTTCTTAGACAAAACAGCCTCCACAAAGCGGGACCCGTGACAGATATTTTTAGGTTCGGAGATGGAAGTCTAACTTTCAGAGTGGTTCATTAGGATTACGACTAATGGAAGAGACCGCATTCCTAGACGCTCTCTAGTAGTTAAAATAACGTTAAGAAGAGATTGTCGAACAGCCGCACCTCGACGAGTGGTAAGGAATGTACTGACAAAGGAAATGGAAATTACGTTGTAATTGTACTACAGGACTCATTTTCATGTCATTTGGAGCGCTGATTCAGAAAATTACACCTACTAATGAGAGGCACAACCAGAAACTCTAATTTAACAAAAACAGAGCAAAGTATACCAGTATGCCAAAATGTACATAGAGAATGTATAAAATAACATAGCAAAATCTACTTATTAGGATTAACGAACGGAAGTGGCGGAAGGGTATGAATAATTTTCGGTGTGATTCACCCTTGAGTACGATCTACAGAATTCATCATTCAGATATTTTTACATCAATACGAATTCAAACGCAGGTATATTAGGATAATAAAGAAGTATTCAATAAAGAAATAATTTTAGGAATTTCAGTTTTCGCTTTCAACGAGAAATTAATTTGTTTCCAGGCACTAGAGTAATGATAAGGTACTGAGAAGGACGTTCCCTGAGTAGTCTCCCTCACCATTACCGAAAATCTATTTCGGCGAAATGCATTATGCAACGCTGAAAAGAAGTTGAACGCTGTCTTTCACTGACCATGTTGAAGGTCTTTAATAAATAGCAGTCATTTCGCATTGCTTCCATCATTTCCTATTATTTTCCTAGATTACCCATAACCACGTTCTTTACAGCTAAAATCATACCCATTACGATTTTTTGACCTCAAATCATACATCTTGTTTTTAACTCTAACATTGGTTAATAAAATTATTATGGTTTTTAGTACTAGTAAAGCTAATTTTTTCTATCCATCCACTAATTTAAATAAAGAAATACAATATTTGCCAAAATAAGGCGACAATAATAGTATATTGCGTGAAATTATCATGAAGTAGGAGTATTAGTAGTATAATCTAGTACAATTAGTTTTATAATAAACGATTTACATATATAGCTGCATTTGCTTTAAAATAATACGTAATATGGGTGCTTAATGTAATGCTGGATGTAATAGTTACGCTGTTTCCAAATGCTGCATGACTTATTTAATGGATTAACGCCACCTTAATGTCTTGGAGACACATGAGTAAACCAACCATCCAAGCTCACAAGTTATATCTTACTTTGTACGTTCTCAGCAACGTAAACAGACGCAAGATAACTAAATTAAATGAAGTTTGCAGTAAATAGAGCACGCGTTGGCAAGGAAGCGATTACGAATTTCAGTCTTCTTAAAATAATCCACTAGCTTACAATAAATGAACTAGATAAATAAAGCAAAAAAATTAATTAAAATGTAAATATGAATAAAAATATGATAAAAAATAGAAGGTGAAACTTGATTTTACGGTCATCAGTAATAAAACGTTTTATTGGAAAAATGCAGCAAGGAAATTTATACGAAGGAAAATATAAAAATAAGGGAATAAAAATCCGGTTAAAAAAATTAGTTTCCAAAAATTGTAATTATCGGAGTATAATTTTGAAGATAATTCTCTTATAATTCGTCCGTTCTTAAATAAACTCAAATTTGAGGGGAAGTAAGCATTATCAAGTAGGTGAACGCACATTCAATATTGAGGCGCGTGGGAGATAATATGATGACAAGTTTGAAAAAGCACTCGAAATTTTCTTGGATAATTATTATATGATAACGTTCCTGGTAAAATCCGCCTTTTACCGCTTTAAAAATTATATAAAAAATTTCGCACAGAGCGTTCACAAATTATTCAGAGAATTATAATGGATGAAATGGGAAATAATCTGAAAAAAGAAAGAATTGGAAAAGCCCTAAATACTAATACATTTCAACATTATCAAATCAGGAAAGTCTCCGACTGAATGGTGGCACATTCTAAGAGCTTCTTTGGAAAAGTTCTCAATATCTATGAAAATGTTGGAAGTTTACCTTAACGAAAAACCTCTCTCGTTTGGTGCTTAACGTGGGTGGACGATTTCAAACGAACAGTGAACATGATATATTTTCTGACTTATCGTCGGAAATTACACTAAATGAACTAGACGAGAGCTTCATTCGCGAGCTCAATCTTTGCAAATTCATGCATTCCCAAGATCGCATGTAAATTAGACCAGTAAAAAACTGACACCATTTACGTCATAACTGGAAATATAAAAATGACTGATCGTTGAGTATTGTTCAACTATATCAGATCTGATTTATGTGTAAAAATAAATTTTGTACGTACTTTGTATTTATATAGATATAGACTTATTAATTTTTTTAATTCACAAATTATTTAACAATTTCCGGAATGTCCGATATAATGGACATAGGGTCTGAAAGGGTTCTAGAATTCTAGAAAGTTCTAGAAAGGGTAGAATTTCTACGCAGCCTAATTATTTAGTAGTAGAATTTCTAAAGTGCTTCGATATGAGGTCATTTCACCCATATAGTTCCCCACCCGGGAATGGAACCTGGGAAAGCTTTCACCTGAAAAATCGAGAGCCCAACCCACTTGGCTATCAGGGTTAGCTTCATTTTTACGACCTCTATTACCATAATGAATATTCTCAACCGAGGGAGTGGTTTATCCTATAATTCATGCAATTGTGGCAGATTATCGCAAAAATAAACATTCGTCATTACATTTACATTCCTTCGCATACTACAAATATTATTTCTATTTGTACCGCGATAAAGGCAGATTAATTTTCTAAAACCGCTGAAAAATACCTTTGGAGTGAATTGGAGTAAAATGTAGTAAGCAGTAGTAAAGTAGATTATTATATCTCGGAAAAGTTATTCAGCTACCAATTTTAATCTAGGAATTGACCAAAAAGTAAAAGAAATTTTCAAGAATTGAATTAATATATTTAGAGTAATCGTAAAAATTTCTAAAAAGCTAGCAATAATTTATTTAGGTTTAATGTTTTAGAGAAGAAAATCTGACATTTGAGTAATCTGTAAATTTATCAGGGATCTTACAAACCTGAAAGGAAAATTTGAAGTAACTGTATGTAATTCCATTAACGTTGCATAAAGTAATTTTTGGAAATTGACAGAAATTATTGGGAAAATTCAGATATGAATATCATAAATGATGGCTCACCTAGGAATGTCTTTAATAAAGATAGCTAATTATTTTTGTTTCCCAATTTTATGCTAAATAAGTTAATGAAAGAGAAATACACAGAGGTATGCAGAACTCACTTCAGGATTTTCTGGAAAATGATTGCCTATAGCCTAAAATAGAGACAGTTGGGATATGCCCCAACCGATCGCTGTTTGTATACAAAACGAGAGTTTGCTGGAGATCGTGACAAGTAAAGTGCGCCTGATTGATGCTTATTGATTTTAGAGGATGCTAGTCGATCGAGAAATTTCGAGAGGGAGCGCGAAATTTTCCTTGGATAGAAAGAAAAATAATTCCCGGAAAACATAAACTGACTTTTGTAAAGTTTGCTAATTTAATAACCATTTTATTACAGAACCAATAAAAGATTCTACAGCTCATAATACTGCCATTTCCTACATTTCTAAAATATGTAATAGCTTTTGACGTAGAGTAAACAAAGAAAATAATATTTTGAATTCTTTCACATTTTTTCTGACTAGCTGTCCATCAGAAACACTGGAATGGATTCGTAAACAAAAGTGAGCACAATGAAAATAGAAGGTAAAAGAAAAATGCATACTTGGGCTTATGTCTATCATGAGTTCGTATAAAAACATTCTCTGTATTAAAATAAAATTTCCTTGGAAATAATATTGCAATGTCGTGCTCACTTCAATGACTTGAAGTATTCCAGAATGTTTCAATGACTTGAAGCATTCTGGAGACAGGAAAGTCATAGAAAAGAGGTATCCTAGCACTGGGACAAAACTACGAGGACCTTTTCAGTATTTTCGGTTTGAAGCTAATTATAACCGTCCACACGAGCAGCTGGGAGGACGAAATTCTCTAGAACACAATACTAGGGTTCCAGGATTAAACTCCATACCCTTCTAGAATGCTAAGGAGGAAATATAGGTAACATTTAGAAATGGTTCCAAAAGTTAACGCTAAATCCAGAAGGTTGACCACTATTTATATGCGGTGTGCAGCTTCGTAAGGCCAGTAAAACATTAACGAGCGTAATCTGGCATTCAGCATGAATATCTGAGGGGTTAAATAATTTTTCTTACGTGGTTTTATTTACCTAATGAACCTTGTTCAAATAATAATAAAACGACTTCATTCGAGAAAGATTACGATCAATCGGAAAATATCAGCGAAATAACATGATTATTTTCTAGAGCAAAAAATAAAAAGGATTAAGCGCGACCCGCCGTATAGAGGATTATTCAAAGTAATTTAATCAAATATTTAAATCCAAATGTTTGGCTATCCCCGCTGTAGTATGGTGGAGTCGTTCCTCAGGGAAATTTTTATCTAAATTTAAATTTTTATTACTTTATGCAAATTTCTAAGTGTACCCCGGCCTCATTGGCGGAGTATTTAGCGTTAGATACAGCCCCAAATTCTCGGGATCTAATCCCGGATAATCATATTTTTCTTATTAAGGAATGGTTGTAATTATGCGTCCGATTATCCATTTAAGGATTGGTGACAGGATAAACATCCCCCTGTCGTAAACATCAGCGCCAAAACTAAAACATTCTCATCATAATCACCCTCCATCATCAAAAATCACTGCGGACGCCCTAAGTGATAGAAATACGGTAAATAGAGAAAAGAAGATGTGTATGTACTTCTAAATTGCGAGCTTTTTGGACTTTTTAGGAATCGATGTCCTAATCCATCATTTTAATCCAATATTATTTAAAAAGTATGGGTTTACGCAGTAGTTATTACAACTTACGTAATGAGAAACACATGGTATACAGGCTCTATGTCCTAGAAGACAATACTTATGTTTAAGGTCACCCGGTATTGAATAATAGAATAATGTTATTAGAAGGCCTGAAATTGGTGTAGATTTTTTTAGAGAGTTAAGATTATAAATAAATTTTCAAGATTCAACGGACTGTATCATAAAAGAAAGAAAACGTTTCAAATCATATATCTATGTAATTTACATATACCAAAATAATGAAATTCTCGTAAATTAAACTTGAAATTATTAGTTGATTAAAAATCCGTCGGAAAAATAAAATTCCAAACGCCAATACAAACTTTAATTCCGAAATTTTATCAATTTCTATAATCTGCACTAATTCATTTCCTGTTTTGAGCAAAATTGAAGAAGATGAGTTAAATAGGAAACAACAGGCGAAGAGATCGGATTATTCTCTCAAGAGAAGCTACAAATTCAGGTAACTTCGAGTTAAGAGGGAATCCTAGAATTTGTTGGAACAGAAGATAAATAGTAGTAGAAATTGTTTCTCTTACGTACCCCTATTAAATTACTTAATGATTGCCGTTATAATTATTTACGGCTCTACCTAACCTAGAGGATTGCTAAAATGGGGAAATCGTAAGTGGTTATATTTATTAGATAATATTATGAAGGATTCCTCATCTGGGAGTGGATATATGATCGAATCCATTAAGAGTATCGGCAGAACATCGAAGTTCGTCAGAGAAGTATCGTTGATTCCACTTCTGCAGCGTAAATCGGTAAAGTGCGTTGGCTTAGGTGTGAATACCCCGTGAACACGGCTGGCTACCAATCCCCTCGTTAAAAATGGCACCATTCTATTTCTAGTACTCAGCTGGAGAGGGAGGAAGAGGGGCAGGCAGATACACAGAATTCACAGCTTCTTCCTGGAGCCGCATGTCGTCTCCACTTCCTCGCATTCGACATTGTTTGTTTCCCCGATTGCTCATTTATTGCACGTCTAGGTTACTTTTGGAGGGCCGTTAAAGATGTCACTACGTGCTTGCAGTCGAATTTCTAGTGCGATCCAAGATCCTTTTCCGTTATGAGTCACCGAATTCGTATTGGGTGCTTCATCGAATAGCCTTTTAAAGATTTACTTGCAAAAGACATTTCTAACTAACGCAATAAATTATTGAGGAAGAAAAATCGACGCAATAAAAGTGAGGAGTTTCACAGGACATTTACAGGAGAAAAGCTCAATCTGCAAATTTTCTCTAAATACAAGAAACTAATTTCCCATGTGAAAAAGTCTCTCTATCCATGAATTTTTATTTGACGATAATGATGTTGGACACACATCGAGATTAGCCATTCAGTTTTAGTAAAACTACCATCAAGTACTCTCGGATTAACGAAAACTTGTGATGATGCTTAGGATACTTGGGAATAGCAATTTTAGTAAAAACTGGTCAATTAATTCGGAAAAAATCGCCATATAAATCATTATACAATAAAAAATAAATTCCATCTCCCATCAAAATTTTAAAATAGATATTACTTCTAATTTTTATTTTGTGGAACTCTCCGATATTCATTCTGAAATAATAATAGTAGTACTTATTCGTTCGAAAAGCATTTTGTAAAGTGGATAAATGAAGTCCAAAGACTATAAAAATAACTCGAAGTTTCAGCGATTAAATTGACAAATTAATTGCACAATTATTTGGATGGAGTATTAGAAGAAAGAGAGGTCTATTCAAGTCTTCTAAATGCAATATATTTCAAGTCAATTGTAGGGCGAAATTAACCACTCATTAGAATCAGAAAAGTATAATTACTAAAAAAGTAATAATATAATTGTTTCAGGATTTTACCTAGGGGTCAATAAATATCACTTAACCCCGTGACATCCTTCAATATGTTTATTTTCATGCAAAATTGTTTGAGGCCAAATAATGCTACTTTAAGACAAAATAAAGGTTATTTCTGTAAAAGATTGCCAAAATTATTTTGTTGAAATGTTTTCAATTGTGAACCCTATGCTAAGCGATAGACTAATAAGGCACGATGATAAATAGGGTTCTTTTCCATACTGTTCACTCATAAATTCTCTAAGTGATAGCTTCTAAAGCCAGCCGTAAAGACATTCAGATGCTAATAAGAGAGAGACGCCGCCGACTCTGAAGACCGTTTTCGTTGGATAACCGCAGGTGGCAACGTTTTCCGTGTTAGATACCAAAAATACCTATTAGCAGAAGAGGCATCTCCTAGACTCTCCTATCGTATACCCATTCTGTCGATCCGTTCCAAGTGGCAGTTAATCGAAGCATATAAATTTAAGTCGTAAAATGAAACTCGATAAGTGTTTTCCGCGATTTTATGGTTGAGGTGAAACACATCTAATGGTGAAAATGGATAGACAAGCATCTTTCTGAGCGGAACCCCTGTCGTTACTGTCACAGAAATTTGGTCCCGCAACCAGGTTTTAATTCTCCAGGAAATGCTTATCGTACTTTGAATTCCATGACCATGAAATAAAATTTCGTTTTAATTTTAATCTCCTCTAATGCGCCCAGGGTCAAAAAGTTTTACGGTCGTTGCACTTCGATAACAATGAAGGCCACACTGTCCAGCATAGAGCCTGTATGCATTCCTCCAATACCCAATGAGAACTGACTTTGACTAACTGTCTGGAGCGATTTGACACTTAATTGCGAATTCAAATTTCCGGACGAATATTTATTTATTTATCAAAAGATTCACATACAGCGGTGCCGCCAGTTTAAGGTGAATGCCAGAAAACAAACTAAAACTAAATATACACAACAATATGAAATAAGAAAATCAACAAATAAAAAATACGACAAAAATATATACACAAATACGAACTAAGGAAATTATTTACAAGGATATTTATACTATCATTCTTTCAAGAATGCATCAAGTGAAAGCCTGAAAGTGTCTATAGAGGGAGGAAGAGAATTTAAAAGA
The DNA here is from genome assembly GCA_036926295.1 of Pachydiplax longipennis. Taxonomy (NCBI): domain Eukaryota; kingdom Metazoa; phylum Arthropoda; class Insecta; order Odonata; family Libellulidae; genus Pachydiplax; species Pachydiplax longipennis. Next base: position 27,664,239 of record JAVFKF010000019.1, read on the forward strand.
TTAGGAAGTCTGTTTAATAGGTAACGATGCGCGATGGATAGTCTAAATCTAGGGACATGCAGAAGAGGAGTTAGTCTGTTGCCCTAGGTGGATATCGTCTTAGAGAAAGTGAAGCAAGAAACGTTTTGCAAGATCATTAATTTTATTCCAAGAATTTAATACCTTCATTTTAACCTGAGCCTTAATGCTTCCCTTTTTCTCATTATCTTTACGCCTTGAACTTCTGTTTTCTCCAGAAACTTCTACCTCTATCGTTCTCTTAATTAATTTTTGTATCCCAGTGACCCTCCTTGAACGTTTTTCCCCTCACACTTTCTTCTCGTAATTTCTCTAATCAACTTATGTTCAGCTATCGAGAAATTAATTTCTGGATCTCCAATCAAGCACTTGACTACTATGTAGACTGTAACGTGAAATTTGGGGGTAATACCACCTCTTTCATCGATCTGTTTCAGAAAAGTATTATTAAAGTTGCCATAAATGAGCTCGCTGTTGCGTAAATGTACTGTGATCAGTCTACAAACTTCCCTGATGTAACCAAATAACGAGTAATTACGGCACAATTGACGAACTGTGACATTTGAAGGAGTATTCGATATCGCAGATTTCTGTCTTGCTACTTGTATTGTGAAGCTTTACAAACGATCTCGCCGTGGCTCTGAATCATCTGTTTAACTGCGGGTGAGAATAGGTTGAGTAAACTTCCTCCTTTGAAAATTGGGCTAAGTCGTGAAAGGCAAAATATTCGTAAGTGATAAGACCTTGAATGGTAAGAATGTTGATGGAGAGTCCATCTGCTTCCTCTTCCTTTCACACATCTGCCTGTAAATCTCGAAACCAAATTTTACGTAGATTTCCTTGAACTTACTACTGTTTCACTAAATAAAGATTAAGATAAAGATTAAACAGGCTTAATATTTATTAAAGATTTATTTTCACGTTTATAATGTTACGCACACCTTGTATTTCCGGCTTGTGACACCTCGTAACTATTATCATCTTTCGAATGAGCACATTCTGAAACCATTCTTCTTAGCTTACATTTCGGCAATGAAAAGAATGTCTTAATGGTTTCAGATATTTTTTTAAAATTTTATCTTCTGGAGACCCTTAACGAAGATTCTATTTTTACTTTAACCTTCACTCTTTGTGCGATTTTGACTATTCTGTCTAGTTTACACTATCAAATAGATAACAGAGAGCATCGGTGCAAAAATGGGGATATTTCTCTTTCATAGTACTTCTGCCATAGTTTATAACTGATTCACGAAATTCTTAAGTTATGTACAAAAAAGGACAAAGAAAGTGTATTATTCCACAATTTAAGGAGTTTTCCACAATGCGGAAGATTACAAGTTTCGTGTTTTTCTTTGTGGTTGGAAAATGGATCATCTCAACGAAATATTACTCGAAAGCTTTTAGTTAAGGGGAAATTATCTAAAATTTACAACTTCGATATCCCTTCTTTCTATTCTATTGTATCTATTTATATATTATATCTATTATTATATATATCCCTAAATTCCACGCATGAATGTTTCTCTAAATTAAATACAATTTTACTCATCCGATATGATCATAGCTTGTTTTACGTCTCGCAAATATAGAAGCCAAGGTAACCGCTAGTCGTATCCTGAGAGTCATCCCTGCATTTAGGCCTCGATCTAGACAGAAATAGCTAATTGCTATGCAGGTGGAGCGGAGAAATTTTCGTCTGAAGAGAGAGAAATCCGCAAAGAAGCGCGAAAAGAAAAGATGTCCGCGGGGTACGGTTCCATTTGAACGTGGGCCAAGCAAAACATGAATTGAGGGTCGTCGAGCCGAGGGAAAGGGGTCAAATGGGGCGCAATGGCTGAGAGATGGTGAGAAGAAGAGGTCGGGGTGGGGAGAGTGGCGCGATGCGCTCGCGAGATGATCGGAAGACCGCTTTGTACACCTGTGATGATGCTAACGAACATGCCACCTCAGAGTCAGAAGATGGTGACGACGAATACGAAATTAGAAAGGAATTATGATGAGAACGTACCGCTGAAACGAAGGCGCCAGCTCCTTGAAGCAGGGTACAATGTTAGGGATGAGCAGTTCAGGATTACATCTGTGTTTTCCGTATCTCTTACAGCTGTCTTATACCTTGAAGATTCATTCATTAAGGAATGTTAAAATAAAATCCAAGGTAAGTGAACTAACCGCAATTTCCGTAAACTAAAGCGATGTTGAGAAAATCCTTAATTATCTCATTTTGGGACTTCCGAATAGTCAAAGGGGTAGCGCGTTTGCCTTCGATGATGGTGATCCCGAATTCGAATCCCGTTGGGAGCTCATATGTGCGAAATGACCACACCTGTCCCAGCAGCAATAGAATAACTATCTTATTTGAAATTAAATCACCATACAAATTTTCTCTATTAAAGCGCTCATTAATCAATTAATTAATTTTTAACCGAAATATCAGCTTATAATTAATTTTCATATTTACACATACAAGAAAGAAATATTTCCTTTTTTAGGCAACAAAATATATTTTGAAATTGAAAAGCACAGCCTCAGAGTAGTAAAAATACAAAACAGCGCTATCCTTGTGATGGAAATTATTTAGCAATAAACACTGCAATGGAGTGGAATAGTAGGCACTGAATGCGCACCTAATCTTTAAACTTTTCGTCATTATTAAAATCTACTAGTATTCATGAGCTGTTGAGTTTATGTTCTAAAGAGATTCAAGGTAACGGTCACCTATTTAATCCTCGTTTTAAATTTGTGAAAAATGGTGATTCTGCATATTTCGATAATTAGTTAATCTTTGAACCAATGACTGTTGTTATAACACGAATTAATTTCGCTAAAACTGCTGAATTTCTAATGAATATTCCTCTAGTATATAGAATAATTGAAAGAATCACTTAAAATGGATATTGAAATTAATTTTATTACTTTTTGTGTGAAAATTCTCGATGACCTACCGACCTCGATAATTTTCAATCACATTTAATGTATGCTCGCTGTTAAACGAAATCGAAAAATCGCAACGTAGTGTTGTTCTAATCGAGCCCAGAGATATAGAAAACGAAAGCGATTTTGAAATCCTTGGGTTCCACAATCATTCTTGGCTGCGGGTGAGTAAACATGACTCTACGGAAATTACTCTCGCCATGGACGCATCCCAAGTTATTCGTCTAATTAGAACGCTCAAAGAGTGATACACACCTCACTGCTGCGGCGCAATAGACATGCCTGATTTCCTTTTTTAGATACGAAAAAAGTGTCTCAAGTGAATATTACCCAGCGGCGGAACCAATTCGAATTTCAATGCTCCATTTACTTAGCAACAAGTTCGTTTTGCATTGAATGGAAGCCAAGACTGCAATACTGAAGCCAAAGATAAGATTTTTCAGACCTACTTTGCAGTCCAGGAAGTGAAATTTTAAGGTATTATAAATATGGCCATATCGTGCGCTTTGCACTTTAGTGTGTCCGAATTTCTTTAGTTTTAAGACATAATAAGTGATTTTTTCGATGCATTAGCTCCTTTTCCGGTGGCCTAAATGAATGGGGAGACAACTGGCGAATTGAAGAAAGATAAATTCAAATAGGGCGTGATAGGAAAGCTAATTAACCATGGAAACCTATTGTTTGCGGCCAGTGACCCTCTTCACGGCGTTATCGCCCGCTTTCGTAAACTACTTGGCTAAATTATCATCGAAGGTGTTCGAATGAACTTCTGCTGAGGGGTGCACAGCAACAGGCTTCTTCCTTATACAATGAAATAGAATATTTGTTTCTAAATAATAAATATCACTGCACCGAGTAATTCCATGCAACCATAATCATAAAGGACTAAAAATGTATATAAATAATATGATAAAGTTATCATGACGTTCCTATTTTTAGAAAATAATACTAAAAGAAATATTAAATTACGTTATACATATAAGAATGAATATCGTTTATAAGTATTGATTTATCATTTGGTTAAATAAAAATTAAAGGAACAATTTTATACACTTCAATGCCTGATAACAAACAGTTTTGCTTTAGAATGACAAATAACGTTCTGGGATTGATTTTGATGCAAGATCTTAAGTTTTACAATAAAATTTGCTGTATTCCAGTACTTTCTGGATGAAAATTTAAAAAAAATAATTTACTGGATCATAAATTACAATGTCTCTAATTGCAGATTTAAAACGTCCTGAAAGTCTTAAGTGCAGATAACAGGGAATAATCAAAACAATATCACATAGAGCGAAGCAAGATGAAAGCATACACCTTAATTACTCCTGTAATAAGCAACATCAATATTTTAAGATTAATCCGAATCTTAGAATTTTTATTCTACGTTTGTAAGCTTCAAACGTTTCAAAACTCAGTACATCCCAAGAAGAATAAAGAAGTTTTCTTAGGTGTAATATGATTACTGTTGTGATAGCGATAGAAATATCAAGAAAATTCTGCAGAATAACTGCTGAATAAGGATCTAATTTCGATGAAAAGTTACGCAAAACTTTTCAAAAATTAAACACATTATTATAAACGATGTCTCTGTTTATTTTATCTCCCATTGTCATTGCGATCCAACCTAACACCTACATGTATTTTCACCTGAATTCAAATGAAATATTCTATTAACGAAACAAGGCACGCAAACACAACGACATTGAATTAATTGGCCGGTGAAAGGGAGTGAAAATTTAAAAGAAGTAGGGATGGAAACTGGACAGAGAAATGTGAGAAAATTAAAAAAGGAGAGGCAGTTCGGATTAAAGGGAGGCACGGAAAGAGTTTGGGGCGAGGGTGTGGCATTTCGGTGGGTAGATTGGGAAAGAAAACGGGTATAGTAACCGGTGACATTCGCATCGGGATTGGGGGTGATTTTTTACATTTATAATTGGCCAAGAGAATTACAGGTCCCGACTCTTTGCAGAGAAGTGCAAAAAGTCCAAATAGCATGAAAGACGGTCTGCGATTTAATAATGGCGGACGATATTTTAGGTGACAGGGCTGTTATTATTGGATTTACGGAAAGTTTCTCTGATTCTTTTCTTATGTTGAAAATTTAATTATCGGCAAGCGATTGCGTCAAAAGAATCGAATGAAGTTTAAGCTCTCCTCGACTGTACAATCGGAACAAGGATTGGTCATAGCCCGACGACAAATATACTGATTAGCATTAAAGAAAAAACACAAAATACAATTCAGAAGATGAAAATATAGTAAATATCGCTCTTAAATAAAATCGCAATTACCCGAAGAAGTTAAAAAGTAAAAACTTTTACCCATACCACATAAATGACCACATTTAAGCGGTACGGGTAATATTTATTACTTTTACATTTATTCGCGTTACGGAGTCTCACCACGTAGTCCCTGAAGCAATCGAAACGTAATTACTCTCAAAATCACAGAATATCGTGGAAACGTAGGTTACCAGAAACGATATATAACAATTACCTTGAACCCCTACATAAATCTTCATAACAGAAAAGTGTTGATTGTGTTGCTTCGAAACAAGTGTTGATTAATATATCAACTGCCATAAAAGAAAGGCTTGATGAGAATCCATATCAGTATTTAAATATATTTTCAGACGCAACTTATTTCGAAAACATTTTCATTGGATAGACACATTTGATTCGAGGAGACTCCGTCTATCTATACTTGTTTTACGGAAATAGAGAACTTGTCCTATTATCGAAAAACTATTGTGTCATTTGGACGTTACTGATAAATGGTCGTTGGATGACAAATTACATCATGGAAACATGATGAATAGGCAAACTCATTATACCATATATACGCACACAATAAAACAAGAATAACGATAATAGATTAGGGTAATAGATAATAGTCTAGGGTAATAGATAAACGTATATCTACGTTTTCAACAAATAATGCCTTACATACCATGTAATCTAAACATACTTATTGGATGGTAAAATTCAGTTAGATCGATGACATTCTGTCATAAAGTGAATTGTTTGCTTGGGAAACCGACGCAATTTATGTTTTGTCATCAACGTAGAATTAGATAAGGGAAATAAAAACAAATTCTTCATGCTTTATACTCAAGTGGAGTTATAAGTTCAACACTAGTAGTAAGGACTCAATTGCACGATGATTTTGGACCTTCCTTCTTATTGAAGACATTAAATGATGGATACAATTATATTCATACACGGAACCTAATACCCTAAAGAGCAGAGGGCTACTACAAATTAAATACAACAAATGACTGCTAACATCAAGTCTGTGGTAGCGTCTCCTGAGAAGACTGAGAAGTCAAACAGAAAAAATAAGAAGAAATGAAGGTGGTCTCAGTGAAACGACCGGGCTCTCATGGGATTACCGAAAAATAATAGCGGTTTGAAATACCAATGCCAATGCTCACCGAGCCGTAGGTTAGAAAGGTGATAATCCTAATCCAGACTCAACAGGTATAATAGCGTAGAAGCATTTGTAAAGATAGGTTGCGGGCGTATTTCAACTTCGAAGCAAGTCTTAATGAGTATCAAGTCGGCAGTAAGTACACTCGCTAGGAGGAAATATAGACAAAAAATAGAACATGAAGACTACGGTCAAATATATACGGCATGATGACATAAAGATTACGATACTCTTATCGGTAGCAGACAATATCGCCAGATTTAAATGGAATTTGACAACAAATCAGGAAACACATGATTAACTACTGAAAAAACTACAGGTTGAGAAGAAAATACATACTTACCATCACCTTTTTCAGAAAGAAGCTTCATACAACGTCGACATATTTACAGTTTCCTTTTTCACTTGATAGAGCAATTCTCTGCATCTACGTCTTCGTAAACTTATTTCCGAACGACTTTATGTTTTCACGGACTTCTTTATGTTATTCTTAAAGCCAATGTTGAATAAATTAACAATAATAATACATAGCTCACAACATACCTCAACAGCACTCATACATTGCACTTTGCTCAAACATGGCGCCTCCGGCAAAAAGCAGGTCTTCTCTGATTGGCAGAAATAAAACCCTTTCCTATTGGTCGATTTTTGCAAACTTAGAAAAGAAAGACAAAACACGGTTGAAATACATTGACTTCATAGTACTAAAGTATGTGCTGAAGGGCCTATAGGTTTAACTGGTGATGTACGTGAATTACAATTACAGCGTAAGCGTAGCCCATGTCAATTCAGCTGGCAGAAGAAAAATTGTGTTAATTTTTAATTACTAATTCAAAAAATCTATTTTCCGTACGAAACGGATAATTTACGAAAAACTGGGCCAGAAAATGCTTCGAAACTTCATTGTTGAGGTGGAAAAAAAAGTGCGTCGGCCGGGAATCGAACCCGGATCAACTGCTTGGAAGGCAACTATGCTGACCATTACACCACCGACGCCGCGTACTTTTGACGCCAACTTTCATTATCACAAAACTAATCGATTCTCGACTAGTATCAAATTCATGATCTGGAAAAGATCTCTTATTTCAAATTCTTAAAAATTTAGAACTAACTTAAATTTCAGATGGCATGAATCGAATTAGTTTTTCATGAGATAAGACATACTGATGAACTTGTGCCAGAAGCGAGGACTTATGGGTTTTTCTTCACTTTTTGACATTAACTCAAACACATTTATTATGTAACTTCTCAGTTTCGGTGACGAATAGTGGCGTAATGTGAAAATAAAATGGAAGATAATCTCTTTGAATTCCCTTAGCAGATAAATTTTTTAGGCTCCCATTCGATGTTGGATTATTTGAATCTAAGCAATATTTTGCTTGACCCACAACCATAACTTTATCCTAATAGAATTTTTAGCATTCAACAAAATCGTCCTTTCTTGATTGAAAAATTATTGAAGTTGTATTTAACATGCAAATGATATTTCGGTAACCGTGAAGAAGATGAAATATTAAGGACGGGTAATAATTTCGCAGCAAAACTAAATGAGTAACCACATCACATGCGACCACTTGAGGTTTAGGTGAGTCATAATGGTGCAACCTAATGGTTCCTGACGTTACGTAAATGTTGCCTTATGATGAAAAAAGGGTCCCCACCTGTGGATTATACGATGTAACGGTTGTCTACATCAAGGAGGCAACGTCCCAATCCCTGATTTATGGCTAGTCTAAAGCAAGGACACAATTTATACCACATGAATACGATGCCACGTTCAACACTATTCGAAACATTCAATAAGGACAGGGTTTCTATTAGCGCTATTATTTGATACCTTCCTGATGTTAAAAATTGTTCGGTCTACTGTTATTTCGGGTGCAATAAATGGTCTCAAGGACGCCATCATTCGAAGTAGACCTTAAATAGGGGAAGAAGTATTCCTTATTTTATGAGATTGAATAAAATTATACATATTCTGCTCCAATTCTCTAGCTAGTCCATTTTCTCATACATTTTTACACCATGATCATTTAGTTTAATTACTCTGTTTTCTATTCCCTAGACGAATACATACTAGGTAGAGCGAAAGATCTTAATCGACTTTGTTTTACTGCATAAATCATATTGTATTGATAATTGTATAAATCATATTATATTGTAAATGTTCAAGCGTAACCTTGTGGAATTTGATGCACATGATGGAGAAGTAATGAAATCTTAGTACAATTCCACGAGAGATTTTTACCGACTAGTTTCGTCAATGAGTTGACCTAAAGGTGGTTCACCTACTATTTTGATTCATGCAAGAAATTAATTAAGATTTCAACTGACTAAAACGCTAATTTTACAGGTTCCTGATTCCAGCAAGTTAAACATAAAATGATGCGGTCTCACCTTTAAGAGATATTTCCCATTGAGTTTTCTTTCAAATAACATCACTTCTTTCCTTTGAAATTATTTTCGCTGATTCGAATTACGCCAGCTTTGATCAGCGCTCGCCCTAAATCGCTGATTTGGAATTACGGCCTCTTGGTACACATCTCGGCAGCAGATGCCAGGAAAAGTTACGTGTCCAGGTAAATCCAGTGCTCAGGACTCCAGGGTGATGAATTTAATTTCAGTAACATCCTGTTTACCATTTTAAATCCAGAGGAGTCGAGGAAGTCGCACTATTTCCGAGGATCCGAGTAAATCTTTTTGAGATGGCTAAGTCAAAATTCCCTGCATAAATTTACGAAGGTGAGCCTCAATAAAAGCCAGGCGGTGAAGGATTTCCTAACAGCTTTGTTTTGAGGGAAATAAAAATCAGTCGTGATTTTCCTTTTGCGCATGATTTCAAAACAACTTTATAAAAAACCTCGCACTAACTTCAGGAGGCTCTCCTTCCGCACCTTCCCGTTTTTACTTCATAAAGCGGGCTTTTCTAAACGCGAATTTCGGCGTAGTAAATATCTCGGGCGATTAACTTCCCCCGGTGGCGTTCGTTATTTCGCAATCTCTTCTCGAGTTGGAACAGCACGGAAATAGTCGCCGTGCGATTCTTTTGGACGAGGACGAAAGAGACCGCAGAGAGTCACAATGGAACCGAGGATGAGCCACCGTGGATTCCCAGGCATCATTCAGTCCTTACCACTCTCTTATTTATGTACATCTGCGTCATAAATAAATATGCCAGCTGGTTGCACGTGCGAATCTTTTGCGAAGGGGTGGCGAACTTGTTTCGAGAATGTCCCACGCATTGATTGACGGGGACGAAAAATAATTTTTTGTATTGGACATTCTATTTAACGGAGATTTGTTAAAGTAATTTACGCTGTAATATCCCATAAGGTATTGTAAATTTGCAACAAAGTTTATCTAAAGGAAACTATTGTGTAACACAGCTTATTTTACATACGTGAAGCGAATGGAAAAGAAATTGTACTCTTCAAAAGTAAGTAAGAAATTGTACTTTTTTAAAAGTATGTACAATTCTTTACCATTCATTTCACACGATAGATTTCCACAACATCTCGCCCGATTCTATGAATTTTAATGTTTTACATACAACCAGCCAACAATAATAACAAAATAATTTTCTTCGGATAAATAAAACAAAGGATTCTCTTTATTAGTCATTGTAACTCGTTTTTGTGCAACTTCTATAACAAACCTATATTATTATGAGAAAAAATCGTCGTTCGAGACTAATATAGTGATGTTATTATTGTTGGCTGGTCGTGTGTAAAATAAGCTGTTTTATCACAATACTTTCCCTTTGATAAACTTTCTTCAACTTTAAATCACCTTTAGGTTTATTAATTTTTCATTATTTCAAACTAAATAATACTAAAGACTGAAATAGCATATAAGTCTCCAAGGACGATTTTTTTCATAATAATCTAGGATTGCTATAAGAATTTTCACATAAAAAAGTTAAAATAAACAAAAAAGAATGCTTTGTTGTTATGTATCTAAAGATAATTTTTAAAAATCATAAAATACTTTTTACGCAACTCGTACATCCAACGTAAGTAGTTGCATAGCTTTTAATTAAATATAGCTGTTTCGAGTATTTCACGATTGACACTAATTAATTAAGAAACTGAAAAAGATTCATTTCAATAACTAAGCTATCATCATCTAAAGAGGTGAAGAGCCCAACGTAATCCTGGTTTGCACCTGCCGACGGAATGAGGAGCAAATAAATCTGTATCAAAATTGAGAAGATTTTCATTAAGAGAGTTTTGCTTAATTTAAAAAACATATCAACTACAAAACATATCAATATTAGTTAGAATAATTCATTGGTTTCCTGTTTGGAACACGGTTAACTTAAATGAAATTCCGTGCAAAGATTGCTTTATTTTATATTAGTTAATTAGGTCATGGGTTTCCTTGGAATTATTTTTTAGAACGTATCGAAATATATGTTTCACTTGTATTAAGAGACGCACATACGTATATTAGACGACCTGTTGTATTACGTAACATTCCAGAGCGACATAAGAAAGAACTCGTATTATATTTGAGCGATATGCTAGTTTCAGTTGCTAAATACCTCCGAACTTTCAAGTCTGAACTATAAGTTCTGGTTTTTAAATTTTATTTTATAGTTATGGTAATTAAATTCTCCTGGAATTCACGAGTTTATGCTCGGCGTAGCGTATAAAAATGCAGGAATTTCTTCTGAGTATATTTCACTCATCTAGTTTTAAAGGTCGAAAAAGTAGTAACAGAGCAATCAATCTCAATAATTCGCGCAATTACGTATCAAAATAATGACTACATAAGAATCTGTTTTGAGTGCAAGTTCTTTTACCTTATCAGCCGCAAATATTGATACAACTGCTTAAATTTACGTAATAAGTTTGACAGCAAATAGAGAAGATGATTCAATATACAAGCTGCGACTTCGTTAATTTCTTTAGAAAACAGTCACTGAAGGAAAAGAAATTACCTAATGCTAGCGCTGATGTAAGTACAAATTGAAATTACATATATGTAAAAGGGATTATTATCTCTGTATCCTCAGTAATGATTATTGCTAATATCATTATAGTATAAGAATGCGGTATAAAATACGGTATATCATTATATATAAAATTTTCTTTCCATTTAAGAGCCCTACTAGTAAAAATTCCTATCTTAAGTACACTTTTTCCTCCGTCTACTTCCCACCCTCTTTCATTTCAGGCATAAAAATAAGTACATAACTGAAGACCAAGGATACTCTATCATAAGACCGAAATAACTGCAGTCGAGAATCATATATTATAGAAACACTTGAGAAGATTTCTTTGGTCATATATTATGTTATACTTGCTTCAATTTGATTCTAACTGCGTTATATTTTACCCCTCTTTTTGGACGAGCGTCTTCTCGTATCGTGGGATTTTCTAGGAAAGCCTACAGCTGAGGAGTTTTCTTCGCCTTTTAGTATGATACATCTCATTTCTTTCTGTAATTTTCCGAAACTTGTACCAACTTGAACCTCAGAGATCGTAGGTGTTAGAGAGGTCCACTCGGACCTAACCTAGCCGATTATAGGATGAAATAACAATCATAATCCCTGGACTTTAATTTCATCATACGTCTTCATCCGAAAAGGCACAAGATCGGCCAGGACAATCACGGTCAAAACGGAACTTGTGGCAAGCCTATCACATTATAGAACGTAATTATTGATACGCACATGCATATAAGCTAAATGGCACAAGATTGCGAAAACTCGAATCCGATCCCTCTAAAAGAGCAAGGATGCATCTACGTCTGGCGAGGAAAAAACTCACGCGATCCCGACAAGCGTTACCGTGACGTATTGGATAAAAAGCCAATGGCGAAAAGGAATGCGTTTCCCAAGGCAGAGAAATCTCCTTAATTTTCGCTCCAAAATCGCCCGCGAATTCCCTCGTAACGATCAATTAAAATCGATTTATGCAACAATGGCTTCTATTCCTTCTACGGACTGACCTTTGAGAAGAAAACGGTCAAATAATCGCAATTATTTTGGCGTGAGAAAAGATACTGCTGCAAGCGACGCTTGGGTCGATTGGGTGAAAACATTTCGCTGCAATAAGTAGATACGGCCTTTCTAAGGGAACAAAGAAACATCGCAGGAATCCCGTCGGTTTCTCTGTAACTCGCCTCGTCCAATCCAACGGTCTAATTACTGCGCTCGGAATGAACTGTAAGAGGAATGCCTTAATTGCAGATAATAAAAGGCTTACCGCTTTGGATTACTTTTTCCCGTGAAACATATGGTCGTCCGGTGCCGAGATGTTTTAGATACTGCGTTTAGGATGGTTTTTATCGCTTACGCCTCTATTAAACGTTTAGGAATGACTGAAATTTTTGCAGCGTAAAAGGTCAGTTGCGGTCGTTATAGTATCAGCTAGGTTATACAAGAAAGAAACCTGCGGTGTTAAATCATAACTGGATCATTACTTAACTCGTTAGAGCTTCCCTCGTCAATATGAAAAAAATCCCACATTAAAGATTGTAGGATGAAAGTAATTTATTTTCTCATATTTAAAGAGTCTAAAATGTCAAAGTAATAAAAATGTCAAAGTGGCCATTTAATTAGTTTAATTGAAACAGGTAATGCAGAATTATCCATCCAAAATCCGTGAAGGCTTATTTTAGGAAAATTAAGGTTACATATTTGCATTCCTTGAGGCGTAAAAGAATTATTAGATATTTGAGAGATTTGTAACATTTCAAACCCTGGGAGATGAAATTACAGATATATGAAGATGATTCGCCATGAAAAAATTCAATCAATTTAATCAATTATCACTGCTATGTTTAGTATGTACCTCTACTGATAGCTTGAAGTCAAAGTATTTTTAAAGAAAAGAACGCAATTCGTAAAAATTGTCTTTTGATTGACTTCCTGTAAACAAAAACGTACCTTTCATTGTACTGCTATCAAAATTTATCATCAACCATGACTTTGGGTTTATAGCGCTGAAGAGTAAACATCAAGAGTGAATTGTTCATGTAACACAGTGAGCTGATTGGAAGTGACACAGAATGCAGACGTTTCGGCAAATTTCGTGGAAAAATCGCCGGAAAGAGGACATCCTGTAAAAAGCGGGTGTTAACCTTAAAAGAGGAACAGTGATTTATTTTTGCTTTTTAGGACACCGACCTTACAGAGCAAAACGGTTAACATCCCATACAATCCGCTTAACACAAAAACTTTACCAATGGTCGAGGATTTAGATTCTAAGGCAACCTAATTCCAACTGAGAAAAATTTAAAATTCAGTCCTTATTTTAAGAAATACAGTGCATACGTAATAGAAAAAGAGCATTATCAGCTCCTTAAATTTCTTCTTATTTGTAATAGTATGAGATTTTTAGATTTAGATAAGTATCCCGCAAGCCGCCAGTGGCGTATTGCAGGGGGGTTATAGCGTATGGCAGGGGATATATTACAGTCAATATATTTTGGCAAGACTTTGTGCCAGGAAGCCATGCCAAACGGTTGCTTTATTTCTTCATTTCGTTAGTATTGTCGAAAGTGCTTCGACAGCTAAAGTAATTTCGTATATATGGCCTCACAACGGGAATTGAACCTTCGCTTGATTTCATCTTCAATAGGTAATTCTGCAGGTGGTAAGGAGGGTTGAAGGAAGACAATGATTGGGAAAGGAACTTCAAGATTAAAAATAGGCGAGACAGGTGATGTCAGTTGCTTGGGTAAGGAATTACGATGAGATGAAGTGGTTGGCAAGAAACAAGGAGATTGAAGAGCGGATACAAACCAATCCAGAGAATCGAATATATTGTGATAAGTGGTAGAGGGAATGATTAAGAAGGCTGGCGAAATAAATTTGGATTATTTTCAATGTCGAAAATAATTCCTTAGGTTGAATATTCCACCCACTGATATACCTTATAATCAATGAATTTCATACATACTAAGTCGTTGCCTTTTATTCTTTATTCACAAATCATCATGACCGAGTTATGACCCGGACAAAAGCCAGACAATGGTTCAGGCTTGGGTGATTCAAGGAATATGCTGGGAACTCCGTTAAGGAAGGAAATCTCTTTTTAGGTGTGGCCGAAGAAGATGGGGTGAAATCGGGTAAAGGTGGGATCAGAGTATTGGTTTTTAATGATCGGTTTAACAGTTGAATCAAGATGGAGAAGGGTATATTTTGTTTATATCTTCCGCAGTGTTCAGTATTTTCCCCTGGAGACATCGACCGAAATCTCAGCCACATTGCAGCCGATGGGGTTAGTAGCGTCTGCAACATCGAATACTTCCATGCGCAGCTTCCAGTATCCAGGACTTAAGGATATTCCATCAGCGTCGTCTGCTTCCAGAGACGCGTTCTTCACCGTGTATTTCCCCTGTTTGAACAGATATTTGTGGAAACTCAATGAAATCAATTCAATGAAGTGCTGAATTTCAACGATGACGACAGAGCCGGCCCGAGACACGGACTGATAGGGCGATCACTCGGGGTCTATGATTTTGTGAGATGCAGAAATGTTGTGAATGATCTTTTCATGGAAAAACAACTTACTATGTGATACCCAACCAGGTTCGTGCCAAGCCATTAAAGCGCCTTAGGCGCAGTAAAATACGCCGCCTTTCATATTATTCATCAACTCTTTCTGCTTTATCTTAGTCGAATTAATTGGTGAAAGATATAAATTAATAAGCGTCTCCTTACTGAAATTAATAATGTTTCTAAATAAAGAAAACTAAGAATAAACTCAACTAATTGACTAGAGACTTGGTGATATTCCATCATGATGGAAAAATAAAAAGGAAACTACTTTTCCAGGGGAAACTACTTCCTTATTTATCATAAATAACACTATGCAAAGTGCCACAGAACGACATATTTCAACCTTTCAGCGTCATTATCAAGAATCCTTATTTTTACCACTATAAAAACCCTTTTTATTTTTCTATATTTCTATTTATATTATTCCTGTAAAAGAAAGCATTCCCAGATTGGCTTTAAGAAATAATGTTCACAACTAATTGGGAATGTCTATTCGAATAAGCGAGTGCTTAGTTCCTATCTAATCTAATATTTTGATAGAAGTTCATAGATGAAGTGCGTTGAGAAAAAAGTGACGAAGTTGGTCTTACTGGTTTAATAGGACATGAGGTTCCAAAATCCGTCTGCTTCATGAACGTGTTCCACGGACTTCCTTCCTGGCTGATTTTGTCGCAGAATTTTTCTCCTGTGGCTGTACCCATGAATTCACAGGAGTCTTCCCCTGTGGAATCCTCGCATCTTGATACCTTCACCAGCGCCTTTTAAATATAATGCAGAAAATCAATTGATAATTATCAATAGGAATATCACAGTCGTTGGGGATGTCTTATGGAAATATGTCATGATGAAGATGAGATATACATACTTATCCACAATATGTTTAAAACTAAATTTAAGTATTGAAACAGAAACAAATAATAAATACAAGACTAGTTCCAGCGATTGATCGCCATCATTAAGTCATCATCATGAAAATAGCCGTGTATTTAATTGTTTGTTTTAATAAACATATACAAAAAGTACAACGATTATCTTCTCCATCAATAGGAATATACCGAATTAACATTAGCCGTTGATAACATTAACTAATTTAAGTTCTTTCGATAAGTAAGATAAAAAAGATCTTCAGTCCCTTACCTGCAAACGATAAAACCTCGAAGAGAAAACTCAAATAATTTAATTGCTGCCTGATGTATGTACCCTTGTTAATTGTTATGCTAGCATGAGTAAGTTTAAGGGTTGAATGAGTGATGCATGTTGATCAATAATTGAATGAATGATTTGAAGTGAGTTAAGTTAATAATAAATGTTGAATGAGAGATGAAAAATTTTACATCTCAACCTACCAAAAATATGTATTTAGTTATTATTTAAATTGGATTAGTATTTCAATTTTGGCGTTTATACTTGCCTTTCTGTTTTTAATATTTCTATTCATTACTTAGTATTACTGTTAAACAACTTTTTGTGACCGTTTACTGTAATTCTACGTAGTCTATATCTATCTGCAGAGGTTATGTAATAATAAATAACCAATAATAATGATAATTTAGAGCAAAATGTGTTAAAATACTCCTTAAGCAGTTCGAAAGTGCTCGAGAGTTTGCACCGAATCGGTCAGAGAATTCAGAAGAGACTGAAAATTGAAATTCTGGGAAGAAACTAATTTGTATGCCAATAGCCAAGCAAATAACTTCAGAGGTAGAGGAATGCTTACTGAAAATATTCTTTTACCCCTTTGTAAACATCAGTTATTGTTCTACCTTTGAACATGATAGCTTTGGTATTGAAATGCGTATTAGGTTCTTGCCAGAATTGTCTGCTTTTCCTGAGTTCTTGTTGGTTTCTCTTGACTGATCTAACATGAACTCTCGAGTACCTGTCGGATTAAGAAGTGTTTTAAATCTTTATTCAAATAATAATGTGTACAATATTCCTCTCTTACGGTATTTAAACAAGTATTACCCAAATTATCCTCTACGGAGCCCTGAGATGTAGCTATACCAATTTGTGAACTCAAAAGCGTTTACAAAGGGAAAATAGTAAATGACCATTTTGTTCTAAAGAAAAATTACGGCATGATTACACGGATAATATTGAAAGAAGCAAATTTATTGCCATATTTACTTATTTGAGCTTTGAATTTCAACCATAAGCGAAATAACTACTTGCATTTCCGGCATTCCTCTTCTAGAGAAATTGGGTGAGTCATATATTGGGAGAAGAGAGATTGCCAAAGAAAGTTACTGAAGGTAGGAAGCAGGGGAAAAAAGAGTGGAAGACAAATGCAGAAGATTTCAGATGAAAAAATAAAATAAATAGATAAAATAAAAGAAATAAAAATCCAGGATAAGTTTATGGCATTGAATTCGGAATGTTAAGGCAGATGAACCTTCCGAAAGGTGGAACACTAATGCATGTTTATTTCTCTGTAACCTTTTTAAGTGTTACCTTTGAATATATTTTAACTTTGTGACCTGATAAGCCACATAAATTGTATATTTATAAATAGAAAAACAAATAAAGGCAAATTATTACAGGTTCATCTTACCCACGTCCATTTATTTCTCAAACTTTTCGAGATCGAGCTCACCTTAATGTCGTTGGTAATCTCCACATCCAGATCCGCATCTCCATCGACCACATACTTCTTCTTCGCCACTTGGGAGAGGACGAGGTTCTTGAATACCAATTTCAGCGAAGGGTACTCCTCGCAGTCGGCGAAGCTCTTCAGTGCCACTTCCATTCCATTCTGAAATGTCATCGAACTGAATGTCAAAAGAACATCTTCAGTACCGCGATGGGTATATTTCCAAGCGTTTATTCTTCGTAGGAGATGTGAGTGGATTGGAAAATTAGCACGAAAGGAGAATAAACATGGAGTTATTTGGCGTTCTTTGGAATCCAACCGGAGCTTTTGATACAGTAAGGCATTTACCAGTTTACGGAAACAATATTACTAGTAGTTATTAACTTGTTTAGTGATTGATTAGTTAGTAGTTCCAAGTTCATTCTGTTGCTGCTAAGACAATCTTCGTTGTAAAAGCCTTTCGTTAGAGGATGAGTATTAATAAAAAAAATCCGATAAATTCGTTCCCTCAAAGTGAATGGTAAATGACAAATAGTGAGAATACCTCTAATCTTCCTTGGAAAAAAGGAAATACAAATGTCTATACCAATAATATTAACGCATGAGCACAGATAGTAATCCACCTTCCCGAAAACACTAAAAGACATGCCCTCACGCTCAAATGGAACTAAGGTTATAGATGGCCTAGGATTATACATTTAAACCCCGATTATTATGCTATTCCGCTACTCATTGAGTTATTTTCAAGCTTGCCTCACCACCTTGCTTCTACTTCCAAGTAGTTACACCTTAAGATTTCTTACTGAACTCCAAGCCTTCTTCCTGTCATAACACAACCCTCCCTTTACATAATCCAGTTATTTATTTCTATCTTCACCGTTGTATGTGAATGTCTCGCGGCCTTCTTTGACAACTTTCTTCAGAAACTTATTACCGCTGAAAATCTACGTGAGGCACTTTCCCTGCAACTATTTGATTCTTCTGACTAAATCTTAAAGCTTTAAATTTCTATGCAATAAAATTCTCCACACCATGGTTTTCACCAAAACTTTCCTGATAGTTGTCTCAAGATCCCTTGTCATGTATTATTAATGCCATATAAATGTCTAATTTAATATAGCAATACTCGTTATTTTATCTTCTGGGCGCCTCCACCCACATAAAAAGATTGCAAAGAGAGAAATACTGGTTTCATCAGCATGATGACATCTTTCCAAATTTGTCCCAACTGTATTTAAATGAGTTAACAATCCCACTCCTTATCTTGCCTAATAAATAAGCCTTATTCCCCCTCTGGAGATTTTGGTAGCTGTTAGTGAAGTTTGAGATGGAAACCAGCATCCAAGCTGATAACTGTATAAATGGTTCACAAATGCAATTCATCAACACGATTTAGATGCCTTACGCTTCTTTAGAAATATTTCTCTAGAGTTCCTAGAATAGGGTGTTACCATCGGAAGGAATGCAATCATAATTATTAATTATGCAATGATGAATTATACAATTATTGATAACGCGATTATTAATAAAATATATTAATAAATATATAGCTATTTAAAACTTTTGGATATCCATTTCAAAGGAAAAATTCCGGAAAAAGTCAGAAATGTGCTTAAATATGTTAAAGCATCCATAATGTCTTCTCTAGTTCAATATAGTCTCAGCCAACAAGAAAAAAGATTCGGAAGACCCGGAAATAGAAAAAAGAAGTCTTTCAATTGGAAATCACATCCGGGAGTGGAACTTCGTTATCGCATAAAGCGCCTACTTATAAATCCCAGATCACGTCAAATATAGCGCGTTAAATAGCTTCCCAGCTTTGGATACTTAATTTCAGAGTATTCTGCTTACTATTTCGATTCCATGGACGAGAGATTGTTCAAACGAAGAGATTACAGCAAGAACGACTAATTCGAGGCAAAATCTCGCCATTTTGAACTCGCGACAAAATCGCGACTATCACGGGCACCTCAGTACCAATAGATATATTCTCTGCAAGTTGCGAAATCAGGCTGAGTAGTATCCCAGCCACCACCTACGCTGCAAGGGTAAGATTAATTGCCCCGATAAAATTCCCACCTACAATCGAGTCACGAAGCGGACAATTCTAACAAGTAGATGGCGCTAAAGATGCCAACGTGCACGCATAGCTAATTTCACGCTCGAAATGTGTACGAATAAATGTGAGGTCAGGGAATTGAATGACCCTCACTTGACTGTATCATCACAGAGGGCAAAGTCTATTGATATTTAAGCCGTAAAAGTTATTTGTAGGATTTTGGGTGGAAGAGTACTGGTGGAAACGAACGGAGAAAATTTTTCATCGAATCGCAATGTAATTTTAAAGGGCTTCTGAAATTTAAATCAAATTAAAATCCTAAAGTAATTTAACTTAAGATTAAAATAGAATTCTCCTAAATCACCTTAAAACCAAAATCCTAAATTAATTTAAAATAGAAGCATAAAATGCTAAAATTTGTATGAACGTTGGAAGCACATTAAATTAAAGAATGCGAACTAACTAAATAATTTCATTATTTTTACGTACTCTTTATCGAGTTCCAACAGTATTAGATTAAGTATAACCCTAAAATTCTTAGGACAATATATTTGGGGAATAGGACGGCTGAATATTTTATCTTGAATTTCAAGACGCTGTGGTGCGTATAATATTATTTAAAATTATTTCTCTTTCTTTTGGATCTCCACTACTCGTAGTTCCTATTACTATATTAAATTTTAACCTCGGCAAGAAATTAGAATTTTACTTCTAATTATATCAATAAGAAAAGAAAACCGATTATTATTCCTCAATTTTGGCCCTTCAGAGGTAAAGTGAGCCTGCGTGACTCGGTAGTTTAATGGATAGAATACCTGCCCGGCAAGTGGGAGAACCGGGTTCGAGTCCCGGCCAAGTCACAATTTTTCACTTCTTGTATAACCTTGGGTTAGTCGCACAACTTAATGTGCAAAGTAAAAATTACGTTTCTATCGTTTGTAATCTATTTAAACTATATTTACTACGAAATTTAAAATTTTACTCGGAATTCACACTTTATTATCTTGAACTATGCATTGATTCTACAAGCGTGAAACGACATTTCAGCAAAAATGTTCCAAATACAGGATTAACAAATGGTTAGTGAGTTCGTCTTTGATGAAAGAAGTACCGATAACCTCAGTTATTGAAGTACTATTAGAAATAGATACCACTTCCAGTGTTCGTGTTCGGTAAGAATACAGTTTATGCACATTCATTCTATGAGAGTAGAGCAGGAAACTGCTTCAGAGAAACTGAGATACTATGAAAAAACATCGTATTCATACAATGAAAATTACTGCAATAAATCAGTGACTGAATTAGCGATAAAAGGAAGTAATAAAACGCTTCATACGAATTTGATGAGAGAGAAACGTTACGATGGGAACAGAAATGACTAATGAAATCTCAAGTCTAAAGATAATAGGGAAATGAGGTTTATTGTGCGATGAATTCTGCGAAATAAATACAGTTTGTAATGTTTTCACAAAATTCAACTACGTCTGTGGGCTCTGATGAACCATCTTATATGTTTTCTCCAACCATAATTTAGTATATTTATTCTTCTCTTCCATATTTGTATGTCATTTACACCTTCGCAGATTCTCTGTATTATTTATATTTTAAAGACTCTAAAAAGTATTATTATATTTAAGAGTGTATTATTTATAGTTTAAAGACTGCTTAAAGTCTAATCAAATCCACTCCAATGCATACCCCCCTCCGTAGCTGTTGGGAAAATTACTTTTATGTTATTATTATTAGTTTACAATAGTTTCATCTTCGAGTTACGAAAGATAATAGCAGGGTTTTGTTCAAAAAGTTTGGTTTGTTATCATCCAGTACCCTGCTATGTATTTGGTTGGTTATGTCATTTGCGGTATTTAACAAGACCCTTGCACACTTAGATCCTTTGATGATCTACTACTTCTCTATTTTAAATATTATTTCAGTTTGAGTATAATTAACACTGACTCGGAGACTTTCCATACAAGATCTCTCAGAAGATGAAAGTGAATCGGAAACTCGAAGGATTTTCTCCTTCTTTTCGACCGATTAATGGGTTCGAATTTGAGAGGAAAATTCGAGAGGAAACCTATGAACTTCAGCTATCGCAGGCACCAAATAAAGAGGTCGTTGATCTCGGAGTAGCACAAGTAGAATAAAACATCGCGCGGATATCGAGGTGGTTGCGAAACATCCATCCCGTCCCATATTCTTTGCCGTACAATGGGATAGGGAAATCCCGGAGAGTTATTCATAACGAGTTATGATTTATTCGCATGAAGCGGCAGAATCATTGACGTGTGGAGTCCCTGAATTCCTGAAATATCAAAGAAGTCTAGTCTAAATGTCAAACTTAATCCTGTCGAAGGATCTTGTAATAGGTTTTCGGGAAACGTCGTTTAGTTCGGAATCCAATTGTTATTGGTTCAAAAGTCTGAACGATGAGCTATGATGGAGTTAAATTAACAATTTTAAATACTTTCTAGATACGGATAATGAAAAACTATTTTGAAAATATAAAAGAGAAAAATCTATGAAGTATAGTCTACGTAGTATACATAGTGATGTGTATACACTGAACATTAGAAATGTTTTTTCAAAGCTAGATCTAAAGTAAAGATTGAATATGATAAAAATATACAGATAGTTAGACGCGAAAATTCCGCAGTAGATATTTCTTATTTTTTTAGACATTATAGAGTAACAAATAAGTAGAAAGAAAATTTTGCTAGCATCTCCAGTTTGGTATATACGTAAAATTATGACGCAAGGGCTCACTAGTGCGAGTTTTACATTATATTACATATATATTACAGAGGTTTTCCAAATAGAGAAATACTGACAGGAAGAATTAGACCTAAAATTAACGAATTTACATTTATTTACAGCGGAAACAACGAGCAGAAGGATGATAATCTGAAATCATGGATTGATACTGATGCTGAGATATGAGCGTGATTCAGAATTCTAATGAGTCATGTGTAAAAGGGGAAAGGAATAGTCCAAATAAATATATAAATTTATAATCAAAAGCTACTAAAATAGGTATTCATTTGGATGTGCTAAATAATCGTGATATTTCAAGTCAAGACACTGTAAAAAGCAAGTCTTTTAGATGTTCTTTGAGTCACTGTTATCGTAAACTGAGCATAAATCAACGAGACGGTTTTATCTTCCACGCCGAGACGATCTTGACCTCTTAGGATGCAATTTATGCCAATGAAACGTATCTTAAGATTAGAATCCAAAAGGAAACTGCTTCGCGAATTTTCAGAGACAAATTTCCAATTTATCTCTCTTGGAAACCCTCGAATTGGCTTAACATCGCTAAGCTATGGGTTGTAGAGATTTTACTTCCGTTAAAGATTCCTTAACAAGAATGCCTAGATATAAGTATCAAAAAGTTTCGATATAATTAAACAATTCAAAATCGTGTAAAGACTTTGTTCGCAATACTTTCGAAAGATAACTATGGAACCACGTGCTTGAAAATGGAACAAATATTTTGGGCTTAAGTTCAGCTTAACTTTTAAAGTACATATTTATCACAGAGGTCAGTAGTTCAGGTCATCGACGCAGTTTCGAAAGACTTATCAAGTCTGATGAGCCTTCTCGAATTATGAAAGGAAAAAACATAGCAATTCCAGGAAAAAATTTTATGGATATAAATGATAGTCGATAATTTTATGGTTTTTAGATAATTCCATTTCACGAATTTCCTGAGTATTTTTCGAACGTACGTTATTGATCTACTGGTGAAAATCTTTTAAAAAGCAAAGGAAAATTTCGCTTCATTTAATAATATACATAAAATCTTCTTCCCTAATTACACCGAATATTTAAAAAAAAGGAGGATGACATTCATTATTCGAAACAGAGTAGTCAGAATTACATCTAATTATCCACTTCAGATTTCTTGCGTTTGGGAACTGATGGGCTCTAAAGATTAATTAATTATTTTGAAGATAAAGAAGAACTTAAAATCTTTCTTCTCACCAAAATAATATAATGAATTTTCAGTCTATATTTATTGGCAATACAGGATATCTATTTCTAAGAAGCTAAAACCTTCTACATTAGTATGTAAACAGGAAATAACATCCCCTTTGGTTCTGATGAATACGAGTATAATATAAAATTAAATCTGATGTTCTTAAATGAGGTAAGAAATATTTGTTTTAATCGATCACCATGACGATTTTCGAACAATTCCTAAAATATTGGCGCTCTAAATGGTTGCGGATGCCAAACGAAATTCTTGAATAGGCACAAAGATAAGTATATCTGTACTGAACGTGAAAGAATTCCAGTCGTGCTCTTAAGCGTATACTAAAGGAAAAAATGATAACAAACATTACATTCATGTCTAAACAGCTTTTTCTTTAGCGTAAACCTTCCTAATTTCAATAGAAGACAACGAAATGAGGATGAAGTAAATTTTCAGAATAGGTACAAAAATTATACCTAAATTATTTTCTCGTTGAAGTATGAGTTTTTTTACCCCTAGTATTTATTTATTATTCAATTTCTTTACCATAGTAGACCAACATAAATTTGATATTGGTGGTATAAAAATCAGTCATAAGTAAACTAATTAAATTCATCAAACATCGATTATAAGTAATCCAGGGGTGATACATGCCAACTTGGAAATAGGATCCATTCCTCGACGAAAATGGGAGATTATAAATTCGATATTCATATGACCTATTTCATTGGTTGGCCAAGTTCTACGAATAAATTTTCATGCAAATTTCGGCTATCCCCTTTATCATATATGTGTCTCCAAACTCATACAAGTGCTTCCGGTTGCATGTTTTCACCAACTTCCGCGGTATTTCTTTTTCCAATGATTCCCGTGCCTTTCGATGAATCGCCGGAAACACGACCGACTCATTTGGGCGCAACAATTGCGCGGCCATTTAGCAATAAGCGCGAGAACCATTGTTGCTGTCCGCACGGCAACGACTCAATTCATAAATATACGCCCGATGGATTCATATAAAAGCGCTCCTTTCGCAACCGCAACATCAACGACAGTTATTAAAGGCCTCTTTTTTTTGGTTTCGACACGACTTTCTACGCGGACAAGCGCGCATTTTACTTAATTAAAGTTTTCATGATAAAACTCCTTTGATCCGAACCGTCAATGGAATGTTGTTCGCTGATGAACAGAGAGAGATGTACAATTAGAAAAAATATGACTGAAAAAAAGAATTTGAAATATTTTTTCAAAGAGGTTTGGCAAAACTATGGGCTTGCGTCGGTTTGTATAAATTAAATTATATGAAAAAAATCAACAGATTTGCGAGTAACTTTGTGGTACTCCATGACGAAATAACAAAAAACAGGAAGAAATTTTCAAAAGGAAACAAATTCCTATTTTTATTTAAACTTCCATACAAACCACAAGAGAAAGAAACACACGACTAGTTTCGACGCAAACTAGTCGTGTGTTCGTTATCTTGTGGTTTGTGCAAAAGTTTAAATAAAAATAGGAATTTGCTTCCTTTTGAAAATTTCTTCCTGTTTTTTGATAAATTATATGAATTTTTTCCAAGTTTGCTAACTCTTTCAAAGCCTATTTTGTGCGCTTCTTTTATATATTCGTTTCGGAAAGTGAAAAAAGTTAATTAACTTAGACTATGATTTCGTAAATGTACTCGTATCTTTTTGAATTAGATTATTTTAGTTTCATTACATACGAAAAATTATACGGTTTTATAGGAGAAATTATACGGTGTTCGGTAGGTTCATGTGCCCCCACATTCCCTATTTAATTCCCTCTCCTTCAATTCCTTGTAATTTATCCCACCCGTTAATTCGCCTAATAACTTCTGTCTTTGTCTTCCCCTCTGTCTTTTCCCTAGAATTCTTCCCTCGATTGCTTTTTTCAATAATCCCTCTCCTCTCAATATTTGACCCACCCATTTCTTTTGTCGATTTCTAATTACTTCAATCATAACCCTTTTCTACCCAACCATCTCTAGCACCTCCTCATTCTTTTCTATCGACCCAGCTCACTTTCTCCATTCTACGCCATACACACATCTCAAAAGTCTCTAATCTTTTAATATCCTCTTTTCTTAACGTCCACGTTTCACACCCGTACAACATTACTCTCCACACTAAGGATTTTACTAATCTTTTCCTGATTCCTTTATCAAGGCCTTTCGTCATCAATTCCCTTCGCTTCATGAATACTTCTTTAGCGAATGCTATCCTTTTTCTAATTTCTGTTGAGCATCTTCCATCCTTAGAAAGAAGGCTGCCTTAGTATAGAAATTGATCTATTTGTTCTAGTTTTTCCTCACAGGTAATAATAAAACAGGCCGCAATGAACGCCTAGAAAGGCCGCCTTTAAAAGTTTTTCGACGCTGCTAGAATCTTCCTCACTATATATTGAATCTTATGAATATCCATGAGGAAAAGTTCACGTCAGTTCATTTTTACTATCATCTACGAGCTATTGTTTCTGAATTTCCAACTCGTCTACTGGCCAACGACCGGATAAGACATCAATATTTTGGGAACTATTTTCTCGTGATCATATCGAAGGCCTAATAGAAATAAAAGACCTTAATTTCAGGCAGTAACTTACATTATTTACCTGTCTTACGTTCTTGGTTCATAATTTATATCGAAATAACTGACGATGGGACAATTGATGAAGTCGATTAAAATCCGGCTTAAAAGATACAATTGAATCTTGATAAACGGACGGAATTTACATAGCATAAGTTAGAGCCATGACAAAAACTCAAATTATTAAATCATTTAATTACTGAAGGATAAATCAAAATTAACTACATATTCATCATGATACCAACGGAAATAAGAAACCATTTACAATGCTTGGCACTAATTCTAGGTTACCGTTTCCCATAGCACTTCAAGTGCAAACGCTGCATAAAAAGACTGCATGACGAGGAGCCGACAAACAATAAGACATTAATATAAGAAACGATTACATCTTTCAGCAAGAGAAACCTTCATAACTTCTTCTTATACAGCTTCTAGATTACGAAATGTATTTTTCCGGTGACTTCTGGGAAAGAGATTAGAATTACGAATTAAGTTGGTGAGAACTGCTGTTAGACGTTATCATTAGTGTTGATTGATTGTTTCCGGAAATGAGTCGATTGTGAACAGCTGTTGTAAACACAGAGTAATTTAAAAGCGTAAAATAGAGAATATCTACATGAACTCGACCGATCTCAGATTTTTCGACAACGAAGTTTTCATAACAAATCCGATTACATAAAAAAAGCAACACCTAATTCCTCTCTCATTCTCATTGACATTAAAAAAATCATTCGTGGTATAACATGAAAACGATCCGTCGAAGTTTTTTAACTGAAAAGAAGAGAAAAATTCAGGGCTCAACACTATTTTTACCTAAGGTTTGCATATTCTAGAGCCGCAGTCTAAAGTTTCACAGACAAAATGAAGTTAGCTGACTTCAGAAAGGTGTGAGAAATTGGATGGAAATTTCCTAAAACCTTCTTCAATATTGCAGCAGCTGCATTATTAATTAAGTAGAGAGTCAATTAGTAAAGTCAGTCTCACTTCAGGAACTCTGTCATTAAAAATGCATTTTATTCGCATTACTACTTACACTTATTTTAACCTTAGTAGTATAAACAAGGTATAAATCTAAGTATAATTTTTTCAGGTATAATGCCTCTACGTAAAATCTTTGTATAAATGAGTTGAAAAAGAGCCGAGCAGAGAGTAAACGGGACAAATATATTCATATGTATATATTTTAATGATTCGAATAAGAAACCCTAGCATTCTATTAAATTGTAAAAGTTCATACTTATTAAGAACGAAGAAAGAGTAATGTTGTAAGAGTTCATTTCATTCTTATTTAATGGGCTATGATGAAGCTAAGCAATCAAATTTGCAGCAGTTGCTATACTGATTAATTATTCCGAAGTTAAGAAAAGGACAAAGGAGGAACAAAATATAGATTAAATTAAAGAAGTATCTATAATTTTTCATACGATCTTCACGGATTTCCAAAATCACTTTTGATACTGTAAAAGAGATTTAGTGATAAGGGTGATACTAGAGAGAAGTAAACGATTCGATTCTGCTCATAATGGCTCTTATTAGCAATAAAAATATCCGTTGGATTATAAAAATTACTCTTATAAAAATAGTCTTCATAAAGGCCACCTGTAATCACGATAAGCAGGCAGAAATGGTGCTGGGAGGCGTGATTAATCGATTTATCCCATAGCTAAACTTAGCTACCTATATTCATCATGACGCTACATAAATACCTATAATAAAATCAACTAAAATCAACTAATGAAGCTTATACTTCGTGGAACTCCATCTTCGCAATTGAGAAAGAAATAACTTTGCAAAAACTTTCCGTTAAGTGGTACTTAGTAAATACTGATAAATTTCAGCCCCAACAGGGAATCGAATCCGGGAACGCATTTATGAAACGCAAAAACGTTACCCGTTATCCGGGGACCTTCTAATCATAATAAATTACCGGTTTGAGAAAAGACCGGTAGAGGAAGAATACACTGGCTTCTCAAACAAGGAAGTGGTGTAAGGCGGCATCAATAGACCCTTACTGTATTGCAGCCAGTAAATCAGATATTGCCATTGTCAACTTCAGGACCGAATAAGGCAGAAGAGGAGAAGAGTCGTGTGTATTTGGGAGATGGGAGAGAGATGAACGACAGAATAAGAACTTTAGCGGTTCAATAGGTGCTGGTGGGTGCCTGGGACTCAAAGCCACTTTAACCCCTTCAGAATGTAGCAATATATTGAAAGTCTAAAATCTCAAGGAACTCATCTATGACGGGATGACGGATAATTGCCGGAGGAGTGCAAACGATCGAGTCGATATCACGCGATGTGAGCGGCGGAAACTGCACGCATATGGAAACTTCCCCTCAGCGTTACGTGGCATTGGTTCGACCCCCATAACGAAAGGAAGTCCTCTCGAATGTGGCGCCGTTCCTGTCCTTGCGAAGGACGAGGCTTTCTCGAGCCGCACCCAGGTGTCTGGCACAAATTCCTCCTACGTCACCGTTCGGTGAAATTTTATGGGAGCAGCGGTGTGGGGGAGGGCCAGCGATATCCCTGCTTTCGTCCAAGCGATTCCTCGATATGTGGAAGAGATCAATCCCTCTGAAGCAATGCAGCATTGCGATGGTAGCGGGACCGCCGCAAGAATGGGGTAACTTTAACGGTAGTGCGTAACGTTGCAGTCTGCCCAAGGGTTAGTGGGGCTTTTTGCGAATATAGATTATGAAAGCCAATAAATATTCTCCGGGTTTTTTTTTGATGGAATCCAGGGAAATAGATCGCGGATTAAATAAATTGCGACACCGAACGCAATTTTTATTTTCGCCCCGATTTTTCGGTGTCGTTTGATCAGAGGTTACGCCGTTTTATTTCGCGCACGCGAACAATCGAGATAACCAGATGAAAAGAAAGACAGATTAAGAAGCTATTGCCATTTGCATCTACTTCACCAATCTCATCACTTTTGGGGAAATGTTAATGTTGTACTTTTACGTCCTTTTATAATGTGTCTGTGGATGTCTGAGGTGAGCTTTCAAATACTCTTTTGATAAAAGTTCTCTCTCTTGTTCTTGGTTAGGAAGCCTCTGGCGTTAAACTGAAGGGCATTTAAGAAAGGGCTAAAAGCTGTTTATTTTAAAGTTATATAGCAAGTGCACTGAAACTGAAATGGGTCAGGAGGTTATCAAATCTTGGCCAGTCGGATGGCGAGCGAAAAACTAGAGAGATGGATACAAAAGATTTTGCCCAATTGGAGAAAAATTAACGTAAAGTTATTGATTATTCTCCGATATTTTTGCTTACCAGACGTAAAAATTGTATATAAAATGGGTGAATCTATCTATATAGATAAAAATCAGACCTATACCTTCTCCAAAATGAAGTAGAAAATTTGTAGTCTACATGCTGAAGACAATCAGCATAAGAATAGTTATATTCCTCCAATTTTGAACTATATACCAAACGATTTTTTTCAACACTGCATAATAGACTATACAATGTAGTTCAGAAATTTTCGCATCTTACTTATTCTGTATATCATTCTGAATAGTAGTAAAAAGTAATTCACGTTAAGCTAAAACTTGTAAGGAAGACGTGAATTTTACGAGATATTTAAAAGAAAACGTTATGCATCAATTCCTCTAACCTCCTTATGATATAACAAGAGGAAATGAAATCAATGGCTGATGTAATAATTCGGTTTTAAATTATCATTGGGGCTACACTGATGCTATATTCCGTCTGGATTTCCCTTAAACATATCTTTCAATGGAAGAAATTTGAGACGCTTTCAAGACAGTCATTGAACTCGTTTTCAGAATCCCCGAATGAGGGGCGGTCGAGAAGGTCCGAATGACCTGAATGATCTGCACATTCTTTTTTCAACGCCAATTAAACCTCGGCAGCGACAAGAAATAATACAAAGAAAACTCAGACAGTTACAACTGACCACAACGATGCCATTTCTAGCCTTAAATCCCCAATACTACGACTTTAGTTCGTTACAATATCATGTAATTCTTTGCGATAACGACTACTAACCCAAGGAAGTTGCGTTTATTGTAATCTATATTAGAACTTGAAAGATGTAAGAAAAATGAGTAATTCCTTTCTTCCCCTCCACCGTTGCCACCTGGTCCAAAGACCAAACTGCAGCGTTCTTTCAATAAATAAATATCATTTCTATATGATGAATACAAATATACAATACATAGAAATATAAACAATATAACATATATTGTACATATATGTAATACCATGTATGAATCGAAATTCACATTAACGAGGTGGCTTCTGCATTTGAAATATTTTCGTGAATCTGAGTTATTCATATGAAAAAGGCAATGCTTGAAATTGATGTTATTAAATCATTAAACATTCATAAACATTTAACGGAGTGAAGTAGGTAAGAAAATTGCAATTAGTTCGACCTGAGAAATTAAAAAGCATAACATTGTATGTAGGCGTTGACTATCGGATAAATCGATATTGTCATGTTATAGGGTATATCCAATATTATAAGCAGAAATCAAAACGCAAAAATTTCAATGCAGTATTCCTAAAAGTACCATTAACATAACAAATACCATGATGATTTTTTATGATAAATGACCGATAAAACGAAAAAACTAAGAAAATTATCTTCGTTTCCCCTATTTTTAACATTTCTCTAGTAAAATTATCAATTCTTACCAAATATCCTTGAGGACTCCACAAGTCTTAAAATTTTGAAACTAAGGAAATTCGCAGAATAATATCCCTAAAATTATCGTGAACGAAGAAAATATATTATAGTACATCAAACCAATCCGAACAACCCTCATTCAAGTGAATGTCAAACATGTAAGTGAATGTGAATGATTTGAGAGATAGCATAAAATACTTAAAGAAAAAGAGAAAGCTAAAATTACTTGATTGCTTAAGAGACCTATGTATGATAAAATGAGGAATTCAAAAGATATTCAAGGATATCGAAGCAATGTAATGGAAAGTTAGTGTGCAGATGATCTCCAGACAGATACATCGACGCAGGCTACCGAAACAGGGCGAAAAAAGAAAAAAATCATCAAAATGAATAAAAGGCCTTTGACGATCGCCTGCAAATGAAATTGCGGCAGCCTCACCAACAGAATTCATCAAGCGCCAGCAAAAATGTCAGCGCAAGCTAAATCAATATAGACATAATTAGTCAGTTGCAGCTTGCAATAAGCATACGTTAAAGAACTGAAATGTACAGCTTTTTCTCAGCGGATCATCTACCATAACTTTTTTCCTTTCTATGTAAGAGTAAAAATTTGCGATCGTTTGTATCCAACTTACTAAGTAAATTGCAGCTTATTCGACTTGGAAAACCTCAAAGAACCTCTGCATGAATATTATTGCCGTAACTCATAACGATTAACCACACATACGGAAAACTCACACTGTTTACCCAACGATTGCTTAGCTCATGCAGATAGGCACTCGCAGAAAGCAAATATATTCCACCAGATGGTATGGAAGTAATAACTTTGTATAGGTAAGTTCTTTCTTTGTATCTTCAAAGGATGTAAACGTATTTTCTGAATCGTTGAAACGAAAATAATTAGATACCGTTACATTGTCAAGAGAGAAAATTACGAATATATTCAAAATAGCATTAGGTAATAGTGAGGCACCATATTTTTGGATATATTTGAACGGTACCTTTAATATCTAGAATTTAAATCTAAATTCATATCTAATCTGGATCGAAATTTCAATTGGTATAAACAATATGGAGAAGAAAAGATAATTAGGCAAGAGCAAACACGTTAATTAAGAATGGAAAAGAAGTGCAGTTTGTTTGCTGGTGCACGATGCAAAGCTGTTGCAAAACCCTCGATACCCTAACCCTAGCAACAACCAGTGGCGATGCGTTCCAGGTTTGTATAGCTACTTTTGTTTAGTTATTCCTACTTTACCTGGGGACAAAGATGTTTGTCTACTTTTTGGCTACCAGAAAGTGTATGGTAAGTTTTACATTTAATGATATGCTACAGTTGGCCATGTTAAAGTAGGCATAAAAATCTAGAGTCAACTTTTGTTGGAGATACATGAAAAATTATGAATTATCTGGCCACAAATTAGGACACCGACTTTCGACTGAGATCAAATATTACTTGAGGATATACAGTAATTATAAGAGTCGGGTGTCGTGTCTTTCATAAAGCAATAGAGAGTTCCAAGGAGTATCAGTTGCAACTACCATTAGATTTAATTACCTCATATATAACTCATCAACGAAGAAATGACCAATGTACGAGTATATACATTAAATACAGCTGCAAAAACTCCTTTCTTATGGTACTGGTACATTACTGAAGCGGCACAGTTTCTTCATCCGAGATGCGTTTTTTATACGATGGTTACATTGCAATTTCATAGAAGTGAAAATTTTGTCGCTTAGCGGAAGGGATTTGATGAAAGCATTCGGGATGAGATTCACTACATCTGTTGCAAGAGATAGCACAGCTACAGAAAATGTGAAAGGGTAGAAAGGCAGAAGAGAATGTATCAGTGAAAATTACAATCACTACTTTCCATCGATAGAAAAGAAATCTTCCCAGGATTCTTTTCCAGCTCCTTAGGATGCGTCCAGAAAAATTCTATGCGATTGTATTGCACCCATGCCGATTATTAAGCTATATTTTAGATTCGGAGGATACCAAATGTATTGCAAATTCGAATGGTTATGCAAATTCAAAGTGCAAAGCGACTATTCGCAATACTTCGGGACGGGATCCGAAATGTTGTAAGACATTACGTCCTGTTGCCGACAAAATGTAGGCCAAATCGAAACAGAATAAATGATATAATAATTTACGATATTGGAAACTACTTATGGTTGGTGAAATATCTTTCCTCGAAAAGGCAAATAAAACTGCCTTGAAAATTTTCTCCTAAATAAGGAAATTTCTAAATAGTGGGTGTACATTAAGACAACCTAGAGATCCAGAAAAGGAAAATTTTTCATTTCGTTTTGAAGGATTGCAGAATCGTTTCGTGATGCTATTAATTTGACTCACGAAAAAATATATTTTTCCTGTCTTAGTAAGTAATGCCTTTAAAATTCAATGGAGTCATTGCAGGTGTGCAGGAAATTATGGTCAAATTTGATAAAAAGAGAATGATTTTCTCATATAATTAGATTACGGAACGAAAATTATATCCTTTATTATTCTAATATATAATACATCTAATAATAAAGATCATTCATCTTTCGTAAGCCGAATTAACCTAAACGGCAACTCAAAAGAAATTTAATCCAAACACTGCAAAGCTAGGCAAGATCTCCGCGAAATTTCCTCCCATATTTATATCTCACGAGAGCAAGGAAGGAAAAATCGTGGAATGTCTTACAAAAGCAAATACTTTCCGAAGATCTCGAGCGTTAGAACAACACCCGAGGAACGCCAACTTGACTGAAGTCGTTGGGCATATTCGGGCGAAAACGTACACTTGTTTGCTCATGAAAATGCATTTTTTTTGTACCTGGAGGATGGCGGGCGGATGCCGTTCGGAAACGAAACTTCGCCTCGGGCTTTTCCAAGGCCTTCGAAGAAACGGAGCTTCCGTTATTTATTGGCCCTTCGAAACGAGGTGAATAATTCATCGCGACGCCTTAACTGCGTGCATCCGAAGTGGATGAGAGCGCGAATCCGAATTTCGGAAAAGTCGATTTCATCTTTTGCATTCGATATTCGGGAACAAAGGCCTTATGTATGCCTCTGTAAACATTTACGGAGTTCGCGGATGTGCTAATGATGGGCCTTACCATATTCCCACAGCTTACTCCCCGACTAGCTTACCGACTGTTTGAGATAAAAATGAACATTAACATTGAAACCCACGTCACCAAATCACGGATGTGTGCCAAAAGAAAGGTGAATAATCAATCCAACCTTGTAACGCTATCTTTCATAGAGCAGTAGTTGCAATAGACAATATCGAAGCAATTTATTTTTTATCTATTTATTATTAATCTTACTAGTAATCTTAAATATTCTTTGATAGCTAACGTTATTTCGTATGTGGGCCCCCACCAAGAATCAAACCCGGAACCGCTTTCAACGAAGTCAAACGCGCAGCCAACTTGGTTATCCGGGAGCCCCTGGTTAATTGCAATTTCTGCTTACTCATCTAAATACATTACAGCTACAAATGATAACAAGCTCTTTCAAATATGAATTTAAGACAAGAAAATAAATAACTATCATATCCTTATTATCGGTGTTTATTCTCAGCATACTTCATTCGTAAAGCCAAAATCAAGCAAAAAATTGCATTTCCAAATATCGATAAGAATTTCTAATACATGAGTGAAATAATATTTTAAGATAGAGGAAAAAGAATATTTCGTATACGTCTCACAATCACTCTTGTTAATAAACTTGATATGAAAGCTACTAATGTGCGAGTAATGGTGAATGATGGAATTAATTTTGGTCTCTCCTTACTGAAATCTATGACAAATGTTATTTATATAATGCCATGGTGCTGCACTTTTGGAAGCTTTTTAATTAAGTACAATTTGTACTATTGTCAGTAAGTATAACTATTTCACTCTTCACCTTCTCTAGTCGTTCATTCCCTCTCCAAAAAATACCTTTTGCACCTAATGGAAGGGATGCAGATGCAAACTATATCCACGAAATTGGTTTTAAAGAAGTCAATTTTAACATCCCAACCATTACGCCATTACACTTTCTCTACCCTCGTTCTTTTCCTATATTAAATAACTACTCGTAAAACCGCTTAATTGCTTTACCAATCAATACTTTTCAGCCATCAATTTATTTTCTCTCTAGAATGCTACCTAAAAGCACAAAAGATAGTCAGCTCCATTAGATAATATCGAATAAAAATATCCTTCAACTGGAGGTTTTAATATAGATAGCTCAGTGTCATCAACAATAATATATCGATCGCATGATCAGTTTAAAGGGATAATAATTGAAAAAATCCAGAAATTATCATGTAGAACGGAAACATAGAAATTTATGACCATTAAATAGTTTGATATCCGCTGGAGGAAAATGTTCTATTACTAAAAGTAGTGCGCGAATATTTCATTCTTCGAATTAAAGCGAAGTATATTTTTGTTCGACAAAAATTTCGAACCAAATCGACATCTGCAAAATCGAAAAGAAATTAAATGGCGGAATGCTATATTTACGTTATACTCTCATTCGTTTCGTTTTCAATTTTCTACATGAAATTGGCACGGCACATTTTTATATAAGTACTCCTCTAGCCAAAAATAATTTACTAATCAGAATGACGATAGTTAAGAGATTGTATCTAATCAAAAAATCCACATTATAAATTTGCAATGCTATTTTTCCGGATGAAGATTATAAGCAGTAGACGAAGAATATGTGATCTCTAGTTAGGGAAATTTACGAGAACGGGAAAAGCATCGCGTATCGAGTCGAATATTTAGTTGATTCGATTCCAATGATTTAGTAAATTTGATTTCAAGTGAAATAGTACGATTCGCACATCACTAATTATAACTATACAACACATCCATAAAATTTATTCCGAAGGCTGATGTAATAAAATGAAAACACTCTAAGCTTGACGCATGCTGGTAAAGGATATCCATTCATCACGAAAGATTTACATAACTGGAGCGAGAAAACAAACATAATTACATAAGAAAGCACACCGCTTCCCTGAAACGCATCCCCTTAAATTAAATAATAGGCAATTTCGCGAGGATATAACGACCTCAGTCGCAATTTGGCTCGGAATATTTGTGCTAACGACCGCTGGAAAAGATCTCAAGGGGTTTATTTCAGGAGATACTTTGATTCGAAGATAGATCTTCCACCTGATACAATTTCCCTGGAACT
Organism: Pachydiplax longipennis; assembly: GCA_036926295.1. Lineage (NCBI taxonomy): Eukaryota > Metazoa > Arthropoda > Insecta > Odonata > Libellulidae > Pachydiplax > Pachydiplax longipennis. Next base: position 27,700,202 of record JAVFKF010000019.1, read on the forward strand.
TTCTAACGTGAGCAAAAGGTAAGGAAAAGGCGCTAGACCTGGCAACGTCGGCCTCCCATGTAACTTGACCCGGACGTAAAAAGCTGACGAGGAATTTCTTTGAAATTACCCGCCACTTTTGATCTATAGGAAGAAATTGGGCCACGGGATGGTCAAAGTGGCCGAAGCCTTTTGCATGTCGAAGTTTGCATGGAAAACGTAAACTCTGAGGATCTCGTGATTCTTGAGTTTCTCGTGGGCGTCCCCAGAGGTCAGCTCTCGATTCCTAATTAATGTACGGTAAAAAAAAGTTCGATAAAACTCGGACGCCTTTCGAAGTCGGGTCGGTATCGTAATCTACGCCAATTTTAGGCAATATGTTTTGCATATTATTCGCGCCGGCGGGCGAATTAGCATTTATATAGCGCGGGTCGTGACGTAAGAGCGGGATGCGAACATGCGTCTCGGGATAAAAGCCAAGGTCGTTCGGTCCCACGGCGCTATGCAAAAATTATTAGAAAGCCACTTTTATAGAGAGAGACGGGTCTCGACTTTTACTCTAAAATTGTAAGTGATCGCAGCGGGGGAGGAATGCAAGGCTGATATTAGTAGGGCAGGAGGAAGGAAAAAAAAGAGAACATTTCTTTATCCGGCCACCGCCGCGTGGTAATTAGACCCCGGAGTCGTGCGAGAGTACAATTGGAAATGATAGCCCGGAAGCGAACTTTCCCTGCCGATATGCACTATAAGAAGAAAAATACGCCCGAGTTCACGCTTTCACACCGCCGCGGAATAAGAATTTAATATTGTCTCGCGACCAGCCAGGCGGTACGTTTCAGTTCGCGTCGTTCGCTCCATCTATCCTCCGTGGAAAGTACTTGCAGATGAAGTTAAAACTGCACCCCAACAGATGTCTCTATCGGTGTGAATTTAGATCCTTGGTTGATATTCGATCCGATAGGTGACGGAGCAGTAACTTTTCGCTGGAGTATGTCATTGTTAGGATGGATATATATAATCGAAATGGTTCACAAACCAAGCAGTAAGATCCGAATTTTGTTGGTATTGAGGTCAAATCTTTTTCTGCGGGGGTATTTCCGAGGGAGCCATTAAGAATCTATTTATTTGGGAATAGGATGCGAATGTTCTTTCTACCCGCTTAACCGCGGGAAATTCTTTCCGAACAAAGCAGCGGAAGTGGAGATCGTTCTACAAACAAATGAGGCTTTCTTTAATTTTTGACTTATGTTGCGAATAAAAAGGGCAGATATCTAATAACCTGAACCGTGAACTTGAAAGGTATTTCATAGAGCAATTGCTTAGTTCAGGGTCAGATCTAATAATGATTTCTATGTTAAGCGAAATTAGCCCACTTGGACTTATCTTACAAATAAGCTTTTAAAGAACACAAACAATAATGCCAAGATTCGAACCCTGGACCTAGGAGTTACTTGTCTACCATGCTAACCTCTACGCTACTGGAGAGTAAATTCTTTAGATTGGGTCGTACAATTAGATATTACAGGGTACATAATTTATGCAAAAGTACTCCATCGTAAACAAATAACAGCGGACAAAAATACAGTCTATAATATATTCTAATATCATGCAGTCACGGATCATTTAAATCAAGGAATTTTAAAAAATGTACAGTCTAGCATATGCATTTTATGTTATTATAATTTTACAATTGCGATACCTGTTAATTAATGAATTTATTGTAAACTAGATTGCATTCCAATCAATAACAACATTGATTCCCCATTCCTTATTTCTCTTTTTACAGTTTTCGAGTTCCTTCAAAGGCAACTGACCTTTCTGATACCTTCACTGTGAATACGCCATGTCTATTAATAATAAAATGGTACCCCTTTTCAGAATTCCTTCAATTTTTAGCCTATGATTCTTTTGTACCACTTAAATCAAGTGTAAGTATGATTGCAAAAGATTCTTGTAAATTGCTTTTCCTGAACTGTCAGCTGAATCTATGTAATTAATGCTGTGATTTTCATTTGCTTTTTGCACTTTACATATTTGTTTAGTTTTTAATGTTATCTATTCACTACTTTTACCGCCAGCTGTGATTGGCAATGCGCTGTAAGTTGATGCTTGTTAAATCACCAAATAAATGAATATGCCCTTTAAGAATTCTTTCCTATTTCTTTATACCTTTGAGTATAAAGAAATTCTGATATCAATCTAAAACAGATTACGGAATCAATGGTATATTCAGGAAAGGAGGAAAAGGGTCATATGCAGTGGTGAGGCAAAATTCTTAGGTTTATGTTCTGTTTCCTACGGACTTTGCAATCACACACCGCAGTCTCAAGCGTATTTCCCTTATTATTCTAATTTAAAAATTTATTTATGAAACTTTAAGGTGAAATGAGAATGAATTAATTCATAATCCAAGATTAAAACTATATTCAGGTTGTAAGAAGCGAATTATAGCACCTCTACTTATATAGTTCTACTATTATAGTATCAGATAGATTTAGGAACCATCGGCGATTTCCAGTAATTCTAAGAACCTGCTGAATTCCACCACTGGTCATATGCCCCCTCTGTAAACTTCAAGATCACGGATCATACTTTCCTTTTAAGCTGTAAGTAATCTATTTTGCGTCTGTTTAAAACTCGTACAGTTTATTCTTGAGACGATTTCCTAAATTTCGTGCTTAGAAAACACACATAGCATGTTTATGCTGGTATAAGCCTTCATTTCTCACTACCCAGGGTATGTCTTAAAAATGAAGTACCCATGAAGATGGCTTCTGAATACGATTCTGTACAGAATTATGCGTTGCATATACATACTTTTCAATCGCTGTTCCTAGAAATAATCAATTTTATTTCTTGCTGAATAAGATTTAATTTTGTCACTGAAATTTTGATTCTACCTTGTGTTTCACGAATCTATGAAAGCGACAATTTAGCTCAAAAAAGACCTGCGAATTATTTTCTGATATTTATCGATTGCAAAAGTCAGCCACTTCGACATTGATAATTGCCACAAAATGCTGGACATAGACTCAGAAATTTTTCATTAGGATACGAGTACAATAATCATACGATGATATACAGTAGAAATGGGTCGTAAATAAATTCACCACTTAATCCATAGTAAAGGAGAATGCGAACAGAAAAATACCAGTCAAGTAACAAAAAAATCTATATCAGGCCCTTAAACGATTTCTAAATCAATCCATGGATTTTCTGTACTAGAAAACTGTATTCCTATCTTCCGAAAGCAGAGTTACTCCTTGCCATTTTCAGGCTTTACAATTACCCTTTACGTTATCAAAATATTCTTATATCAGAAAAACATTCATAAAAATATTTAATATTGAGGATATCAGACAACATGTTTCGCTTATTTAACCGTATTAGAGAGTGCTTACACCATTGCCATTGCTATTTTAAGTAAAAATTCTACATATCGTATAGAACAACACGAATTCTGCATGCATAAGCCAACCTAAGGGAGCAAAATCCATTCTTTTCAATGGTAATTTCCTTTTTACGTAATGTTGCAAAATTTTCCTTCACATTGTATGCGTGAATAAGTCATTTTATGAATTACACAAAAATACAATTAATGAGTGAGAAACGATTCCGTGTCTTTCTTGAACATGTTTCTCTACATTTTCCTTTGTCTAAGGCAAGCCAATTTTATTTTTAAACCTTGACTGTGACACGTGGAAACGTTTAGAGCAAAATTGTTTTCCTTGAAGGCTGCGTTTTAATTCACAAAATCCACATGGCAAATGATGACTTCTATATTAAACCCTGCGATTCCTTGATAGAAGTAAGGAAACTCAATCTGCAGGATGATTCCCATTGTAGAGATGTAAAGCAACAAGTCGGACTGGGCCGAGCAACTGCCGACCGAATGTAAAGTTTCAAAGATACAGATGGTTAAAAATGCTTTTTTCTTCAATTGTATTTTTCCAGAGCTTGAAATTATTGAAAATAAAAGTACTAACCTTCCACTATGAGTCTAGGAGTAATTGAGTTTTAATTTTCTCTTTTGCATTGTCATATTGACTTTTCAACCCTTAGCTGACATTGTCTTTGTTTATCATTTTTATTGTTAGATATTTTTCTCGATAGCTATATCTTTCATCTTTTTTGACCTACCCATTGCTTTTGTATTATTATAACTCAACTTATGGGCTAGTCCTGTTTGGATTAAATAAATGAAATAATCGCAGACAGAGCGAGTCTCCGAAAGAGAGGATGAAAGACTCTAATGAGAGACATACTTTTAAGTCCTCGAGATCGTATTCGCTACTCAAGGAAAAAGAACTTTCGGCATAAAAAACGCAAGTCGATACTCATTGTCAGTCAAACTTTTGTACTTTCCCTTATTTTTAGGATTACATGGTGTAGACCGCACGAAAGACGTCCACGATTTGGAGGTCTGCTCCACGACCTCGAAATGGATGGTATGGAAAAAATACATGACATTATCAATTGTTATTATAGTTATTTACCCTTACAGTCAAATAACCCGGTAATCTATATCAATCCTAGGTAGTAAAGTGCTCATACTTTAAGGAGTCCCGCTGAGTAAAATTGGTTGTAGATCCCAATACCATTATATAATCATATAAAAAAGATGCGAAATTTTCAATTTCATCCATACTTCACGCTATCACAATTGAAAAGGGATTAAAATAAAACAATTTGCACTAGAAACATAGTTTCATGCTTGTATCTACAAATCTTTTTACAGGCCATTCAAAGAAATTGTAAAAAGTAACTTCCCAGTCATACAATAATAAAACAATGAAAATTGTCCCGTGATAGATTTTCCGGTTCTTTCTAAAATAAAACATCACAATGTGGAATGTAATTATATCCCGAAGGCAGACAACGATTCTTCGATATCTTATCTGTGAATGATTATTCAAACATTTTTTCTCCTCAACATATAATCATGTATAGCTTCGAGAAAAATATTTCTACCACATACTTTTGGCAAAAAATAACATAAATATAGCGTCAGGAGCTATGAAAATTTACAAAAACTAAATACTAAATACAGATGGTAGACAATAAACAATCCAACATCACAAAAATAACCTTTCACGATTTTTATACATATTTTCTGCAGTATCTGGTTGCTGCATGTACTGCTAATATAACGGCGTATATCAGAACGGCGAAAGATATTTGAAGGATTAATGCTTCAAAAATAAAATATATCCTCTGACAGGAAAATAATATCCTCTGGAATTAGTCCATCACATCTTCGAGATACATAGTTCTTCTATTTGAAATGAGTCAACGTCGTGTGTCTACATTAGGTGTCGACCCATCACCAGTAGCAAATGATTCGTAGGACAAACAAGTGGAAGGCGTCAAATGATTCATTAAACCCCTAAACAGCACTTCCTGGATTAACCTGTCGGCGAGGTCCCTCTGTGATGCTGGCATTCGGCGCAATTTTGCTGCATATGTTTTGCCTAATGTGTCATACTCATCGTCCCGTTGACTTGAAGAAGAAATAAATTTCTTAATGAGAGACTGACGCCATAATTGAGATGTCGAAGACTTTTTTAGTTTCTTCTTTTTCTTCGGCCGAGAACGCAAAATGTGATCCGATATCTGTTCTTCTTGATCTCTTGGCTCTTCCTGAAAGAAAACGGGAACTGTTGAGTACGAGAGCTGACAGTGAAAATTTGATGTTTTATTTCAAACATTAAATGACTAATTAAAGAAGCATTTTAAAAATTATTTACTTAAAAAAAGTGGATATTAGTGGAAAGATTAGATTAGCAAAGAGCATTGAGGAGAGGAAAAGAGACAGAAGTTGAAGAAGACAAGATGAATAATCAAATGTATTACTGCCAAACATGGGCGGTCGGGAGTGGGGTTCCCGTGGATGCTTAGTATACGGGCTCTAAGTGTGAGGGGGCCAGTAGAGTAATTTCTTATTTTTTCTATAGTTAAGAATATATCTGTAAGAAGTATTCCAAGCAACATCTGTAATTAGTATCCCAAGTAACACCTTTGTAGATATCCGGCCCTGCTGTCAAACAACTGGATTTTAAATGATCTCCTCGATACTACTTACGCCCAAAGTACCATATATATACTTACGAAAAGCCGAGTGAAGTGTAAAAAGAAAAGATGAATGTCTACTAACATGAAGCTAAGAGTGTTTGATCCCCAGACATGAAGACGAAAATATGACATTGTCAGGAATATTAATGAGATGGAAAAATAAAAGAAGTTCGACTTTTGAATTTTCAGGATTTTTGATTTATCAGGATGAAGCAAACGATATTAATCACACTTGATTTCATGAAATGGAGAAGTTATCAAGGGATGTAAAATTTATTTAAAGAAAGGCACGACACTTCGCTTCAATTAATTCTAAATGGAGGGTTTTGAGGTCTTACGATTTGGTCAGAAGAGAATGATTGATCACTGATGGAAGGGATTTAATGAGTGGCATTTTATTTTCTTTAATGAGTTAGTATTTTCTTTAAACAAACAAGTCGGTATGCAAAGTATTTCATTAAGTATTTAATGTAGCCGGTCCGAAGGCCGGTTGGCGCCTCAACCATTTCACCATTAGGTTCTAAAGGCCCAGGGAGGGAACGGGAAGTAACAGAAAAGAACAGTAACGAGGTAGTTTGCAATGAGATATCCCTTTTCCTGAATAAGCCAGTATACTATGGGTAGAAAATTTTACGTGTGTGAAGCACAACGATCCTATGAAACTTTTCGTGCCATTCAACAAGGAGCAATCAATATAAATACGATTATTCAGCCCCATTAATATCTTAGCGGGTTTCGTATCATCACAGCTAGAAGAAGACCGAGAAATAATGAATGGGACATATATTTTCTCTTCCTTTCCTTATATTCTGCAGCAAGATACATATGAAAAATACTCTATTCGTCCAATTGTTGTAGAAGAATAGGATAGAAAGATTTTTAGACAACAGAGAATGAAATCATTACGTTAATAAATACACAGACATCAATCAACTCACCACTGTCTGCGTCTCCGTCCTCGACTCTTCATTCAGGACAGCATGATCATCTTCGTATACCACCTTCAAATTACTTTTACTTGTCCCCAGGCTATCTTGATCAGGCGTGAAGGCCGTGAACAGTAACAGATCGTAGTACCAGAGCGTAGGCTTGTAAACATATTCCTCCGGCACACCGCTTCTCCTGCTCTCTTTGACGCGTCTCAACTCTTTCCTGAACGACGCCCGAATGCTTTCCAACTTCTTCTTCACGAACGGCAGGTCAGCATCGCGGATTCTCGATCGAGTGAACTCCACGAGCGTATCCCAAGCCTCGCTCCTCTTTGCCCTGTTGGTGTAATCCGCATCTCCCACGTTCCACAACGCGGGTAAATCGTGGTATAGCTCTATAAACCTCGCCAGAAACTCGGGGTTCATGAAAGATTTGCTCGCGACGGAATCCACCATGGCTGCCACGAGGAAAACAAAGCCGGACTCGAGCCTGGCTCCCGCCGAAGGGCGAGCCGAACTAAGCCGAACTCCCCTACCTCGTGGCGAATGGCATCGTGGGAACCCGAGTCGAGCCGAACTTGCGAGCGGGACTCCGGGTAGTGTGAGCACTTGGGGGAATCAATAGGAATGATACGTGTTTTCATCCGGGGTGACTTCAAACGCAGCTTCGATCCATCAATGACCGAATGAATTGATTTATGGTGCCGAGGCGTGATTTTGCATCGTAATTAATGTAATCATAGGTAGAATGGTAATAGTTAGAGTACTCCCTACTAAGGCAATTATTCTTACATTATTTGTCAGGGAGTCGATGGTTGAAAAAATATCGAAAATCGGCCTTGTGATCTCTAGATTATAGATGCCAATTAGGCGATTTTGTCGCTAGATCTAGCGACTTTTTTATTTCTGCGACATCTTGCGCTGCATCCAGCATGTTCTCTTACGTATACCCTCCTCTATGTTCTCCTTAGATAACATGTTTTACTTATTTATAAATCAAAATAAGGAAAAATTACATTTTATGTTAAGCCTTAAACTTAGTATTATGTAATTGATTAGTAGAGCTGGAATGATGTTTGTAAAAGCAAATTAAAGCTATTATAATTTTTCTGCTTCTCTTTGGGGACATTTTTTATTGTTCGTTTTTGCGTAATTCTAGCTACCTTTTAAAATGCATCTGGCGAAAAAATCAAAAATAAATTAGTATCTCTGCACAAGATTCGACGAGCAAAATGCTAAAGTTGGAAATCCAAGGATCAGAAGCATTGCGTACTAAGCCATACGCTCCCTAAAGTTACAGCGAAGGAGAAAGATAAACTGAGATTCATTCTACTTTTGATTACTTTTTCATTTACAGGAGCTATGCGTATGTTATGATTAATTCGTTGCGGATGAAAAAATCTAACTACGAAAACTGAGATAAAATCCAAAATATTTCAACTGTCAGACGAATAAAGATTAGCTAGCTAGGCTACCCCTAAGGATTCATTACGTATACCAAAGATCACCAACCTTTTTACCTACCACCCGCATGTGTACATTGTACTCTTCACAAGAGAAGTATTTCTCATCGTTTAATGTCACGATGAATTTATTTAGAGATAGAGTCGCGTTAACTTTTTAACGTGACTCAAAAATCATGTATGATTAAACGACTCGAACGGAGCTTAAGGAAATAGTAAATAGGCTTGATGCCAATAAAATCATATACTTGCAAATAGAATATTAAATGGAATTTTATGCAGAAAATAGAAACATAATGTAGAGGATAAATAGTCTAAATATCGCAATCAGATCGGAAGTTCTCATATCCTTGTCGATGTAAAAACAAGCGATAAGAAAAGAGAATAAAAGTCACTTATCACATTAAAACGGGAGTTTTCACATCAGATTTTACTTCTGTAATTTTTGATCGTATGCCATTTTATATCCTTAATTATGTCAGTAGAATTATTTAATCTTCGAAATTCAAAAAAGTTCAGGAAATTACAAGGACGATAATATAACAAATAAAGATGTATTGCCGATAAACAAGTTACGAACTTAATCGAAATGATAGAAAAGGAAAGCAGACTAAGCTGGATGGGGTATAAGATGAAAATATTACTTATTTGTTATTACCGAAGATGTGATTCAAGACAAGTATGTGTAAATAGGAAAGGGAGATGCAAGAAAACATTTCAGTAAACTGATGAGCTTAAAAGGAATATAGAGGTGCTTCAGAGTAGGAATTTTGTAATAAAAATTCTGAAAATAGATAAAGTTTGGTGCAGTATGTATTAGATATGTTAAAAAGGAAAACAACGAGAAGTGGACAAAAAAACAAAACAGCAGAAAGAAGGACCTTTAACGTACATGTATAGTTACAATATCACGTTTATCAAAGTCCTATCTATGTTTTGATTATCGATTAATGGTGAATAAATCAGGTACGAGGAATTCAGGTAAGGTCAAGAAGATACTAACTTATATACTTACTTATATACTACTTATAATTATATATAGTATATAATTAGTATATGTTAAATGTACATTCCATCCATACATAACTTCTATACTTTTCTTTGTTGATCTAATAATAAAAGGGAATATGAGGGAGTTGAAGTACTTTGTTTCAGACTTTACTGGAATGATTAATTTGTTTTGTTTTTCGGAGTTGGATCTTAGGATTCGTGGGACCGAGAAAAATTTCCTAGAGCTTACTTGGAGATAACATTAGTGATAAATAATGACAAATAGAGTATATAACGTGAATCCCTATAAAAATCTTGGTTAAATGGAATGTGTCATTAAATAATGACTTTCATGAACGACTGAACAGCGCCTATAATAAATGTGAAAACTCATTCGAAAGAATTCCAAAAGATTGTTCGAGCTGAAAAGAATTTCTCGGCTGTTCACTGAATCGTAAAATTTACGGAAGTAGCGGAATTTCCGCAAATATTTAATCTATTGAAAAGCAAGAATTATGCTATATATATTCAGAAAAATCAAGGATAAATGATAAATTAAAGGTTACTCAAAGCAAAAATGCAAAGGAAAACAAGCAAAAATATTCCCAATGAGAAACATAAGATTCTCATCTCTCTACTATAATTTATTTAACTGCAGACTATAGCAACATTTAGTCTTTAAAAGTTTGAACAAGCATTAAGTAATTCATAAATTCGACATTTTGATGATTGGTTTCAGTCATACTCTATCATACAAATAAGTAAGCTTAGGAGGTAATTATACAATTAGAAGAACAATTATATATTTTAAAGTTATTAAAATCAACTGAAGATAGGAAATAAAGAGCGATACTCGCTTCGGAAAAAGTAAATATGTATGTTTTGGCTTTAACCAAATAAACACATCGAATCGATTCAATTTTGCATGTCTATGCTGGTTTCAAGTTTCATTAATTATTAATGATCGATTAACTATCGCACAATATCGTCATATCGTACTTAAATAATAGTAATAACAAATCTATTGAGCAAAATTTTGATCATGAGAGGGCACTCTAACAAATAACCTTCTTCATGTTTCAAATACAAACAAGTTTAGAACCTGAAACCATGGTGATTGTTAGACACTAACCCCTACGCCACCAAAGTCGTTTTTCATCTAATTATTCATAAACTATGGATTAGAATAAGGAATAAAATTTCAATTTGACTTTATTATTTTTACTTAAGAATAGTTTAATTTTAAAATTATATCATAGCAAACTTTCGAATTCTGTGTATAAGATCTCAAAGATGTGAAAATCAAATACTGAAGTTATAGTCCGATAGAATAAAATTCTCAGAATCAATAATGAACCAATGTTTTCACTGCAAAAGACGTCCATTACACTCTCATCAATTACGACTCTGATGCTTTCCCCTATTAGTGAGTTTATTCGAATTAAAATCGTTTTCCTTCGTTAGCAAACGAGCGGCATTTATTTCCGCAAAAGAGAGAAGTTCTAAAGATCGGAAAAACCGTGATTACGTGCATTGCTAGAGCCTCATTGAGTAAGACGAAGTTTCGAAAATAAACAATGATCTGGTGATTTTGACTGAAAGAAAGATACTTTCTCATCGATTACAACCTTGCTTCGATCACGTCCGAATTTTTTACTGCATATCAAAACTGAAAAAATACATCGTCCAGAGTGAGAAAATAAGTTTATGCATCATGACAATGTTATTATCATTCATTATGTGGAAGGTGGACGTATAGGCCGGTGACTTCACAACCAAAATCTAATGTACGCTATGATGATGCATCAAAAATACAGTAGTGCACTATCTGCTACTTTCTCTACAAGTGATACATCTTTACGGAAGAGTTAAGACCTCAATAATAAAAATTAGCTAATGCTTCCATTCAATGCCAAGTAATTGAAAGATTAGTCATCTAATAAATAAAAATAATTAAATAACTCGAGAAGTTAATAGAGTACAAACGCCTTAAGTCATTTCAACTAGGGAAACATAAAAGATGTAACTGAAAAACAGTGATAAAATTACGATAAAATAAATTAACCCTCCAGATAGTAGGAAACAGAAATGGTAATAATTCTTTGCATTTTAAGTCGACGGAATACGCGCCTTAGTTATCCCTAAGAAGCTTTAGCAAATGAATACCCTCCTACGGAAACACAAAACTTTGGTGAAAAAAAAAAACAAATTTATAAAAAAAAAACGATATACTAAAATTCATTTCTCTGTCATTTTTGCTCCAGAAATAACACACTTGATAATAAATCAAGTCCAATAAGTTACACATGGAAAAGTTTTGTCGCCGAGTGACATTTCAAATTATCTGAATCAAAAATATTTATTACGAGATTTCTAATACAATGAGCAAACTCTCCCAATGGTAGGATATTCAAGATAAAGGAAGCAAATCCGTACTGATCAGAACCTTTGATTTTTTCAGCTCCCGAATGTTTAATTATTTACTGATTCTCGGGGTTTCGACACTTATATCATTGAAGTAGAGAACATATTCATGGGTGGTCTGAAAAGTTTCCGACATTTTGCCATTTCTCGACATGTTTTCTGAAAATTTTCTGAAGATTTCTGAAAAATCTGGAGTCGGAAACTTTTCAGACCACCGTCTCACAAAAGAAATAGATAATTACACAACTATCCAAATCAGTGGATTGAATGAATATTGGGTATTGATATATAAGCCGATAAAATAACGGATAAGATGCGTCCAGTGCCATTTTACCTGACCTTGACAAATCGGTCAATCCCATCAAGTGAAGGGTTCGAAGATTTCAAGCATCCGTTCCATTTTCTGACAGACTTCCGCTCTGAAAAGACTCACGACATTCCGCCAACACACCGACGTCTCTGCTGAACGCCCTTCATTAATCACAGATGCGAAAGACCGTTGACTTCCTCAGCAGGACAAAACTGACAGCCAACTGACATAGCAACGCACGATTTACAAAAATCAACACCTTCTCCATTAGTATCTTTCGGCGCGATATTAAAATTCAACGGGTGGGAACCATATTTTCTCATCGATGACGCAAAGAAATTGGACCAGAACCTTACAACTGACGTTGTTGGCAACGTCGGTCATTCAAAAATAAAAAAGAAAAGAGCAAAAAGCGCATTCGGCCTTGGGTGCGTTCTGTTTTCGATCAGATTCGAAGAAATACTCTCAGACTTTCTACCCTCTTCTCGCTGATGCCGAGAAGGAGGTGAGAGTACGCGTAAAAGAGCACGTACCTCCACATATAACGGCAAAGTATTGAGTCCTGACGATGTAATGATAACAAAAAGAAGGTAAAATCCATGGCGTAACCTCCTTACGTGGGCTAAGGCCTAGTCAAGCGGCACGATGAAACGTTGTCAACGTATCAACGCCCACGATATTCTATGTTGCATCTTCAAGACCACATTGAACTTGTGCATTATTCAGGTAGTCAGGTTCCAAGTTTTTTCACTATGATGGGTAGAGATCATGGTCCCCTCAGGGAATCGAACTTGGGGCCGCTTTTATCTAAGACAAAGCTACGCAGGAGGAAATATTAATACATCCTAAGAAACTTTTAATTATCGGATACAATTTCGCTGCTTCGGGAATTTTCTCTCCATGGACAAGATTAGAGAGAGCACGGAACTTACGGTATGTGCATCTAACAACATCTTTCTCAAAATGAAAATATCATAGACATTATAGTTAAATCTAATATGATTAAAACTATATAATTAAGTAGAAGTAATGAATATGTATAACAATCTAAAATAACGATTCGAATGTAACCATATTATGAAAATAGCAATAGTGTAATTGTATTATTAAAATTGCTCAACAGATATGGCTATCTCGCTCTTATACAAGCCTATTCCAGGAACTGAATCCAGGACAGCTTTTACTAAAGTTGAATGCGTTATCCACTTCTGAAGACCCAATATTATTATATGGAATATAAAATCATGTGGGTATATAAGGTAATATTGGTTAAGATCTCAAAGAATAATACAAATCCTTCAGCAGAGCATTTAAAACTACAAAGAACAGTCCCTAAAATCAAGCTGTCATAACGATCGAAAACACGTGTAGCCGTTAGTCAAACGAAAATTTTATTTTATTACCATATTGCGACGGACTAATAGCTGGTAAATATAATCGTAAGCTTATTTTATTTCTCCACTTATTGGCATTTATTCCTTTCCTATCCCCCGCTGTTTACGTTTGGGGCGTTGCTGTATAACCATAAAAACGCTATAAACCATGACAAGTAACTAGGAGGCGTGGTTTGAGTGATGATATAAAAGCGAAACTCCCTTACAGTTACCCGAGAAGGAAAAGGACTAATTCTGATTATTAATTTGTAAAATCAACCATGCTCTGCTATTTTGTTTGCGCCTGATGTCCTTGCACTAGAAAAACTATAGTCTATTTTTCTGTCTAGATGCCCAGCTAAATATCTCTGCTGTCAATCCTTAAGTTGTAGCGGGAGCCTCAGAAATTCGAATGAGTAGCAAGAGCTTTATTTTAATCTCGAGGTCTTCTGACACATTGGAAAATGGCCAGGAAAGTAATTATGAATAAAATGTGGAGCGGGCAAACGCGAGCTATCACGAGTTTTCTTTCAGTTTTGAGAAAAATGTTTATTTTTACGACTTATTTAGGTCCTGAAGTTACCAGAGGAAAGTTGATTTTCACGGTAAAATCGTTAATATCGGTATTCAGGTACGTATTCCTGAATTATCATGCGATGTTTCGAGATCTCTATAACTTTACCCCTCCTTCAGTGCATTTATCATTGTCTTTGCCATTGTGTGTAAATATACTCTCAAAGGCAAACAGAGGTGACCTCCAACGACCTTATAAAGACAAGACCGCACAGTTCATGGTTTATTCTCTCCCAACCCTCGATGGCTACCTTTAAGAATGTACGTACATGAATCTTCACTTAATCCTAAAAATGTACATCGGGATTTTATGCTGATGCGTTGTTAAAAGTATGCTGCGAAGGAAAATGTGTAAGAATCGGCCAAAGTCAGCTATATCGAACGGATTTTAAAGTCAAATCGCTATCCACATCGGCTGAATTAACAAGCTATTATACACGATCCTTCTTTTTAAATCTTCAACAGTTGTAATTTAATAAATTCTGTATCTTGTTTACCTGGGTGATATTCTGAGTCACGTTCTGCCATCGCTGAAAACTCTTTACTCGAGTCTTCAACAATCTCCCTGGGAATTTTACGTAAGGTTCATTGAATTTTAATGCGAATGCATTATGAGCCTTATATAAAATTCCTTTCAAGATGAACTCTCATCCAAGGGTTAAGACTTCCTCTCGGTGTTTCTCAAGAGGCACAAAGAGAAGATTGACTCGTTTAAGAACTCGTTTAATTCCTTAAACAGTATTTTGACGTACACTAATAGTAAATTCTATAGCAAAAGTTTAAAATGGCTATAAAAATCATCCACTCAGTTTGAGGTTAAATATAAAGTTGAAACATTAGACAGGAAGAATAAGATTCGAATGTATTGGACCGTGACTTCCTGTTGGCGGAGATTTAAGAGAATCAGGAATTTTCAGTCATATCAAAGGCGAGTATCACCGACATCAAAATGAAATAAGATTCTGTACCACTATTTTAAAGTAATATCAATCTTTTCTGGTCTGATTTGGAATTATCCCTGTAATAGACTCAACCGAAGCTATTGATAGATTTTTCCGTCTCTAAAAATAGAGAACCATAATTAAGCGTTTAACTAACTAAGAAGTTGATCGATGATAACGTTATATTTTAGTAGCTCAATTTCTTGGCTCTTGGGGAGATCTCTACATTTTGACACCAGTATTTACAGGATATGAAATAATATCCAAAAGTATAAAATACTATTAAATGCGAGCTATTTACAAAAATAACTCTTTTAAAAAGTATGTACCTTTTCATTTTTCAGGGAACACATCAGTATAAATATCCACTATAAGAGATACGTTACAGTTACATTAGTGATATTTATATTTGAATTGCACCGATAATGAGTTATATTACAGGTAAGAATTCTATAATACCTGAGAAAGTCCAGGAGCAGATAAAATTTGAAAGATAATGAAGACTATGTTGGCGTTGTTTCTTTTATTGGGGTATGTTTCGGGAACATACGGTACTACTAGGGATGGCAGGGAGAGATGGTCAATTTTTGGAAGTGGCTGAAAGGAGAAATTAAGACACGGAGAACTGATGATATCGAGCAATAACGACTCAAAGCCTGCCAAGGACCTTCTTTTGTAAAATGAACTCTTCCAGTGCCGTACTCTTGGGGCTCATAACATAATTTTGTGGAATAATTGCATTGATTAATAATTCATCCTCCTGCAATGAGAATAAATAATTCCATAACCACTGGTGACATGATATCGAATACGTGGCTCTTCATCATCGTTTACCTGCTAATTATTTGATATTTTCGGAAAAGTTTTGTAAATTATTTAATTTCCTGTCAGTTCTTTAAAAGAAATTCTTTACTGAGCTAAAATTTTCAGAGAAATGAGGGCCATTATTCCAATCAAATGATACGAAACCATTCTTTCACATGACTAACTTTTGATACACTTCACTTAAAACGATTGAAGGAATACAGCAGACCTATTTCGTCCTAAACATCCAATTCCTCCATACCTTTGCAAAGTGAGACTGAAGCTATTTCTCTGCTTAACCAAGCCAACCAATCCCTCAATCGTAACAAACGATATCATCGTTTACTTCATTAGTACCTGAAACTTTTGGGTTACCCACGACATATTTATTAGCTCGTCCAAAAAGACGAATCACAACTCTGATAAAGCAAAAAGTAACTCCAGCTCAAATAATTGCTAACATATCCCCATATACGCTAAAATTTAAATTGTATCGTAAAAATATTAGGAGAAAATATAAATTAGTAATGGAACTCTCACGATTGAGAAATCCCTTGGGCTACAAGACTATTGATTCCAGATTGTTTTTGTGGACTTACGCACTGGACTCATGTTAAGAAAATTATGATATCTCAAAGGTCAACTAATGCTGCATGGACCCCAGTTGAAGGGTTATACTGAATACACCATTTACGTTTGCATTGGTTTCTACGCATCATTAAGAGACAGAAAAGAATAGGGGTTTCAAATTTTTTTCGGAAATTCTTCAATAATATATGATTTTTTTTAAAACGAAAGAATCTCTTTTTAAAATATAAAAATTTTCATGAATGAGATTTTAATTACTCATCGACAAGCATCCTAACGACATGAATATTCATTTCTGTAAATTCAACATGAAGTAGGCCAGGTGTTGTCATTTCGAGATGAATTACCACAGGACCCTCATCAGGAAGTGAACAAAGCGAAATTGCAGACAGAATATATCTGTTGGGCTCACACTATTTTTTTCTCCTGCCCTGAGGAAGTGATTCTCACTCTTCCAGAAAAGGTGAACGGAGACGTTAAGCAAAAAACATCTTAATCTGACGTGTTATAATTTATTTCTCATTTTGAAATATCCTGTTTATATTCATCAAGGGAAGAACGACCATTGAAAATCTCACAGGAAAGAAATATCGGTTCCTTCCATTTTAAAAATGAAAGAGAAGAGACACATTTTCGCATAAATTGCAAGAAATTCATTTTCGCACCTCGACTCATCTTCGCCAATTAAAATTACGCCAATTTGTTACTTATTCCATTACATAAGTTTAATGTAGTGTTATTATTATTTATTTTCTTGATTGTATTTCAGCTAGTGTATTTTATTTTCATTTTATATTATTGATTGTATTTCCTGATTAAATTTCATTGATTGTACTTTCTATATTTTATTTTCTTGATTTTGTTTTATATATTGTATTCCCTTGATAGTACTTTATTGAGTATAATTTAATGATTATATTTTATTGTTTATATTTGGTATTTTGATGATAACTCTATAAAGACGTTTACTGTAAATTGTTAATTGAGTCACATTAATTAACACCCGTCACAAAAATATTATTACTATCCCCATTTCTATGAAAACATATTAAACAGGTACTAAATGTAACAGGACAACTTAATTCTTAATACGCAGAAATCTAGAAATCTGTCAACGTTACACTTGTTCGAGGAATTCGAATTACTAGAACTAAATGAATCCGAAATAATTCTAATTTCGACTCATGAATAAAATTTAGCGAGTTGAGTTCACTCTTTTATTTTAGAGATACTGCAAAATTTTCACCGGAGATTTTACGAATTAGTCCGTGAAATGCTTAAGAAGAGGAGACAATTTAAAAATATTTTAAATAATTCTGTGAGCGTAAATTAAATAAAATTTATTTGAATCGTAGTCCTATTCCTTATATACTATTAATAATAAGTCATTTACATTATTACTAGAGGAAAATCCAATTGAAATAGGCCAAAAATATTGGGGAAATAGCCTAAGAGTAATGAATAAAGTAAATAAATACAAAAGAAATTAATGTGTGCTTTTTACTATGAATGAAAACAATGTACGCAATATGGTGAAAATATTTTTTTAATATTTTGAAAACGATAGGCATATTTTGAAAAATGCATACACCCGCGCTAGTCAGTCAGTGGAGAATGTATATGACAATTCGGTAGCCATCTTTTCGCGTACATATTAATCATACGTATTTGGAGTTATGATTCATAGTATTTTATTGCGAAGATTTTGCTGCTACATTTTTCTTATTTATTATCAGACGAATTAATATTTGCAAACATGACATCGCTTTCATTTTCATCAATGGGTTACCATGTGCAGGAACTCATGTTTAATACTTATGTAATGTTACTTCCACGCCTGATATTGGTTTAAATCTTCAACTCAAATTCCGCTTAATACCCTAATTGGTAATTCCGACGTTTGACTGCTTGACAGCATTCCTTGAACATTCGAGAATCGTTCAAGAAGTTCCGATATCCTGTAAGGAATAACTGTCCTTTTAAAACGAATTTCCCTCTTAGATTGCGGTTTTAAAGTTGTTATGACGAGATACAAGTGAATACTGGTTCGACGGGATCCGTTTCTTCGTCATTTGAGTTTGTGTGGCGTAGAGTATGACGTCGATGCTCTTCGTAGCATCGTGCCAGCAGAATGCAATTAGGAAGTAATTAGTCATTATCTATCATCGAGTTGGAAATTAGCTTCTCTCGCTCTCTACGCACGAAAATTTGAAAAAATAATGTCATCCCAGTATGAGTTATAAGTATAATGCAGTTATGAAGTGAAGTTATGGACATTGAAAGTTTGAGAATCATTCAATATGATTTATATATACTACTTGCGGATAACGAAATACACCGTCATATCGAATGATGGTAAATAATAATTAAAATAATTAATTGAAATTAAAATACAGAGCAGGATGTTTGAGCAACGACTTTGATGAATTAATTTTAGTAACTTAAAGCAGATTACTGAGCGAGTGAAATAATCAAATTCAACAGAAAGAAGTCGTACATAGTGATCTTGCTCTTAGATTATATTACATTGCGGCTCATCAGATACATTAATTTAAACGATACACCAAATATTGTTAGTTATCCACAAAAAAATTAAATTCAAGGAAATAACTAGGTGTCAAAGAACAAGTTAAGTACTATCGATGCAAATTTTAACTCGAACTTGAGGACACTGGAACAAGAACTTTGTTACTTTCCGAATATAATCGTAACGCGAATTTAATCAGTATAATAGCGTGTAAAACATACCCAACACAAAAGCGAAAACGCTATATCCGGTGCTGGAGTTTAGAAAAATCACGGGAGACCTTCGCAGTTCTGTTCACGGTTCCCTCGGGACCTTCAATGCACGCCAACGAAACACGCTAGCCGTGACTACTGAAAGAAGAACCACAACGACAGACCAATTTTCATCATGTATACAGAGAGGATAATAGGATAATTCTGCATCCTACGTTTAATTCGAGAGAGAAAATGGATCGCGTGCCTATCTTGCACCGCAGGCCCGGAAATAAAGCGGAGCATCTTCCAATTCCGTGTTTTACAAGATATGTGTGCATCACAGCTTTAAGTTGTTGCTTAGCTAGTCAAAGTCACAGAATGCTATTCTTCTAAATTTATTAGTTCTCTAATTCCATAGAATCCAATTTTCAATATATTTTTTCGGGATAAAGATAAAAAAAAGGTATAGAAAGAGGTACCCGAACTCAAGTTTCAGCAAGTTATAAATCAAAACTTATTTTTACTTAAAATAAATTATAATATGTATATCTATCGTCCTAATGATACTTTTATACAAATATAAATATCATTTGCAGGTAAAATATCACTAAATAAATTCGTCTCCGTGAAGTAAGGAGAATTTTACAGTACTTTAAATACAAAATGAATAAAGTTTGAATAAAATATAATTTAAATATTCTACCCTTTCAAAATTTCTCCTGAACACCCTCTAATATAGTACAATACAAATTGTATATTTCCTTCCTCCTAATCCGCTATTTCATTGGTGTGATTTTTGTTGCTCATCACTTATTTTTATTATCTATCTTTTATCTTATTATCTTATGTTTATAATCTATCTTAGTGAGTTATCAGGCAAGGAAAATCTTCATTCTAGTTTCCTCGATTGTTTATGCTCGAAATAATACCATCAAGATCATCCTCTTGTAAAAGTGACTTTTCCTTTTATGACTTCATAGGCAGTACGTCACAGTGCTTTACGACAGTGTTGTAGTACATGGTAATCAAAATGAATATGATTTTATTCAGTAAAATCTTATAGAAAGTCATGCTTATACAATTCACTGAGTTATATGTGATCTTCGAAATACTTTTTGCAATTCAACATACCCCAATACTTCATTGAATTCGAGATACCACATGATACGGAATGATTGTAAACTTCTCCTTCCAATCCCCATCGGAATGACACGTGAAAAATATTAAAATAAGATAAAATCGTATTCCATTTAAGCAGAAACTAATACAATATTGATAACATCCTTGAAAAAATTGCAAACGTGCGCAAACCAAAGAATATTCCAGCCTATAAAATAAAATTCATAGTCTCCGGCGATGTCTTGTGGAAATATGCCATAACGAACAAGAACAATTTGTACTTTTTCCACAAATGTTTTTATTATGAACAATAAAAAAAGTAAAACGCGACTAGTTTCGGAGATTGATCTTGATACTAATGATGGACATTTTTGATGATGGAGATCAATCTCCGAAGCTAGTCGTGTTTTACTTTCTTTTATTGTTTATAATAAAAAAATTGTGGTAAAAGTACTAATTGTTCTTGTTCATTATTCCAGCCTAGTTTAGGGATGACATTTTCCTCATTCCAAACCAACAGTATTGCTGCTTTAACTCGTTAATCGTTTCCTTTAGACATTGTTCGACAAATCGATCCCTATCGCCACTGTGCATATCGCGACCGACCGCATCTAGGCCGTTTCGATAATTTTCACGTCAAAATCGACGTTAGGCGAGCTCGCCATTCAGCCCATTATGGCGCATGGCGCAACGGAAGGCAATGAAAGCGTTGAATGCGCCGTCAGATGCCGCGATAGGGCCACTTTTTATCCGGTATCGCCATTATGTCTGATCGCTCGTACCGAACTTCCAAAAAATAATTTCGGAGCGACAACCTCTGCTCCAGCGGATATCTAAAGCGGAAGGGGAAGGAAAAAAGTCCAGCATTTGGAACAAAACATCAGAAGACTTAATAAGACCTTCGGAGATTTTATGGCGTCCATCGACTTCCTTCGCTCCAGAAAATGCAGTCTCAAGTACCAATTTCGCAATCATCGTGGCGGAGAGTAAAGTATGCTTTCTCGAAATATGAAACTGAAAATCTAATTAAGAGAGATTACGGCGATAAAAACAGCCTATGATATCGATATTTCTATATTTCTCAGTTAACGGGTCCGAAAATTAATAAATAGTCATTTTAAGAGAGTTTTCATACCAATGAACCCTAAAAATCTGAACTCACACACTAGTCGATTAATATGTAACAAAAATAAAGTAAACGGAATGAGGTGATGATAACCATCCCCAGAAACCAAATCCGAAATATCTCTTTCCGGAATTTCAATTATAGAAATTGTCGTGTTATTTATCTACGATTTCTAATAACTTTCTTCCAATAACAAGCAGAATCATAAGGAAATGTATCTCTCATAAGGATGAGCTGCGCAAGATTCATCAATTCAACATTTATGCATGTACTTCAATGGGCACATCCACATTTGATGGCAGATTAAGTGAATGAATTGTATCGCAAAATATTTAATAAGAAAATAATTCACGCATAAAAGAAATATAGGAACAAATAGTATTAATTGATTAGACCACCTCTTCCCTAGCGTTGACGAGTATGCTAGTCTTAATAGTTCTTTTTATAACGCGGCGACGTGTATTAACAACCAAAAACAAGTTGAGAATGGAAGTGTGGCATGAAAATTAAGTATATATTTAAGAAGGTAAAAGAGGATTAATATTTAGATTCATCAACAAATTTCTACAATTTTTCGAAATATAAGCAATTTTCGGACGGAGCTATCAAATAATGCGTCAGAAAGGGGCTATGATGAAAATAAAAGTCACTTTTTTGTGCACTAACAGTTTCCTGAAATTTAAAAGGAAGTACGCGCGTAACCTACAGTTACTTTTTTTCCTTCATATGAGTAATTTCATGAATTCTTGAAATTCCAGTTATCTGCGAAAACAAATTTTAATCGACGAAATCAAGTTTAATTAACGGAATCATTCTGTGAAATAATGAATGATTGATAATTGAATTAATGTGTGGAAGGTCGGGAAAGGAGGAAATCTAAGAACGAATACCAAAAATATAGATGCATTTACAGCCATACCCCATCTTTCCTCCTCAGGACCATAAGCCGAATGTAGTATATCTCGGAAATAGATCCTAACTTCCTTTCCTGGTTCGTCATTGAATAAGTTCCGCGAACTTATGAAACCCACTTTCAATGCTAGGAGAGCGTATGGATCAAGTTTGGACCTATGCCAGAAAAGACGTAGAGAACTGGTTAATTTACGCAGCGTGTGTACTACGTGGATCTGTCACGTATGGCCTTTTGAGAGGGAGAACGTGGATATGTGCAGTTTGTATCCTGCACATAAAGAGACAGTTAAAGAGAAGAAAACAAAATGACGACTTACTTCCCATCATATCCCATCGTAATACAGTTCTCTTACTATCAAGTTAACGTGTCGCATTCATTGACTGGCTAGTTTCTCAAGTCTTGATGAGTTTAGTGCTAAATGAGAGTTAGAGCTAGAATACTGATATAGGGAAAAATAGGAAGCTCTTTTAAAAATCGCTGCGGATGGATTATAGGGAAGATATAATTGATGATTTAAATTAACTGTTCCTAATTTACAACTTTAAGAAATTTCTAGAGGCCTAATTCTTACTTGAGAGCTATGCTCTAATCTCTATCCCTTATTACTTACATGCAAAGGGAGATATTATGGTTGTAATCCTCTGTTAAGAGATAAATAGTAGATTTAATTAAAATGTTGTTGCGATAAAACAATCACCATAGATTTTAGAAGTATTAATAACATTTAACATACGTCGAAATAAACTATTAGCAGCCAGCGAAGTCATAATGGAGCTAATGAGGCCGAAGAAAATCTAAAGCTTGGAAATCCCAGACCACTACTCCCTCGAATTTTTTTCATCTTTGGTATGAGAGGAAATTAACTTCGGCGCTTAGATTAATAACCTACGTGATGATTACTAAGGAGACCTGTGAATTAAAAATCTTACATTTACATCGGTTATACAATCAACAAAATATGTGAACATACTAACGCATCCAAAATAAGCAAAATCATGAATAGTACTATATAGCGATAGTTATTTTAAAAGTGCTTCGACAGCTGAGGCCATTTCGCACGTGAGCCCCCATCGGGAATCGAACCCGGGACCACTTTCACCGAAGTTGAACACGTTGCCCGTTGGCTGTCGGAACGTACAACTGAAAACTATAACAAAATGTTTCTTAGCAAAATCCTACTAACACTATGGCAGATTTTAACTGAACATTAGGCAGCCACCCCTGCTTGAAAGAAAGAAATTGAAAAATAATAGGTGGAGAACCTGGAAAGGAACTATTAAAGATTAATCTTCATCTTCTTCTCCAGAAGATGAAGATTAATCTTTGAAACCGGTCGTGTAGTGGTTGTTTGTGTTAAAATAAAAATTTTGTAGTAAAAGTACAAATCTTTAATAGTTCCTTTCCATTATGGATTACCACAACACCTCGCCTGAATCTGTGAAGTTTATTGGTGGAGAACCTCCTCACAAGGCAAGCTTAGAAGTTGCAATAGTCTTTCTTACGAATATTGCTAAAAACAATACATACCTATTGCGCTTGTGTTTTTACTCTAAATCGCCAGAACGCTCAATCAATTACGTATTATTTATTACAGCAGGATGACTAACTACCGTACCAATTATCTGATTTTGCACTAAAGTTTTTTATGTGAACGATTTAATTGACGACATCGTGCAAAGTTTCCCATTTGATAAGAGAGTTAATACGTGCACGAGGAAAAATCCATGGACTGTACTTTATCCACCTTGTAAGTAATATGAGTAATCGTCGAGATAAGAAAGTCGGTAGAGGGAAACGGATCAATCATAGTAATTTCACTATCGCTCAGGAGAATTTAAAAAATCTAATCACAAAAAATAGACTTACAAACAACGCAATAAGTAACCAAAGCGTCCGTTATGATTCTAGTCAACATTTACTAGTTAGCATCACGTAATTTTATTTTTTTTTCAGAAGATGATTGACACAATTAGATTAAACGATAAAACAACTTAATTGCAATGTTTTGATTTGTTTTTGTTTTTTCTTTAGTTGATGGATTGGTGTAAAAGATTGCTTATTAATACAGCATTATATTTTCAAAACTGTTAAATATCCTCCCTGTCGCTAGATTTCCTTCCCTGAAAAATTACTAAGCATTTGATCAAACATATAGTAAGGCAAAAATTACCTAAAATTCAAAGAGTAAAATTTTAAAAATATAATTCTCTGGAATGCATTCATAATATTTATCTATCTCCGCGCCTGATATTACGGAATCTGAATTTATACAGTTAGACTTTGTATAATTAAGAGAAACACTAAGCGAGGTTAACAGGTTGAATAATACGTGTATTGTATTAATGAGATTAAAAAATAGGTAAATACAAATTTAAAAATCACCTACATGCGCATACATTAAAATACGTTCGAAATTACAGCGGAAATTCATCCTTTGAATTTCTTAACTCAAGTTATCTGATGAAAGTTTAGCGAAAGTTAAAGTTATCAAAGATTGTTCTAGAAGGATATCTAATGCTCGAATTTACAATAAATTAAAACATAATTGTTTATTTCTTATGGGTAAATTAATAGAAAACCACATTCGCAGTAAAAATCTGAATAACCACCTATTCCAGGAAAGCGATAAATTCGTCTCCGAATCAATAATCCAGGAGATTAATTTTAAGCTTTCAGGAAGTCATCGACAAGATCAAACTTAAGACGGTGAAGGTCTGGGGAAGATAAACGGTGAAATCGACTACCATAATTACAAAACGACGGAGTGAAACCTCAACATGCCTCGGAGATCAGTTATCGTTCTACTCTTCTCATAGACGTCCCCTTTCACAAATGGTCAGCAGGTTAGCACCTAGATGAAAGGAGCGCTTCGTTTATTTTAACCTTACGCGAAGTAAGAAGCGCCAATTACCCAAAGCATGCATTCTCGATTTTCCATGCCTGAAAATTCGATAGTGTTTTTACAAGGCATTTTGCCGAGGAGAAGGGTTTTTAATAATGTGTGTTTCAAGGTCCATCGAGCGATTTTGGAAACTTCCGGATGAAGATAATCACTTACTCCCTCCAGCAAGTGATTAGCCCCTTTTCGGGCAACGCCCGGGAAGACGATGTAGGATTAATTCAATTACCTATTCAAACTATGAACGGATAGATTTATAGCACTGCTAACTATTAGTCTAGTCCATTAGTGCCTAGTCTATTCCCCCAAATTTTCGACTATGGAAAATAATGGCTCACTGATAGATTTATTATATCCAAATATAAGTAAATTCGGCGACAAAATAGAATTTAAATTGCTTCCGATGTTAAAACTAATTTTTCATTCAAGCTAATAAAATGTCATCAATTCACGGTAAAATATATCCTAAAATTATCGCACACGAATAATCTCCGAAAATTTCTTTTGATATTCTTAAGAACTTCTGTCCGAAAATCATTTTAATTTTATAAAAGCTTATTCGGCGACTATGGTGCCACAATGAGAAGATGCCATGACGCATCGTGTCGTCGTCAATCATTAAATTAACTTTATTTAGAGAGAGTAAAATTTACTTTTCCTTTTCTCATATGAAGTGTTTGATAGCCAATAGATCCAAACATGTCTGTAATAAAAGCAACTCAAATGTCTAGTAGCAGTTAAATGTCATTTAAAGGCATTCATGACTTTCAGATTTATAGTATGAACTATTCATTGCTCTATCTTTTTTACCGATAAAAGAAGTGATTACTTTCCCTGACTTTTGTTTCTCGGCTCTCTATATGAGAATAACACGAAGAAAAAACAGCAGTTTTCTAAACAAATTTTTCCCTTCGCCATTCCGACTATTAATCATTTGAACAATGAAAAACGATCGACTTACAACCTACAATAGTAGCAATTCATTGGCAAATTATAAACAATCGTTTTCCTTGAACAATTGGATTTGTGATTAGTATTCCATGCCTTTCACACTCCATTAAAATATCGCTGAATCCCAGGACTTATCCTTGACCCTAGCAATGAGTAAGAGAACATCGTTTTTTTTTGTTTTTTAACCTCTTTTAAGACAACGTTCATATTTTAATTTCTAACCAAGAAAAACTTCATAGATTTCGTGAATTAACAAAATGTTGATACTTAAAGGTAAATTTTCCCCTCTTTTCCAAACAAAATCATCTCTGATAAAATCAATTAATGAAGCTCTTCCTTCGCGAAACTCCATCCTTGCGGTTGAGGGTGATTTAACTTACATTAGCTAATTGGAACTTTGCAAAGTATTTCCTCCTCGATCACAGAAATCATCTCTTACTAATTAATCTCTCACAGACTTTCTCGGTGGCTCCTTTGAAGATGGCAAGTTTTCAGTAGGTCTATCAGACATCATCCGGCACTGATGATGATGATGATGGTGCCTTATGATGTCTGATAGACGAAACTAGTTGCATTTAATATATTTCTGTTGAATTTACGAAGTGTACTTTTTTTCTTTGCATGACGGCACCATTCCACAAACTTAGGCTGGAGCATGTCAATTTTATTCTCAGTAGGACCCTACCACGAATCATATCTTTCGTGGATGACTTATAGTTCCCATTCGTAATCTCCATCCGAAGGAAAGCAGACGCAACGACCACAGCCATCACCGCTTTCGTTTCGTCTATCGCAGAAGCTGATCACTGCGATCGGGGGAAATCGTTCGGAAGGGAAATCTCGCAACGAGAGTGCATTAAGGAATGAAAGTTCCTCCAGGGAGAATGCCCTCTGGTATGAATCAGTTATAGCCGTGCGGATGTTCGGGGGAAGGTGAATGAGTGGACGTGCTGAGAGCCACGCGGACACTGCAAGGGCCGGTGCGTCACACAATTCACAGGATCGAAAGGGAAAAAACCGAGAGCGGTGTTCCGAAAACGGAACGGGGGATGCGTCTGTTTAGACGAAACAAAAGGAAACTTTGGCGAGTTAGGAGACTCGCCACGTGTAAACCAGTCTCGGATGTATTATAATGAGCAAAAAGACTCGTCGGCAAAAAACGCGGAGAACCTTCAATCGAGGTCGGCTGAGCCGGTAGAAAAAGAACGTAATGAAAATAGTCGGCCACGCCCTAGACAGGACGAAATAGGGAACAAAAACCGCGGTAGTCCTACAGAATGCGGGGAATGTGCGTAATTTGAAAAGAAATTGCAGGCTTCCGAATACTGCGCCCGAGGATTTTTACCCCGAAGAGAGAGTTGCGTCATATTGCCGGGTACAGCGTTGAAGGAAATCTACCCTCTCACCAGAAATCCGTAAGATTTTACTGAAGGATGAAATGAAAAAAACTCGAGCGCTAATGACCGGTCGCGAGACGGCCGAAAATAATACGCTGTTGATAGATTATTAGGTATAAAAGGGTAGGCTTTCTTGTACTATTTAAGCTATTATTACTGCTTTCTATTGAGCAAGATACCGGAATCCTAATAAGTCTTTGACATAGTTTGTGATATTTTGCCGTTGGCCTCTTTGGAAAAGTAGAAATAGTTGTAAATATAGACTCCAAAAGAGGCTGGTTTTCGGACATAGGAAACTCTAAAAGTAACAATTTAAGCAAAAAAATCCTTTACTTAGAATAAATTTTCGAATACTACTACAAATAAAAGGGTGAGAAAGATCCGCGAATTAGGTTTTTGAAGAGATATAATGTCGTTAATCATATTGGAAGACAACAGAGGTGACGGATCAGAGAACTTCTAAGTAATAAATTTAAGCTTGATAGAAAGGAAAGAGGAGTTAAAATTAACCGAGTACGAATTCTGATATATATTAAGCACAAACATTCATATATAAAATGTGTTAAGCTATCAAGAATAGTTCACAGGAAGATCAGTAATTCAATTAATATTCAAAACAGTATTTAAAAGTTTAAATTGGATCGCATTAACTCAGGCGTACTAATATCAATACATTACATTCCT
Source organism: Pachydiplax longipennis (assembly GCA_036926295.1). Taxonomy (NCBI): domain Eukaryota; kingdom Metazoa; phylum Arthropoda; class Insecta; order Odonata; family Libellulidae; genus Pachydiplax; species Pachydiplax longipennis. Next base: position 27,728,458 of record JAVFKF010000019.1, read on the forward strand.
CTTTCAAAGTCAAGCAAAAAGATTCATAGATGCATTCTATAATTACCAAACTTCAACGATAGTATCTAATAACTCTTGCCTTACCACAACAACAGTTTCCCGTCTCGATATAGATGCATAGCCTGAGCACACAAACAGTTGGGAAATGTTATGGAAATAATTCATGAGGTGCTTTACTTGAAATCCTTTACGTTTTGTAAACGCTGAAGTATATTTTTCCTCACGTTGCTTCGGGCAAATGCTCCTCATCGAGACTCGGGGAGATAGCGCGTGATCTTGGGAGCTTCTGAACCGTTAGGAAAACCTTTCAACTACTGCAATTTGAATCGCTAATTCCTCTGAAACATTCCTCTCATGACAGATATGTAACAATTCACAGTGAAACATACAGCTTTCCTAGATTCCAATAAAGTCATCACTGCAGAAAAAACATTCCAAGAAAAGTTCATTATTATTATCCCCATAAATTCAGAAACTGTCGCGAATTTTACACACAAAATATTTTATTTTCCTCTCACACTTATAGAACAAAATTATAATGACTTTTCAAAGTAAATTTTTTTATGAATTGAATCTTAGAATTATTGCGTAAATAAATTACAAATTCAAGCATGGAAACATAAAGCAGTATACACCTACTTAGATTATCTTTGATAATGACGTTAATTTATGAATGAATATCACACTCAAGTTGCTGTGTACCGTGGCTTAGAGGTCGAAGAAACCATCCAAAAATAGAAAATGAAGACTAAAGAAAAGTTTTCCTCCCATACTTCCAAGGAAATTAACAAAACTCGCTATGAGAAGTAGGTGTTTAGACGGAAACTCAACGAGATAAGTGGTTTGCAGGTGATGAAATGGGTAAGTTCCAAAAATACATCCAGATCCACATAATTATCCCCTTATTAGTTACAATGGACGCAGAAACAGTCCAAACTTGAATGTAAAATTGATTTATGAGTATCACCGGCAGTAAATAGGTGACAGAAATTATTATCATAAACGTCACATCTTGCAATCCAACATCTTACTACGTCATGCTGAAGCGGTGCGACAAACGATACCGTTAATCCAGGCCGTCAAATTTCTCAGAACGAATAGATATATTCTTCTCGCGAAAATGTGGGCTTCTCGATTGGGCAAAAGGCGAGAACTTTTACATCATCTCTTCCACTTGCGAGTTTTTCGCCGGTTTATTTGATTAATTATTAACACAAGAAGAAACTCAAGAATGTGACGAAATGATGGATGTTCTACGTAGTAAAGGTAAAATCTCAACGATGAAACATAGCCTCACTTTGAGATTATATCTTGGAAATGGTTTATCTAATTCAAGGAAATTAAAGCAGATGGTAAAAAAGCTTATCTACTACTATTACTATTGTAATCATCTAATTAGTAACCGGTTAAAATCTCGTTATTAAAATGCTTCCATAGTTAAATATCTAAACATTTACCGTGCATTGAAAGTAACCCTAAGATCGACTTTGGTGCTACTTAACTGATTCGGAAATATTTGATAAATTAGTGGCAAATGTATAAGTTTATTAATGATGGATTAATAGTTTGTGTTTATATTAAGTTTTCAGTTTTGAATTTATTGTTAGATGTTATCTATTTCTTTAGGATAGGCATTTAAAATTTAATGTAAAGACAGATGAACATTTTCCATAAGTTTATTAATCTGAAATAACCATCGGATTCGCCCTCAACTCCATAACGTTATTATTTGACTTAATAAAGAATTTTCGTTTCTGAAGTAATGAAGTTCTTCTGACTAATATTTAAAAAAAATCGTAATTTTCCGTATCCATTTACTATTTTCGCCTAAAATGTACTATTATTTTGAGAGAGATATAACTAGGAGTGACATAAAATTTTAATTTTAATGCTAATTCTAATTTTAGATCTATCATTGCAAAATCTCATCGAAAGACAAAATATCTCCACAACTGAAGCAAGAGTATAGTTCTAAATTGGAAGAATACTTTACCCTTGAAATTTACGCGGCACCCCAAAACGTTATTCACCACTGTACCCAGCATATTTGGCGAGGAGCAGTGAATTAAGCTTTCTCCTGCAGTAACTTCAAATAAGGGACAAAAATCGCGCATAAATTAAATTACAAAAAAAGCCGCAAATTTCTACATGATCCAAGAGATCGATTCTACGATTTCGACTCGTCTACACCTTCTTTCAATCCCGCCACTTCTCATTGCCATCGATGTGGCGAATCCATAGGGATGCTGGACATCCCCAAGATGGCCATATAAAGAGAAAAAATAGCTCTCTCCGGTGGTCGTCTGCGGTGTGGCATTCACAGCTGTTTTCGCTCTCGGAAAATCACGCGCCTCCGAGAGCGGATTTCGGAGAGCAGGTAGAGGAAGAGGGAGAGACTGAGAACATTCCGCCCCCCTACATCTCTGACATCACGCTCGAAAGCGATTGGTCGTCGCTAGCCATGACGTTGGAGACCAACCTCCAAAGTTTGATGTTGCAAAGTCTGTCTTATCGTACTCCTTGTGAAGGGAACACGTTACCTACAATTTAAGCGGAAGTGTTACGGCCCACTGTGAATCATACGGATTATCCATCGCGACCGTCTGCGGAGATTGTCTCTGCGTGTGCAGAGGGGGTAAGTCCTCCACCGCGGATCTTCTTCCGCGGAAACTTAGAGGTCACCTTTTACCCCTGTAGACATAGTGGAATATACCCTTAGCAGACTCCGGGGACGTTCTCAATACGGAAGATAATCTCTTTCACGTGAAGTTGAACTAGTGTCGGAAAAATTTTCTCTGCAACTGAAAACCCGAATCAGTTTCTACGTGGTGGAAAGTGTTTTTCCGTGCTTGTGTTCCACAAGGGAGTGTGCTCGACTTTGAGGAAGACGACCTTTATTGTTGTCCACATTTTTTGTAGGACGAAAGGGTTAGGAAGACGTGCGCACTGTTTGGGGGGGGTGTCCCAAGCGAAAACGTCCCCTCCCCCCTGCGGTATATATATATTTAGAAGAATCACCCCATAGACGAAGGAGAACGCTCCTGTTCGGACCAGAATAGAATGGGACCACGTGACTTTCTTACGACAGGAGATGCCTATGGAATTTCCATTCGTAATCCGGAATCTTATAGTGCGTGAGATTGATCCCGTCTTTAAATGTCTTCGAGATTAAAAAAAAAAGTTGTTGGCATTGTGGCGCCAAATGCTTCCGAGGTTTCTCCGAAATCGCCGTCTGCAAATTGCCTCCGTGGTTACGAAAGTTTTCCGGGAATCTGGTAAAAAAAACTGCAATATTTTTTATCGAGCGATGGTTAGTAGGTTTCCGACGGATGCCTTATAATTACTTTGACCGGCGGAGAAAATTGCATCGGAATACCGCTCATTAAAACTGTCTATTCCGAAGAGATAGCGAAGGGGAAAACGTCATCGAATGATTGGAATAGAGGACATTTTTGTTCCTACATCACATTACAACTATCAGAAGCAACATGTTTTCTTCGCTTCTTCTCCTGCATTAGCTCCAATAGCATTTTGGATTTTTAGTACTTTTCTGCGCTCTAATTGGTTGATTTCGAGGAACACCGCGCACTGAAATAATGCGCGGGAAAAATTTTATTCTTACGTAGCTCGAAAAATTGCCTTCAATTGAAATAAACTTGCTATGTTTCCGTTGTTTATCTTAGATTGATTTTCCCTTTAACATAACCGTTGCAGGTTTTCGTTCGTAACCAACCCGAATTCAGAATCTGAAATTAGCTATCACTTTGATAAACTGAAAAATTCTGTCATACGATCGAACTACGTAGAGTTAATATTTTATTCTGGCATGGATCAAGGTTACAATCATGAATGGGTTCTCGACAGAAACCAAGAAATTACCTATGAACTGTAAAATAAAAAGAGAAACGAATTTTTTCAAATATTAAACACTTTGAAAGGTATTTGTGAAAATACTTCGAGGATCGAAAGCTCTTCCTTAAGAAATTTATTAACTCCGTTATTCTAACCCCTACGTAACTTTCACCGCCTTTATGGTAAAATGGGAATTTCAAAGTTGAATTGCATTTTCCGGTTTAAAATTTTATCTGATCCATTTTTCCCTACCACATCAAAATTGCATGCAGATCGCTGCATCCGCATTCTTTGTAAAATGCAAGACGGGATCAAAGTTCTCTCCTTCGACGTCAGAGGACACGCCTACCGCTGGAGTGACGGACAAGACACACCCCCGACAATAGTTGCATCATCTAAATTTCAAGTATGCGCTATACAAGAGTTGAGAAATTTGATTCACCGGCGATTCCGTCCTCAAACGAAAGAATACTAAATGATGATTGATGAACTCTGCTCGACTGTGGATTCTTCCTAACTGAAGACGTTTCAGGAATTAGAACTTATATATATATATATATATATTAATAAGTGTCCAAAATTTCCATACTTTCTTCGCAACTTTGATGTCTATTTATTCTTCCCTAAAAGTTTTTATTTAATATATTTGATTATTTTCAAAAGGATAGTACAGAAGAAGTGAAAATTTCGCTCGGAAATGTATGAAAATTTGAAAATTTAAAACTGATAAGTTATACATAGGAGATATAGGAAAAGTGAAAATTTAAATCAAATATCATTTATTATATCCATTTCTTCCTAACTAATACGATATAAAGTAAATATAGATAATTTCCATCAATAATTGAGAATAAGCGGATGATGTAATTTGTTATGAAGTTACGACAGACTGTGACTTGAAAGAGAAATAGAAATATTGAATATTTGGAATTCCTGCGATTCATAAAGTTTCGCTGGAAGGTCAAATATCGGGTATTGTGATCGGTTATATTTTTTCTATAATATGATAACAATATGATTATTTAAGGCTTTATAATATTTTATATCTAATTATATTCTTCCAGAATTATGTTATCCTTTGGAACACAAAAATACTCAAACCTCTTTCCTAATAGTTAATTTTAACATATTAGGATTTCAATTCTGGCAAAATTCCAAGTACTACAAACAGAATAAATGCAGCTAAATCGGTATCTGTTTTAATTAATTCGAAAAGAAAGAGAAGTAACATATCTCAGAGTAGATCTAACAATTACAATAGATGTACAATTCCAACCCAATTCCATTCTTTCGTTTACCGATTTAAACGTTATACATAAAGTCAAGTGACTCTTTGAGATAGCTTCATTAATGTCAAAATGGTTATCACATTTATATTATAACAAAAAAATTGACTTTGAAATTAAAATTTTAAAATGAATGGATTATCTTGAAATCTGTAAATTAACAGAAATCCACTCTTTAAGAATAATTATTGCAATAAAAAAGTATACAGGGAGTTGTTTTAATAATAATAATCTATAATATATTTCGAGAAGTATCTTAAATCTGATTATAGATCGCGAGAGAAAGGTAAAATGGATTATGTACTGTCCTCATTCCGAAAATTATCAAGAAAGGCATGAGTTGTTTATACGTCAAGAAAAGATACAAAATAGTTGAATCGCTAATTTTGATCGACTACTTTGAAATGTATTTCCAATCTTACAAACGAAGTAACTTAAGATCATGTTCGCTTTTTATATAAGTATGAATCACTGCAAGCTCTCAACGAATTCGGAGGAACCATCAAGACCCTTTTCAGTTACCCTTCCAGTGACTAAAATTGTCTCTTATAATAAATATTTGTATAATATCTGTTACTCACATTATTTCGTATCTATATATTTCATTTATTGTTTCGAATCAAAAATAAAAACCCCAAAACGCGCATGCTCCAAAGTTCATACAAGTTCACACACAATTATTTCTTACGTAAACACCTTCGCCCAGTACAATTTGTGCATAGTTCAAGGCATCTAGACAGTAGCAATATCTTAAAGATAAAATAAGTAAACTCTACGAATACAGAAGAATAGGTGGCCTGATTTGATGTTTTCCTCATTTCCACAGCTAAATCCGCACATTTAAAACTGCATTCGGCTTTAATGTTCCGCGAAATATTGTATAAACCGATCTTGTATTGTTTTACGTAACCTTTATAGACAGATGAGGAAAATTCTTCGATCAAGACTCATTTAGAAGAACGCCCTTCACCTGACCTTCACCATAGAAAAATCCCCGCAAAACTTGATGAAAGTTTTTCTATTTTTAATATAATTGACGTACAGTTATCTCTTTGGTTGATTATGCTTCGTATTTAAAATTTCTTAAATTGAACGGTCGTCGTTGCACAAGTAGTGAGTCGCCGTTCATCTAAAATAGATTGCGGGTGAACGTCTGAAGTGTGCCGAAACACTTGGACCAATTCGTGTTAAGGTGAAGGAATAGAGATCATATTAGCTAGTTTTTTACAGCGATACTAATTGCGACTGCCCTATACTATGCTTCCATGGGCAATAGCTTTGTTTAAAGAGCACACGCTTAGTTAAGAGGTGTTTATTGGAGGTGGAGCACAGGCTTAGTTAAGAATTAAGAGGTGTTTATTGGAGGTAATTCCGATTAGAGTATACTTTAATTCATACTTATACATATTATCAATTTCTATGCAACGGGTAGCAGAACTTCAATATTTGTTCCCTTGTGGACAAGAAGTAATGTACTGGCGAGAACCTACAGTCTGAATATGACAAAATATAACCTAATAGTGAAACAAAAGAAAAAATTAAATCATTGAATAATATCTTAATAAGATATTAAAGCAATATCGCCTAATTTACGTAAATCTAAGTCAGAAAGTTCCGTAATTAAGTTAGCGATTCACTACCGTCATTGTTTTCTTGTCATCTCAGTAACCGGAATTATCTCGGAAAACTTATTAAAACTTGGATTAGTTTATAACGTTTCAAATTAAACTAATAGGACAGAACAAACGATAAATTTAGGGTAAATAATGTTCACATACAGTTGTAAATAATTGCTGTAGATCAATCAAGATAAACATCAATAGTAAGCTTACTGAATATCTTCATAAAAGTCAAGATAAATAATATCATTTCACTTCAAAGGAAAAGTAAAATCAATAAAAGCGGGAGGCAAGCAGAAAGGATGAGCAACAACTTGATCGTTTCCAAGAATTATTTTCCCATTACTTTATCAACATTATTCTTTCGTTATGGCGTTCCACCAAGTCAAGCTAAAGCACATTGATTGTATTCCTTTTCTATATTTAAACATCAATGCTTAGGAAGAATAAATAAATTAGGGTTAGATATTTATGAATCAAAGCCATACTTTTACTCAAATAAATAATCGTTGCGTTCAACTAAGGAATAAAATATCGCTTTTAATTCTTTCTTTCTGATTCTGATAACTTCGGTATAGTCCTCTTATATAATTAGATTGCCATTTCTTTCGAGGACATTCCAAGGATCTTCTACCATGCGATAACCTATCCCTTTCAGGAACTTTAGGATAGCAAAGTGGATAGCGTGTTCGCCTTAGGTAAAAATAGTACCGAGTTCTCGGTTGTATTTCATACGAGCGACATAACCTTAGCGGTCGAAACGCTTTTAACAATACTACTGCTACTATCCCTGACTATATTAACCCACTGATATGCGGGATGAACTATCACAGATTGAGGCATGATGATTACAGTTTTCTATCTTTTTCTGATGCAAAAGTTGATTTTATCAACCTGGCACGTCTCTCTAATGCCTTTAGATAATATTCTATCTCTTGACGTCTGCATTGCAACTCTTCTCAGCGATCTAATTTTTATTTCCCATATTAATAGGAATATTTTCTAAGGTACTTCGACAGCTACAGTCATTTCGCATGTCATTCCCACCGGCAGTCAAACCCGGGACCACTTTGACCAAAGTTGAACGAGCAGCCCACTTGGCTATCCGGGAGCCCTATTTATTCTAATGTTTATTCTCCTATGATTCTAGAAACTGGTCTGGCTCCAGCAATTTGTATCATAATGAATCAAACAACTGTTTCGTAAATTTTTGCTATAGTTTTTGTTCATAAAAATGTGTTCATTTGGCGTTGAACTCTAAAGTTTAGTGAGGAATACAATACGGACGAGAAAAATTACTATAGTGGAATAAAAATTAAGATAAAATGCTCAAAAATCAGAAGGAAGGCACGAGATACGTTAAGAATATTTCCATAAATTGAATAGATGACTCCTTAGCAATGACTAATACCGGAATAAAAATCGATTAACGACATAATAGGATCAAAAATAAGCTTTAGCGAGAAATCCTATAAATTATCGCTAGGGAAACTCGTCAATCACCCTAAAGCCTTTTTTCAATAAGATCCATTCATTTAATAGAGAACGTTTAACATCTGTAAGCGCCTTCGGGCTATCAAAACATTGCAATGAACAAAGATGCAAGACCGAGACAAAAGAGAAGGATGAGTCTTGAATGAATCCTACTGAAAGCTTGCCAGAACTCGGGTCAAAATGCCAATGATGCGAAATGCCAATGAGGTGCGAGATATTCCACAATAGCAGCCAATTACCAGACACGCTCTATCGCAACCGGAATAATTTCCTAAGCATGCGCGGTACATCATCGGGGACGAACTATATTTGTAAGGAGGATTGTATATCTCGTGACCAAAACGGAAATTCCGAGTGAAGTTTGCTCTCGGTTCCAAAAATAGAGGACGATATCGACGTAGTGTCAATGAAATCCCGCCGTTCATCAACAGTCTCGAGCCGTGGAGCAGCCATCAGAGATGAATCACACGTCTCGATGTACGCAAATGTCGTATAATGATAGACTGCACTCAGCTCTCGTGCTAGTCCAATTGTCCCGACACTAATACTGAGAATGAAAGTGTTTTTGTCAAGCAATTACGACCTTACAAACATTCAGAGAATTTCTCCATGACTCTGACTTGAAAAATCGCAAGAGTTGCCGGAAAATATTATCATCATTAATTCAATATCCAATCATTGAGTTAACAACGAAAGCATCAGTTACATATAGCATTGAATATGATAGAAAATGATACACAATGAGCAAGTGAGTTTGAGCATTTTAGCGAGATTCTGGGCTCGATTCCTTTGAATAACAAGAGGGATCACGGGCACGTTTAAGGTTGAGAACATAGAGGTCGTTCTACCAAAAGGATACCCCAACCGAATGAAAAACCTCGAAAAATAGAGAGAACCAACGAAAATGAGAGAAAAAATCATTTTTCTGCTACAACGGCATCATTTCCACAAAATATTAGCATTTATAAAACTCATTTACAAAAAGATAAATCCTGCAGCCAATTTGTATTGCTAAATACAAGAGAGTATCTCACCCGATCACTTATTTCGTACCACGGCTTCAAGCGATGCAATCTCTCCATGTAAAAGTGTACTCTAGAGGGATGTAAATCAGCTACTTTTTATATTACTATTCGATTTATGTACTTCGAATACAACTTTTTAGAGAGTGAACATTTTTGAGGAAGTTGATTGGACATACTATATTAAGGGTTAGATGTAAGAAGATACTTTATCAGTCTCAATCTCGCCCGAATAAAGACGTTTTATTATTATTATTATTATTACTATCAGCCAATCAGCATTTAGATAATTATTGAATTGATTGTGCTATGATCAGAACATTGCTTTAATGACTATTCTAATCAGAGCTGAAAAAGATAACAATTTAGGAACTTTAATTTACAATTTCCTTCCTACAGCGCAAGCTCATAACTCAAACCACAAAAGATTAAACTGTTATTTTCTAGCAATTATATTTCCAGATTCCTGGTTATCGTAAAATAACATACGATAAAATTAAAATTCTCCGTTGAAGCATTTATTCAATAATTTCAATTTCGTTCAGTGTATCTGAAAACAGATAATGGTTTTTACTTCAAATTATTTGTCCTATTTCACCCGCGTATAATTAGGTAAACTATTAATATCATTTACAATAACAGGAAGCCTGACAAAAAATATATACGAACTGTAAAATTTCAGGTGTAATTAATCAGGGAGGCGTTTTAATCCCTTTTGAAGAACTTTGCAATTTCAAGTTCATAAGTAAATTGAAGCTGAAAAAATATTCTGAAAACATTTGCTACGCCGTATTGCTGCAGAAACATTGTTGGGAGAGAACCATAAATTTTAATTTTTCAAGAAAAAACGACGAAAATAGGATAAGGAAAATTTTACCTTGCACTTGCGAAATTTTCTATATTTCACGAGAAAATATATAGAATCCTACAATAAGTTTGATATAAAAATTTAAGTCGTAAGTGAGTCAATCAGATATCTTCAGAGAATGTCTAGGACTGTATAATAAAAACCAATATGGACATTGACGCAAGCTATGAATGCCATTTAGAAACAATCTGTAAAATAATATAATTGGATAAAAAATTTGGAATTTAAGTAAACGTAAAATTTTAAAACGGGAAACGGAGTAATATATGAACTCTCTAAACGAAAGCTGCCCCTGTATTACCTCCAGTTCAATTCCCGTGACCTTTCGCAACTTCACACACATTTATATAATCTACCACTGCTACCTTCACTTCCTTGCAATGTTATTAGTCTTATTAAATTTCGCAAGGTATTTCACAAAATTTCATAGAACTAAAACTAGCATCCAAGAAGCGGCGCCGTCATTAATCATGAGTAATATATAAAAGATTACTACTATCTTTTATCTGTTACTTCATTTCTCTTTCGTTTAACTCCTATTCCAACTCCTCCCAACGGATCATCCTTTTCGCACGACTACTCATTTTCTCTTTCCAAGCTAAATATACTACTAAGCAGCTAAACTCATTAGTTGCTGGCACCCAAGCTGGCATGTTTTAGTATCAATGCTACATCAAAGCTGAATTTTACATTAATTTAGATTAAATCAAATTATATAATTTTATTCAGAACCGACCATTTATCAAGGGGGGCTCTAGAACGAAATTTCCATATTTCCTTATTGCGTTCCCTATGCCCATGCGATAGATGATATTTTACAAAGAAAGTAAGAACGTTAACGTAACAACATTTTATAGATAAATTGCTTTCTTCCTGAGTGAGTTAGTACTTTTTAAAAAGGGGACTTAAAACGGACATAAACGGAAACCCCTTTTGTCCGGCCCTGCTTTTACTATGTTGAATAAACGAAATGTATTGATTACATTTAAGTTAATAAAGCTGTATAAAATATATTCTCAAAGTTTTAAACTTTAAAATGAATTATTCGAGACGATTTCACTATTTTGCTTGCTATTTCATAAGACTTTTCTCCTTTGATGTATATGATATATTTAATATAAATTCCAAAAACGGTCATTTTTATATAAGATCGGAAAGAGAAATAATCGAATCCCCGTTTTCGACCAACAAACTTATTTAGTTCTTCACATTCAATATAAAGAATAATTAAATGACTGCATGATTTTCTGTCTCTCTGTACGTCCTTATCTAATTACCTTGATTCAATTGCATGAAATATAGGAAATCTTCATTTTGATTTGAGTATGAATGTAAATGTAAGTGAAAATAAATTAGTCAAAATTTTATCTTTGTAAATTATTGAATTAACTTCCGAACTTATTGTACGAAAAAATGATTCCCATGATTTTTATCCCCACCCCATTATTGCTCTGCTATCCTAAATTTGGTTTATTTTTCGATACTTTTCTTCTAATCTATCCCAGTTCTAGTAAAAGTTCTTTTTATCTTTATGTTGTTTGACGAATCGAAGCGAATCAAATATGAAGAGCCTTCCCTTTAATACGGACTACACATCTACCTTATAATATATGCATATTTATGCTTGCTTCTAGTGAAAACTAAATGTAACACAAAATTCTACAGATAGGTTGTCCGATTTATCTTAAGTAGTATTGCAGAGAAAATATATTATTGAGGATTATAAGCATAAAATTAATCGTTGGTCAACGTAATTAAACCAAAGCTTCCTATGGGCTCCCGGATAGCTAAGTGGGAAGGTCTTTCAAGTATTGTGAAACCGGTTCGATTCCCGGTGGGTGTTCTCCTACTAAATGACCTCAGCAGTCGAGGCAATTCTAACAATATTGTACTACCAAAGCTTCCTAGCATAGAAGGGGTAAATTTGCTTTTCGAGATAATTTTTAGCGTATATTTATCGAAAGCATAAAATTTTCAAATAAAGTACGTGAATAGCTCATATTTTCGCGTTATTTCACGTACTTTATTTGAATAAAAGACGACTTTTCTCTATATAATCTTCGAAGAAAGGATCACAGCCCCAATTATTCCAGCGCTCTTTGTGCTAAGTTAGGTAACATCTAACTCGTTTCTTCTATAAGCTGGGGGATCCGCTATTGTTTTTCACTACTCTCTGAATAGAAAATAAATTTTAATTTGCTCAATCCTTCCTTAACAGTAATTCTGATTTTACTATGAATTTACAGGATAAAGAAATTTAGTATTTGCGCAGCTGAATTAGGTTGGGCACTTTGCCAAACACCATTGCAATTTCCGTTTGTTTACCCACTCTTTCATCATTTGGGCACCATCCAGCCTATTTGGGATGTGTAAACTTTATTCCAATGTCATCTTTCCTTTCAATATAGCTCATCCGAGAACATAAACGTTTACATTGAAACTAGAACGGAACGCTCATATATCCTCCTATACCATTCTATTCAGGAAACGGACGCAACTAATTTAAGCCAGATTCTTTCACGAATGAAATGAGGGAAAAATTCGCGTAAATAAGAAGGATCAAAATTATGGAGTAATTTAAACATAAATTGCTAAATTATGAAATAGGAACAAACCAAGAATAGCCAATCTTTAGACTACTTTTATCTGAGAACTTCTAAGTATGCAAAAGGCCGAGATAGACTGGTATTCCACCTTGAAGCACATAGCTTAGTGGAAAAGTAATCCATCAAATGTGGTCGTATATGTTAATTAGCTCCCACTTTAACTGAGTGTTTTTAATCTGTAGAATTTTTTCAACCACAGCTGCACTGATAGAGAGGGTACCCTAAAAATAATTTAAATTGCAACTGCATAAGATTTCAAGACCTCAAATAATATGGATCTTCCAAAGAATTTGTTACAAAAATTATTGTTTCAAAAATTAGACATTTACACACATCAAAACAATATGACTTGTGTAACATCAGCCAATTTTGACAGGAATATGTACGAGTAGTCAATTTTTAGCAAGCACTAGAAAACAATAAAATTTATTGAATATTTTCTCAATTTAAAAAATCATTTAATATTTCCCTTCTCAGATAAAATACTTCTTTCTTACCTCTTCGAATCCATTGGTTATCCAAATAAAATTAAAATCGATCCAAAGACCATCACAAAACCCTACAAATTACAAATCAGTACCTCTCAGGGGCATACGTTACCCTTCCAAATCAACATTGCAGAGGGTTTTTTCTGTTTAACTTACTCTTAATAATATGTGTTATAATCTGCCTCAGTCCCTATTCAGATAAACATGTAAAAATTCATATTCAATCAATTTCCTAATGTTAAAACATGTCTACATAAGATTTTTAGCATTTGAAAAAATCTAAAGAATTTGGATTATTATTTCTTTAAAAGGTTTTGCATCCCTTCAAGGATGATGTCTAGGTACTTTACAAAAGTTTGAAAATGGAATCCACTGAAACTATGAATTTGTTGTCTAAGCTTACCTTATTTTCAATACATAATATCTGAACGAATTCTCTGCAAAGTAATGATATGGAGTAGATAGATTTTAAATACCAATAGCTCCACTGCCACAAAAAATGCAAGCACCCAGGGTGTATTTATAGAAATGGATGTCTTATCAATTGATGGCCATTGAATTCCACTGAAGGTTTCTTTTTAGATGAATGCTAATATAATGTCTAAACATTATCAAAGGTTTCTGAGCAAAGAAATGTAAGTCCTACCATACCATACATCACTCTAAAATATTATAGTATGAATAGCTGATAATTTTTTATCATGTTCACTGTATACATTAGTAAATCAAACAATTCTCTCCTGGAATATTGCTGAATGATTTGAAATTCTAACAAGAATTAATCTCCAATTTAGAGATTGTCCAAAATAAAACAGAAACTCCTTTAAAGGAGAATTCAGATTCCTCAGCAATTCTTTGGGTATGATCATTTGGGGATAGAAGAATCAATTAATGGTAGAAACTACTAGCAAAATCTATCACCACAGATCTTGTTGACAAGATAGATGACTTGGTTATTACAGTTCATGATATTTACAAACTAGGAAAGAGAATCAAGGGATTACAAGGAATTATTTGTCATGATAGAGAGTTACTTAAAGAACTTAGTAATAATTAGCAGTAGAAGAAGTGTTGAAAATGCATTGGCAGCTGAGGTCATTTCATGCATGGGCTCCCACTGGGAATCAAACCCAGGACCTCTTTTGGTGAAGTCGAATGTGTTGCCCTAATAGCTATCCGGGAGCACAAATAGCAATTAGCATTTAACAGAGAAATCAGTGTCTATACACCCCCTACCTCACACCAATGGAGACTTGCAGGGTTGATATGTAAATGTAAATTCAATATCAGACAGCAAAAAAAGGTGTAAAAATCTCAATCAGATCTGACTTTCAGACAGTAAAACAGAAGTAATATATTCGTACTTTCCATGGAATTGTACCACAAGGGCAGAGTGTATACATTAAGACTGCCACTTGTCAGACTCACCAAAATTTATACCCCCTCAATGAACATTAATATTAGTTCTATAATATTTATTAAAATGACATACCTAATTCAAAATTTCTCTTGACTAGCTATCCTTCCAAGCCATTGCATCATTTGTTCTTATTTAGAAGGGAGTAGACCATTCTTTTAACATCATTGATTGCCAACTTGCCAGTTCACACCTAACAAGACAACAGATACTTAAATTATTCAGCTCATAACATTGGATAATATATAAATCATAGACAATTTTTAGAATTTAGTAGTAGAGTTAAAAAAAATAAGTAAATAGGATGAGCTCAGATTCTCAGATGTTATGCTTTCCCTATTTCACAATTTGAGTATTACTATATAAGCATTATCATATACCAAAAGCCTTCCTAAAAACAAGTCTCTCAAGTTACAATGGTCCAAGGCCACTTAGCTGATTTGCATGAAAGCAGCAGATTACATTACTGTTATGAATGTGGACAGCTGGCTAACTTTTCAGTTGTTTACCAATTTAAGATTAAATCTCTGCTAAGGATACAGATACAACTGCCTAGCATAAAGAAATATTTCATTTATGATTATAAAATCAAGATAACAAGAATTTCTGGCATTATCTTTTATTAACATATTGATATATTTAATAATCTCCAAAATCATCATACTCAGAGAAAAACCCATTTTGACCTTTCCTTAACTTAAGTTGCCCTAGAACTGACCTTTGCATGCCTATGAGAGTATTTGAGCACAATAGCTTGAATTCTAACTCACATCAAATTCTTTTATGAAAACTTGTCTAAAATATAAAAATCGATTGTTAAATGAGGAGAAATAAAATCAGCTGAATAGAAAACTTAAATTCAATGATTTATTGATTTTATGAATTCTTTTGCAGAATAATTGCTGGAAGTTATTAAAGTTATAGAAAAATGACAGGGACCTTGTGGAAGACTGTCTTTGCCCTGCTTGTGACAATATTTAAATGCTCAGGAAATGTTTCCCATGAAGTACCTGTGATACATGAAGTTGCAGAAGGAGATACTGCTGTCCTCCCATGTCCTTCAAATGACCTTCCACATAAGTTCATTTATTGGGAAAGAACAGGGCCAGACAACACATACCTTGTAATAGGACCAGGCAATGATATTGACCGATCCAAATACAAGTATGAAGTACTTTCAGGAACCTTATATATCAGGGTAAGTAATATATTTTTGTATTAAAGTTCCATCCTAATCAAAGTTGAAAAAGCTAAAGTCATGCCAAAAAGGTTTTTGAAACAAAGAGCAATCAATATTCATAATGCAAGGGGTAAAATTTACATAAAGATGATTCGGTTTCTTTAATCAAAGGCTAGAAAGTGAATACCTTAATTAACAGTTGTAAGAAATTTTAAAGGATTTCAATATAGAGAAACTTCCAAAAATAATCAAATAAAACACAAATAGTATATTATATATAAAAACATAAAATTATATGCTGATAACATTAATTGTACTATATTCATAAAAATTGATAACATTAAAAATTATTTCTGATATTCCTTGGTTGAATTATGCTCTTCATTAATATATATTTTTATATGAGCATCCTTTGAATCTATATAAAAGAATATTGAAAATGTCGCAAGTCAAGAAGCTCATCACAGATCCCCATGAACAAATTTTAGAAAAAATATCTTACAAAACTAAAACTGTAGCAAAATGCCTGCAAACACTTTCAAGCAATCCAAAATATATAATAGAAAAGGTTGATCTATGATGCAGCTAATGTATAATGGATCTTGTATTCTTTTTATTAGGCAATAAAAAAAGAAGAGGGAGGTGCTTACATGTGTGTATCGCAAAATTTGGTTAATTCATCCATCTATATCAGGCCAGTGGAGCTGGTGGTTAAACAAGATTGGGAGGAAGTCTGGGAGACAGATTACGAGGTAAACTTCCCTTACAAAGGGGTTTTTTAGATGGTTAGTCAATCTGTCACTTTTAGCTCCACGTGACCCCATGTGCAATGCCCTACCATTTTCTCTAGTACAGTATAATTTACCAATGTCTCTATGAATTAGATCTTGCTCAGAATTGCTTTCAAGATATTATATAGCAATCTTATCCTTTGTCACCTTCCGCTCCTTTTGCAGTCTCAAGTCCATTTTCAAATACTCATGTCTCCCCATTATGAATCCGAAGTTTCAAGCTATATACATGACCTTCTAAGGAGCACTTTGGCATAATCCCATTTAAAATTGACTCATTTTATCTTCTCCTCACTTGGGAGACACATAACAATTCCCTCTATACCTATATTTCAAAGATGTCTAAATACCATCATTCGCATAAGTACTACAACAAGACGAAAATAAGTCAACTACAAGCTATAGCATTATTCAGTATTCCTTCCCAGCATAACGCATAAAAACTAGAGTGTTTTTGAGTAAATCTTTTCAATACTCTATCCCTTGACTTGAAAATGGATTAAAAGATAAACTCCAAATTTTAACTGCATTTCAAAACAACCATAGCACCAGTCAACTCATATCCAATCTTTCTGTAGTTTTTATATCCTATAAATGAGGAATACCATTTACATAGTTGAAAATACCACTTCTACCGTAACATTTTCTTTCAAATTGTTTAGTAGTATCATGTGGATTTTCTGGTAATTTATTGCACCACAAAATTTATTCAGAGCCCAACACCTAACCATTTTTCCTTGAAAATATGATAATTTGGAAAATCAATTAAGAAATTTTAGTTTTAAGAAATTTTGCAATTAATAAATAACTAAGCAATCGTCTTGAATATCCATCTCTATATTTGCCCTCTTTCTTTCTATCCATAGACCAATTTGCTGAGAGGGTGGATAGCATTTATAGTTGTTGGTGCACTCTTGGCATGTGCTTATGCAGTATTTAGATATAGAAGAAGATCATCAGCCAGGTTTACAGGTAAGAGAAATTAATCAAAATTACAATGGAATACTATATAGCAACCATTTGTCTTTGCAAAAATTCTATAGTCCATTCTACATAAATTCTCCTATTTAAATAAATTTCATAGATTTTAATACAAAACTAAGAACTAGAGCCAGTATCAATACCATAAATATACCCAAGGCAGTACAGTGATAGATTTCATGGTACTCATAATGAGTGAGAGCAAATACATACCCAATCACAGCAACTGCATAATGTAATATTGAAGTTTCAAGCACCATTTCTTTTTATTATGGTTTTCTACTCTTTTATCTATCCTATAATTGCATAATGTATACAAAGTAAGTTCATCAATAGCATTTTTTTTTAAATAATATTAGTGAAAGTTATTCAAAGATTTTGCTTCTGCTTTGTCATCCTTTTTAATTTTGCTGCCACTTAATATAAACTCTACTTTGTTGTGCCATAGTAAAGCCATTACTCATAGAAAATTTGGTTGAAATTGTTAAAAATGTCACATTACATAGCATATGTTTCACAATATCATTCTTAATAGAAAATTAATCAACTACAATAATCTAATATATCCATGGATAGAAATATACATGGGTCATGAAAATTGATTAACATTCATCCAAGTAATGGATGAAAGGAGGTTTCATGAAATAAATTTATAGAAATAACCAACAGCATAATAATTTGCTGAATAAACATGTGAAAACTATGGGCTATTCTTCATCAACATATTCCAATAAACTGTTCTCTGATATTAAATAATCCTCTCTAAATTCAGCTAGATCAACAAATTCAGAAAGTCATAAATTCATCTGTTCCTAATCAAATATTATCTTTTCTTCTCCCTCTTATTTCTTTAACCAAAGAAAAATAAATAAGATATTTAAAATAGCTTCAGCATTGAATTCTTGCCATTCCTAATGTGCATATGTTTGGAATTGGAATTTTTCTCAAATTAATATGTACCTAGCATTTCTGAGTTAGAAATTGGTTCCTAAATCAAAAGGTGATCAATAAAAAATTCTCACATTACGTTTATGGAGAAAAGATAAATGAGAAACAAGATTTCACTGCTGTTTTACAGGGATAGGGCATTGGAGAACAGTTGGAAAAGGAACTTCAACATCAAAGTTATTTCCACAACTCCTAGTGAGGTAAACCTCCCATTTTACTAGATCATCTCCATTATTAGCAGTTATATGATGTCCAGATTAGAGGAGAAACAGATTTATGTGGAATGATTTTGCAGTCAATTACCTATATAAATATAATTAAAACATTTGAATACAAATATTGAAGCTTTCTAGAATAACCAAAATCAGCTGAAACACTTCATCATGTGATTATTTACACAGCAGAAAA
Source organism: Pachydiplax longipennis (assembly GCA_036926295.1). NCBI lineage: Eukaryota > Metazoa > Arthropoda > Insecta > Odonata > Libellulidae > Pachydiplax > Pachydiplax longipennis. Next base: position 27,747,418 of record JAVFKF010000019.1, read on the forward strand.
GGTCTGCTCATCTAATTTGCTGTACTCCACACATGAAATTCTGTTATTATTAAAACTAAAGAAATTATTGATAAACAAGAATATTTCTTCCATAACTTTTCCTGATTTCTATTTCTTGTTTCCCTCATATGAAGTAATAACAGTTTCACTCTAATGGCATAAAACAGCAGTATACACAATATTTTATTTGGACTGGTAAAAAAGAATATCATGCTATTAATATGTATTTAGGAATGTGCTGACTGAAGAAATAGTAATGGATTTTCTCATTTGAACACCTTTCTAGAATTTATACAAAATAGAGACAGGAAAGCAGCCTTGGGGATTTATATGTTTTAAAAGTTTTATACGCTTTCAAACAAAGCTCATTAATCAATGGTTAAGACATAAGCCTTTTTCTCTATTATAATAAAATTTTCTAGGTTCATTGAGTTAGATAATCATACATTTTAAAACAGAATTATATCACTGAGTGATTAATTTTGAGCTTTTAGTAATAAAAAATTTCAGAGGAAATATGAAATACAAAAATTTTAAAAAACTTTAAATTGATCTGCTGGAAAATAATTAGAGATGTCCAATTTAGTTTTTTAATGAGGCTTTAAAATTAATTACTTCCCTTATTGGAAACAACTGAGTTAATATGCAACATATTAAATCAATTTTCTAAAAAAAACATTCAGTGAAAATAAAACTAAGATTGTCACAGAACACCATTTTGTTACTAGTGATTCATAACTTCATATTGTTTAAGGAAAAAATCACACACATGAATAAATCATGTTGTCAATAAATAAAATGCAAATAAAAAATTTACTAAATAAATAATAATTTATAAATACTTTAAACGTAAATTCTTTGATATAGTTGTTACTATTCACTTTTGACACAGTAAAACACTAGATCTGGTGGAAACATTTGGATCGAAATTATAACTATGAACAACTTATAAAATAAATAATAGCAACAAGTAATTCCTAAATATTAACGCTTTATGAACATTTCTAACAGTAGTTCCAAAATTAATATCCTCTGAACTTGTCAGATAAATTTATCAACAGCTGTGAAAAAAATATATATCTTTCATGAAGAATTTAAATCACCAAGAACTGATTGACTATTTGTTGATCCAATCAATTAAGTGGAAAGAAGTGTTTTTTAGAAAGAAAGAAAAGGATGACGAAAACGACTAAAGAGTCGACCAAGTAACTTTGTTAAGAAAATGTTGGACTAATTAGTAAGAAATAATACTATGCATGCAATCTTATGATTTTATCTCCTTTTCTTTCAGCTATCCCAGATGATGAAGCACCAGAGGACAGTGGTGCAGTGGAATTAACTTCAGGAAACATGCATGGAAATGGAGATGCAGATACATCAGTGGTTGACACTGACTTTCCAAGAGCATTTAATGCTATGTATAGGCCAATGGGAGGCGTGGAAGCAAGGTTGTGAACAATTAAACATCTAGTTGAGAAATGTGTTCCGATAACTAGGACGTCCGGATCTGCAGCAGCCAAATGTACAAGCTACACCAATGAAATGTGGAAATAATTTATCAAAGTAAACCGTTTGATTTTAAACAGAGTGCTTATCAGTGTGTTGAAACTCATTGATGAATAACTTTCAGCTGAAAACAGCCGAGAATGTATTCATTACGTGAGATGTAATATGTCGGATGAATGTGCTGACATACTTTTATCAAATTCTCAGCCTCCACTGAGCTCTTATAAAACTCGGAAACATCTCGAGAGACTGAGGCAAATTGAGAATAAGTCTACGCTAGTATTTTTATAAAATGCTTTATCCTTTTCCAACGTTATGAAGTTGGAAGAAATTGTGACATTCACTTGCTTAGGAGTATTCATATAACATGTTTGGTAGTGAATATTTTGTGGAAAGTGCAACTGTGTAATTTATTTTTAAAGTGTTTGTGTGTGATCTTGCATAAACTGATTCTATGCAATGCAGATAGAATTATTTTGAGAAATACTCAAATGTGAAGAATGAATCTCATAAATGGAGGAAATAAATGGGATGAAATGACAAGAGACTGACCACTTCACCCTGTGATAGGATGAAAGCAGAATATTTGTTTATAAAACAACAATCCTGATTCTTAATCTGGTTTTCAAACAGAAACATCATCAAAGTATTAAATGTAAATAACCATTTAGCAACCAAGCGTTAGCCATCTATTCACATATATACAAAAAATTTGTTCAAGAAATGTATCTCACATAATGAAATATACCCCATTCAATGAAACATAAATGCCTCCTTTGTTGTTCAACAGGTTGTACACTTAGTTAATCAAAGAACAAATAGCTATAAGAGAACAAAATCTTTCTTTAGACCTATTTTCTGCATCATTAAAACATTTCAACCTATGAATTTCAGATTATAATTGAACATTACAAAGGATAACTGTAAGGCAACTTAGGAGGACTCGTGGATAGCCAAGAAGGTAGAGCATTTGCCTTTGGTGAAAGTGGTCCTGGGCTTGATTTTTGGTGGGAGACCATGTATGTAAAATTACCTCAGCAGTAAAAGCACTTTTAATAATACTAATATTACTATAGTGTGATCCAGTTTTTCTAATCAGTGATTGTAGATTATATAGGAATGGAATCCTGAGTATTCTACATATTGTAAGAATAGCTCTATTCCAGATCTCTATAAAATGTTCCTTGATTTAACAAATAAAATCACATACATTAGAGGATTTCAATATAAGTTTTTTAGCTATCAAAGTGACTAGAAAAATGAATCACAGTATAGTAATACTACCAGTACTACTACTGCAAACTAGGAAGTAATATATGTTAAGTTGATTAAACTTTTGAAGATACTATCAATGTGTGATTTACTGACCATCGGATAAAATATTGGAGGAAATCACATAAAAGACTTTTTGTGGGACAATTATAGACAGCAATTTCTGAATATTTTCCTCTCAAAATGCAGCTCATCAGGTTTAGAAAAACACACTGATATTATGTAAATAATTCTCGTTTCCTGTACCAATTCAATTCTAAATCATTAAAAAAAAACAAAATAGTACAAAAAATAATTTATTATCTCATCTATCAAAACAAATTCCTATTGATTTCAAAACTTTGATAAAGATGTACATTTGATAAAGTTGTACATTACATTGTCAAGGTTTCTTATCAAGGAAATAAAAAACTTTAATTTAAATCCAGATGGAAAATATTGTGGACAAATTTTAAAAGTTAGATGATGTTGGGAAAATTAATATATTGCATAAAAAAAATAGAAAAAGAGATTAAAAACGTAAAAAGTACTTGGATTGAAGAAGGATAATAATTCAAATAGTATAAATCTTTTCTGCAAAATCCATATCAGATATTATAATAGCATACTAGGGGGTATAATCATAAGCCAAGGCATCTCAATCAGTTGATTGGCAGCCATCCAAGATATTTGAAATTTCCTTCAACTGATTTTGATGGCCAAAAATTTTGATTTTATTTATCATAATTTTTTTTAATACTTCTTAGATTCATGGTTATTAAAGTGTGTGTTTTATTTCGCTTTCATAGTTCATTTTATTCTATGTAAACATTTTTTAAATTTCTATTCTTTCCAAAGATTCAATAATCAACACCATACTGTATGAGCTATGCTTAATGCAAAAGATGAATACAGATTGAGAAAACCATGGCCATAGAAAATATGGAAAATCAATAAGATCCAATGGTGACATCTGCTACTTCAGATCCTTAGATGAAATGGGAAGTGAAGGAACAATGGATTTAGAAAGGCGATCCACACCAAGCTGAAGTCACTGAGCAAAGAGATCTCTATAGTAAATTCTTCATCACTCACAAGAACTTTCGAGGAAGGGGGAAAAACAACAGAAACCTCACAAGTAGAAAAAATTACAACATTGATGAAAATGAGTTTCAAAATTTTTATATAATTAGAAAATTTGCTTTAGTTCAAGAATCTTTAAAATTATTTCATCATAAAAATCTTATGTTAATACTGATAGCTGAAACAGAGAAGCCTATCATTTTCATAAACATTTTTCAAAACAGCCATTGTAAATGACAGAATTTTCAAAAGCATTTCTACCATTTTCTTCTAATTCAATGCATAGGTCATATCCATCATTGCCGCTTTTTTCTTAAGGGTTTTGGTAATGGAAAAAGAATGCCTCATTTTTCTGTTTTGTATTTACAAAAGTTTTCATGGTAATAAGTTCTTGAAGAACCCTAAGAAAACTTTATATCTTTAGTCAGCCAAGAGTGTCACATTTTCTACCAAATACCTTCAAAAGAGAAAATAATTTAATTCTAATTTTATAAAAAAAAAACAATTTTAATGAATCTAATAAAAATTTCAATTTCAATTGATTGGTAACATCATGTATTCAAATTTGACAGAGATAATAATGAGAAATATAACATCTATTCTCAAACAAGAAGAGAAGAATGTTGTCATCACAGATTTCTGATAGAGACTGAAGGGTAGTTAGAATACATTCCAAACTAGTAGATCAACCTCCAAAATAATAACCAGACTTAAAAAGATTTGGAATAAAATCTACTATATTTTACATATTTACAACAATATAAACTAAAAACAAAAATTATGGAGACTCTTTTAAGGAGTCATCATTTGATTTGACATCCGATTCATTGGCAGCATCCATTGGAACATCTTCGGCAGCTTCGGATGTAGACTTATCTTCGATTCCAACATCTTCATCCTCATCCACCACACCAGTAGCTTCTTCTTCTTCATCCTCCTCCTCATCCTCTTCTTCAACTTCCATCTCAAACAACCTCACTCTTCGACGACTCTCTGATAACACAACAGCAACTTTTCTTGCTCCACTCACTGCAAAACGAGCTGACAAAGTGGATCCAACTGGCCTGAATATAGAAGGGTCCACAAGTCTCTCTGCAGATTCCACAACAGGCCAACCGGGACCCCAACGTCCCATGCGTTCCAAGAGAACCTTGGCAGGTAATTGAACCAATACAGATGACTCTTTCCTTTCCAGCAAAAGGGATAGGATGTCTGGGGAATAAAACTGCAGGTCCAAAACATGATAAGATGGACCAAAATTGAAAATCACTCCTCTGAAGGAAGGTTCAGAGTCCGCAGATATTTCAATAAACCAAAAGCAATCTGAAGACTTCTTTGCTTGGGGGAAAGCTATGTAAATAGTGTTCTTTTTTGAATTGGGAACTCTAATATGGCTAACCCAACGAGGGTGATCAATAACATTCACTACCCTTTCTTGCGTACACGGAAATATCTTTGAGACTTTGATTAAAGAGCCAATTGCTCGCTGAGGTCCTTCGAATGCTTTATCCACAGCCATTTTTAGTTTTTCGTGACAATAAGTGAGAGAGGTGTTTGGATCATGCACATATATTCCAGGCATATTCGCTAAACAAGGTGATTCTTCTAAGATTTTCATCCAAGCATTTGTTTCCCCCCTCATGTAACCTCTGTCTTCTTTTTTGTCATAAGAATCTTTGTCAAAGAGATAACTACCCAGATGTTCCAAGTCAAAGTGCCCCCTCTTTCCACCTGTCCCTGAACAACCTACCTTCTCAAAGTTCTTGAGGAATTCTGCAACAAAAGCAAGGTCCTGCTGAGTGACTCGAGTAACTTCTGTAGGAATTCGTTCCTCTGAAAGACGCAGGATGACCACGTAAAGCCACCTGAAAAAGGCTTTGTATTCTTTCATTGACCGATCTATAACACTCTGAACCTGACCCGTTTTGGCAAGAAAGGCACCAGTAGATCGTAACGCACTTGATGCTGCACTCTCTTCTAAACCTAGGAGAGAAAAACGATCTTGTCTGGCTGCCAAGCCTTTCAACCTAGTGAGATGAAAAGCTAACGCATTTCCAGCACCTCTGGCATGTCTTAGAACCAAGCGCTGAACACTTGTGTAACTTAACTCAATTGCGTGACCCAATCGTTTCAGTCCTTTCTCTGTGAGCTGGTGCAGGAGGAAAGCCTCCAGCTCGTCAGATGAGGAACCAAACATTAACAGGTCTAGCAAATCAGCAGCAACTGTTCCTTCTGGTACATTTGCAGCATAAGATGCAAGTTTGGAATCCATTTCAAACAGTATGTTTTCCCATGCATCTTCCACAGAGCGCATGGTTTGATCGAGATATCCCATTACACCAATTACTTGTCCATGCATAAGGGCTAATGAGTGAAGTTCGGCAGCATGTGTGGATAAAATATTGGTGTCAAGGAGTACGACAACTGGCTCACTAGAAACACTCTCACTACCCTTCTTACAACAAGATACAACTATGAACAATGTTTCTAAGCCGTTGGAAAAATCTGCATCTAATATTTCTGCAACCTCCCAATTGGTATTCAAATGTTCCTTTATATCAATGATACCACATGGAAACAAACCAAACACACTGAGGAATACCTTACCAAGAGTTGTGCCTATTATGAGAATGTTCACATGAGTCTGATCACGAATTTTCTTGGCATCTTCAGAGCTGTCTTCTGCACTCTTACTGATAGAACCAAAATTTCTGGACAAGGAAGGCAGCTTAGGTAGAAAGTTGCTGGGATTGTCCTGTAATTTAATGTAGAATGAGAAAATCTGAGCTTGTATGATAGAATTTGATGTAACAATTAGAGGAGTCTATGTCAAAATAATAGTTTTATCAATATTTACAATCATTCTCTGTGCACATAAAATTATATACATTCTGATAACAATGACCAGTTTTCACTAAATGGATATTATGGTTAGCCTTCAAAACCTAACAACACCAAACCCTCTGAACGTCTTCAGTTTTGAACAGTTATCCCATGTTATGATTTAAATTGCTCAGAAAATTTAAATTAGGTATTAATATAAGGCTATTGGAGAAAGAAACATTTTTGGGAAAAATCCTAAATCATCAATCCAGACAAATTCATGCAAATATTCCATTACTTGTTTTGCTGTAGTTTCAATTTTATTATTATAAGCAGTCTTTCATTACCTATGAATATAATCAACACATACTGTAGCTAACAATGAAGCCTTTTCATAATTTTATCCCCTTAAAAAATCAGCAGAGCAAAGTATGCATAAGTAAAGCCAGCATAAGATGTCCTCAGAATTCACCATAGGAAAAACTTCCGTTCTACTCATTAAGTCATTTCCTGATACTCATTCCCCTTTGAAGATGTCTAAGATTTAGATCTCTATTTCAAGTAAGAGATGATAGTCCATTTATCTTATCTCAATCCCATGCCCCTTCACAATTGTTGAGTTCTATAACTTTCCTCTCTTTTACATCATTCATTGCTTCAATCCTGACATTCATACATTAAGTAAGCTCATCTTGAGTAAATTTCTTAATAATGAATCTAGTTGAAACAAGTTTCATAATTAAATTAAATTGATTATTGAACTATTCAAAGTAATTTCCTTATAGATGAAATGGTTAAAGTTAATTTAGCAACTGTTTCATTAATCTGATTTCTATTTGAATGTTCCATAAGCAATCAATTTTAATTGTTTGCACTAGCTCGGCAAGGCAGCAAATATCCAACTACAAATGTGGTAAATTAATCTCTGTTCATAATATCTTTGTGGCTCTTACAATACTTTAGATTATCACAGACTTAAAGATATAGTAAATAGACCAAAGTATTTAGTAGTAGTGCTTGATCTTACTTGACCTTACCTTCATTAACTACAAGTTAATTCATTCTAAAAATAAGTTATTTATTCTAAAAAATGAAGACAAATCTTTATTCCTAAATGATTTGTTCTTCATTTCTGATGAAATAGAAATCCACAATAATACTTGATAATTAATAAATAGCTAACTTCAAAATTTGTTTGAGATTGCTAATTCATTATTACCAAATCATGAAGTCCGAAATGTCTCTGGGACATGAATCTCCCTCTATCAGCGATTGAACTTGCATCTTCATTTGATGTATGGGCTTCTTGTGTCCAAGCTACACATGTTATTTCACCTTCAACATGACCATTGTGTAAAGTTTCTGCATTTTCAACATCTACTAAAAGGAAGTCACCTATAATACATACAGAAATGTTATTAACAACTTTTCTTCCCACTAAAGTCAATTACATTCCCTGGCATATTGATTACAAAATCTTGGGGATTATTCTCCATCATCATCAAAAGCTTCAGTAAACTCAAAATAATTAGCTCACCGGTGCTGTAACCAATAGCTATAACTTTTCCATCTGGTCTCCATGCCATTCCTTTCACAGTGCAGCCTTCAGAGGGTGGTGTTAACGACCATACTCTCTGCCAGGTCAGTCGATGCAGTGCTACCTCACCTGCACCAACGATTTTCATTGTTTATTCATGATATTTCATAGAGCTACGCTAATATAGTTTTCAAAAACTTTATTGGGAAAATTAAAGAAGTATAAAAGACCTTAATTTTACAGGTAAATGAGTGATAATCTATCCAAAAGTTGTGTTGCAAGAACCAATAATCCAGCTCTCATACGAATCACAAACATATCAGAATGAAACTGATAATAAAAAAATCTAAAATATACAACTCATTGGAAAAAATTCCTTACCTCTAACATTTGACAAAGCAAGCAAATCCATTCGGTTGGACCAAACCATCATCTCCACTTCATTGGCAACATGCCGTTCTTCCAATTGTCGCATAGCATTGGAAGACATCTTTGTGTTTTTTATTACTAATTACGCCATATATTATCAGAGTACAGAAGATTGTGGTTATTTCTTCAGAAACGCACGGGGAAATTGATCCAATGTATCATATTAAAGCTATCAGATCTTCGTATACATTAACCGCGCTACATCCAGCATGACTTACCAACATTTGAAAGTTTCAACAGTTTCACGAGGACATGGTACACAATTATAAACCAGAAATAAGAAAAAGCAAATCATCCAGGAACTATCCGATCAACTATAACTTGCTACAAAAACTGTTTCGTCTCTTCCAGACCTTGCTTTATTAACAGATGAATTCCTATACCGTTATAGGAATAAAATAATGCTATTCAAATTTCATGGTTCACTCTCAGCAAACTAAAATGTCTCATGGAGTTATCTTTATTATAGCGGTGACTAAAGGCGAATCCAGACAGACTTATTGCAGCGCCCAGATATATTATTCCTAGAAATTCTTTTCCTTTTACTTCGGTTTGAAAGCATAATTCATTTCAATAAAAAACTTCGGCGGGCGATATTTGAATAACAATCGATATGAAAGTCGAAAGGTTTAAATAATTTAATTTGCGATAACGATAGCATTTTGTCTTTCAAAAAAGAGTCGGTAGGTTCTCTGCTTTGAGGATTGTAAACACAAGTGTCAGCCGGTTAATTGTAACCTTTCGTTCTTGTAAAATGTCTACGTTAGAAGATAAAATACTTGGGGAGAAAAATGAGTATTATTGTAGCAGTAGCAGTGAAGGCGAGGATGATGATGAGGAGTCGGAAAACAGAGATGAAGTAGAGCCTGATACATCAACGATGGCTGGTAAATCTGCTGAGATTTCAAAATGGTCAGGGACTGCTTCCAACACTGGACCGAAAGGTGTTATCACTGACTGGCAGAAGTTCAAGGAGTTAGAAAGACAGAAATTAGAAGACGAAAGAAGTGAAAGGTTGGAGCTAATAAAGAAGCTTTCCATCACTTGTCAGTCGGCGTTAGACGAAGAAAAAGCTAAGGCGGAAGCGGGAAACGCTTTGGATCCCGACTTGAAAGAATTGCTCTCTGACAAATTTCTTCAAGAGTACATGCAGAAGCGGATGAATGAGATGCTTTCACACGCAGCTGGGATGCCGAAATTCGGGAAGTTGATAAGTCTTGCTTCGGGCCAAGAATTCCTTGATGCAGTTGACAAAGAACATAAGTCTGTTACCATCGTTGTTCATATATATGAAGATAAAGTACCTGGGTGTGAGGCGATGAATGGCTGCTTAATTCACCTGAGTCAAAAATACCACGAAGTCAAATTTTGTAAGATGAAGGGATCAATGGCTGGACTCAGTCAGCATTTCAAAGTGAGTGGTGTACCTGCTTTGCTCGTGTATAAAGGAGGCCAGCTTGTTGGAAATTTTGTGCGACTCACAGATGAGCTCGGTGATGATTTTTTCTCGTGTGATGTGGAAGGTTTTCTCGTGGAACATGGGATGATACCTGACAAAACGTGTGTTCCACAGATAAGTCAGCAGACAGGAAGAGAAGAGGACGATGACAGCGATCTAAGTCTTGAGTGAATCAAAATTTTCAGTATCCCATTCTCGCCGCCAGTAAAGAACAGTTTAAGATGGGAAGGTCTGTCTTAAGTGGAGCCCAAAATCCCTGTATCTGAACTTACTCTTTTTCTCTTTATTCCTTCCTTTAGGAATGATAAATTCGTTGAAAATACCCACGCCTTTACTGTCACTTCATGAAATGTACACATTGAGGCACCTGAATGTTAATGAGTACGCCAGTGATTTATCATCGACTGTTTGAATATTACTTTTTTCGAGATACAAATCTCAGAATGTAATTGCCGAAAACATGACATCGAAAACCTCATCACTTTTGTATGTCATGGTTGTAATGTTGAAATATTGGGACCTCAGCGTACAATTTGCTCATCTTGTTAAAATGTCAGTACTGTAAATGTTCAAATTTTAGTTAAAAGGAATATTTTATGAGATACAAATCGCTTCATAATGATTGTTGATTAACTAATTTTGAAGATTACATTAACACTCGTGCAATAAGGTGTGTATAAGGTACTTACACTGTGGTAAACCCATAAATTAGTAGTGTATTTGAAAGAAAATATCTACATAGAAGACTGATCGAAGTTTCATAAAGCAGTATTTTCTCACTTCTAGTTACTGATGAACTTAAGAATACAGAGTTCAGATAATGGGTGTTTACTACCTTTGCCTGTTCTGTAATTTGATTAACTGTAATACCAATCATGGTAGAAAATTTTATTTGAGAAATGTGTTAACCTAGTTCCTTTTTCTATCAATTGTAATAGAATGTACATTTATATGTACATCAGATTCAAATGTGTAGGTTCCTTTAAGTCCCAAGTTTTATATATTATCTTCCTTATTAGTAATTCCTATTGTGAAGATAACTGTGATGATAGAGCTTATGTAAATCAACTTAATTATATATTGGAATCTTCCTTGAATAGGATTGCATTGATTCAAGCTATTTTTCAGAAGAATTTTGACCGCTTAGTCCTGTGAAAGTTCGGTGTTCCTTTCCATTGGCTAAAAATTTAATTTTTAGCAATAAATATTGATCTAGATACAAGGAATACCACTGAACAGGTTGTTCCTACCCGTTTATGAGTTAAATTATTGAGATGTGTGTTTTTACCTTTTAGAAGAACAGGTGACTTAAAATTTAAATGCTTCAAATATAGGCAATTTATCTTCTAATCAAACATTGCAATTATTTTATGTCTGTCTAATATTTTTTAAAGTGTTTCATGTGATTGTTTAAGTTAGCATGTTTATGAATTTCAGTTTTTGACATTCCTTCAATTTCTGCATTCTACTTTATACTTTTTCACAGTTCCTCCATTGTATATCAGATGGTATTAAGCCATTGAGCAAATTTTGGCAGCTCTTTATAATATTTTGTCCATTATTTGTTCTTTCTATTTTCCTTTATTTGCCAGATAATTAAATTGGAAGATTGCAGTGAAAGGACTGTGTCCAGGTAGTTGAGAATTTTTAATCTGTATTCTCAAAAAGATAATAATTATTGAGAGCTACTCATATCTGTTGCTGTTTTACAACATTGGACTAGTTTCTCTAATAAGTAATTGAACTATATGAATATACCTTGATATTAATGAATTAAAGACAGTTTTTCTTAGTTCTTTAAGTACGGTAATATCAGTTAAGTTGCATTAAAAATATGGCATCCTCTATATCTGTGGAAAGTTGAAATACTATGATTGAGTTGCTAAGACAATTTGTTGTCTTATATGTACAGATATGGAAAAATCATAGTTTTTTAGATTTCATGTCAATCGTGTGTATATTTACAGTTATAACCCGACATTGAAATTCGGATTATGAGGAGCTATTCCTGAACAAGTTGATATCTGGGTATTAAACCCTTTTATATTCCTCTTTGGTACTGCTTGTACCTCATCAGTTTCATTTTAGACGAGGATTTTCTGTTGCATTTACAGCTTTTTATCATACTATACATTATTTTAAGTTCATGCATTTTAACCCATTTGCTGTCCCATCCATTAGATTGTAAGGATGACATTAGTCATCTGCAGTGAATAAGCTATCTGTTCCATTATAAAACTTATGTTTAAGAAAGAAATTACTTTTCTGTAGATGATTGAATCAAGTACACTTTTTTGCTGTTGTTATTATATTCTAGTTGCTAGGATTTTGCAAAAATATTTTCTATTTCTTGAATTGCACTATTTTTGCACTGAAAGAAGGCATATATCTGCAAATGTTGAAATTTACGAGTATCTAAGAATGTAAGTATGTAAAAAAAAGTGCCAAATTTACTAAACGTTTTCTGATGAAATTAAATGTTAACGATTTTTTTTTCTCTACAGTAATGAATTTATCAGGCTTAGTTTACTTAATCAAATATAAATTAATCATAAGAGATTGTTATACTACTTAAATATTTTCTATGTAATTTATTAGCAGTGTTAAAATTTTCAGCTACTGCAACGGGCTTATGAACCAAGATCATGGAACACATTTGTACGATCTTATTTCATGAATTGGTTTATTTTGTGTCAGCCCAAATCAATGTCAAGAAATTAATGAATTTCTCTCTATGTTGCTGTAATGCATAAACAATTTGTAGCAAAAATGTTCAAGCATTAAATGATTAATGTCAAAATTTTAGAAACCTTATAAGGTGAGAAGTAATCTAAAGAAATATTTTTCAATATATTTCAGAATCATACATTCTGTCCTCTATAGCTATATACTAAAATAGTGTTTTTACTAATGATAGATGATTGAATGTTACAAAATGTACTATGATTACTTTTCCAGTTGAGGCTGATTTGTATGTTCCCAACACCAGAGTTCCAAAACGAAATAAAGTGGTTTTGCTTTTTGAGAGTAGAATGCAGTTTGAATGGCTTTGTTGATGATTTTATTGCTTTGCCTTTTTAAAAGGCTTGATGGTACTTAAGTTCATATGTGTTATTATAATACCCAAGATGGAGGAAAGTCGTTAATATTACATGAAGAAATGGAGCCTTACCTATTGTTATTAGGAGTAATGAATTCTTCAGATTTTGTGAAATATATTTTCTCTGTGAAAATTCTAGAAAATGCTTAAGATACCTTGCTTTTTTGGAAAAATATTGACATGCAAGTCAAAATCTGGATTTCATTCAAATATGCAGGCCTCAACTGATGTTAGCTGATGCTTGATGCAAATATTCCTTGTAAGAATACTTGTTTTGTCAGGTCTTTATATAGTGATTTTTAACACCAGTGAATTTAGGAAGAGGGATGATAGTGATTCGCTGATTATGAAAATGTCTTTTGGAAATTGAACTGGAGACCATTTTTTTGATAGGTTGGTTGTTTCATGATAAATAAGATAACTCATCTGGTCAACATCACCTAGTGTAACATTGAACCCTACTATAACAGAAAAGGATAAACTCAGCAGGGACTTTAAGCACATACCACTTTAATGAATTTGAATTTCTATGGCCAACTTTGCAAGCCCAATTGGCAAGAGAGAATTTTCATTTGCTCTATTATGATTTAAATCAGTACTAACCTAATTTTGCTTATAATTTTCCCCCATTTCTTTTTCTAAAACTCTTTGGTCAGAAGCATAGGTTTTATTCTCATAGTAATTCGTGACTTACCGTAAACATGTTTTTGAGGCAATTTTTGTAGCAATAATAATGCCAGCAAACTTTTCAGGATTACCTTGACAATTTATTTATCAATTTATAAAAGTAACAGGTAATTTTATGTAAACTTGAGTCTTAGATTTTTTATGGTTTTATAGGATTCTATTTTAAATACTACTTCAACCCAGTTGTGGTTATGATAAATGTACTATTTTACTACTAAATTGAATTTTACTATTCACCTCCATAGGGAGGGAAGTAGATAGTACGACTTTTTCATGTAAATGAAAAAATCCCTCTTAAGTACCTATATATTTATAACTAAGGTTTTTACTTGCTGTTGAATGTTAATCACTGATGAGGACATAGATTAAAGCAGAGCACAGCTATAAAAGAAATCAAGTTGATCTGAAAAAAGTTTTCCTGTTTAGGAAAAAAATGAATGTGAATTGAATGTATCCTCAAATACAAAGACAAATTTTAGAAATAAAGTAATGACAAAAGTTAAAGTTTTATTAAATTTTACTGATCATATCTATAGTGGGTGTGTCAAGAGCTTAGGCTTAAACAATTTCTATATACTGGATTGAGTTCCTTCTTTAAAAATTTTAATTTATTGCTGGAATAGCAAATTAAATAACTGGTCACTTAGCATAATTGATGTAAGTTAATTTATGTTCCATGCAGTCTTGAAAGGTTTTGAATTGCTTAAGATCTTATTTCTATGGCAAGATCCAAAACGTTGTGGTTAATAATAAAAAAAACTGTACACTCAACTTGTAGCATACTGGTGCTGTTTGGTTTAAGAAAAGTTCTTAAATGCATAAATTTGCAACCAGTTTAAAGATGACTCTTGAACCACTTCAGAGATCGATTGAATTTGGCTGGATGATAATTTCAGTTAAACTAACTGATAGCTATGAACTTGCACCTTAATTCTTTCCTTTCTAGATATTTAATAAAATACAAAAAAGAGAACCGTTTTTCAATGGGTTAGCATACATCACCTTCCCAGCATGAATGATGTTTGGCATAGATTCAGCCAACCATTTGGTGCTCAGTGAAATTCATTTTACTCTTCCATATCTGCTTGCTTTATAATCATTGTTTATTTGTAATTGAGATTTACAAGATATTCATTTCCATAACAGTTCTACAGAATTCAGCAGATATTTATGTACCTCAACATAGGTAAAATGTTAACTAACTGTAATTCATTCAGGAACTTATGTATAGCTGAGATGTATTTAAACTGCAAAATATGGGCATTTCAGATACAAGGCAAAAGTTAAGCATTTCTGATGAAATACCACACAAGAAAGGGACTCTTGGGGAAAAGCGACACCTGACTATTGCCAAGAATTAAAGACTATTAAGAGTGCACCAGCGATTAGTAAAAGTAGAATATATGACATTTTGGAGAAGGTACACTTCAGTTTTTGTGCAATATGGTTTTCCATAGGGTCAAGCCTTTAAGCATACATGGATGATACATGATCTTTAAGAGGTCATCCTCAAATGATGTAGTAGAATTTTTAGGATTTAAGAATCTCCCCTCTGTCACAATGTGTTCCATATAACTGCATACCCTAAGTGATTTGGTGTCACAGATTTCCAGACATTTGTTTTTTGACATCATTGAAGGACAACCCAGGCAAGGAGCAAAATGATATGTGAGACATTCATTCAAGGAACAGGATTATCAGGTAATCTGACATATTCATTATTGAGATTGTATGTAGTGCAGGGTAAGAGAAGATTTCCCATCAGAGATATCATACTAATTGCCAATACAGAAAAAATAAGATTGAGAAATAAAAGTCTACTGAAAGCATTCATTGCCATAATGCCACATTCACATGACTTCTCACGAGATCCTTTTTTTTATTAAAAGCATTCCTTCACATGCAAGAGATCTCTGGAATGATAATAAAATGAGTGATAAGGAGTCTATGCCAAGGAAATAAATAAAACTTTAAAAAAGCACCTTTTAATGAGGATATAAAGATATATCTGATTGACCTGTGAATTCCTCTTGGGAGAATTGTAGAAATTCTATAAAAAAGATAAAATTTAAACAAGCAACATCTGACAGATAATTGGGAATCACAATCTATACAGTCAAAAGCTTCACAGAAAAATCAATGGAATTTTCTCAATCTAGGTAGTAATCTTTAGGCGGCTTTCCTTCTAGAGTTAATGTCACTTTCAAAGCTCTTGGATTTTTGGCTTGTCGACGACACTCCATGACACCATTGACCTTGCCACCTGTTCAAAATGGAATTAATTCAATTAGTAAGCATAAAATACTAGATAAAAATTCTAATTACTACTACTACTACTACTAAATAAAAAATACTAGATAAAAATTTCTACTACTAATAAGTATTTTAAAAAATATTAGTTATGTTGTTAAGAATTGTAGAAATATGAGGAATCCTTTACAATCAAACATTTCTGATAAAAATTAGTAATTTAATTTTAATTTGATACCTATCAAAAGAGCTACAGAAAAAGTTAGGACAAAGATCACGCAAACTAGAATGTTACTAAATAGCTAAATCTTGATAACATAGAAACCAATTAAGATGAATTTATGATAATAGTTAGAGACTTTACTCATCAAAACTGAATTTTAAAGTAGGTATCACATAGGTAATGAGAGAAATGACTTTGCAAAATTCCTAGGATGGAATTCCACAAAGTTACGGCTTCATCGATTGATTTCATTAGGTATCACATATTAAATCTACCTGCAGGTTAGATAATAGCATTGAGATGAATCAAAACCAATTACATAAACAATTATCCTTAGGGAATTTTTACCTGAAGACAGTGGAATGGGTTCCTCCAGTAGAAACACTGTCTGCTTCCAATGAGTTGCAGGAGCCAGAGGTGATGTAGACAGCAAAACAGATGAAGAAAGATCAAAATGCACATCAAAGTAACCCACTAAGGCAGTCAAGCAGCCATCTCGTTCTGCAGTCAGCTCAAACGGAGTAGAGAACCAGGCATCAGCTGGGGTACAGGTGTTTAAATCAAGAGAGAGTAAATCTGCTGAATTTGTGAACACAGACTTTTCTGGAACAACCTCAACCATGGCTTCTCTGGTACACTCTCTTCTCAAACAGGACATCTTGAAACCATATACATCTGACCAGAAGCCCACCAACTGTTTGTGGCGATCTAAAGAAAAACAAAAATTTCTAAGGCTATGAAATAATACTTTGCAGGATGATTAAATTAAAAAAGAAATTTCAAATTTGACTTGACAATGTGATTAGAGAGTGAAAGGTTCTGAAGAGATCTGAAGGAACTTTTGGATTGTTCAGCATTAGAAAAGACTACTGCAAAAAGATAACTGTCTTAAGGACTTCCATCTCAATGTAGGAAAAGGATGAGTGCAAGATGCTTGTGATACAGCCTGAAAATTTCTTGAGAATCAGGCTCATGAGAGTTCTGGTTTATTTATGGTATATGATGAGCAAGTTCATGATAGTTCATTATGAGATACTATGGATCTTTGAGCTAAGAACTTAAAATCCTACCCAAAAGATATTCTGCAATACTACTTTTATTCTATAACCCAACAATATTTCCTAGTCTTTTTTTCCTACTGAAAAATGCAATAATAATGCTAATTATTCTTAACCCCTCATAGGCAATTTTCTTTGTTATATGTGACCTACATGAGATACTAATTATCAGACCAACCTTTACCAAGACATGGTACTTTCAAAAGTTACTTCAGGCATGCTTTGAATAGAGAAAACAGGTAATTTCTCTGATAAATTTAAAGAGGCAATTTTAACTCAATAAGTATCTCAATTAAAATGGTAAGGTAAGGCTCCCAAATAAGTAAATTATTCAATCAATATCTCATTATAAAGGAAATACAAACCTTCATCATGGATTCCTATGAGATGCAGGGAACAGCGGTTCGGAAACATCAGGCCATCCTTTATGAGATGTTGATCACGGGCCATTAGTACTGTATCTAACATCCCTTCAAAAAGCAAGAAGTATCCCATCCATTCTGAGACAATAATATCCACACTAGGTAATTCCTTGCAGTCTTCCAGTCTACCCCTCATAACTTTAATCTTACCCTCATGGCCATTTTCTCTGTGATAACAAGAATATTGGAGAACAATAAAAAAACATAAATTAAAATAATAAACTAAAACTTTATACAAACTAAAACTTTATACATATATTTGTCAAATTAAGCTCTTCGAAATATTTTGTGTTAAAACTTTGAGACTTTTTTAAGTAAATAAATTTAAATTCCTTGTAGGAGAAATTTATATGCACTTGTAGAAAAGAATAAAAGTGTACACAGTATAGGTCTCACTGAACTAAAAACAAGAAGATTATGATACTGATCATTGAAAAAAATATAAATTCCAAGGAAATTATGTATTCCCATGCAATAAAAGAAGAATACATCGTAAATGAGAGCATAATCTAATGAAAATAAACAACCTCTTCAATCAAAAGATTGATTGAATAGAAATTATTTGGTTAAACTCTAAAAAATACCTATAAAAATCTTGTCCATAGAAGTTTACAAGAAAAAAATGAAAAAAATTCTGCTTTAATAAAATCCATGTATCAAGGAAGCATCCTTAATCTTTTAATGCCCAGTGTCCCCTTTCAAGGCCAGTTAAATTGCAACTCTTAAGACAAATTTGTGAAGTTGAACTGGCATTTCTCTACACAGCATCTATAAATAACATATTATAGCATCCATTATGCTATCAATTGATGCCCCAAATATATACCGGTGGGACAAAAATAATTTAATTTATGATTCACAATGTTAGTGTCTTTAAAAGAAGTGACTGGGTATTAATGAGTTAATTTATAATCAAGTCTGCCTTTCTTCTGTGACAAAAAATGAGAATTTAGTGTTTCTAGAGAAGTTTACTTAATAATTCTTACCTAACAATATCCATGGCTGAGTAAGCAATCTCTGATTTTTCTATGGCAAAAACTTGCTTCGCCCCAGCTTGTGAGGCAAACAATGAAAGAATGCCAGTGCCACATCCTACATCAAGAACTACTTTACCAGCAACAGCTTCAGAATTTCTTTCAAATGATGACTTGTATGCTTCTGTTCTAGCTTTATCCTTTAATAAAATGAAAATATACTAAATTAAAAATCATTTAAATTTATTTAAAAATTATGTGGTTTATTCTATCAATGACCCATAATCAAATTCAAGTTTCATATAGCCAGTATCTATATTTTTGCAGTTAAATATAAACTTACACTAAGCATTTCATGGTGTATTCCAAAGTGAGCATATGTGCCAAAATAGCTATCATCTTCATCATCATCAACTTCGTCGGAGCCTTGGTGAGGCTTTTTATGTCTTGAATTTGGATCAATATCGCAATCTCCTTTCACCAACTCCTGCATGACTTGCTTCATCTGGCATACAGCTCCGATTATTTCCGTATTTTGCTGCTTCGCGCATTCCAATTCTTTCTTTAATTCTTCAATTTGTGCGACTAAGGCATCTTCTTTTGTGACTGGCACAGGATTCTCGCCATTCTTATCCTCCGGCAATTCATCGAAATCTAAAAATAAAATCACAAATGGAAGTGTCCGAAATAATAATATATACTCCTGCAATAGGGTTATCATTAAATTGGTCGGTTAACTTATAAAACAAACTAATACGAGTAAGGGAAGAGTAAAGAATAAAAATATAGAAATTGTCCTTAAGGTACTTGAGTTAATACACAGGAGTTTGACAATGATCTTTAACACTATAGTAAATACCTAGCATAAGCCATGGATCACCAGGAAGTACAGGTTTCATATATTTCTCATCCTCCCAAAGTAACTCACTACTTTTCATTACAGCGGCAGGTTCTACCTTCTCTGATCTGATGAAATTTACCATTTTGATGTATGAATAACAATCCATTTTAAACTTGCTCTTGAGCGATGAAAGACTGAACTGATGAACGTTTTCACAATGGGATAAAGCATTTTCTATTGAAGAGAGTCCCTCTTTACAAAATATGCATGGGAAAACATACTCTTCCTTCTCTTCTATTTCGTCCCAACCATCGGAATCGCTATCATCAAACATTGCAGAGTAGCTCTCTAAATTAGTTAATCAGTACTTTCTAATAAATGCAGGTGATCGTACGCACAAAGGAAGAATTTTTCGGAAAAAATGGTAAATTATTCCTCTACTCTTGACATGTGTTTTTGAATGACGACCGCAAAGAGCTACTAAATGCGTCAAATCCACATTCCAAAACAAGGCGCAAAAGTTTGATTTCGCTTCGTACGGTCCACGCTGGTAATCGTCAGTGGTAAAGGTGATTTAAGAAGTTAAGAGTGCTTAATTTATAAACAGATGTATTCGGAAAGAGCAGAACTCCAAAAGGTAATTGTAAGAGCTATGAACGCATTATTTATGCCGTCTCATGATCATTACGTTTTCACACACAAAGTTGCCTCAAACATTAGACATTATTAGCATTGGAAAACATAGAGGTGATTAAGTGCAGAATTAAGTGCTATAAAACAAATAAAATACTAGTTTGCTATTCTATAATCTTTTGACAACATCTCTATCCTATTTAAATATTCGCAGTTCTCTTCAAACCAGTTTGAATTTATAGCGGAGTGATTCAGCTCTCATCAGTCGTCACCCCAAAGTTATTATTCTAATTACGTTTGTTCACTGCTTTATAAGGTTAATGCATTAAAGGTTTTGAATGTTATTGCTATTTTCATTCATCAAACAAATCTTTATTTTTTAGCATTCATAATATGATAATCACCTAGGATATCGAGATATTGAACTTCAAGTATGTTGTACATTTGATTCTTTATTGAAGTTTTCTCGGATATGATAAAAAAAATACAGCTTAGAAAGGTGCGGTTGGTTTTCTAGAGGTAAGGTCTTATTGTGTTGATGTTTAAACTTTTATGATTTGATATATCTCGAATAAAAGGCGGTCGAAGATCGATTTTTCTCATAAGGAAATATTTCGTAGCTTAGCATCGGTTAGTAAATCGTCTAAAGCTGTGGTTCTTAACCCTTTAACTAGTTTGCAACTACTGAATTCTCCAAATGTGTTCTTGCATTGTCTTGCAAAAATGTTTAACTTTTATGAGCAGTGGAAAACAAAAATTGGGCTCTGTAAAATTATAAAGGGAAACAGAACTACTGAAATAAATTACTAAAAAATTTCATTGAATAATCTTTTGTTTGACAGTGTAAATATATAGGAAGCAAATCCTTTTTTCTTAATATCTCACACTCTCAGAATCCATGATCTTCTGCTGGTTTATACCACTGGTATAAAAGTACAATGGAACTGGATGGAGTACTAATGCTCCATTAAATAAAGAATTCTTTGAAGAAGGTAATACATACATGCTAACTTAATTATATGTATGTATAGTTTCCTCAGTTATTGTATTCAATCTTATTCTCATGCCACTATACATGGGTGGTCAGAAATGTTTCTGACATTTCGCCATTTCTCGACATATTTTCTGAAAAATCTGGGGTCAGAAACTTTTCAGACCACCCTCATATACTGTAAAATATTTATCAGAGTGGAATAGAGGAGATGAACTTGGATTTTGATTGAACAAAAGTAGAACTCATTCCAGGGTCTAATCTTCAGCTAAGCCTACCCAACTTAAAGCTTTGGAGAAAAACACACAATAAGGGGAGGAGATAAAGAAAGACTAATAATATTTAGCTAATTTAGGTATATCTTTCCATCTTTTCAATATCTTTTACAGCTCATGTAATACTGAAAAAGATTAATCTTTCATCTGTTAAGTAGATGTACAGTCTGCATACTTTATCTTGTGCCCTAGTTATTCTTATCAATCTTCATTGCTTCTTTCTAGTTCTTCATATGCTTCAGCTTTTGTCTGCACTATAGATCTTTCAGCTAGCTTCTTTGCAAGATAAACATTCTTCACTGCATTCAATAATGCTAAAATTAAATAATCTGTAGTTTAAGAAATACAATCTTCTTTATTGACTAGAATACTGAGGAATGATATAACATTTATGTGGATGCATGCATGTATACCACATTAAGCTTTTAAAAAAATAACCCATAAGGAAGTAAATATATACTTTGACACAAAGCACCGAGATAAATAACTGTAATGAGATCTTCTTCAGATTATTTACAGACGACATATTCACATCACATTGATAAAAGTGAAACACGAAAATTTTGACATCAAAACAAGCTGACATTGCGAATGAGATTCCATCAAAATATCATTAAGTTTAAATTTAAAGCTTACTGATAAAAAAATACATTTATATAGATATGTTTTCCCCCTTCATCAAGATGCAAAAAGAAATGCTGACCTAAGCATTGTGGAGCTAATTGAGTCTTTTTACAATGGTGCTGAAAAGACATATGTACAACAAATATTTACACTTTTTAGCTATAATGCATTTTGACTACTGAAAATAAGAGTGGTTACTCCCTCAATTAATCTTAGTTCACATTAATTTAACAGAAAGAGGAAGGTCTACTCTGTAGATTACTTATTGTTATTTTATGGAAGCAAAAGTAGACATGCATTTCTTCTCTACTTTCTTAATACATATATTTGAGTTCTGACAGTGAATATGATGGAACAACATTAATACTGTGCGTTCAACGAGAAATTAAAAACAAAAAATCGATAAATTCAATAAAGATGAGTCTTCTGCATGATTCTCATGAACTCTTCCTGACTCACTTCTCCATCACCATCTTTGTCTGCTTCGTCAATCATTTCCTGAAAGAAAAATTAGGATTCAGGAATTACTTAAATGTGATATCTATTTTGATGAATTGATTAAAAAAACATGGAAAAGCAGTAAATCTTAGCAGCTTGCATAAAAACTGTGGATGAATGCTACCGATGTAATACCAATATGGAAGTTGAATCAAAGAATTCGAGCATTTACCTGTAGCTCCTCATCAGTGATATTTTCTCCGAGCTCTTTTGCAACCCTTTTTAAATTCTTCAAGGAAATTTTACCCGTTTCATCATCATCAAACAGGCGAAAAGCTTTCATTATTTCTTCTTTGGTATCCTTTTCAGCCATCTTTCTGCTCATCAGCTGAAGAAATTGATCATACGTCAATTCACCTGAAATATTTCAGAAAAAACTATTTCCATGCACTCTCTCAAGAGAAAAATAGAATTTCGCTTTTAATATCTTCAATAGAAAAATACCAAAACCTAACAGGTGTGCAAAATCATACTTCAAATAACATTTTTATTCAAGTTTCTAGCACAAATCTAACATGAGAGCTTAAGTTTTAATAGTATTTACTAAAATCAATCCTCTCCTTCAGATCTAGCAACCTAAGAGTACCAAAGAGACATACATAATAGATAATTAGAAATGCAGTGGGGATGCAGTGAGAAAAAACCTATTCATATCAACTGAGTGTTTCTTGGTTTTGAGATACTTATAAGATTTACATCTATCATTTCATTGCAATGAGGGCATTATTGTGTCTGGCAAAATATGGAATAATAGTTACACTGCAACAATGGGTATATGCTATAATATTGCTTTTCTTAAAAAAAACGAGATTTAAAAAAATTAAAACCAAAAAAGTCTTTTATCACTTAAATCTCTGCAGCAAAGTTCAACTTTCTTTTTCAACTATGAAGTAGCATTCACCCTTTTTTCATGCTCCTCATTCTGACGTTTTGCTGAATAATTCTATTAATAACACTGAAAATTAATACCCAGTTAACTACCTAGTTTACTTAATATAGAAATGATTATTTATCCACATAATAAGTCTAACCTCAAACTACGCAATACAAAGTAAAGTACGGCAAAAAATGATGAAGTCCTGTTGGTGAATTGGGCCTATTTTATAGAATTTTTTATAACAATTGAATTACTTGTAAAAAAGTACTGAAATACAGAATACTTACAAGGATAACTTTCTAATTATGGAAGAGCTATATCATATGCATAATTAAATTACAAAGATACTTACAATAGATAATTATTAACTGGGAAACAAAAATATGGCTATGAAATAAAAGTATAAAATCAACTCCAATTGAGAAAATGAGATTTGACTGATATATGTTGTGAAGGTTGTACCATCTTTTCTTATCCTTACCCCTATTTTAAAAGATTGGTCAATTCATCCTGCATGAAAACAAGGAAACTGTAACCCTGAACTAAAACTGTGCACAGTTTCTGAAACATTAAGCCCTGAACATTTACTAATTTAATGGATCATAGAGCTTAATAACCTGTTGATTTGCCTTAATGTCAGTAGAGAAGGCTATTACATTAAAATATTAAATGGAATTTGCATTTTCAACATACCTTCTTAATGAAGGAAATATCTTTACTTATAGTAGTAGTAGAATAGTTGTCAAAACTCTTTTTCAATATAGACTAATATTAACAATCTCTGAAATTTTGTAAAAATTAGGTATTATTTTTCATACTCTAGAGCAAATTTTGATTAATTTATTAACTTACCAGTTCCTTCCTTATCCACTTCAGATATCATTTTCTTGATTTCTTCTTTCTTAGGCTCAAAACCAAGAGCTCTCATGGCCACCTGCAATAACAATGTCTTACTAGTACAGTTCTCATGATTACAGTCATAAAGAGATAATTTTTTACATAAATATCCTCTGCTGTTTTAATAACATATGCCAATTGGTTAGTTAGAGAGACAAAGAATAATAAAAACCAAATTAAAAAGTCGAGAATATAGAATCTCAGAAAAGCATATTAGTGCAGCCAAATCTGTTTCCAATTACCCACAGTTTTTCCCTTGCAAGGTTACACTGACTCTCACTTTGGGTATTTTCTTGAAATGTACTACAGGACAGCTCTAGATCACACTGAATATTACCAAAGGAAAGGTAATAAAGAGTCAAAAGGCATACCTTCAGCAATTTCACCTCTAGTTTTCCAGTGTTATCAGTGTCAAACAAATCAAATGCTGCCTTGATGTCTGCTTTCTGCTCTTCAGTTAGTTCAAACTTGGAAGCACCTGATTTTCGTCTAACACTGGAGTTTGGTTTTGGATAGGAACACTAGTAAAAAAAATATTAAATAAAAGAAAATGTTCATCAGAAAAATTTGTTGTACCTGAGGAGAATTAACATGAACGCTGAAGAACCACTTTTTTGCGTCTTTCCTGATACAAACAAGTAACCATATTAATTATGCTTTCTTGAATGATAGAAATACTGTAAGATTTTACTGAAAGTAACATTAAGCATAGAGGGAATAACATATCTCCATAGGAAATTCAAGATCATTGAAGGTGCAATATAAATAATTTGACGAATTGAATAATAACACTTAAATGACATAGCATTCTAAAAATGGGGATTTTTTTCTTTTAAATATTTTTGTAACCCTTGCGGAAGAATATAAGTATTATTGAAGTCTAAATTGTGATGTTATGGTACTTATAAAAAATTAAAATCTTTGTAGTTTTTTGACACCAATGCTATTTTTGTTTTTATCCAATATATATACGATTTTTCAGTGATTTTATATCTAATAAAAGAAGAAAGTAGAAGTAAAACATACTTACTGGAGAGAGAGAGAGAAAGTATAACCACACATATGGAAAAAAATTGGATGAAAGCAATTGTAATTGAAAGAATTCCATTTGAAAGAAGTAAATTTTTAAAGAAACATATTGTAAAATTAACATAAATATACATGAGCGATTATACAGTCGCAGTTGCAGAAGATATATTAGGCGGTTAGTAATAAAGTAACTTATGAAGAGAGTAAGAATTTAGAGTTTGCCCCATGGACTTAGTGACAAGATGTGAAATGGTAAAACACACCACAACGTATCGGATATAAGACTTAAATGAATATACGTTGCAGATAGCGTTATTACCAGAAGGAACTTTTAAGATGGTGACTGTAAATGCAACATTCTTGAGCTCCATGAAATTTTAATTACCACATGACATATTGCCGTGCAGACAGAGAGGAAATAAACCCGAACAAATACCATGAATTACATTACAGTGACTACAATTGATCAACTATGCGGATGGTGACATTCGTTCAAAGAATCCTCCAATAAGTCTCTTTGTATCATGTCCTCATACCCACATTGAAACATCCACAAAATCTTGCTAACATGCTTTATGCTAACATTGTGTAATTTCTAATTCTCCATAATTATTTAATTACCCATTAATGTATATAGGGACTCGAAAGAGTAGATTATCAATAGTATTCAAAACGATGCATTACCGCATGCCTTACCATATTTTCTGGTGACAGCTGTTAAATATATCGATCTTCAATTAAATTATTAGTTTTAATGGCGAAACAATGACTATTTTGTATTGAAAGTAAGATCTGTTGATGTTGATTGGCGATGTTATCTATGGTAACGTTGAAAACAAACTTGTCTTGTGCTGTCAATAATACGTCACTCGTCTGTTTTACGTGCGCGAAACTCGAACGTGATAGCAGGTTGTAATGAAGTTTATGATCAGATGCCTCTCTGTCAAAGGCAAACGCAGAAAAATACCTCAGGGGAAGATATATTTTAATTTGAATTTAATGGTAATGGTACTATTGAAAATTTATCTAGGCAGGTAGACGCAAAGGAGTGGTAAAAAAGTTGCGGTCACGCATTATTCCTAACATATGTTCAGTGCATTTCAGTCAAAATAATTTCATGCAAGGAATTCTTTGAATAAATTAACTTTAAAAATTTAGCGATTTATTTCGTCGAAGTATTTTCATATGATAAATAGTTTGTTTAATAGACTGGTTGAACATTTTTCCTTTCTTATATTGGTGGTGCTTGCCTTGAAAATAGTCTAGTACTCCTACTCTAGGGTGATTTATTTTGGAGATGAAAGTAAAGATCTAGATGAAGCGGCAATGATTCATGAAGCCAAAAGGATAAAAAAATCCTTAGTATGGATACTCATAACATATTATTTTCAGATTATTGATTAGGAAAAGTTAATCTAATCCTGGAAATAAAGTGATTATTTGGGTGCCTTCTCTATTACAAAATGCAACCAAGAAAAAGTTTGCAAAGAAATTGAAAAAACTGTCTAAATTAAAGGAAAAAGACTTTATTTTAATGATGACTAAAGTATATAAGCTAATCATTATACATTGTAATTTCAAATTGAAATAAGGTATGAAGATGGAATTAATAAGTATGAAATCTTGAAAAGCACAAGAATCTGAACTAAAAGAGAATAACATGGAAAATGCTCCCAATTTGACAAAGATGGAAAATATTATTTGGTATAAATTTCAATGACAAATTATTAAAGCTACAAAATTAACCTTTGTAGGAAGAAGGCCAAGGAAAAAGGGAATCAATTAATAAAAAATTAGCCAATATATGAAAGATAAGAAAAAGTTAGCAGAAGCAAGCAAATAAGTATCAAATTGCCAAATTAAGAAAAAGGAGATATTGTCATAAGATATCTCAAAAACCATTCCAGATCAAATCAGAAAGCTTACTCAAAATTAAAAGCACCTTTGAAAACTTAATACAAAGTAATGTACAGTAAAAGATATACATAATGGAAGAATGTTGACATACAATGAGAATGTGACTGTAAGATATAGAAGATGCCCAAAAATATTAGTATTGCACGTAACTATCGATGAAGATCTTATCGAAAATGAAGAAGGAATAGGAGAGGATTAATTAAATTCACGAATAACCAAATCTGGCATTAAATACAACTAGGGAAACCTGTATTTATGAAAAAGCAGCATGTATAGATGATATACTAGCAGAATTCAAAATTTTAGAAGTACTGGAAGACCTTATGAATACTATCAGAGTTATAAGTAAGCTTAACAACCATAGGATTTTAAAGGTTAAAACTACAGCCATTACAAAACATGATGCAGTAACTGTAACTGATCACTGTAAAAATTATCACTAACTCCAGAATATTAATAAATGTAATACAAAATCGAAAGAAAAAATAGAGAATATGTTTAAGATGAACCGTTTGCTCTCATAAATGGTAGAACTTAGAAGGCGATAACAGTAGCAGAGATGTAATGAGAATGAGTTTTGGAGATCAAGTGTTGTATTAGCACAATAAATTATACATTAAAATGATCCGAATAAATGGTAATAATATCATCAATAGAATAACACTGAAATACGTGAAATAACAGCAAATAACAGAAAAACCACCTATGACTGCTAACATTTTCATCCCTTTTGTAGATTCCAATACTCCGGTACCGTCTAACACATCAACACAGCTCGTGATATTAAAACCTAATTTCCTAAATATTCGTAAAAAGAAAGGTTAGTACATGTGGAACATCTAAATCATTTTAATACAACTGTATCTGAAAATAAATTTGTATTAACATGATTTAGCCGTCTCAATTACTGCTGCAAGGGACGGATGGTCTCGCTCGGCTTTCTCATGACAATTTCGCACTTTCTTTGTTCAGTGTTTTGATTTGTCTGAAGTGATATTTTGAAGACTCAGACGTAAATATGAGCAATATTTATATTCAGGAACCACCAACGAGTGGAAAGGTAAGAATTTTGGAAATATGTCAAGAAAATAAATGTTTTATCTCATCTTATGCTAATTATTTCACTCATTTTATACTCTAGGTTTTACTAGAAACAACTGTTGGTGATATCGACATAGAACTTTGGGCCAAAGAGACCCCCAAAGCTAGTCGTAATTTTATACAACTATGTTTGGAAGGATATTACAATGGCACTATTTTTCACCGGGTGATTAAAGGCTTCATCGCGCAAGGCGGTGATCCATTAGGGGATGGCACCGGCGGCGAGTCAATATATGGAAAACCTTTCCAGGTATTTGCGATCATTTATGAGAGCATTCATCGAAGTTATGCTTTAAAAATGTTTCCTTATGATGTAAAATTTGATGTTTCTCATTTACATTTTTTTGCACACTTTTAGTTATTTGGCAATTCATATTACAGGATGAACTTCATTCACGTCTTCGATTTGCAAGAAGAGGTTTGGTTGCGATGGCTAACGGTGGGGTACCACATGACAATGGATCTCAGTTTTTCTTCACACTTGCAGCCTGTCCTCACCTTCAAGGGAAACATACAATTTTTGGTAAAGTTATGGGGGAAACCTTGTTTAATATGCTGAAACTGGAGGACTCATTGGTAGACAGGGTGAGTAGCATATAGTTTTGAACCATACCAAGTCAGATCATAAACACTTTAATGTCGATTACTAACATTCACCTTATGTTTTCATGTAATTCTCTACAATTAGAATTTTGGAAATTGTACTAATAATATTGATTGCAATATTAAATTCAGTTTCACAAGTGTTTCATCTAGTAAATATCAACTTTTCCACAGGATGATAAGCCATTATACCCCCATAAAATTTTGAAAGCTGTTGTGTTGAGCAATCCCTTTCCTGATATTGTTCCTCGGGTGCTACCTGGCTCTTCTAAGAAAGAAGGAGAAGAAAGAGAAGTATCCCATAAGAAAAAGAAAAGCAAAGCTGGAGTAAAGTGAGAACTTACATTTATTTTCTTGATATTTTCTTGGAGCGAGAAATAATTGTTAAGATAATTTATTCATAAATCATTCTATAATTATGCAGTTATATGCTAACCAAGAGGAAAAACAAAATCTAATGTTCATTGTTATATTTTCAACTAATTTAAAGTAATTCAAATTCCTTTTATGACTACAAATTGCTTGAGATAATAGTAATCTTTAGACAAAACATGCTGCTTTTAAAACCCGTTTCTAGGTTAAAAGGTTGACTTAATCAAAAGAAACGCTAAAAAGTTTTCATGAAGCCTAATAATAGATTATAGTTGAGTTAGTTGCTCAATTCAGAATATCAAGAGAGAGAGAAAGTTAATTATAAATAATTTTCAGGAATGATATTTTTTGTCATTCGCTGATTTTGTAGTGTCTGAAGAATATTTGTAGGTGAATCCTAAGTAACCTAGAAGAAAATTAAATTGTCACAATTTATTTTGCATGGGTCAGAAAAAATCAATATATCCTTAGTTTTTATTCAGCTAAATTCATTTGCTTGTTCAACAAACTTCATTATGATAATGAGTATTACTTGCACCATCGCTATTGAAAAATTTGAAGGTTTCAATATCTAGTGCACGTTAGCAGATTCTTCTCTTCATCATTTCCATCAAGTTTGATTTAAGCCAATGTTCATTTTTGGATGCTCTTATAATTAAGAATATTTTGCTTTTTAGGGATTTCAAACTTCTGTCATTTGGAGAAGAGGCAGAAGAGGATGAGGAGGAAGTTGCAGAGGCCAACAAATTGTTTGCTAACAAGGGAAAGTCAACTCATGATCTTCTGTCTGACCCTAAACTGAGCTCTGAACCTGCAATAGATGAGACCTCTTTGAGGGGATGGAAAGATGAGGGGAGTGGAGAAGAAGATCGTGAGTATGATCGTTTTGGCAAGAAAGATGGGTAAGTAAAAAGAGCTTGCTATGCATTCTGTCATTTTATGCAAAGGTGGCTTGTAGTTGACTGACAATAACATGTCATCTCGTCATACTACTATTGAGACTCCTGATGGCCCATTCCATCTTATTTCTATATTTATATAACCACATGACATTACATAATAATATGTCATAATAATATAATAAGAAATATTTTGAACTGTTTAAATAACTTTTTAATGAGCTTTTCATATTGTAATTTTTAAATGTAAAAATTGTTCTATAGAATTATATTTTAGGTGATGCATTCAGGGATCTTTATTAGTTTTATATATTATATTTTAATTATGTACTTTTCAGTATTATTATACATTTCAAATATTAAATCTATATTTCCTACATTTATTGTATACCTTGACGAATTTTTGTATTTTATTCTAACTTTTATTTACATCTTACTGTGAAAACTTTAAAATTTTATGATACTTCATTTACTTTATTATTAACAATTATTTAAACACTTATAAATATTAAGTTAAAACTGTTTGTTTCCTCAAGTCATTTATTATGAAATAAATTAACATGCAATGACTAGTTTAAGAAATAGCTACCATTTTTGGGGTGTATCTTGGTGGTTACTCTCAATTTTATTATCAATGTAATTGAGTTGTTTTTTCATATAACAGGTTAAAGCTGGAGCAAGTGCGAAATAAGCTGATTGAAGCAAAAAGGAAAAAGGAAGATGCACCAATTGTTCCAGAAGCTAATGCTTCAGATGAAGAAGAGGAGTACACTCTTGGGCAAGACAGAAAGAAAGAGAGCAGCAAGAGAGCGTATGTGTTTCATTGTCTTTTATTTATTACTAATGATATTTGCTTACCATTGGCTTCTAAATGGACTTTTTACTGTATTGCCACTTTCTAAGTTGCATAATGGTTTTGCCTAATTACATTTAATGTTTTGCACTTCAGTATATTCATAATATACACATTTTTATTATAATCTGAAGTCAAACTACATTTCAACTCATTACAGACCTTCTGTTCTTCCTAAAAACCCTAAAAATGCATATATAAAGATAATTCTTAATGATTTTACTTTTGTTTAACACTACAATACCTACCATATTTACCTGATTTTAAAACAAAGAATTTTCTTATTTATCCACAGCGAAGTGTAGGATTGTCTTATATTCATGAACATAAGAGAAAAATTTTTGAGATGTAGCAGGAGATATTATATTTATGTATAGAATAATATGTACAGTAAAATCTATTTTAAAAGCATTTAAGATGCTATCCTACTTAATGTATGTTTTTCTTCTGGTCCTGATCCCTTTCATATAAAACACATGGTAAAATGCAGCTTAAAACACTACTTCCATACCATAGCTGAAAATAACATTTCTTTGTTAAACATAGAATATATTAGATTATACAGAAAGAAGTAACTTTTTACTTTATTGAATTTTTAAGTGAAGAAATTCGTGAAGAGATAAAGAAGCTTAAGAAGGAGATGAAGAAAGATAGAAATCCTACAAAAGAAGAAGAGCCAGAGGAAAATGAACCTTCTAACAAAAAAATGAAGGATATGTCAACTAGTGAAGATAATGAGCTTATGAAAAGTTACAAGGATGAACTAGAAAAGTTTACAGAGAGCCACAAAAAAATCCCACCGAAGGGTATGTAAATTCATGTCAGATAAATTATAATAAATTCTTTACAACTGAATATAACAATAGAAGGAGAATTATTTAGTTCAGCTACCACTAAAATAAGGTATATTCTGAAAGACTGTTGTGGAGAATGATTTCATGTTCAATGAAAATTTAAAATTTTTATATATCCTGTTATTGGATAGAAGTATGAAATTGTGTGAAAGCAGAAAATTTGTTTGTGTTTTGCTAATAGGTTCACAAAAGACTGCTCATGTCAATGAGAATTTCATGTTAACTGAAATTGTGTTAATTAGGGGTTATCTCTTCATCTTGATATACTTGCAACAATAATAGAGCTTACCTTAATCTCAAGCAAATACACCTAAATATATTTATTGGTAGAAAATTATTTACATAGTTTACATGTTTTTATTTAAAATGCAGCAAACTTTAGTGCTTAACTTTAGATACGTAGATGTTCTGAGTTTATCAAAATGAGATTTATTTTTAAGAGGAATCTTACTGAAAACTGATTAACTACTGTGCTTGATATTGGTTATCTATCACAAGAATATTATATCCAATCAATAATCATGCTTTGATTTAGAATGTATTTTTGACCATGTGATAAATTGAATTTTGAAACTTTTCAGGTAACCAGTTGTGATAATTTTAGCTTTAATATTTTAAGTTGTTTATTTATTTGTTTGAATGTATTTTCAAAATTAAAAGGGAAATATTGGATTTTAAAAGTATGTTATTTTCAAAGATACTTTTATTTTTTCTGATCCTGAAAAGCATTTATAGAATCCATTTCATTTTATTGTATTTCTATGTGGTATATTTTATTGATTTATTTGTGGCTAGGTTTTATTAATTATTTATTGTCTCTATATTATTCATGTTATAAAAATCATAACAACATTCACTCTGAACAAATGTGACAAATAATTTGACTTTGCTTTATCAAATCATAAAATTTAAAATCAGTTGTTTTATTCTTTGCATCATAGGTGGGAAAAGGGAGGCTCAGACAATGGCTATGCTTAAAAACTTCCACAAGAGATTGAAGCAAGCTAAAGACAAGGCTATGGAAGATGAGGAAGCTGGTGTGAAAACAGAACAGTCAAATGTAGATGAGGTTGAAGAGGACCTTGATGGAAGAGCTAGTGATAGCTGGTATGTAGGAAATCCTTTGGTTTACTTCATAGAAGATTTGATGTCTAATTAATTTTCAGCTCTATGTGTAGCATGAAATTTCTAATTGTTTTAAAGTTCGCATCAGTTTACCCATTTGGTTAAAAAATCAATAGATCCTCTAAATAGCAAGGCTAGGCCCATGTGGGCCCCTTTCCCACCTCACTTCATTTGTTGATATAACACCAGGATTATTTAAATACAAGAAAGTAAGAATATAGTATGCTAAAATTTCCTTGCAACTTAAGCTTTGCGAAAAATTACACACTGTGGGAAAACATCCATAAAGAAAGGGAGTGAAAAAACTTTCAAAAACATTATTATTTTTTAATTAAACATTCATTATTTATTTACTTATATTATTA
The DNA here is from genome assembly GCA_036926295.1 of Pachydiplax longipennis. Lineage (NCBI taxonomy): Eukaryota > Metazoa > Arthropoda > Insecta > Odonata > Libellulidae > Pachydiplax > Pachydiplax longipennis. The sequence continues at coordinate 27,780,974 of JAVFKF010000019.1, forward strand.
TAAAATTTTTTTATAATTTCAATTTTTAGCCATTAAAATGGTAATGTCTGAAAAAAATCACTCAACCATTTTTTTGCTCAAATATGAATGAAATTTTCTAATATTATTTAATTTAGATATTATTTTACATGTGATGGCTCAATCAATAATTGCAGAAAATATAGCGGTATGTGATGATTTTAAAATAGGTTTTAGTCCCATATACCAAATCCTCAGAATAATTTGAACAATCATGAATTTAGCTCACTCAGAATTTTATACCATTATAGTTTATTCTGATGTCAGCATCATGTATGTTATGCCTCAATAACCAGTTTTAATGTTGAAAATTGATTCTTTTACTTAGGTTGGCTCATAAATTAGAATATGAGGATGAAGATCCTGTTCTTGCAAAAGATGCAAATAAAACCAAAGGTGATGATTGGTTTGAGATTTATGACCCAAGAAATCCGATCAACCAGCGAAGGAGAGAGGCTAGCAGACAAGCAATGCAGCAGAAAAAAAGTGGAGCTCTTGCAAAACATGCTCAATTAAGGTGATAAATCATTAGTAAATGACTCATTGACCCATCATCGGATTTATCCTGAATACATTTCCTGAACTTTAATGACGCGATCATATATTATGTGTGTATCATAATTTTTGTAATAATATTGTTTTGTTTAGATTGTATACATTTTCTTTTATTTTTGAGAATTCCCTTTTCAGCTGATCAAGTTATTTTTAATTATAAAGGAACTGCTGTTAGTTAACAGAAACCTTAGTGTAAGCGAAAACAAAATGTGATCTTCAACAACATGCAAAGAACATAACACAGTCCATGAAATTAAATTAATTAAAAGTAGTAAAAATACCAAATTCTAAACAAGACAGCATTCAAAATGGAAAGGAGGCAAGGATAAGTGAAAATAATTATAAAAGATTGGTTAAGGGCAGGATGAGATTAAGTAAGGGGGAGGGAATAGTGTTGGGAGAAAGGGGCTGATGGGTATTTGTTGAGATAAAGGAGCTGAGAAGGAGGCAGTGGCTGTATGTGTGGCATAATGGAAGATTGGGGTAAGAGTTGAACAAATACACTGCATCCATGGTCCATTAGGAACCTTAAGCTTTAGAAATTTATAGTTTCAAAGCAGAATTATTGTATAGGGTTATTATTAATCCTTTTTTGACTGAGTCTTGATTTGGAGGTATGACTTCAGTCAATTTTTTATCTTGTCCTGATTTGAACAAAAAAAAACTTTCCATGAGCCATAAAAGCATTTGATAAAGCCTGAATCATTTCACATGGAGATATCCTTAGGAAGCAATGCAATAGTTTGGTGAAACAAGAATTTGACTGTACACAGATAAGACTCTGTTATTAATAGAGGGAGAAATGTATTGAGTTTTATCAAAAGTTCTTAGGGAGAGGGGCTTTTGGAGTGAATTTTTTTCTTTGAATTATCACCATCAATGGGTTTATCATGATTTAATTGTTTTTGAATAAAAAATGGAGATGAAGTAACCTTGGGATATTCAGATTCAAAGAAGAATATTGACTTTGTGATGCTGTGAAATCCACGGTGGACATCTCATTGAGAGATAAGGCCTGGTGGGGCAGCATTTACCATGGATGACACATGGTCAACACATCGACTTTGCATTTGTCTTTTCAAGACTGCTGTAATGCTTTACACTTTAATAATGGCTAAGAAACTCATAAAACTGACTAAAACGAAAGTTAAAATCATGGCTGTCATCTCTTCCCTCTTCAAAATTTTATATATCCTGGTTTCTTGCAATCAGAATATGATAATCCTATCATTATATCATTGCTCTGACCTTGAGCAAAATTGTAATACTATGATGTAAGGAAGTAACATCTATTACATTGTTATATTTAGTACAAGGAATAGGTAGTTATAATTTTGAAGAGACAACTTTCAATATGGAAAAAAATGTATGAAATACAAACTGATATTCTTCTTTTCTTCACAATGATAGTATTATTTCTTCAAAATCATTAAAATTTTAACAAATGAAGTTGGATCGATCTGAAAAATTTACATCACTGCACTTCAAAATGGGATATAATTGAGAGCTCATAAATGGTTTTAGAGATAATGGAAATGATGGATGGAGAAGAAAAGTATAGACAAGGGAGGAGGGAAATTTATGGGCAATATTATAAAAAAGAAAAGAAATCGAGCAGGGATTCATCTACTTCTTAGATAATGGTTCCCAAATTTTAGTTGCCCATGTGAGAAGGACAGGGATAACCTAAAACTTTAATGAAGAAGGGAAAAAGTTCATATTGAGCAACAATAAACCCTACCAGGTTCTATATGACAGCAGGTAAAACATCAGTGAGAAATTTACAAGTAATAAGGCGAAGATTTTTTATTATTGCATATTGTATATTAAATTCCTGAATTTAATCCATGAAATTTAAGTGAGGAAAACTTTTTTGATGTATTAGAGGGAAAATGTGCGGCAAAAAGCAGATGAACCCGCTATTAAATAAGATATACATTCTATAGGGAAAACTAAGAATTTAAGCAATTTGTAATCGGAGTGCTCCAGTTTAAGCTTTTTGGGGGAAATTTGAAAATAAGTCATGCCCTTCATGATGAAAAGAATTGACGGTAAGGTTATTCAAAATTTTCAATAAGCACCAATTGGTCTGAATGAAAAAAATGATTTCATTATTTTATGCGAATCCATTCAAATCCGGAGATATAATTTCTACTCTCATTGAGCTTGGATTCGTATATTACGTCATTATTCTGGCAATTGATATGTAAAACTGTAGTTTAGTTATAGATTCATGACCCAGTAATATTTGATCTATCATCTATATTTGAACTATTTATCAATCTAGATCTACTGTTAACGTGACTGTTAACGACAAGTCAAAAAAGATATAAAAATTAACTCGTAATTTGTATTTCTTCACCAATTAAAAAACTCGTGATTCAGTCAGCTAGTGATTAATTGAAATTAAAGATATTGCCATTAATGAATGATAAATTTGCGATCAAGCCTCCGACAAATAAAAACAATAATCTGCGTTCTAATAAAAGCAGATTACTTTGATGCAGTAACAATTATGGCGCGTTACTGCGAAAGATCTCTTTTTAAGGCGCTAAGATTAGGCTGCCTTTTCTATCGGATCTAGTGCTTTATATCGTTCTTAAATGAAGTTTACGTCAAATTTAATCATTCCATCACGAAAATTTAGAGAACAAGAGTTTTCTCATTTCAGGTAAGTGAGACCCATCTCTGATATGATGCAATATGGTTTTTTTCCTAAATCTCAGCGCTTTCATAGGAAATAAATAGTTTTTAATTTAATCTTAAAGGAATCTTTATAGTTATCAAATTAACTTCCTTGCCATTAATTCTTAGAATAGTCGATCTTTACAATCTTATATTATTGCTAAATATCTTTTTATTTAGTGATACGACAGCTGTAAATATCGGAACAATCAATCCCGGTTTTGTTAAATGCAAGTTATTTTCTTACTGAAATCAAGGTCAGTCATGGAATACATTAATGCAAAGTAGATTAATACATTTTTCAGAAGTAAAAAATCAATTATGTTCGCACCAATTTTAAATACGCAGTTTTATTTTTGGTTCCTTTCATTTCTCGTCGTATTATGCAAGATGCATAATGCTGTCAGGCAAATGACCCTCGTCTCTTTTGATCGACTCACAATCAGTATTAGATGATAAAGTAACCACTACAGTATTGATGGGGCAGGCCTTGACCTGTAAAATTTTTAATTCATATTAACAGCCACAAAGACTCATAAATTTGTCACACTCAAACTTGAAAACGGAATCGAAAATAAAACTACATTATTTTCTTGTCACAGTAAGGAAAGGATATCAATAGAAAGGAAATATTTGTAATATAAGTTTATATTAGGCTTTAATGAGGAAAAAGAATTAGATCTAACAACAAGACAAGTGTTAGAGATCTGTCCTGCTGAAATTAAAAGAAAGGCTTGTTTCATTCCTCTGTACAAGATACAGAAATTGAATGCAGGGGAAGATTAATCAAATTCTTTAGACGTTAAGAAGATTATCAAATGTACAAAATCTCATCAGTTACTTCTCCTGAGCTAATTCATTGAGTAACTTGGAATCATTTGTTAAGAACATCATTTCATGAGAAAATAATTCAAAATGAAAGGGAAGGAAAGAATAAAATTTGGAACTAATCCTCTTTATAGTTTTTGAAATATACATCCAGTTTAAGCTTAGGTGAAATACGATTAGGAGTTGGGCAATGAAGCAAAGTTCATTGATTGTTTCAATATAACCTTTGATGAAAGATAAATAAGGGCTCCTTCACCTTAAATGAATCAAATCAAGGTGCATCTGATTCATGTACTCATTGCCTTAAAACCTGCTGAGCCAAACCAAGTTGATCAGAACCAAATCCTCTCTTTTTACTTATCTTCTCTCATTTGCCATTGTGTTTGGTGGTTGATTACCAATTGAATGAGATAGATTCTTAATGGTTGAATCATTTATTGATGTTTATTAAGTTGGGTTCAACATTGTGAAGGTTTATTAATAAATGTTTTATTTATAATATATTTGTGTTGTATTAGTGGTTCTGTAGAGAGCTAGACTAGATATGAAATACAAAACATGAAAAAATATTGTTGAGAGTAATAGAGGAGGAGCTTGGATGATAGTAAGGAAATGGTTAGGACAGGAAGGAAAAAGTTAACATATTACACAATCAATGGTTATGGAAAGACAGTAGCTGACAGAAAAGACAAATAAGCTTCTTAATGGTAGAGTAAGGGGTGATAAAATGGCCTTGGATTCTAATAGAATGATGATCACATGGGCACATGGTATGAAAGGGTGACATAGAGTAGTTTACATATAGTATAGTAGCCTTACCTCAGAAGAACTTTCCTTCTATAAATTAGGTCATTGACTTTCATGTCTCATATCTTGATTTATATTCTTTAATATTGAGAGCCCCATCCTACGGAAGATCAATGCAGTGATAAGTAAGTCTAGCCAAGAGGAATACTGAGAAACTGAGTAAAAGAAAGGAAAAAAGACTGAAATTTTACAAAGATAGATTTTCCTTATCATGGATGACTAACTTTTGCATTATTTCATTAGCTGATATCAACGACTGATCAGTAAAGTGAAGACTCTTGCATTTGTTCAAAATTAGAGGTAGCAATGTGATTCATATGAGTATATAAGGACATGTTCAACTTTTTCAACCGACTTCCAACTAACAACTCATATTCCAACTGACATGTTCCTTTGGTTTCTTTTTGGAGATATGTTGAGAGTTTTGAAATATTTTTGTGTGCTGATAGGTATCATAGAGAAATAAGTTTTAAATGGAAGGTTAATTTTGTATTTATCAGCGACCTGGGTAGTTCTCTTGTTATATTATGAGGCATAAATTAAGAAACTATGTAATGTGAGATAAGATGATTTTTACCAAAATAGTGAACACTTTAGTTTCATTTATGAATTTATTTACAAATATACGAAAGTAATAATATTATTTTCAAGGAGTAAAAGAACCATCAAATGGGATTCAAATGTGTTGCACACATATATACAAATACCAAAAAATAAATTTCTCAAAGAAGAACATCATTGTCCTTGATAATTATCATCCTGAAATGGCAGATTGCATTAGTTTTTCATTTACCCAAATTTATACATTTTTAGCACCTTTCTTGATTTCTCTGCCTATTTCTTCCTCTTTGTACTTGAGAATTTAGTAAATGTTTAATACAGGTTGAAACACTATGTCATACATTTTGGAGAACACACAATTACTCTTTCACTCTTTGATACAGTCTTCCATCTATTCCTCAGTTTGATCACAACAAATGCAACAGTTCCTAAAATAGTTAAGGATGCAATAACCACCCCTCCGATCATCTTAGCACCAAAAATATTTCCCAAATCATCAGTCACATTAGGGAGTTCTTCTGGAACATGCCGTTTAACTCTTGGCTGTTCCTGTTCATTTGGACCAACTCTCAAACCACGAACACCAAGTGTGATGGAAACCACTTGCTTCAAAGGAGCTTCTCTCTTCCTTCTCTCCAGCAAGTGAGTCTCCTCATCATGCTGAGCTCCTTCATCTGGTTCATAACCTTCTACGAGAGTATCATCTGAAGTTTCTCTTTTGCCAAAAGGCCTTCGTTTAGAAGGTCTTCCCCTTTGGTATTGCCCTGAAACAAAAATGATATCAGTAGATAGATAGTCAAGAACTAAGTGTGCATGAAGATAGAATATACACTTTTCTATCATTATATTAATCAATGTAAGATTTTTCAATGTATTTCCATATAATTTACCAAGGAATTCTTTTAAAATTCTTACTTTTAATGGGACAATAGATGCACCTTTTCCCAAGATTATTATTATTATTATTGTACAAACTGCAGGTAGGCTGAAAGCCTGTTGGCAGTTTTTTTATACCTTTTATAACATATCAGTGATAAACATTAACAAAAAATACATACAATAATTACCATACAAATATGATAAGCATACAAATATGATAAGCATACAAATCCCACATAATGACTCCATACATGTATTTACCTTACAACTAAATAATTATGTATTATGTTGAGCTATCTTATTAGGAAAGATTAATTTTTATGTTTTGTAAAGATATTACAGGTTTGATTGAAAATGATATGACCCATATCTCAAATAATAAGGAAAGTTGATTATCACCATTTTACTTCAATTACAGATTAAAAGGAAAAGGATCTGTATAAGTGGTTATCAAAGTGACATTAGTTAGGTTATTTCTCTGAATTATATTTGAAATATATTTTAAATATCTGACTAAATAAACAACAAAACATTATTATTGTCTATAATCTGGCTGAAAAATACCACCCATGAAAACATTCTCTTCCAAAAATTTTAGCAAAGATATGATAATTATGAATGATGTGCATACTCACAGGAGTGGAAAGAGTGATATTGTGGATCTTGATCTTTTGAATGATAATCATCTCCCCCTCCATATGTAGGTGAAGTTGTTGTAGGCCTTTTAGTGGTACCAACACATTCAGGCCTTTTTGAGCCAAATTCACATACAACTTGTGGCTTCTTAGTGGTGCAGCGTGGGTCTGTAGAACCATCTGAACATAGAGGCACTGCAGTATTTATATTGGAACTAGGATCTTCGGTACAATCTATGCTTCCTGGGTAACATCCTGGCTTCTCAGTTGTGGTAGTGGTTGTGGTAGTCGTTGTGGTAATGGTTGTGGTGCAGCGTGGATCTGTGGAACCTGGATAGCATACAGGTCTCCTGGTGGTAGCCCTTGTTGTTGTAATTGGAGTACACCTTGGATCATTACTTCCTGGGTAGCATAAGGGTCTTGAGGTTGTCTGAACACATCTAGGATCTGTACTTCCAGGGTAACATATCAGTCTTGTAGTGGATGGAGTGTCGGATGAAGTATGGCACCTTGGATCAGTTGTACCTGGGTAGCACAAGGGTTTTTTCGTTGGTTTAACTGTGGTGGTATAAGTCTTGCATCTAGGATCATTGCTTCCAGGAAAGCAATCGAAAAATGTGGTTGTTCTCAAAGTTGTGCTTTGAACACAACGTGGATCATTGCTTCCAGGATAACATGGAGGTTTACTAGTTTCTGGTGGTAGGTAGGTAGGAGGGAATTGTGTGGGACATCTTGGATCAGTACTTCCAGGATAGCAGTTAGGTTTAGAGGTAGTCGGTGGAGGTGGACAACGAGGATCTTTACTGAATGGGTAGCAAATAGGAGCTGAAGTAGTAGTTATCTGAGGGCATCTAGGGTCAGGACTGCCAGGATAACAATTTGGTTTTGGAGTTGTTGTTGGTTTAGGACATCTAGGATCTGGACTCCCAGGGTAGCAATTAGGGCGCTCTGTGGTTGTTGTTTGTGGACATCTGGGATCAGTGCTTCCTGGATAGCAGACAGGCCTAGATGTGGTAGTGGTGCGTGGACACCGAGGATCATTGGATCCTGGATAGCAGTTGGGTCTTGGAGTGGTTGTTGGTTTTGGACACCTGGGATCTGTACTTCCTGGATAGCAGTTTGGCCTCTCTGTGGTTGTTGTTTGTGGACACCTAGGATCAGTGCTTCCTGGATAGCAAACAGGTCTAGATGTGGTGGTTGTTGTACGTGGACACCGAGGATCATTGGATCCAGGGTAGCAATTGGGTCTTGGAGTGGTTGTTGGTTTTGGGCATCTGGGATCTGTACTTCCAGGATAGCAATTAGGTCTTGGAGTAGTAGTTGGTTTTGGGCACCTGGGATCTGTACTACCAGGGTAGCAGTTCGGGCGCTCTGTAGTTGTGGTTTGTGGACATCTTGGATCAGTGCTTCCTGGATAGCAGACAGGTCTAGATGTGGTGGTGGTTGTACGTGGACACCTTGGATCATTACTTCCAGGATAGCAGTTAGGTCTTGGAGTAGTAGTTGGTTTTGGGCACCTGGGATCTGTATTACCAGGGTAGCAGTTCGGGCGCTCTGTAGTTGTGGTTTGTGGACATCTTGGATCAGTGCTTCCTGGATAGCACACAGGTCTAGATGTGGTGGTGGTTGTACGTGGACACCGAGGATCATTGGATCCAGGGTAGCAATTGGGTCTTGGAGTGGTTGTTGGTTTTGGACATCTGGGATCAGTACTACCAGGATAGCAGTTAGGTCTTGGTGTAGTTGTTGGTTTTGGACACCTGGGATCTGTACTTCCAGGATAGCAGTTTGGCCTCTCTGTGGTCGTGGTTTGTGGACATCTAGGATCGGTGCTTCCTGGATAGCACACAGGTCTTGATGTGGTAGTGGTCGTACGTGGACATCGAGGATCATTGGATCCAGGATAGCAGTTGGGTCTTGGAGTGGTTGTTGGTTTTGGACACCTGGGATCAGTACTTCCGGGATAGCAATTTGGCCTCTGTGTAGTAGTTGTTTGTGGACATCTGGGATCTGTACTCCCAGGGTAACATCTTGGCTTTTCTGTGGTTGGTGGTAAATATGTAGAAGGTACCCTTGTTGTAGTTTTAGGACATCTGGGATCATAACTTCCTGGGTAGCATATAGGCCTTGCAGTGGTAGTTGTCTGAGGACACCTAGGGTCACTACTGCCAGGATAGCAAACGGGTCTTGGAGTTGTTGTAGGCTGAGGACATCTTGGATCAGTGCTTCCAGTATAGCATCTTGGCTTAGCAGTTGTTGTTGTTTGAGGGCATCTCGGATCCAAGCTTCCTGGGTAGCAATTTGGTCTTGGAGTGGTTGTTGGTTTTGGGCATCTGGGATCTGTACTTCCAGGGTAGCAGTTCGGGCGCTCTGTAGTGGTGGTTTGTGGACACCTTGGATCAGTGCTTCCTGGATAACAGACAGGTCTAGATGTTGTGGTGGTGCGTGGACACCGAGGGTCATTGCTTCCAGGGTAGCAGTTGGGTCTTGGAGTGGTTGTAGGTTTTGGACACCTGGGATCGGTACTTCCAGGATAGCAAACAGGTCTAGATGTGGTAGTGGTTGTACGTGGACACCTAGGATCATTACTTCCGGGATAGCAGTTGGGTCTTGGAGTAGTTGTTGGTTTTGGACACCTAGGATCTGTACTTCCTTGATAGCAGTTTGGTCTCTCTGTGGTTGTTGTTTGTGGACATCTGGGATCAGTGCTTCCTGGATAGCAGACAGGTCTAGATGTGGTGGTAGTTGTACGTGGACACCTAGGATCATTGCTACCAGGATAACAGTTGGGTTTTGGAGTGGTGGTTGGTTTTGGACACCTGGGATCAGTGCTTCCAGGGTAACAGTTTGGTCTCGGAGTAGTTGTTGGTTTTGGACACCTGGGATCTGTACTTCCTGGATAGCAGTTTGGCCTCTCTGTGGTTGTGGTTTGTGGACATCTGGGATCGGTACTTCCTGGATAGCAGACAGGTCTAGATGTGGTGGTGGTTGTACGTGGACACCTAGGATCATTGCTACCGGGATAGCAGTTGGGTCTTGGAGTGGTTGTTGGTTTTGGACACCTGGGATCAGTACTTCCAGGGTAGCAGTTGGGTCTTGGAGTGGTTGTTGGTTTTGGACATCTAGGATCAGTGCTTCCAGGGTAACATACAGGCCTTTGTGTAGTGGTCGTCTGAGGGCACCTAGGATCAGTGCTTCCCGGATAACATACCGGCTTAGGTGTGGTCGTCGGTTGGGGACACCTTGGATCCTTGCTTCCTGGATAACATATTGGTTTTGATGTTGTCGTTGTTTGAGGACATCTTGGGTCAGTGCTTCCAGGATAACACACAGGTCTAGGGGTAGTGGTTGGCTGTGGGCATCTTGGATCTTTGCTACCAATGTAACATGGTGGCCTGGCTGTTGTAGTTTGTGGTTTACATCTTGGATCATCTGATTCAGGGGTACAAAACGGCACCCTGGGCGTCGTCGGAGGAGGATATGGTGTTGGTGTCTTGGTTGTAGTAGTTGTCTGTTTACACCTTGGATCTGTGCTTCCAGGGTAGCATAAAGGTTTTGGTGTAGTAGTCGGCCGAGGGCAGCGTGGATCAGTGCTACCTGGGTAACATAGAGGTTTAGGTGTGGTAGTTGGCTTAGGGCATCGTGGGTCATTGCTGCCCGGATAACACACCGGTCGTGGAGTTGTTGTTGGTTGAGGACACCTAGGATCACTGCTACCTGGATAACATACTGGTTTAGATGTTGTAGTAGTCTGTGGACATCTTGGGTCGGTACTTCCAGGGTAGCATCTCGGCTTAGCTGTGGTGGTTGGTTGAGGGCACCTTGGGTCCGTACTTCCAGGGTAACACACAGGCTTTGGTGTAGTGGTTGGCTTGGGGCACCTTGGGTCATTGCTTCCTGGGTAACATACAGGCTTTGCTGTTGTTGTAGTTTGAGGACACCTGGGGTCCGTGCTTCCGGGATAACACACAGGTCGTGGTGTGGTTGTAGGTTGGGGACATCTGGGATCTTTACTTCCTGGATAACATACCGGTTTTGGAGTTGTAGTTGGTTGGGGACATCTCGGATCTGTGCTTCCTGTGTAACATCTTGGTTTAGCTGTTGTTGTTTGAGGGCACCTAGGATCAGTGCTGCCAGGATAACATACTGGTTTCGGAGTTGTTGTAGGTTGTGGACATCTTGGGTCGGTACTTCCGGTATAACATCTCGGTTTCGGTGTGGTAGTTGGTTGAGGACATCTGGGGTCAGTACTACCTGGATAACAGACGAATTTGGTAGTTGTCTGCGGGCATCTAGGATCTGTGCTACCTGGATAACATACTGGCCTTGGCGTGGTTGTCGGTTGTGGGCAACGTGGGTCCTTACTTCCTGGATAACAGACGAATTTGGTGGTAGTTGTCTGTGGGCATCTAGGATCAGAGCTGCCTGGATAACACACTGGCCTAGGTGTTGTTGTTGGTTGAGGACATCTGGGATCCGTACTACCTGGATAACAAACCGGCTTAGCTGTAGTGGTTGTTTGTGGACAACGTGGGTCAGTGCTTCCAGGATAACAAACGGGCCTAGGTGTTGTGGTTGGCTGAGGGCACCTTGGATCTTTGCTACCAATATAGCAATTAGGCCTAGCTGTTGTAGTTTGTGGTTTACACCTTGGATCATCAGAACCAGGGATACAAAATGGCACTCGAGGTGTCGTCGGTGGAGGATATACCGTCGGTATCTTGGTTGTAGTAGTTGTCCTAGGACATCTCGGATCAGTGCTCCCTGGGTAGCATACCGGTTTTGGGGTAGTTATTGGTTTTGGGCATCGTGGATCGTTACTTCCTGGATAACACACAGGTTTTGGTGTTGTTGTTGGCTGAGGACAACGTGGGTCGGTGCTACCAGGATAACACACAGTTTTTGGAGTTGTAGTAGGTTGAGGACAGCGAGGGTCTGTGCTACCTAAGTAACATACTGGTTTGGGTGTGGTTATTGGTTTAGGACATCTAGGATCCGAACTGCTAGGATAGCAGACTGGTTTTGATGTAGTGGTTGTCTGTGGGCATCGTGGATCAGTGCTGCCTGGATAACATACCGGTCTCGGTGTCGTTGTCGGTTGTGGGCACCGAGGGTCTTTACTTCCTGGATAACAGACAAGTTTGGTAGTAGTCGTCTGCGGGCATCTAGGGTCGGAACTGCCTGGATAGCATACGGGCTTAGGTGTTGTGGTCGGTTTAGGGCAACGGGGATCTGTACTCCCCGGATAGCAGTTTGGTTTCGGTGTTGTTGTTGGTTTTGGACATCGGGGATCAGTGCTCCCAGGATAACATACTGGCCTTGGCGTGGTGGTCGGTTGTGGACAACGTGGGTCAGTGCTGCCTGGATAGCAGACAAATTTGGTCGTAGATGTCTGTGGGCATCTAGGATCTGTGCTGCCTGGATAACATACTGGCTTTGGAGTGGTTGTGGGTTGTGGGCAACGTGGGTCTTTACTTCCTGGATAACAGACAAATTTGGTGGTAGTTGTCTGCGGGCATCTAGGATCTGTGCTGCCTGGATAACATACTGGCCTTGGCGTGGTGGTCGGTTGTGGACAACGTGGGTCAGTGCTGCCAGGATAACAGACGAATTTGGTCGTAGTTGTCTGTGGGCATCTAGGATCTGTGCTGCCTGGATAACACACTGGCCTTGGCGTGGTGGTCGGTTGTGGACAACGTGGGTCAGTGCTGCCTGGATAGCAGACAAATTTGGTGGTAGTTGTCTGCGGGCATCTAGGATCTGTGCTGCCTGGATAACATACTGGCCTTGGAGTCGTGGTCGGTTGTGGGCAACGTGGGTCCTTACTTCCTGGATAACAGACGAATTTGGTCGTAGTTGTCTGTGGGCATCTAGGATCTGTGCTACCTGGATAACAGACTGGCTTTGGTGTGGTTGTTGGTTGTGGACAACGTGGGTCAGTGCTGCCAGGATAACAGACGAATTTGGTCGTAGTTGTCTGTGGGCATCTTGGATCTGTGCTGCCTGGATAACAGACTGTCCTTGGTGTTGTTGTTGGTTGCGGGCAACGTGGGTCAGTGCTGCCAGGATAACAGACGAATTTGGTAGTCGTCTGCGGGCACCTTGGATCTGTGCTGCCTGGATAACAGACTGGCCTTGGTGTTGTTGTTGGTTGCGGGCAACGTGGGTCAGTGCTGCCAGGATAACAGACAAATTTGGTAGTTGTCTGCGGGCACCTTGGATCTGTGCTGCCTGGATAACAGACTGGCCTTGGTGTTGTTGTTGGTTGCGGGCAACGTGGGTCAGTACTGCCTGGATAACAGACTAGTTTAGTGGTAGTTGTCTGTGGACATCTAGGATCCGTGCTGCCTGGATAACAAACAGGTTTTGGTGTTGTAGTAGGCTGGGGACATCTGGGATCGGTACTCCCTGGGTAGCACACTGGTCTGGGAGTTGTTGTTGGCTGCGGACACCGCGGGTCGCTACTACCGGGGTAACAGATTAGTTTCGGTGTCGTTGTTATGCATTCAGGCTCTGTACTTCCAGGGTAGCAGAATGGTATGGATGGCTTCGTGTGTGGAGGATATGTCATTTGTGGAGGAAACGTTGGAGCTGGCGTAGTTCTCGGGCACCTTGGGTCTTGGCTTCCGGGATAGCAGACAGGCCTGGATGTTGTGGGAGGTGGTGTAGGCCTGGGACATCTAGGATCTTGTGATCCCGGATAGCAAACTGGCTTAGCCGTCGTTGGTGGTGGTGTTGGTCTAGGGCATCTCGGATCTGTGCTCCCCGGATAACAAACTGCCTTTGGTGTGGTTGGAGGAGGCGTTGGTCTTGGACATCTGGGATCCTGCGATCCTGGATAACAAACTGGCTTTGCAGTGGTTGGTGGTGGTGTAGGCCTTGGACATCTAGGATCTTGTGATCCTGGATAGCATACTGGCTTTGCAGTCGTTGGTGGCGGTGTAGGCCTTGGACATCTAGGATCTTGTGATCCTGGATAGCATACTGGCTTTGCGGTCGTTGGCGGTGGTGTTGGTCTCGGGCACCTTGGGTCTGTGCTTCCCGGATAGCAAACTGGCTTAGCCGTTGTTGGTGGCGGTGTAGGCCTTGGACATCTAGGATCTTGTGATCCTGGATAGCATACTGGCTTTGCAGTTGTTGGTGGTGGTGTTGGTCTCGGGCACCTTGGGTCTGTACTTCCTGGGTAACAAACTGGCTTTGCAGTCGTTGGTGGCGGTGTAGGCCTTGGACATCTAGGATCTTGTGATCCCGGATAGCAAACTGGCTTTGCAGTTGTTGGTGGTGGTGTTGGTCTAGGGCATCTTGGATCTGTGCTTCCTGGGTAACACACTGCCTTTGGTGTGGTCGGAGGAGGTGTTGGTCTTGGACATCTAGGATCTTGCGATCCTGGATAACAAACTGGCTTAGCCGTCGTTGGTGGAGGTGTTGGTCTCGGGCACCTTGGGTCTGTGCTTCCCGGAATGCAGACTGGCTTTGCTGTTGTGGGGGGTGGTGTAGGCCTGGGACATCTAGGATCTTGTGATCCCGGATAGCAGACTGGCTTAGCCGTTGGTGGTGGTGGTGTTGGACATCTTGGGTCTTTGCTTCCTGGGTAACAAACTGGCTTAGATGTCGTCGGTGGTGGAGTTGGTCTCGGACACCTTGGATCAGAACTTCCTGGGTAACACACTGCCTTTGGTGTGGTTGGAGGAGGCGTCGGTCTTGGACATCTAGGGTCCTGCGACCCTGGATAGCACACTGGCTTTGCTGTCGTTGGTGGTGGTGTTGGTCGAGGGCATCTTGGGTCTGTGCTTCCCGGATAGCAAACTGGCTTTGCTGTTGTGGGGGGTGGTGTAGGCTTGGGGCATCTAGGATCTGGTGATCCCGGATAGCAGAGTGGCTTAGCCGTTGCTGGTGGTGGTGTCGGACATCTTGGATCTTTGCTTCCTGGGTAACAAACTGGCTTAGATGTCGTCGGTGGTGGAGTTGGTCTCGGGCATCTTGGATCTGTGCTTCCCGGATAACAAACTGGCCTTGCAGTTGTTGGAGGAGGCGTTGGTCTCGCACATCTGGGATCCTTGCTACCAGGATAGCAAATTTCTTTTGGTGTTGTTCTAGTTGGTTTACACCTTGGATCTAAACTATTTGGCCCACATATTGCGGTTGTTTCATATCCAGGGCCCGGAGTGCTGAATGTAACTGGTGTTGATGGTTCTCCAGAGCATCTTCCTTCACATTCTCCAAGACATATCTATGTCAAAATAAGAGTTATGGAAGTATTTATTAACTCAAGCTATGGATCGGATGGTTGATGTATATAATTTTATGAAATTATGAAATTTTATACATGTTGTTTTATAGAATGATTGGTTACAAATTGGGACATTAATCATATCGATAGATAACCACATTCGTTTGCCTCGTTTTGAGGTTCAAAATTCTTCTTGGTTATTTTTATGCTAAGAAATCTGGTACGAATCATAATCTTCAATGATTGTTTTGAAATCAGGGAAAAATATCCTATAATTTTGAGTCATCTTATTAATCAGTATGTCAGCCTTGAGATTTTGATTCAGAAATTAATAATTTAACGTTTCTTGGATATAAATATAATCACCTGTTTTCTCTTTACTTCAAATGATATAGATAGGCCCATTAGTTTTAGTTCTATGATAATCTTGATTGCATTGATTTATATTCTCATACGTTTTCTTCATCAATGTTAAAATATATATTTTTCCATCCTTGTTGTCCTCTTATGTCAAGTTAATTTGACTGGTGAAGCATATTTGCTTGTAATCTCGAATATTCTGTCGAATATAAACTTGAACCAACATTTAGCTGATCATTAAGGTGTCATTTTCTTCAGTAGGTTATTGAAAATGATCATATTTATGAAAAATAATCTTAAACTTGATAATCTCAGTGGTTATTTCCTTTTTTTAACGGTGCTTTTAGGAAGGCGTATATTTTCTATGTTTATAATTCTCCATGCTGTATTCACTGAATAAATCTTCAGATTATCAGAAATTCTTCAACAAGATTCCGTAGTACAAGAAATTTTTCATCGCCGATAACTTGATTCTTGGCTTGATTTTTGTAATTTATTTTTGGTAAAATTTATATAATTATAGAGACCAAGGCAAATAATTTTCTTAGAATTGAAGTAACTTGGAAAAAAATAGATAATCAGACTAAAACAGGACGATTGCAACAGTTATTAATAGTTTCAGATAACATTTATAGAAAGATTTATGACAGTTCACGATTTAATATTAAAAGAGGAACTATGAATTTTAAGGATTGGAGAACAAATAACTTTGTAATGTTTCACTGTATTTTTGTTATGAATGCAACCGGTTTCGACTTCAGGAGTCATCATGAAGCACTGACAACAAAGTAAAAATGACAACAACCCTTACTTCTCCCACTCATTAGTCTACTATTGTAAAAACTGTCGTTTGTACTTTTTTGTCGGTGCCCGATGTTTTTCCATCCTTCTTATGGAGTTTCTCAAAGTTACGGCTTCAATCATCGATTTTAAATGAATATTATGCTGAGCAATCTCGAGAAATAAGTGCTAACAGTAAAACAGCAAGACTGTTTCTTATTTTTAAGCGGTTGCGTAGTCAAACATAACGAACAAATATGATTCCAGGTTTAGTATTCTTAGCAGAATTCAGTATATTTCCAGTATATATTCGTTGTCAACCTACCTCTATGTTACAGGTGAGGAAAACTTGCATTTTGTCAGGGAATTTGAACGCAGTAATGTTGTTGAAGGCTATCACACTGGCTCCGCTTTTCCCCGTTTGGTACGTTCGCCTCCAAAAGTGGATCAGTTTCTGTTTCCTAAAAATAAATATCGATGCATTAGTACCTTTTAGATTTGTATCCTTCCTCAGGCAAGGTAGGGATTTTAATTTTGTTAATTTCATCATCATAAAGGTCTGAGAACCTGTCTGTTTCTTGTATATCGTGCGAATTTAACTTCGAGCAACAGCTGTACGAAGGAGATAAAATAAATTACAGAGAAGTTGACTAATTACATTGAATTAGATGAAAATGGAATTCGGTGAAATTGTGTGAATGATCGTTGGAAGTTAGAGACTGTTTTAACTTTATTATTTGCGAAGACGAAAAGCGTTTTCCTTGGCAGTAATTTAGTATACAAACATAGATATCTAAAATTTAAAATTGGATAAAAAAAAGGGGATATTTGGAAGTAGTGGTAGGCAAAAGATGGAATGAAATTCTAATGGAAACGTGTCTAGAGCATTTCAATATACTCCCAATACAACTTGAATGTAAGCACTATGGGAGAAAGATTAAGAAACAGGAAAAAAACAGAGATTTGTATAAGAGTCCATGAGAACTGTACGAAAAATTCAATATTAAACGGTAATGATAAAATGAAATAGAAGTTGATGAACAAGTGTTGGCTGAAAATTAGATGGATGACTGTGGTTTCTACTTTTAAACGCAATCCCCCTATTGAGGGGGTACTTCTTTATCAGATAGCTTTGATAAAACATTCGATAACATATTTAGTCTATATAGTGAATGCAAGTCTTTCCGGTGTTTCAAAGCCTGGAAACCACCGCTGTAGTGAAAATTTTATAATTAACCCTATGAAATGTTTGGAAAATGAATATGGTACAGAGACCATTGGAGTTTCTCCAGTCCCTTTTGAATTGCCATCAGAAGGTGAAATAAATTTCACCATTATATATCAAATTCTTACATAGAATAACATTAAAAAAATTGTGTTCAATTGGATTTGGCGATCACTTTTGTGTGATTATTAACTTCACAGGGCACTTGGTTTATTTTCATTTCATTTGCGGCTAAGTCTATAAAGAGGTCAAACAAGATTTCTTGGCCAATTTCAAGCAAGGGTTATTATTTCGGGAGATGTTTGTAGTGATCTGAGTAGGTTTCAGATAGTATAAAGCTTCCACTCACTTAGGACATCCTTCCGTATCGGTGAGCTGCAACTTGTTCGTTTCTGGAGATTCGTAGTCTTCTCCATCATATGCCCAACAATCTCTCACCCTCAGGTCATATAAGTTTTCTTCGTCCTTCAGGTACACGAGTATGGTAAGAGTTTCGCCAATTTTGATCACCTCTTCGAGCGGAGAAGTCTAGGGAAAGGGTAGAAAAAAAGGTTAATGTGGGTACATTAACATAATATAATCTTTACTAATACTACTATTATATTTCTATTTCGTCCAAAAGCCTTCAGTTGTAGCTATAATATAGCCCATGGGGATTCAATGAGTCAAAATGTTTCCCCGGCATTTTAGGCTCTTTGAAAGTTTACGGCGCTTTTAGAATGCAGAATTTGGTTTGGAAGATGCCTTTTTCTGAATTTTGCACTCAAAGTAGATAAAATTTCGATACTCCTCGTTCATTAACTTCCATAACCACGAACATTTTCGATCTACGTATCGAAGTACCGCAACTTTTCGCGGGATCTCCACGTGGAAAGTTTTTATTGCAGAAAAATAGAAATAGTGCGTAATTTTCTTGATATATTTAGAAGAAAGGGCTCATCCTCTCTTTCTGCCATAAATTTATTACGCATTAACAATTATTCAAGGGATACAATTTAAAAGAATGTTTCTGGTGATTCATACTACTAGAAGATTTCATGTAAAATACTATCAGGGATCGAAAAAATAATAAATGTAAGGAAGTTTTTGTTTTTTGGTTTTTAGATATATCGTGCGCCGAATAAAATATTTAAGTGGGATTTTTGCATATTTCTGGTCCTCCAAATAATACAGCATACCAGTTTTACTACTATATTTTTATTTCGTGTGAATATGCCTTCAGATGTAGCTATGATAGATAACTATGGGAAATCAAACTTCGAATAAATAATCTTCGTAAGGGTAGGACTCAGATATGTATGAATTTAGGCGTAAAATTATTTTACATTTTAATTTTATTAATTTAATTAATATTTTATTTTAGCTATTATTATCAAGTTATCATTTTAATTCATAATTAAAAATATATGGAAAAATTATTTAATCAATTTTTTCAGATACTTCGTTACCTGTTTGAAATACTACTTATTTCAGATACTATCAAACCCAAGTAGACTTAAAATGAATCAAATAGACACTTTGGTG
Organism: Pachydiplax longipennis; assembly: GCA_036926295.1. Taxonomy (NCBI): domain Eukaryota; kingdom Metazoa; phylum Arthropoda; class Insecta; order Odonata; family Libellulidae; genus Pachydiplax; species Pachydiplax longipennis. The sequence goes on from JAVFKF010000019.1 coordinate 27,800,061, forward strand.
TGAGTTTCTTAATCAATAAAAAAGCACTTACGTTTGGATACTCCCCTCGACGGATATCCATCCAGCAATTGACGTTTCCCGTGGCTACAGGAACATTCACCACTTCTAACATATCGACCACGAACGGCTTGAATATCACCGTTTTCTCCTTTCGTTCTGTTGTTGCGCAGGAAATTTTTCTTGCCGTGTCCCATATTTCCTGTTTGATAAAATTAGAAGAAATGTAAGAAACTCTTATCTTATAACAGTAACTTACGCTAAATGTTTATGCAAAATCAATGACAGAAATGCGTGTGCATGTTTTTCAGAATTCTTTAATTTTCATAATAGTAAATCTTTTGATGATATTAGACATTGGCTCATTTTAGCTAATTTCTCAGAATTTCAAGATTACCGTTTTAAATATTTTTTCTATGTAAAAATGATCATTCTTTTATTTACGATTAAATGTAAAGAAGATTTCAGTGGTATTTGCATCAAAATATAGAAAAAAGTCATTAGTTCACTCACCTAAATGATATACTTCATCCAAATTCACGAAGAGATCATGTAAATCTTGTGGTCCCGTGTAATATTCATGGGAGAATGGCGCTATCTGTTACGACTTTCGCATAAAAACAAAAGTTGCCGATATGGCATTGACTATTCTGAAGGCATTCAGCATAGAGTAAAATTGTATTGTATTCTAATAGAACAGTACGAACAGCGCGCACCATTCTCCCGTTCCCGCAAAAGGAAAAGAAAAAAGTGAAAATACTTGCCTGAACGAGGTTGTCCGTTTGGATCACGATTACGTTGTCTACAGTTCTACCGAATCCTCCGGATGGAGTGGTTCCGCAGTCATCCAGAGGAATTGTAAATGTGTAGGATGACTTTCCGCCACCCGGTTCTACGTATCTGGGAAATATCGGAACACCAAGAAAAATTCGTGAATAACAATTTATAATTCTGCACAGGAAAATGCATCGATGTAGTTCTAAGATTATTGGTCTTTAATCGTTTAAATTCAGTCGATAAATAAAAGGAACATATACTGAACGGTCTCATTTGCTAGAAATACGGGGAACTATTTCTTTACCGATATAATCTTTTCCGTAAATTAATTAACTAGATTTTTTCTCCGGATTGAAACTCTACATCCTTTCCGGAAACAAGGGCGGTTTCCTTAGTAAAGGAGGGGAAGAATTAAATATGGAAGTGATTAAATGAATAAGTTAAGGTAAACTCATGCAGGGTATGATCTGAAAAACTCAGATATATGCTATGTTGTATCTACAAATTATTAATTTTTGAAAGACATTTGGTAAAAAGGTTCATCAATATCATTTAAAGCACATATTCATTACGGTTTATATAAACTTCTGCTTACACTTTCGTCAAGAATTTCAATTTTTTATTAGGCTTAATCCCAGCTTAGATAATGCATTTTCCATTCAATTCATTTTTACTACTATGTCCCCACTATCAACATCATGTTGACATCAATTTTCTGTTAGGTAGCTGTTTAGTAGTGAAAGAAACGAAAATTTGCAGTCTCATTTGACTTGATGTCTCTTTGCTCATTTGACTTATTAGAAAAAACTGCGGGTTAAGATGGCTGGAGTTTTCTTTCCTTATGAAAACGAAATATTCGCCACCTTTTATAAAATTTTAACAATTTTAGGGTGCTTCCAATAAAAATAAAACAACCAGAATAAAATTTCGATCCACTATTTCAATAGCTATTTGTACGATATTTAAAATTTGCTTCATGCTTGTTCGACATGTTCCAAACGAGTATGATATGATGGGTCGTTTACCTGCATCGTGACTTCCCAAAGTGTCCCTTGCTGTAAATAATTCCGTCGAATGGTCCACTGAACTCCACTGTGACCAGCATTCCTCGGGAGTCGCATTTGATATCGATCATGTCCACGTGCGTGTGGTGGTGGTGATGATCATGATGTCCGACTTCATTGTCTTGCCTTGTAGTCAAGGCCCTTCCTCCACCCCTCACTCCATTTGGAACTAGCCCTATGGTCTCTAGGGCATTCCCAGGAGGTTGTACGGGATGGTCATCGAATTGGAGCTGGGCTGCGGCCAGCTGAAACAAGAAAAAAGGAAGTTATAACTTTGTGATGAAGAAACAGTTTGAGAGGGATGGCGAACCTTTTCGATAGAGTGGCATATTAGGCAAATATAAGGGATTTGCGTGCCTTTTTTTGCCTAACCAAAACCTTGCGTTCATATCTGATGGAGTGATCAATTACGCAGTTATCAATTTTACTTCACCAAAGATGGGATTAAGATGTAATTGGCATAAATAATCAGTAATTTACATTTCTAGTGAACGGAATCCACCTTTATTTACTTTACTTTTCTCCTTGTGTTTCAAGCAATTTTCTCTACTATTTTTCCATTCATTTTGTTAGCATATTCAACTAATTTTCTGAATTTTCATTTTTACCAACTGCTTCATTCAGGTGTATAATTTTATCATATCTATATTCATTTTTGGTTCTACTTCATATTCGTTTATGGTAATGCAAACCAAAACCAAGGTTTACGTGTAACAAGTGGACGAGTAAATCGTTTAATATTAATCTCATACCACGAATGAGTTACTTTGGTTACTGCTAGCGTTCAACGACTCTGAACTTAATTGTGTGAAAATAGGAGCTTACTCGATGAAATTTTATTTAAAAGCAAATGAAATGTGTCTAAAATATATGTTCCTAAATAATTCAAAGATTCGAACATTTCCTGTAATTCTTTAGACGAAATTCTAAGGGTAGACTCTCTTTCACATGAAGATATTATTGATGAAATAGTGGGGCTTGAATGTGATCCTTCCAATGCAACGATTCTTTTGTTTCTGTCATTGAATTGTGACGAAATTATTTCACTTAAACCGCAGATCCTCATTGTCTGCGTGACAAAACAGAATTCACGAATGGGTCCCTTCCTTGAGGAAATATTTAAGTTCACTCATTGCTTCAATCTTCGGAGAAATTGCTGAACAAACGTATGAATAAGTTACCTTGGCAACAGTTAAGCCTCAGACTGTAGAAAAGTGAACTATTTGTAAGATTTCTCTCCTACTCTGACCCAGAAATCACTGGGTAAATATGAAGGTCATTGAAAACGCCTAGGCAGTCGATACAAGCAATTCACGCATGTTTTGCAGAGCAGTCTACGCTTAAGGATACCCTGTCTGCGTCGGTGTCCTACATAGGAAAGGAAACGCATGCAGTCTGGATTGAGGCTTCGACGAAGAATAAACACGAGACATGCGACCATACCGCGAGAGCGCCACGCTACATTACGCAATCATTACATTACGTAACGTCTGCAGCGTTTGTACATACCTGAATTATTCCTCCATAAAACTCCATTCCCGCGCGGACAGTCTCTTAGAATGGTTAGCTTTTAGCAGCGATAAATTTTAGGTTGACGATTATAGCCGTAATATGCCTGTAAGGTCGTCTTCATGGCTGTTTGTTTCCTCAACCTCTCTACTTACACATATGAAAAGCTCTATGAGATGGAATGTGGCTTGCTAGACAAGATAGTTAGATAGTTTGCCCTCTTTTTCCTTGCTGAACTAGAATACTATAAGCGGAGTAAGTTCTTGAAAATGCAGCAGGTGCTAGTTTAAGGGTTTTTTTCGCTTTACATCTCGACTTTCTCCTTCTTTTAACGACTGATATTTTATATTAGCGGCATACTCATTCAGCACATTCTGTGTCACTCTTCTACGTTCTTGTAATATAGCATGTATTACATATGTAGTAATCAATACAGACTTCTGAATTTGATGATTATAATTTAATTCAAATGAACTGATCCGGGGTTACTTTACGTCTCTGGGAGCCTATTTTATAATAGCTACGGAAAAGCCCAAGACAAAAGTGGAGGAGTAGAAGAGTAAGAAAGATACAATTTCACAAACTCATACCAAAAAAATGAAATATAACCCGTTCTCAAAAGATGGTCGCAAAACAGAAATATAATATAGGAAGAAAAAGTAATGCTACAAAATTTATCGGATTATATATCTTAATGATTATGCGAGAATGAACCCGTCCTCCTAAATGGATATTATCTCATGTTTTATCTTAATTTCAATAGTTCTACTGTTAGGTGCAATACCTGAATTTTATACTAAGTTCGCCTTTATATTTATAGGGTGCCTTTTGATGATTTAAAGAGTGGACCTGTGAGGAAACCGGTATAATAATTGAAGGTATGTGATCCTTTCCAAATAATTATATCCTTTTATTTAATTTAACGTTACAGCACAAACTGATATTTACATGCTAAGATATATATTGAACATTTACTGTACTTTTAGAACATTTCGAATTTTTGTAAGAGGAAACTTTGTGTTTATGTGAATAACTATTTCGTTTTCACATGCGTACATTTCACTTACTTTCAGAACGTATGGATAAAGAACTATTTATTCTATACTTTGATCTATATCTTGATATTAGAATACTTCATCAGCGTGACGTATTCGTTTTCGTAACGTTACTTTTAGTTTGAATAAATTACATCCTTTCATACCGTTAAGTATTTTATCCTTATGAAGAGGGATTTATAGAGGAAATGAAGTTTAACGTTTGATATGAAGGGTGTTGAATTTCAGTATATTTTGTCCTCCATAAATGGAAACGTTTTGCATTAATTTTTTAATCAATATTAATATGTCATGCTATCAGTATACAACGATTTAAGGGAGAAGAAAAGAAAAGCTGCATTGAATTTATTGTTTGATATTCTGGAATACCCATTTATGAGGTACCAACGATTAATTTAATCGTAATTAACTTTTCAATTAAGGTATCATTCCATCTAAGCACACAATAAAGGGTAAATAATACAAAACAAGTGGTAAATCATGGGCATTTAGTAAAATTGAGGAAAGATATTTATATTATGATAATAATCGACATTAATTTTCATGTTTTCACATTGGTACTTAATTACTTGGAGGAAGTTATTGAATTTAATCGTACGATCCATAATTAAAGAAATAAAAATATTTTCCCGCCATGGTTCCGCTTAGAGTTAGATAGCATGGTAAATGTCTCATTATTGGTAGTATCGTTGGATTTCCCTGCATGACCTAATTATTTAGCAAATGGATAATATTTTTAAATAAGTGTAGTTTAGTAGTTTTCAGGGAAGGACGAAGGGTACAGTTGTACATAATGCAGAATTATAACTTAAGCTGTATTAAATAAAGAAGAAATTCTCTCTGACACATATCACTAGTCATAAAAAGTCCTTTACGAGTGTTTTATGTTAAAGAGGCACATTCTCTGTATAGCGTAAAGTGTGACCTCTTTGAAGCTTCTTAATGAGCGTCAAATACGATCGAAGTTCAGTTTGAAATTAATTTCACTCGACGCATGAGAAAATCGCTAACGAGAACAAATCAACAAGGAGAGACATTGACTAATTAACCACGCGACCTCCACGTGGGGATGTATTCGAATACGTAATTGCCGCTAAAAAACAGGTTTTTGGGAAGCGAAAGTTTATATTGACATCCAACGTGACAAGTGTTTGTGAGACACGAGAGGTCAATCCGCATTTTGGAAAACCTCTTCCCTCGTTTTGTCAAGTACCTCGTCTCCATGCCTGCTGGAGAAAGCTATAGAGCCGAAGAAAAAGTGAAAAGGTCATAGTCGTGCCAACGGATGGCCTTCCCACCTGAGCCTCCTTCTCACCTACTTCTTCCCCGTCCGTTTATTTAATTCCTTTCCCCTAATCCCTCTTTCCTCTTCATTTCCTCTGACTCCTAATTTTTCCACCCAAAATTCGTTTCCCACCTCCCCTTGTCGTGGTATTGTAAGCCGCTCCTTCTTACAAAAGTTTCTCCGGACACCTGTAGCTGGCGAGAACGTGTTAATCCTTTCCTTTTTCGAAGGGAAAATCTGCTATTACATTTGTTGTGTAACGCAAAAAAATGATCACGGACATGTGTGTACGTGGGCACGGTCGCTTAACAGGTAAACACCTCTTTAGAAAGGTAGTTATTCCCATCACCTTTTCACCTTTCTTTTACGGTCGATCTTATGATTGGGGTCTGGTTTACTGTATTATGAGGGCTTTTGAAGGTCGTGGCAATGTCCACACCCGTTATTCAATTCTCATTACTTGAAGGATAGTCGAGACGTTAAAATTCCATTATAATAGCAATTTGATATTTGAAGGGAATTATGGAATTATATATTTAAGAAGGAAAACGGAAATTTACCTACATCTATCTAAGTATCTAACCAAAACCGAATCTAAAACAGAAAATAACTGTTATTTTTGCTGGAATGAAAACAGAAACCGAACCGGAAAATGAAAATTCATGAATGGTTCCAATTTTTGATTTTTATTCTGATGAAGTGTAATGATTAATTTTATTTATGACGTGTAACAGTGGTCTACACTCACTAATCCGGGCATGCATATTAATTATTAATAAGCTCATACTTCACTAATTTTAATACCGCGAATTTAATTCTAAAATAAGGGCAATTTATTAGGAAGTTATACGTAATTAAAATTTTTCTAAATGGTATTTAATTTTTAAGCGAAAAGAAACCAGTTTGTACGGCTTCCGGAGCACAACACAAGTAAACCGAAATTAGGCGTGTTCATTGAATTAGAAAAATAAAGAGGGTGCAAATAATTACCGTTCGATGCCCTGCATTTTACTCGAAAAGGAAGGAGTTATTGGGATTGATTTAAATCTGTTCGGAGGAAATCTATGTTCTTAAGATTTTAACATGCGAATCGTTCTAAACTCGATTACTCAGAAATGATAACTCTGCGTTCTCTACGAGTGTATTGCGTTATTGATGTAATTAAAGTGCATAAGATCTTAGTATGTAATAATCTGAGAACATCTGTCTAAAATTGCACCGTACGTGCCAAGAGTGACCGTTGACCTTGATAAAACAGTGCTAAAGGCACCTGTACTTATATGATAGAAATACGATCATGATTAATTATTGTAGTCAACTCAACTTTTACCTTAGACTTTAAAGGAATCTGGAATTGAATCAATGGCAGCAATCAAACCAGGAAAACAACTGATAGAGAGATTGTTAATTTAAAAAGCAACCCATAGAAATTGAATCATAACAAAAATCGTAGTAGCCATTTTGCGGTACAAAACGGCCTTTCTATTACCATGCTTTTATCTACCTTCGTGCAACCAATGTTATCTGAATACCTTATGAATTCCGATGTGAAAGTTTGTGTCTTGGGGTTGCTGGAGTATGACTCCCGCCTGATGATGGGAATGTTGGCTAAAACAGCAGTTTATAAAGAATTGTAACCGAAGTGATGAATCTTTACGTGTTTGATACAAGTAAGAGATAAAGGTTCTCCAAGCGCCGAAATAGCGGCGACCGTCTAAGGGCGATTACCGGGAAACGGATAATCGTTTAGCGGTCCCAGTTCTTCCCCCTCCCACGACAAACAGTTACAAATACCTCACACTACACTCTTTCTGCTCATTCAGCATTGGACCCCCTATGAAGATGGAAGCATTGTTTCCGAAATGTACATCGGGATTCTGAAGAACTGGGACCGCTAAACGATTATCCGTTTCCCGGTAATCGCCCTTAGACGGTCGCCGCTATTTCGGCGCTTGGAGAACCTTTATCTCTTAGTTCATTGACCGCCGAGTTCCTTTTTTCTCCTTCTAGTGTTTGATACACTTGACCCTTCAAAATTCTCCTATATACAGAAATACTATTTGTCGTAATTTGTTGTTCTAGATTCCTTCGAGATCAGTTTCCTAAAAATCTTCGATATTTTTACGTTTAACTTTGCTATTAGTCGCCTTTTACATCTTTCCAAATAAATGTCTTTTACTAAAGAGATTAGGTTGTAAATAGTAGATTTATTTGATCGAGTAAAAATTATGTGTAATTTTTATACCTGAAACGAATTTTCCAAGTAGAAAAATAGAAATGCTTGAGCTACTGCTTTGCAAGAATTACATTTATTAAATTATGATTAACGCGTGTTAAATCACGAGTGAACTAAGTTATATGACAACTGTAACTAAAGTTCATACTTAATTAATATAAATTTAGCGTTGATATTTCTTAAAATGTAAGCTGTAATATAGTAATCAGTAAAAAAATTTTACTCTCCATTTATAACAATTTGTGATGTATTTTTTGTGTTCACTGGTCTGTTCTTATCTTCTGAAAATCTTCGATTGAACTATCCGTTTTTAAGCACTAATAATATTTAGCTCGTTTGACGAAGGTTACATGCTTGTACGCTTTCTTTCGCGTTAAGATAGATAAAATCAAATCTCCGTCAGTTGGCAACATTGGTAGCATACATTCTCTCTCCTACACATAACAGATTCTCATCGTGCGCTGCAGCTTTGCTCCCAATCCCCATGAAGATCTGAGCCTTTTCGAAAACCGTGCTCATGAGTTTATTACCTTACACATGTTTTCCCTTCGCGTCCCGGATGACGGCAGCGAAAATAACACATCGAAGAATTTATTATGTTTCAAGATCTTCGATTTAGCCATATGGTGGAATGAAATCTTTGCCCAAAATCTTTCATCCGCAGTTTTAAGGGCCTTCATAATTCATTCCGATAGTGTCCTCTTTCCTCTTCAGTTCGCAAAGACTCACTCTTTCTTACTTTCCCTCTCGTTTGTTTCATAATGGTCTCCCACTCACTCTCCTCTCTTTTTTTTCGCTCATCCTCAGCATCTGCACTTTCTCTCCTTTTGTGCCTTCCTTAAGTTTACGCTGACGCTCCCTCAGCTTTCTTCCTAACTAAATAGCTTCTAACTAAATATTTTCGTACACTCGCTGAATGTTTTTTTGCGGAAATAGAAAATCGAATTGAACTCTCTCGCTAAATATTTACGCTAGGAACTCCGAAATGGTTCTAGTATCGTGATCGTGATTCTAAAAGTAGAACTTGTTCACTTTTAAATATGATTAATTACCGAAAGTAAACAACTTACATTCCGTCTAACATGTCCTAATTATAGGTGACTTTCTAATGTGATTTTGTTTTGTCCGAAAATTATGCTTTCATACATATGCATGTACCTTGTATCATTCAAGGCTTTGGAGTAAGAACGCTAATGGGTACGTTTATTCAGTCAGCTCGCCCTTTCTATTCTTGCATACCTATTTCCCTTAAGACTTATCCATACACCTTCTTCTGATTTTCTATTTATTTCGTGACATTTTCTCCTTTTCTAAATGTCACTCACCTCACTTAACTGATAGGTATTTGTCAACTTTTATCTCCATCCTGTACGCTCACACTCTTCAAAATTCTTAACCGAAGATTAACTATAATTCTATTTTGAGCAGCTGAGAATTATAGTTTAGCTCTCGGAATCCGTATTAGGTGATACTTGTAATCCGGGACTTCCCGTTCCATCCTTTGAAGGTAGTCCGTACACCGACGTTCGGCTATCGGAGCGTTTTTCAAACCTTAACTGTTAGTTTGCCTTCAAATTCGACTGCATAACGATTTAACATGAAGTGATTACATTATGCACAGGAGAAGTTAACACAGGCGTTGCCGATGGTATATGTCGATTCTTGTCCGAAAAAATTTGCCGGGAAAGTTGTTGGAATGACATGAAACAGCCTCATCACCTTAACCGCAAGAATAAGGGCATTGTCCTCGATTCGCACTTCTCGTCAGCACGTGTTCATCTCATTCAATGATCATTGCAGTATCCACAGAGCTGCTCATTCTGTTGCGCCACCTTTGCTATAACTAAGCTATGATAACTCGATGGAAAGGCGGTGATACGCTTGAAATTTTTGAGTCCGAAGATATTTTTCTCCTATAATGTACCGGTATGAAGATGGCGTAGATACCATTTAGAGCGAAGCTATGTGTTTTTCGGCTGCATATTTCGATAAGTTGAAATTCCTCGAGATCAAAGTGGTATTAAAATCTCCCTTTGCGTTTTCTAACTTTCGAGCGGATGAGTTGTCATTGTTATTGAAATCACTGAGGTCAGTGTTTCAGTATTTGGAGGTAGATTCACATCTATTTCCATTCTAAAAATTGACGTCAATTCGTCTCTATTCTCGAGTTATCTGAGGTTAGAGTTCGAATAAGCTCCTGATGTATCTCAGAACTTCCAAACTTTGACCGTATGAATTGGATAAAATTAGCATTTTCCGCTTGGTCTAAATGAATATATCATTCACAAAAGGATTCACATCGCCGTAGGTATTTCCGGGAAAAACTTTCGAAAGAATGACAATAGAACATTAGGAAGTTGAACCATAACATTAAGTGATCACAAAGAGAATTGATTCCTTTGATAAGATTTCGTCATATTTCGGGGAAACTTATCATGATTGGTTTTATCGCTAATGAAAGTCGTTAAACTGAAATCATGAATCTAGCAAGGACTTTGAAACAAAAAGTGAGAAGATTTTCCCGCTTGATTAAGATCCATCGAGACAGTTTATACTAACTCTTAGCACATCTATTCCAATTAAAAAACTTATCGGTGAGCTATTTAGTTGTGCTCCGACACTTCCAAAAGAAATAATGGTAAATATATAATAGTATAATCATTATTCTATAATCACTTGCCAAAATTCAGTTGATGAGTACTATGATTCCCTTTCTTCTGTATCTTACCCAGAAATATTTTTACCGTATTTTATTTTATTCACCACATTTGATTGTATCTAAGACGATGCTTTGTGATCTCAGAATTATTGAAGAAAAGTAGGATCATCTTACAAGCTTAAACAAATTTCATTGTGCCATTTTTTATTAAATTGCTTTAAGAACACACATAAAGTCATTTACTAAAAGCATTTTTATTGAAATTTTTATTTTATGTGTAGTATCTTTGAACATTTAATATTTTCTTGCCGACTTTCGTATAATTTTTCATGTAGAAAACTTTAAATAAAACAGTTGCATTGAATAGTTTATGCTGAAATTATATCTGTAAATATGAAAAATACGTAAAATAAATTCTTAAGTATTTTAATTTTCATTCAATTTGTTATTATTCGAAATTGATTTATTTCGCATGTTTTATGGAAACAATCGTCTTAGATTATTGCAAATATAGTGAATATAGTGGCTAAATTTTTCGTATTTTCGTCGTTTTATACTTAAAATCAGTCGCTGACATGCATTATCATGCGCAATTCAATTGGATTAGAATAATAATAGAATCAACACTTTTAGATTTAAGATAGATGCTCCAGTAATTGCTCTCAGGTTTTGAGAAGTATCTATTGAAATGGATATTTCATAATATATATTCATTCTTAATTAATTAATTCGTTTATTTAATATAATGACGTCCTCCTTTATAATTTAAGATCGCTTATTGTATCACAGAAGAAACATTGACCGCTGAATGAGTTGAACTTCCATTCTAGCCTCCGATATCTAAAGTAGCACGTTCAATTTCTTCTTAGCACTCCCCTCTCCGCGTGTCTTATCCTTCCCTCTTCTGCATCTCTCTCGACCCCTTCCTCCAGAAAAGAAAACTGTGCTTTCTGCTATTCATCCTCGCTTTCCCTTTCCATCTCAGACACTCTTTCAATGCGCATGCGCGAATTTGAGTACTCACCTCTATCAGCAGCAAAGCGATCAGCAACCGCATGGCTGTTGATCCTGAAAAGGAATTGAACAAGAAATTATTCATCGATAATTGGGAAGGCTGATTTCATATTTGCATGTTCAAATTTGGATGGAAATTATATTCGGATGATTTTCTCCTAGTGTTTTTTTTAAGATTCTTCGTCCTCATTCCGATACTCTCGATTTTCTTCTCGGAAAAAGACTTCTCTCTTGAATTTTCCATTTTCACACATTTTTCTTCGAGGTGTTTTGGTCTCTGGAAAATTTTTTGTATTTTCGCTGGAAAATATGGTGCTGCGACGAACAAACTAAGAGTGTAACAAATTCATGTCCTAATCACCTTATGCACTGACTAGCAAACGTAATCTCAAATATTCGTCCAAAATATAATGAAAGAAACTACTAATTTGGAGCTTTTAAAAAGCTTCAAAGTTTTTCAATTTTAAATGCTTCGCCATTATCGATACAACCTCTGGCTTTACCTTTTTCTGGATCAAACGATTATGATATCAGCTTAACCAGTTAACCATTCCCTTACGTTTACTACGCAAATTAATTATGAGTTTGAATATTTATTAGTATGAAATAACTATAAAGCATCAAGAACTCTATAGATAGTATTACTTTATCTGAGTTGTCCGTCTTATCAAGAATCCAGCTTTTCATTTACCGCCTGAACTAATTCCCAAGTTTTGCGCTCTTTTATATCTTATATATTGTTTATCCAGGTTCTCCCCTTTCTTCTAAAGAATTCATAGTTCAATTCATATCTAACGATATTATAAAATATAAATACTATGATTACTGCTAGTAAAAAGAATTGAATATTATGGAAGACTTAAAGAGACAAAAGGATGAAAATTTTGGAGAAATGATTTCATCACTCCCTGGCTGAATCTGTTAGGTTGTGTTATGAAATTAATGGACCCCTGCAATTTTCAGGCATTCATAATCTCCGCAGTTCCCTGCGATTGTCCCCTTTTGCTTTCAATCGTGCCATTAGACACCACGATTCTTTCCGAGGGACTTCTTTATCTCTATCCAATCTCATCTCTAAGATGTTAATCACGCAACCAACTGCCCTTTCCAAAGGTTCGTTCGTAATCCATAAATTCCGAGTCCTTCGCCACCAAGGACGAAATTGCAGATATTGTCATTTTTGCGTTGCACAAACACTTGCACTTCCACATTGGATTTCTTGTACATTTTCTTCCTTCCATCATTCCAAAAATAATAATCGGGCGTTGAAATCTCCAGCTGATTTTCTACTTTCTCGCAAGGTTTGCAGTAGGCCACCGACGGTTACCGTTAATAGCAATTGTCCGCACGAGGAAAGATGATGACGCTAATTCTTTTATCCGTGGGAGCGTCTTGGAGGAGTAAGAAGGCCTCGAGGTCGGTCCAGTAGAGAAGGAAACTTTCCCGCCGTTTCTTGTTAGTTTTAGAGAAACTGATCTATGTACACGGAGAATGCGAGTGTACTGCTCTAACGCAAATTTCTTTCTTTACTTTTTTGAATTTAAGGTGTTTTCTTCGTATTGTGAAGAGGTAAATCTTGTCTGTCGGAGATAGTAGTCTCATCAATCGATGAAAGTAAGACAAATTTTTATAAGAAATCACGGTTTAAGATTTTACAGTTTAAGCTTCGGATAGTTAGAGGAAGTTGAATTCAATGATTATTTATTTTATATAATTTGATTTGAAGATTAATGAGCTCTTTTTCAAATAATCTCCAAAAATGGTTAGATTTCGAACTTTATGAATATTGGCATTTTAGTAGTTTTTTCTGAGATTTTTTTTTGATCGCGAGTTTTTACACGAAAACCTGCGTTAAATTCAGTCTACAGAGTTCTTTTTTTTCGCCAATTTAAGAAAATTTTCTGATAAAGTTAATCTTTTTGACTATTTTTCCCCTTTTTCTGGGATTTAGAAGAGTTTATCGAATTATTATCTCCGGCCAGGAATTCATTTAGGAAAATTTTCAATAAGATTCCTGATAGACCATTCTCGTATAATGTTACTCATCAGTGTTCAAAAATATTCCTTGACCATTCGCTGAACACTGCGTAATACGTTTCCGCAGAAATTCCTCCAACATTCATCCTGGCACGCGCCGAATGCGATCTTGAACTTCACCGGAGAGAAACGCTGAAATATCGAAAAAAGGAAGACCCGAAGCGAGAAAACGAAAGTCGTTCACCGGCGTACTATCTCCGTGTAATCCCACCACAACATCCCGCGGAGTAAGTCCTTAAGCGATTCACTGAGAAATCTTCTTGGAAAAGCGGTGGTTTGAGTCTTTTTGCAGTCCTCCATTCACCAGTCCATACCCTAAGCACTCTCACACCGGGGGGAACAGAACACCGGGAAAAGGCGAAACACTTCCGCACCGAGGTGCCTTATCCGTGTCGGGATGCAATGGTATAAACCCGCAGCCACACTCACCTTCTTAGCGTCGCGACGCTTTTGGTAATCGTTGTGTGCGCCGCTGAGGACGCGGTCGTGGTATACACGCGAATGGGCGGAAGAGGCACTGGGGGCGGCATATATGCGGGGGAGGGAGGCGGAGGGGGCGGCGAATTGGGAAAGACGGAGGAGCATCTCCAGAGATGCTTTGGCTGAGGAGGAGAGGTGATAGGGGGAGAGGTGAAGGGAATCGGGTTGAGCTGTTGCGAAAGGTCGGCGTAAAACTCCTCAACGGCGGAGACGCGTTCCTTACCGTCTTCGAGCATCTCGAGAGGATGGGAGGGGTCCCTAGGTCTTGTACATTCATGGAGATTAGGTCAAATGGTGATACACATATTCCAGTTTTTTGTGGCTGCAATATCCGTTGTGGTATCATCCGGGCGGGGATAGATCAATTACGCACATGTTCTCCACATTGGTCCCAAGTACTTGAGTTCAATGCTTTCCAACCAATTTTTCGCGTAACAAAGGCAAAATGAGTATGCCCTTCGTGTACTGCGGAATAAAAAATATCCGTGTGTTTTGCTTATACCTTTTTCTTCTCATTTTGCGTTATGAATACGCTTTATTTAGTGAGATATTTTATTTTTCTATTATGTCTTACAAGGAAATCTATTCTTCGATGTGTACAACAATTAACCATAATAAATTTCACGGGTGTGATCATGGCTCATTTGCAAATTGCGTTATATTATAGATAGTCATTTCTGTATTTGAGGAATTCCATATCTTTAAAGATGCCATTTTGCTATTTGTGATATACCAAAACATTAAAACTAAAAAATCTAAATATTAACCTTTCTTTGCACAGTAACTTCCAATTTTACTCTTATGATATTTGATCAGAATAAAATTTTTATTCTGATCAAATAATTACCGAGTCAAAATATATATCCTCATTCATGATAATAAAAAAGATCTCGGTGTCAAATACATATTATCAGAGACGTAGTAGAATATTCCAATTTTTGATAGAAGCTTCTGAAAACTATCTTCAATTTCAGATTTTGTATTTTGCTTATAGGTAGATTTTTATCAGTCCTATTTTATACAGAAAACTCATTAAAATATTCATCAGTAGTTTCTATCAATCTTTCCCGATGAGTTACATTGCAGGAGTAACTGTATCAGGCCTCATGCTCAGTTCATACAGGAAACTCAGCATTCGTATATATGGGAAGATTTGGTATCAACTATTGGGTTTTGCGGTACAAAATGTGTATACGTGCTCTTCTTTCTCGTTTTCTGTAGTTGATGTTAAATCGATTGTAGAATTGGGATTAAATATAAGCACCTTATTAGTCGCCTTTTAAACGATATACATGCATGTTAATGTAAACAGGAAATGATATTGAAAATCTTTTGGCTCCAACACAAAGACCCAGAAACTAGCATGGCCAGAAAAATCCATTTATCCAAAGTCCGACAAATAGCCATTAAATACGAACACAAATTTGATTTTTGTTATCAGTAATTGTGTGCTAACTCAAAGAAGATCTAAATGCGATTTCATTAAGTTACCTTTATATTATAATTTTTCTGAACTGAAAATTGAAATAAGTTTTCAAGATCCTGAGCCTAGATAAATTATTATTATGTATAAGCTTAAATTGAATATCATTGATCAACTACGAGAAGCTGTAGTCCATTTAGGAACTTGACGCTGCGACAAATTTATTCCAGCATGCCCAGATTATTTCTTCAAACTTATGATTATTTTCATCTTCACATTAGAGCTCATTTGTATTCTGTTTTCCAATTATATATACTGAGAGTTGCCTAAACTAGATTCACTCGCAGTGAAAAATTATATTTTAATATATATAATTTATATTTATTTTAAATTTATTTAACAGAAATGCTAAACTGATGCATCAAACTTTCAGATTCGCATTGTTATGTATATTTTTTGTCATGATGAAGCGTGATAAGGTAAATTAAATCATATTTTTATATGCCGTATTAGTTCGAAGTTATGCTTTTATTAACTCGTTATCCAGAGCTGATCACTCCTATGAAAAGGATGACGTGTACATTTTTGTCCTAAATAGATTTCGAGTTTAGGATGATACACATGACTAGAATATCTTCTATTTATCTATCTATATTTTACGCTTTAGAATACTTTTCGGTTTTTGAATGAGATAAACTAAAATCTCACAAATAGACAGTTTAAATCTAATGTCCTCAACTTTCGTGAGATTTCGTCACTGTTTTTAATTTTTCTCTTATTTTCTGATCCTGTTTCGATAGTATGGAATGGTGAATGTATTGAAATTTTCTGGGTCCTATTTACCTAGGTTCTGTTTTTATTTCTTATTCTTGTTTAGAAAATGAGAGTTTTACTATCGATTATTATTGTCAGAAAACCCTGGTAAAGTAAGAGTGCAATGAGGATCAATAAAATTATATGATTTGCAGGAAACGAACCCCAATTTCGAGTAGAAAATAAAATTCCGTGTTCAATTAGCGGGCAATTTATAGCGAAGGAAGAGAGTAATTTACGTGTCCTAAGTTTCGAGAAAGAAGGGAAAGCAGGAGATTTATCCCCTTTGAACTTTCCACAAGAAAGGAAATGAATGAAGACATGAAGTACACAAGATCCGTGCATCGACCGCACGTGACTTTAGAAACTTTGATGACGAGAGAGATGGGGGATGTACTGAAAATTTCATGCGGCGAATAAGCTCAGATTAGCACACTTTTTCATCGATAAGAGAGACATCTGTAGGCTGTCATAACCAGTGGCACAGAAGAGATGTATGTACTATAAATGAAATGCGAGATAATCAAGGTTCAGAAATATCGCTTAAAGTTTATTAACCCTTAATTATGGGTAGGTTCTTGCAGTCAAAATTTGTGTTAGGGCTTGTGTCATTATCTTTTAATTTCTTAGTAACCTATTGGGGTTCGTATTCGTCATTAATGTGTGACAATAAAAAATTTAATATTAGTGATGGGGATAAAGTGCTTCGACGACTTAGATCATTTTGCTCCATTTGCTGATTTATAATAATACATATCTGATGGTTATTTGCAGCCACAATGTGTAATTAGGACTAGCTAAAAATGTGCCTGAAAGATATTATACAATGCTAAAAAGTCATACGACAATATGTAGGTAAAAATCAGGCAGATTAAAAAATTATTGCATAAATTAAATTGAGAATATAAAAAATAAAAAATATATAATCCTAAAAATAATATATTCTCCTACGAAGAAAATATCTTCCCTTCACTTTGTGTTCATCATTTAACTCTTTGGGCAGGTGATTTTAATGCTAAGGTCAGTAATTACGAGGGCCTTTATTATCGATTTTCCAACCCTTCGTTAACCTTATATAATTGAATCCTATACTCAGTGAATTTTTCTGTGAATCAGGCATTCGTTAAATTTGCTTCATTTGCAATTGACATTTCAGTGTTTCGAAATGAAGGTTTATAACTGCTTTTATTTTGAAGGGATGGAAATATCAGTCACATTAGTCTCAATTGGATCCATCCATATTTTAAGGATTCTTTCGATAACCAAACCGCCATTTATGTAAATTTTCAGGAACGAACAAAAAAGAAATCAAAATTCGGTGAGAGTTAGAAGGAATTTTTGGGGGCTTGGAAAGTGAAAACTTAATGGAAATGCAGGTGTGTGAAGGATCTGAGGTAATAAGATTTCTTTCTGAGGCAAAAGAAGAATTTTTCAGCAGAAAAATCTCACCTCCATCTACATCCAAACAAACGCCCTGCGAGCCGACCTTTGGCAAATGACTGAGAAAGCATGTGCCATGAATGTATTTTTCTTTTTGTTTCCATCACGTACCGTTCGCAGATTTTATGAATTTAGCACCTGTTTATAATATTTGTTGCAGTATCTGATCGGTATGTATAGTAGGCTAAACATACGTGGGGGGACCCAAAAGTAACTAGAACCGGGCTGTGGAGGGGAGGAACGTCAGGGGACCGAGTTCTGGTTGGTAGGGTATTTTGGCGGGAACTCTCATGAGTCAGTATGCAAAGTTTAGTCGCCGTGAGAGCAACTGTTTGTGCGCAGCATTTCTTTTATCAAAGTAACTTTTTCCCATGTGGCGAAAAAGTGACTACCTCAACTACAATACTAACCTCAGCTTCCGAGAACGTTTCATCTCTGACTTTACTGGGCAAGTTTAGCCAAAAATTTAACCCTCTTTCTTCCAAAGATTCTCATCTTGTGTCAAGAAAATCCTTGCCAATGCTTATCGATTTGTTAAAGCAATTCCAGACGTAACATACGTATTTACATAGGATCCTTTCTAAAACTCGAATACAACGCCTGTCTGAAAAACCCACTTTACACATTCTCTAGATTGGGCTTATCCTGCATAAATAAACATTGGACTTTTTTCATCCCTCCCACCGACTCCTGTACTCCTGAAGAAGCCGGGATTCTTAAGTATCCATCGACATTTGTTACAGAAGTGGATATGCTAATGCTAAATAATTCGCGAGGGTGACTCCGAGATATTTCCCCGTTCATAAAGTTTTCCTTCGGAGGCTGTACGACATTCACGTGCGGACAAGAGCGTGCTCGAAGGGAATTTGGAAGTCATTGGGAGCGGTGGATTCGGCATTTAGTTTGCTTAGATACTCGAAAGAGGAGGATCGGTGGTAGGCGTTGAAGCCGTCATCGGGGTGTGGGCAAAGTGTGGAATGCAGCATATGATAGCGGCGACGTCCTTGTGGCGAGGCCGTATTGGCGGATTCCGCCATAGGCCAAGATGGATAACAATTGGGAAGAATGATGGGGTTGGGAAAGTTTTGCCGAAAATCTGGGGGGTCATTTGCTGGAAAATGGCTTCGTTGATTACTCGATTTTAGAAGGGTTTATCAGGTGATACAATCTCTTATTGGAAATGGGAAAACCGGTATTTTATAGTTGCTCTGGGTTCCGGAGATTACTCACCTGTGTCATAAGATTGGAAGCCTATTCGAATTGTTACTTTAATGGAAATGAATGATGGATTTATATCAACTTCACATACTTTTGTTCGCAGAACATTCGGTATTTTAATTGTATGACTCTGCAAGTATTTTTTGAGCTTTAAATGAAATGGTTTTTTAGTTTAAACGAATGTGATTCATTTAATAATCCTCGAACTTTATGAATATTGCTAAGAATTAATATTTTTCATTCAAGTAATTGTTTCATGAGAGTAAATTAGTTCTGAATCAAGCTATTCCCATTTACTCAATAAACGTAAATATTAAGCTGTGAAGAAACGCATGTATTTATTCCAAGTAATCAATTTCCAGGAAAAATGACATGAACAGTCGAATCATATCAAATCCCATAAATCGAATCCATAAGCTATCTGATTGAAGGTTGAATAACATTCCGAATAGTTTATGAATCTAATACAAGGGAGGTAAATTTCATTCATAAAGACTTAATTTTCCTTAGGAATGTCTCCATAGTCATAACTAGCTTGTTCTAGGAAAAGCACTTTTCAATTTCAATTGCTTACTACTCTCCTTTTCATTCAAAAATATGTCTCTGAGTTGGTTCTACATAATTTGATTCCTTGCTCGTTTTCATGACCCACAAAGAAAAGATGTTTACAGTATCCCTGTAATAATGTCGGCCGAACTGAAAAGAAAAGAGGGAAAGGAGAAACCGTGTTAAACGACAGGCCAGTATAATCTAAAGGTGAAAATTAATGCACCTCTCCTCTGGCGGCGCTCAAAGGCATAACTAATTTAAAGGTAAGCGAAGTTCGTCCCGAAATTGGTAGGAAAATTTGAGAAAAGCAATCTTCATTTAGTGGTAGAATGTTCCCGAATAAAAATCCAGTTGTAATTCACCCCTGTGATTACCAAAAGTACTTTTGAAATTTCTTCTCTTTAAAATGCTAGTATTTTTGCGTTAGTAAGTAATCCTTGTACTTCTACACAGCAAAGAGTAAATTGATTGTTTGTCACCTTTATCGCATTATAAATTGATTATGGTTTTCAAATTCGTACAAAAGCTATTGGGCAATTTCTAAGTAGAAATTAAATTTATAATTACAAGATGTATAGATGAAGGTGTTCCTGTATCACCATATCTGATTGTTGTATTAAAAAGTAAGACCATTTTAGTACAAAATACACAATGGCTACAAGAATGTTAGACTAAAAGGTAAATTCAAAATAAAAAGGTCTTTGAGTACTTCCAGCTGTAACTGGTATGTATTCCAAGAAATACGAGGCAGATCGAAGCTACAGCTGTGCTGATGCTGAGGTGAAGTAATTAACCCAGCCGATCCGGAGATCGCATTCTGATCATGAAATTCATTCATCTTTTTCGGTTAATTTCATTTCTTCATTATGATAATAATATTTGGAAAGAATAGAGTTATCGTTAAATGAAACTTTCCCCTTCCCCTTTAATTTCAAGCTCATGCATGAGGTTTCTTGTATCATATATTAATTCAGTGGATTAAAAGCTTGATGGATAAACCAGTTTGGTGTTTATTACGGAATATTCGAATTCGATTTCATTTGAGCGGTAAATTAAACGAATTATTTCTTCTTTTTCTACCCGTGTGATAGTACATACATGCAAAGAAACGGAAAAAGTTTATTTGATACGATTAATCTTTGAAAAGAATAGTGATTGGGTGATAAATATTTCTGTCTTAGTTCAGAATGTCATGAATCTAAATCGAAATACACTTTTTAAGCCGATTTAGTATCGTAATTAATTAATTATGGAAACATGTATGCATGGATATAATATGGATGGAAAAATATTGCATACCTTCACTAATACGCAAACAATTTTTCAGGGCTCATTTTTCATTAAATACTTTATTTTCCAAACACCCACGTTCTGATATCATTCAAGATGTTCTTGAAATCTTAGAACTCCGGAAAATGGATGACTTTTATCTTGCCGTAAAGAACTTTAATCCGTACTACATTATTAGTCTCAATTTATTCATTCCATCAATTACTCTTCTCTCATTCATTCCCTCACCTAGATATAAGGATATATTCATCGGAATATTTTCACTATTCACAAGGAAATGAGTCAGAAATTAATATTCGATCATGTCTCTACACCTCATATTTCAACATGGTAATTACAGACATATGTTTTCGTCAAAAGCTGATCCTACTTAAATTATTTACCGTCATCTTTGAAATCTGCATTTATAGTATATTTTCCAATCTTTCGAAACATCAGTCTCACCATTTCAAGGGTTAAATTATAGAACCTTGTAAGAAAATAATAAATAATAATATTATATTAGTTACATGGTCAATAAATAACAATCCTTTAATGAATTTGCATATTAATTGTGCCATTTGCACGACGATCATAAATCGAAATTCACATTTACCTTCCATAGCTTTTAAATATCGGATAGTAATTCCTTCTGTCAATGGATATCGATATACAATCTAAGAAGATATGTCTTTCTGTGTAGTCATAAAATTTACTTCTTTACTATTCTCCGCAGTTCATGGAAACGCAAAGATCTCTTATTACTCTTGACTCAAACGGGATGGCATCCAGCCAACTATGGGTTGTCCAATAGTGCTTGTCTACGGTTCTAGATTAAGATGTTTCCATTTTACAGTTTTCTAAGTGCCTGGATTTCTACAGTTTTCAGTTCTAAACTAAGCTCTGAATGACTGAATTTCCCGCTCTACTTTTATGTCTCATTTTAAAGCACCTGCTCGCTGTAGTATTCAGAAAGAAAAAGTTGGAACGATGAATATGTACTCAGTTATTCATACTCACTTCTCATTCATTTTCCAAGGCTTTTATAACGGTTTCGGCGTAAAGTGAGTCGAAAGTTGATTTTTATTACCTCTATTGAGTGGGATATCTTATTCATGTTCTCCAATTATCACTTTTCAGGCTTCTAGAACGTATTGATAGTATCATATTGGAAATTGTTATGGAGATAAGATGACTTTAATATCACCTGCAGCGATGGATGTTCTCCTTTCGTCCGTTACAAATGTCAATACTTTACTAACTCTCACCCGAGAATATCATTTTCGGAAGATGAAAGCGGAAAGGCGGAACCCCGGGCAATAATCTGTCAGATTTGGAGACCTTGGAGAGATCGGTAGGTCGGTACCATTTATATTTCTCATTTCTCTCAGTTATTCACGTTCAAACTTGGCCTCCCAGTAAAGCACGATTTCGGAGATGGAAACTTATATAATGTGTTTCATGGCGCCATTAAATATCATTTTGATTTTCCCATTTATTTCGTGTTTTTTTCTTTCCCATTCTTCCACATATTTCACTCAAGAAACGATGCGAATGAAAGGCAAAAAGTGAAGCCTTAAAATTTGTAAGTAAAAGTGAAAAAGTCACACGGTACTCGAAACGGATCCGGGTTACTTTCCACCGTATATTTTCCCACTATATTTTAGGTTTGATGCTCGACATTTATTTCTCACGATAAAATTGCGACAAGACATTCCGTACACCGATAGGTTCTCGATTTGAGTATGAAAACAGTTATCCATGAAGATAAACGTATTTTTCTTTTTACCGTTGAAAGAGGAATTATTTACAAGGATGGATTCTGATAGCATTTGTGTAACCTCAAGCTTGACTACTACTTTGCACCAAATTTTATTGCCTTTCACTCTGAGTTTACGGATGTTTCACTCACTTATTTATTCGAAATGCGGAAATTAATACGGTAAATGTTGTTATTCTAAACATTTTGTTTTTCAAAATAGAAAAGACATCCTGTACATCTTTAGGAAGTTTTCACCACAAGTTAAAGATCATAGAATGCTTCTTTCGTGCAGTTTATAGTACTCTGGGACTGAATAAGATATTTTTCCTTCAGATTTTAAATATATTGGTATGGTTTTGAATGATATAATGCCAAAACAGTTTGAGAACTATTTACTTTAACTATTTACTTTACTCTTTGAATATTTTTGCGTTACATCTTATAAATTTAACCATATTTTGAAGTTTTAAATTTTATGTTAGAATTTGTATGAGTCATATGTTAGACAATAAATTAACATGAATTACAAATTTTCTACAAATAATTTTAATGAAGTTCTTCTGCTATTAGGGACGTAATAATATGTGAATTAGTTTTTTGCTCATCTACTGCATTATATTAACATTTTCTAGTTAGCATGTGATCATCTTTTAGGAGAAAATATAATAGGTTGATAAATTTAATTTGTTCACCCTCTTCCTTTCTTATTAACAGATGTTTTTCATGTCTGATAAGTATTACCCCAAAAAATGCTATTGAAAGGGTTCAGTATAATTACATTCTATTTTTTATTTCTTTTCTTTATTCCTCTTTCCATTTAATAATAAAATTAAACCTCTAGAGTTTTTCATTTAATTCTGCGATTCACAATGTTCGGCTGTGTTGCATAGATAATATACTAATTAAGAATAATTTCCATCATGTGGGTACATTTTCCATAATAAGTCCGCAAAAATTGGTGCTTATAAGATTACGTGCCTAACATTATCTGTTGGATTCCGCATTCGTCACGTCACTTTTCTTTGCTTGAAATCGCAGTCGTTGTTTACGATTTGCTCGAACGGATACCTCGTAAGCATGCAGACAATTACACAAAACCGATGGTAATGATATCTTATCCCAAAAGTGCTTGTTCGTGGAAAGTTACGACCCACTTCCATAATCCACCGAAATCTCGGCTCTCTGGGGTTTTTACAAGAGTCGTAGACGGGCGAGATTTTCCTTCCTTCGTTCAGAGTTGTGTCGGCAGATCGCGAGATGGGTCTTTGAGAGAGGAATACAGTTGATTTAGAGAGAGATGCAAGAGAGAGACTTTCACCGCAGCCAAGAATCGTGACCCAGTCTGGGGAAGAGCGTGGAGTACGAGAAATGGTGAGGTGGGGAGGGAAGAATGAAAGAGTAAGGAACGCTGAGAGCGTCATTGTGAGAGGCTGCGGTTATGCAATTGCGTTTATTTTTCCCGTTGGAAAGTTTTCCTCCTCCCATTCCCATTCATCCGCATATTAAACGATATGATTCAGGGAAATATTTTGGTTTCCTCTTTCAAGTTAGCCGGTTCTGGTGTCTGATACCACTTTGTTAGAGAAAACGACAGTGGTCCGGGACATCTCTGATTAGTGGTTGGTTGAAAAACACTACTACTTCGTTGTAAGTTTGTCCCTGCGATTTGCTTATCACAGTTGGAAACGCTGGAATTATAGAGAAATACCTCGTCTTGAAAAAGACTATCACTTCACTATCCTACCATTGATTTTACTCTTAAATTCCAGATGTATTCTAATGGGAAAAAGAATCAACTCGGATTCTGTAATCGTGAACCGGTTTTTATAATCGCAAAATCTCCGTTTATTTAATCATATTTCTCAAATTTCGACACAAAAAATATACCAAAATAAGAATGTCTACTCTAGTTTCCTTCCTTCTATACTTGGTTCGATATCTCAGAACTATTATTTCTAAATAAATGAAGCCTACAAGCAGTAAAACATTATTCTTTTAAGAGAGTTTTTGAGTAATCTGGATTCAGAGACAGGATACTTTTGGTAAAGTTACGACGGTTTAAGTAGTTGATTAGGTGCTCTCATTAATCTTTTAATTTTATGATTCTGTCATCGGAAAGTACAGTTGATGGATTTTTTAGAATTTGCTGATTTCGGATACATAAATTTATACATAACGGTGGTTGTTATAGTAAATATTTTGTATCGTTGATTTTGTATATATTTATAATTTTAAAACATTTTGTTGATAGTATTCCAAACATGACAGTAATTAAATAATAGTTGGCTTAAAAATATTGATATCGAAAAAAGTTATTTTTGTTTATTTTGACTCACATAAATTAAAATCGTGCTTCATCTCAAAAGAATTCCATTTTATAATTACAAATTACATACATTTCTTTGTTTTATTAATTTTCATTGGTGCGAGCTGGTAAAAATGTACCTTTTTCTTTCAAATAATAACTAGTTTACGCTGAAATGATGTTCTTCGCCTATACTTTTCCCTTTCTTAGGGGAAACATGCGTTTACTTAAGATAGAAAAATCTTGTAATACTTTTCAGGATCTGGAACGGTTTTGATTCTGTTTGTAAACCAGAGATACGCGTTCGTAGGGTATCACAACCCGTCCTTACTCAATTTTTTACCCTCAATTTAATCAATGTACTTTTTCTTCAAAGGAAATCGAAGTTTCATTGTAATGTGTAAATTTGTCGTAGATTCAATTTTAAATTTAAGTGCGTGGAAGATTACATGTCTTTTATTCTTTGTATAATGTTAATCTAAATAGTTAAGGATTCGTCTATTAACTAGTATATTACAAGAAATCTGTTCCAAGATTGATCCCGACGGCAGAAAACTTTTAAGTTGCTCTTAAGCACACGCACTTTTACTTGGCATACATATCATCCAAAGGGCAGATTCATCCATTCTTGAAGATCCATTACCAGAAAATTCCTCCACGATTAAAGATAATTTTTGCCATTTTGAGGTCTACTGATTACTCGCTCTCTTAAAGTATTATCGTAGAAAAAATAGAAACTTCAGAAGGCTATAAGCGTTTATAGAATCTTGGATAGTGTCTTACGTAAACGATATGCGGTTAGAATGTAGTATGTATGTGTATACATAACATAGTTATAATGCATTATAACAGAAGAAAAAAAGATTTCTTAAGAATTCATTATTTTACCTAGAGCTAATAGGCTATAAAATTAGCGCATATCTTAGCTTTTCAAAGAAGAAAATCTGAATATAATTTATCTGCATACAAAAGATACTAACTTTGTATTACTGTAATATTGTGCCTGTATTATTAATCTGATTTAGAAAATTGAGATATATGCGTATAGTGAATAAATATATCGATGGCAACCACTCCCTATTTTGTTTAGTTATTCAAATTATAGAGTTAATATAATTAGGACCCCGAATTTAAGAAATGTATCGTAATGGGTGACGAAAGACAGGTCTATCAGTTTGACTGCCAAAACAGTCAGGAGTCCCCGGGATGCCGGGGGTTTTGACTGTTTTGTTGACCGTGACAGAATTTTCCGGTTGCTGTGGCGGTGGTCATCTTGCTAGCCCAAGTAGTAAGCCATGTATAAAAAAGCAAAACAAACACACTTATCATATCTCTAATTAAAAATAAGAGAGAAAAAGTGAAACAAGGTTAGATTAATTGTTTCACCAGTGGGATGGGGTTAGATAACATAAATTGACTAACCATTAGAGCGGAGATGGGTAGCAGACATCTTGATCATCGACGTTACAGGATCTGAAAACGTAATTTTCTGGAGAAAAATTTCCTTAAGCAGGATTTGAACCACTAAGGATAAATTGTGGAATTCTTTGGAAACTTTTGGACAAGTTGGTAACTGAATCAGACACTCTAAGTATTCGGCCATTTTGGTGCTTAGGAATTAGTAGGTTATAATTCAACAAAGAGGCTGGTTAAGTATACTACTGCATGCACCCGCCAGATAAAGACAGATAATATGATAGATATATCTACATTAATATATAGGCTCTCGAGAGCCGCCTTATGGCAGGGGTTGTGAACACCGACAGTTAATACCTTAATGCACCGATTCTATTTAGCCATCTTCGATTGTGAACTTTGATTGCGATTGCACTCGAATTGACATGCGGCGCGTTTATAAAAGGCGAATGTGTTTATTAAAAATATCTTAAACGAAGAGAAAAATAATACATTGATAGGCCGCCATTGCAGCGTAACCCTAGAAGCCGAAATGAACAGCGAGTTCCCGCGACTTCATCACTGCTATTTGTAAAGACAGCAGTTATTATGAATAAATCCTCCAATTGGGTTATCAAGAATATATATAAAGTATTTGATCACCTTCAACGTATATTTTGGGGATAATTTTGAGGCAAATATCCGTCAAAGAATTAGAATAATAAGCCAAAATAAGATTCGTGCATATTTGAACAAAATTATGATTTTATAATTCTATGATATAACCTCTCGGATATTAAAGTAATGAGTTAATGCTATCTTTAAACCCTAAGAAAATTTCTCATTGAATGTAATTTAGCAAGTTATCGATTTATATCTATGATATTCTGTGCCTGTCGAAATTATATTTTTTGAGCAAGATATTAATAAGATAAATTGGCACTTTCCAAAATATCGCTCCTAAATAGTAAACAAACTGTAAGAATTTTAATGGAAGTAAATTTCGCAGGATTGATTTTACTTAAAGAATAATTTTTACTGGTATAAAGAAGGAAACCCTAAAACTGACCGCCTGAGAATTTTGCCCACACAACCTTTTCATTTGGCCTGCACTGTTACTATCTGTTTGTGATTTTCTTGCTTTAATTGATTACATATTACGAAAGAATGCGTTTTCTTCCATTGGATCTTGCATGGAATACCCGAAGTTAAATTACACATATTAATTTGTGTAGGTTAACCTTTAAGAGAAATCTTTTAATTCCGTGGATTATCTCGCCATTGAAGTCTCCGCGTCATTTCACGTTTCGAAAACACTCTCAGGTATTAAAGCAATGAGTTAATCCCAACTTTTAACCCCTGAGTAATTTTCTCATTGAATGTAATTTAGCTCGGAAAAGACTAAGCGTTTTGCGAAGGAAATTATACGATTGTGTGTTCATTCTACCTTTCAATTCACACTTTTGCTTAGTAACTTAAATTCCGTCACCCTCTTCATTCTAGTAGTGACCTTTAAGTCTCCGAAGAGAAGAGCGGAGATCCGAAAAAGGACACCGCAAATCCATCGCTTTCTTTACATGTTTACTCTTCGCCATGTCCTCGCTTTCAACTGTATCTGGACCTGAGGCGGTTTCCCAAGGTCTGCGGACAAAAAACGCGTTGGCGAATCGAGCGAGGGAAAAGGAAGGGTATACCGGAGGGAAATAAATTGATACGGACTGGTTTTGATGGAGCCGGCGGATATTGTCATGCTTCTCTCGTAAATACACCCGCGTGTGATTTGAATTAATCATACAACCCATAAAAATTCACCGAAGTTATTGTATTATGGGTAGTTAAAGCCGTATAACTTGAGTATATAAAGTTGGGGTTCATCAGTAACGGAGTTGGTTTGGGAACAGGTTCTCTAAAGGATATAATTTTTTAATCGGATTTTATATTTCCAACAAGTTGTTCTGCTACCGTAGCATTGTGTTGGTATATTCTCTTTTGCCTTTTGTTACAGCCTTTATAATTTTTGATGAAGAGCATCGAAACATGTCATGTGCTCAATAGTGTGTAATTTGCATCGTTACATTAAAGACGGAATTAGTTTCCTTTGTGAAAAGTTGTTCCTCTTTTTTCTTCGCTTTTTGTTGTTCTATTCGTAATTTTACAATGAAGGCTATTGATGGGTCGTTAGTGAATAAGCATAGTTAATACTTAATTTGAAACATATAATACTTTTACTTAATACTTACTACTTATTTGAAACAGGTAATACTTTTACAGAAATACTTTTAGTAAAAATGTGTACACACCATCCGTCCACTTGTACGTATATGTATGGAGAAATAATTGCAATTTCGATTATACTATCGATATTATATTATATATAATTTTAATTAAAATTGCGGAATTTCTCTTTGATTTTAAAATGAGAATTTCTAACCAAAGTGATGCATTTAAGATCACCATTTAAGTGTACATCCGCATTTATATCCCCTTAGTAGTCACTCGGTATAGCAAACTGAGCCAGTGTACCATTCCTAGCTAATCTACTTCTGCAGTTGATTTTTTTTCAAACGATTGCTCAGGTGTGCACGTCTAAATTTCTATTCAGTCTTAAAATAATTAATCTCCCGTATATTTATATGATTCCTCATTTAAATTTATTTGTTTTCTGAATTATAACCAATATCACTAGGTCCTGGACTTACCAGTAGTGTTGAATTTCCCGATAATAGTAATAATAGTTGGCTATGGAATCTATACATCCGCTATCCACATCATAGCAGATGACACATCTCTTATATTATGGTTGTTCTAGGGAAAGTGAGTTTTACAGTAACGAATTTCCAATTAGATGAGTTAAGAAATAAAACAGACTTTCATGTTCTCGTAATATATTTTTCCCGGTATATTTTATCTTTTTTAGTCTCTTTTTTCAATGTCTAAAAGATTGCTATTGACGATTGCCACAGACCTATCAGTTTATGGCTATCCTCGTAATACGCTCCGGACAGGAGAGTTCGTGCGTTACTTTTACTTTCTTCTTTGTCTCCCGCAATGTTTATTTAAAATAGAATGACCTCACCCATGACCCTGGATTATCTCGAGCCATATTGAGTACATCCTTTAGAAAGTAATGAAACGTTATTCAGACAATTTTTTAATTTTAGCGATGCTAAATATACACTTCCCTCTGGGAAGTCAGTTTTGTTACTCCTTTTAGTTAAACCGAGAAATGTCGGGTTTGCCAGTCTTTAATCCTGGGTACGAAATAAGAAGCATCATTTTTAATAGTCTTAGAGAAAATTGTTCCGCAGACTGCAGCAACGAGTTATTTATGAAACAGCCGGGTTAAATACCCAATGACGAGGAGTAACATCCTCCTACAGAAATAGAAAATTCCTCGATTATCCTCGAGGTCTTCTTACGTCCGAATCTGCGGTTTACGCCTCTGATGGACCGGGAGATGAGGCATTTCCTCTCGCACATCCCTTTCTCCCGTTAATCGATTCTCTGTAGACTTCAAGGACTCCTCGTACGCTGTGTCACTTTGGTTCCTTTTCTCTGCCCTGATCACCTTGACACCCCCCCTTTCTCCCCACATATTCCCTTCCCTTTCTTTGGGATAAGCTTCGACTTTTCGCCGACGTGTAGGAACCATCCAAAGTCTCGCGGATTCCATATGATGCTTTGACATTTGATGTTTTATTCTACCAATGCTCGTCTCTTAGAAGAACTCGCCTATTGGTTTAGCTGAGCTCAATTCATTAGGACTTGTCCAGTATTCGTAGGGTAGTGGTAGTAGAGGCAGGTCGTTTAGGTCTTTCCTAATATTTGAATTAAAATATTTAAAACAAAAAATTTAAATTTTGAAAAAATTCCTATGTTTAGAGGACAAAAATTGCGAACAGATAATTAGAAAATAATAGATGATTTCCAACCAGGAAAAAAACAGAAAAAGCTTAAAATCTAGCAAATACATTTACAGTGTCATATATTGATATCTATTTTATCACTCATATCTGTTATCTCTCTAGAATTCTCTAGTTATTATTTTAAGGAATTAAGGGTAAACTATCTCACTCCTCATCTTGCCTAATAAGCCTCATTTCCTTCACTCTTTGTAGCTAATGGTGGAATCTCTTCCACCATTATTCCACCACAATCATGACGTTCAAACCAGCCTTTGGGGTGAATACTTCGTAGACAATAATTATTTCTCTGATGGCATCCTAACAAGGAATCAAGACCTTATTTTGGGATTCCTTAGAAAGCACACATTTAAGAGAAGTAAAGTTAACTATCCTGAAAATAGTAGTTTCTTTACTTCAGTAAAGATGTATTTTATCGTATGTTATTTTAGACACCAATCAATCCGATTAACCTTCTATGATACAGAAGAATTCTGATAGATTTTAGTACTTGTATAAAAAGTTGCTATAATTAATAAAAGTGCTCCTTCTGGTTAATTAACCTAATCAACTGTTAATTAGGTTTTTCGAAGTTTCATAGTCGTTATTCCTGATTGATTAATTAATAAAATAATGATTTTATGTTGTTTATTCCTTTGCTAAACGCTTTGCTTTGGACTCCTTTTGGTATGATACTCCCTTTGCATATGGATAACAGTTTCTGTTTAGAGGCATTTCAGAGTCTCTCCTTTTCCAGTATATTTATAGAACTATCATTTTGACGATAAGATCAATTTCCTCTCAGAGAATGATTATAGAGAAGGATGATTCATGGAAATGAGCACAAGCATCAATGCCCTTGATGGTATTCAAATCCGCGTACTCAGAAGTGGATGTCGAGTGCAGTAACCTCTTCAACGCCGGAACCTACCTATCCAGGATATCCAAATAAACAAAATATGGCCATGAGTGGGTATGTGAGGAAAATTTTTAACATCATCGCTTCCTACGAATGCACCTATTTTTGGGTACGTCCCAGAGGAAAGTTTAACAGCCCATTTCAATCCTATCCGCAAAATAACACATATAAAAAGGTCATTTTTGTTGTACGTATATTAAGTGGAAAGATTTAATAAGAAGAAAATAAATATCTATAGACCTATTGAATGAATTTTCCAAGGAATTAATTCCAAAGAAATTGTATAAATTGAGGACAAATTAAATATGAGTAGCCAGAGTTTGAAATTTGTATTAGTTTCTTATTAATGAGGCGACAATAGTTTATCCAAAGACTCCTGTAATTATAGTTTATCGCATGAAGGGTCCATTTTGGTTAGAAGGAATTAAAAGATGTTCTTTTCTATGGAGATTTCCAATAATTTTTGGATATCTAACAAATGAAATCTAATTATTTAGGGGATGAAATATAATGATTCTAAGATATTTTATTTCACACAAGTGATGAGGTCTGGCTTAACTTTGTGGTAGTAAGACACAACTTGACTCTGTTTGTTGTTTGTTGAATAACTCTTACACAGAGATGAACCAGAGGATAATATACAGCGATTATTGTTTCGCATCGTAGCCGCATCATTTGCCAAAAAACATAAATTAGGTAAGTTTAGGTAGGTTACAAAATAATAATAAATAAATTTTATACATAAATAAATTTTATGCATAAACAAATTTTATACATAAATAAATTTTATATATAAATTAGGTAGCTTTTATACGCTGCGAAACCATGGTCGCTGCATATTATCCTGTGGTTCAGTAAAAGTTATTCAACAATGAGTCTTTTTATTTCACCTTTGGCTTTATTCAAAGTCACCTTACTTTCATTATCTTTACAAAAATATGGCATTTTTTTTATCTTATATCTTGCTGTGAGATTTTTCAATGGATATTTTCGGGAAGAATGACGTGTTCCAAAAATACGTGTTCCTTAAATATTTCCCCTTGATTTTTATGGCTTTGGAAATAAAAAACGACAATAGCTGTATAAAAGCCAACTCACCTCTTAAAATAATTTTAAACGGCTAATTCGTACATTCATTTTATCGCTGTTGGCCTATAAATGAAAGCGAAATGATGTAGGACGGAGAGAGATGGCGATTTATGTCTTTTTAATTCTGAGGAATTGGTTACAAACCCCTCTTATTCGGTCATTATGTAGATCGTAAATGTTTCGAAAAATGCTTTATACTCGCAATCAAATTTAAATCCCGTGCTTAACATTAATGAGAATTAGTTCTTGCATGCTCGTAACTCATCCTTAACATTCCAATGCTAGCTGCATTGTTTGAATCTGCTTTGTGTGGTGGGTTTTTAATAATTAAGGAATTCGAAAGTTATTTTAGGGTTGGTGCTGATATGGCATACCCCAGTTTTTTGCGTTCAGTGAAAAGGTCTCCTAGTGGGCTACATAGTCCTTTCCCTTCCACGCAGGTTGAGCAATATACGAAAGTTATTATGATAGTTATCGTAGCGTTAGTTACCAGCTTTGCCATTCTCGTAGGATCTCTTCTTGTTCTCCTCTGACAAGTCTCTTTTTTCATTCATGTTTTTGTAAGACTTGATCATGAAAACCATGATACTCTATTCAGTTTTTAATTCTCTTTTCATTGGCATTGTCGTTGATGGCGATTATTATGCGAGTTGTTCGTAATCAAACAATTTTCATGATGCCTGACTTGCTCCTGATATAACCACCCAGTTAGCCGTATCAAGTTCATTTAACTTTAATTTTTCCTCCGAAAAAAATTACTCTTTTTTGTTTCAGATAAAAAATAATGTATGAAAACGTGAAGCAGGGCTAAAGAAGACATGTTCAAGGTAGTGGAAATGGAAGTTTAATGAAAAATGCTTTTTTAAATCCACTTTTCATTGAAAAAAGGGCTATTCGGTGTAATGTTTTAAGTTCATTTAAGTAGGTATTGTACCACTATTGCTCATACCATTGTTAGTATTCTTGGAACAATAGATACATCGTGCTTGTAAGGACACAGTGCCCCATTATGGTTCATGTATGTATTTAATTTCCTTACTAGGGAATGTAAAACTTAAGGTATCATGGACATTTCAGCTTATATTATTCATTTGAATCGGCTAGATCATTAACTACAGAATATCTCAAGAATACTTAACCGTGATACTGAAGTAACAGTTTTGATAAGACAAGGATTTTAGCAATGTATGATTAATAATCATTTTAAGGCATTCAGACAATTCATGTTATAAGTGCCTCCGTTGAATGTACATACGTTTCAACCATACTTTTAAAATTATTCTTTTGCATGCAGAATAGCTCTGAGGATTTCCAATAGATAGCGTCTCATAACATCTTGATAAAAGATTGAAAATCTTTCCCCTGGAGAAAAGTAACTTCTCTCGTAACTTTGAAGAGCATTAGGGAAATCATTATGAAATACTGAGACATACTGTTCTCTACGACATGAGAACAAAGCATTTCTATCTTAGAATAGATGTACGTGAAAGTTTCTTGAGGTTGAAAATACCGTTGCATCCAAGATAGAATCGTGCTCAAGCAATAGGGAACATAGTTTGTTCTTTCTTGATCATAACGCGTGGGAATAGAATCAAAACTGCAAAAGATAAACGATCTTTACTCCTGAAACCAGCTTGAGCTTTATCCCGCAATATATTTTGCTCGAGTAAGTTTTCTCGATTTTATGTTTCGATCACGTGATATAATAATAATAATAATAATAAAAAGACTTTATTTAGGGCGAGATTGAGACTATAAAGTCTCCTTTTACATCTAACCCTTCGTCATATAAGATTAAAAAAGAGATAGCTTGAAAAAACAGAACAGAGAAGAAGACTAATTTGTGGATTTAAAAACCTAAGCTAAGTGCTTAGGAAAAAATTTCCACTACAGGAAAACACCCTCAAGAAGGGGGGTGTGAAAAACCTGCGAAACCTACGGATAGGAAAGCTAAGATTCGGGAAATTACATAAAATAAGATTATAAAACACAAGAAGACATACCAAAAATTTAAAAAAAACAAAGAACAAAAAGTTACTTATAGTATACATTCAGTGTCGTTAAGATGCATAGTTAATATGATAATAGGAAGAAAAAATTGAAGAAATATATAAAAATTAATACTAAAAATTAAAAGAATTACATAAAATGATAATAAAAAAGCATTAAAAATTAATTCTCTAAGGTAAGATTCAATTAAAAACCATTCGATTATTAAGACAGCGGATTAGGTAGGGTATTACTGCTGGTATGATCATACGCATGATTACTTTCAGTCGACTTGCGAATGAATCCTGCAGTTTATTGTTTGATGTTGTCAAGTTAATAATTGGAGAAAGTGTGAGTAAAACCAAGATTCTTCACCTTACTTTCGTTGGCAAATCGCTTTAAGGCATGTCCTAAAAAAGGAATTTTGAATTTTCAATCTTGTGGAGAGCGATGATCTTGGACATACAGCATCTTTCAAGCTTATCATTTTTCTTACCTATTATTTACATTAT
Source organism: Pachydiplax longipennis (assembly GCA_036926295.1). Lineage (NCBI taxonomy): Eukaryota > Metazoa > Arthropoda > Insecta > Odonata > Libellulidae > Pachydiplax > Pachydiplax longipennis. The sequence continues at coordinate 27,834,759 of JAVFKF010000019.1, forward strand.
TTGTCCTTCACGCTCAGAGACTCCTGATCATCATTCTATATCACCAATAAATTCAACCATGAGGAATACAATGATTCCACTTATCATGGAAAAAATATGGAAAAATTTGCATTGATTGAAAGATTGAAATACAACTTCCGGAACGTAAGGTTAGAAGGGAAGAAGTTACGTGATTAAGAAAACAAAATGAATGAAAAAACTCTCAAGGATGCTTGCATTGAAGTCTTCGTTCCCTTTCTCTCTTTTTGACGCAAAACCAAACAAGGAAATGGTCACTTGGAAGATTTATTGAAACTTTTTCGTTTGAAGAAAAATATTGTCATTGCCTAACGATAATTAGAAAGATTCATAGTCCAACAGTGAATAATGTATTCCTTTACAAAGTGATTCTCTATTACCTGATTTCCGGTGGAGATGTAACTAAACGTAATAAAATTTAATATAATTTAGATTAATTCAAAGGTATTTTTTATGAAGCAAATTCAGTGGAGGTACAATCGTAGATCAGTTTATGGGGATCTCAGTGAATACCGTGTAGATAAATAAGCAGAAGAGGTATCAGCGTTATCAGCTTGCTTAAAAATTCAGTATTCAGCTTCCTCAAAACCGGTCGCATTAAATAAATCGTGGACATAGTCAGATTGTGGTTTTTTCTTCATCTAATCATGAATTAGTTCCACCAAATATCGCCAAAACTAATTAATCAAATTGAATAAATTTGTTTTGAAGGCTAATTATCCGAGTTAAATTATACATGCATACGTATTGATATAGTTCGATTGTAAATGTAGCATTTATCTGTCATGGCTTATAGACAGGAAGTTATTCGTCATTGCTCATATTAGAAATATCTCGTTCTCGCATTCAGAAAGAGAATTTTTATGCGATAAATAAAATAGTTTTAGTTAAGTCTTAGATTCGATTCTCTTAACCATTTAAATTGTATTATTAAATGGATGTGACCGGCCAGTACACGGATAGAAAATAAACTGTTAAAGTATGATTCATAAATTAAGTATAATTTAGTTGGATATGGAAAGGTAATTTTATCCTCTGAAAAACGAAGTGTCTGCGTTCGTCTTCCGGCAGATGAATGTTTGAACCACGTCTTCTCGACAATAAAGCCTCGGCAAACTGCAAGTCATAGGAAATAACTGAGAGACCAGTGTCGCCAAAGTCAAGCATTTTTTGAGAATGTTCGAATTGTTTATTTACGTTCGAAGGCCGCTGTTAATCTTTGTCCTTGAAAGACTTTGGAAGTTTAGCTATGCTGATAGTCTGAAGATTTTTAATTCAATTTTAATGCGTAAGCTCCCAGACGGTATTATTAATTCCTCATCATGTATTCCACGTGCATTGGAAAGGTTCACGTAACAGGTTTTATTTTATCAGCCTTTCACTCTTTGCTTGTTTGCGCTCAGATTTTGAATGTTGATAAAATTAATATCAAATGGGAATGTAGTGAATCATGTTATAAGTATACGTCGCTGCTAAATTTCACGATTTAAAAATTCATGAAACTGCATAACTGGGATTGAATTTTTTTAGTAAAAGCACAAGGTGGAAGTAAAAAATATTTAGTAAGACTGAATTATCCTTACTTTTTCATTTGCGGAAAATTACCGAAATTAAGAGAGATAAATGATTAGAAAGATGAGTTTGCGGTTCCTCTGAGTGAGAAATTAATTTAAAACTGAAACTGAAATGAGCTGCATTGAAGAAACAAAACTAATAGAGAATTTTAAACGAATCACCTGCAAGGTACTTTTAAAAGCAAGGAATCATAGAATTGAGCGTGAAACATGTATAAGCGATTCCACTCGAATTAGCCATTTATAGAAGTACCATTGTGAAGAAGAATTCATAAGATGTCGTGTTCTAAGAAGTGATTTCGAACCATGTGTGTTTCATCGGGAATATGAGATACAGCGAAAATTCCTGCTAAGGTTGTAGGTGTATATTGATGATTCTTTGGCATTAGCGGCTATGAACCTTAAAACTATGAGTGTTTTGCCAAAAAGAATAAGAAATAGAATTGAATCTGAAAAGCAAAATGCATAAGTGTTGCTAATACGAAAATCTCTTGTTTCGCACGGTGATTCTATAGTTATAGTGTCTAGTATAGTTATTTATTTCATCTTAGTTGAATTAGCATCTATAAGTGTTGATACCTGTGTCCTATATACGATATATAGAAGTAAATGAATTTCAAACTTTTTACTGTGAAGAAAATATGGGTGCGATTTTTCCATTGTCTCAACTGAATTATCTGAGAAAGATACCCTTGCAGCGTATATGTTACATAGTAAGTGGCAGTCCTCTTGAATGAAATAACTTTTGAAAGAGCTCACAAAGAAATCATATCCTGATAACACATTCTTCTTATGCTTCAGCTATTGGTATATTGTATAATAAGGGGCCCAAAAATATGGGTTCTACTCCCCCATGGGTTCTATCCGGACTTTGAAAGGTTTTCGTGTGACGCGGAAACAAATTGGATGATATACTCTAAACTCCTTAATGATGAGATCTTTCATGTTTCTGTTTGGTTATTGTCGAGTGAATTTTTTTAGTTTTGAATTTTCTTGATTACTCCGATGTCATAGGGAGGTTTGCTTTGTTTATCTTTCACTTTCGTTCATCACTTTCCCCATAGTTTTCTTCTTGTCACTTTGTTTATCGTACTGGATGAACTGGAAATCCCTGTCAGTTAGTTGTACACGTGCATACTAAATTTTTCTTTTAAGCTGAACGTAAATAAGTCGAAGATTGATAGTTAACACTCTTATGAACTCACGTAGAATTCTATGAAAAAGTTTTGGGAGTATTTTATTCCATTTTAATCCTTTTTCATTTAATTAAATATTTCCTCGGTTTGGTTAGCAGCATCCCGGTGAAAGTTCCGACGGACAGCCGTCTCCTTTACAATCAGAATCGGTTTGCACCTCTCAAGTCATGAGCTGGTTAAACGGATTATCTGCCTCCAAGTGCCTCAAAAGCATTTCATTTTCCGAAGGCATTCCGGTTTGCCGCCTCTGGAAATATGACAGTTGAGCATCGTCGGCCGTCGCGTTTTTCTAACTGGCCGGAGATACCCATCGGCTACACCCGGATGCAGTCCTCCAAGGTCGGTGCCTCCCCTCCTGCAGACCCCCGTGTCCCACTGACCCGAAGGCTGTTGAATCACTCACTCGGGCGGCAATTCCATCTCTCAAACGAGCCAAATGTCACGATTCTCTAGAGCTGTGCTATTTTTAAGGCCCTCTTCCAGCGATCGCTTTGCATTACGCTTAAAAGGAAAAGTAACGCATTTGTCGCGGTGGATGCTTGAGGAATTTGAATGACGCGTCGGATTTTATATTGTGATTTCGGATGGCGGATCCTGGAGAAGATGCTATGGAGTGGGTAGCGTTCAATATGATATTTTTCTTTCTTCTGCGTTCACTCTCAACTGCCATCAATCCGACTATAGGTTTATACCTAAACAGAGACGGTACGAGATACGGGAGAGTCGGGTGGTTCTCCGGGGCGATGAGGATTTTTTGGGGAGGGGATGACGTTGGTAGTCTAAAAAGGTGTTTGGAGAAGCTTTTAGGTTATTTTTGCTTGATTAAAATTGTTGAATTAACTCTGAACATAAAAATTAATTAATCGATCGACCACAGAAGATGAAAATTGCAACTTATCAATTTGAATTCACTTTTGATAATATCAAGCTACTTTAAAGTTAAATATTATCGAGATAATTATTTGAGCAACAGTAATGATATTACTTTAATAAATGATATTTATTATTATATATGTAATTATTAGTTCTAATGAAAACCAAGAATTTTCTCTCGAAATAATCTGTAAATAATTTCACAATTATCTAAATGGAAGGGTAATGTTTGAGACCCTACTACACCTTGCGCCGGTTCTGCACGTAACCCTCGATTTGTACGGTGGATAGGTTCTGCTTAAGCACCATGTAAATTGAAATCTTTCAAGTCAAGGCTAACACTTATACATTAGATAAGAATATAAGAACCCAAAATGTTTTCCAGTAGGACTGATTTTTATTAACATTGAATTTAGAAAACTATCGTTAACTAGTGGACAATAGAAAAGTAGTGAAAATGAGTGATGTCGACGAAAATGATTATCACAGTTTACTCAGGACATTTGTCATGTGTTACGAAAGACGAGACGTTTTCTTTTTAATCTGAATATCGTCATCGGTAGCTGCGATTTTCTTCCATCCATGAAATTTTTTAAAGTCCATTTTCCTTTGCCCTTATAAATTGATAAAGGAGGGTTTCCCTAGACACAAATATCTAGCAACAATCAGATATTTTAATATTTCTTACTTATATATTTAATTTAACGTACTAATTGAAGTTTTAGCATAGTAAAAAACAGAACATTTTTACAATTCGTTGACAGCACCAAACTGAAAGCGTTCTTATGAAGTACCGTACGTATCGAGGCTTGAATGTCTTAACAATATAACTTACGTTATATGTAACGTATCGTATACCCTGCCAATCGCTTTCATCTCACAATTCCTAGCGTGAATCACATGCCTTTCGTAATTCAGCCTAGGTTTTCCTTAACTATCACTTACTTTACCATTCTTGCCTTTATTTTTTCAGGAGATCCTTGTATTTATATAGGAATACTTACTCATTCTGGGGGAAATCCGATCCGTTGGAAATCACAAATACGTCATTCTTTTGCAACACTCAGTAAACACTTTTCATCATTCCATACTTAGAAAAAAACGTAACCCCTTCTTCTTTTAAATCAGTAGAAGTACACGTAATTTTGTGAAAGACTTCGTGGGATAAAAACGATTTATTACTCACCATACTGATTCTATTAATGACCAACCAATAACCAATAGTCCGCCTAACGGGATCACTCTGGATAAAAAGAAGCTAAATCAAATCAGAAATTGATTCGTCAAAGACCTGCCACTTCGCGATACGGCACTTTTAAGATGAAGATAGAATCAAGTAATTTCTTGAATTCAAGCAATTTAAATACATTCAATTGCTAATATATATGCGCATAAATGTTCTTCAGAAGGCTCCCAAGAAATCTCTTATTGACCGCGTTAACGTCTTACTTACCGTGCAAAAAAATTCGTGTCCTTTTCCATCAATTTGCACTGCACGCGCCGAAGACTACCTTTAACGTTTGATTGACGTTTATGAATGTATCAGGAATTACTTGAAAAGAAAAGTCAGTGAAAACTTCAGGAAAATTGCTGCTGAGCAGCTTTTGGTTTCCAGCCGATTAAGGACGATGTTTATCAGTTACCTCCGTCAATGGAAATTTCAAGCATAAATATTTAATGCTTATATAGGAATTAAGACGTATTATTTCTAATTGCAGTTACTTTTGCTGGCTATTTATGGCACTTATTAAAATTCTGAGGTTTAAATTTGCATCGCACTGTTCAAGTATTCGTCTTAATTTACTCTTCTTGAAAGGGATTCTATTCGTATCTTCAAGATATTGATAACTAAGAAGGAAGGATTAACTTAACGTGTCTCACGATTTTGGAACAAGACAAGTTGAGGGTGATAGAGAATCAAAATTATAAGATTCTTTTATATAAATGTTTTACATAAGCGTATTTTTTATAAGTGTTTATCTCCAACCCGTTAGGAAATATGACGCTTACACCTTTTCTAAAATTTCCGCCGAAAATTCCTTAAGAACCTTTTCTGCTATACCCACTTAATTTGGCATCTCGAACTCGCGACCATTGCTTAAGCTTGACAATCAAAAATTACGGCGAGGATTCATACAAAATCCATTATCACAAATGCAGATAATATTAGCGATTAAACAAGTAGAATAGGAATTAGGATACATAGGGAATTATTGGCGAAATTTTAAAAAGATATAATTTTTAAATAGTCATATCCCCGAAGGAGGTGGAGAGAAACACTTACAAAAATACAGTGTTTCTTAATTTTTATTCTCTACCACCCGCAAATGGTATCACTCCTTTGTAGGATCATTCGATCTGAGAATCCTGGGGAAGAATAGACCTAAAATTCTAACTTTTTCATCGCTGAAGCATTCTCCATCAACGCCAGTTTATTACCTTTGGAAAGGATCCAGATACATGGAAAACAGCACAGTTTTATCTTAACTCAAAGTTGATAAATATAATACAAAATTAAGAAAAGATTTTCCTTAATCGGAAACCTAAGGAATTTACATGATGCCTCATAGAGAATCTTTTCATGGATGTTATTTATGCTATTGTGATTACTGATTCACTGAAGACGATTTGAGATGGTTTTATCGTTTCGTGATCCTTTCTTGGAAGGTTATCTTAAGGAAACAATTTTATGTATTTAATATACATTATAGTAATGAAAAAGATTAATAAGGAAATAACTAAATCTTTGATTGAGCTGGCCATATGCAGTGAAAAGTCGAAGCATTCCCTCTCCTTAATTTTTAAGTCGAAATTTTAAATATGCAGGAAAATCAAAATGTAGTATTATTTAATGTTTCTTTGCCAATTTTTCAAAATAGTCACGACAGCGGTACAAAGATTAATTTCATCTCACCACTAGATGATACCACTACGTTTACTTAACCTTCAATTAGATGCTTGAAGTCAATACGTGAGGTAAATACTTAATGGGTCGCGTGAAGTCAAGTTGGCGGTCTTGAAATGGACTCAAAAATTTTCAAGGAAAACGACTGATTGTAAATTCAAGATATCTGCAAAAAATTACGAAGGAAAGTAATGAACGCTGAGTTTTTAAAATTATCAAAATAAATGAGCTGGTAACCGTGCCTGGAAGTGATTTACGAATTCGCAAATTTCAGCATTACCGTTGAAATTTTTCTTGTTTTTCCTACTGAAATGAACGTGTCTTATATGCCGTCATATACGGTATATATTTCATCTCAAAAAGAATTACGCACGGGGTTTTTGTTCGGAAGAATAAAAATGTATATTTTTGTTAAAAAAGCTATATTAAATTGGGTTAGTACAGATATAATTCTGAGATATTCGATCGAGTAAAACCCAATTCATTCTCCGGCTATATAAGAACTTTTCGATACGGATTTCATGATCGGGAATCGCTTACTAAGGTTAGGCCTAGAGCTGTAGTACCCCGCAATAAATTATTAATAATCAATTCAAATTTGGAAGCATGCTTCCATCAAGGCATCCATTGGGCCCAACCAATTGATCCAGACGAGATCTCTCATTGTTTATTATGTTTATTTTTAGGATTATCCATCATGTAATGGTCGGAAGCTCTTTGCTTAACAATAACGATCGAAAGCTATTTTCACTCGTGCATCTCTTACGGTTTTGGAGCAATAGTGAGACGATTACTATTCTTCCAGCACGGAAGAAAGTAAGCAAACACTCGAATAAGCCGTGTACGCAAGCAATCGACTACAACTTCCGCAAACGCTGAAAGAAACGCAATCTCACGGTTAAATCCACGCGGACACTCGTAAAAACCCCACCTTCAAATTCAACACCCAAGAACCTTCCGGGAAAGGTCCAACTGAATGGGACCTCTTCTTTCCATTGTGTACTCGGATTCCTCATCCAAGAACGTCAATCATTTCCCGTCTCCGGCAGTTCTGTCATGCGATTAAACGACGGTGGTGGATTAATCATTATGGGACATTCCATGGAAAACGGACCGAAATTGATGTCTCTAGTTCCCCTCTATTTTTAAAAGTTGTGAAATTTTTGTACTTGCGCAATTCTATAATAAGACATTTATGCGAATGTTTCAGCTTAGAAAATTTTTTTACGAATTTATTAATTTTTAAAATTTCCAATGCTTAAATTATTGTCATTATTTTTGAAAACGTATGATCATAGAATACCATTGTACTAACTGAGACCTGTTATGAGCCAATACTTATTGGGAATATTGTCTACGAATCTACCAGTGGGCTTATTACTAACTTAAGCTAGCTCTCAGCCATAGAAAGCGAGGGGTTTACAGCTCAATACTCTTTAATTTGACATTATGTTCTTATTGCTGTTCCGCTTAAAAAAATGTTTTTGTATAGGCAAAACACAAATACAATAATGTGTTTTAAAATCCGATGATTGGGTCGTTTCGCAGTCAAATGTTGCGTTAAATAATTTGCTGCAAATTTAAACAACTTTATAAACAATATGTGAAACTTTCATTGATAAGCTATCAAAGATACCTTCAATCACTACCCAAAACTGAAAATACTATAACACGTTCCATCAAAAAGTTATGGCCCTTCAAAATGACTCATGTTCACAGGTTTTTGCTAAAATTTCGAAATTTCAAAGATTAATAACTCTCCAAAAATTTTTTTCTGAGCTAAAAATTTGGTATAAAAGTTTTATGACATAAGGATGGATGGCGCAAGGATAAAAATGTTTATAAATTTTTAAAAATTCAGCTCAATTTCTTACCGATTTCCCGTGAAATGGGCCTTAGAGGAAATGATCAATCAAGAGAGGCAATCGATTGTAAACGTTTGCGATGCGTACATGGCTATCAGCGTGAAATGGGGATCGGTTAGTATGTTGAGGCATGTGTGGGCGAGGGAGATTCTTCTGACCAAGGTCTTCGATGGCGTCTCAAGGATCTTCCGCAGAATGGCCCCTGGCGCGTCTTCGAAACTGTGGATCCTCGGCGGTTGAAACAACATTCGCGGATTTTTCCATGATTACGAATGCTTTCAATACCTTCAGAGGTCACGTGACAGATTTCCCTTCCCGGTTCGCGAGTGAGGTGTGGATGAAAACCTGTTCGAGATTTGAATGCGGAATCGATAGCGAAGTGTGATAAAAGTGGGTCTTGATGCGATGCGCAATTGCATATTTTTTGTACCGCTTTAAGGTTTAAAGGAAGCTATGCCTAAACTTCTCATGAGGAGATCTTATCAAGATGTTAGGATTATAATTCAGAACAGTTTTATTATATGGTTAAATCTCAAATAGGCATTTCATTGTATCTTTTTAATCGTAAATGTCTCTCTCTAGCTGGGCTCCCGGATAGCCAAGTGGGCAACGCGTTCAACGTTGGTGAAGGTGATCCTGGGATTGATTCGTGGGGGCATTTATATATGGAAAGATATTTGCAGTCGAAGTACAAGTCGAACAAATACTAATACTACTCAATCTTGTTTGAATTAATACCCTATTATTTTTAGCGATTAAAAACCTGTAGAGAAAGTCTCGAATTTTCAATTCTCGGGTTATAATATGAATCTAACTTTCTATAAATATTGATTAAGTATATTTTAATTGTTTCAAAAATATTCATAAAGTATTTCTCCTTTTGGGGAAAAAGCTCGCATATAGAAAATAGGGAAAATTAGACCCCCTGTGAAAGTTTATTTCTTTCTTATCTCTCTTGCACAGTCAAAGAATTCTGCTATGGAAGATTCTGTTGTCTAAAACGGGTCCCATTGGGCGCTTGGCTCTCAGGATATACTTTCCCCTCGTTTTACTTCTTTAAGAACAGCTTTTCTCTCCGAGCCATGAGCTTTCATGGTCGCTCAAACCGTGGTATACCATCTTAATACAAATAACCGTTTAATACGATCATCTTCACTAAATGGTTTTCTTTACTTATATGGTGTATGACATATACCGACTCCATAAGAAAAATTAACTTTATACCGAAGATAAACTCAAAATAAATTATACTTTAGGTTGGGTCAGTAGAGAAAAATATTTTTTTCTGACAGAGACATCAGTCACCTTCCTATTGCTGTTGTAATATTCGAATCTGCTCCATTGTGTCTCAAACCCAAAGAGTAGTTCTTATCTATCTGAATTTCTCATATCTGACAGTTTGTTTTTACTTTATCTTTATGTTTTCTGTTAAATATCCATTAGCTATTCTTCTAAGTTATAACGGAAGAGAATGATTACTCCTTGCGTAAATTTTAAAATTAACATAAACTTTTCCCGTTAATCCCGTCTCTGTTTTTTAACTTAGTCCTCTAAACTATCGTTGAAGTGAGATTTATACTTCGAATTTCGACTGAGGAAGTAAATATTTAAACCTTAAAATGAAACGAAGGCCACTCCGTCTATCAAAACGTTGAGTTATTGGCTTAAAAAATCACAAAAAAGTGGGGAATAAGAGTGAAGGTTTTTCTTACTTGGTCGAATTCTCTTGGAATCGCTTACTTCATTTTCTATAAAGCAGGTGCAAACTACTTAACTCTCAATCTTGCCTAGTGTGCTTCATTCCATTTCCAAAGATTTTGATCGGTAATTATAGAGGCGTAAGCATCAAACCGGTTTCCGAATAGAATTATATGCAAACAAGTGATATAAAATCTATGAATTCTTTAGATGTTGCCAGTTCATAGTGCACATGGGTACAATATTATCATTGAAAATGATGATTTGAAAAGATGCAGACGTAGCTTGATAGCCTAATAACGGTTGCGATTTGAGGAATAAAAGATACGATTGGATTCAAGGTCGTTCAGTTATCGTTACGGATGCTACCAAAACGTTGCAGACTCCTTTCTGATCTTTTTGCATCAGAAGACGAGGTTGGAGGTCGACCAGTGCGTTAATTGCTGGGAAGACGCACTCACCACGTGCGCGTTGAGGAACTTCTTATACATGTATGCTTTCCTTCAAGCAGAAGTATGCAGACGTCGAAGAATTCCACAGTGCTTCCCAGGTTTACTTGCGCTAATATGACGATAAAATTTTATAGCACCGGATGAGTTTTTTTCTGTAGATGCGAAGGAAAGATGAAGTCAAAGTCGTAAAAGTTGTTCTCATTGAACGAATAAAAATTTATTTTTATTGTATTATGGGGGAGTTATGGGTCGAGTTTCGCCACGCAAGTGCGATTCTATAGTATAAGGATCTTCATCTCAGGAAGATTTAAAGGAATTAGTATATTAGAATAATAAGAAGAATAATCTTTCCTGCAATGTATAAGTATGAAGATTTCGCTTCTGATAAGTGAAATAGCAACAGAATCTTGGTTCTAACACTTTATTTTACTTTCATAGTATTTGAAGGTGTGAGTTGTAAAGTGTGGGGTACACATTTTTATATGAAATAATGATAATTGTTTGTTTACGAAGGCAACTCTTTCATAAAAGGAAAAAATGTTCACTTCTCGTAGTTTTTGAAGACGAAAGCCTTGAAATGAAAATAAATTTAATGAAAATGAATTTATATGCAAGCAGTACTCGTTATCTAGGAGTTACGAATGAATGATTGACTTATATTGCTTTATATATATGAAGAATCTTCCAAATGGTCAAGCGCAGGAAACTAAATCTCTCAAATAGTTTTCCATTTCACTTGCATTTATTTTACCAGTCTATACTTAGATAACTTTAAGATAAGAATAAACACGACAAATATTTATGGATGCATACATACAAGGCTACAAGTACAAGGCATGAAGGCTTATTTATAGGCATGTGTTCATTTATGAAGTCGATTATAAATTAGCCGTATTCTAACTCAGAATTCTTTTTACGAAGCTCTCTGCAACCAGGTAAAATCTTCAATGCATCAAGAACAATGGGATGTAATTAGTAACTTGAGGGAGAAAACTACTAAAAAATTATGGGTAGTTACAGTAACCACAGCATATTACCATTGTGATGCCAGTTTATGGATATTTTACCAGCCTATTAATCATTACTAAAACAGACCGCCGAACAGCTCAATGAAGACCTTTGTATACTTGTCACGTGAATTTTGCAATAAAGCGAAATATCTCTTACAAATTTTTTCATTGCAGCATCCTCAATTAATCTTTAAAGATTTACTGCTTAAGCTCGTGTCACAAGGATCTCGCAAAGAAATCGGTATTAGAGGGAAAAAATTTTTTGGGGATTTTAATCCTTCGTTTTATTCGATGAAAAAGTTATTCTCATGTCTTTGGCGTTTACCTTGACTCCAAATCCTTTGTAATCACAGAAACCTGCTTAAGTGGGAGAAGAACTCTCATGACGTAATTCTATCATTGAGTCAGCCTTTGAGACAATTTTTAGCATCGAAAGCATTCTTTGAAATTAAAAACTTTGAAATGAGTTGTACAAAACAATTATACAAAAACACACACACGACCGGTTTCGAACGATTTATCGTTCATCTTCCAGAAACCGGTCGTGTGTGTGTTTTTGTTAAAATAAATCTACATCTACATCTACATATGTACCCTGCAAGCCGCCTTTCGGCGTGGTAAAAGTACAAACCTTTTTAAGTTCTTCTCCAAGAACGAATAATGTTTATTACAAGCTTTTCGATACCTATTGTTGATCGATTGCCTGACTTACTGTGGTAGATCTTGTGCGTTACTAGTCCATTACCATAAGAACCAACTAACTTCGTATTTTTCACAATATTTTGATTTACTAAATGACAATTTTTGATCATAACGATCAATCTCAGTCACCCTGAGGGAATGAGGTACCCATATATATTTATGCATATATATGGGTTATGACGGTAGAGAAAGGAAAGGGAAAGGTGAATTGTAGGGCATGTCATTGGTCAAGTTGGGGGTTAGCGAAATTTCCAATGTTTTAAGAGCGTCCAAATTTGGTTCTAGATGGCATTCCCCAAAGTTTGGTCGTAGTTTTGTTTGTCTGTTTCCTTTTATTCTCAATCTGAATATCTCCGGCTCCTAAAATCACCGTGAAAAAGAAGGAAATTTTTAATGTTTCTTTTGTAAATGATGTGGCAGTAATTTGCAACTGGATATAGCGGCGTATTTTCCGTTAAGTATGACGATGTGGTTTGATGCATTTAGAGGCTCATAACGGTCCGCAATTAGATGCAGATGGGGAGAATGACGAGAAAGAAAGAATTATATAGCAGGCTACAGTTATCGACGGAATTGAGTCTCATCAGATGACGTAGGTTTGGATACACAATTCTTGCGTACAATTCAATCTGTTGAACCATACTATAAGCTCACGTTGAAAAATAAATTCTTCACTTCATCACAAATAAGAACCGAACACATTTTACCATACCCTTTGATGGTCTAAAAAATAAAAGTTCAAACAACATATTGGCCATTGTATAGTAAAATGTATTTTTCGAGTTTTTTTTTTAGGATTACCACTTGTCGATGAGGATTGCTCTTGCTAATTTTTGCTACATGTTTTCTCGTAATACTTCGAAGCTGACCGCCATTTTTCTTAAATATCGATCTTTTACTGAATGTCATAGTTGTTTTTAGAATAGAATGGCCTTTTTCCATTCATTGACAGGCGAAGGTCTCATATTTTATCCAACTGGTCCCTTCTCACACCTCTCCATATCATTCCCATGAATTTCATTATATCACTCCCTCATCTTCCTATGAAAATTCTAAGCCTATCCTTGTCCGTTGATTTCCATAGAAATTCATTCTATCATTTTGATACCTAGCGATGGTCGCTTCTTTTCGCGATGATTCCACTCCAATGCCTTGTCATTAATCTTAATGATATACTCATCATTAAGCTATGATTCTATCGTAATAGTAACTATCCTAATCTGTTTTATTCGTGTTATAACCGTATATTTATAGAAACATGATTGTGCTACTCTATTGTCAAATCCCTTGGAACTCTTACTATTACCTTATACTTTCATCACATTTTTTTATAACTACTTAGTTATTTAAATGCCTTATCATCAAATCACTAAATGATCTTATTACCTGATTATCTCAGGGTAATGGTAATCAAGTATTGAAAGCTATTATACATAGGTAGTTCTTGCGTTAATAACTTAACGATCGACTCGTATTTATTTTTTATGGCAACTGTTGAACATAAATGGCATTTATTTAATCTGATTAATAATACTTCTTTTGTTATTATGTTAACAGGATGTGTGTAATATTAGAAAAATAAATTTCATTTTCTTAGATTTAGCTCGGTAAGAACATTCTAAGTAAATGATACATGATGATATTATATCATACATAGAAAACATCTATGATGAAAATTCATTTGCTTCTGCCTACAAGACCCTTCCCTAAAACTGTTTCGGTGTAAGAGGATGGTCTTATTCTTGTTGCTGCAATGATAGAAACGTCATAGCCAAGTACATATGACACCTCAGTATGTTCATAGCGCCTAAATCACCGTGGAGTTTAGCGATTACCCAACAAGTTGCGTCGGTTTCCATTCGTTCAGCACTTCTATCCATTAGAGTTGACTCATGAGAAGATGTCTCGCTTAAATTTTTCGGTTTTGGAAAGTTTTCCAAGCACTAAAACCCTTGGAGACCGCAAGGAGACTCGATGGCCGCGTGAGATTACGAGAAATGAAGAAAACTCTTATTAAGGTCTCCTTGCGGTGTTACACTCGTAGGCTGTTTGACCTCGTGGTTGGAGAGAGAGAATAAAATCTTCCGCAAACGAGCAAGCATTACTCAAAAGCGCATCTCGAACGAATAAACAAACAAATAGGAGTTACTTCGGGATTCGGAGCGAACTTTCACTCTTCTTAGGAGGATTGCCTTTCAGAGGGGGTGAGAACGGCATTTGCGGCTGAAGAATTTGAGGCTCGTTCTTTATTAGCTACTCTGGAGTCTGAACTGATGTATCTCTACCAATTTTTAGGAGTCAGGGCGATATTGCCTACAAAATTCAGCTATCCTGTGAAAGAATAACGGAATCAGTAATCTCTTTTTAGCTCATACAAAATTTTCATTTTTTTCATTAGTCAACGATAACTTGTTAGTTTCTAAGAAATTTCTATCATATTCAGTTTTCAAGAATATTATTGGTCGAGTTATTTCTTATTTATCTCGCTTTATCGATGAAATTGTTCAAATATTATTAATTTTCATATGTGTTAACCAATATTTTCTAACTTCCTAACAACGATTACTCATGGTAGTAGTAGTATTGTTAAAAGTGCTTTGACATTTCGTACATATGAGCCCCACCAGGAACTCGGCTCCATTTTCATACTTACTTAATACTTATGTTATCTTATTTTGTAATTTGATTCATTTTCCTAATTTTGTTTAGCTGTAGAATTTTCAGTCCCATCTGCAAAATTGTTTTAAATCCCTGCAACTATTCTGAAAAAAGTATTTTTCGACTTTTTGGATATACAATAAGTCTATATAGTTTTCTTCATATGGGTTCAGCACCGGCTTGAAGTTGAAGAATTTCGCGAAAAATGGAAGACCGGCGTTCTTCACGAAATTTGGTCAATTTTAATCCCCTGCATAATTTAAATTCGCAGGAATCCACTTCAATGACTTGCACAGTTGAATGTAGAATATATTAAAAAATGGTCATGCGAAGTTTCAAATTCTTAACTCAAAGAAACCACTCTCGTATTTTTGGCCAGCATTTTTCGATTCTAGCCCACTGTAAGATGGGTCACTTTCACATCGCAGAGGGGCTATTTATTATTCATTCATTTTTCAAACGCGAAAGTCCTGTAAAACATCTCTACTCGAAGAGTTTGCTTTTCGTTTTCTGTTCTGATTCATCTTTCTCCATCTTTTCTCTCTTGTGAAAAATTCGCAAATATTGCCAAATTACGTAATATGTATATCTCTTCCATATTTTTGCTGCCATTGTGTCATTATGATTTTGTACTTATAAATTATTTTTACGAATCCCCAGGAGAAGCGGACATGAAAAAATGACTGGGCCGGGACAGACTTTCTTTCATGTCCGTTTCCTGTGGGATTCTTCCTAAGTGCATAGATACTATATATGTGTCTCATCACCCAAAATGGGTTCACGGATAGCCGAGTGGGTTTAATTTTAGTGACAGCGGTCCCGGGTTCAATTTCAGGTGGGGGGCCTATGTATGCGAAATGACCTCAGCTGTTAAATCACTTTTAATAATACTTCTAATATCACCCCTTCCTTGTCTTTTGAGGAATCTCCTTTTTCCATCAGTATCTCTGTGATTCGTCGCATCTCATATTCTATCTCGGAATTATCACTCGTATAGTTATTATCACTAGTAAATTAGTTTATTTCTTTCGACACTTTCTTTTATACAATAGATGGATGCAGCCGTGATGTTGCGGAACGTCATAAATATAATTAGTTAGAGATAGATGTGTACTTATGTAGTTTATGTGGAAAAGTACACATCTATATCTAACTAACTATAATTTTCTTTTATATTTATTTTGTATTCTTCCTCTGGATTGATTATAAAGCATAAACATTTAATGATTCACGTAATCACTTGGGATATGAAGTCAGGAAATTGAAATTTTTAAAATAGCAGCAATAAGGTGGACGGAGAACCCGATAAAAAGGCTAGAATTTAATGCGCCCCCCGCAGCATTGTTTGCGGTCAGAAACACTTCTCCCGTTGACCTGAAAATAGCCGATTCCCGAAAAGTTCATGCGCCCCAAAGACGCAGAAAGTAATTACAGAAGGGAGAAAGGACTCGGACCTCTTAACATGATTCCCTCATCCTCACTCATCTCTCTGTAATGCACACCTTGATAAAATTCTTGCATGAGTAATTCGCAGAGATTCGCCGTGTCATAACTCGCCCTTTTCTTCTTCGAATTTGGAGAAAGGAATTTCGTTGGTCGAGTGGCCCTTTACGGCCAAATGGAAGGGGTCTTTGTAAATGTTATCTCTCTCATCGGCCATTCCCAAACCTCCATAATTTAGACAACTAACACAGGCCGCCGCAGGAAAAGAAAATATTAATAATAGCTCGGCGGGACTTTCGATTCGTATTCAGTTTCTGCTCATAAAGTTCAAGGACTCGAGGCATCAAAGCGTTTCTTGGTCACGGCATTTTTATAATCATCAGCTTTTCTGAAGACTTGTTTATCGGCTCGGCTCATTGGGTCTTTCCAATCAACGAGTGATAGGGACATGGTGATGAGCTGTCGATTATTCAAGGATAGCATTTATTGTTGCTTTTCTTTGTCAATTTCCACACCCTTCTCTTTTTTATCGTTGAAATGTTGTTGTACCCTACTAGTAGGTTCAGATTCTTAGAAAACTGCCTATTATTTCAATATCGTTGGTTCTCAAATTAAGTGTGATTTTGAGGATACGTTTGCGGTGTGGAGTTTTAGTTTTCAGGAAATTATGAGGAATTTACACCGAAAATTTTTCCTGCTTTGAAGTTTTTTCGCCAATCATCTTCATTATAAAGCTCCGCAGGCTACTTTTAAATACATAATTGAATACAATTTATCTAGGATTCAGATCTTTTTGTTCAAAGACTTTTCCTAACATGGTACAGGTACCTAGAAAACCAGTATCTAAGAATCGCTGAGCAAAGTTGAACGGATGGGTAAGGTTAATATTCTTCTCCTTATGTAATGCTTGTAGAGAATTATGTTTGTACGCAAGACAAGAGAGTCGTTCACTGTTATAAAATGACGTTAAAACTATATGTTAGACTTTTGGAGGGTAATAGCTTCGCTAACGAGAAAAAAGTAGTATGTAACGTTTATGGTGAATGTTGAGAAGAATTTCGTAGAAAGTGAAGTATTGATGTATTGCTTAAAAAGGAAAGCAATTAATATTTGAATGTCTCCCAAGAACAGCTTTCTATAAATTTCCACTTTTTTTACTCCCGATCAGTCAAATTAATCAATCGATTACTTTACTAAAATGTGTAATGGTAATAGCTGAGAGCTAAATTGGACTTAGAATATCTGATACGATTACAATCAGTATAGGTAATATTTATATTTAAATTTCAAGTATGTATAAGGGATTTTAGCTGATTTGCCTTTGTAATTGCCTTTTTTCATGTTAGAGCTCCATTGAATGAATGTAATTTTGCTATTCTTAAACTAAGTCAGAGATGGAAGAATATCTCAAAACGCCATAATGGAGTGAAATTCCTTAAAGTATTACTATCGCAAGTTGAATTAAAATGCACCATCTCGCTTCTAGAGTTCCGCTTAGAAAGTTTAAAAATCCGACTGGTTTCGACCGGAAAAGGAGGGAAAGGTCTCTTTCTAATATTTCAAAGATAATTTACTTATTTCATAATTTCAATAAACAGCTTCTGCAGAGGATGTGTTTTGTCGTCATTCCTTGTTTTTTCTAAAGGTCTTCATTTACTTGTTTACAGCTTAAAGTTGCTATGATTCCTGTAAACTACTTCTTTACTTTATTCACGGAAAACAGTTAAAGCACAAAAAGTATAGACTCATAAATCATTCTTTTCATCATTCTTTTAAGCATGTCTTTTCTTCATTAGTAACATAGGCTGACCTGACTTACAGAAACCCACATACACTAATGTAATATTTTATACGTAGTATGTTACTATAATGACATACATTATAAATGAATAAAAACACTGGTACACTTCCACAGATTTAATTCTTGGGCGACATGTTTCGCAAGCGAGCTAGAATCTTCTGGCACTTCTTTTAATTTGTAATTTCAATAGATATACATAAATAGGGATTTTTGGAGGGAGGTCAGGGTTTAAAGAGTTTACTTAAATAAATCTGTGGAAGTGTACCAGTGTTTTTATTCATTTATAATGGCCTTCCACGAAGTAACGCCTTCACACATCGAATTTACATACATTATGGTTAAATACTCAAATAGCTTAATTTTATGTCGCCTCCATTTGAATTTTATGTAAGGAAATATTCAATATTATTCAATTATTATATTCAATATTATTCAATTATTATTTTTCTACCGAATTTAGGCCTTAGTAATAGTAATTAGGTCAAGTGATAACATTTTACTAGCTCTTTCTTATATATGCAACACGATTTTCCCCTTAAATGATATTAATATACAAAACAGTACACTAAAATAGCATAAAATGTACATTAAATGTAAGTCTAACACGGCATTGTATTAAAAATATAGATGTAGGGATCTGTAAGTCTTTCATGGGAGATTTTGTATGCAGATTTTCCCATGTGACACACTGAAATATAAGAGTGAACTTTAAATCGCGTATTTCTTCACAAGATGCGCTCTATACTTTAATGAAGATAGGTATCAAAAGATGAGAGGCCTAGATTCGGAAAACTCAACCGAATGATTAATTGACGATGAGAGTTTATACGAAAGGGCAAAGTACACGAGTTGGAGGAACTGGGACAGGTCCTAATGGCTACTGGTTTTGTACCTGGAGAAGAGGTGAACTTTGGATAAAGAAATACGGGACGGTTGATATAATGCTTAACAGTATGAATTAATAGGGGTGATTTGTTAGAGATAAAAATCGCCTTAGCAAAGGAAGATATTCATGCACTTGCCTCTTTCTAACGTGCTAAATTGGTGAGTAAGAAAAAGAAGCTTAAAGATATACCCTAGATATCTATGAGCGTCTACCTCAAACTGGAAATGCTATTCTATTGTTACGCAACGATTCAATTTTCTTTCTGTTCTGTTGTGACTTTTTTCTGCTGAAAATTATATGTGAAATAAATCGTTGATCAGTATCTCTATTGTTATAAATCATACCGGAGAGTGAGTCAGGAGTGGAAAAATTAGTCACAGCTCATGGCAGTATGGATATTATTAATAAAACGTCAATCTCTCTAGCGAATCCCATTATTTAATTCGTGCGATGTTCGGAATTATGCAAGGAGCAAATAGTCGGTTTCATCGAAGATGTTTCCTTTTCCTCAAAAGAAAATGACAAATTGATTTACAGGAAGAATGTTCTCGCTTCTTCAGTAAGAGTTGAGACACAGTACCAAACTCATCTCATAAGTCAGTTGTCCGGTTTTAAAAGGTTTTCTATTGACGTTGAAAAATGTTGTTTGTTTTACCTTGATAGAAATTTTGTTTTGTTATTTCTTGGGTTACTACAACCGGTTAAGCTTTATTTTTTGATTGAGTTTATTCAAAGAAGGAACAGGAAATTTCAGGATTTGCTATGAACATTGCTTTCCCTATAAATAGAAACCCCTTTTGAATAGTTTACGCTCATGGATGTAGGAAAAAACAATTTTTATTCCTTATTGATGACTTCTATTCAAACTTTTCTAATGTAAACGAACTAACTATTTTGAACTATTTAGACATAATGATATTCAGTGAAAAAGATGAAGGCGAAAAATCTCAACAAAATGTTTATTCCAAAATTTTCATACGTTGTGATAAGTGTCAATATTTTCTTAAAAGGTATAAAAATAAAAGGCCTCAGGTATCAGGTCCTCAGTTCCTCAGGCTTCGATCATTTTTCCATTGATAACAAAGAAACTGATATATGATTGTGAGATCAAGTTATTACACTTACTGTAATGCAGCAACAAATAACTTCTTATATAAAACTTAAGTTTGCTTATCGAATCGAAGGAATATTGAATAAGACTCTGCTGAAGTTCTGATGTTCAGATAACTGGGAAGCTCGACTATAATGGTATGTTTCTTCGAAAAATGGAATGAGAAAGCTATCAGCTTAGCCAAGAGGGGTTTCATTGAATATTATCACATATTTGAAGAAAATTTATAAATTTAAACCTATGCGGGACTATAAAAAGTAAGTAGAAGATCCAGGACTTACTCCACAAAGTCATATATGATCGTCACTCGTCATAGTTACTTCTCGTGGAAAAATAGATTCTCGTTAATTCTGGTTGCGAATTGAGGACTTCTATATTCATATTATTCACTCTTAAGCTTAGTAGCAAGAATTTTCACTTTGCTTACATAAGCACTGCAGAAAGAGGTAATGGTTAGAGATGATAATACTCATTTTTAGCTCGTGAATACGAAAGAGATTGTTTTGAGGATTCACTTTACACCACCGTTCACCTTTTCCATTTAAATATATTACTTTCCCTAAAATATACAGTCGGCGTTTTTGTGCGGTATGGGCTGATTCATGTTTTGTGTACATACGTGAAAAAATATTTAGCGTGGTCATATTGTGCTTTTTCTTTTCTGACTGAAAGTAGAACAGTTAGAAAGCGATATTTACGGTAGCCCGCAAAAAATGCGGATTACACGGAGGGAAATATTTCAAACTAAGCTTGCAATTTTTTTTAAACCCCAACTTTCGATAAATTTTTAAACTTGTACAAGGTTTCAGTTTTAGCTGTTTCTTCTTTTAATTGCGTGTTGTACTCTCGTCTTGTATACTTACGAGGGTGGTCTGAAAAGTTTCCGACCCCAGATTTTTCAGAAATCTTCAGAAAATTTCCAGAAAACATGTCGAGAGATGGCGAAATGTCGGATACTTTTCAGACCGCCCATGTAAATTTTAGGCCTCGATTTTATTTTTTGAAAAAAAAAATGCTCGCCATCGGTTGATTTATGAGTGTCATAGTCTCACGAGGTGAACAAATAAATAATGGTATGCGCTGGCTTTCGTCAGACAGCGCATCGCTTGCACTGTCTCCGAATGTTTGCACATGAATTTAAAGTCTTGCAACTCGTTTGACCGCGTTATCGACACTAAACATTGCTTTTCCAATGGTCGCCTGCGCAAACAGAAAGCAATTCAGGACAATTCGGATTCCACGAAGTTACCTCGTCTGACCGCGAGCTTTAATCTTTTCCTCGGGGATCTTTCAGACGGAAAGCTACTGTACGAAATGGGGGAAACCAAGGAATGGGAGGATCAGGAAACCTCACTATCATAACCATTATCTTGTTCGATTACATCTGCGATTTAGTGAAATATGAACGTCGCATAACGTGATGAATGAATGAATGATAAAGAAGACCGTGTCTCAAGAGGACAGGAGGGCACTTAGACCGAATTGGTACATTGTTCCATCCGCCATGATAGGGATTACCCATGGAGTCCCATGGCCTTGCAAAAGGACCGCCTATGGGTAATTCTTTGATAGTCCTGGGTTCCTGATAAAGGGTGCCCATAAATCGAAGCCGAGTCCTAGATTTTGCAAGGCATTCGCACAGAAAATGAAGTGTTGTCTCCTCTTGATTACACCATCTACAATTTGTAGAGTCGGTGATTCCTATGTTGTAGAGATGCTTTTTCACCAGGTAGTGTCCAGATAATAGTCCTACCACAGCTCTTAGCTTACTTCTATCAAGGGATAGGAGTTTCTTGGTACAGCCGCATGACATGATTCTTCTCATCTTATGTAATCGATGCATCACGTCGAAGAAAACATTCGTTTGAGTGTTCATTTTGTCCCAGAATCGTGAGCTATAGGGTATTTTGAATTTTAGAAAATTTAAAACTGGCACAACAAGCCAATTTGAGCCAAGAACTTGTTAGACTACATTTCGGTCGGGTGAATGTGGTAAGCGTATTAAAAACCTTGTCGAGTAGCATTTCGAAGCCATAAAGGATGGGCCACATTAATCCAGATAGCCTTCTCAAATTTATCTATGGGTCATCATCGTGCTTACCAGAGATAATCGAACTTGGGAGCGTTGTCATCACGAGAAAGGTGGTTATTAATTGTCTTTACATATTCTACGACAGATCTGTGCCTAGGTAAATAGATTTCATCTTCAGAAATTTTTTCCATCCCTACCTGATCCGCTGTATTAATGAATGTATTTTAAATTGTATTTTACCTTCTACAGTTTATTTTCTTCCTTTAATCATTTTAATATAAATATGTAATTTAACGTAACTTAATGTAAACATGCAACTATTTGTTCTTTTTTGTTTTGTATGATATTAGTGGTGTGTCTTTTATGTTTTTAAGTCTCATTTTATCTGATTTCATCACAAAATTTAGTTTTGCTATCTGTAGGTTTCGCAGGTATTTCACACCCCCTTCTTGAGGGTGTTTCCTGCAGTGGAAATTTTTTTTCCGAAGCACGTAACTTAGGTTTTTAAATCCACAAAATAATCTTCTTCTGTGTACTGTTTTTTCAAGCTCTCTCTTTTTTAAAATTTATATGACGAAGGGTTAAATTATAAGAGGCAATTATTTCTACACGGTGCGGAGCTTAATATAAAGTATACCTGTATATAATTAAATTTAGTACAGATAAACCCGTTAAAGACGTATTTAAGGAGACCAAGCTTACACGGCGATATAAGCGGAGTAAAGTTATAATTGGGATATTTATACTCAATTTTTTGCACAAAATTTTATTTCTCTTGGATTAAAAAGCGAAAGTCAGTCGTTTGGCTCTTTAATTTTCAAAGACGTGCGTAGACCATAAAAATAAAAAGGAATTCTCTATAGTTTGCTTCTTTATACAACAAAATTTTAGATACATATCCATGCAATTCGCATTGGAGCCTCTCTCCATTGAAGCAATTTTTCCCAGTAGACAATTAAGGAACAATTACGAATTTTTTTACAGCTGTGTTGAGAGAGCATCACAGAGCGCATTCTCTCCAAAAGCACGCTCAATAGCCAATAAAACACATTCTTTCTGTTTTTTTTTCGATAATTTTATTTCTTAAGATTGTGACGAAACAAAACGCGGTAAAGCAACTTCTTAATATAAAGTTCTGCCGTGAGACAAATCTGATGGGGAAGATCTCACTGTCTCTCGGAATTCTTATCGGCTATAGTTGGATAAAGATTGCTCTGCTTCGAGATAATTTCCTTTTATTTTCACAAAATTAGTCATTCTAAAGAAGAAACTCACATGGAAC
Source organism: Pachydiplax longipennis (assembly GCA_036926295.1). NCBI lineage: Eukaryota > Metazoa > Arthropoda > Insecta > Odonata > Libellulidae > Pachydiplax > Pachydiplax longipennis. The sequence goes on from JAVFKF010000019.1 coordinate 27,858,265, forward strand.
CCTTTTAGAGGAAAGGAGAAGCATCATAGGAGAGAGGAGTACGTCGATACAGATAACGGAAGAATTTTTGGTTTATGGAATGAGATTGGGTTAAAGCGGTTTTCAGTGCTGAGACTGAAAATTCGTGATATAAATGGGTAGCAGAGCGTCCTAAGCGGCATTTTTACGAAGTGTGGTAAGGTCCAGGACCTGGGAAACGTATATGTACTGGCATAAAGAATCAGACCATATCTTTTTTACTTCTCTCCTTAGATCAACACGAAAATAGTTCGTTTTAGGAAAGGATACCCTGTATATTCGATGGGTATAAAAATTTAGAAGCTGTAGATATTAAACCATTAGCGGTGTCGTCCAAGGCGTCATGCTTCTTCTGTTTTCCCTTTAATGCAGTTTTTATTATTAATATCCCCTCCACTAATCTAACCGGAATTTCACACATCATACAAATGGCTTTTACACAAAACGCGTACAAATCGCGCATGCAAAGTGAATTTCACTTGGGAAGATAAATTAATCCACCTCAACTAAAATTTCTCTCATCCTTTTCGGCGATTATTTCACATCTCTGTCCTCTAAAAGGCTTATAATTTATATGTCATGAAAATTTTTTAATATTAATTTTTTAAAAAATGTTACTTGAAGTCTAAAAATGCTGATTCGGGTAAGCTTCCTCAATGCCATCGCTGTGCGGAATTGATTTCCCTACCAGTCCGATGGGTTTCTATAGACTCAGACTTTTTTGGGGATTCAAAGAGTAGTCATACATTTATTTTGTTGAAAATTCGTCTTCCGTAGAGAAATCAAAAGAGTATGTAGGCCTGGTGTCAAATAATACTCTACAAGTATAAAGAAGTAATTTTTCCTCGCTGAATTGATGTGTGAAAAGATTTCTACAATACTCTACAAGGGTTATATATATTATATTATTAAAGGTTTTTATTGTTAAACGGTAGCTATTCTAATGATGAAAAATACTTGATACACGTCGTAATATAATTAAGCACACAAAAGAAAAAGAAAATTGATATAGGAAAATACATTCATGCATTCCCCTATCGTTGTGGACGTTAACGATTTCGCCAAATTTGCAGCATCGTTAATATAAAGATCTTAATTTTCGTACCTCTCAGATTCGCACGTTATAAATTCCCTCAACTCTCATCACGGTGCCGAATACCAGTCTTGGGCGTAAAGTCAACAGTCGTAAAGGTTAATGCGGATATCCCTCTCCTATCCGCGAAACGAAAAAATACCGCAGGATTGCGTGTTTTAGATTCTCTACGGTCCATCGCCTCCATTGGGCACGGGGATGAGCCGTGAAGATGCTTTCTATCTCTGACTATGAAACAGGATGATGTGTATGGCTGAGGAGGGAGAAAGCTATGGATCCCGATTCCACTTTCACCTTCGAGGATGCTCTCCTTTGGCAAATCTGCCACCTTCTGCCCTCGCTCTCTCCCAATCAATGAAATCCCCGATAACACTCTCTCCTTCATTCCTAATCTCTCTCTCTTTCTCTCCAAACGAAGAAATCGGCGAAAACGCTTGTCCTTCTTAGCAGCGTACCTTTGCTTTCTAAATTTATAAATAAAAAATCCGCGGGGAACTTTCGAGGACGTTCCTTCCTTTTTTTTGGAAATGGAAAAATAAGTCCCGTTAGCGTCCAGTGTAAATATGGATGGGAGTCCGTCATAACGGATGAGAATCAACATTACTCTCGGGCGATGTCACGCATGCATAAAGAATAAACAAGTACGGGTTTCGCTGCCGGCCGCCGATCATGACGTAAATGTTTTTTTTGCGGGGAAATCTTTAATTAGAAATCGCCTTTCTGAAAAATTAACGACGGACTTCGGTTGGGGCTCGGACATATCTCTCGAAGTTCATGGTGATATTTATCTTCTTGGAATGCAGTCGATACTTATCACCAGATCTCTAATTCGGGAAAATTTCCCGAAACAAAGAATTTGCCCACTGCTGAAGACGGTCGGACTTTGGTCGCGTTAGCACGTATTCATTTGCTCAAGAAAAAAATACCGAAATGTTTTCCAAGCCTACATATGAGTGGCTAAAGGTTCAATGACGGAGAATTATGCAGTGAATGCAAATTGGTTCCGAATAATTTTCCTTCCGACTTCAGTTACTTGTTAACTAGGAATAATTCCATTTTGTTTTCGTTTTGAATTAAGTTGAGAAGGTTCGGAAAATATAACTTTCTTTCATTATTATCTTGTCTAGATTTATTTGTGTAGTATCCTGTTTAGGTTAAGATTTGGAGATTTTGACTAATGTGGTATTTCCCATAGGGACTTTTATTGTTTTATGACTATTGCCTTTCGAGCTATCAAATTTACAATGTTGTGCTATTAAGCGAAAAAAGACGCTTTTCATCTTCTACTCTGTTCATTCGTATTCTTTTACTTTCATGAGTAAATGCACTGTGGAAAGTAATTATTAATGCAAACATTAACATCCCATAATGGTAAACAAAGTGTTGAATGAAAGTTAGTTGAAAGTTAGTTTGAGCCCAAATAAATTCTCAAACTATTTTCTGATTATATTCCACTTGAGTTGAGTAAATCAAAAACGAATAAATTGCCCTATTGCATATATATTACAATGATTACATATATATTTGAATTACATATTCCCTTAATAATGAAAGAATACTATGGTATGAATGCGCTAGATTAACTATCCTTACTTCAGTAAGGTTCTGTCAACAATTGAACAGGTTTTAATTAAGTCTGTTTCCTTGAAATTAAAAAATGCTATAGAAATTACGTAAGAGCAACGGTAAGCAGTAAATGAAGAATGGAAATAAATCAAATTTCGTGCCCTACTCATCCATGTAGAAAATTTTCTCTATTCACCCACTGTATTAATAGTCTCGAGAGATTATTTCAATTTCTCACTTTCTAGAACTAGCGGAACTAAAAGGTTTAACCAGTCAATCCGCTTCTAGTTCCAGTCATCGATCGTCAAAATTTAAACGGTCAGATTACATGATTTGGGACCTTTGTTATGTTTTCCCCGCTTTTCGAAAGATTACACACGGAAGTTATGGAATTAAAATCAATCCCCTTGCGGAGAATGAGGAAGTCTCCGCAGCCCGGTATGTAAAAAGAGGCCGAACAAGTCTCATGGTAATCCCATTATGTTCGATTGCACAACTTCGTCTGAGGAAGATTAGAAATTACGGTCTGCGCTTGCTCCTTGAGTGATTTAGTGGATAGGCGAAACGGGAGAGTCGGAGATTCCGTGAAACCAGATGTTAATCTCGCTCCCCCTCGATCCCATCTTCCCAACACTTTCTTCGTTTTCGCCTAAACCCATCCCTCGCTCGCCCACATTCGAAAGATAAGGAACGGAAAAATGCTTTCTCCAGCATCGGTACGGAGCGTTCGAATCACCAATCTTGTACACGGCGAAATGTTTGGGAGAAGTTGCGTCGGCGCTTGATAGATAAGGGAACCTGGGCGTGCGAAGCCACTCATTCATTAACATCAGAATCGAAAGAAGAATGAATAAATCACCGATTTTGCACGGTGGATTTGAGTACGTTCCTGCATGACTCGAATGCGTAATGCATTTTAAAAACGGGGTACGCTTAAGAACTGGAGTTCAAAAGGCATGACTGGCAAAGAAGAGGTGTTTTCTTTAATTGCTGGCTGCGAGATGAAGGACCCAGCCCTTGATTGCCCGGGGTATAACTGAAACCAGTTTCTGTGCCTGTATTTCCCAACTTCTGGTAGCAGTCTTCACGAAATTTCGTCACTGCAAAATGAATAGGATAAGGTAATTAAGGGACGCCATTACCTAAATGCAAATTTATTTTCGACTGCCATTTCCCTATCTCCCCTTTCTCTGATTGGAATCGCGTTGATTGAATTTCTTTCTTCGTCGATATTAGGGAGCTGAATGGTAAAGCTGGTCCAATAAACCAGAAGAGATTATATAAGTTTCTTAAAGGAAGGAAAGGTTAATCGCACGGATAGGATATGGGAATGAATGTCTGTGGTTGTGGTTCAACACTCCAACAATTTCATATATATTTAGTATCTAATAGAAAAGAAAGAATTTGGAACTCGATTGTCAATGAAGGTTTGAAAAACTCTTCGAAAGCCGACTACATCCATGAAGCGTCCGGACCTATCCATGAATAGAAAAAGAGTCGGCGGATTACTGACTTTCTAAGAATCACCCAAGACACATTTTCGTGGTAATGCCACCATTTCTGCTTCAACAGACTTAGATTCTTGATAATCTTGCTAAGTGTATAAATTCAAAATTATGTAAATCCAACGAAGATTTCTCATATTAATACATCAGAAAAAGACGTATTACTAAATTATTTTTTCTCCAGAGAAATTAGTTCAGAATTATTTAAGTCCAAAGTGATCTTAAAATTGTTTTGAACGAGAGGCATTAAAATGTCTTAAACGATAGTAGTATTACGATCCGGTGGCGCTGACCAAATGTTCCTTCCTTGGGTGACCCTTAAATTTGTCCATATTACCTAAAACACCCTATTCAAGGTCAATTTGTCATTAATAACTCTATTTATATCAAACAGGCGAGTTTATCTCTCTCTGTCTCTCCTACTATCATGCACTTTCTCAGTATCCATCCTTCATCCATACAAATTCTTTTCAATCCTCTTCTCTGTGGGATCCTCTTCCTTTACTCTTTTTCTCATTTAATACCCATGGGAATGAAAATCAGTAAACAATGGGAAACAATTATACCAAAGATTTTATCTAAAATGTCATCGTATGTCATTTAGCTGTGAAAATGCTTTCGAAAGACCTCTTAAAATTTAATTATAAGACTGCTTAAGTTTCAGCCGAGTTACGTAACCAAAGACAGCGGATTAGATGAAGAACACAGGTATATCATGTATCCGGAGATTAATTGTTTGATATAAAATGTTTAACGACGCACATTTCTCTTTCAACGGCTGGGATGGTCATTTGAAGAGTGCGTCTAGCTGATTTACATACGCACTGGTTAGTGATTCAGAAACAAGCAGTGTTGCTTACGTGGGTAAGCGGTGTTTTCTTTGATTTTTTTTCCTTGGAGTACGAGAGTGCGGATTATTCTTTCGAACACACGGAAGAGGCTGAAAAAAATTAAACGGCAAACATTTGATTCAACTCCAACTTTGTTGCATAATGAGATTGTTACATTGTAACGAAATTGTATGACGGCAAGCTTCTAAGTATCTTTTTATAATTATTCGTTGATGACGAAGTTTGTATGTTATAAATGTTTTGATGATACCAATGGCCTAGGAAGGATTTGAATCCGATAAAATTCCTACTTAATTATTTCAAATGTTAAAGTTTGAAGAGATCATCCTGGAAAACATCGTTATTTTCAATTCATTTTTATCAATTTTTTCATCGTTGTGTTCATTCAATTCTTGCATGATATCTCACTCTCTCATTAATGAAAAACTCAGTCTGCAGGAGAATACGTAAAGGTTAAATACTACACACTTAAGAGTCGAGCATTATGAGAGGCAAACTTTTTCTTTTAATGTTCCTCTATGATTTGTCGACTTCTTTAGTGTCTCCGATTCTAAAAAGGTACTTGCGGTAGAAAGTAGTAGGCTCATAATGGAAATCCGGGATTTTAGCGTCTAATGAGAATGTCTGGCCGCAAATTTCCCCTCATTTCTATAGCAAATCCTCTTTGGTTAGCGCCTCCTGCTTCGCATTTATATTTTCCCACGCCAACTTCATCGGCCGTACGTATTCCCAAGGTAACAAAACAATTTCGCTTTTCATTTCGTACACCCACACTCGGATCCTCCACCCATCCACCAACCCAGCCGAATTAGAGACAATTTCCCGACCAAAAAGACATAATCGCCTCTCCCCTCCTTCACTTCCTCAACAGTGCAGTCGTAAATGCCGAGGCCGCATATTGGTCAATAACTCTGATAGTCGTTATTCATCTTCCCTACGTCTATCCGCCGTTCTTTCCTCTCTCTCTCCGGCGGTGTGGGAAAGCTCAGAGGCCGAGATCCAGCCGCCCACTCTTCCCAGCACGCTCTTAACCCACCGGCCACCAACGGAACGTGAGAAACCGTTAAAAGCCTCCGCAGAAGGGGAGAGGGAGTGGGTTAGGAGTGCGTAGCGGTTAGCGGTTGTATGCTTCATCGTGAAAGAAGTGAAAGAGAGAGTGGGGAATTATACGTGCGGAATTGTGTATGAGAAGAAGCGTTTGTTCAAAAGCTCCCGACTGAAGTATGGAGACTTTAACGACCGACCGGTGACGAGGATTTCGGTCCGAGAAAACGTACCCCGAGGCGTTCCCAGCCCATAAGACGCTTTTCTTCGGGGCCTTATGGGTTGACGTTTCTTTTTTGATGGTCCTAACGAATTTTACTTTGGAATCCTACATGTGAGGTTCAATCAGAAATGCGATAGATGTTTCATTTAATTCTTAAAGATGGCTTTAAGATAGGGGTGTTCAAATTTACCCCCAGCGGGCTATAAAGGCTTTGCAGACTATGGAAAGCTCTCATCTTAGCTGGAAATTGGTAATGATTTAAGGTCCGACGGCTGCTGATGGTTGTGTTATATGGATGGATGTTGAGGAGTTTTCTATTTATCATGGTGATTATTTGTTAAAAATCGTCAGTTTTATTGTTTTATAGCAATGATCTTTAAAGCGAATATAAAGGTTGACTTTCTCAGGTTGCTTCCAACTGTTATTTGCGTTATCTTTACTTTATTTATCAAAGGTTAGCTTAGATAGTTTTCCGAAACCTTCAGGATAAAACTAACTATTAAGCAGCATGGATTAGGGTATAGGACCGAAAACTACACCTAAAATAACTAAACTTACATAGACCGCAGGTCTTATTTTGGACTCTCCTATGTAAGATTTATTAAATTCCACTTACTATATTTAGATATATTTCTTAATGAATTTTAAAATTTCCTCTGAGTTATATTGCAGTGCTCCCAAGCTTATACTTAAATTGAAAATGTCACCAAAAGCTCTATGAATTACATTCCATGTCAATTAGGTCAGGGTTTTATAAGATAGAGTCCATGTATCTCCTGTTAGAGTCCTGGGCCACCCACTATATACTATCACTTTAGTTAGTTGATATATTTTTGTGACGCGTATGACTAAAAAATTATGCGAAAGAAAAAGAATTTAGCGGTTTGATGAAAAATTCAAAATAAATTTTATTATATGTTTTCCCTTTTCAAGGATCAGATGAAAATTTTCCAGTTCGAATTTGTTTGCGGACTGAAAAACCAGTATTTAGCTTGACGTTCGGACGTTCCCTATCCTTAGGTTAGAATGATTCATGGCCCCAGTTTAGATCGAGTTTCACAATAAAAAATGTCTGCATTGATGGCTAAAAGGAGGTGTAGACATCGAAAGATATAGTAAACTAGAATTATTTAGTGGTCTGCATGTAAATAAAGCTGACCTGATCATAAAATTTCGGGTGGAGACGCCACTAATGGCAGCTGGCGCCCATTGAGGAACCAGTAACTCCTTTGAGGTTCACTTCTGAAAGACATAATATGATTTCTGTGGGTGGAAAATTTGATCCCAGTGGCCTCAAGTGATAGCGTGCAGCCCATATTGGTCTGTGACCATTTTGAGTGGCCCCATAGTAGGCCGATGGCGATATTTTTTCTAACGAGAAAGCTTCTCCCCAGGCGATTCGGAACCTCAAAAAGCCGGTATAAAAGAGAAGATGAAAATGTGTAAATGCAACTACGCCATTGACGTGAAAGTCGGATGTGAAAAATGCGGCGCGCTAAAATTTTTTCTCGTGATGTGCAGGTATGGCTCCTGTTTTTGCCCCTGCGATTTCTTTTTGTTTTGGTTTGCACTTATATGAAGAGAGGTGTGAGATGGCGAGATGATTTACGGCTTCTTCATCCCAATTAACGCGGAGGAAAATGATAGAGGCACTCGAAATAGTTATGAGAAATACTGAAATTTTTGTCGTCAAATCTTAGAAAATTCGTATCTTCTATTACTATGGATAACATTATGTAATAGTTTTAGGAAAAATAAAGGAAAAATATTTACCGAATTTGCTTATTAAGTCTACGAGCAAGAATAAGATGTTGTGAAAATCCATCATAAAATAATGCAGACGTATACTTTTCCATTTAAACTTGCTTATTTTCATCAAAACAGAAATATTATACAAACTAAATAATGAAAAACATGCTGAAAATTAGATAGAAGATTCTATCGATATTTTGTACCGAAGAGGTTTGACTCTCTACAAAGTAAAAAAATGTCCGTGAGTGAAAGCAAATTCCATTATAATAAAATAAAGGAGGGTGTTTTGGGGCTTTAGGCACTATATGCTGACAATTATTCGATAAAAGAGTGGTATGAAAATCATTTTTAACATTATCTCATGTTTCTATTCTGAAAAATACATCGAACTGAAACGGTAAATAATAATCAGTATGAGAGATTCTTAAGGATATTATTATTTAGAAGTAGTAGAGGAAATGAGGTAAATAAGTCGTTCTTGCAACCTTTATTTCTCGGAAAGGAAAAGATGCAAAGGTCATATCGATTTCAAATGCTCATAAGTTCGAGGAAAATGTTAAAATACCATCACGGGATACCTAAGAAAATCATAACCTGCCCAACAGCTTGTCATTGAGTTCGTGAAAAATCAGAAAACGGTCATCCATTCCAACTAAATGAGCTGGCACATCCATAACGATTTCGAAGAAGAAAATTCTTTTGGGGACTCAACACATATCGAAGAAAGCGAAATATTACGATTCACGAAATCACCTTTAAATGATTATGAAACTTCTTTCAAAAATATGCGTAAATTTTCACTAAAGGAGTTCTTGCCATACTTAGCAAAGTAGCGAATGGAGGGTATTTATGGAAGATCGGTTTTATCTCTCGGTCTTAAAAATTTTGACCTATGGGAAAGACTTGGAAAATAATTTAATCCTGTAATATAAATTCACAATCGGTATGTAGTGAGGTGAGTGTATGAAACCTTTTTCGGAAAGATTTGACATCTATCCCCAAAAATGTCGGTGAAGAAATCAAATTTTCTTCTCTCCTCTGAAGCTGTGAGATAAAAGGTTACGGTTTTCTCCCGCGGCATTTTCACTGCAAAGATTGAAAGCTGCAATCACATTACCCGCCGAATCTCGATTGCATTGACCATCATTGCGGATTATTTCTCCTTACGAAAGAATCCTTCCAACTTTCTTTTCAGTCGATAACTAAGGATACAAACGGGATTGTTTTCTCGCCATAAGGTTCTGTATGTTCGATTTATTTCACGGTAAATAAGCTCTAATTCCTTTAAAGTGTTTCGTGTTCCATAAGGAAAGAATTTCTCTGTTGAAAATGCAAAAGTAGCGGGAGCCATGGTAGTCTACACTAAGCTCAAGAGCCTTATCGTGTATTTATCTAAAATTATTGCTTTTCAGGGTACAGTAATAATAAATATATGGAAGCGATTACAAGGGGTCCTTTCCTTGTTAGAGTTTCCAGAGTCTTCTAAGCTACTGAATATGTGAAAAGAATGATTAAGAAATTATGTCAGTCAGTTTAAAATTAATTAAGTATATCAACAATATAGACGAAGAAAATTCAAAAGGCTCAAATACTTTGTAATGAAACATTAGCGCATCAAATTTTTAGCCTGTATTTTTTTTTAAATTTAGAGCGAGGTATTAAATTCTGGTATATTATGGTTTTGATTCTGAATTTTAGAGTTCTTATCCTAAAATAATTATTGATTCTAGAAAAATTCTAATTTTTAGAATTGGTCGTAATATGCATATTCAAATTACTTTTACTATTTTCCCCATGTTTTATGGAATACAAAAGTTAAGATTCCATTTTGAGTACATCCACGTAAAACATTACATTGCAGGTTTATTATCAGTCGTAAATTCTTATATATTCCATTGTTCTTGTTTGATTCGTGAGTAGGATGGAATTTTGTATGAAGCCCTCAGCATTCCTCATAAATTTGTTACGGCGTTTTACTCTCAAGAGAATGAAAGAGGAATTACCTTCAGACAAAAGGGAAAGAGCTCTCTTGACTTAAATGCACTGGCTGGAGAGGAATACCAAACTTCAACTTGGAATGGCAGGAAAAAGTCAAGCCCGCCTCCTGGCTAAAAGTTTCTCATCAATCACAATGTAAGAGACCTGAGACTTCCGCGTCTGAAACGAGACCAAAGGTGTACGTTTTCTACATGAGGACGGGTTATCTACCAAATTGCCACTTTAGATCTCGCAAAACTCTTTACTTTTCCTACCAATCTTCCTCGTTAAGTGAAACACTCAAGCACTCTCTTTGCTTGCTATCCTCGGGTGACATTTTTTGTTTCTACGCCTAAGGCAAACATCCGCCTCAAATACCAAGCGGGTCATTTACTTTTGATATAAGTACCTGTGTATCCTGCGTACATATTGCTGGAATATTTGGCGAGACATTCTTTAAACAAAGAGGGGTAACTTGAGAACCGCAGACGCTAAGTTTAAGCCCATCATTTTCACATTCTCAGCGAAAGGTTTTATCGATAAATATGTAAACAGATCGTGATTGAAATTTCAAATTGATGTATCTAAAAGTAAAATCTCGTTCGTTCGGAGATCTTTCTTTATTTTTCGAAATATGTACGTTTTCATTGTATGTTTCTCTGTTGCTTTTCTTAGCATAGTTAAATAATTTCCTATCTTTTAGCATCAGATGAAGGGTACAGAGATTGTTACTGCCGAAAATGTCAATCAAGTAGCTGTGAATTGGCTGACGAATTTTGCCTATAGATCTCGAAAATGTTATTCATAATATTGATACTTTTTTAGTTTGGTTCCCTCAATATTTCATGCTCCAGAAAGTAAGAGTTGACATATTTTTTCTTTGATAACACTTTCCATTCTTAAGGGGAGAGGGTCAAGTAAAATTAAAAATTTTGATATTTATTTTTTCTTGCTAAAAAATTACTTGAACATCTGGAAAATATACTCTAGTTGTCTTAAGGCAGAATTCGAAGTCTATGTGTTAAGGTCTGCCTAAATCTTTATCCTTCCTCATAATTTTTTCTCCTAATTTTCTAGGAGGAATGGTTTTAATTTCTTAACTTTTAAAAATGAAGCAGGTGGAATGTTTTTCAATAGGCAGATTTAATTTATACTTTCTGTGAGAATAATTCTTTCATATATCAGCATAGCCAAACATATTATAATTTGGTTTAAGTTACTTGTTATATAACTAAGAAAGAAGGTTTCTATTAAAACCGTTAAACAGCTGCCCTCTCTCATTCTCGATTTACTTATAAGATTTAAACTATGCACATACAAATAACATTTGAAATCATATATGCAACTCGAATTATATTACCATTTATTCACCATTTAATCACCCTTTAAGGACAAAATCCGCTCAAATTTTTGCAAGCAGTTCTATTTGAAATATGTTAATGTACTTGTAAACCTTAAAAAAGGAAATGAATTCATATATAGAAAATTATCGGATTCGACTTTTAAAAACCGAAATAATCACATATATTCCAAGTACTATATCAGTTCAGATGTTAATAGAATAATACGGATTTCGTGAAAATATGTTTCAATCAAGTAAATATAATAATATTTCTATTTATGTATAAGTAAATATAATAGGGAAACGTAGAGGGGTATATACATAATATTAGATGGTAGATGGTGTATGAAACGTTGTTAAAATAAACAAAGTGTATGAAAGATTACTTCAATAAGAAAAATCGCTAGATCTAGCGACAAAATAACTGCATTTGCATATGTGACATCAGGTTATTTTTTCCCTCTTTAAGGTAGAGAAACAGATAGGTATTTAAGGTGGATGAATTCTCCAATAAAAAGTAAGATTTGAATTTCTTCCGTTAGAGCGAATGGTGTAGGACTCCTGATTCAATATATAGAGCATTGATTTAATATATAGAGAATTCGAAACTTAATTAAGTCTTGATGAAAAACATCTGCCTTTCCAAATTTTCCTTATCGAAATTATGTCTTTTATTTCGCTTTCTTCGACCAAGAAAGTTATGACCGGTATTTTATCTTTTATTAGTGTACTATTCCGAGAAAAAGTACGGAGAAATTTGCGATAATTATATTAATTCATTTCCTTCAAACTGTCAAGAAGTCATACAAATTTTCATTGCATCTTGAGACGTCTTTTCGAAACTTTCCCTGCTGACTTAGGAGAACTTTCTTCACCCATCGAGCCCCTATTTGAAGATCACACTTTAGTGGAATCGCGTCCTTCATATCATAACCGCATTTCCTATTGCTTTTGCAGCATCGATATAAAAGCCTCCTTGGGATCATTCGTGAGCACAAGTTTGTGAAAGGCATTATCCTCAATTTGCTCTGAGGGCTGCAAGGGGAAACGCAGTGTCCTGCAGAAACACCTTGCGGGCACTGTTGCGGCGGTGCATGTAGTCATCGCCACCGGCGTAAATGTCCCATTATGCAACGGTTTCGTACCTTTCCTTCCCTAGAGGACTCTCGATTTGTCAGTCTTTCGCGTTTGCGGAGAATCATTGGAGGAATTGTGGAATAACCCTCAATTTCTCGGTTAAGACGGGATTAAGACGTATGCAATACTTCTCACGTCCAAGTAATCATCAAAGGGGATCCACAAAATTGTGGGAAATACTAAGCATTGATTTTAGTTAGTTTATATGGAAACTAAAAATACCTCTATGCTCAAATCGGAAATAGAAAATGTACTGCATATCGTAATTGAACCTTTTTATTACCAATATCATACCCTTTTAACACCTCTGTAGTAGCTCTTTTAATTAAAATTGTTAGTGCCTTCACAAACATCCACTTACGGACAATTACATTAGAGGCGTGGACAATAGAGGAACACATACGGCCATTCGATAACCAGAAAAATTCGGTTCACCGGGATTCGAACCCGAGACTTTGGTTTTGGAGCGCTAGGAGGCTAACCACTCCGCCATTGCAGTCTTTGTTATGAAAAATTACTTTGAAAATTCTTAATTGAAGCTCTAGCATCTTTGAATGTCTTTCCATGACCTTCCTAATTTAAAATAAAGATTAACTTTGGTAAAATATTCCTTTGGTTCAGTCCATTATTTGAATAGTTGAAACATTATTCTACAAATCCCGAAAGGCCCCAAAAGGCACCAAAGAACCGCCAAAATTTTTCTCTCTTCGATTCAGTTACCGAAGTAGATTTGATTAAATCGCGCACAAGCTCTCGCTTAGATTTTACCTAAGATTTTGATTGTTTATCTCAATTTCAATACTGTGTGCCTCCATGTCGACGTTGCGGAAAGCACACGTAGACATCGATTCATCTTTCCTTTAAAGCACCGGTGACGGTTTTAGTCGAAGTTTACTATTCCGATCGATTGCAAATGGTGTGACTGAGCAGCAGTTCCATTCTTATGAAGAGGCCAAAATATAGGTCGAATCTTGAAAAGACGTTTTGCTTTTCCGACGGGGAAGTCAAATGTTGCCAGAAAGATGGGAAAAATAGTGGCTAGCTATACTTTCAATGATATATTTTTTAAATATTTCTTAGAATAAAGCATTAATTTTCACAAAAAAACAGCGAGACTTTATTCAAAATCTTAATTATAAGACGTTTATATAAGTTTCCGTAAAATTTATTCCATTAAAATCTAGTTGGAAGGAGCAACTTACTGTCTTCTTAAGGAGAGTGCTAATAATTCTGTGAAAATTTTAGAACAGGTACAACATTTTAGGAATGAAATGCCAAAGGCGATGAAAGTTAAGAAAAAATGGTGTCATGGTAGCTCTAGGCGATCCTAGGCCAGTCTAGCTGATTACGAATGGTCAGGTCATCAACTCCAATCACATTACGAGACCGGATTCGGCACTATATTATTCTAGTTATATTTTATATAATCGCAGAAAATGTTGACTAAGCTTGATATAGAAGCGAAAGGTATCTGATGAAATAATATCTCATTCCTTTAAAAATAAGGGAGCAACTCTCAGTGTATTTGAAGTTTCATGTTAACCTGAAGTCAAATATAAAAATGTCTCTTTTATTTATTATCTGTTAGATATTTTAAATTATACTGAATTTAGAAGATTTTCAATGAAATTTAATTATGATTGAAGTTTCCGTTGTGCTTCAAACGTAATCACCGCGAGTTTTTGTTACGTTAATTGCAAGAAAGGTTGCTGAAAACTTCGATCTCATCTGATTTATTCTTATTTCACGCATTTTCATCATATTCTCTCATTTATAAAACGATATTATTATTATTAGAGCTATTATATTTTGGTTTTAAGAAGCCGGGAAGTTACGAATTCTGAAGCGGGTAAAACTGAAACGAAACCAGAAATTTGCTGTAAAATTATTTTTCGTGCTTTTAAGACACTCAGGTTATCCGGTAGAAAAGTGGGTAGCACGTTCGCCTTCGGTAAAAGTGGTACTGGGTTCTATTCCAAGTGGAGACCCACATGTGCGAAATACCCTCAGTTTTTGAACCACTTTTGAACAACGTCATTACTACTTTAAAAATCCTCTGTGTGTAGTGGCACTACTTCATGAAGAGTTAGGTTAAATAATTTCTCTCGTGTAAATCTCCGTATATTGTACGATATTCTATAGCAGAAAAATTGAAGCTTGAAACTAGTTAACTTGGTCTTTTCTGTGATAGTTAGTTCATATATTTATGTATAAATTCAAACGAAACCTTGCTTAACGTATCAGAATAAGATTATACGTTATATAACGAATACATGCCACAAGTACACCTTCATTATAAATCGGCTGGCATTACGTAAAACGTGTACATATAACATCATCGTTAGCAGTAAGACGTTTTATAATTAAGTAAGTAAATAATGTATCCATTTTTATACTTGTACTAGTGAATTCATCAAAAATGACGGATATATATTTAGTTTAAAGAAAAATTAATCACTGTTCACTAAAATGTTAATGTTTAATCGCTCTTCACTAATTCGCTATATTATTATTATGTATTATAAATGAATTTATATATTTACATTTATATATTTTAAAAGAAAGAGGATTGGAATTTGTTTTCTAATATGTTCCATTTTATCCCTCGCAAAGTCAATGTATAGATCACACCGAATTTTTATTCAGTTTCCTTTCTTTTAGTACTTGTTTCGATTTCACAGGATCATTATTTCTGATTCAATTCTACAAAACAAAAAAATCTGCAATAGATCAAAATAAAGTATACGTGTATGGGAATGTTTTCGAGTCATCCAGAGTCGAACCAAGGATACTTTGGACAGGCAAATATCACTAAGTAACCATACATTGGCCCTTAAAGAGTCGCAGAAATTTATAATCCTGTCACTTCGGGAAGTGCGTTAATGAATTAATTTCCAAAGATATCTCCCATGTATTTCTTATGGGAGTTTACTAGCACCGGATAAATAAATATACACACATCGGTGATAATTATACCTGTATTAATACGTCAAGAAGGTTTATCAGGTGTTGGACTGAGAGTTCCACTTCGTTTACAGATAGTAAAATCGGAGAAAAAAACAACCTGTTGGAACTCTTCAGTCTTAGAGACGGTTTGAGCCGGCTTTAATTTTAAGTGGCACGAAATATATGGCCACGTCACCTTCAAGTATTTTTTCAGCCGACTATAAAAGAGTTAATTAAAAATTTTCTCTTTTTTGAGAGAATTTCTCCGGCCAAACAGCCGAAATAAACGGTCCCTCGAGTATGTGATGGAAAGGAGATGGTGAAAATGTAGAAGTGAATGGAGAGTTAGAAACATTAGGCTAGGAGGGGAAGGTGGGCGAATAGATGGAAAATTGGGGTGAGATACGGAAGAGGTCCTTCACGCGCTCTATCGGATATGGGTCATAGAAGACAGGAAGAGATTTCGACCAGTTTGGAAATCATCAGAGCCAATATTGTTCTCTCGCATTCCGTTTAGAGAGATATCAAAGGTCCTGCTAGAAAGCCATCACTTACGAAATCATCAGCCGAGCGCGGAAGCTTAAATGACCGCTGATTTAAATAACATGCATAATCCCTGTTACAGTGCCCTGTATGCTTTCATTTTTGTTGAAATATGAAGCTAAATGATCTACGTAATATTTTCCTTCTGCTATGCTTTTTATGAAGGATTATATTCTGGCAATAAATTTAATCTTCTAGTTACCCTTTATTATCAGGCATGATTAATATATGTATAGTGTAATCTATAATAATAATAAAAATAATAAAAATAAATAATAAAATAATATTAAATAATAAAAATTCCATTAATAATTTTTGTACGCATGGTGCGCATGTATGTATATGTTAACACACACACACCTACAGTTATGTATGTATATAATGTATAATTATATTATTATTGTTACTAAACTAAATTCAGGCCCAGAGCATGGTGGCAGTCTCTTGCATACATCTACATCTACATTGGTACCTCGCAAGCCGCCTTGTAGCAGAGGGTGCATCATGACATTACTTTCTTAGTCGATTAATTTCGCTCGTACTGGGAAAAAATAAGCTCTTAAATCGAATTGTTTTAAGTATCTATTTCTCTGATATTTCTCGCAATATTCTCGCACACGTATTATACATCAATGTAATACGTACACACGAAATATACTCATAATAAATTCCTATCGTCATTAAATTGGTTCTGTATTTTCAGGATTTATGACAGGTCTTCAAGGCTACCGCGGCAGTCAGAGGATCAGAAAATCCCCACGGTACATCACCCTGCTAAACAATCCCTTACTCGGTCCAGAGCTGTCGACACCACAGTGAATTTTCCAAAATCTATCTTTTTATTACTCATAACAGAGCACAACGAATTCATTAGGAATGATATTATTGGTTCTCGGAATATAGTACTGCAATGTGAGGATTTAACGATAGGGGAATCTGATAAGAGAAGAACTGAAGAAGGAGAATCCTATTAACTTAAAGGAAGTACGAAGCAAGAGGATATCGTAACAAATTCCAAGGAAAACGAGATGACCGAAGACCCGGAAAAGATAGCTAAAGAACGAGGAAACGCCTCAATCCAGGTAGGGAGCATCATATAACTTTGAAACGTAATAGAGCCATATTCTCGGCCAATTTCCATGGTTTTATATCTTCATAAAACTGTAGTGACTAAAGGTTTCCTGTTAATGTTGCGGTTTTTGCAAATTGTACTTAGAATAGCTATAATTGCCTGATGTTGATAGGACTTCTATTTTCCTGGAAACAACGAGATATGTTTATTCGCTAGTTAAACGCCAAAAGGTTGAAAAGCGGTCAAATACTTAAGAGCTGAATGTTCTTCGGCTAATGGCAATCGGCACATCCTCCCTAATTTAAAACGAAGATAGCTCATCTCTTTCAGGTACTAAATGCTTCAGAATAGGTGCTATATTTCGGATTTTTCACGCCAAAGGAGATATGATGCGTTCCGCTTTCTCCGCCATTTCCTCACAACTCTCTCGCATGCATGTAATGGCCCATTAAACGCATGGTTTCCCATTTAAGTTAGACGGGGTCGGAAGCGTCGTAGTCATAGTCCACGGCGAGTTTTCCACAAGAATTCTCGTCCTTCGGAAACATTTGCAAAGACAGAAGCTCGGCTAAGAGAGGGCAAGAGGGCGAGAGATATGACGTGTGTGCAAGGCACGTCCATTATTCTCTCGCCTCGCGGTGGTAAGTGCGTCTTCAGCTCCCTTTCCAACGGTCTGGGAGGTCAAACACCGAAGGTCAGACGTCGTATCTCTGGGAGAGGATTTTAGGCCTCTAATTATTCGCTTATGGTCAGCTCCTTTGGCAATATGGGCGAGTTTAAGGTTTGGCCCTATCATTCCATATATGTCTACATTATATTTCGTTTTGATTATTTTCTTTTGGTTCACATCCGTCTGTATAGACGTCAGTCTGAAGGTTGGCAAGATTCTCAGTCCCAACACCATGAGGTACCAAAAGTTCTGGAGAGGAAATGAAACTTATTAGGCGAGGTGAGGAGTGAGGGAGTTTGCCCTTCTATCCTGTATCACCTCTACCTCTATTCTGTAACTAAACACGAGTAAAAACATACTATTTATGAATATGCATGGGTTCGGACTACCTCGTAGTTAAAGTGGACTAAGAGTCATAAATAACAAAATACAGAGGAATATTCGAACCTTAATTCGGTACGTAAATAAGATCAGGAAGTAAAAGAGGATAGATTTGGAGATAGAAAAAAGCTATTCTCTTTCACGAACGAACAAAGAATAACTTTTACTCAGTTAAATCACTTATTTTCACAGGAAATACTAGGACAAAAGTAAATTAAATAAACTATTTCTCAATCCTGTACTGAAAGACAAATGTATGTCTTTCATTAACACATGGTTCGAATAAAGATGCTAATAGATAATGTAGCATTGACAATGAGGATATTTTCCTCTTGAAAATTAATTGCAGAGAATTTTAGCCTATATTCCTAACATAATAATTCACAGATGTTGTTTTATACTATTTCTTGTGGACCCGATTCTGCTATGCTTATCTTCTGGTTTATTATTATTTGTTATATTATTATTTGATTTTATGTGATGTCTTACTTTCGATAAGTTTTAGTCAACGGTTCACCGTTTGATCTGATTTTATCGGTGACGTCTTCTAATAAGTAAATAAAATGACATTACTTACAAATTGCTTGGAATGGAAGGAAATAACAGTGTGCCTATATTACTTTACCAATAGTATGTACCAATACCAATACTTTATATATTTATTGCCTTGCTCCTGGATAACCAAGTAGGTAGTACGTTTGCCTTTGCGAAATCGGTTTCGGGCTCGATTCCTTGTGAGATTCCATGTATACTAAATGACCCTAGAAGGCGAAGAAGTTTCACATATACTAGGAATACACCTACAGTAACAGGCCTAAGCACTTCTTCGGTATAACTACGAGATGACATTAAAAGACTCATTTCATACGAAGAAATACGGAAAACTGAATGACGGAATCTATGATTTCACGCAGGATTGCTTGCATCCAGAAAAGCGGTGGACGAGGTTTCGGAGAGGTTAGAAATCTCTCTGCGGGGGACTGAACCTCGCTAGGAATAAAATCTTTCTTGACCGATTCGAATGACGACCCCAGAGATGTAACGATTCTTTCGCACATCCTGGTTTTCGCAACCGTTATGCCTAATGCTGCTGGAAAAACGTGACTAACTGGAGGGTATCATCCGTAGGGGGATAACGGCAATGTTTGTCATTTTATTCGAACATAAAAATGTATGGTTTTCCTCAAATAAAATTCAAAAATTTGTGACTAATGATTCATTTTCTCTTTAACTTCATCTCTCAGATTAAAAATAAATATCTTGTCATTTTTATGCAGGATATAATTTAGTGTTTGTGGAAGCAATGCCCGCTTTTAAAATTATTCAGGGGATGGATAGGTTACTGCTATTCCCCAAGGACATGTTTTACGAAAAGTAAAAGTTTTTTACTTACGTACGCTTCCTTTCTTTGAAATAAATGTAGACAGGTGCTAATTTTAGGAGCCTTGAATTATTAGGGTACCTGATAATGATTCGTAACAAATTTATTTTAGTGACTATGCTATTTCTTTTCCCTTTGGTCGCTGATAACTTAAGTTCACTCCGATAAAATTACTCAATTTTCTTTCTTGTTCCTTCTCTGCTTCAACTCAAATCAAAGAGCTAATGACCCTGAATAAAGGAAATTAAATCCAAATAGGGTGAATTGTGTGGTAGATTAGAGACCTCCATTTTTTGTGAATGCCGCTCTTAATAGTGTAATTCTAAGCATACTCGTGTATTTGCCCTTCTTTGTTAATTTTGCTTTTTATTCATTTTTTATTTCTTACGAAAATTTCGTCGTTTATCATGCAGTAAAATACAGCTAAAACGTAAGTTCTCACTTGGCACTTATTATTATTGTGTATTCAGTTTTGCGCTTTCTTGGTCTTCATAATTGGCCAATTCATTAATCGCATCACGACGTTTAACAAAACGTTCAGAAACGCAATCGTACGCAGTGAGTCTCATTCCATGAAATTTCCTCCCACGGCACCGCTCTTGATAGCATTTATCATTACTTTGACCTAAAAACATTTCCTTTAGCATTCATCGAAACATTTACTCATAAACGTTCTCTCAGTCCGATTTGTTACCAGTGGTTTTTCCCCAGGACTCTCGCAACACCTCTCGCCGGTAGGTTGAAGGAAAAGGATTTAAGAAAAGGAAGAACAAACTCGATTTCTTATTTCGAGTCAAATTTCCAACACCATAAAATTACCGCAGTCATCCAAAGTCATATCGTTATTTTTTGTTTCGTTCATGCTATGACATTGTATGTTGATATAATTATATACGAATATCCGTATACAGTAGATTCTTGTACTAGTATTCTTTTCTTGTTTCTTGTAGTAGTATACTAGTAGTATTGTAGTAGTATATGAGTAGATCTTGAGTTAAGCTCGAAAAGTATCTAAAAATACTAACAGCAAAATTATTCACCATCTATGACACATAACCCAAATTCAACTTCAATTTTTCGTAAATTTAGATTATTTCTCTATCCAAGAAGAGGTAGATACTTAACGAATTTACAAGATGTAGTTGCAGTGATCTGTCTTGAAAAATAAATAGGATTGTATCTTGTTATATAATATATGTATTGTATATTGTTATATAAAACCACTTTTCCGAATTGCCAACAAAGGTTATTTTTGTTTGCATCGAAGGTAAATAGTCAGAGAGAAAATGATAAAAGCTCCCGTAAAAATAAAAATTCTGACAGTATGAAAAGAATGTAAGGAGAACGAAATATAGAAGTATGTTTTGAGGAAAAATTCACATAATTTCTACCTTTACAAGCATTGCAGTTGCATTTATGAACTCACTTAGGAAAGAAGAATGAACAATTGTTCAGAAGGGAATTAAAAGAGAAGGCGAATAAAATATCCTCAACATAAACGTGCGTAATTTATAAGAAAAATCTATGTATGAGAATTAGCGTTATTTTGCTATAATAATTGTTTTTTAATTATCCAAGAGGTTCTGATTTGATTAACATTGCCTTCCTGTATTGCTTCGAAATTTTCTTTAAATATTTTCTGTGAGATAGTTTAGTCTTACTGATACCCGAGATCTGTACAAATGGACGAAATCCAGAAAAATCTATCGAATCCTCTACTGTAAAACAGCTGAAGCGAAATTAACTTTCCTCAATAGCGTCACTTGCAGTTGGAAAAATTGAAAAATTGAAAGTAGACACTTTCGATAAATATTCAGAAAATTTGGACAGAAACTTGGCGATTAAATCCTAAGAAATGTTAATCAGGCGGTACTTACGCAGCAGTGATTAGTGTGATCAACTCCTTAGTTGACGTACTTGAAAAGCAGTTAATGAATTTGCGTTTGTCTGCGTTTTCACAAACATCCATCACCGTCTCATAATTCCGAAACCGAGTGTCGATGCACGCTCAAAAATCTCATTTGCCAAAACACGACTTTCTCCATGTGTGCGGCACTAAAATTCTTTCTTTTCATCAAAAGTTGTAAGTTGATAGCTTGTATTCGCATCATATCACATCCATTTTAAGAGTCGTAAAATAGGATTTAAAATTGTTTGTCGTATTTGTAAGCTTCTTTCTCGAAAACTTCAATTTAGATACCGTTCGTTTTATGTGGATGTTAAATTAGTATGGCATTAAGGGATCAGAAACGATTATCTCAACTAATCTAATTTTTTCACCATTCCTATAGTCACTTTCACCAAAACTTTGAAAGTCAGAACTTGTACGAGATATTATGATTTCCGTTTGTATTGACTATTAATCTAGTGGAATTGATGACTACTGATTCAAGCAGACATATTTTCGCCACAGCAATGCTATTCTTAAGTTAGTATCAGACCTTTACACAGTTTTACTTTGTTCAGCTATGCCAAAGTGAATCACTACATTGCTTACCTATGAAGTTATTCTCTTTGCCGATGGTTAAATATCAAAGTAGGATTGCATTTTTATCTCAATTTCCTCTTAAGAGAACAATCATGGATATTATCCTTTCATCTTTCCCGTCAGTACAAGTATTGCGGAAATTTAGGGAATAAAGCAGTACTAGATACTATCCTTCACAATTTAGTGAAAACTAATAGGAAGAAAAATATTTCAATTTAGAGATCTTTAAATAATGCAAAAGAAAACTTATGTGATATATCTTACGTTTTGGGATGTTTTTTATAATTTTACTCTTCGAAGAGGCTAGGCCAAATGTTTTACTAGCTATACTTTTATATTTAAAAGTATGTCATGGAAATCATTTCGAAGAATAAAAGGTAAGACGAGGAAAGAGGAATACCTAATTGTGTTTTCTGATTGTTTAGGAATAATTTATGTTTTCGAATGACCATTGGTCTCAATTAACTCGTGGTTTTTACAATGCTTAAACGTATTATAAAACTTTCAAGATGATAGGATATTTTTCACAGTATAGCTTGGTCAGCAACTAATAATTTCATTTCAGAGAATTTAAGGAAATCGGAACAAATTGTAGAACCTTTTCAATTAAAACTTTATGGTCTCAATATCCGTCGAATTATTTTCGTTCAGAGGCCTTAGTATTGCCATAATAGGCTTTAATAGGGAGTAAATGACGAAGGTCTGGAGATGTTATACATTGCTGATTGAAATAGAGGATGTTTTATTGTGCTGAACTCTATCCTTGAAAGATCTTTCGTGATAGGTGTTACCTTCAGGTATCATAAATTCAGCTCGTTAATCCAAAAGTATAAGTTATAATAAAAAAATACTGTTAGCTTTCCCAGGAAACATACGTTAGATGACTTTCTACTCTTGTCCTCTTGGCTTTCTAAAGGTTAATTTCCTCTTTTTTGCAATTTCTATAGCCAATGAAACATGGAATAAAATCCTCAGCGATTGAAATTCAATCAAATCTTACACCTATGATCTATGTGTTGCGACACTCTACATTCCAAACTGTTTGATCATCCTTCCAAGCCATTACTTTGGGAAAGGAACCAAACGAAACGCATAAACCTTTAAAATAATCTATTTGACCTTTCGTTATTTGGCGTCCGCAGTGACTAGCGATTTTATTGCTTTCCAAAGGTTAAATAGATTCATGCTGAAGCATCCGCTTGAGTTTAATCCATTAAACGAAATGTCAATTAGGCTCTCTTCTTCGGATTTCACATTTTTGCTGATTGGTCCTTCACCCCGTCATAATTTTTGGCAGACTCACCGCGTTTATACGAAATTATTCGAGCGCGTAACCAAAATATATGATGCAAGTAGGGTAATCGCTTGTGTTATTCTATCCCGGTCATGTGTGTCATACGCCCAGGGGAATTTTCAACACCTTCTAAAATGATGTCCGATGAAAAGCAAGACAATGCTGATCTTTTCTGTCCTTGAAAGAACGACACAATTTTTAGGCAAAGAGGTGATGGAATTTCGGAGAGATCCTTAGCCTTCCAAGATTTCTCTTTGGATACCTTTATTTTTTTTCTGCGTGCTCCATGTTGACTGACCCACGTGCTCCTGTACTAATCCGAAGGCTCTTTACCGACTTTCATTTTCAATGATGCTTCGCGCCTAAGAATATTAAAAAGTGCTAATGGGCATCTTATTTTTTTACGATGGAGTAAGACGTGTTTATCGGATCTCTATTTTTATCTCAGTTCAACAAACTGGTCAATTTCAGATTTGACCAGAGTAGATTTATTTCACAAATACTTTAACCAAAATATTTTTGTGATTTATTCTTCTAATTTTTATCATTCCTATCTAAAATGCTTCTTTTTCATTCCATTAATGTCTAATGATGTGTTTGGCATATTCTAGGTTTTCGGGTCATTCTCAAGAAAAATATGATATTCTTGCTAATTAATTCTTTGGCTGATGATTTTCCAGTTAGGCAATCGTAGTCATCGTCATTCATCGGCGAGATTCAGTGGAATTAATGAGTTTCATTGCATTTTACCATTATCTGCCACAAGTATTGCCAGGTGGCGGGATAGATATTGCTTTAATCTGTGCATTTAGTAGTTATGACTTCATCCACCTTTGGTTGATTGGGTTATTAAGCCTGGACAGGAAATACATTGCGAATCTGTGAGAAAAAGATATTTGAAGAACAAGTAATGAAGGATTCAGTTTCTATGAAATGTATGAAAATTCACATTTTCCATTATTGATAGATATAGAAATTATAGGCGAAAATTTACAAAATATTTTAATCATAAATATTCATAAGGCGTTCTCTGAAACATTAAACTAAAAGACTGCATAATTTATTTTTAAAATGAAATGAAATTATGCTTCTTTTATAACGCTAATATTAGCTAATACTCTAAGGGCAATTCCTTATGTCAAGTTTTTGTCTTCCTGATCCTCTTTTAACTCAGTTTATTACAATTATTATTTTGTATTTGATTGTATTTTATCCTTTGAAATATTTGGAAAAGTACGGAGAGTACGGCGAATGCTAAAACGGGTATCCGTTACTCGTAACGTACGAACTCATTCTTGAATACGGTAGGAGTAACGGATACTAACCTTAAAAATATTATAATTTGAATGCTTTTGATTCTAACTTTAACTGCAAAAATATTAACTCTGTCTACAAGACATCGGCTTTTATTTCACAACATATTAAATTATAAAATACACCGAGCTGATTAATCCCTAGCTGTAATTGCAACCGACCATTTGGGAATTTAAAGGACGTTAACCGAGTGTTGCATCTTCCTAAGACATCAGTGAAACTATCGAGTTCCAGAAGGTCTTTCGAAAGAAAGTAACTGCAAAAGCTTCACGGTACAATTATTTAAACACAAATTCTCATTTGGTGCGATGAAATTTGGTCTCTCTGTGCGTGAGTTATGAGCACTGAAGGAACCGAGGTTTATTTTTTAATGTTTTTTATTATTTCATTTCATTCCTTTAATTTTTTAGTATTATTTTTTTACTTACATATTAAAAAAATTTCTTCCTATTATCATTTTTATATAAATATGTAACTTAACGACACTTAATGTATACATGTAACATTTGTTCTTTTTTGTTTAGTACGATATTTTTGGTATGTTCCCTTATGTTTTAAAATCTCTTTTTATATGATCTTAGTTTTCCTATCTGTAGGCTTCGCAGGTTTTTCACACACCCCTTCTTGAGGGTGTTTTCCTGCACTGAAAATTTTTTTCCTAAGCACTTAGCTTAGGTTTTTAAATCCACAAAGTACTCTTCTTCTCTGTTCTGTTTTTCAAGCTATCTCTTTATTTTTAAATTTATATGACGAAGGATTAGATGTAAGAGGAAATTTTATAGCCTCAATCTCGCCCTAAATAAAGTCCACTGTTATTAATATTATCATAGAAACGTCGAGGGTCGCATGGGGCCCGAGGGCCTCTGCTTGTGTACTGCTGCCCTATTGGAACCAATAGGCGTAAAAGTATCATAAATGTCAATTCTCATTATTGAATTGCTATACAATATGTGCAGACTGAAAAGGAAAGTGGTCTTAAAGATTGAAATCTCAAGTTAATCTCGGTTTTGCGATTACTTCCTTGTGAGAATGTCGTGATTGGATTCCACGCGAGCATATGGAAATAAGAACAGTGGGCCATTAATCAGTCAGTAAATTCGTCAGCCAAACTTATCTCAGTTTCACAGTTACTTTCACTCCTTCGTTCCAATATACGCACCTCCTCATTTGAGATTTTGCGAGATGATTGTTCTCTCTGCGTTTTACGACATTATTAGTTATCCATTCGCCGAATTAGAATCCGTTTTCTCTCCTTCCAAGAACTCCTTAATGCCATTAAAGAGGAAACCCGAAACCTGCGAACTGACTTAAGCTTTCACTGCAAGCGCATATAGCAAAGGATCGAAATTTCGCACTTGTATGCTATAAAGAATATCAGTAATGAAATTTCTCTCGAGGGAGTCTTCTTAAGCAGTGAAGTTTTCCATCTTTATTTAGAGTAACTGCTAAGTAATGTATGCACTAAAAGCATCCTAATGATTCCTAAATCGTCACCTTTCTTAAGATTTATGTGGGAATAGAAGAGATTTCTCCTTTCTACTTTATTTACTAATTTGATCTCCATCCGTACAGATAGCTTCTTTAGCTGTATATTCATACAAATTATTGATTAGAAAATGTTAATATTCATCGTGGGTGATTTCTAAACCAATTTTTCATTATATGCTACGATATTTACAAGTTGTTACTGTATTGCTAGAAATGTTTCTTCTTTCTAAGTAGAATAAAAGTGAGCAAATCGCGATTCAATGCATGAGAAAATGAAAATCAAACCATGGAAGTTTTAAAATAATAATTATGTTGTAAATGGAATTTTATTTGCAATGGAAGTAATTTTAGGGTTTGGTTCTACCTTAAACATTATAAGCTAATAATATATCGATTTGTTTTTAAATTAGCCTCTTTAAATAAATTTATTTTTCATGTGATGATACGATTTCAAACGCTTGAAGCAAAGCTTTTAAATTTTAGAGTTCATTTCATATCATTGTACTTTGAGATTTTAAATGATAATAACCATTTTAGAGGACCTCTCTAAAGAGATTGAAGGTTTACTTTTGAAGAGCTGCATGAAAAAAGGTACGAATTCTTTCATTTTCCAAATAAAATACAATATTATGAGAAATTACGTGCATATTGCTATGTCGCATATCTTTAATTCATGGAATGATTTGAATGATGCTTTCTAATATTCTAAGTAATACCTTTCCGGGATTCTGTTCGTGTATCTTAATAGAATACCATTTCTTCCTAATTTATATATATCATAGTGCTTTCAGCTTCAATGTTTGTCAAACGATAGCGCTTTCATTTCTATATCGGAGGTTAAAACAGCCAGATTTCCATTTGGACTGTATGCAATAGGAAATGTGAATTTTTTGCATATGTAAGCTCGGGATGACTAGGGAAAATTTCATTTACATGTTCAACTAAAGGAAAATAAACCGTAGAGAAGCTACCTTTCAATTTTGACAGTCATCAAAGGTGACTATTAGCAAATCTAGTATTAACAATAAGACTACATTCTAAAAGTTAACTGTATTTGTTTCGTAGTGCAACCTTACTTCACTAATGGAGAGAGTCATTAAAGTCTCATTAAATGACGTATTTTGCCTGGGTTTTATTTTAGATGAAAGAACCCTCTTAGCAAGGTCAGAAGTGATCTCAACCTTCCCCGTTATCCTTAGTTTGGAGTTTGAGATGATTGCATAACATCAGTATATTCAACATACACTATTCTTGAACTCGTATTCAAGGTGAATCGGGAATCTAAACATGTGTATTCAGCATAATTGCAGTAAAACCGATGGTTTGGATATAGTAATTCATCATGAGTTGGGAGTATGGATAGTGAATAAGAGAAACTGAGTAAATCGAATATGTGTGCATATGAGAATTTCGCATATTATTGTGAATTGATCGCTAAAAGTAGGTTTAAAGCGCTAATTAATAGCGGTTTTTACTGTTAAGTATAGAGGGGCTGTCGGTATATATTTTTCTGATGTAGATATAAAAGGAAGTCCCTTTAGAGTTCATAGAGGCAGATTTATTTTAGTTAATTGATAGTTCTACAAGTAACTGTCAATCTCTTAGGAAAGGTGCTGGCGAATTTTATTTTATGAACAGAGTAACAGTTATCTGGATTGGCTTATGTAAAGGAGATTCTCTATCCCTTCTCAGGAAATAGATCTTGTTTAACGGGATATATGACTAAATTATTTTATAAAAATCCCAGAAAATCTCAGTAGATGTTAAGGTCATTGGATAAATTTCTTCTAGAATTTTACGAAAGTATAATTGCGGTTGGCTGTGTGAGGTATTATGTGTTTTGTTTATGGACGTGTGCATTATCAAGCATTGTGATTGAATTTCACAATTTTTGGTTGCTGCTTTATAATATATATTATTATGCTGTATGATCTATATTTTTCCTTAGACTATCGTCATATCATTGAGTTTTCGATTATTTATCATATTCTTTTTATTATTTGTTTTTAGCCGTATTTTAGTTATATATAAAAATGTTCTTTTAGATATTGGTACATATAATAATAATGACCTCAATTTTGAAGTAAAATATGATTTTCCTCTTCTTTTTGTCGATGTGATGGTACCTAACTTAAATACTTTAACAGTCATCCTCACCCATTGACATTCCTTATTTCACAGAAAATGATTTTTACCATTTTCCGCTATTCTAATTTTGATTGCTCTCTCTAAAATGTGGAGTTAATTTCGTTGTAATAAGTAGTAGTTCGAAGATACATATAGAGATGAGATTCTCTAGGACCATCATGTATCTTCATTATCTCTCAGACTTTCTAACCATGGCTATTTGCTTACACGAATGAACGTCGGTAGCCGTTCTGTGTATTTTAATTATTATCAGGCACTTAAAAATAGGGAAAATATCAATTGGTATTTGCTCTTAAGATTCGTATTATGACGTTAAGGAACATTATGTTGTATTCTGTCGCCGAATTTTATTTGCATAAACTCACAGGAGAGGGTAATGCTAACATAAGGAGTAGGACCATAAGTCATTCGGAGGCTTGTTTGTAAGGAAGAAAGTTTATTTGTTATTTGAAGAGAAACGAGAGTAAACTAATAAATCTAAGAAAATTCCTTAGTTTACCTTAAACTAAAAAATTGGAAATGAAATTAACGGCCGCTAAGATTGAGGCTCCTTAAATATAAAATCATTTTCTGGTTTTCAATAAATATTTCACGTGTTGGACGAAGATAGGAAAAGTTCAAAGATCATTAACATCATGCCACCATGTTTTAAAGACTATAAAATGGAAATTATGTACAAGGTTGATATCACAAAAAACATTCTTCTCTTTCTACATTATACACACAAGTCTTATAAATTTTAGCTCACTATAAAATAAGGTGGGGAATAAGTCTTAGATATGGAGGGCAATTAAATTCTATTTTATATAAGCTCAACTTATTTCATACTTCACATTTTTGTGGAAAATATTATAATTATTCTTAAACTTTTATTCCATGAAAGCATCAAATATTAAAGGAAAATATTCTAATTACTTTTCTTATTTTTTAAACTATAATCATGAATTGTAGGAACAAGGTACTCTCCTATCGTCATCTTCTTGATTTCTCTGCTAATTATTTATCAAGTATTAAAATTATAATTATATAAGAAAATATAATATTAATATATAATAATATTAAAATATAAATAATTCGTAAATAATTTTCCGAAAGGCTGCACCAAGTACTCTTACGGGATAGTCGGCAATTTGGGGCCTTCTAGAATTGAATCGTCGATAGCTAGAACCAATATCACACTTAACCTTGAGGTTTCCTCTTGGGACCCATTTAATACAGGCCTAATCAATGGATTTGTGTATGTTTTAAGCTGCGAATTTGAATCCGATACATAACCGTCATGAATTCTAATAAATGTTAGAAAAAAAATCAAGAGTAACTGGAAGGTAAGAATTCGAAATTTAATGATGAAAATGTAGGTAATTTGGAAAGGAACATGAGAAAATATTTTCCTACTGAGAAATTTTTCCTATCTGCATGGTAAAGCACTTGTATAGTGTGGTTGCCTAACTCCTTATCTTTACAAAAACAAAACGAATTTTAAGGTGGAGTCTGGCAATATGTGACTCATCATATGAATTTTGCAAATCCATGTGACATTTTGAGGCAGTGTTGGATGAGGGGTCAGAATTCCAAAAATTCCGTGACCAACCCTCCAACATGGTCCTAAGGTTGACTCGGCGATTTGTCTTCGTTATTTCAAATGCTAAAACCCCTGAAAATTGCTTTCACTAAAATATATTACCATATAATTACAATGAATTTTAAATAGACACTTATTCTCCACGTATTCATACGGGAAAATATATTATCTCAGGCTCTAACATTGCCTTGGTCGTTATGGGGATTGGTTGTTTATTACCACAAAATCTAGGAAAATTTTCTTCCGTTTTATCAAAGCTCCCGCCGTTTTGAATCTAAAACTGTATACCATGGTAAAAATTAAGAATCTTAATCCAGTTATTTTTCTTTTGGAACTTAATTCGATTTCATAAGACTATTCCTTCAAATTTAATTTTTCAGAAAGGTATATGGCCTGTAATCGATAAGAATGAACTTTATCTTCATTTCTTATGGATGCCATAATGCATCCAGTCGAAACTATTACTTGCATGAAGCTTGCTCACCGTTTTTGTCATGATAATAACTTTACAACTCTCAGAATTTAACTACACAGTAGTATAATATAATAGGGTGAGGAGTGCAAAATTGAAGCCATGAAGACCCTGTGAAAGTTACAAATCTATATCTATTGACGCCGACGAAAAAGGCTTTCCCTTACCAATTTTTTGTGGGAAATTTCACTCTGGATATAAATTTTTCTTTTATAAAGTATCTCATCAAGTTTACACTAAACTAGATAAAACAAAAAACTTGACACTGTGCACAAAGATTATAAATTTCGTTTAAACATGAAAAAGTTCCACCGGTATCGCTGGAATTATTTACGTTTACATTCATTGTTGGTGAATTGCTGGAAAATGTTTTCGTGACGTTGTACTGTGGAATGCAGTAATTAAACAAAACGGAGATTACGGGATTCAGGGACTTGGTCATTTAAAATCATTGGTTTGAAAGCTACCTCGGCTCCGCGAATTGCTGTTTTTAAGTAAAATAATAACGTGTTTTGGATTGGAAACTCCCTAAAAATCTCACGGCTTTATTTATTTATGAATAACCTTATTTTATCTCGCCGGAATAAATTCAATTTACTTTCAGTAACAGTGAATTTAGAGGTGACTGAATGCCTAAATTTGAAAGTCGTTTCGGGGTCCTTAGAGTAGTTGACTGGTTTGTTTTCTGCTTATATCTTAAAAAGACAATAAAATCCGGTGAGTCACAGGTGTTGAGCCTTGCTTGAAAGTTGTCCTCTCAATGCCGACAGCCCAGTCTTTCTGTTTAGCGTCAACGACTTGACTAATTCGGATGTATTTGGCACATAACCTTGGATTAAGAAGAAGAAATCAAAAACCCACCAAAATATTAGGCATCGCTCATCGTCCATTTGCACACAATGTTTTTTTAAGGAGTGGGAAACTCTCGCTCAATTTTGCGAAGATAACGGTGTTGCGTCATGGAATATTACGAAATTCCGATCATTGTTTCTGCTGGACATGCGTGACGCATGATTATAATCAAATGTTCTGAATTATAGCATTTATGTCAAGTTGATTGTATCAATCTGCTGAGAAGGAATAGATCGGACCCTGCATTAAATCATTCGAAGATTTCAAAACATTTCTATCATGGTCATAGTATTAACGATTTGATTTTTAATTTGATAAATCAGCAAAGATTAAACTGTACGGGATTGAGAAAACTCAAGATAAATTATTAAAGCTAAATTATTTTTTCAAAGAGTGATCTTTAATAAACTTTTACTGTTTTTTTCTATGTAATTATCTATTAGTTTTTGAAATCACCGATCATATAGTAACAGTTTGGTGGTGGATAACAATTCATGACAATAGAAATGCACTTGCTTTATTTTCAAAATAATTTCGGTAGAAAGGTATAATTAATAAATTGCCACGTTAACACCCATCCTAATTACCTTTAAAATGTATCGTGGATTTGATTTTTAGGTTAAAACCAATTGAATCAATCTTATTTTTTATATCAGAAGTTCTGTCATTACTCCAATATCCAAGAGATGCCAGGAAATGAAGCTTCTGGACATGATTTTAAAGGCGTATCTAAAAGAAAATTTTCGTAAATATTTAGTATGAATATTTTCTGCTTATCATATACCTGATTAACTCGCGTATTCTCTCTTTGTTAAGGGAATCTGCTGACGATAAATTATGATACGAAAGTTTTTCGGCAGCATTGAAAATCATTCGAAGATTTATCTTTAATTCTCGTCTCGAACCTCTTCATCTTTACCTAAATACATCAGAAAACTTATTTTTTTGCCGAAAAGAGATTCCTCCACATGTCAGTTGACTATTCTTAGAGAACAGGCCATAGGCTCACGGAATTTCTGTTCGGCTGTGTTTACGATTCTCTTTCGTAATATCCGAAGGAAGATTGGATGAATTTGCGTAATTTCTCAATGAAAAGGCCGTCCATGGTTAATTTATTCAACGGTTAATCAATGTTGAGTGAATTCGTTGTTCATGATTTCCTTTTACTTCAACTTAATTTTCCTGCACTTTGAAGTCGACATTTTGCAAGATTTCATCGCTGTCATACTGCGCAAATAATACTGAAATATATTTACTACTCGTATTTGCATCTCTTTCTTATGAATATCTTGTTTCAGAAACTCAGGAATAGGTCAAAATTTGTAAAATATTGTTTAATCTGCTAATTATCATACATTTCATCTTCAAGATGCTTTTATGCTGAGGTTTTTTTCGTACATATCCATTTTCAACTCCATTTATATTTTTACTCTATTTTAATATTGTTCTACAATTGAATCCTTCGTCTTCTTTTCTCATAGCTGTTTATCCCTACCCTCGTCTGGATTCTCCCTACGTCTATTCTATGAAATTTGTCTGTCTCATATCCACTTTCTTTCTTTCGGTTCGTTTGATAAAATATTTGCTTCTCCTTCTTTTCTTTTTCATTCTTATATCGCTCCGCAAGTCCACTTAACTCTAATCGTTTCCTGACAATTCATTCCGTTAATCTCTTTTCCATACCTTTTAAAACTGTCGGCTCTTCGAAACAATGCAAGTATATTTGCTCGTAAAAGACGTTTCATTTTCATTTCAATCTCAAACGGAATTTTCAATCACAGGCTCATATTCTCATCAAGACCCTTCACTGTTCAAAGTGTTTCAATAAGTTTGTGAGTTATTTGTATGGATATCATTCGAAGCGATTCTTTGGGATATGGATTTCTGTTTGGTTGCGGTAAGAGAAAATTATCCTAGCGGCATCGATCAAAGGCGTTAGAATGAAGTAGTACTAATTTTCAATTCTTTTGGTTTTAATTCATCAGCGTTTCGCAAGCGTGTATATAACTCTAAATAGCTTATTTAAATTTATGTAATTTTTTGTATTTTATTTATTTTTGACTTAGTATTATCACTAGTAATGTTGCTATGTGTATTTATTTTTAATGTTTTGCATCGTATTATTATTATTATTTTTATTATTATTAGACCCTTTATTAGGCTTGGTTAGGCCCGAGTGGGCCTCAATTCCACCTAACCTGGTATGTTATCTTACATGAGAATTAAAGAAGCTAATGCATAAAATAAAACTAATAAAAGAGAAGAGGGAAAAAGAACGAAAAAGGAAAGATTTAGTTTGTGGGAAAAAAATCTCCACTACTGAAGGTTGATAGAGAATAAACCCTTCGATGCAGTCATAGAGAAATTATATACTAAATCTACGGTTGTATTTACTAGCATCGTGGTGTACTACTTTTCCGCTACATCTTGTCATATTATTAGCTTGGACGGCAATGGCCCTAATCATTTTCGTTTCTCGAATGTAGGGTCAATGGCTCTCTCAGCAGGTTCTCCTGCATTACGAAATGAAGAACTCTTTACGAAATCATTGTGATGTTCTTGAGAAGACAGGTGTTGGGCGGGCTGATGGATCGACTCGTTGCATAACAAGCCCTGATCTCCCGCATTCTGACAGCTCTTCGTTCGATTTTGTCTTTGGACACTACTCAGCAGATTCCAAATCGGCCTTACATTTGTATCTTTTTAACAAGGGGGTTTAGTGTTCCAAAAAAAGCATTTTCGGTTGACATTTGTTTCGATGAATAACTCATGGAGTTACAACGCTTGGGGAGCTTTAAAATTTTGAAAGAGAGAGCTTATAAGTATGAGGGAAGATTTGCTCGGGAAATTTCTGAAGAAACAGGGGTCTTACGTTCATCGAATTGTGCAAAGAGTTACGGGAGAGAATTAAGTTTCTCTTCATATGAATGTGCAAAAACAAATAGAGTTAATTCTCATTAGTAATTCTCACTCTCATGTGCTCTTTCATAAAGTAGGCCGTAAAATTTAAAATTTATTTTTTCATTCTCTTCTCTTCATGTTAACCCTACATAATTAATTTGATATCTCCCAATATTGTTGTAAGATAGATGTTTTAACCCGCCACGGAGTGGTTAGTTAGCTAATACATGGGTGGTCTGAAAGGTTTCCGACATTTCGCCATATCTCGACATGTTTTATGAAAATTTCTGAAAATTTTCTGAAGATTTCTGAAAAATCTGGGGTCGAAAACTTTTCAGACCACCTATTACAACCCCAAGGTCCCGGGTTCGATTCCTTGAATAATCGGATTTTTCTGGTTAGGAATAGGTAATGTGCTACGCTAAAATCGTCATGTATATTGTGGATTAGTGCACAGTGTTATAAAACTGAGGCTCTTGGTTGGAATCCTAGTAAGGAATCGCTGTTTTGTGCATATATTTCACATTCATCTTCAATAAATATTCATAGGAGAGGAAACTAATTTATTCTGAGCTCGTTTTTTCTGTCCTCCAATTATTCACCAGGATTTCCCCTGAGCATCTTCAAAGGTCAGATCTAAATGTTAGTGGACCTTCCTTCCATGGGAAATAGCCTGGAAAAAATGCGTGCCTCTCGAGATCTCTTATGACCTTGTGCTTCTCTCACGGATACGGCAGGGGTGTGTAAGGATATTTCTCGCGGGAAATCTGCTTTGAATTGCTTTCCGTCCATCTCTCATGTCAGTCTGGCATGAAACCTATCTTAAGCGGTTCACTCATATGATGTAGTGGTTGGTACGTAAGATCTTCTGATATATCTCGTAATAAAATAAGCGTTTCGTTTATTTTGCACACATATATATTTATCAAGCGTATCCTTGCTTCAGCGTGACGATTAAATTGTTAAATCTGAAACGAATTGTCGTGTTTTAATAATTAGAGACCTGTAGTTTAACCAGCTATCTCATAATGTTAAGTACGTTTGGATATTTTACAGGAACTGTTCAATGTGCAAGCGAAAAAATCTAATAATAATCTTATATCTCAGTATCGGAAAATAGATTCATTTTATGGATTTTTTGTGGCGTCAAATAATTTTTCCTATTAAGTATTATGGATAAAGTGAAGTAAAATTTAAGCTAATTCTACCATAATTTAAAATTAATATTTTCAATCGTGACTTCGTGGAATTTCTCATCGGCCATATTGAAAAGAAAACTCCTTGAAAAATTTGAAAAGAATTGTTTTTCTTTTCAAGTAATGGAGTGATTTTCGTTTGTAGATGGCTAGTATAACTTAGTGGTGTGAAATCTTAATTAATTGCAGCATCGCAAAAATACACCGGCATAACATGGTATAGATACTACTGTAGTTTAATTATAAAATAAAACAGAGACGTTCTGCCAATCGCTTAAGATGCGAATTTTTCCCGTCCTTAGATGCACTGCAACTCTCTATAGCTAATTCTTCGCTTCATTTGATGGACCAAAACTGTTTTACGTTATCTCGGTTTGGAGGAATCGTATATGTAATTCTGCAGAATAAAATAAACACGAATTTTGCCCTCGATGAATTCATGATTGTAACCATTATCATAGCATGATTGTCTTAACAACTTCATCAAGCTGGTAGAGCTTTGGAAGCCGCTTCCACCTAATTTTTCCTCGCGAAGGAGCTTCTTGTGCAAATCGTCATCAAATTATTGCGCGATTTAAGGCGTTTTCATCGTCTATGACAAATAAATGGCGAAAACTCAAATAGTTTCATCTTTGGCGCGGTTTGGGCGTAGCGAGGCCACGAGGTCAAAGCCTCTTCAAAGTGAGAGTACAGATATAAATTTCAAGGGTGAATCGTGAGGAAAAAAAGGGTGGATCGAGGGGGGTGTAACATTAAGGAGGGAGGGCGAACATGGAGGGTGGGCGAACGGGAATGCGGCGATTTGATGTAGCCGTTGTGTTGCCAGGTGACTCGCTTTGCGAAACGGTCTTCTTGGCCAACTCCTTTAGGCGAAATGGTAGCTCTCGGACGCGGTCTTTACCTTTGACCTTTTGGATGGTCGGGTGGGAATGTAAGGACGGCGGATGGGCAGACGTGGAAACAAATCCCACAGTCATGACTTCTCTTTTTGAAGGCCAGTTTTGCGGATTGGTCAGGATGCGAGATTCAGTCTTCGTCTAGTGGCAGTAGTAGTAAATCCAGTTAAAATTAAAAGTTTTAACATCCAATAATAATAATAATAAAATTAATTGTTATTGGATTTAAAATGAATTTCCACCAGGTTACAATGAATACAATTAACTTCGGCAGTAGTGTTGCTGTAAGTGTTTCGACAGCTGAGGTCATTTCGCACATGGGCACCCACCGGGAATAGAACCTGGGGCCACTTATATCGATGTCGAACTCGCTGCCCACATGGCTATCCGAGAGCCCCATTTTATTATTATTATTATAAAGAATGTGTTACACTTGGAATATTCGTTCGGTGACAACACATGATAGGTATTAAATATATTTATTAAATTTACAACCTAACTAAAACACAATAAACTATGCAATGATTTAATTCAATAATACAGTACAATACATAAATATAGAATAATAAGTACAATAATACATACAATACATACAAAGTAATACAATAAATACAATGATATACATAATTTACATATGATAATACACTAACTTACTATTTAGTATATCAATGTAGGTGTCCATTCAAGGATTAATTTGAAAGAAATAATAGAAGAATGGATAGCAAAGTGATAGAAGTGGGCCGATTGTTGCCATCTACTCGGGAGACTTCTACTTACAGTTTTAGGAAGGTCTATCAACAAGTGAGGCTTGCAAAATTCTTACCAGTCTGTGTAGTTTAAATTTTCTTGTAAATAATTTTTAGCTCAATCCAGCAAGTCAATGTTGCAAAAGACCCCAGGGTATTTTTTTGCGCTGCCCACACGGCTATCCGGGAGCCCCAAAGTAGATACTGTTTATGATAAATGCCCTCGGTTATCCTCCTTAATTATACTCAAATACCTTAATCTCCATTAATCCGTTGCTCCATAGAAAGCGACCCAATGGCTTACCTTTCTGTCGCTCACCATTTTCTGCAGTTGTATTTTTAATCCCCCCGATGACTACTTCGTTAGTTACTCCATGTCATTTTCATTATAATTCTACAACCTGTATATTCGTCACTGTTTTCCTCGCTTAAGCGGCTACTTCTGTAGGATTAATGTCCAACAGAAAAGAATGTGAATTTTTCAGTAACTGACGGATGATTTTTTTAAATTTTCGACAGGGAAGGTTTTAAACAAATGACCTCTTCGAGGTGAGGTAAGGTGAGCACTCAAAAATATATGATCTTTTTTTAATTCTCCACGTTAACCCTATTTACGATATTCTTAATTAAATGCTTTAATTTTGAAGACTAAGCATATCTCATTGAAAAACTGACTTAAAAAAGAAAAAGTCTGACAAAACCGGTAATCAAAATCGATTTTTCAGTCAGAATAAGTCTTTTTCAAGTCCGTTGTTCCAGAGGAATTTTTCTTGGTGCACGTCCTTTTGTGCAAAATTTACCTAAACTCTCTATATGCAAATTTTATCTTATTTTTTTCCGACCCTATAAGGATTGAAGTTGAACCGCTGAATTCATGAGACGTGAGCCAAGCACCTTTTCGCATTTTCGAAAAATTTCCATTAAAATTTTATTACTTTGCGATGTTGGAGGGATTGATTTTTCGCTGTACCCAAGCTTTTCTGCCCTCCACCTGAAGTAGTTATAACACTTATTGAATTATCTCGCGGTAAACATCGAAATGATCCAGTGTTTAAGGACAAGGAATGAAGCAAGTAGCGCATCCTGTCATGATTTTTTATCGAGTAAGAAATACCTGCGAGATCGATCAAACTTTTCATACAGCTATAAGGTCTAATTATGGTATTGATTAAGACCGGTTAAATTAATTTCTGATTGAAAATCGAGGAAAATATTTAAGTACACGATATACACATGAATGACCTATCACAGTGCTTTATAAATAATGAAAAGGAAGTAAAAGAGTAGAAACGAGAATTCCTTTAAATATATTACATCATAGAAAAAATTTTTTTTTCAAGTTCCTTTAAGCAATTATGATTGAAAACAAATATATATCTTTTTGTTTTTGATCTGCGATTCTCAAACCCAAACATATTATATGCTCAAGATATCCATTCTTTTATCTTTGCTCAAAACTTAAGATTGGGTTATTTATTCAAAACTTCTCCATCCGAGCGATAAAGGTTACAGTGACTGTGATATTTCTCCGCAAATTAGTGACGAGCAATCACTGCCGTTTTGGAAATAGCCGGAAATGGATAGTTTATAATGGAACGTCAAAAGTAAAAGTAGTTCCCCTGAGGCGTAATCCGATAGCGGAGAATCGTAAGAATAAGGCCACTTTCTCCCAAAAAATAGGTGGCTCTGGCATTCAGGGACTTTTCTCTGGTCATTTCTATTACGAAGAGACCAACTGACCCTTGGGAGAGGATTACATCAGAGAGAAAGCTGTGGCCATCTTCTTAGCCCCGAGCGACTTTTGAGACGGCCTTCGCTTCCCATCTCTGAACAAGCGAAAAAAGTGAAAACAAACGAAAGATGCCTTTCTACTTCGTTTCAAAAGCTCCCAGAAAAAATAAAGAATTCTTAACATTTATTAATAGGGATAATCTACATCCAAACACAGTGAAACCCGGTTAAGACGCTTTTCAGGTGCCCAAGCGTAGCGAAGCGCGTCTTAAGCGGGATGGTGTTAAAACCAGATTAAGTGATGCTGGTTGCCTTACGTGATATTTTTGAATTTCTGAAAGAGAGTGTCCTTGTTACTTAATTTTGGTCTTCTTTCACTCTACAATGACGCAGATTTTACCTATATTTTTAATATTTTATTGCAATAAATTAGACGATCAGGTGATAATATAGACGATTGCAATATTGCAATTATATAGGCGATTAGGTAATAATAATGAATTTTTTAATCGCGGTGGTGTGAGGAGGGACTCTCCAACTAAGTGAAAACATAAGCTTTACGTTAAGCTGAAATTAATTCTCTATCTCATAAATTACTTTGTTTTGTTTTGGATCTAGTAAGTTCCTATTAGTATGATATCTATCAATTTATTATTTTCGTTGACAATGTACAGTTCAGCTAGTTTTAGATAAATTCTAATATCATGATTGAATTTTTTCATTCTCTGCTTTTTTCTGGGGCGTGAGCCTTTCATCCTATTCTTTGTGTCGGAGAATATCTTCTTAGTTGACGAAATCCGCATCAGGCAGGCAGTCGTTCTTTGACACTTCACTGAATATTTTTTACATATATACATACTTTTCCTTCGTTTGGTCTCTTTCACAATTACCCCCTTCGTCTGTTTGTTCGCAGAAATTAAACTAAGAAGAAAGCAACAAAATTGAGTTTTTGGAAATTTTACGTCTGGGCACCGTATTATTTGAAATTCTCTCAAAGAAATGTTTGTAGAAATGTAATATTGGGGAACGTATCGATGAAAGTGCTTATGAAATATTATTTCAACATATTTTACGTTTAAAAATTTTACCACACGGAGATGATATACATGATCAGAGATACAGTAGGATAGGATACCCATCTGAGATAGTCTAGGCTCTCGAGTGATGTCACAGTCTGTTTGAACGTCGCGCCAAGGACGGCCCGCGAAGTAAAGTCAACTTCTGCACAAGTTATCCTGTTCGAACCGGTTGAGCAGGGTATCGGGCCAATACTAAGATTTACAAGTTCGAATTTGTTCGTGGACACTTTCGGGATTAGAAATTAGAGGACCACACACCCTGCTGAAAGATTTTTCATTCCTCTACCTTCGAATCAATTTCGCGGCACAAAATCTTGTTCCACAAGATTTTTTTTTACTCCAATAGTTGTTCTTTTATCAAAATGAAAAGTGCAAATATATGTATTTAAAATATATAGACTTAAAATTCTCCACAACCACTCTCAGGAGAATGACTTAAGTTTTTAGAGACGTTCACTAGAGGTTAGGTATGCAGGATGCATGTACTTTTTCGTCGGTAGAGGTAAGCAGAAACTGCAATAGAGATCTTCTAATGTAAGGTATGAATCGCGATTTCATTCCATCCATAATTGAAGTGACAGCAAATTTCTAACACTTGACTCAAATTAGAATAGAAATACTAGAATGCATTTTATGATGGTTTAGGATTCCATTAGAATATTCTAAGCTCATTTTATATCCTAAGGTATGTGTAAGCTTACCATACGTTCCATTTTTCATCCAGTTCATATTAAGGCGCAACAAGAAAGGTTAATCCTCGGTAAAACTCAGGATGAAATATCTTAAGAGACATAGGTTCTCCAAGCGCCGACAGCGGCAACCGTCTAGGGCGATTCCCGGGAAACGGATAATCGCTTAGCGGTCACCAGTTATTCAGAATCCCTAAGCGATTATCCGTTTCCCGGGAATCGCCCTAGACGGTTACCGCTATCGGCGCTTGGAGAACCTTTGTCTCTTAGTTCATTGAACGCCGAGTTCCTTTTTTCTTTCTTCTATGAAATACTATCTTCAGTGAAATTTCTTGCTTAAGCAGTCTTCAACACGAGATACTTTTGTAAACATTCTGTTTGTGACATTTTTCAGCTACGAATCTTAAAAGCCAATGTGATTGCCTAAAAAAATATTCGTAGTGTTTCAGGAGAGTTATATTGATATTTAATTTACGTTTATCATCGTGTTAGTTGCGTAATACGATGAAAATTATTTCAATCTCATGCGATATACCCTCGACTAGATAACTTAAACGATAATGTTTAGGAATGTTTAAACACAATTGCGACCTTCAGCGAGAATTTAATTGAGATGCAAGTGAAGATGAAATGATGGAAGTAAGATAGGAATGTTGATGGGTTTTATGGACTATGGAGAAGTAAAGATTCCTCATGTGAGTTTTATGTGGTATGCTATCCTATCATGTGTTAGGAAATAAAATTTCTTGAGGTAATAAGAAAGTGATCCGATTAACATTCTGAAAATTTCTTATTATTATGAAATGGAAAATTTATGCCGAGCTTCTCATGAGAGGTAATTAAAAATTGATTAAAAGGCACTTCCATGAGAATATGTTTTATGAGATCCAGCTTCGAAACTCATTCTCGGCCATCTGCTTCATTATCAATTTCTTCCTTGTTGGATATTAGTCTAGTTTGTTTGCTGTTGATTGCTTAGTATTGGTTTACGCAACCGATCTCAGGGAAGGCCATGAATCGCCAGCGAGAAATTCCTTCCTCATTACTCAAGCTATTGCATTCACAAACTATTCAACATCTGTAGCTTGAAATATTATGTGTTGAAACACGTCCAAAGAACGTTGAATATATTGCTGATTATTCTACATAAATCTGATATCAGTTTCTCATTATCACAATTCCTTCCAATTCCAAATTCCTCCAAATATATCGCCATTTTTTTATTTTGCATTTTTTTTATTCGTGTAATCTATGGCTCATATTATCTTATGCGTATGATCTATGCGGATTTGTGGATGAATTTAACGTTTCTAAGGATAATTATAAGTCGAATAGTAAGCATCAAAAGTATTACTGTGGTAAAGCCTATGGTCGTGCGATCATCTCATCTTACGTTTGATCGTTTACATAGATCTTTCCCGTATTCTTTTTTAATTATTTTATTTTGATTAACTTTTTTCTCAGTGTTTTTGCGAGTTTTTTAATCCCTCCTTTAATTATTGTGAGATTTTTCTCACAAAAAATCTTTCCTTTTTCGTTTTTTCATTCATTAAGCCTTCTAGATATTTGTTAAAGACTGCGTTTATGGCACAGCCTGTTCACCTATTTCTGAAGTTGATCAAGCGTATGTCATTTTTGAAATTTATTCTCGTACAATCCAATGCAATTATTCAGTTGTAGGATAGCTTGATTTTTCTCGATCTATGGTGACATCTTCATCGACTTATGGCTTTTAGACCCCGCTCCCGAGTCGTCTGATATTTGCAGCTATCACGTAAAATTTTCGAAGCGGTCAAATATGGGAAAGGAGCGCTCGCCATAAAAGGAAAGCCATGAGAGGTTCCGAAGTAGGAATTCTTCTAAACTTCTTTATTTGGAAGACGTAGAATTGACCGGGATTCTGCTTTCGGCCAATATAAAAATAGACAATAAATTCTTTGAAAATGAAGCCAACGCCGCGGAGGAGATTGACAGGAATCCTTCATTATCATCAAATTAACCTGAATAATATAGCTTACTTTATGGCTTCATTGAGGGACATTTTAAATTAATGGGTTTTATGGTTCATTTGATAGGATGATAATTGTAGCTGACAAATGATAGCTACTGTATTTCTTTCATCATTCCTGGTATATCAATTTTTAAATGTAAGATGAAATCGTCATTGTTGAGATTGTCTTTTTGAACTATTGCTGAGTACAAGATAATGTTGGCTTATTAGTTAATGAAGGATTTAGTGTAATATTTACCATGTTTGTGAACAAAAGTGTTCAATCTCTCTAATGACATAGAACTTAAAGGTCTTTATTATGGCGAGATTAAGACTAAAAAGTCTCTTCTTCCATCCAACCTCATGTCAATGATATTAATAAGAACATAAGTAATGGTGTAAATAGAAATAGAGTAGAAAAACTTTAGGAGTGGATGTAAAGAAACCTAGATTGTTATCTTAGGAAAAAATCCACTGCAGGAAAACACCCACAACTTATAAATTCAATGTAATATTCCATGTAATTTATTATGCCTTATGAGATGCATAATATATTTTTACAACACTATGTATAACCAAGTAAAGAGCTGATATTTTTTGCGAAAAAGTTTGCTCATTGGCCAAAGCGTGATAATTTTTTAATTGAAAATTTGTGTGCTTCTTTCACAATTTTTCTTTAGAATAGAAATTGAGTCAATAGCTTATACGCTGAATTTTTGATGGAAATTAATTTGAAAATTTCCGCTGAA
Organism: Pachydiplax longipennis; assembly: GCA_036926295.1. NCBI lineage: Eukaryota > Metazoa > Arthropoda > Insecta > Odonata > Libellulidae > Pachydiplax > Pachydiplax longipennis. Next base: position 27,901,381 of record JAVFKF010000019.1, read on the forward strand.
AGGAAATAAATTTAAAGATCTTCTTTTTCCCCAAGTATATTTCCAGCGACTGGTTTTAATTGGGACGGTCAAAATCTGGTGAATATTTTCATTTAAAGGTTACTGTTTTGGGAATCTCGGATATGAATTTATAGCAAATGCGAATTAAAATTTATTTCCTTTCGTATCTTGGCGTGCGACGAAGTCACGCCAGAAAGTTTGGAATTTATTGTAATGAAAAGAATTTTCTGTTGGTAAAAAAACCCAAGGGATAGTCACGACTGATTGAGGATGCTGAAACTTGAGTCAAGGACGAGCAGATGTGCTATTCTTTTCCGACGGTCATTCTTTTACCGCTGGTGTGCAATGGTTATTGAAATGGATTGATGCTAGGTGAAGATATATTACAGATATTATGATCTTGTGTCTTCTCCATTTTCCCCCCTGAATGATTGAAATATTCTTCTATCACGATTGCAAAATTTTCTAATATATTAAGAAAATATGTCAGGGTTATTTATAGGAATAATAACATTATAAGGAAAAATAATTCCCTCTTTATATTATTGTATGAATGAAGAAGTCTAAAATCAATGTTTTTTGTTTATTAATACAAGGCATGGTATGAAAAATCCTAAATTAATTAAACATCTTAATCCTTTACTAAATTACTTATTGACTTATTCTGCAATAACCTTAATTTAGTAACTCGAAAAATGCTTGTATCGACGATTATTTTTCCAGTCTTGGTTTATTGTTGACTTCTTTATGGTGGTATAATAGGAGATCAAGAACTAAAGATCCTAAGGCTTCTAAACTCTAGCTTTAGATTTATTTTAATCTTATCTTCAATTTATCTCCTATTAACCATAAGCTGACTCGATTTTTTTCTTACATATCTTTTTGTATCATAAATATCATTATATTTGTATTGATCAGTATTTTATTCTTTGTTTCTTTGAAGTTTGTTTTTTAGTTCTTTGTATCTTGTATTTACTATCCTGCTCCGTAGGAATTTCCGAAGGAAAATAAAAATCATTAATATTATCATTAACTTGCATGCGAAAAAGTCGAAAGTAGATCCATATTTATGACTCCAAGGTCTTCACAAATGGCAGTTTAGATTTTATTGGAAATGTCTAGAGAAGGGTTTCTAGCGAATCTGAGAGTTATTTAATTCAGGAGTGTGCTTTACCAAGATCTTCTGCCTCCATGAAAACACATCGTAACGGTCATGACGTACTTTACATTCGAAATTCTTCCCAATCATCCGCCGGGTATTTGTCATATGTCACCAAAAATATTCTTAACGCGTTTAATCGTCTCGAAAGAAATAAACTAAACCGTTTAAATATGTAAGAATACGCAGTTTTTCTTTTGAGAAACTGAATATCATCAAATTTCATCATTTTTTCGAGAGAATTTTTCCGTAAAAAATTAGGGCTTTAGAACAAATCAGTAGGGAATCGTTTGTTTGCCCGAAATAAGCCGGCATTCTTTCCTTTCATGTTTATCAAGGGCTGTCCAATGAAGAATTAAATATTCAAACGTCGCTTAAAACAAATTTATCCTCTCATAAAAGCCCATGAGTCACTGTGGTTTCAAACTACGGAATATTTGACAAAGATCTGTTTATGTTGACGTAGGCGCCTTAGAAGAACGTAGGAACATAGGCCAAGGACGAATCTGCGCGAAATCTGCGAGAAAATAGCGATTGCTCAGTGAGAAGCGAATGACTCGTACAATTTATTAGCTGAGGGAGAAATACTGCTCAAAACATATTCCGATCATTACGGAATAGAAGCCAATTTTATAAAATTACTTGTAGAGAGTTGGAAGATAATAATCGATGGCAATTCTGTAAGTATGTTTCATATAACTATCAAAATTGTCTGGATAAGTCAAATCATTAGTTGAAATGTGCCAGAAATTGAAGAATTAAATCTTTATCAAGGCGAGATTAAGCCCGAATCAGCTTCTCTTCCACCTAACTTCAATTGTTTATACATAAGTTGATTTTTATATTAAGAATTAATTCATTTTTTATTTGATGCAGTTGAATGACATTTCTAGAGAAATATATGATATGTGTCAGTAATTTTTATTTTTATTCACACAGTAAATACATACATGGATTAATATTTGTTTACTAAATAGATAATTACTATCATCATGCAAGGATATACAGGATATTTACTTTCTATTACAGAGAGCTCTTCAACTGAACAGTAGGAAATATTTTCGTATTTTTTACGATTATTCTTCATTTAAGAAGAAGAATCAATTATTTTAAGATTTTCAGCATTTAAGCTGTAAATCACTGTTAGATGTTTGGCATCAGTGCTTTTAATTAATTTTCATAAATCTGAGGTTCTGTAAAAGAGTTGCAATACTTCATTAAATATTTATTACATCAATACATTTAATAGGATAGCCACAGTATTGATAAGGTAATACAGTTAAATTCTCATATGCTTGGATTCCTTAGGTATCGTATTTTCATTACTTGCAAATACGTTTCTTACATTCATGTTTTGACACAATACATGCGTCGTGAATCGTACGCTGAGAAGGTCAAGAACCTTTAAGATGAATACCAAGATAATTTTCTAATATTTTTGATAATATATTGGACCAACCATAAAAATTTCATTCTTTAGGCACTAGCGAGCCGAAGAATATGCTTATATGCCCGTATCCCAGACATTACGGCAGGATGTCTGCCTCTATATCTATCTCATAAGAACTGATAAAATTTCTTCTCTTCTTCTTTATGGATTCATTTAGGATATGCTATAAATTACAGCTTTCAAGTAATGACAGTTATACTCAACAGTCAGCAATATTATGAAGGACTTCGAAATGATATAATTCGAATTCATTCTGAGAATATTTTTATTTCGTTCTCCTCCTCAGCGGTGGAGGAGAATATGAGGTAGCTTTTTTTACAAGCTAACAGCTCTCTCGTTCCATCAATTTAAAACATTTAACCCTAACTACTCTTATTTTAAAATTTTCGAAGATGAGAAGCTGCCTTGGCTAATATGTCACGGCCGCGTAATCCGCTGAATCATTTTCAATCCTTCTGATTGCCTTCGGAGCTCTCTTTGCTAAAAACAAAATTAAAAACCAATGACGAATGTAAGACGCGCGAACTATGGCTTTTCACCACACATTTTTGAAGGTCTTTTGAGAGTTCTATCCGTAAATAATTTTTTTTTTCATATCGCATTTCGAAAGATGTCCTAATACGAATATAATGATTTGGAAATTTGGGTTTGAAAACAACATGAAGAGTTGAACGTGGAAGGGGAAAAGTATCATAATCCTCGATATTAATCTCATTAGAACTGATGACATTTCTTTTATCATTCATTATGAATTCAGGTAGGGTATATGTACCAGAGATTAGGATCACCTAGGATCTACCTAGATTGAGTCAACTACATGGATTTCCTGGAAAAGTAGACTATAAACTAATGGAAAACTTTCCTTTCGAGCTTTGAATGAGCAATATTTTTAGACATTCTCCACGAAAACGTGGGAAAAATTGCTCCATTCATCTCAATTTCCTCTCAGTTCTTTGATTAGCCCCTGGCTCATCCCCACAGGCAAACTGACTAGAAGAACATATACATGAAAAGGGTAACCTGAAAACTTCTGTAACTCTCATGGAAAAGCAAATGTCGTAAATATCATTAGGAGAAAATTACCTTTGCACGGAAATAAAAACGCCTAGCGCATCGAAAGAACGCTAGAGAGCTGAAGATAATATGTCATAAGCTCGTAATGAGTAATTAGCCGACGCTGTACTTTTCTCCACCGCGCTCAAATTCATTCTTTTCGTGATATGCGAAGAGGATAAATGTTTTTCAAGGAGGACTCGTTGGCGAAAGGCCACAGAACCGCAACGTCAGCCAATCCGTGCCGATAATGAGCGGTTTACAAGGGGTGAGATCGCACGCCATCATTCCGATGCAATAGCCGCTGCTCTTTTGGTGCCGAATTGCATGCCGGGAGTGCAGATTTGCCTGAGGAAAGCTGCTATGGGTCGCGTTATTCTTTCGGGGGACACGAATCGCCTTTTGCGGTTGGGTTGAAGTCGACGGAAAGGTTTCTTTCCATATACAGTTTGTACTGCAAGTTAATTGAAGTTGATCTTTTCATGAACCTCATAAGGAAATGGCTCTCATTGTTTGTCTTCTTTGAGCCGGGTGTTTTTAATCGTCTCTTAATCTATGTCTACATATGTACCCTGCAAACTGTCTTTCGGCGTGTGACATGGGGTGCATGCACCTATTTTGAATATCCCTTAACTTAAACAAATAACTTAACTTGGGGTATCCACATCCATAATATATGTACATGGGTGGTCTGAAAATTTTCCGACATTTCGCCATTTCTCGACATGTTTACTGAAAATTTCTGAAAATTTTCTGAAGATTTCTGAATAATCTGGGGTCGGAAACTTTTCAGACCACCCTCGTATATGGGCGAGCTCTTAAGAAACTCGGTTCCGTCAAGAGAATAGTCAGTAGAAGCGATGAAAAAGTCTGCGAGCGATGTTACTTTGCGCTAGTCAGGATTCACCTCGAGCATGCATGCAGTGTATGGTGAGAAGTGTTGTAGACGCACATTAGAAAATGTGCAACGGAAGGAAATACGTTGTAAAGAATTGCTATGAAAAATCGGTGAGCATTACTCGGATGCTTCAGAAGATAGAATGGGAATGTTTTGGAGGAAGAAAGTTCAAGCAGGGATTAATATTATTGCATTAAAACCGCATGATCAGAGAAATATTTATAAATTATTACAATAAATATAATACATAAAATCTTGAAAATTGCTGCTCGACTTCTTAAGTACCGATCCACCGTCCGGAAGAAAGCGATATAAATTAAGCCGAACGAGTGGTTAAGGGGAAAGCATTCTGTAAGGTTGGATTCTCAAACTATCAACTTAACAACATCAGGTTTAAAAAAGTTCTGCAGAGGGATTAGGCGACTAGGTAATATGAGGAGTTTAGGTGGTATGGCTTAGCCTTCCTTATCTAGCTAAAATGCTTTCAGTGGAGCAAATCCGTATAAGAGCACAATGACTATATGAATTATGCATTGTGATTCATGGCATTCAATAAAGAGTAATCAAAATGGATGGTGTTATTCAGCATCATTCATAATTCCTTAGCTTTCATGTCATCGCATATGAACAAGATAGGAAAAACGTTGATGAAAATCCATTTTCTCCATATGACGAATTACCTTAGACCATTTCGTAATTGAATAAACGAATAAGCAAAATTCAATTAAAATCTGTAATACCAATCAGGGAAAAAGATGTATCCGATGAGCAATGCATAACAAAACGTTGCTATTACTCTTTGGTATTCATTCATACGATTCTTTTGATCTGAAAATTAACAATTCTTGGTGAATGACGAATCGAAAGATATCTTCTTGTCCGTCATTTCATCAATTGATTTGAGAACTAGTATGTTTCTGTTTACAATAATGAAATTATCTCTTCATTAAAATTCCAATGATGATAAATTCTGTAGAGTTTCCTCACAAATTCTACACGAATACTACTCTACATTTTACTCTCACGTATTCTCTATAATATTCTTCTATGGTTCTTATGGATTTGATTGTAATGAAAAGAAATAATTTCTTACTTTGGAATGTTTAACGATGGATGCACATAATATAGATCTTGTAATAAATTACTCTATGGTTTTTATATCCCTAGAGATGATTCTGTGCTGTCGAAGCTCTTTTAAAACATTATCAAATCTAAGTTAAAATTTAAGGATAAATACTCCAACTTTTTTGATAATGGACATTATATCTTTCTCAAAAATTAGCGTAGGCTCTGTAAGTTCATATGTAATGTCCATTTGAAGATAATACATGGATTAATTTGTTGAATAATTTCCCTCATGACGGAAACAGTTCGATTCCGTCATGAGAAATGAATCTGGGAGAGAAAAAACTGTTTTATGTATATAAATATACAAAAACTCTTCAAGATCCATCGAGGCACAAGAGACAAACCATTCTCTTAAACAGCGAAAGAGGCAAGGCAAAGTAGGTCTCGCCAAGAATTCTCAGAATCAGTGAACAAAGTATCCAAAGAATAAGTGGCAGAAGAAAAGGTCGAGATGACTCTCGCCTAGATTCCATTATGTATTTTCCCAAGTATTTTGCGGAACACTGGCAATATCTCCGATGTATATCATAGATAAAAATCTCTGATTTAACTAACATATGGGGAAAAGGAAAATGAGGTTTCTTATGGGCGACTTAAAAGGGCATTTAATGGAAGAGAGATTTGCTGAATATGTTTAAGATTCACATCATGGGGTAACGTGATTATTTTAGAATACGAGCAGTTTGAATCCGTAGCATTCTTAGAGTTGAAAATTAAGCTTTTACGATTAAGGTGAAGGAACGAAATAAATAACCTCTTAACCTCTATGTAATTGCTTATTGCTGATGATGGCATCTTCTTAGCCTCTTTGAACAAACTCTGGATATTCAGTTTCTTTTCTTTGTCTTCCAGGGAAAGGGAATGGTAATATTGTCCTTTGTTTTTATTGGTGATTGAATATCATTTAAATCTTTTGGCATCCAGTATGGCCTCTCTTCCACCCAACCCCATTCTATAATGAAAGACAAAATTATACAATATCTAAAGTTATCTTCGTTGATCACAGTTTTGGCGTCACTATAGTAATGATTTAGTCCTTAGCTTTGCTATAGAATTCCCAGAATTAACTCAAAACGAAGTCAGTTGAGTAAAATAAAAATTTTAATCGTTTTCTTGTTCTGTTTGGATCAGAAATTCTAACAAAAAAATTTCTACGAGTTTATCAAGAACGAACCTGTTCTGGAAAATAATATCGAAAATCCTCCATTTTCGATGCAGTTGAGCCGATAAAGGTCAATCAAATTCTCACAAATGATTGTAAAGTAATTAAGTTCGCTTGTTAATTTAAAGTCCACAATATTGTTTCGCAAGGCATGAAAAGCTAAATTTCTCGGGTTAATGATCTCCTTTTGTTGTAAATCAGGAGGGAAAGTGATTGGAGATGACTTTAGAACTTTTGATTGCGCTCAACAGATCTTGTTTTCATTGCCTAATCGCGTGACATGTTGTTCTTTAGAGTTAACGAGAACTCAAATCCGCGAATATTTATGTCGCCGCGAGGAACGAGTTCTTCTGAATACCAAGTCAAGTGTCTTTGAAAGGCAAAAAAATATATATTTTCGAAAGTAATCTTAGAACGGGTCCGATGAAATAAGTGCGAACAATAGTGAACGGCGGATCCAACATCGATGTCTGGAATGAAAAGGTGAGGGTTGCTTCAGAGAGTTTGGACGCCGTAGGCGAAAGTAAACACGGTATTTTACCTTAATTTACGCGAGAATTCCCTATTCGAGCCCACACCTTACATCTATCATGATAATGGCACCAATTCTGCGTTACTCGTTCATTCTTTCCATGAATATGATGAAAATTTTAGCGATGGAATGGTCGTATGTGATAATCTTCCGAATGGAATAATTCATGGCTATAATGATGTATAATTGTAACCTATTACAATGGGGAAAATCAACGTAAATCCATTGAGACGTTAATGTTTGTTATACATTTGATTTCTAAACTTAAATTTCTTTTATTTCAACGACTTACATGTATGTTTTTCGGAAGTAACTTTAATGACTAAAGGTAGTGGCATGACAAAAAATCTTCTATTTGTAAGTTATCATTGATATAGAAATTGATAACAATAAATCTACATTTGGAAATAAAATGAGGAAGAAGTAATTTGAATGCTTAATGGAAAATAAAGTAGCCTAACATGATGGATCTCACAAACGAAACAGAATCAGGTGTAACTTTCTGGTAATTATTAACGTTAAACGTTAACGTCACCTGAAGATGCAGCCAAGATGCGCAACAATGGTCTTTCATTCTTAAATTTTTTAAATTTGTTGAACTGGAGTTTTTTAATGATGGATCTAATGTAGAACAAGGTGTCTTAATAGCTACGAAGGTTCTCAATTCTGCATATCAATTCCACAATATTAATAGCGCAGACAGTTATATTATTATTTACCTCATCTTCTTATCTTTATATTTTATTCTTTGTTCTGATAGTGATAGATTTAATAAACGGATTCTATTTACGGATGATTAATAACCATTTTGTTGGCTTGTATTATTCGGTACGTTAGTTCTGGAAGGAGTTGTCAACGAAATGTAGACTACTGTATGTGAGTGAAGGCCTCAGGGACATGGCTAGCAAGTAACTGAAAGCTTTATATTATTTTGCTCACAACAACGGCCAAATTAGCTACGATGCAGCGTGATGCTCGTTTATATCAGCTATTTACTTCGTGACATGCTTACCTATAAACGAGGATTTTCTTATGTATATTCCCTAACAGCTGAATGAGATAGTAAGTTAGGGACAGTTACGGTGAATGTGGAACGTCTGGTAATCCAACTAGGGAGCAATTTGGCAACCTTTGTTCCGAAGTGAGAATCTTCGAAGCTTAAACATCGCGTAAGAAAGTATTTCACGTCGGTGTAAAGCGGCGTTGTCTGGAACGAGAGAAGGCGGAGATGGGTGCGGGCGGTTACCGCATCCGAGACTTATTGGCCCCTTAAAGGACAAGCGACATATCACGATGCATCGCCTATCTAAGTGTACGTCTCTCTCTCTCTACACGCTATCCCCCAATCTCCATATATCATTAATCATCCTCTTAAATCTTTGATCATCTCCACCTCTTCATGCTATATTAATATTTGCATTTTTGCATTCACCTGCTTCTTAATCTGTGCCTTCTAAATTCTTTCTTTCAAGAAAGGTCAGATTTAATTTCGGATGAAACTTTTCGAGCGCAAATTGTTGAAAATTCAGTCGGTTTCTTTCGGAATGAATCGCTGGAACCAGTCCAGAATGAAAGTTTCATGCATGTACAGTTCGATATTTGAATATACCTCATCTTCTATAATTATATTTATCATGCTGTCTCGCAAAAGTTTGCCTCATAATTCAGTTCGGATATTTAACTTTCTGATTAGTTTACTGTACTTCTACTTCATAAAATTTTTGTATTTTAGTATTAAATTTTATTTATTTATTAATATATCGCTACAGTTTGACATTATTCAGGTGGCAGCCACAAACATAGTTAAATTACAACCCCTTTTACACTTATATTATTACATTTAACATTTCTAAATAACACCACTATATTATCCAACAGGATAAGGTCACTTTTTATTACAAAACATTATACATTTAACAATATCTTAAAAAAGAATGATTTTGTTCGCAATTTTGGATGCAGTATATCGGTTTAAATAATATATTCATTTATTGATGCTAATAACAGAAATAATTTACATAATTACGAGGGTTCTGACATTCCATTCCTCATGACCATCAGGCTGTTGATGAGTTGCCAAATTGTCACAGGCAATAACTTAAGATGTTTTACATGTAACTATTTCCTTCCTCAGATGTCATGATTTGGAATCACAGTAGTAATAAAATTTTTACAATTTTTTCATCTTCTCACATTTGAGTCGTTGGATAGTAGTTGTGTGATTAACAGCAACGGTAGTTGTACGATTTCAATTATGTCTGTGTAGACATGATGTGGGGGAGGTACCTCTTGTTTATGTCAGTTTTTGTGATTGGCTACCGTACTCTATGACTTACGCACGAGTATAAATCTCTTCTCTTCCTATCCTTACGCAAGTATTCCTTCCTCAGCATGAAGCTTTCCTTTGCGTACAATTGACGACCAGAGAGAACTTCAACGGTACCTCTCAAAGGAGAGAACGATAATTTTCAGCTTAATTGGGAAACCAAGATCAGTGGGTGAGATAATGCGATATTCAGGATTTGGAAAGAGAAATTGTTGTTATGATTGTGACATTTAAGCTTTCGACTTCGCTGAACATTGATTTTCCGATGGAGATCTTTCTGCAATCATTTTGAGGGAAAGATTAGGTTTGATTACAGATATTCATCGGCTTGTTATAACATCGCTTTTAATTTTTTATCAGTCGAAACATTGTTTGCGTTACGACCCAGATTTAACGGATGTGTTGTTATTCATAGAAAATAAGTTTCGTTAAAAGTCCTATGCAGCTGATACCACATATTAAAATCTATCTCATTGTTTTCTCTTCATTTTGCATTTTACTCATAATTTATGCAGTTTTACCAGATATAAATGTAACAAGCAATAAGCCAATTATTATGCATGAGCCATGAATATTATATATTGCTAATATTATATTTTTTCATTTGATTTCTGTTGACGTAGCTGCTGGTGAATTAACCGAAATGATAATTTCATTTAATTTTTTTTCTGAACTGAGCCGAAAATGATTTCACTAACAAAAATCATTCTTATATAAGAATTTCATATTTATCTGAATTTAAAACAGTTTCTGTACAGAATAGCAAATAATTAAACGTAGTTAATATATAATTTTCGAAAAAAATAATTTTCTCAATCGATTCCAAGTAGCATTTATTTTTGAAATAAAAATAACATTGCGTCGTATATATAATTTGATCATTCAATTCTTTTGTTTGACGCTCCATGTTTTCGTTGTATATTGTCTGTATTCTTTGAATCAATGATGATTTCAACGGAATATAATATCTCTCGTTTACTTCACCTCCCCCACATCAGATGCTTGCCAAAATCTGACCCTGTCATCATCAGAGGTTTCCACACTCTATCACGATCTCGAATCAACAGCTACGACCCTTTCTGCAAAGAATGGAATTCCAATCGATTGCAAAGCAAAATATTTTCCTTTTTAAACCGCGTTAGCTCCGCTTCATCGGACGGCAAAACTCCATGACCGTCGCATCTCTCCCGAATAGACAATTTTAGCTTGCGAAACGCTTAGCTCGTCTATTCATTCATTCGTGAACCAACGAACCCTTGCTCTAATCGCACAGAACCAGGGTCGTATTGCAAAAAAAGGATTTCGAAATGCATTCCGCCTATTTTTTCGGGACGATAGCCGAAATTATCGGTTATTATCGAAGGGGATAAGCGGTAGTTTCTATTTTCGGAAAATCTTACGTACGGTGCACATGATCCATTGATTCAAATGCCATCGACCCAGAAATGGAATTATTATCCTTGACTTGCGGGCAAAAGGTCGAAAGAGAAAACTCATGCCGTTGGGAATCCGAGTAAATGATCAAATTCTCAAATCGCGAGGTTTATTGAATGAAATCAGTGGTTACTCTTTCCTGGATTTTAGGATACTGCACTCCGTTCCGTTGCTATATTCACGTCTTCTTCGTTTCCTAGGATGGCTGAGGGATGCATTAAATCTTATTCATGTCACCAGTGATGGAATCATCGCACATTAGCATTAACATTATTCCATTCAAGACGGTAGCTCTCTCACTGCCGATTTCGTGAGATAAAATGATCATTTCCTGCAATCGTAAATAAGTATACTGGGAAAATAATTCCTGGAATAAGGTCCGCGCGATTTAAATACGCAATTACCGTTTGAAGATCTCAAGAAACACCCAAGTCATCGATGGACTTTCAACCGGATCGTGACAATGATTCATTCGAGATTTACCGTTAATTCCTGCCATTCGTTTACAGAGCTGCATAGTTTATACACATACACAATAGCATGTTAAGATCATAGGAGTGACATCATTACGCATTCCTGAACCTTTCGAAAATATGTAGACAAGCAATGACTCGATTAGTGGGTTCTTTTCATTAAAAAATCTGTGGATGTACACGTTTAATGATGATTATGCATCTGCAACTCATTTCATCCTTGCAGACATCGTGTAATATTTAAGCTTCTCATGCCGACTGAGCATTAATTTTACCTTCATTTTCATTATTATCAGTAAAGACGATTAAAACTTTCTGTGGCTTAAGAGCTTGCAATGCAAATATAGAAGTGTCTGCGAAGATTACGTATCTCAGGGTGTAATTCAATGGGAAAGTCATAGATCTTTTCTTCAACTCAAGGGAGTTGCCCCAAAGCACGGCTTGTTTAAATAAATCAGAAGAATCGTATGACTTAAAAGCTCATAATTCACGAAGATACCAAGGTGTATGTGTAATGAGCATTAATTGTTCAGTTTCTTCAAATAGAATAGACTGTAAACGGTGAAGAATGTATGCGTGACTGGCATGAATTCTTGACCATTTCAGCTGTACTGCTGTGAAATGTTAAGGACATATTTATGCAAATCGGAAAATCAGGTAGAGTTAAGATTATCAGACCTACCTCATCATATGGGATTGTTCTTACATGGTATGTTGTCCCGGTAACGTCCATGTGGACATGACAAATTAATGGAACATCAAAATTTTATTTTCATCTTTTTATTCCAAGTATTCGAACTTGAAATAGTGGAATCTTGTCTAAAACTGACGCAGAAATGAAAGAGAACACTAGGGTTATGGTAAGATGAAATAAAATGAAAATGTATCCAGCATATGGAAGAATAAGATAGTTGAAAAGAGTGATAAAAATATTGAACGATCACGACGTTTGTTTGGAGAGACGATTAAATAACGATATCCAATGGGAATGAAAGACGAGTCGAGGAAGTCTTCACAGTAGATCTTCATCAGAAGGAAGAGAAAGGAATGGCAAACAGACAATCTCTTATTGAAATGTTTATTTTCATTGAGAAACTTAAGCTTAAGTATAAATGAAAGGCGTGTTTATACATATATTATATTCATACTTTTGCTTCCATAACCGTATAAAGGATATGACCGGCTGGATGAATTGTGCAATTTCTTCCTGGCACCCATTAGCTTTTATTCGGTGAGGTGCGTTGTATAGTTTTGAATGAGAAATTTGGCTCTCGGATACGAGTTGTAAATTAAACTGAGGATAATAAGATTATTATTCATGGTCTGAAAATGGTTTATGCTCCGCAATAGAAGTAGCCGTACAAAATATTCGCTAAGGTCGCTAAGTTATAACGTAAATTTAAAAATTTTCCAATCCTGATTAGATTCTTTTCGTATTAAAATTTAAAAATATTTCGTCGTACAAGAGGTGAAAAATATTGACTTGACTAGGATTCGAACCCAAGTCTACAAATTTTCGGGCACGTATTCTAAACAGTGAACTACCAAGCCACGCCCCTCTTATTGGTATAACTTGGTAGTTAAGTGGTTAGAATATCTGCCAGGCAAGTGGTAGGCTGGGTTCGAGTCCCAGTCAAGCCACTATTTTTCACTTCTCGTTTAACCTTGGGTAAGTCGCACAGTTTTATGTGCAAAATTAAAATTTATTTCCATTACTTAGAAATAATTCGAAGTAAAGGCAGGTTAGAAAATATATCAAAGAATAAGAAAAGAAGAATATTTAAGAAGATGGTGCAGAAGGCTGAGAATGTATGGTAAAAGTACGACGGAATGGTATTTTCTCATATATCATAGACAATCATATCCCTGAAAGTTGAGTGGTTTATAATAGTAAACGAAGTATCGAAGTCTGATAACTCTGAGGGCGTTGACCTAAAGGTATCGAAGGAAATGAAATGTATGAGGAAATCATGTTGATATAAGTATTTATGTTATTCTTATAAAAATAAATAATGGACTTAACTAGAAGTAAAGCTCTTCGACCTGAGGAATCCAATGGTCGCATTGACGAAACTTAATAAATCAAAAAAACTTCGCTGCTAGAATCCTGAAAATAGTAATTCTGTAATTACTCAGAGATGTTTAAAATGTAGTCTGTGAAGCTTTTATTACTTGATGAAAATTTTATGACAACATGTAGCATTTTACTAATTCTAATTTCTTTTCATTCAAAGAAATTATATGCTTAAATCTTTATTACTGAAGCGCGTTTTAATGTCTTTGGCACCCTATGCTATATTAACATCGCAATTAACGAGAAAATATATGTATATCCGTTGACCTCTTCATCGAAGAAGAGATGTTTGTTTTAATGATGGGAAAACAGCCAGTTAATAAATACTTCCTTGTAAAGGTCAGAAAAGGTCTTCTCTGAAATTCAATGGTTGGGAGCTCTAGGAAGTATTATGTCATAGAAAATACCTAGGTTTCAGCTTATCGCATAACTTAAGTTAAATTAAAAAGGTAGGTAGTGTTTAAAATAGGCAAAACATTTTCAAGATGTAGAGGGCTAGTCGGAAATTCAAATGCATGGAGATTTCTTTAGTACCAATTATGTTCTCGAACCAAAAGGCCTTCATAGTTATGAAAATTCTATGCTAGCTAATCATCATGAACAGATCTTTGATGAGACCAGAAAACTTTGGATGAGAATATATGCTTCATCATATATTAACGAGACAACCCATGCAACAATTTACATGTTAGTGGCCGAAGAAAAGAATAATAATAATTATGATTTTAAATAAAAATAAAGTCAAGATGATTGACTATAGCCGAAAAAGTCAAGCAAATTACGAGGTTATATCAGGAGAATACACATTTGAATTCATTGAAAAAATGCTACTGTGGAATGAAAAAATTAAGTAGAATAGCCCAAGAGAAGAGAGCATTCTACAAGAAGAAAATTATGCTGACAGCCAATTTCACAAGCTTAAATATTAGGAGACTATTCATGAAAGTCAATCCATGGAGCGTCCTTTTCCTTTGCCGAAACACTTGGACATTAAAAAAACAGTAGTTAATATTCTGGGGGAAGATGAGAAGCAAGAGGGAAAGCAAGAGGGATGTAACCGTAGCATGAAGGAAATAAAGTGACCATACCGTATAACGTTTTGAATAACTTCAAAGAGCAAATGAAGATAGAAGTCTGCGGAAAACACTGATAAATAGACGAGGAAATGTAATTGGTCACGATAAATTCCTGAAGACAGTACTGGAAGGATGGAGGCAATAAGAGGCAGTAATATAGAGGCAGAAAAAACCTTGACTTGAGCTTGAATCGCGAGAGACGATTGAAGGTACGGAAGTTTGGAGCGATGAAGGATTGAAGCTACTGAGAGAGAACAAGATGACTTGTAAAGCAGTAACAAAGCGATCCTCAGCATATTTAGAATTTTCATATAGTAGTTGGTAACCATTGATGAAGCAGTTGGCTGATTATTCCAAATTAAAAGAGAAAATTGAAATGTCATCCGATAGGAAAACTCAAAAAGAATGAAAATGACAACGACAGCATGTTTATCTTCATTATTATTAGAGAGTAAATTAAACGAAAATATTGTTGCGAAATATTTTTAAGGGGAAAGTAAAGAGAAGAATCATTCCTAAGCGAAGAAAATCAATCCTATATACAGTAGAAGAAGAAAGTTCGTTAGGTGAATTTACGCTGAAAAATTGTTTTAGACGAATTATGAAGGAAAAGGTATGCTAAAAAACCACCACGACAATTTGTTGGAGAGAAAATGAAGCACCGAAAACGGAGAAAATAGTTTGATTTAAATCAGAAGAGCATTGATCAAGTACTATAATATGTGTATATGCACTAGGAAAAGAAACCGTGGCTTATCTAATGATCATCAGGGACTCGATTGAGGGTCTTCCTTAAACTTGAATAACATTATTTGATTACTCAAAATGTTTCGTTTATTTTTATGCTGAACCAGATATAAAAAATTGTAGTTAGGATAGTCTCCAAAGGAAAACACTTCGGAATATTACTAGGAATATAGGAGGATGGATATACTTTTGAAATCCACTCCTGTTTCAAACATTTCAAAGAGCCTATCTTATCTACCTGCAAGTATTTTTGACTAAATCTATTCTTGTAAATTAAGAACTAAGAACTGGTAATCGTTTCACAGGTGGCTTTGAAAAACTTTATTATTTTACTAATTTTTTGTTTGTCCTTCCAATAATGGAGTCGATCTGTGAAGGAAAAGATATCTTTAATTTAAAAATTTTCCCATTTCTAATATAAATGTTACTGTTTATACTTAAAGCAATTAAACCTTAAATAGCATCTCCAGCGACCTTATCCGCGCATTTGTGTTGAAATTGATTCAATAGCTCTTACATAGATCGTTGGTGGTTGTGAGACATGGAATATAGTATAGGTTCCTAAGAATATTGATTCTAATGAGAAACTGTATTCAGCATTTTAAAGATATATCAACGCCATAATCGTTCTTCAAATTGAATATAATAATTTAAATGACGCATTAGCTATAATTTTAGAAGACTTTAATTCTAATCATATTCTAAGTTTGAAACTAGAAGGTGAAAAAAATTAGTTATATAATATTTCCGTATTTCTTTTAGTTTCCATACGTTTCCTCGCTAGGAAAATATTATACTTTTTGGGTCCCTTTACGAATTTTATCGTATAGAAGTAATGAACTCTTTCTGGAATCGACGTTGAAGTTTCTGAAAAATTCTAGCTCACGAAATGTAATAGAAACTATGATTTTTCGGTCAATATGCCTTTTATAATTCCCGTTGAAAATGGAATTTAGAAAAATTCATTTGAATCAATTCCTCCAAAGCAGAAATTTTCTCTACATTGAACAATTCACCCGGAGGACAATCAAAGCCGCATCTTCGGCGTCTTTCACTTCATTAGCATATCCCACGCTCGTTTCGCAAAATTGGTATGAATTCTCCCCTCGATGGACTATTACTTCACTGTTGAGCGTTCAATTTGCTCCTGTGCAGGTGAAAACTCAACCGCCAACGCAGTTTACCATTCCATCCTCTCTTTTTGAGTCGCCGCGTGATCCCGGCAGAGTGAAAGGACGACCGCCTGACGTAACAATGGAGTCGCTCACGGGGAATCCAACCTTGCCGCAACTTTCATCCTCGATCGACGTTGCGTCACACACACAGCGACAACAGATGGCGCCGCTTTAACTCCTAGCGGAAAGAAAAACGGCGTAACACAAACCGCGGCCGTTGAAGTCTCCGAAGGACGTCGCACCACGAAACCAAACCAAATCTAAGCACTCTAGAGACAACTTCAACCACTAATCATGAAACTTTCGGAACGAATCGTGGGAAGGGATTTCGCCGTGAATGTTCCATTGAGGATATCCTCTCGGCACTGAACGTTGCAATAACACGTGGAGAAATGATTATCCGCTGCGATGGCATAACCGGTGGTGGATGAGCAATCCTGGTATATCCTGCAATCCAGGAATATCTTGCAATCCTTGAATATCTTACAATCTTGGAATATCCTACAATCCCGGAATATCCTGCAATCCTGGAACATCCTGCAATCCTCCTTGGTATCCGAGAGGGCTCTGCAGATGCTCCGAAGAGAATGGCGTTCCGACATCTGTCTCGTGACTGGCGTGATACACTTGTTCCCTTCTAGTTTTGCTCTCCTTTCTCCTTCCAACTTCGCTCCAGTTTGAGGGGAGGCCAATCTCCACATTCCGATAGAGGACGCTTTCAAGGAGACCGCGTTTATTGCCACGAAAACGCCGTGAGAGGCCCCCTATTGAGGACGGCTCGGAATCATGATCGAGCGTCTTCCGTAACCGATGCCTGTTGATTGAGTGATGCAACACGTGAATGATATCTATACAAGGAATCTCATGGACGTACTGAAGATATAATATATAACAAATATCTTTAATCGGGATAGATTGAAACTAAAAATTCTCCTCTTACATGTAATATATTGGATCTTAACAAGTCCCTTATTTGCGCCCTAAAGCTATGATAAGCTAGCTAAGTTTAGAGTAGTCTTAAATAATAAAATTTTGGAGCAAACAAAACATTTCAAATAGTTAGGCCGCGACTTAGCGTACGACTATAGTCGGAACATCGAACATAAACTAAATGCTACAAATGAGACGGTTAAAAGAACGCTGAAAAATATAACAAGGAAATAAACATTGTTAAGTTATTATAAAAACATAGCTATACCGACTCATACTTACGAAAGCGAAGAATGGAAACTATAAAGAAAGAAGAAAGTAGAGTACGAGTACAAGTACAATTATTAACACTTTATTTTTTGTGATGTATTTATGTTACTTCATTGATATTTGATATTGATAGTCTTGATGATGTACTTTTGTGATCATCATTGTATGACAGCAAACTCTGCCACCTGGTCTAAACCTACCTGCAGATTTATTCGTATAATAATAAAAATCGATGGTGTGTAATCTGAGGGCGCATAAGAAGCCTTCACGTTGCATACGAGTAATTTTATCCACGAATGAAAATAGTTTAACGTCTAAATGGTTGGAAAAAATGAAACGAACAACCTCCAACATGAAATTCTTAAGGAAAGTGAAAGCCGGTAGAATAACAGATCATTCAAAAAACGAAGCCATAAGAATTGGCCTAAAAATATTTAACCTAAACGAGAAAATAAAAATTAGTAGGGGCAAATGGAAAGAGCACATAAACAGAATGTATAAAGAGAGACTTTGCCGTTACAGATCCTTAACTATAAATGCACAGGGAAAAGAAGTGTAGGAAGATCTGAGAAGAGATGGATACCGTAACAGGCAGATAATGCCTAATACATGAAATGAAGATGAAGAATTGCGTTCTTAACGTATCGTGACCCGAAATAGTGTTTGAGATTTTAATTGAACTATGATCCATTCAGCATACCTGTATCTATAATCTATGATCCATTCATACCTGTTGGAACCTTATTCCTTCATAACGTAAAATAACTATATATCAGTAGAAAGTCTGACCAGCACCAACTATTATCATTCTGTTGGACTATTCAATTGCTTCACTCTAACCAAAATAAAATTGATTTCCTCTCTTTAATTTTTAATCATACCTAACATTTTCTGCAGTATTATTAAGATTAGCAAATTGGTGTATAAGCCAATTTCAAGGATCCTGTACACCTCTCCATGATAAGATGCTCTAACCTCTCTTCTTATTATGGAAACGATTCGCATATTATCTTGCTATTTTTAAGTGCTTTTAAACCGAGAGTATACATGAAAACCCTCCATTTTTTCAATAATTGAAGGTTGTTAAATTGTTTTTCTTGATTGAAGAAGCGCATGATTCTCTGTTATTATTTTTTCACGGAGCATGCTTTTCAGCAGAAAATTACTGTCCTTGGTAATGAAATTGTTCCGAAGTAATTTCCCTCGTATGTTATTTTTATTTTATAACATATTTGGCATTTGCTTCACCTCTGGCCTTTAAGTTATGATCTTCTGTTAATCTTTTCGAATATTAGGTTTGAAAAAATGACTGGGCTATTAAAAAGTGTATATTTGAGAGATTACTTAACATTGAGTTAGAGCAGTAAATTACCGCCATTTTAAAAAGCTATTTAATATAAAGGTTCATCATAAATTTAAATTTTCACGCTGTTTTCAGGCAAGTAAACATTTCACTGTTAAAGAAGCCTTTATGTAAAATCAATGTGAAAAGAAGATTGCAAAATATAATAGTGAAGGTCTTATCTCCTTTTTAAATTTAAATTACGGTCTAAATAAATGATATTTTATATTATTCTTAATTTTTATGACTTGAAATTTTCTCTAAGTTGGCATTTATGCTTTATTGTCAATAAAATTATCAAACGAGAGAAGAAACTGCAATTTCAATTACAAACATATTCAGTTTCTTGAATAATTAGCAATAAGAAAACATTCAATTACCGAGCCATTGCTAAGAAGTTTGTCGGTCATTACACATACCCTTATGTTAGGTACTACCTGATTTATTATATATTTTTAGCGATACTCACTATGGCAACACATGGCACCGTAAAATAGGCACGAAACTTCGTTATCCTTAAAATCACAATCTAACGGTAAATTTTGTTACTTATTATTATTATTATTATAGTATTATTTTTTAGCTTTTTATACTATAATATAGAATTGAAGAGAAGAAGAAGTATTGTCCATTAAACTTGTAAATCATTCCACAATGTTCTATTGAGACAAAATTACTCCGAAAATGTCATTTCATCAGAACTTAATGTAGTACAGAATATTTATTAGCGTGTAAAAGTAATATTTGTGATGTAAACATTCGTCAGACTCTTATTTACCTATGAAAACTTAGATCTTATTTAAGATTGTATACTAATATTAAGATTGTATACTAATACTGAGAAACAAGCATTTTTGTAAATACGAATGATACGTGCGTGTGAGACGTTTTATCCCATCGACACTTGCTGAAGGCCCGCGAAAACATGAATTTTTCTAATAATTACCTCTAAACATTTTCCAAACTCCAAAATTTAGAATATGTTTGTTAAGTGGCCATGATCGCTAGATGTCACAAAACAGACGGAATTCAAAGAGTTCAAGGTTATCATTATAAACATTGCCGCTGTTCACCGTGAGCTAACGTATCGAATACCTGCCTCATTCCAGTGTGTTCTTAAATAATTTATTCTTTATGGGATGTTAATGAAAACGTTGAAAAATTCCGCTTGGAATGTGTGGTAGTATTTCAGAATTAATGTCCAGTGAATTAATTGTGCAATTAATTTTATTTTTGTGATAATTGGTAATTTTGATCAATAAAGGGATCATCTATTGCCATCAGTGATTACACTTTTGTTACTTTTAATGCTTAAGATACTCAGGAAATCATTTCAATTTGAGCCCTAGGAATTATTCCAAAAAAATCTTCTTTAAAAGCTCGAAAAAACAATTATACCAAGATATCCCTTGCTGAGAATTGTTTATCTTTGAGAAACTTCATATTCGTCTTCTCTGCGTGTATACATAAGCCGATTTAGTTGAGAAATTTATTGTAATAATACTGCTTTTGAAACGCTAAAGGTGAATGAAGTAAAATTTATTAATTTAATGGTATATCTTCAACAAAATACCTAATTGAAATTTTCCGACAGTATTTTAAAATCGATCACACCTCAATAAAGTTCTAACGCATAAAAATGATAAATTTACTTCCAATTAGATTAATGATCGTTTATTGCAACATTTGGAATAGAAACTAAGAAATAATTATCTCAAATATTGCACCTTTAAAAAATATGCATGAGCCTTTTTACAGTTTTAAAACGAGGACAAAATCCGTGATTGAGATTTTACCTATCATAAACCTGTTTTCCTGGCTTGAGATTTTTCTTACATAAACCTACCTTTCCGTATTTAGACCACGTCATTGAGCACCCTTTTACGTTTCTAAGTATTTACGACTATTCCCAATAAATTGGCCGTTCGATTTTATTTAAACCATCAATTTTCTAGGTAAGTGGTTCCAAATACCATTTTTATACGGTAAAAATGTTCGAGTGGGCAGGATTTAAGATAGCATGCGGACACGTAGGTCAACGGAACATCTGATAGAGAGAAAGTTTCAGTAATTCCAATGTTTATGGGAATTAGTTTCAACACAGGCCTTGAAATGTAATCCATCAAATTCCATCGCATTAGGGGAATGTTGTAGTTTTATGGTTGTTCCTGTCTCGGAGAATAAGAGTTGAGGACTGTAGCCTTCATTCACCTCTCCTTCCTCTACCAACTCTTAGAGTTTCTAAGGCATCTGAAGCAGCTACAGCATTCGTGTTTGGCCGTGCCTTACTCTTCTTGAGGAGGTCACGCACTCTGGAGAAAGCGGTCTCTTTATTCGGCGGAGAAAGTGAGACTGTGGGTGCGTAAGAGGTTCCCGCGCTGTGACGTGATCTCCTACTGGGCCCCAGCATCCGAATCGTAATCTACCGGAAATTCAGTTTTCCCGGAAAGAAAGGACGCCTCGACCGGGAAGGTATGCGTGCTGCCCGGCGTTAACGTGACGATAAAACTCCAGGTGTTCTGGCATATCTTTGTGGAGCGTCATCTAACTCAAGTAACAGAATAATTTCCACCGTTAAGTTTTCAGTTGCTTTGTAATGATGATGAAATTTAATTTGTTTTCATATCTACTTGGGTAGGGATTCTTTCTAGATGGAATTGGCTTATGGAAACAGACGGAGATATGAAAGAAAATAAATTGGAACTCGGCTGTTAATGAATAAGAGGTTCGATAAACTCTCCGATAGCCGGATAGACAATAGTCGAGACACTTCCTTGAATTTAGAAAGGAAGCCATAGATTACTGACCTGCATGTCAGATGTTTAATGCACCAGCTGACGATGGTAGTATAGCCACCGAAATGCGCATTGGGTGATTCCCTGAAGGTCGGTAATCCACGGCTTCCTCTCCCCATTCGGGAATATGGTCCGACCATCGGCTATTCGGCTATCGGAGAGTTTTTCGAACCTCTTAAACAGAAATGAACCGATGCAACCATTCGTTTATATGATCAAAAGATAATATCACGAAACGATCAATGACAAAGAGAATCATGAGAGAGCCAATGGAATTGTACGTATAGATATTTTTTGCCAAAACTATCATGGGTTCGACTTTGGACGACTCGAAAATTCTCCCATAAGGAATGCACGTAAATCTTATTTTATATTTTAAAATTTGTAGGCTTCATTTCATTTATAAAATTAAAATAGATATAACCGAGACAGTGAATAGGTGTTCTTTCATCACAAAGTTTTTTTAACCTACCTTTCGGTAGGTTCATTGTCCTAATATTCCCTAGTCAATGCTTTGTGATTCGTTTCTTGGTAATTCATCCCACCGTTTATATAATTTTATCGAACATATTTTGTCTTTGTCTTCCCTTCTCCTTCCTCCATGCAATCTGCTCTCAATTACTCTTCTCTAAATATTTTATCCATCTACCGTCACTTAAGTACTTCAATTATAACCCTATCCTCCCTAACTATCTCTAGCACCTCTGCTGTTTTTCTATCAGTCTAGCTTACTTTCTACATTTTACACCCACAACTCGCAAGTTTCTAATCTTCGTTGCAGTATCCTTTGTGCGTGCCTGATCATTC
The DNA here is from genome assembly GCA_036926295.1 of Pachydiplax longipennis. Classification (NCBI taxonomy): domain Eukaryota; kingdom Metazoa; phylum Arthropoda; class Insecta; order Odonata; family Libellulidae; genus Pachydiplax; species Pachydiplax longipennis. The sequence continues at coordinate 27,924,212 of JAVFKF010000019.1, forward strand.
GACATACCTGATCTATTTTACATAGGCGTTACTAAAGTTGAATTGATAGTAAAGTACGCTTTCCAGGCAACGGACGTAAACATAATAAAAACTTCACATACGTAAGTTATTTTTTGTTTGTGGTTCATTTTATAGTTTTGTAATTTTTTTCTGTCCTGATTTCTAAACTATAATGAGAAATAGTTTTCTCTTCTTTTGCTAATCATTCATATACTGATGGATTTCTAACTCAGCCTTTTAAAAGTTCGGAAAATGTCACGTAGCATCACGACATAATTTGCGCAGTCATCTTTGAACACGGCGTCAATTAGAGGATTAATTTTCTACCACGTCTTTCCTTTGTAAAAAGTAAGATTAATTATCTTTTAACCAATTAGAGAGCTAGATGAATAGAAAACTGAAAATCGGAATGAAGAATACTTATAGAGGCTCTCTAAACGTCAATCTTTAATATGCCAAGAAGAAGGTTATTTTAAATTCATAACAATAGTAGTCGTATCTCATTATTACATCTCTCGAGATTAGATCATTAATTATAACTCATCATTATGTAATCGACATTCATTTAGTCCCATTACGGCAATGGCATTTACCTATTAACTATCCCTTCCATACTCTTTGACATTTGAAAGTAAGTTTGCTGTGGGTATCCAATTCTTTCAAGTAATTAAGTAAGGCAATCAATCATCTTCTTTGACTGAAAATACAATGAAAATGATTTTGAAGAATCTGCATGCTAAACAATAGTGATCATTTTTTGGTGGAAGGAACTATGATTAATTACCCTATCTTCATGGGTCATTGCCTAAAAGTAATTCTCTCTTATTTATTTGTTCTATTTACATCATGAGCATTCCTCATGCTATTTTTTGAAAACTATTTTCATTAAAAATATTTAATATGCATTGTCACCTGAAGTTTATTTCTCAAAATAGATCTCTCATCACAGGTTAAGAAATCCTCAAATGACAGATTCCTGGTAATTTATCATTTAATGTAGCCATGATTAAAATTTTTTGCAATAAAAAATTCCTAAACATGATTTTAAACTTACAAAAGTACCATACATATTTGGCTATCTAAATACAAACTGCTAAGAATTTTACTTGAATATTTCATCATTTATAATCCATCCACAATGTATGCCATCAAAAGACAAAACCCAGCTGCTAACAAAAGCTGGCATAAGTAAATCCAAAAAGAAAGGACATTCTAATATGATGATATTTTAAGAAAGAATATCACATGAAGCTTTAAGATAAAATATGATGTAGAAATAATTATATATTGAATATATGTAGTTGAGAAATAATTTGTATCTCAATAGTTCCTAAGAGACTTAAGGATTACTACCTGAAGGTTATTCTATTCCTCTTTTTTCCTTGCGGATTTTCAAGTAAATTCCAATATCTTTTCAATTATATAAACCTCTTTTCTTAAATTATTTTATTTGTAAAACTTACTGTAAATATTTGTTAGTCTTTTTTCCCTTCTCAGCTTCTCTGTTTCCAATCTGTTTCCTTAATTATGTTAGGTTGCTTTTACTTCTTTGGAAATCTCTCTGGATAATTCCATATTTAAATTCAATTTCAAAGAAAAAACTGAATTTGAGGGTTATTATTTCCAAATTGTCTTGTTTCTAGATCCATCCATGCAAAACATGGTTAACTTTAGAGGAATATCTTTTGGATGAGTTACTCAGTGCTATAAATGGAAAATCAAATATTATAGAAGAGTTAAGTATCCATTGAGCAAAATCATCTCTCCAGGATGTTATCTAGACCACTTTTATTTGTTCTGCTTTTTATATTTAAGTAAGTCCACCTTAAATATGTGTTGCAGTAGTGATATTAGATCTATAATGATTTTTTTTTATACATTGAAGCTGAAACTGAAGCATGATATACTGGTAAAGGTAATGAAATATTTATCACATGAATTACTTAGGATATTGTAAGTTTGATAATGAAAAGCTTACAGCAAATCAATGATAATTTTCTTGCTGTTTTCCATGAAAATTAATGATTAATCCCTCATCTCAAGCAATGGGTACCTATATGAAAATATAATTTACAATAAATAATTTTCATTGCTGTCAATAACATGAAGTGTATTAAATTTTGTTATAAATTTAGTCCAAAAGTTATCTTTGTACATTAATTAGACATGTCTCTATCAATCATAAGATAGGTTCAATACTGAAGTTGTTACCATGAGCTCCATTGAAATTCAAAGTTTTCACTTGTGTTTGATTTAAAGGCATAGATAATGAAGCAATACCCAACCTCAACAACTAATTTCTAGGTTGATCTTAATTCTAGCATTTATATATAGGTAGATCCTCATAATTTTAATTATAAAGGTGCATCAGGTATAATTCAGCATGAATAATGTAAAATAGATAGATAAAGTAAAATTATAATAAGGTAAAAATCTGAGATGAAAAATTCTGATGTGAATTCAATATATATATTCTATTTTTCCAGCAGGTACACCACCACTTACTAATGCAAAAGCTTTCTTTTCTACATACTTCATAGGCTAAATATCTAACATACAGGGACGTGCACATCAGAGAAGCTTCCCAGTTATATTTTGATATTCCAAATTTAATTTCCAAGATGGCAGATAATTTTTAGATAACATGAGAATATTCACAGGTCTTTAAAGTCTTTTTATAAAATGCTTCAGTTCCACCTTCAAAATTCAAATTCAGGAACCCTCTGCATCTTACTTTTTTGTGTGATAGCATAGAGTAAATTATACATAATACATAGTCAATATTTTTAGATTTGTGTGAGCTGTTGAGTTGACCTGATACATCTTGCTATCAACTTGTGATTGTTTTAAGGAGATAATGTCATTGTGCTGCTGTGATAGGCCACTAGTTGACTTGAGATATCATCTATGATATATAATAGACCCTAGTTATGCATTCATTGAAATCCCTATTGAAACCTATAAAAATGATAATTTTGGTATCATCTTCATTAACTCAAAGTTTACATACAATGTTTGCTTTCTAATGTTTAGGCAGAATTTGTAACCTTGCAGGGTATATTTATCTAAAAAATAATCATATTACAATTAGCCAAAAGCATTTTTGAGTTAACTTTCAATTAACAAAGAATCATGATGTGTTTTCCATTGTTATATGGAATGACATAATATATTCTATTACTGCCCATATTATACAGTGAATAATACTCCCTAAGAATATTCTGAACAAGCAAATCAGTCACATTCACCCTACAAAAATTAGAAGTGAAAAATTCTTATTATTCTAATTAAATCTAAAAATTATTCATTGCCAAATATTTTATTACCCTTATAGCAGACATATTGAGTTTTTACTAATTACTTTTATTCTTTCACATTACTTCCACTTCTAAGATACACACCTTTTTCCAAATTATTGATATTATATAAGGAATGCACAAAACAAGAGTACCTTTTTCTGTCCTGACAAATTGAATGATTGTGATGGATGAGCATGTCTTAAAAATTCTAATAACATTCATGTTTATATTCCTGTTTTTTTGAAGCCATTATCCATTTTTACTTATTCTAATTCAGTACAGAAATGACAGTTGTTTAATACAATTGCTGTGTATATTTTTGATTACTTTATCATAACTTTATTTTATTAAATTAACCTGTGTATTACTTTAAAAGGAATAATATACTTTCCTAGGTCAGAGCTATCCTGAATTGAAATTTCCTCCATAAAACTAATGAAACCTACATGTTCAACTACTAAAAGAAAAACTACTCTCACATTATCTGAGAGGTCCAAGTACACCTTATTTTGTTTGCTCAGAAAAAGGGGAATTGTTAGTTTCTATTGCTATTAAGCTGTAAGCAACTTATATTTACCTGAAAGATATATAAAATTCAATAACACTGAGTATTCTCTCTCTCTCTTCACTTAGTTTTATCAATCATTCATGGGGGTTAATCTTTAAAAGTTTGGTAAATTAGTATTAAGCTGTGTAGCTTTTTTTCAGTAATAACACAATTCAGTATTTTCATAGGAAAATTTCATGAAACTATTCCCTGGATTTTATATCAGCATTTCTATTCAGTATTGAATTTAATTAACTTGATCAAACTTGGGAACTAGTTCTTCTTCATAGAATGCTATACATTGCAATAGATTATAGTTTACACTCTGCTGGGATATTCAGCTGTTACATCCTTTTGTATCTGTTCCATTATTTACAAAGAGGTTTTTAGTATATTTATAAAAACTTAAGGTTATTCAGTAAGATTGATTTTTGATAGCATAATTCTGTTAAAATTATAAATACTCTCTTATTAATTTGCAATATTCTTATGAGAGTGATTTTATTTTCAACTACTTCTTTTGCTGCTGTGTGTATATTTAGTCAGTTACTTGCATAGGAGAGAAGTTTTTGCTTATTATATATTTTGTTTTTTTTTATGATGAAATTTGTTCTTTCTTTTTTGTGGCATATCAAATCCGAATCCATTGATCAACCCTTATGCATGAAAAGGCAAGATGACATTGCAATAAAGTAGGATGTATTATAGCTCCATCTAAATCATCATGTTGCTAACTAGAGGGAACTTACAAGAGAAAGAAGAGGATGGGCCACTTCTGTTGAAGTCCATAACCTATAGAAGATTGTAGTACTCAAGGAAACCTGAGGTAGGAGGATGTTACATGAGTCACTTATTAACCACATTTGTCCCTATAAAGGTATTTTAAATTTTTATGTTGGTTGGAGAAGATCTTTCTTTTACTATATTGATATTGTCAATAGTTTTAAGACTTTATTTGCTTATTTATTACATTCTTACTTACTCTTCATTATGTTACATAACACAAATGTTTATTTTTGTCTTTCATAAGATGCAGTGATCCAATTTTCATGCAAGTATTATTCATAACTTAGTATAAATGAATGTTATCAATATTTATTGTGTTGGTTTGATTTGAGAGTTAAATTCATTTCATCTTTCTCTCTGATATTGTTCTTTTAACTTGTTTTCTTACTTTCTGGTCTTCTAGCTTCTTTTGTTGTCTTCATATCCCTCTTTTTATGTACTTGGCCTAAATACATGAATTGATGGTACCAAAACATTTAGAAATAAATTTTGGTCCCTAAAAAAATTGGTTGGTAAATAATGGGTCCCTACAATAATATGATATATTTGATTTTATCTATGTATTAATTTCTCTGAATGATATTTACATTAATATCAGTTTCCTTGTTTTTCTTTCTTTCCTTTCTCTCCAATTCATTGTGGTGTCTCGGTAAACCTCTTTAGGTAAGTCTGCAATGTTGTCAACAATCTCGGTAGGCAAGCTTGCCAGAATAAATCTTGAAGCCTGTACAGTTTTTGAACATTGCTGTCTTTGATATTAGTTTGTTCTTTGCTCTTATGGTTTGATTCATTCTAGATTGGTCCCTTCAAAGCTTGAGGTTCCTCACACTCTATCATGTATATATAGGTTTTAGATACATACATAGGTTTTGGTGTATTCCAGTGTTACAAGTCTTTTACTGTTGTCTTATAGCATTATTTCACTCCTAGCTCTACTTGTGGAAGAAACCTCAGTGAGTAAACATTTGATATTAAAGATAATAATGTATTCATAAGGATTAAGATCAGTGACAAAGGTCAATCTTGTTCAGCATCTCATACTCCTTTCAATTTCCATGTAACATGAAGGAGAAGAGCAACATTCACCCTCTGTTAAAGAAGGGCCCCTCGTGTTAATTTTGCATTCATTTATTGCACTATTTACTTGCTTTTCTTCTTTCTAGATATTTCTGTTAAATCAGGTATTTGGAGATTTGTCAAGGCACATAATTTATATCGTGTTAGCAAATATGTAGGCATGCTTGTCTGGATAAGTCTTTGGGTCTCTCCAGTGTTTTTATTATCAAGTGTCTTTGGTATTCATTCCTTCCTTCTCAATGTTTGCTTCACTCATGATTTGTCTCCTCAATGCTGGAGGTTTATTTCTTTCTATCAAATATATGCACATATTTTAAGGGAATCAGTATAGCATATTTTCTTCAGAATATCAAGATGCTAAAGATAATGGGCAATGTTTATTAGCTTGTGTTGTGATTTCTGTCATTCATATTAAGAAGTTAATAGTTTGGCAAATTTTATTTTGGCCTTTAACATATGCCTACATTCTTTTCAGCATTTATCTATTTAAAATATCAGAGGAACTTGATTTATCAACTCCAAAATATTTTTAAGGTGTATAAGAGGGAGTGCATTCTTCATAGCATCTGAAAGTCATTCAGAGAAATTATTGCACCTTGCTATATACATACATTTGCTTAATATAATTATAGTTGCTTTTTATCCACTTTTCAGATATTTCATTCATTGTATGTGGTTATGCATAGATTAGTGTGTTTCAATGTGTGTGAAATGTGAATTACATAATTTCATGGAAAAGATTTCAAAAATTTGTCATGGAATTTTTCTAAATAAATAATTATAAATTTCTGAGGATTTGCTAGGAATTTATTAAATATCTATTCATAGGACTTATTTTAACCTTTTATTCCAAAATTCTGTAGAATACTTTATCCTTAATTTTCCTGTTGATGATTTATAAACTGTTTCCCATTGAATATTGAATTGAATCACCTATATGGTTGTAAATTGATATTTTTAATACATAAATGGACTATTAAAAATAAGTAAAATACAATTTGCGAACCCCGAATAATTACAAAGCACGTAAACTTGTGATAAAACCTTTTATTGCTTTACTACGTAATACTGTAAATTTTTCAAAAGGCCGCATTTTTCTCGGAATTCAATTATATCAAAATGCATTTCGTTTGTCTTTTTTACCCATGGTACATTCTCTCTGCGGCTATATAAGGCAGGTTTACGAAAGAACTCGACATTTTTTCGAGCCAATTGCTGACCGGAGGTGACTAATCCACGACGCCTCTGCATCGCCCCATAACAGCGCCGACGGTCGACGGCGTGCTTCCAGCTGAATTCCAGAAGTCTTGGCATTACCTTCAGGTAAGGATTATTTTCTTTGAACTTTCTTGCTTTAATTTGGTTTATACGAGTAAGTAATATTATCGATTTTCTTAAGATTAAAGTCACTTTAGTGATTGATATCGTGGTTTTGCTATAGAAATCTTCCTATGACGAATATTACACGAAAAATTTCTTTCTTATTGCAGACTAGTTTGGCTACGGTTTTTACTGGCAGCGATGCACCGTATCTTTCGCACAACGCTGGATGTGTTCCAAACTAACCAGAGATGCTTTGTCCTCACTTCAACACCTGGTCAAATGGATTCGGATCCGAATGCACGTGGCAAGTTTTCCGTTCTTTTCTCATTGTATCTCATACTTTAATTATTAGCGAAGTACCTTCTGTAATCGTTATCTCTGCGATTTAGTTTATCTGTCGTGTGGTCAGTTACATACTTAGTGCAGGTTATACTTTCGATGTCCTGCTTTGACTTAACTTGACCTGGAGTTAGTGCGTGGTACTTTTGAGTCATTTGACTCATTATACTTCTTCGCTCGTTTGAATGTGCGCTTTTTCCCTTTAGAATCTCACGATTCCTTTCAACTCGTTTCTTTTTCGCAGTGCGATGCATTTTATCACGGTCGGATTATGCTCATTAAATTTCAAACTTTAGAGGGATCTGGTCGTGATAACATTAAAAATTTTAGCTTAAGAATTAATCACTTTCCATTGAGTGGATTAAACTTTCGGTCGCACTCCCTAAGTTAGCTAATACATACTTTATCGAGCTAAGTGCAGTAAACTGCCCTTGCTGGAAAACGTCAGTAATGAAATCTAACCGCGCAACGTTGCTTCTATTGGGATTTGCTTTTAACGATATATTTGTAGAAGACCTAATTTGAGGGGTGATTGCCAGCTAGCTTTTTACATGCACTTTATGTTTAATATGATAGCGGGTTTTCATTTCTTAGGTTTGCTTTGAGAAGATTCATTTCGGTCTATGGAATTTAAAATTTATCAGCAATACTTGATGAAATTAATTAAATCCTTACAATTTGAATTTATTTACATTCGCATAATTATGTCAAACTCTAAATCCAAGTATGATTTAGGTTTCAATTTAGTGCTTGAACTTCCGATATGAATGATTGGTCAGAAGTAGAGCTAAACTCGCTCAAATCATGCCAGAATGGGAATTCCAAACGTCATATCAAAATAAACGCTTGTTATAGTACATATTTTACAATGTGAAGTAGTCTACAGCAAAGGTAAATTTAGTGGACTGTATTTTTGAGCCTGTAAAACAGATTTTTTTCGGCTACCCGATTTAGTGGAGGGGGATGCCCGGCGTAGGGACCTTCAATGCTTAATTTATCACCCTGTGTCAGATTCCCGACCATTTCTGGGCATATTTTGGAAAAAGTTTTAAACACCCGTCAGTGATACGTGTACTTACGAGATTTTTTTTATTAAAGCTTTCAGATTTTATCTAAATTTGGCGATTTGAAGTCAAAGGAGTTGAGAGAGTGCTACGTAAATTTTCGGATAATAACTTTGGATGAGCGCTATTCTGATTTTATTTTCACCTGAGAGTGAATACGTAATAAAAAGTCTTGATTAAAATCTACTTTTATTGGCTTTACTGTATTCTTTAATTCCCAACCATTTACTCTATTCTGCCTTTAAACTCCTAAAGATTTTTTATTTCGAAAAACTTTCAAAAATTCAATTCTTTCCGTTAAGTTTCATAGATATGCGTTGTTTCAACAATAGTTCTATTTGGGCTCTCGCGAATTCGCTAATTTTATTTTAAATTTAACGAGTTGTCAAGTTTAAACATTTAAATTTTATATTGCCATAATAATAAAAGCGGTCCCCGGTTCGACTTTCGGTAGGATCCCACGAGCGAAATGACCTCAGCTCTCGGAGCACTTTTAACGATACGACTACTAATTTAACGTTATCGATTCAAAATATCTGCTCAAACGTAAAAAGATTTAAGTAATAACTTCCGAAGGTGTGATAATTTTGCATTGTAAATTTGTGGTGGTATTTGTAGAGGTTTGTAATTTTTACATGATTTCAATGTGAAGGAAGCCATTCGTGAATATTTATTGTATTTAAAGTTTAATGGTTCATTTGCACGCATGCAAAGTTTCAAATTTTCAGTAGAAATCTCTTTCATTATAATTTTTAAAGTTTTTACATTAAAAGCAGAATTTTCGTCTGCTAAAATGAGCGGAATTTAGAAGTGTATTTAAATTTAATCTTTTTCAAAAAGACTGATTTAATCTTTTTACAGAAATTGCCAAGAACTATTTTTCATTACCTTAAAATTTGAAAAATTGTCTTACTTTTTCAAATTCAAAAATTTAACTCTCAGAATTTAACTTCACTTGCAGAATAATGTTATGATTTCCTTCCATTGAATTCTCATGTATGAACTTTTTCAAAGTAGATTTTATGAGTGTCCATTTTATTTTTCACCATAGACAGCAGCAGGAGGGAGAAATGAAGACTTTAGCAACTCCTTTTTCATGTGATTTTATTGCATAATTTCAAATTGTACATTTATTACAGCGCTCAAGAAAGAAAATTGCAGAGAGGAGATTTTTCAAGTTTCCTTTAAAACTTGTCCCGGCCCCAACCCTCAAACGTTCCTGGTATTGGAAGAGCCGGACTGGCCGAACCAATCTCGAAGATTTTGACGTGTCATTTGTTTTCTGCTGTTGCAGCATCCATCTGGACCACTTTTGCCTTCTGTACTTGCATTCTCAGTGGGTAGTGCTACTTCAATGGCTGTATTCAGAATAATTCTAAGTTATTCTGAATACAGCCATTGAAGTAGCAATGCCCACTAAGAGTGCAAGTACAGAAGGCAAAAATTTCTGTAAAGAGAATGTACATTAAAGTTCAATAAATAATATGAAATGAGAAAAAGATCTTATTTTTTAACCAATCGAATGACCTTGGGGACTTAGAATAATTTTTCCACTGCTAGTAGTGTTTAGCGGGTTGTATAAGTTCAAGGCGTTATAAGGGCGTTGAGTGCCCAAAGGGTTAAAGGAACTGTTAGGAAATTTTTCAGAAAGTTCTAGAATGTTCTAGAAGCTTCTAGAAACACACCTAGAAGTACAAAAAACCACTAGAGACATCTGTGGTGCATCCTCAGAGGGAAGATCTGCTTTAATGGCTGCATTGTGAATTATTCCAAATTTTCCGAAAATTTGGAATAGTTCTCAATGCAGCCATTAAAGCAGCACTCAACTGAGAGTACAAGAAACAGAAATTAAACTGAAAAATAAATGTAAAAATTAAGATTCAATAAACAGCAGAATAATGAAAATCTTACATTTAACCAATGAACTTGGGGACTTGAAAAATTATTACTATCACATTATTATTATCACTACAAGTGCCCAAAAGGTTAAAATGAGGAGATCTGCTATGATATTTTTCTGAAATTTTTAGAAGCTACTGGAAAGATCTTTGGAGTATTTCTCACAATCATATGATGGACTTTAATTATCTTTATCGAAAAACTTCAACTGATACAAAATTAAATAATTGAGGAAAGCTGCAATTGATTGGACTGCTACAGAAACTTAAATTTCAGAACTACTCAAAGACCAATTGAAAATATATTCCAATTTTATGGTCCAAATTTAAGAAGAAAACCACACTATTTAAGATAATTAGAATAAATCTAGTGTGATCAAGCTTGAACTTTGTGATAGGGTGCCATAATAAATGAGACAATGTACACTTAGTAACTTCCATGGATATATATTTTTTAAGGCAACTAGTTCTGCAAATAAATTGACATTTCAGGCAATAGTCACCAAAATATGTCTGTGGAAGTTATTAAGTGCACATTATTTCATTTATTAAGTAACTAGAACTTTAAATTTTAAAATTTAGCAGAGCAATAATCTGAAAGTTCAAAAGTAACCAACTCCTAATTTACAAGGGATTCAACAAGCAGTATTATCCAGCTCATAATAAAATTCTGTGGATAATCACTCAACTGACTAGAAAGAGATATGAAAATGAAATTGCTGTCTTGTGAAATGGATAAATCACTACTCAGATGTTATTTACTCTCATAAGCTGGTTCAGCAGAAGTTGTTAGGGAATATTTCACAAATGTGAATCTGATAATCAAAAATAAAAGAAGAAGGGAGAAAAGATAAATTTCAGTAAACTTCAGAAAAGAGGAAGAACTGATAGTCCTAAAAAAATTGCTCTTCTTAAAATCCAAACAAAAAGTTTTGGAATTGCAGTGATTTTTTCTAATAAAAATTAAAAATTTGTTCTGAATGATAAAACTGAAAAATAACCTATTGTGGAAACAGTGAAACTTGTTTCTAAAGCAGGTGCATTACATATCATGCAGATGATGAAAGGCATTGTAATGAACTAAACATTAGATTCAACATATTGCTTTCAACTCAAAATACCACCTGACACCAAATATAACAAATCTTTTTTAGGGAGTTTTCTGTTTTCAATCAGGTATTATATTTATATTCATAAAGATATGATATTAATATTCAACTACTATGGCCTACAGCACTTGTTAAATTCTTGAAAACATGCATGAGCATCAACACTTCAGAACTTCTAGTAAAAATACAGCATAAAGAATGCCATCAAACATGTCAAGGAGGCATATCAAGAGCCAACATAACAGAGTTGTCTGTCGAAGATTTTTATTCCAAAAACCAGTTGGTGGAAGGGGAAAAAGATGATGATGCCGAAAACTTGCAGATAAAATGAATTTAAGGAAGCATTAGAATCTTTTCCAACATGTAGATAAAATATTTCAAGAAGCAGTGGATTTTGATTCTAACATTTAAAGTGGGTTAAGGGAGGGTTTCCCCCTTGCCAAGGAGTGAGATTAAAAGGATATGTTCAGTACAATGAGAGAATGATTCCTGTCAAAGTGGAAACAAAACCCAGAGATACAATAATAGTTCAAGTATATATGCTTACTATAAGCCATGAAGAAAAGTCAATTCATAATATGTGTGATAATCTGGAACCGATCATTGGTGGAATCAAGGAAGATGAGAATCTCATTATATAAGGTGACATGAATACTGTTACTGAATAATGAAAGGAGAGATAAATTGGTGGAAATTTACCAAAGAGACAGACTTTGCATCACAAACACCTTTTCTGAACATCACCCAAGAAGACGTGTACATGGAAGATGCCTGGGGATATTAATATACATCAAGTTGACTTCATAATTGTAAAGCAGAGGTTTAAAAATCAAGTTAAAGACAGTATAGCCTAGTCAGGCTGCAATATTGGAAGTGACCACGAATTGGTGATTATGAAAGTACTTTAACGTTCAAGAAAATTAAAAAGGAAACAAGATGCAAATGGAATTTGTCACAACTTAAAAACTTGAATTCTTTAAAATCCTACTTGCAGGCAAATGATGAAAAGATAACTACAAATGTTCTTCACAAAGGAGTATTCAATGAAATACAGGAAAATTGGATGACCATTAAAAATGATATCTTAAAATCAGCAAAAAAGTAACCAACAAAGATAAGAAATGAGTGGATTACATCTGATCTGATACAGGTGATGGAACAAAGAAAACTAAAAGATTCAGATAAAGAAGAAGACCATGCGGGATCCTTAGAAAAAAGATCTCAAAAGAAACAAGATTGGCAAAACAAAAGTACCTCAAAGATATCTCTACAGAAGTGGAAAAAAATATATGAAAACGAAATATAGATAAATGGTATAAATCGATAAAATGTTTTTTGGTAGATAGGAAAAACAACAGCAGGGGAGTGCTAGATGAGAAGGGAAATATTTTGGATGATAATGAAGAAATTGCAAAGAGATGGAAACAACACATTGAATAAGTTTGAATTAGTTTTTAAAAAATTGCAAAATAACAAGGCTTTGGGTGTAGACAACATACGTACAGGAAGAAGAGAGGAGACTGAATGCGTTTGAGATGTGGTTCTAAAGACATATGTTGAAAATTGAATGGGCAGAAAGAATTTCTAAAGATGAAGTACTAAAAAAATGAACAACAAAAAACCTTGTGGAAATACAATGTAAAACGAAGAGTACATATAGGACATATATATTGAAACATCGCAGAATTCTAAAGACAATACTTGAGGGACATGCGATGGATGGAAAAAGGGCCTCGGGAAGATCAAGATTGCAATTTATAGAGCAGATTATAAAGTATGTGGGATTCAGGACTTATGAAGAAATGAAAAGGAAGGCAGAGAATCGAGAAGACTGACTGTGCCTGTTATCTAAGCTGCTGCTAACCAAACTTTGGATTGAGGGAGAGATTGAAAGAAGTTTAAAAGACTCTAGAAAAAGGTTCTTATCTACTTCTAGTACACAACCAAACAGTGCAGTCTTAAGTACGTTCTCCCTAATTATTCCAATTTGAAAAATTATTCGCAATAAATCCAACAAGAAATGTCATTTAAATACCTAGGAATAACGCTCTCTAACTACGGGGATGTCGGGAAGGAAGTAGGAGAGCAAGTGACAAAAGCAAATAGGATAGCAGGTTGCTTGAATGCCACTATTTGGCAAAACAAACATTTAAGGAAAGAGACAAAAGGTAGAGTTTATAAAGCAGTAGTGAGACCAATTTTAACATACATGGGAGAGACAAGACCCAATACCTCCAAAACAATGGGACTGTTAGAAACAACAGAGATGAGAATTTTGCGGAGGATCACAGGAAAAACACTACTTGACAGAGAAAGGAGTGAGGTGATTAGAAGAGACTGTGGTGTGGAAGACGTTAACGCGTGGGTTTACAGAAGAAAACTAGAATGGAATGAACACATAGACAGAATGGATGAGGAAAGGATAGTGAAAATCGCAAGAGATAAAGTTCCAAAAGGGAAAAGAAGTGTGGGGCGACCAAGAAAAAGATGGAGGGATGACTTGGATACGGGATGAAGGATTAGGGCATGGTACTGAAGGAAACAGGCATAAGCCTAGGAGGAAAGAAGGAAGAAGAAGAAGATTCGCAATAAATTAAAATGAAATGAGAATAAGTATTTCATTCTCTAACATTGAGACTATTTTCTAATTGTAATGAGCGGATTTTATAACCTCAAAGCATAAAGTGCTACCACTATTGTATCAGATAAAAACATAGTTTGTAAGGAAACATTTCGGTGTTAATAGCCAAATGAACGGAGAGTTATCAATTATTACTAATTTCGATGTGCTGACCATCACAGATTTCATTAGAAAATTATAAGTGCGTTATTATTGAAATAATCATCGTTTTATTTCAGTTTATGTCATTTTGTCGTCCTATCAATAAAGTATTAAGTTTGTAAGTAATTCATCATATACACATGTCACTTTATCACGATCGCGGTAGCGAAGATAAAATTTATTTATCGCTGGATGGTAAACTTTCGTGCGGCTAGTTGGAAAATAAATCGTGAGCAACTAAAGAAGAAACAACGCACTGAATTCCCTTCTCAGGACAGCCTTGGACAAGTCAGTACGAAATTCCGCGTCACTTTCACCGTTCGACTGGCTGGTCGAGTGGGTCGAGGCACCTAGGTGCGACGATAAGGTTCTGGGGTTCAAATCCGGTCGCGGGCGCTTTCGGGATTAGAGGGCCGCCAACCCCACCGAAAGATTTTTCTTCATCCTAACTTCGAAAATACCGGATTTGGGCCTGAACTTTAAAGTTGCGGGCGCCTGAGACCCGCTCCCAGCCCTCGAACCCGCTTGGCGGGCGGCCAAATCATTAATTTCTAACATGTTTTTCGTGTTATTTTTTCGGCCACAAAAAATTTCGAATTGAAATAGAACCAATATGCCACTTTCAAAAAAATTGCACTGCTGGGCTCAAAGTTAAGCGAAAAGAATTTAAAACATAGACAACCCACTTACAATGGCATTTAATTATGAGTGGGTTGTCTGTGTTTTAAATATCTATTTCGCAACTTTGGCCCAGCAGTGCAACGTCTGAAAGGGAATTCACGAAAGTAATTATTCAGACATTTTTTGACATCGAATAAATGAATTATTGAACTCCCGTTGATGGGAAAGAAAAATTTTAGAACGAACTTTTTTTTAGGATTTAAAACTATGAAAAAGATAGAGTAAGCTTTCCAATGCATTCAAACGGCTATTTTAATTTACTATAGAATACTAATCTACGAATTGACTTTAATTCAAGTAGAGCAAAGCTGAGAAATAAACACTATACTATGGACAAACTTTTCATTCACAAAAAATAAAAATTGTGTAAAGTTTTCGAGTAAATGACTTCAACCATTGTCTTTATCAAAGTAATTGCAAAACAAAGGTCAATTCTCTTAACAAAAATAATCTCAATACACATGTCTGAGGTAACATTCCTGAACGACTTAAATATTTGAAGCCCCAATGACAAGCAATTTTGACCAAAAAGCAAATCATAGAAATATTATTTATTCTTCTACTTTCTGACTTACCCTAAACTTTTTTCTTCTATAAAAATCATTTGTTTTGAAAAGTAAGTGCTAACAATTCTAAAGTTAATTAGATAAACTCTCCACTATGAAAAATATCCTGATCAAACTTTGTAATCCCCTACTCAGGTACATCACTTCGGAAATAATTTCTCAGAACAATAAATAATGAACACATATTTCAACTTTAAAACAGGGTATCGTTTACTGAAAATTAAGTTTTCTCCTGTTTAAAAAAATGGGGACCTTATTTTTAGGATTACCCTCATCACGCAAAAAAGAAATTACACCCCAGATATCAACATAGTGAATTAAATGAACATGACTTCAACTGTAGAGGCAATTATTCTAACTAGGAAAGGTTTAAATTATGCATATACAACAAAGAAAATGTTTATAACTGGTAATTGAGTTATTTCCTTGACCTAAATTTGTAAGGCAGACTTGGCAAAATTAAAAGGGAGAAAACTACCTTTGTTAGAAAAATATGCAATGAACTTAAGATGACCACTAATCAAAAGTTCCTTTCATGTCCTAACACCTCAAAAAAGATTTTTTCCATCGCACTTTTCAAGCACTTCAAAATTTAAAATATGGCAATATATCCTCAGTTAAATTCCCTACATTTTTATTTGAATTTTCATGAAATAGTTACAATTCTACCAGTATTCCATAATTACTTGAAATAAAAAAAGCTAAGTTAGGGGAGATGCAAACAACCACAAGGAATAAAAATTCCAGCAACACAATAAGTGTAATTTTATGCTGACTTATGAAGAACTTCAATAAGATTAAAAAAAGGAGCTAAAAATCTTCTTGATTGGCAAAGCTACTTGTTACATACATTAAATTCCATTTCCTTCAGAGGTTTCACTGTTTTCACAACATTTAATATCAAACAGTATGTCAAAGAACAAAGATGGTTCATTCATCTTTACTAAAAATTGTATTAAATGCCTAGGAACAACAAAAAATATACCACTGCAAGTTCCAAAATTTCCAAAAGTAGTATATAAAGGCTAAAAAAAACTGATGAATCGAAATGATTCAGTGGCTCAATAGAAACAATATCTCCCAAACCTCACCTATGAAAATGAAAGTCTACTTCCAAATTATTTAGTCTAAAAAAATTTACAAAATGTAACTTTTCATGGCGAAGAGCATTGAACCAAGTAACTATATGGAGGGTTTAATGGCAAAGTAAGTTTTATGAAAAAGTAAGTAGAATTATTATGAAATAAAAATTGAGAAAATATTGGTAGTCCATGTACATGAATACCTTCTAGAGGGCTACTATACACAGTTCCTCATCTTAAATTATCTAGTTAAATTTCATGAAATAACAATGAATGATTTAAAAAGAATTGGAGTTAGACTTTCCTCGAAATAAAAATGAAGATAGATAAAACTCCATATATGACATAATTAAACTTCATGGGGAGTGTCAATGATATGGAAATAAGAGATTTTGATCAAATACTAATCTATCGATTTTGCTGATTGTTGAGTTGAATATGAGAAACATTTCAATTAAAAAGACATAAATTCTCTTTAAAAAGTTACATGTATACCAGAAATATAAATGAGCAATGACTTCCTCCTTTCTACTTATTTTGATTAAGCACCTTCCATTTTCCTTGCACAATTTCATTCATTGACTCACCCAACATTAGTACAGAGTAAAAATTACTAATGTCTCTACTTATAGAACACTTCCCACAGAAACAGCAGGGAATTATTCTAATAAACCACCCTTACACTGATATAATAAAAAATATGCTACCAAGGCCTGATATTAACCTTCCATGACTAACTATAAACTCATATTTATGAAAGACCGAGCTGAGTTTTCCTAACAAAAATACTTAAGCTATTAACACTTGATCCTTAATTTCTTATACACAAACTGCTAAGAGAAGTCATCGTCAACCATATCATAAAAGGACTAGATGAAATTAACATAGAGTTGGTCACCCAATTAATTCATGAATGTATTAAAAGAAAGATGGACTCACCCATGAAGAAGAATACCTCCCTCAATGGAAGCAGTAGACTGGCATGCAACTGATACTTCTTAATGCAATCAATCTTGTCTTCTTAATCACTTCCTAGAGACAGGTGCTTACTTCACACTGAATGGGATGAGTTGGATTTCACTACAACAATAAAGCAAAAATGGATTTTTAAGATTAACGAGTCTGATAATAATTTTCTACCTATAACACATACTGATCATACAGCTAGACAGTTTCACTGATGGAATCTACAAAAACTAAAGAAGATTCAGTCATCTTTACCAAAAATTGTATTAAATGCCAAGAGACAACTAAATATATCACTGCAAGTTCCAAAACATTTTTGAGAAAAGTATTCAAAGACTCAAAAAACTGATGAATCAAAATGCTTTAGTAGTTCAATAGAGACGATATCTCCCAAACCACACCCATAAAACTGAATCCCCTTCCAAATTATTACAGTCTTAAGTGATTGATAAAATATTCAGGTATAATGCATAACTATCCAAAAACTGTTCAATATAACACATCCCAATCATTGAAAATAAGAAATGTACATCTTACAATGAATATTCTACAAAAACCCATGGCAAAATAACATTAAGTGCCATTTTTTACTACAAAGGGCTAAGTGCTAAGTCATATTGAGGGAATAACATTCTATTGATTTATTGATTTTTACGGCAAAGTAAATTACCAAATGATAGTGATGAAATATAAAATAGAGAAGATATTAGTAGTCCTGTGAGAATAACTTCCAGAAGGATACTTTAAATAATTTATCATCTTAAAAGAACTAGTAAAATTTCATGTGATATGGTGAATGATTTTCAAAGCAAATAGAAGTCATACTGCCTTGAAACAAAAATGAAGAAAAGAAAAATAAAACTCAGTATTTGACATAACTTAGTGGGGAATTTCAATGATATGGAAATAAGAGATTTTCCTGAAATACTGATTTATCAATTTTCCCTACTGTTGAGTTGAATAAAAGCAAAATTACAATAAAAATGAATTAATTCTCTATGTCTAATTTCACACAAGCCAGATTTATAAATGACCAGTGACACAATTTCATTCATATACTTATATATGTGAATATATATTTGTATATAGTAAAAATAACAGCTATGCTTTCTGCTAATAGAACCCTCCCTTGGTAACAGCAGGAAATAACTCACATAAACCACTCATATGCTGAAATAATCCAAAAGACACTACCAATGCAGGGAATTAACCTTCTATGACTCCACTAAAGTTTATGATAGACTGAACCAATCCAAGATCCCAGAATATTTTAAGCTTTTGATCCTTGATCCTCAATTTCTTAAACACTCACTGCTAGAGGTGACCCATCACCAACAAATTATGAATGGATTAGATAAACTTTGAGTTGGTCTATCAATTCCTCAATTAAAGAGTTAAAATAAAAATGCACTCACCTATGATGTGGAATTTTTCTTCATAGAAGCAGTAGACCAGCAAGCAATTGATTAATACCAATTAATCTTGTCTTGTTGATCACTTTAGATTGCACCCGGTGCTTCCTTCCCACTGAATGAGAGTTGAATTTCACTACAATGACAAAGGATAAAAAGGATTGTGAACATTATTAAATTTGATAAGAAACTTCTATGTTCAACACTAAATGATTGTAACCTAGACAGTATCACTGATTGAACCTGTATATGAAATTTTCCCTTTGGTTTTGGTTATTCAAACAACATAAATTACATATTCACGAGCATTGAAATATTCACAGAATTAACTGAAATCATGGCAAAGGATACAAAAATGATGGCAGTACAAGAAATCCAAACTTTCAATTTGAGGAACAGAAAAGAGAATTCAGAACACAATCAAGTAATTTGGGACAATACTTCAGAAAATTGCATTATTCGACATGCAAAGGTCCTAAATTAAAAGTATTTTTCCAAGAGCTTTCTAACACTTTGAATCATTCCACTCTCTCTCTGCTTATTCCAAATAATTGCTGATTTAATAAGTGAAATCAAATTTATAACTGCACGAGTCTTTAAAATGATTGAAGGATTATTAAAATGAAAGGAAAATAATAAATTTCACTAGATTATATCAGTTGACAGCTCACAGCTTTGTTTCTCACACATTTTGGCAAAAGAAGTCGAAGAGAAATGAAGAATTCATTATGTACAGGATAATAATACAGAGGAAAAGTTAGAATCAATGACACAAAAAGGCAACTGGAGAAATGAAGTTGTTCTTAAAAGATAAATGAAATAGGTTTTCTAAGATCAAACATATACAAGTATAACTGTTCTGAATTTGATCTGATTATATGAATTCATAGACAAGAACTGTAAACCAGACAAGAGGAAAATTTTTAGCAGGATTAAGATCTGTTAACAAATAAAACTGCAAAATGGTAACTTGGCAGTTATAGCATATATAAGAATAAGTTGACATTAGCTCTAGATTGGAAAATGAAGTACATATAGTCACAGCAATGTCAAAATAATGAAAAAATAAAATCAATAAATTTCTAAGAATTGATTCCCAAAAACTACTATCCTGTTATGTTATATAATGCTATGAAAAAATGCTTAGTAAAACAAAGGCAACATATGCAAGGAGTAAGTCAAAGACGAAACAAAAAGAGAGAAACTGGCTGCCACTAGAATTTCTTTTCATAATAAAAAAAAATTTTTTTAATATGAAGTACATCTTGCATTACAATTTCACAAGAATTTCGAGTGTAGGTGGGAATTATTTGTACAGAAATTATTCATTCACATACATGAGTGGCTTACAGAAGGCCTTAGTATGAAGAAGACTGGGCCTCCAAGAACACTAACTATTTACTATACCCACTAAATATTTGCTATCCCACTCTTTCACCACATCACTGGGGGTATTCCATGTTACCATTGCAGGCTATTCCGAAAGTAATTCTCTCAAAATAGCCATTTAGGATTTCATCTTTTTCAAACGAAAACCTTACTATTGACACTCAAGTAACTGTGAAGAACATGAGATGGGTTCGATAATACAGAGATCAGCAATGACTGTATTATTCTCTCTTTCCGAAAATAGGATGCAAAGAGTAGGATAAAAAACAGACTCCTTTGACACATGACTATACTACGAAAAAGTCGTTTAACGTCAATAATAGCTGAGTATAAATTAATTTTGATACAAATAAACCTAATATCTACCACCAATCACTAAAAACATGGATTGACATTGTTGGCAGTGACAGGTTGCATTGGACTCAAATAGATAGATAGTATCTGTCTCGTTATTTTCAACAAATCTATTCGTTTGAAAAAGTCTATTGAAATTTTAAATCGACAAATAAATGTCTTATGATACTTTCTGATAAACAAGGAATTCAAAAGTCTGAAAGAAATTATCACGATGTCGATTTCTCATTTGACAGTACTCACTGTGCAAAAAAAGCTCACGTGATAAACTCCATTAACAAGATTGCAGTTAAGGGATCGTTAGCGACCTTTAGCAGGGAAATAGCTTTTATTATAGGGACAGAAATAAGTCATAAAAATATCGAACATCAGGTAGAGCCAGATAATGAAAAGCATACGCTAGGTATCTGTCTGGTTAAAGTTTTTCATGATTTCAGCTGAGGATACTCGATTACCTGTTTTACAATCAGTGGAAAGTTTGCGTACAAAGAAACCCAGGGATTATTCGCGGGAGGAAGCATATTTTCATGGTAACAGTAGGAATCGACGACGTTAGAGAGAGGACATACCTTTGTTCTGAAAATCCGACAAAGGCCGCGCCATCACATGCTCAGAGTGAGACAATAGAGCAACGAAAGGTACATTCCTAGCGGGAAACACAAATATGTTCGAAATTTACAAATCACGAAGCAAATTTGTAAAAACCCCTACTTGATGAAAATTTTTGACATTAAACTCCGACTGATCCAATAAGAGAGGGCGAATGACAACTGTAATATATGGCATCTTCCTCTGAATCATTACTGCGAAAATATTTCAATATTATTTTCAGGGTCTTTAACTCTGAAATTGACTGGAACACCATTGAAAATTCTTAGACATTTTGTTATTTTTATGCCACTACGATAGATGACCTACCTCATGGTATTGGGGAAAGTTAACATTGTGGTCAAACTAGTACAATTAAAACAATTAATTGACTATGAATTCAGAGACTAGATATTAATGAAAACAAATTAACATGGGGCTCCAGAATAGCCAAGTAAGTAGTGTGTATGACTTGAGTCAAAACATTCCCTGGTTTGATTCCCAGTGGAGGCATTCCATAGAGGTGAAATGCCCTTAGGTTATTAAGCACTTTTAACAACACTACAGTGCTGTGTTATCCTGAATGATAACATATAAATCATCTTCCTCTTCTAAATGATTACTCTTATTATCTACCCAAAAGAATTCATTTCATATTTAATATAAGAATGATTGTTATAGAATGTATATAAGGACAATGTGAAAAGTGTACAATTATTTTGAATAAGTGAAATAATATTAAACTATATGTATTTGAAATAAATATTCCATAAACTCAATTTGAGGGAAGTTACCTTGTGGAAAGTTATAAAAATTGAAATAAAAACTTTATGTAAGGGGTGGACTGGAAGTCAAAATGGGCTCTGACATAACCATATAATTGCACCCACAAATCATGTGATATAATTGGCATCCATTCATACCTGTCCTCATAATATATATTGTTATAGCTAGCCTATATACCCATAGCCCCTGCTTCATACACTTCCACAGTAAATTTAATGCTGTGACTTGCTTTGGTAATAATGTAGTATCAGACTTGATGATGCGAGCAAAACATGTATCAATGTAAATATACCTTATTGTGGAAGTGTATGAAGAGTTTTATTCTTATTATGCAATAAATATTCTTCATTTATTAAGAAATACTTCAGTAAGATATGTAGGAATTGCCACCAATGCTGATATTTGGCACTTGGAGAATTCCTGTGTTTCTTCTTCATTGAATTCCGAGTTCCTTTTCTTTTCTTTCAAATACTACAATATCTCTTAAAGATAAAAGCTATTTCAAGATTTTGTAGACTCGTTTACTTTCATATTGGAAGAAATTACTTGAGGTAATTTTTTAAATAATTATGGAGCTATATAAGAATAAAATAGTTTATAAGTCTCAAGAAGTTTGATTTTGTATATGAAAGCAAAAAGTCTGTCTTAATTAATATTAGAAAATATATGGTTAGTAATAAGCCAACTACAATTATAAGATACTACTCCAACAAAATATTGAACTTTAATTGAAATATCTCATCATCAAGGTTTCACTATTATCCAACTACACAAGAATATTTTTCCTGCAATAGTGGCACTGTTTCATGAGGGGATTTTACATTCAGTTTTCCTAAGTCAATTTGCAAAATGGAGCTTGAAGAATAAGGAGATATTTGAATGTAAAGTAGGGAAGGGAATGGCATCAAATTGATGATAATATAGCACTAATAAATTTTACATAAAAGAGAAAGAGCATAAAGTCAATCTAATATCTGACAACTATTAGAACTTAAGTGAAACAAAATGAATGCAAATAGGTAATATGCAGGTGTTTGTTTATAATAGAATACAACTTTCATATACATCTCCAATTTAAATAGAAAATTGATTCAAATTGAAAGTTTACTGATTGGATATGAGATACAATTCAAATTAAATTTTGTAATTTGTTTGTACCTGGTGTATAAATGTGTATGGAAGAATATGATAAAAGATACAAATTGTAAGATTTGCCCATAACTTCTGTTTTACATACATATTACTTTGTGCAATAATGATGATAACTCTTCAAGAAAAAACAAACATTACAACAAAATGTATATTAGTTACCTGGTTTGGTTTTATAACAATATATTATGATTGTATCATTTCATGAAAAACATGGTTTTGATCACTTAAACTGTAAAGGAAGTAAAAAATTACTCTTTTTATACTAGACACTAAAGATGACCTAAATATGAGATAAATATTTCAAATAGTCCTGTTAGACATCATATGCAGGATAATATGTGATTTAGTGTCCAACATATGATTGGTAGTGTGCCTAGTATTGCCAAGCAACGCATTGAGATTTTGAATCTCGACAATTTTCTAGTACTGGAAGCTCACAAATAGATTGCCACTCAGTAATATATCCTTGCTTTTATCACCTTATTTTAAACTCATAAGATTCAGAGCAGTAAGATAAAAATATCAAAATGTACCTCTTTAAATCTTATTAAATGAGAAAATACAAAGAAACCAAAAATTTAAGATGAAAGTTAATATACTTGGATAAGCTTTTAATCATTCAGTAGCTACTGAATGTAGGGTTAAATTATGCAAAATATATATGATAGGGAAATGTTTAGATACAGTTTTGGGGCTGAAAAGTAGATGAGATTGCCTTATATATATTATTTCATTAATGTTCTTTAGTTTATCAGAAATATGATTATAAGTTTAACTCATATGAATATCTAAATAATCCAGTGAAATAGAATACTCCTTTTTTTGAAGATCTGTGTTAACCAGAAGTGTGGAACTTATATCCCCTACCTACCAAGCTAATGTTTTACTTCAAAGACCATACGTAAGTCCAAAATCACAACATATACATGATTTATGGTCATTTCAGAATTTTTACTGTTCTCTATTTTTATTATATTTCAGGAACATTTCTTCTTTATCTCATTACTTGCTTCTTTATCTCACTGCCTAAGCTTATTTTACTTCCCCTTCCTATGCACTTTTTCATCTCAAAAGTTGTCAATAGAGGCTAAAAAGAGTTACAAGGCTTGTCAACAAATACAACCACCATTATTACAATTGATATGTAACATGTCATGTCCTCCAGTGCCTAACACAGACATGCAATCAAGTACATCAATTATCCAAGTGCAGCAGCGCAGTAACACTTTTGGTGCCCGGGTTGTACATGAGTTTGCTGCATCATTAAATAAACATAAGATCTCTTTGCGTTAAATATATGTAAAAAGGAGAAAACAGGATGGGATTCACCTTGAATTGGATCATCGTTTATAACAAATCTCACTTATAAGTTTATTTAGTCTTCATTGCTTCACCTTATCAGGTTCTCTATCCACTGCAGTTGACAAGAACTGCCTTCCTAGAATAAGTATCACCTGCCCTCCTTGTTATGCCACTGTCTAAGTGCAATACATCAAATTCAGATGACTATATTGAATCTGAATCTTGCAAAAATATTCTCTATAAGTTTTTTATCTTATATGAAAATATTTTTGACTGGTAAAACTCAATCAAAAAGTTATAAACGTTAAAATATATCTGTTATCTTTAATTACTTGAGAACAAGCATTTCTACTATCTACTCTTCTGGGTATTCACAAATCAGAAAATTTAAATAGGACTTTTCCCATTGATGCCATTATGAAGTAAGTACCTTTTGGAATTTTCGTGTTATGTAGGTTATAATCAATTGTTGATACTCTGAAACTTGTTTACTTTGCAAAAATTCTCTCCGACTCATCCTACGCAATTAATTTTCTGGGGCTATGCAGATCATACTCGTAAAGCTTTTTAACTTCTCCTACATGCCATATTTTTTATTTCTACTGCGGAGACAATTTAACGTTTCAAAGAAACATTCCTGAATATATTGATTTCTTTTTCCATTTTAACTTTTTTTTTCAATTCTGAGGGTAACCCGCGCGGTTATGAGTTGACTGGAATTAAATGAGAATATAAAGGCATTTACAAGGAGTCATATCGATTATGTATCAAGGACCAATCACACCATAGGGAAGCCCTTAGTCCCGTTAGTGGTCATTGTGAGTCACGACACGCTGCTGTCAGTGGTATTACCAAAGAGTCAAACAGCATTACGTGACAAGTGCGTACCTCCAGTATCTCTCGCCAAGCGCGGTTTTTCCAGCCGTTCACGCGTTTTATTGAAGCCTCCCATGCACAGAATCATTTAATACATACTGTTCAAGATGCATCTTTAATATACTGGATTATGCAGTGTTGTTTTAAATATCTAAAGATGACGCTACTCAACGAGTTCATGTACGCAACAATACGTTTTAAAATAAAGCTTGTAAACGACAATGTTTCGGATACTCTTTGAGTACCCTAGGTACATACATACTTCGTATCTTTGAATGGGCAAGTTGCACTGGGATCTAGACAAAACAAACAAGGGATTTGAACGAAGTGGGCACAAGTATAGCATTGAGATAAAATGAATTTGCAAATAATGTGGAATGAGTATGTTACATCTTCTCATTAATTTTGTGCGTCCTAGTTATATTTTTTATAGAAGCGACCTCGTATCTTGCCTTGCACGGAAGAAAAATATTATAATACGATATTGGTAATGACTAAAAGGGATAATGTAAAGTTTCTAATGTACAAATTTTTAATCTTAATGTTGCAGTACTTTCGTATGAGTCGAGGTAGGTAAAGGAAATCTTAATAATATTATCGTAAGATTGAGGTTACTCGAAAAGTTTCACCTATCAGGTACACTGAATTCAATCATAATTTTCGCCACTCCATCGTAAGGGATGAAAAGTTCTTTAGCAGCCGTTAATTTTTTTCACTGTAGGCCAGTAATAATTTAACTTTCAAACAAACAAAATTCTCAATAATGCATTACATTTTTAAGAGTTTTATAATTTTAGGTATGACAGTGGTGCAACTACCACTGGGAGGGAGTGGATGGTAAAGGGGCCTTGGTCTTCCCTTAACTCAATACAAAACCAAAATCAATCTTAAATTGGGAAGTCAAAGTCACATGGTGACAGCAATTGGAAAATAGGAAAAACGTATTGCATTATTTTCCTTGAGTGTGACTAGACAAAAGATAAAAGAAAGACTCTTTAATCTATGCTATATAATTGAAAATAAACTTATGAAAAAAAAAATTTTGGTCATAATTTTATGCAAGAGACCGGACAGATGGCCCTCCATATTTTTTTGCGTATAATGATACTATTTTATAATGCCTAGTGTGTAGAGTGGATTTTCTTTTTTCTCAAGAACAGATACCATTACATGGATCGAACTTATAGTAACCAAGCGTAACGTCATAACTATGGGTACCTTCGAAAGCCTTCCAGTGATCCGGAAATTTCAAAGATATGCCCGCTACCCTGGCCCTGATGAAATTCGTAGGTCTCTTGAGAGTAAATTCGCTGAATAACAATTTTCGTATCAAACAAGGCTCGCCTCATAATATTTGCTTAAACGCTCCGTCGCAAAAATTTCGCAACCAAAATATTTTTCACCTAAAAATTTCCTTGTAGGCTAATTTGTAAAAATATTTCTTCGTGTATGCTTCAATATTATTGAATTCCCTACGCATAATCCACTTAACGATGTTTTTCTTTTTTCTTATTCACTTGTCAAAGAAATAAGCAAATTCATAAGCCGAATGACCGGTTGGACGAAGAAGCTTTACCATTAGCTACCAGAAGCTTTGGAGGAAGATTGAGACTTACTCGATGAGATAGTTTGTGAGGTAACAGATTAACCGGGTATTCCACGCTTGAGTAAAAAGTTTCAGCCGATAAGAGAATAACGTCAATGGGAGATTGCATAAAGCGTTCCGCCTGTTTCATTTTGGGGTACGTATTTCGGAGATTTATACTGATAAAAAAGAAACCTTTATTAAGAGAAGAAGATCTGCGGAACGGTCTAAAACCTTCAACAGGTCGTACATTGGACAACTCTGGTTTGTCTAATGTAAGAAGGCTAACCTAATAGCGCATCCATCAAAAGTGGCACATTATGTGATTACGAGTGGCACATTGATCCCAGAGAAAAATTAGAAATGAATGTTTAAAAGAATTTGCATATATGCACAAAAAGATTACATACCTACACACATAAACTATGAATTAAATTATATGATTCATTATAGTGTATTTATTGTAATCTATTATTATAGAATATGGTGTATTGTTGTAGTTTGTAAGACTTTTCTCAAATAAAAGTGAAATAACTGACGCATGAACAATTAAAGGTGGGGCATTCCTGGTCGATTGCATACATTCACTAAGTTCTCTTAATGAATTTTTATCGCATCTGGCATAATTTCAAGCTAAAGAAAACCGAGCGACATTGTCGTGCAGCATTGTTATAAGTATTTAATAATGAAATCTCGATAAATTCAAGCGATCAACGGTGAGACGCAACAATAGATTTCCGCGAATGACAATCAATCTTTTGGCAACTTTTCTAATTTCTTAAGTATTTTAATGCACTTCAACTATTATATATAAGGCAATAAAGATACAGATCCCTAAAACACACCGGAGTTGACCTTGATGGAAGTCACCCTAGGGGGCAGTGGTTGACCGTTATTATGCATCCCAAGGCCGGGATTCCCCAAGTTGCCTTTCTTTCTGCAAACACCCTCTGGAGAGTCATCTCCATGGAAAGATCGAGAATTGGGAGCATCCGGTTGTTGCTAGGCAACTCCTTGGCATCAGAAGGAGGGACGAAAGGATGACCGTGGGCGATACGATCAGCAAATGATCACTGGGGCTCGCGATTTCTTATAGCATCTCATTATGTGCCATTACTATCCTCTGGGAAGGGATAGAAAATATGGTATTCTAGAAGCTAATAGAAAATCTCCACTAGGTGTCATTACCATTAGGGAGTTTCGCCCAACCTAGAAGGACGGCGAAGGGTCATTTGTCCTCTATCATTTTTAATATTTCTATATATCTCATTGGGCTGTTTATAGCAGTACATAAATAATAGACCTTAAGAAAAAAAACAAGATTTTTTCTTGTTTTTGTGTAAAATTTTAATTTATCAAACAAAACACTGACCAATGTCCTAAATTTAGTCTTTCATATGATAGAACATTTCTTATATTAAAATAGAGAATTAGACCATGGGTAAAGGGAAAGAAAACAAAGGGAATCGGCCAAGATGTAGATATGAAGGAGAATGATACGCACGAGATGGATTATTTATTTTAAGATTATAGGATTTGTTTCCCTGGTAAATTAATTTATCAAATTCGAATGTGAGACATATTTTAAAGCAAGTAACCTGTAGTTTATCGTAGAAAAGGAGGTTAAAGAGGAATTTTCCGGAGAAATGCTGGTTACGAGCGGTCACTCTTTTATATTTTTGGCCAAATTTATTTTCCTAAATTTTTAAACATAAAACATAGAATAAAATTAAACTACAACCTGTATTCCAAATTACTTTTTGCAGACACTGGAACACTCGTGATCCTAAAACTTTGAAGGCCTTGTGTTCGACTGTAATGTTCTTAAGGGAAACTGCCAGATATATGGATAAAGTTACTAAGAATATTTAAACGTGTTGTACTATAATATAAAAATGAAACACCAAATAAATGAATTAATCATTAGTTACACCTCCGGGTAGTGTCCAAAATCTCTTCCATCTGTGGATGGGTTATGCAACACCTTGTAACATCTATCCGACTCACGACCCATTCGAGATACCAGCAGGTGCTCAGAATGTGACCAGTTCGTATGACAAAGAGTGCCTGAATGTACTCACAACACTATTACGAGTGAAAACAAAGTTAACAATCTTTCATTTAACGTCTTACTTTGGAATTAAATTGACATGTAGAATGGAATACTAGTTATGGATAACTCACAGAATTTTATAGAGGCAAAGACAAATAAAAGAGAAATGAAAATTAAAAAACATACATAAGCGTACATAACACAAACATATCTCTCGTGAAATCTCTGTGAGAAGCTTTATTTATCTTCTTGCGTATTATTCTTTACATTTCCGGCAATACGCTCCTGCAATGACCACCGACCCTCCCTTTCCAGGAAAGTGAGGTTTCGAAAACTCGTTTAGCAGCTGGGTGGAGATGAGCAACCATGACCTTGTCGGCAGCTTTCAGAGAGAGTCTGTCCAAAATCGCAGAGAATGGGTAGAATCTTGTTTTTAAATCGGCGAAGTCCCAAAAGGGGCGCAAGAGAATGCAAGGTGATCTTGAGGAGAAAGAGACAGAAGAGGAGAAAAGCTTAAAATTCGCCAACTTGAATACCTTAAATTCGAGGAAACGGATGCGTAGATCTGTAACTAAATAGCAATGAAGAGAGCCTTAAGAAGTTATAATTAGTAAAATATTCCACCAATTCCACCAATAATGTTGTCCTTAAAATTCGAATAACGTATTACAAATAATTGTTGCAAAATTTATTATGCGATAACAATCAACGCTGAGGCTAACTAAAAGGTTCGACTTATTATTATCATTATTTATTATTATAATTAGTACTATTACTATAATCACCATTAATATAACAGCAGTAATGTGCAAGATCTGGTGGCAGTGAATGCAAATACAATAATACAATCAATATATGATGTAACAATAAGTAAAAATAAAAATAAATAAGAAACATGAGCTATAAAAGATTTAGAAAATAATGGCACACGGGATCTTAAGACATTGCCTAGAAGAGGTAGCGATCGAATCAACGGATTTATTTAATCTAAACCACAAAGTAATGTATCAAAGAAGTATACCGGATTCTAATGCATGGCATGATCATTTTATTATACTATAAATAAATCTGTTTATTCAACTTATGTAGTTCGAGTCATAGAATAGAATAGATAATAGCCGCTAGATCACGGCTTGGATTATCGATGTTAAGAAGAAAAGAAATGAAAAATCAAGATTGAGAAATATGTTTTAATTTCTTCAGTTTTCTACAGCTATTTGAAAACAGATAAAAGACTCCCTCGGGAAATCTATTCTATTCTCTTCCCTTTCTCTAGAAAAATGTTTCACATGAAATAATTTTCTTTAATCTAATTTGAGTAAACATTTCATACCGCGGATGGCAATAAGACATATGATGGCTATAAAGTTCGCTTCCAATTTAAAAAGTTGTATCTCTATAAATAAAGGTGATAGAACACGAAAAGAGCATTATAAACCTTTTTAATTCAGAAATTAGGAAATTTATCTCTGTATTGAAAGAAAAAAGGACTAGAAAAAGATATACCAAAATCAGGGTAGAAACGATCATCGAGTTACTGAGAGAAGATGAGATGGTAGAAATATTGTTCAAGTGCTTCGACAGCTGAGGTAATTTCGCACGTGGGTTCCAATCGGGAATTCATCAAGAGATCGTTTTCGTCAAAGTCGAACTCGCTGCGCACTTATCCGGGAGCCCCAGGTGAGATGGTCCGGACATGTAGCAGGAATTGGAAAGGGATGCATTCCAAAGGAAGTCCTTGAAGGAAAAAACGGAAGGAAGAAGAGTAGGAGGGTTACCAAGAAGAATGTGGATCAGTAGTATAGAAAGATGCTGTGAGTGGGAGGAAAATACAAACGGACTTAAAAGAATCGCAAGAAATAGGGAAAAGTATAAGAAGTGGTTAGATTAGGCTCAACTCCCATGAAAGTACTAAGAAAGAAGAAAAAGAATAAGAGATAAAATTAATTATTAGAAATGTAGTGGTTTATTCAAGTGGTTTATTTTTGAGAATCTATATAGATGTGTGTATGAGGAGATATAGAGACTGTTGGGGAGAAAAGATTAATGATTGAAGTAATTAAAAATAGACAAAAGAAATGGGTGGGTCAAGTATTGAGAGGAGAGGGATTATTGAAGAAAGCGATCGAGGGAAGAATGCTAGAGAAAAGACAGAGGGGAAGACAAAGACAGAAGTTGTTAGACGAATTAAGGGGTGGGATAAGTTACCAGGAATTGAAGGAGAGGGAATTAAATAGGGAATGTGGGGGCACATGAACCTACCGAAAGGTAGAGCACTTTATAATAATGAGTAGATATATAGTTATGCATCTAAATATTTATCTCTATGTATACAGATGCCATTTATATATGTAGATAGACACTTTGCTTGTAATACTATTACATCTCACGGCAGTCAATACAGGGTAACCAAGATGAATGCCTACATTACTCAGCGTCACTCACACTTCAGGATGCTTTGTATTACCAGAGTCATCCATATAGATGAGTAAAAGTGTATGAACAATAAATTTTCCTGTACAAATATATATAAATTTGCTGTGCTAAGGGACAAAACAAATATCTTAATCATCAAATTGTGGTATTGTGAACCATGGATACACTGCTGATATCTTATTTCTATCGCCATGTTCTGATCTGCATGATTTATCCATTTTACAAATTTCTTTGCCAGATAAAGTCACGCACAGAGAAATTATGAATATGCGGTGGCTAATTTTCGACTTTTAAAGCAAGGGAAACTATGAATTTTATATATCCGGACGCTTCCATGTAGATGAAAATATTTTCAAACCCATACAGGAGCAAATTCTGTTCCTGCCGTCATTGAGTAATAGGTTTCATAAATTTGCGCATCAGTGTTTGAGGTGGTGCAACAGCTTTAAACACAAACTCAAACACATAATGCGTTTGATTTCCTTTCTTTGTTTTGTGATGGTTAGCTTCCGCATTGACATTGGAGATGAGAAAACAGTCACTCCTTCGGCGTTTATTTAAAAGTCCCATTCAAAAACGTTGAGGTTTTCTACGCCTTCAGGCTATGAATATCCTTCATCGGCCATTCTTTTGCGAACAATCTCCCGTTTTTTTGACTCGCAATTTACGTGTCCGAGGCTGATTGTGTGAGATTTCTGAGTTCAGACGTGCTTGAAAACACGACTTCCTGAAGGTAGTGTCTTCAACTGCATTTTAAGATGCAACAACAAAATTGAATCGAGACTATTTTTGCATGGCTTTTTCCCTTCTTTCAAAAATTTGGCGTTAAAAATGTACCAAGTTACTATTAACTGCAAATTGAAACTTTTGTGAGCACGGTGCAAGATCAGCGACGTTGATTCATTGTATATTGAGTGAATCAACTGCTTTGGCCGTGAATTCGTGGAGGGTTACCATCAGGTTTTAAATTACGGAAAATTACGGATTTTATAGTAAGTTAGCTGAAAACTTTTACTCTCCATAGGATTTCTTATTACACGGCCATGGTTTCGAAGATGACCCCATGAGTTGATGCCATAGTCGTACAATAATAAATCTCGTGGAGAATAAAAGTTTGCTGCTTACTTTGTTCCTGTACATTGATGATAAACGATGAGATAGCATGAATCAAGTGCTAAGTACATTTAGGGAAGGAAATGAAGGAGAAAAATTCTTCCGTAAGTTTAGATATCTTACAGCTCTTCTTCTCATCGAGAATACTGACCAATCGAAGGCAGAAATTTAGAATTCCCCTTGATAGCGGGACTGTAGAAAAATACAGAGCTCCTTGGATGATGATCCCAAATGCGTTGGAATTCGAATCGCTTTATCATCAGGAGAAGGAGTTATGATGAAGTCCAGCTTCCCATTAGCCGATTCTCTGAATATCGAATTCGTTCGATCGTTGGCATGTGATGACTATCGCATTCTGATCTACATCCGCTTTCCGTCCTTTCTCTTCGCACAATACGCCCTCAAGAACACTTGAGGCATGGATTCCGGTTTGGATGGGACACGCCTTCCGTGCAGAAAAATCCAATCATTCCCTTCATTAGAAGCCAACTATTATTGTGGCGAAAAAGTAGTTTTCCTCCGCCGCTGAGGTCGCCTTCGCATTGTGATTTCTATCGCTAGAATAAATCCTTGATTTCGGTATTGGAATAATTTGTGCCAAATGAGCGATGGGAGTTGAAGTAACAAACCGGAAGACAAGTCCCAGAAGAATGAATCAAAGCCGAATCCCGATTTAGAGTACCTAGAATTACTTAGAACAGAGTTTTCCGTATTCCGTGGCGCTCTAGTGTACCGTGACTAAGGTTTTGGTGTTCGTCGCAGTATACGAGTGTCTTATTTTGCTAATTCCGCATTATGTATTCGTTATATTATTTTGTGATATAATCTTTAGTATCATAGGCTGCTGATGCGATGATATTATTATCTTTTACTCCGCAAGCGATATTGTATATATTTCAAATAAAACACTTGAGCCTAAAAATTCTTGTTTAGTGTGCGCAAAATTGAAGTCATATAGTATAAGTGTGCCATGGGAGATTGTGAAGCACTGACCTGGAGCAAGAGTTGAGGACCAACGGTCTTTAGGCCGCATTCGGTCTTTAACGGCGTCCAGTGCTGTCTTCTCTTAACTTCTTGAAACTATTTGATAGTTAGTTATTATTGTTATTCAGACTCGTATTATTTGACAATTGAAGTTTAAATTTAAAAAAATCGTCTTTTAGACTACCTTGAGATTAAATTTATAATACACTTGATTTCAGATGAAGAAAAGTAAGAGAAAAGTCTGACATAGTCAGGAATCGAACCCTCCCAATTTCCGGTTGCTACAACCAATAGAGATACCAATACAAAGCACTTCCTTCCGATTTTTGAAGTATTTATGGGATATGGAGTGTTTCAGAAGATCCATCGAAGATGATGGTCATATATGTGCCTCAGAACTAGAAATAGAATTTTTCTTTGTTGGAAACTTTTTTGGTTGGATTTCTTAGTTCGGTTCCCGGCTACGTCCAAATTTTTCTCTTCCGTTTCCTCCTTAAAATTCATTGTTCATCTTATGCATGAGAATATACGCTAATCCCCAAAGCCAACATCCTGTCAACGGAGTCCTCCATTGAGAATATATGGAAAAGTGAAAGACAAGGCGAAGCTGACAGATTTGATCTAATGTGGAGGAGTTTGCCTTCAGACAGGCAAAATTAATCTCTCCCTGACGGATTTCTGATACAGGTATCCCTCAGTATGAGGGCTTTCCATCCGGATTCCGGATGAATCTCTGGGTTCCTGGAGTTCCGAGAAAGATCCGGATGGGTAACGACCTTACATATGTTAAACGCCACGCCCGTACAATGGCAGATACGTATAGTAAATAATATAGATAATACCATCAGAGAACTACGATGTATGCACAATGAGTCGATGTTTTTCATATATTAAATGAAAATATTAACGCCTTCAGAAAGGTAGATGAGAACTATTCACCGTTTATTTAAAATCAGAATATGCTGAGTCTAGATTTTTAAGAGGATACACCTGTGAAATAAAGTCTTCTCTGCCCAATAACCTATATTGAATTAAATCGCAGTCTTCAGAGAATTGACAAGGCGTCATAAAGGTTAGAATGTTTAGAAAAGATTTCAAGGAGCGAAATTTGCATGCAGTCACCACCCTTGGTGCCTTTCAAGGACCAGCAATTAGTCTAGGTTATGATGTGAAGCTTTCACTACAAAATAACCGAGAAGTGATTTCAACGCTAAAAACTGCATTCTCTGAAGCCCACTGGATCAAGAAGTCGCAGTGTCCGAATCATTGTGGTCGTTTCACCAACCTGACCCTTTTTCCTTGCTGGGAGTATTTCCTGGGTGCTAGGGTTCGCACCCAGGCGACTTATGTTTTTTCATACGACTTAAATAAGTAATTTGCTTTGGAATTGAATTTATTACAGTTTGCTTTTTTCAGCTGTTATAGTTTATCCTTTATTTTTCGAATCTTTCACATATCTTTCCCGTTATTAACTCTCTTGAATACCAAGCGACAAGACATTTATTTTGTAATTGTTTATGGGTAAAATTTGAGTATGTATGTTGCCAGAAGTAAAAACAAAAGCTAGATTGAGCCATTGTCTATTATTTATGAGAATATTTTCCATATTAATAATACAATGAATAATTTTACGACATTATTCTACTTCAGCAATCTATTAGGATGCTTTCTAGGGCTTCATAGAAACAGTCTCTGAAAATGAATTTTTAGCAATTTTTTAAATGCTTATAACTTTTTAAGTAGTGCCCGGTGGTACCTACAAAATATACTACTATTGTTTACATAATATTTCCTACCTCTCTAAGTCTATTCCTTTATAATACGAAAATGACTTCTTGTTAGATCATCGCCACTTCAT
Organism: Pachydiplax longipennis; assembly: GCA_036926295.1. Taxonomy (NCBI): domain Eukaryota; kingdom Metazoa; phylum Arthropoda; class Insecta; order Odonata; family Libellulidae; genus Pachydiplax; species Pachydiplax longipennis. The sequence continues at coordinate 27,959,619 of JAVFKF010000019.1, forward strand.
GATGAGCATCTATGGAAATTGTTTTAAATTTCCCTCAACCCTTTTTAAAGTTTCTACTTTTAAGAAATGCGATCTCTTCCAAGATATAATGGTATATTTAGCATCACATCCTTCAAAATTTCTCTAAAACGAATCCGCAAATTCAACTCACTGTTTTTAAAACGACTTTATTATACCTCATGGTGAGGATTTAAATTTTCATTTCGCAGGCTCTGACGTCTGTTTTTTAACACTCCCTATTTTCGGAGAGTGAATTCACGCGCAAAAAAATTGGGCGGATTTTCATCTGCGTAGTAAGCGGAAGTTTACCTTGGATAAAAATATTTTGAAAGGATCACTCGTGATTTGAATGAGACACTTCGACCAATTAGAGCAAAGACAGGTGCGATAATCATTGGCGGGATCAGTGGGCGTTAGCCCATCCCAATTCCCCTTCATGACTTAGCAAGACAAGTAGCATGTCAGGATATGATGACGAACTAGGGATAAAAATTGGACAGTGAGGAGTATCTAGGATTAAATTACATGTAGCGCACTGATCATAACCAATCAAAATTTTAAATGATAACTGGAGGTTAGCCAGGTAGTAGGTTACATGTATTTTGCACGAAAAATTTTGGAAAAATTCCAAGGAAGAATAGACGTGAAAAAAGTCCGACGGAACCGGTAATCGAACCCGGTTGATCTGGAAGGATAGCTCAACGGAAATCAATCGGGAAATCCGAGTTCGATTCTCGGTCCCGTCGGACTTTTTTCAAGTCTATTCTTCTCTGGAAATTGGATGTAAGTCCATAAGGGTACTGTCTAAAACCTCTCCCATCCCAAATCTTCATACTACCCTTTCAATTCACCAGCTCTTAGTTTTCCTGGGCACGAGAGACGCAAAAGGTAATAAGAAAATACATAATCATTGCAGGGGATGCATTTGCACTTGGATAGCTTAACGCTTCTAGAGTGAGCTGGAATGCGTTCCATTTTAACTAGGTTCAGGGGTGGTAAACCTTTCTTTATCAGAATACCATATGTACAATTAATATGCATGTAAACACAATTAGTTCACGTATGAAACCATCAGACCGCACTTGGATGACTTATTGAATTCAAATAGTTCGCCGCAGCGCAGAACGAAGAAAAACGATTTGATCTCTAAGTGAACTTAATCAGAGTATTTTCAATTCGTAATTACGGAAACTGGGAAGTAATTAAAATATGTGTGCGTCATTGTTTAAGGAAATTGAGGCAAGGCGGCGTGGTAGGTTTTCCCGTGTTTATTTTTCAGATAACGCGGATTTTCAAATTCTGATTAGCTCAGCATTAAAATTTATGCCATTAATGTGTCGCGAATTCTTGAGTTCGCGAATATTGAGGGTCCGGTTCACAGGTTCTCGTTTCTGTCTTTGCTTTAGTATCAGAATTGGGATCTATAAAAAATTCGCTACAAATTAGATATTATTCCTTGGACATCTCAGGTTTTGCAACGCCGTTGTCAAGGTAGTTTAAATTACAGTGCTATCAATGTATGATTTTCCTGTGCAATTTAGAAGTTGAATGAAGAGCATGTCGATCAAAGTTCTAACCCTTCAGGAGTCTAATTATTCTTCTCGACGAAATCTGAGATTGCACGTGAAAGTATAAAATATAATGAAGTGCACTAAGAAAAATATACAGTCCACAGAATACTCATTTGAGACGATTATGGTTTAGATGTCGGGTCAATCTAATTTAAGGTACAGAAACTTCACATTTACGTTTACAGCTCAGCTAAATTACTTAAGCAAAGGAAGAGTGATGGAGATATAAGGTTACGAAATTGGTGTTCATTCAAGCAGAATGATTATAGGATGGGAGCGGAGTTAATGAAAGGAAATGGCAAGGAGTCAGCAATTTATTAGGATGCCCAGTAAAGATGAATTAATCGGTAAGAGGATGGGATGGTGGAGAGATGATGAAGTATGTGAAACTTTGTCCAAATACCTTTGTCCAATGCCTCCTACTACTATCATTAACTATAAGCTAAGTATAACAGATAGGTAAACCTTTTATTGGAGACGTTTTACTTTAAACTTAATATATTAATAAAATTAAATTATTTAACTACAGTATGTGAGGATATACCTTTTCGTTTCATTATTATTAGGCTGACTAATAGAAAATCCCATGTTTACGAAAACTCTCAATGAGAAGAAGAGGGTGATAAACTCGCGAAGATTTTGATACTGTAAAACCTAACAATAGCTAAATCATAAAATCTTTCAAAATAATAATATTATTCGAAATAGAAAATAACTTAAAAGTACTTAAAAATCAATAATTAATGTTGAAACTGAAATAGAATTTTACAAATTAAGGCTGGGAAGATCCAGCCTCTCAAACGAAACCATAAGAAGCTACCGCACTCACAAGATGTTATATAAAGATGTAAAATGATAAATTCATAGAAAAGTGATGAAAAGGGATTATCAGTAATAGTAGCGTAAAATGGAAGTTAATCCCACATAATTTCAGTACACACACGATATTTCCATTTTCAGCCAGCAATGACTCCGACTTCTTAATCACCTCAATTGCATGGAAAGGTAATTGGCCATGTGCAGATTCAAGGTGGGAAATACATCGTTATTCATCCTTTATTGAATTTGAGGAAGGTCCAAGATTATTCATCTCAGTCTCCTTCGTTTGATGAACGTGCAAGTGTTTAAATAGCAGATATCCGTTTCCTATGCAGGAATGATTTATACAAAATGATTGCATTCACTGCTCAGATTTATAATTTACCACGATGAATTAGGATCAGACCTCAATTTATAGCCACCGTCCTCACGCCTCTGACATTGGCAGAGAGCGCTGAAGACCTTCAAATCATATGAGCGTATGGGAAAGATTTATAAGTAGTTGTTATACCACTATTCAGAAGTCAAATTATAATATTTACAATAGTACCCACAATACCCCACTACGAAACCCAGCGCGGTTTTTTGTTTTCATTTTTATTGTGAATATGTAAACTATGGCAGCTATTATTGTTTCACAGTTTAAACAAGTTAAGCGACTCTCTGAATTTTATTATCTTATGATATTAATTTATATATGCATACTCACCAAGGAAGAATTTACAATATGTGCTAGGTGTGTGATCTACGACTCTATGTTAACCTTGTAACTTGTCTTTTCTTATGAACTCTATCGAAAAGTATTAAAAGATCTCGTTTGCAGTCTATATACCTTAGAGATAGTAAACATTGCCAGTAAAAGAGAGAAACAACTTTGAGTTTGATTCTATTTGTTTTGAATGTATCCTGGGGAATACCACTCACGAGTTACGCGCGAGGGTGTGGTCTAAAGTACGTAGTCATATGTTAGAATGTTTTGCTTGGAAGTCTGATATTTGGGCTTAGCCTTGCGGCATCAATGAACCAGCAGTTTCTTTCCCATGATTTAGCTACAAAGTCGTTCAGTCCTTGAAGTGGATGTTTTATTGAATAGACAATTATTAATCTTTTCGAGTGAACTTTTAGATACTACTTCCAAAATCGCATCGCTTTATAGATTTGCAGAGTGCGATAACCCAGCAATGACGGACGTGATATTCAACAAGACTTTTCTGGATATCAAAGGAGGGGCTGATGGTTTGACTTTTTCAGTGAGGTGTAAGCATAAATCATATCTGACAAAATAAATTCACATATTTGACTTCAACATGCACTCTTGCTTAATAACTTATCGATTATATTTAATTTATTAAATATAGTATGTAAATATATTCATTTATTTTCATACGAATATTCTTTCATTAATAGAGATATAAGGGAATAGAATGATTTACCTGGAGAACTCATTCAAATGCCAGAAAACGCAAAAAATTCAAAACCAAGTTAAAAAATATTAGTAGTTGAACTAGTCAATAGTCATGCATATTATAATATGTATTACATTATAGTTGTTCATGCAATAATTAGTTAGTTTGCTTAAGTTATCAGACTATTAATTTACAATGTAGCACATCTGATGATGTGAAATTTTATTTAATAACTATGCGAAAATTTTAAACTTGAAAAAATTTAATTGTTTAGCATTACGTTTTTTAACCACGGTTTAAAGTTTGTATTTTTATAGTTTTGTAATTGTTTTGAATTGTCTGACGTACTGCCTTCGGGAGGTTTTTGGGGGAAAACCTCCCGATATGACTACCAACTGGCCTGGTGCCTACTAGTAGTCTAAAGTAAAATAAATAAATATATTGCATAATTAAAATTGGAATTAGAAATTTGCAAAAATTCCAAGATGAGGGAATCCGTCGGGCGTCTGTAGTTGATCATTTACATTTGTTCCTCTCAGTTGATCAATTTCCATTTTCCGCCCCGGATAAGTGCTGCAAGTCTGTCGCAGCAGTCGCTATTAACTATAGCTCCGCCCTCCTATTATGGAACTACGCGTTACAAGGGGTGTAACCGATGATTAGGATTATATTAACGGCAACGAAGGAAATGGGTATGCGTTTGCTGCGTCCGATTCCTCCATGGTAGGGGATGCAGAATCGACGGTTGCTAAGTCGACCATCTTCGTTGGGGTCCGATCGTTAAAATCCTTTCTCTCAGCACTGTCAAGGACCCAGCTTCACTGCCCATAACCCTTCTCATCCCCCTCACCGATGATGCTTCACCCCCTACTGCTCCAAATGGATCCAAGGACGAACCATGGCAGAGATCTCAATTTTTACCTTTTCTCGTCAAATGTTCCATGTAATTTTTCCTTGGGGTAAATTTAGACTTTTCTGGGAATGCAGGGGGGCGGTTCCTTAGGAGAAGTTTTGCGGATGGCTGCTCTGCGATATCCAGATGGCGTTACCAAGGGCAGGAGACGCTTCGCCAATCACTTCTACTCTACCGTGGACTCTGCGGATACGTTCTTTGTCTATCAGAATATTCTCGAGGATTACACTCTTCGAGTATCGCATCGTTTACGGGTTACCTATCCCACTTACTTTGTGACCGATTCTCTTACGTCTATCATAGGTCTATCATAGTATCATACTGCATATCTCTGAGTAAAAAAAAACAAATAGTAAAACCCGGTTATTAATGATTATTAATTTTATTAATAAATAAAGGTGACGAATCAATGATTAAAGTAATCCTTTAATTCAATTTCAAATTTGATTTATTAAATTAATAATTAAAGGAGATTAATCAAAGGGTGCAACGCCTATAGTCTATCAGACTAGGAAGATCCTTGTCGTGTCTTTAAATGCTCTTTAGTTAAAGGATCAGGATCAACAGAAAGTTGAGAGAAATCAACAGGAAGAGAAAGCGAAATTAGAAGAAGTATTTAACTAGAGAGAGGAGAATTCTATAATGAGGGCCTATTTTCTTTGCTTCATTTACTTATGTTATAGCACAATAAGTATATCTTCATGGATACTATAATTATAATAGGTTACAGGGGTAGTCAGATATGATAGATAGAATGAGGTACACAAGTGACAAACGGACACGCAGTTCTAGCTAATGGAGAAAATGTGAATCGAGAGGAAAGTTGCGTAATGAATATTTAAAATCAGCGTTTCAGGTTGGTATGAACGAGTGGATTGCTCGGAGGCATAATGACTAAGATGTTGTACGATGAGAATGTGAGTAATGCAAAAGAAGGAACTGAGAAGAAGCGGGAAGACTTTTGTGAATGAGATGCTTCTGAGAAGAAGTGTATGAAGTTTAAAGAGAAAAAGGGAATGGCCGAAAACAGATATGAATGAGTTTGAAGCGAAATATGTACGCAAGGATAGGAAAGTATGAACTCATATAGTGCATTGGAGAGAAAATATAATTTTTTTTTGGTATTTAAGTGATTATGTACATCAATTCATTAATTTTATGCATTATATTGTCCTTTGTGATGACAAATTACCCTGCAGTAGGTAGTTTCATTTCGTTTATAAAATGGTCGCTCAAAAAGTTCCTGAAATCAAGGTTTACTGCGTCTCTGAAATAGTTTTAGAATGAAATAAAACGAGCAATATTTTTGAAAACCAAGCATTGTTGCAAGCAAATAGTAATGAAAGATTCTAGGTGAAACTATAAAAATGCCAGTTAACATTTTCAACGACCATTCGGATGACAGATCTGTAGCGTTTAAACAAAGTATGAAGCAGGTCAACAAGTCACTTATTACACAAGGAAGAAAATTCGTTCATAATCCGCTCATAGGCGAGAATAGTTTGAATTTGAGATGTCATGAGTTGCTCAGTTTTCATTCCATATACGGATACAATTTTCTTTCATCGAAACATATTTGGAAAAGGTATGAAAGATTAGTGCAATATCTTCAGTTAGATAACCTTGATCTAGGCCATGGATGGCGAACCTTTTGCAGAAAAATTTCATATTTGATAAATACAAAGGACTCGCGTAACAATATGGTGTCAAACCAAACCAAAAAGATGGTGATAATACAATCACTTTGTAAAGTTCTACTGCAACAAAGTGATTGTAATACTTCCTGTAATGGAGTTCTACCAAGTAACGGCTAACTCAATTGATCATAGAAAAGATGGTGTTACGACCATCGTATTATGTATCTCACTATGTCAAAGATAGTACTGAGATGTCATAGTTGACGTAAATAATCATTACTACTGAAAAGAATCCACATTTATTCACCCTTGGCGTACACTGCTTAAGCAAACACTACATCAGAAATTGTAGTTAAACTCAATAATAGCTCTGATCGTTTCATACTATCTTCGCAACTAACCAAACTGAGATACATCTAAATTTAAGATATGTATCTCAGTACCTAAGGGAAATGAAAAGATATTTCATTCATCAAGATGTGGGAGCGAGATGATTTTTCTCAGATAACCTATTTTATTAGGACTACATTTTTTGCGGGGTATTCTGAAGTGAAGGACACCTCTAGAGTCCGCTATAATGTCCAATGTCGACCGGCTTCCTGAGCATCATACAACACGACCTACACAACTACCAACCCCATTCCAACTGGGGTCATTTTAGTTTTTCTTATTAACCGAATTCAAGGACGTAATTCAAAAATACTCGAGGATCGACAAACTTGAAGTCTAGAAGGGTACGGTTCTCAATATCCCCTCGAATTCTGAAATTGGCGAGTATGTTTTTCTTTGATTAAATGACAATACTTATAGTCACTTTCTAATGGTTGATCAAAATAAAATTACAACTAGTCCTAAGTTAAAAAACTCTGATACATTGTAAAGGCTCTTTCTTTGAAGGATAGAACCCAATAAGATGATTGGAAAAGAAAATTATTTTTGGTGGTAGTATTTTTAAGAGTTCGGCCTAAGGTCATTTCGTACGTATTCCCTCCGGTAATCGAAAATGGGACCGGTTTCACCCAGGTCAAACTCGTTGCCCACTTTGATGTCCGGGAGCCCGGGAAAAAGAAACCTGTGAAGTGTATGGGATCGTAGCTGCAATTTTAGTGATACCAACGCTATACGATATCAGCGACTGTTTCCTTCATTTAGCGACTTTTTCTGATACAGCTACATCTCACACTCTATCAAACATTTTTTTGTTACGTAGTCAGTCTTCATATACGCATATCGTAGTATGTTCGAATAGTATATAAATCATAATAAAATTCAAGGTAGTTGATCAAAGGCTAGAAATTCACATTAATTACTTAATTACTGTAATGCATGAAGTTGCTTAAAAACGAATTCAAATCGGTTGTATTTTTAACTACTTTCTAGCGAATTTTTTCAGAGATTAACAAATTATGAGATAAATTTTGTTTTTTTTTGAAAAATAAATAGAGATCTCCACCAAAAAAGGTCAATAAATGGAATTGGGGAGAAACTTCAAGTTTAATTCTCCTAAGCAGAAGTAACCCTAATGTGGAATTGAATACTTGGAATTAAATTCTACGTCTACGGTGAGTCTACGGTGGTAGTTGCAGTTATGATAGGGTAGTGGATCTAGTGGTCATTACATAAATTGTGACTGTTTTCAGAAGGAAAATTATTATAAAATTACGATACCTAAAGACTTTGTCCAAAAGTAACCATATTAAGCTTAAGAAGATTTTTTTAGAGATTTCAGCAAGTAAATGTTGTTATTCCATAGAAGAATTCTTAGAGAAAAAATATTTAATAATCAGCTCGTTCTCCAATTTACAGGCATCACAAATTCGACAGAGATTTTTTCATTATTATTAAAATATGGTGAAAAAAATATTTTTGAAGATTTTTGAGCAAACAGCAATTTGATCGTGACAAACAGATGGCTCAATAATCATTATCTAAGATTATACTGCTTTAAAAGAGCTTACTAAGCGAGATATCGGTTAGATTTTACTCGAATAGAGTAGTGAAGAACTATATGAAAAATAATACATTCAGGAATATGAAGGGTTAAATCAGAAACAGAATTAGGACGGGAGACGGCATACACTCATAGTAAATCTTACTCAGACGGATATTACCAATCGCGAGGGAACAAAAGTATTTTCTGTCTCCTCCATAAAAACCTAAAAGATTACTCAGTATTACACGATAAGAAGACGATGAAGTATCCAATTAAAAGTTGTTAAAATTCACGGAAAAATAATTATAAAAAAATCAACAAAAAAGGCCATAAAAAGAATGAGTGACGTGTGCTTTGTGCTGGAGAAAGAATAGAAGAAAAGGTCTGACGTAATAGATAATTTAACCCGGATCTCACAAATCAATTTTTTTCTGCTCTGGTATTGCAAAATTGCTATTAGAGCATCCGCCGGATAAATGGAAGATCCGGGTATGACGCCCGGCTATATTAGACTTATTTCAATTTTATCTAACTATTTTTACGCTCGAATTCACCCAAGGTTTGAAGGATTAGAATCCTCCAAAATTAAAACCCTAGGGTCCTCTATAGGTTGGAGTTTGGATACGCTGTAGATAAAATGCATTCTTGTAGACGTATGAGATTTATTCAAGCTGATTAAGATGTTCTACGTTTAGAGTAGTGCTTTAAACAGATTCGAGGAATAATTGCTCTATCGGTTTCGGTAGTAATATTTGTGTCCTTGTGCAGAATTCTGATTTTTTCACGCGCAGCGAAGCGCAGCAAGTCTTTTCTCGGACTGTTGACTACAGTGCTTTCCTTTTCACGATCACTATTGTATTAGTTTCGGATATTAATGCTTCTGTATAGACGACAATTTAAACGCTTACGTCGATTTAAGAGGACATTGCATAAATATTATTGACCAAATACTTCATTTAATACAACATCTGAGAGATGATAAATGAGTGGAATGAACATAATGGAGTTCTAGAAAGGCAATAAAAACCAACCTTCTTATTTTTGAGTATGCTCTGCGTCATATCTTCTAAGGAAGTAGCAAGAAGCAAAACGAAATATATAGAGGAACTTCAGGTATAACACCATTTACATTTCAGGCAATTCCGCAGCCAGGAATTTCTTAAAAATAAAAACCGAAAGTAATATAAAACTTCGACGATATGCGATTGATTATTATGTAAGGCAAAAATTTATTTTACGAAATTTTATCCAATCCAAAAAAATTTAAAATGAAAACAACTCATTTTTAGGGTATAATGAGATAGTCGGGAAATATGGAATAGTGGGTTAAAGTGAAGAAAAATAGCAGAATTTGGAAATTCACTCATTTAATGATCAAAATATAAAATATTTCTAAGTAGTAAGTCAATATGGTTCATGTCACTTGCCAAACACGCTAATACTGAATATATTCTCGAAAATAATTGAAATTATCTTTGGTCAAAGAGTTAGAAAGGGGGGTAGAATCTTAGAGAAATGCGAAAAGAGCTTGGTTGTGGAAGGAGATATGACAGCAACGGAGAACAGAGAGAAAAAGGAAGAAAATGGTAAAATAGAATACTTAGCTCAGTACAAAAAAACACCAAGAAAACCGATGAAAAGCTTTGAGGATTTCTATGACAAAGAAGAAAATAAGAAAGGTACCACTTGGTGAGAGGAGGGACATGAAATGGTGACTTGGCTCTTTAAGATGTAAAAAGGTAACTCTTTAGCCGTTGTTACAAGGAAAGGAAACAAGAAATAAGTGAAGCAATAGTGGAAGATCATAAGGAAAGAGAAAACGGAAAACGAAAATGAACGTAATGGGATGTATAATTCCAAAGCGGATGTGCGATGAAAATAATTACGTTGAGTAACGTTTGGAGTGACCTTTATATTGATGAGTGCTCTTGTGTCCTCAGTTTCACTCAGAATACGTGGCCAATCATATTTAACATAAAAAATCTCGAGATTTTAATTAATTTAGTAGCTATTTCGAAATGTGTATCCGCTTCTCTCGAACTTAATTGTTAAACATTTGATACTCTTGTGATACTCAACTTAGCTGAGCTCCTGATTTTATATTTTAATTTGATTCTCAACTGATTTCCATGACGAAAATAATCTTCCCCCTAAGACGGGATCGTCCTGCTTTTGAACTGTCTGTCCCGCAACTCACGTTATTCTAGGAATGTCCTTTATTTTAGCAGCGGAAAGAAATGTGATAATCTGCAGCATACTCAATTGATGATTTCCTTAAGTCGTCATACTGGTCACTAGCTACCAGATTTGGATGGAGTAGAATAACGTTGGCGGAAGAAATATACTGTTTTCCCAAACTGAGTACCTCTGAGATGAGGGGAGTTAAGTTAACTTAAGGGAGGAAACAAGGAAAAGGAGAACTTTTCCAAACAAAATATTTATTTCAAACGATCTCGGTTTCGACTCATAAAGTGATCATGTTCATCACCTGATGATGACTCCTCGAAAGCTTGGTCGTTTAAATGAATACTGTGGTCGATAAAAGTTTTTCATTTGCTTGTTCTTTCATAGAGTCCTACGAAGTCACAGTCCAAGTAGTGGATTCTTTTTATGAGGGGCTGAAGGAAGAAAAGAGCGGTGGGGAAGCTGTTAGGAAAGTATTCTTACTTACGCTATGTTAAGATGTATAAGAATAGTAAAAAAATGTAGTATATATATGATTGTGCTAACTAAGTTATGTTTTTTATAAAACATAAATGATGAAAGTTAAAATTATTTTTTTGTAGATTTTATAATGACTAGTCTTACACATAAATGTGAATTTTTGTACCAATAAGTATATTATTACTATTATAAAATGGGGAGAGAGTGGGACTGCTTGAAACCTTGAGTTGCTTCAGGGTAGTCATGCCTACCGCATGGGAGTGATCTATACCTAAGGTACATACATACTTGTTACTTCCCTCGAGGTATGGGATTTATCTCTGTGAATACATTGTTTATATCATTATTCCCTACCATTTTTAATGCTGGAATTTGCTTTATTGAGATACTATGAGAAATAAACCATTCAAAAATTTCAGAAATGTATGAATTTCTAAATAAGTAGTGTTCTTGTAATTACTCATCTGGTTATAATCATGCCTTCTTTCTTCTGTTTTAAAATCTACGCGAGACAGCCGTCTCTAGAACACTCTGGAAGGCGAGTTCCCACGGAGTCCCACTCAAAAAATTCAATATCTTATTTAGTTTCTTCCATTCGAAGAGAAACGATACTAGTACGCACATAACAACGGTTTGATGGCATGACGTATTCTTCCAAAGAGGTGGTAGGTTGAAAGAAAGTGGTAAGGGAAAGACTGGTGTAGAGGAAGCTGACAGCGACTATGTCCATCATTCTGTCACTGCAGATTCCACTCACAAAAACTTATCTCAAATGAGTTGAGGAAGGAGATGCGGAATTTCGCAAATAATTCTTCTTCCTGTTAGTTTTGCGCATGTGCCTCTCTCAAATGAACCGCCGACCTCTAAATCAAATCCTGAGCTGAAGAATTCTTTTCGAAGAAAAGCATTATCATGCACTTCACGGAAGAGCGACCATTTTAAACATGAAACCTGCATTTCTATACAATGAGCACGCATTGCTATTTACTTTTTGTTTCTAGAAAGGCTCTTTTAAGATGACGCGGGCAAAGTTTAATCTCAGATAAATCACGGGTATGAGTTTTTTAAGAAATGAAAGTAATCCTCTTGTCCACCGCTACTCTCTAATTGATATAGTATAGTCATAAAAAACTAGTTTCTAAACAAAAATAAAACCCCTTATGATGGATTGCAAAAGTAATAATAAAATTATCCACAACCGAGGCAGAAACTAAATAAATCCTACAGAACTATAAGAATTATAAGATTAAGAATATATTTAATCAGTAAAGTATTAGGTAAAACACGAGTGGAATAAAACTTACTTATAAATAAATAAATAACTATATGAAGGAAATAACATAAAACACATATTCTTCTACATATATAATATACTTTACATATTTTGTATATCAGAATTTTTTTACCTTTAGTTGTAGTTGCATAAATGAGGTAGTCGGTAGATGTGGAAACGGATTAAGAATAGAGACGATGAAAATAAAATAACACTCACTTATGTATTGTTACAAGAAAAAAGAATATTAAAAACTTCTTTCTCTCTATTACCTTTAAACATAGTACATAAGTAAAGTGGTGCTTGAGATTATAGAAAAAGAAACGGTTGATACGAGAAATGTAGCGTTACGCAAAAATAGACGACGTTGAAGTGATTAAATTACGAATGCAAACACGGAAGAAAATAATAGATCGTCATTAAGTCATATCTCTTCTGAGAAATTACTCAATTGAAGACGGTAGTCTTATCGATTAACTTGTCGCCAACATGCGAAAACTTCTGTACTTACAGCCAACTTGTTAGATGGTAGAAAAAGTTGGGCGTGCCTGAAGAGATATGTGAGTAAAGTGAATGCTGTTGGAATTGGCTAAAAGAGAACTTGTGGAAAAACGGGAGATAGGGTCAGTGATTAAAGAATGACCGTGGATTACGAGAAAAGCCACTTGATGTAAGAAAGGAGTGTTTTAAATTGATTTGAACTTTTAGAATGGTTAAGGGAATAAACTGGTGAATGAGAAGAATAATAATGATTACAAACGGGAGAGGAAGCCTGAGAAAAGTAGATTGAAAATAGATGTTGGTAAATAGCATAAATAATATAAGGGAGAATATAAAATATTCATACTTCTAAAGCGATATATGTAGCCTAAGACGGTAGATGCATCAGTCATATTACAATTTATGTACAAATTCCTCGAAAAAAAACCAAGAAAGTTTGCTCATACATATTACGATGTAAATGAATTCATCAATGCAAAAATATTTTATTGTATAACTAAGTTTGTAGGTATTCGCTTTTGTATATTTCCTAAACGTGTGAGTAAATTTGTTCCTTATAAAAACGGGACTGTTACGGGTATAAGAGGATCTACGGTCAGCCCAGCCAGCAACTCAGTTTGGGAACAAGAAAATGAACAACAGAGGCATCTAGTCAACTATAAATGAAATGCATGATTCCAAATCAAACAGAAAAAGTAGGGACTACAGTTGGACTCGCTCTCAATGTTAAGTAATTCAACATTACGAGTTATTCATGAGATAGCGTAATAGAAGAATGCGAAGTTGGAATAACGCCAGGGAAAAGCTTTCAACATTGGTTTTCCATGTCGTTCCGCTGTCAATACTAAACTATTCATATTCTTAAATAAAGAGACTTTTTCAGCTAAATATTTCTTCCGTAACATCACCTCTTACTTCCTATGTGGATTTCCTTTCATATTCGTACGGGAAATACCACCAGTGATCCCGAATGGAAATTTTCAAGATCAGTGTTTTGCAAAAGATCAAAACCATCCACTATGGGTAACTTTAGGAACGAATTTTTATAATTAGAGTCCCTTGGCTAAAGGACCACTTCCGGGCACCATTATTCACGTTTAAAGAAAGATAATAATTCTTTTTTGGGCTCCCTCCACGGTGAGATCCTCAGTCAGGGTCCATTGATTAATCCTTCCTGGTTTCATTGACTTCAAAACGATCTTAATACTTATCGAAAACGGGTACGCAAAACCAAAGGTCAATTAGAAACTGATGAAAATAACTTAGGCAGAAAATAAAATTGTAAGGAAAACTAAGCCTTTGTGTTACATTTCTAAACCCATTGTCGCGGAATATATTAATTAATATAATTTAGAAAATCAAAGGAAACAGTCGTTATTTAGTTACTCGTTAGTCGTCAGATTTATACATTTCAAAATATAGAATAGAAAAATCAGCATGGGGAGTAGGGAAACAAAAAGAAAATTTCATACTATACCGCAAAACCAATATTGACGTAGATTATCGGTGAATGGTGGATGTTTGTAAGTTATAACTGGAACAACTTGACCACATATTTACACATAATCTTTCTTATTTCATGGTGTGGTTTCGCATAGATTTCCAGTTAAGAAATTGATACCGAATGTTTCTTACTTATGTAATGTTCGTCTTTCGTAGAAAGTCTTTCTTTATCTCGATCATGAAGCTTCGTCAGCTATTTTACCAGAAAAATGACTCAAAGCTAAACATTCATTCCCCACAACTCCTTTGAGACTTGTTAAAGTCGTAGATTCTCGCTATCTGCAATGTGAGACCCTGAGTATCCACTGCTAGCGTATTTATTTTTCCTACTTACCGCGAAAATGAAATACTGACGTCATTAGACGAAGAGCGAAAATTCCTCGATATTGCGCAACAGTAATGGGAAGAGCAGGTTCAAGGCGACTCTTGGACATCTGTCTTCACCAGAAAATTGCTCACCAGATATTGACAGTATGTTGTTTTGTGCCTAACACAAGAATATTAAGAGTTAGATGGAAGAAAAGACAGGCAGGTCCTAATCGTTCCGAAAAAAACTTGAGTAATTAACTTGCCCCAAAAATGTTCCTTCACCCAGAGTTTCCAGATAAAAATGTTCTAATTGACACCCCAAAGTCATCTCAACTTGGCTAATGGCATATTAACTCATCGGTTAAACCTTTTCTAAATAAATTCCTAAAATTGGTTACTTAAACTTTTAGCGACAACGCTTAACAATACCTTCTTTATAAATCTGTTTACCTAATATTCTCTAAAGTTATCTTCTCGACGAGGGACAAGAAAAAATCCTTAATTCAGGCCGCAGGGGAAGACCAATCAAAGATGATTAGATTAAAGCGATTTATCAGTAAACTCGGAGACATTATTATTAAATTAGAGAAATTATTACTCGGATAACGTTATCATTATGATCTCCTTAGTCTGCCATTAAAAATCGGTCTATCTCAAAACTATGTTGTATCCAGTAATACACCAACTACTTTTTTACAATATTGAAATTTCATGTATCTGAAAGATTTTTGCTAGGTGATCGATTCCAGATCGTAAATCTCTTGAAGGTCGTAGGTAAAATTTAAATGAAAATTTACTAATACAGTACTAACAAAGAAAAAAGTAGTATAATGTATATCGCAACACATAATTGAGAGAAATTGATTATTCATGGAACTCAAAGGAGATAGTTAACGTTTAAAATTCCCATATTATACAATGAGCCTGTATTAGGCGTAACATTTATTAAACGGAAAACTTACTTATCTGGAAAAAATCACTGCCCAATAGATTCCGGTAAAAAATGTTAGTAACTTTATTTTCAAGTCATAAATACACTTTGTATCATCTTCACTTGAAGCTTCTAGAAAACAGACTTCGGTATGATGCTTCGGTGTGGTATTACGAATGGGCGTAATAACAAATTATTATTACAATCGATTCACAGTCACGAAAGACACGTGGAGGCACTTTTCTCTCGTGACGATACTCTGCACGAAAGGCCTTCGCCATTCCTTCTTTCATTCACGACACGATTGATGTGAATCGTGAGAGTTAGCTTATATTGCGTAAAAATAAATCGTTGAAATTACTGTAAAATAAATTTTAGTCATTAAACTTATAAATAATGGTATCTATTATCGAAAATCATCATTGTCATTATCGGATACACTATTAGATGACAAAAACAAGAATCTATGTTAAGTAAATTTTCTTATGGTGCTCTTCCAATTTTTTACGGCAATTATTTCTATATAAAGTTACGAGAAAAGGTCGGAACCGAAAAGAAAATTTTATTATATATGTCTTTGTTATGTTTCTTTAATAAGAATTTTTATTCTGTTTTCTTTCTTTTAGTTCTTACCTCTATTTCCTAAGGTCATTTTTACTAATTTAATTCTGCAAAGAAAAAATAGTCTGCAATCGATCAAAATGAACCTTACGTGCATTTCCTATGAAAACATTTTCGAGTCGTCAATGATGCGTATCCATGTAAATAGATCACAGAGGGCGCAATAATTTACCAATTAATAGCAAAATTCTAATGCAGAGATAGTAAGATCGTTTCGCAGCATGAATGCAACGAAATCGAAATGAAGAAGTAATTTGCAGTTACGTATACTGAAAGCTATTCTTTCCGTCTTATGAGACTTAAAGCACTACAATAAATGCAGCAAAGATTACGAATTTTTCAGCATCATTATCGGTTTAGAACAAAGGCGATATTTATTGGGAAAAAGGAAGTGGAATTATTCATGAAATTTTTAATGGACTATTTAGTGACGAGGACGTAATTGATTGCTATGCTGCAGGTACTTTATCTTAAACATCGTTACATGTAGTTTAAAGCATTACTTTAATAACCCTTTTTTAATCTTTTAACTATATAACTGTAAAATTAAATCTTCATTAGGTAACAGTGGCTGTCTTCAGACATCGCGTTTAAAAGTGTGTCAAATCAATTTCCTTTGTTTTGTTACCAAAGTTTTCCACCCGTTTCTCTCTTTGTTTTCTCGCATTGTGATGATGTATGTTAATCATTAAAAGCGGGAAACTCGGGAAGAATAGATACTCTTTTCAAGAACGAATAAAAAGTTCACTGCCAATCTACCGAACTGTTAGAAATACTCGTTCCTTAAGGAGATTACTTGTATTTGCAGCATTATATTGTATTATAATTCAGATCTCTTTGCATTCCTTGCGACTTGATTGATAGCTGCGGGCAAATGCACGGGTGCTGGTTCCGCAATCTGCTAATTTTCGTAGTGAAAGTAGGATTTCTATGAGTGACTTTCAAGGTCAGCCATGGAAAGGTCTCAGCCTTCACCTCCAAAGGCAGTGCCACGCCCGTTGAAGTCTCCACCACCGAAAAGGGGTGGATTTGGCCACAGGTGGAAAAGGGTAGTGCGAATTTCAGTCAGGTGGGGACCTGTTTTGTGGAGAACGCCAACGCAATTTTTTTGACGGCCAAGGACTCTCTTTTATAGCCAAAATCCTTATAGGGAGTTATTTTATCTGTTGCCTAATGAACCTGTCTCCACCGCACGCTTGTTGCTCTAACACAATCAAGTTAAATATAGTTGCTTCAAATTAGGCCATAATGATACTTCTACTACCGTGGTCGAGCTAATAAAATTGATGGGTTATGCTGGGTCGTGATGGGCGGGAGATGGAGATTATCCTTGTAATTGGGATTTGAGGGTTCGGTTGGTGGGTTCATGAAATTTTGGGATTCGGTTTGGTTGGGGTTAGGACAGGAACGGCCCGGGTTCGAGTCCCGGCCAAGTCACAATTTTTCACTTCTTGTATAACCTTGGGATAGTCGCACAACTTAATGTGCAAAGTAAAAATTATATTTCCATCGTTATCTACATTAATTTATTAAGCTAATTATTACATGGAGACAGCTGAAAATCAGGCAAATAATTATGAAGATATAAGAAAATGGGGAGGTCAGTCCTCAGACGCGCTTGCATAACAAACGGTTAATTATTACATGAATAATTTTCACGAAAAAACCTTCATGACGAAAGCAGAAACATTTGGTGGTATATAAGATTGCCATACGTCCTGCTGGGCCATAAATACCCTGACGAGTAAAGACGATAAATTAAAAATAAAATAATAAAATGCCATCTTGAAAAGTAGTAATGAAAGTAAGTATTTGAATATATAAGATAGGATAATGAAGAAAATTTATGTATGCGTTTAAAGCAAAAGAAATTGCTAGAATGATCTCATAAAAGAAGGAGGATTGTGAATAAAACTGTCAATGTGGTAACTCAAAAGTGATTAGAGTGATTGCTACACGTGTAATATATAAGAATAGATTTCCATTCAGTCACGCCTAATCATGCTGATCTTATTCTCTAACAATTTTCCAAGTTGGCGTTCGACCACTGACACAAGATAATCAAGGTTAAGAATAGAAAAACTTCATCAAAATGTAGTCCAATCAAATGAAGCTATTGTTAACATTCATTCTATCATTGCCACCATTGTGGGATCAATCATATGCACGAATGCTGCTTCCAATAAGTCAAGGGCATTACTTGATATAATCAAAGGTGGCAATCAACATTTCAGTCGGGGACTCCTTGCATTCACTTTAGTTGGCGCGAGATCCCTCTTGAAGAAATAAATTCCAAAACCCAAAAGAGGGAAGAATTTAAATTAGGGGAATAAAATGGTTTCAAGCTAAACATGCATTTATTCTTCTATATTCTATTATTTCTATTTATTTGTGTATTGGGAAAGTTTATCTGTCATGGTTACGATACACAAGAGGTGCTTTTCAATTTTTATTCAGGCGAAATTTTTAAGTGACACAAGAATTCTCCAGGTGCCGAACATCTTCCGATAAGATAGAAATATCGGAAGATATTCGGCGCTTGGAGAATTCCTTTGTCTCTTACTCATTGAACGCCGAGTTCCTTTTATCTTCTTTCAGAGAAATTTCTTGTAAAAATGAATCATAAACTCAATCATCTGATCTTTTCTCCTGTCTTGACAAAGTAGAGTTGAGAAGCGTAGCAATAGCTACTCCAATGATGTCTATCACTTGATATTTAATTATTTTTGATTCTACAACAGTTCATGTTCATAAATATATTTATATAGAAAAAACAATAGAAAACTTGGTAGAATTCGTCATCTCGGGACAGTTATAAGAGAGTAAAAAACAATTGTTGATTAATTCCGGAGATTAGATAATTACTTTAATATATATTCAATTTTGTATTCAAAAAATTCATTTTCAACATTTTTCAGCAAAGACTATTTCAAAACGTCTGCGTAAAAGTTTCCTCCGAAGTCTTCCCATATAAGTTACGCTCGCAATGAATGAGATAACCAAAGAAGAAAGGCACAGAAAAAAGGAATTTGGCGGAACGGAAACGATCTTTTCAACGGAATCCAGATGGCGTGTGCTTCGCAGTTGGAAAAGGGTTTCGTTTTTTGTCCTTTCCCATTAAAAACTTCGTTTTGCCGAGGAATAATTGAGTTTGGAAGCCGCCTTTTAATGCCTCTTATCCGTGATGACTCTGCAGAATTGTTCACGCTTAAAAACAAAACGAATCGAAAACTGGATTTAGATCGTGAAAAAATGGCTCGCAATTTATGTGGTGGCTTTGTGCCAAGCAAAAGACATTCGCGTAACTTTAAAACTCGAGAAATGGTGATAATTTTCTGAGAACGAGTTGGGTGCCTGTCGCAACTAAAAATCAACATAATGAAAATAGAGAGCACCTGTGCAAATCAGCGTTTATACGACCACTTCTGCATGATCACTCCTACTTATTATAATATCAATAATAACTTTATTTCGCTACTTTCATACGTATAATAAGATACGAGGGCGTTCAATATTAACTTGATCATTTTGTGTTGTCTCTATCGGCAATCACGATAATCCTTTGGCATTATTCATTGAAAGGCAACGCTATGAAAGCTGTAAGAATCATTTTTTAATCGATATATACTATATTTCAAATGTTGTTTATTGCATAGTTGATAGATTTTATCAGCACCATTCAATATGGGAATTTAGTTACTCATTTAGTCACTCATTACGTTATAATTTAATATCAATAACGGTCTTTAGAGAAATTTGCAGTCTTCTTGGTCACTTCAAATGAATTTAAAAAGAAATATATTTGTACGTACAAAAGGAGCATTTGCAGTTAAATTATTTTACATACAATTATAAAAATTAGGGGAGACACAATAAATTAGCTACAACTTATGAAATAAATTACCTTTAGCACAGAAATATTTTAAATGCAATGGCTTGAAATTAGGATGGCATAAAACGTGAAATGTAATCAAATCAAAGCGATGAACTACTTCTCTTAAAGTGATTTCAATTAGATCGACATTCAAAAACAGCCAGTAAAAATAAGTAAATTTATTAAATAAATTCAATCGATGACACCTTGTCTTTGTGGGAATTCATTGTAAGAAAACTTATGAAACAAATAAGCGTAAGTTTCACAGCTTAACTACTTTAATGTAGAGACTAACTCATAGTTTGAACTCGGTCGCTATAGTAAAGTATTTATTTATAAACTAATTTAGTTAAGAAATTACACTTAGTTATTCCATTGTACTTCCTAAATATATTGAATTTTATTGGCATAATTTACTTAATTTAATATTTCGTTTTCAAAAAATAAAGCAAAATTATCACCAAACAAATTAACAGAAGGAACAGTCATACGATTTTAACGTTTCTAAACGTTTCTATTGTGTCTATTTCTATACAAACCACATTACGATATTTAAGCATTGTATTACCTCTGACTGAGACGGTTACCTCACTAACTTACTATCTATAACCGATCATATATAAAATCCAAAATCACTCTGGAAATACGTATTCAAGAGGGCCAAATCAAGAGACCTCAGATGATAGATGATAAAACCTGAAGTTTGGAGCATTCAAAGCAATCAAGACTTAGCTAGATAAATTTTCCGATTGCCATTTAATTTCACACCAAAATATATACATCGTAAATCATTTCATAAGAATTTCCAGATCTCCTTTTGGTTAACTAAAATTTAACCCACTTACAAATACATTCTTTTGATCTCAAAGCAAAAAAAAAGAAATTCTTAGCATTACTTCACTCTCTTTGGTTTCTGTATTTCATTAATAATTATCCAATTTCATCTTTCTTTTACTGAAAAGAGGTTACATTAACTCTAAGAGAAATGCCAAAGGCCGTTTTCGTGAGAATCGAAATATCATCGCTCATTCTTCAACTTCAACCGTCATAAGAGTACCGACGAACAGTAGACTCGTTGATGTTTATTATCAATAAATAAAAAGATAGACAAATTAATAGATAGTGGTGGTATTTGTTATTATTTATGTATGTAGTGTATTAGTATATATTGGTGGATGAGTAATTTAGGTATCTCATAACGCGGGTGTTTAGATAGAGAGAGGGTTAAAAATGCACTGATAAAACCTTGAGGTAACTACTCCACACAGAAGAGCAATAAGTGAAAATGTTAGGCTTCCGACCCTCTATTAAAGAAACCTCATGTATTAAATATTCTGACAAAATACTTTTGTAGATGACTGCGCTCATATAAACTTACTTCACATATACGAAAAAGGCAATCCTCAATGGTTTACGATCCTCTGAGGTAGCTCGCAAAAATAGAGCGCTACACTTTTCTCTTGAATATTTATATATGCGTTCCAGAAATATGACTGCAAAAGTGACCATACCAAACTTTAAGCCTTATTTTATTCTTCAGAAAAACTTCCGATTCAAAAAGTCCTTAGTCATCGGCCCACGGATAGCTGAGCTTCGTTTACTATAGAGGGCAGCATCGTTATTTGCTCTTGAAAATATAAAATTTAGCACGTCATAAAATGATTCTTTGATTTCTTCTTACCTCTCCGGTTATGTCATAAAAGGAAGGGCAGAAAAATCTTGACGAGATCTGCATGTGAGGGAGGAAGGCCTTGAAGAATCCTCTCTGAGATCCACTTTCACTTTTACAGCGCACATCACTTTCCTCGTCGACATGTGCGCAATATCGCATCATTAATCTTCTGAAACAGCTCTGCAAAAATCGCGGTACATTTTTACCATAACCATGATTCTATAATACAAATTCAATATCATTCATCGAATCCATTCTAGTTTACATCATAGGTTACTCATTCGGAAGTACCCACGTAAGAATGAGCAGGAAAAAATAGTTACGTATTTGGCTCGATGTGAGGAACACCAAATAGTATATTCATAAGAAACGGAAATGAGAAGACACAATGAATATCTTTCCTCTTATAGAGAAAAATATTAAAAAAGCAATCCAACACACAAGAAGAATTATTTACAATGCAATGAGCTCAGAGAACTGAAAAAGTATTTTCAATTTTCGTCCTGTTATTTTTTAAACATATCACATGGTAGAATATGATAAAATCACAAATACGCAGATAGACAGAAAGTATTCTAAATACTACAAACATACTACATAAATAAAACATCGTATGGATATCAAATAATGTACACAGTAAATAATAATTAAAAGCATATGAAACGTCAAATAATATATACACAACATACGGAAATGATAAAAAGTGGATATATTTCCTGATATAGAAAAATCTTAAAAAACAATCCAAACAACATTAAAGAAGTATTTATAATAAAATGATACACTGAAAAAGCATTTAAAAATTTTTGTCCCGTCATTTTGTAAATGTATCATATGGTGGAATATAATAAAATCACAAATACAGAGTCAGACAAAGTATTCTAAATAGCAAAAACACACTACATAAATTAAATTAGTATCTGCCTGAAAGGCATCAGCCACTAGATCAATTTCATTCTCTCATCCTCTATCATTCATAACTAAAAGCGCAGAAGACAGAATGAGGCTCACTATGCAAGGTGAGGAGTGAGGTAGTTTGTACCTGCTTTCCTCAATGAATAGGAATGGTATAAGTAAACCAAATACACGGCATAATAATCTTATGAATGACGCGTTTCATATTATCAAAAAGGAATGAGAAAGATTAATATCTTTATTCATCATTAGTCATACTTCAATTTTTAAATCGTTCTGGTTTAGACTGAGATAAAATTAAATGAAATAAACATTTTCTTCTATCCTCTGCCAAAAGATAAATGAAGAATATATCATTCGTCAAGGCGTAGGCGGAATGACACCTTTCAATATACAGCAAAAACTTTGCAAGGCCAAAATCATTTGAATTCATGAAGCAAAAATTGAGAAATTCATATAGAAAAATTATAAAATAATTCATGAATTCTTGAGCTAAAAGAGCAAAAACTATGCAAATTCATTCTTGATATTGTCTTTCATTATCACTTTCACATTTGCTTTGCAAGTTATGAAGGTGATCTGGCAAATTATAAAACTCCGCTAGTATCACAACTTCCTCCTTTTTTAACGCAAAAATCTAAGTCTTTTCCACCTGCGCAATTAAATACTGTATTCCTAAGTACGAAACAACTTCTCATTCATTAATTAGAGAGGAAGGCTTCTCAGGCGGTAGATATGTTCTGCCGTTCTACTACTTTCTATCGAGATCATAGATATCGTGCTAGGATTCATCTGAATTTATTGCTGATCATACCCCGAGAAGTAGCGAAAATGCAGCTGTACTCCAATAATATCGCAGAAAAACACTTGGATGAATAAATTGTTTAAGAAGTAAGAAAATAAATACCGTATATATTCTTGTGTGGTTAGATCTCGAGTATAGCACGACCTCAGAATTATCAGAGCTTTTCCGTTGATTATTTTTGTTAATTTTCTATCCTTGGCCAAGTACAGGAGCTATCAATCTGTAAAAATCGAAACTCATTTCATTGAAATTATACATCGATGGTTAGGATCTACAAAACAGATTTTTTAGAATTAATCTCAAGAATCTCAAATAGCATCTTTCTCCTTTAACTATCTAGGAATCTTAAGATACATTAACGTTTAAAATTCGTCACACTTTTAGAATGTGTTATTTATTCACGATTTTGGCAAAATACTCCTTAGAGGTCCTTTATCTATTACCATAGGGGCTTTTTTATTTTCACGATGGGTATATCCTTATGGCTGGCAGACTTTTTCGTTTCTTCTAACCCTTCAAGTCTATTCTTGGAATCATCGTCTCCCCATGTAAGTATCTCTAAAAAATTACACAGTTTTGGATATACTCTGATTCATTCTTAATTTTTTAGAATACATAGTAATGCTAAATTTTCTAAAATAATTTTCAGTCTAGAATTTTTTATAAATTAGGACGTATCTAAAGATACATATGGGCCTTCATGACACTAAATGGTTTCTTTCTCCTCTAAACATTGAATTCAGCTTTGAACACGAAGAAATCATTCTCCCACAACTTATTTGCAGATATTCCTCTAAATTGAAGTTTTTCCAACTAATAAAGTTTATCATTTTTTCTCTACTTCAAATTCTATTTGATTCCAAGTTGAGTACTTTTTCTATGAATCAGTTTCTGACAACCAGTTTCTGACAACCAGTATCTGACAACCAGTTTCTGAGAATATCGTCGTAAGGCACTTTAAGAATGGGTATGATGTCCTTCTTACCACAGTATGGGGAGAGAGGAAGGAAAGATGGGTTAGGAAGTCGTTGTGGGTTGTGCATTCCTAGAATCTAGACACCCACTCCTTCCCTTTACTCATACGAAAATACTTTTTAGTTTTTATAGAACGATTCGAAAACTTACTAAATGATAACTCGAAGTCCAAACGAATATACTCGTAGATCAATCTACCATCGATCTACCAATTGTGTAGTTGTCGAGAGAATTCTTCTTGTAGTTAAGAAATGACATCCATTCTTTGTTATCTTTTAACCAGGACAGCTCTGATAGATGTCACCGGTGATAGTACAGAAATTTCAAATTGAATATTGTTAAAAATATCTATAAATCCATAGGTTGGTCTTCATTTTCCTCCCTAGTCTTGTTATTTTAAATGTATTTGTTTCTTTGGCATATTTTTTATGTTAATTTACTTTTCCTCCTTTTTGTTGTTTTAACCGATGAAAGTTACCAACCACGGACGTAGCTGGATCAGATGATAAATAACACATTTCTGCAATCAAATTTTGAAGAATTTTCTTTAGTTTATTAATATACACAAATGATGGAAATGAAATTTAACTTGGCGCATTAAGTTGTGCAACTAAACCCAAAGTTGTACGAGAAATTAAAAAGTGTAATTTGGTTGGTAAGGTTGGTGCCACTAAGTGGAGCACTACCTCCATGCTCATAGAAGCTCCCGATTATCATTATGTATTAATATATATTAAGTCTCTTTTATTGAATTAGACCCCTCCATTACACCACTATATATGTAACATAGAGAAAAATAACCAAAAAATATTTTCTTCGATTTTTCAATTTAAATATGTATATAAATCATGCTCAATCGCGTGAGTACGAATGCGTGTTGTGCACTCGTAAACACGGCACTAAATCGTGTCGAATCGCACATAAGTTTTGCATCTTCGTACGTTTCAAAGGTTGAAAGAGCTCGTCCTTGATCTCATTGCGGCGATTTGAAAGTAATGGCAAGTTTTCGCGGGACTTGAAAAATATTCTTTCGGCATCTAATCATGCACTTTGGTTGAGAAATAAGAGGCAATTGAGTGAAACAGTCTTATCTCGGCGATAACGAGGGAGCGACGAATGTAAACGAGTGGTTTCAGAGGTGCGATCGAGGACTGGAAGGAACGGAGGGTGAAGGTGCGCTTTCCGTCCGGGCAAGGTCAAGGGAAGATGAATGCACTGGGTTGCGGACATTTCAGGGGCCAAATGATGTCATAGCAAGGTGGAGGTCATAGCTGAGGACCTTTTTTTCTTTTTCCAGAATGTTACATGTGGTACCAGGGCCGTATCCACACATGGGAAAGCAGGGCAGTCGCCCGGGGCACTGTTTTGAGGAGCCTATGACGCTAGTAGTTAACGTTTTTAGTTCCTTCCTCTTACATCCCATGTAATTTCACTACTCTACGGGAAACTGGAATTTTGGAGGTTTGAATGAAACACCCTGTATATTTCGTTAGTTTTAATTTTAAGTGATAATGGTTGAAGTAATAATATTGAGATAATGTTAGTAATTGTTAATTGAAAGCATATACAAAGAAGGTGTCAAAATGAATCATAGCCCGGATCGCCAATTCACTTCGACTGACCTATATACTAGTAGTATGAAACCATTAGTGGCACTTGAAAGGTAATATACATACATTCAAATAGTAGTTCAACATCGTATGAAAACAAAAGCAATCGCTACGTTAACTCAGAAAATTTTGTACATCATTTTCAATTGAAGCAATGGAAGAGATTGGGAAAAATTATTCGAATGAGTGTATTTTTATTTCATGAAGAGAGAAATGTACAAAATTGAACGACCAAAGAAGTCCCATCTGCAATGTAGGGCAAAATAGGGGAACAAATTCGCATCAGATGACAGCGTGTGAAACCTTCTCACCGCACTTAAATTGCGGGTTGTCTGTAAGTAAACTGTGCAACTTCTTAAGTATTTCAGGCAGGGCATCAATTTGTATTGTTTTCGTTTCTGTGTATGCTCCGGTACAATGAAAACATTAAATTTTGGTTCAGCTCCGGTTTCACTCCGCTAGTCGCTATCGGATAGGTTCGAAACAGTTTTTCCGCTCCCAGTATTGAATATTTTAATCCCGTTGTCGTTAATTGTCATTCGTGTAATCGTGGAATAAAAATTGTGTGACTGAAGTGAAAAAAATAAGATATGAGATCAGTAATTGAATTTAGATGGTAAGCTTGTATTTTAGCTGGTCACTATACAAATTAAAGTCATATTTACTGATAATTACTATTAATATAATAAATAATGAGTTGATGAAAAGAAGTGATCTACCATAAAGTACGGCCTGTAGTTCGCGGACTCTACATATGTACAGCTGTGGCACGTAAAATAAACTATAGAAGTTTCCTTTTCTTTTTTAAAGTATAAAGCATTTATATAGACATTTAAAGAGCCAAGAAGCTCTTACTATTTTGTTTTCTGATGCAAAAGAATTACAATTTTAATATCCCGGTTATAACGCGCTCTTTTATCAACGCGATTTTCACTCGCTCCCCTGAAAAGCATCAAGAAAAATTCAATGAATTCATTCTATGAAAGAAAGATCAGTAATGGGATGGAATTTATTGTAACAAGCGCCCCCTCTAGTTGAGTTCAGTGCCTGAAGAGGACAGTATTGTCCACTTTGAAATTCACAGCTCTAAGTAGTAATTATATTTCCTCTTTTGTACTAAGCTCTAAGGGTGGTAACACTGCTTCTTTGACTCGAAAGGGTGAGATCATACCTTCTTTGACTCGAAGGGTGAGAGGGTTTCCCATCGCACAACTGCCCTTAGGCCATTGCTTTCAATCGCAGCAATTGCGGAGAACCATTTTCATACAATTTACCGGTAAACTGTTCAATTACTCGAATCTGCAATCTGATCCTTTCGATATCCAAATGGCCTATCCTTTCTCTTAGAAGTTTTGCTATTCATATTCTTAGATGTACCAAATTTGAAGGTCATGCTTTTATTATCACGCAGCCCATATTTTAAGTATACCTTTCCCGAAAATTATCATAGGTCAAGAGTCAAGTCAATTATCAAGAATCAAGTGCGAGTCATGCATTATTTTGAATGCGAAAATATTTCCTGAAGTCATAATTAAACCTCTAAATAGAGCCACCAGAATACCAGAATATTTACTGTAATTATAATGATCCCGAAAAAACCATGATTTTCATTTTCATCTGTAAAATGCTCTGTTATTATATCTAATTTTTAGCCTTCATACCCGTCGTTCGAAGCCTAAAACCAGGGAATCGAATCGGAAGATAATCGAAAAAAAAAACACTGGAAAAACTCAATTTTTACAAAAAATCAAAGAACTAAATCACTGAACCTAAGCCTGGAACCCCGTTCTATTGCGGTAGTTACAGTTAACTTAGTACAGCTGTAGCTATATTAACTAATTATATGAAACAGTAACTTACATCACGCTAATTAACATTTATATTTGATTTTCATACTTATATTATCATCAAATTTTATTCTAATATTCAATTAAAATAAGAAGTTTGAGGTATAAATGTAATGCTGCTAAAAACATTCAGATGAATAGTATAATTTAATACTCAGTGCGATAAAAACTGTTGTAACTGGTTAGACATTGGCTTCCGGAGCCAAACCGGAACCAAAATTTAGCGTTTATATTAAATCAAAGCGGAAACCGGAAATAAAATTATTGTGGTTCAAGGAATTGCTATAGCAACATTGAACGCTAATAAACTTCCTGATAAATTCAGAGATAAAATAGGAGGTAAAAGTATCCGCAATTTATTCTTTTCATTGAGTAATGATGGATTGTTCCGCTTAATCATAGAATATCACGCAGAGGCTAAGCATATTGAGGTTAGAGGGATGCTAATTGGAAGAGAGGCCTAACTACGCCTGATATATGAAGTGATAATACTATTTATTGTAACAAGTATTACGAGAGATTGGAGACAAGTATTTTTCTGATAAAATAATAATAATACCTGAAGTTAAACATGCTATTTTACTATTATCTATACCCAAGAACACTTTTCCATTCATATTTTACTTAAGGTCAGACGCGATGGATATCTGAAATATTTTTATTAAATTATTTTCTCAATAGAATTATATATACTATGATATATTACCCCGAATAAGTTGTAACATAATGAGTATGTGCAGATCCTTTTAAGTAAAGATGTTTATTTAATATCGAGATCAAATAGAGGTGTCTTGACTTTGATTGACGTTTTTTTAGTTTCTTTATAATGTTCATAGGTTTCTCGTCCTTTGGTGACTACTATTTGATGTCATTATGGTTAAGACGTTCACTGTTATGGTACGCCCATAGTTGTTGCCCACTGTTACGAATGTAACAAATTCATTGCTGCTATTCTGCCTATGTCAGTGTAATCATCAGTGTTGTCACTTACGTAAGTGCAGAGAGTATATCTCATGTATCTTCTTATGTTTTTGTCGTTGTGCTGTGCTATAGATAGACACTCTTAATTTACCACATTTGAAACGATGGAAACTTATTATTATCGCCGTATTCTATTGTATTCGGGGTGAGTTTATTGGCAAGACGGAGAAATATTTTCATCTTTTCGATGTTGTAATACTTATAAATGCTCTAAGGATAACTGGAGAAAAAAGACGGTTTCTGCAGATTTTGAACACTTAGAGATGAACTTTTTGGCTATGTTATGTCCCATTAGTATTTATTTAATTCTGCAGGAAAGGTTACTTGAGGGCAAGAGGATTGGAAGAAGACTAAGACTCCAACACATGCAAGAAATAATTAGGTACGTGAATTGCAGTTCATACACAGAAATGAAGAGTAAGGACGATCGAAATGGAGAGCTGCTGTAAACTAATCAAAGAACTGAAGAAAGCAGATAGAAGAATAGTTCATCATCGAAGGCAGTGGTTACCAAGCTTTTTTTGAGCCACCAGTTGGTTTAGAGTTAGAGTTTTTCGAGTTAGATAAACTTATATCCAACGCCCCAACCACAGTGGCCAGAACAATCTCCTATGAACAGAGCCCGGCCTCGTGTAAAGACTACTCTAGTCTTTCCAGAATGGCTTGAAATCCACAGTCCCCCTACAACCACCCTCTTTCTATTCCTCTAGATAAGTTCACCGCTCTCCGGAGGGCGGTATCGCCCACTTTGGGAACAGCCAATCTAGGGTTATTAATCTGAAGATAGGTTTGAAGCAGCTTTCAAGGCCAATCCTTCTCAGATGAAATATTATAGTTATCAGACAGAGAAACAACGGAAACTACATACATAACCTTTCTTCTTCTGCTCAAGTATCCCTGTCATAAGAAAAGGATACGAGATATATATAGCAGTAATATATCTTCTACATTAAACCTGCAGACAGTTAGCATTGGTTCAATGAAAGAATTAAACGGTTCAAGAATTCCGCAAACTCAACTCAACCAATCTTAACTTTTCTGATGATGGAACTGGGTTACGTTACGAATGTGTGCATGCAGTGAAATGTCTCTTTTCAAGCATAATGCATGTTGTACCCCAGCATTTCACCCGATGCAAAGCAGCAAGAGCAGTACCGAATATAAAACGAGATCTCGCATATCTTTACCCTGTTTCGCAAAGTCTTGAATAAAAGGCACCAGATGAGTTACGTGTGGTTCTTTGCTCGCGGGGTCGTAAACTCGGATGGGGTAAATGTCACCCCCGAGGAATTGTGCAAGACTCCGTCTTAAAAAGGCTTGTTTTTGGGACCACGATGATATAGATGGAAATGGTGTGGGGCGAAGTGATAAACGAGCGTTGATTGGGAAAGTGTCCGTGTTCATCAGAGCGGAAATATCGACGGGCAGATGGAAATTCGCGAGGCCACGAGCGAACCTCTGCACGATTCTGCAATCACTCCCAATCTCCACTCCACATCTCACCATCGCCTCCATTCTCTGCCCATTCGCACTTATCCTTCGATCCGCACTGCGAAATTGCACAAAGAATTGAGCCTAGATAGTGCAACTGCATTGCGTGGGCTGAATATTTCGTAGATGAGATATGTTCATACATAAACAATACGCAGAAATCATGGGGAATCGTTTTTCATCGGAAGGCCGCATTTATGCACATACGATTTGGGTTCATAAGTAAATACCAGGCCGCGTTTCAGAAGCGTATTGCTGATATTCAATTATAATAAAAAAAGACTTTATTTAGGGCGAGATTGAGACTATAAAGTCTCTTCTTACATCTAACCCTTCGTCATATAAGTTTAAAAAAATAGATAGCTTGAAAAACAGAACAGAGAAGAAGACTAATTTGTGGACTTAAAAATCTAAGCTAAGTGCTTAGGAAAAAAAATCCACTGCAGGAAAACACCCTCAAGAAGGGGGGTGTGAAAAACCAGCGAAACCTACAGATGGGAAAGCTAAGATTAGGGAAATCACATAAAAACAGATTATAAAACACAAGAAGACATACCAAAAATATACAAAACAAAAAAGAATAAAAAGTTACATATATACATTCAGTGTCGTTATGATGCATAGTTATATTAAAATGATAATAGGAAGAAAAAATTTTGAAAAAAACAAAAAATAATACTAAAAATTAAAAGAATTACAGACTTAGATTATAGAATTACGCTAACATTGAAACTGTATTGAGGAAAACGACGGCAGCAGCTAGTTAAAATGATATTATTTTCCAATTCATTTTTGCCTGAAGTGATATATGAGATTGGGAAACGTAATTAGTAAAATTCGTACATTATTTTCATGAAGTGGTAAAAGAGCTGCACTGAACGCCTAAAAAGTCCGCTAACGGGCGAAAGGCCGCAGGTTTTACACCTTTAGATCACATAAATGGTGTGAATTCGAAGAACGCTTACGCAGCTTGTTTTGAAAGAACATGTATTGCCGATAAGTTCCAAAATATGAAATTATCGGGTGGCCAACTGAAAATCAGCCTCCTCATTCCCCACCACAATATCATACATTATAATGTGAGATACATTATAATAAAGTTCATGTGAAAGCGGTCCCGGGTTCGACTCTAGGTGGGAACCCACGTGTGAAATCCGCTCCGCTGTCGAAGCTTTTTTAACAATAATGCTACAATATGGTCCATATTTATTGGATAATGCCACATCGTATCTTTCAATATACATTATTTTAAGACAATTTATTAGTGACTATCAAGTTTGCACGGTTGATGATTGG
This sequence comes from Pachydiplax longipennis, assembly GCA_036926295.1. Classification (NCBI taxonomy): domain Eukaryota; kingdom Metazoa; phylum Arthropoda; class Insecta; order Odonata; family Libellulidae; genus Pachydiplax; species Pachydiplax longipennis. Next base: position 27,991,166 of record JAVFKF010000019.1, read on the forward strand.
TAGTAATATTTCATTATTATATTTATCGATTTCATGCATGACAGACTTAGGTCATCCCTCCTACCACTGGCTAACTAAAGTCCAGAAGAGGAAATGAGACCTACTAGGCAAGATGAGGAGTGAAGTATTCCTTCTGCATCGCCCATCACCTACCTTCGTAGTATACAAGCTATCACACCCATGAGCAATATGAGGCGTGAGTTAATGAAAGGTACTTCCTTCTCTATAATATACCAAAATACGAATCGAAAATTTTCATCATTCATCAACATACGATGATATAATCATGTAGATAAGTAATAAAAGGCGGCTAATTTACTGGTTCTGGCAGTGAGCAACTCCACGGGCAAGGATCCGTAATAAATTAGTTGCAAAAGATTTGCAACAATAAAGTAATAAAAATAAGAATCAGCAAGGCTATATATGGCGAGAGACCCAGATACAGAAAATATCCCTCTATATCAGGGGTGGGGATTTTTTTCTTAAGAAGGACATAGTTACAATTCGGCCGCCTAAGATAGTTGTAAAACCATCTGACCGTTCTCGAGTAGCGTGTTGTCTGCATTCAGATAGCTTAACATTGACATTGTATATCATAATGTTTAAAAATTAGGCTTGCTTTGACTTAGGAATTTTTTATTGTATGCATCGTTGCATTAGATCGCAGATCTACTTGTTGTAAACAAAGAGAAAATAGATTATGACGGAATTATTTCATTTGACAACTATTAATTGCCTTTTTATTAAATATCAAAATAAAAAACTATTCCCCTCAAATTAATATTAGAAGACAAAGAAATATTTCAGTTACAGATATTATCAATATGACGTGATTTTCGTGGCAGAAAGTAAGTTGGATGTATCAGAAGAGTACCATCAGCGATGAGGAGGCGCTAAATTAAGCTTTCATCAGTAAGGTATTTATGGATTTCTTCAACAGTACAGCTCTTGACAGCAGTGAAAAAAATAACGACTGTTGCACACAAGGTAGCGTAAAGTGGAAATAATCGACCTCTACATTGTCAAAATGTAAATACGTCAAAAATCAAGACTGTGAATTAAGATTTCGCATTGTGATTCAGCCTAAATGAGACAACGCATATCAAGCAGGTACTGAATGCAGTATCACTAATAATGCCAGCTGAAAAACATTCAAACAAAACTTAACTAAACGATTTCGCCCCTTTTGCAACACCAAAGGAAAATTTATTTTATGAGACATATTGTCGTGTTTTATTTTTCATAATTACAATGCAAGCAGAGTGACAATTTCGAAAACAGCCGAAGGGGGAAGCTGACCTGAATTCCCAGCGGCCATCATTGGCGCCATGTTATTATTCCTTAGCTCTTAATTTGTGTCAGTAAAATTCAACATTTCTCCTTCCAAGAACGATGATAAAAATAATCAAACATAGCGGCTGCGACTTCGTGAAAGTACGGGCTGCGACTCACACGGTTTTAAATTTTCACGAAGGAATTGGCCGATTAAGAATGACAACGAAAAATCTTTGGGCTGGATCTCCGAGGAGAAATCACGTTAAACTCAAATTCTACAGAGAGCACGATTTCTGTTTTTACGAGCTCCTTTTGAACATTGACATCTTTATCTTAGAGAGTTCGAGCTATTTCCCGAATTCTGAGAGCTATTGTGTAGCTATACTATTGATTGTCCAAGGGCGATTGCCCTATATATTTACTATATTTATATCCGCCGTGCATTAAGTATAATGTTTAAGTCAAGGAATAAAGATATCCCAGAAGTTTATACTTTTTAATGGATTGTTATCTCGTGGACAAGCAATAGACATACAGCCTCCTCTCGCATTTCCTATTGGTGTTATCTAAATGTTATCTGTTTTAATACTAGGACATTTTAGTTTCGTCGCTCTCTTCAACATGATGGTCAATGACAGGGGCGGAAAACCTTTTCTTTCTGGAATTTCGCAAGCATTATTCGACCACATAAGAAACACGAAACGTCAGGCTGCGCTTGAAGAGGTATTATATTATTAAAAAATTGTTCGCACAATATTTATTATTTTTTTCACATGACTTAATAATCAAGAATGAGAAGTAAAAATCACTCAAATGGGTGTTTCAAATTATTCAAATGGGTGTTTGTTTCTGGAAATTATGAAAAAGCCATCATCTACTCCCGAAGAAACGTAGGTTCCTTAACTCACGGAATAGTATTGATATGGTGCAAAATGAAAAATTGTGATTTTGTTAATGACTAAAGGTTGTTGTTGGATGATAAACTTCTGTGCGAATCTTTTGGTTCCTTATGATGCATTCGTTTACTTTAATTATTATCTAAAGAATATACAATACTTAGATGGTAAAAGGCAGTAGTTAAAATAAACATAAAATACAAATACAGTGTAATTCCTCTTGAATGACTTCACATTAACTGGTCGATGGAAAAACCAGATATTTACTAGATATTTCTTACAACGGATGTTTAGGTAGAAACGCGCAATATGGTTCTTATTTATACATTCTATTCTCCAAGAATTATTTAGCACATTAGATTAGTAAATGAAAAGATTCTGCATACCACAATTTTGAAGGTGAAAAATGAGGAAATCCTAGAGGTGTTATAAAACTGACTCCAAACTTGTTTGGAAAAATATTGTTTCTCAGTTTTACATATTATTATGTATGAATAAATAAGGGGGATAAAAGTGCATTTCTCGACTTATTTCATTCCTAATACCTTAAAAAATATTTTTCAAGTGAAAGTATTCTTGTATACTTTGGATTAACGGTCAAAAAAGCAAGTAGCCAGCTGTGTAGTCCCGAGATGGCCGGTTAAGAAGGTATAAATTATAACTTTTCTCGACCTTACATTACCATATAACTATCAATTACTAATATATAAGGTATTATTGCTAGCAAGAGAGTGAGCAAATAGATTTTTGGCAATTCACTCAAAGGGGAAAGCCAAAGTTTATCTCACCGAAGCAAAAGGAAAAGTAAACAACGAATCATTTTCTCCGGCTGATTCCGCCGCGCCCACTCTCTTCCGGTTTAACATTTTTAAAGAGGGAATTCCCCAGAAGATGGAGATTAAATGGACTGCCTTTATTTACAGCCACGTTCGATTGCCTTTTACTGAAACGTCGTAGTTTCCGATCCATTTACAGGATTGAAAATTCTCCTATTTTTACGAGTTAGCGTCGAGTCATTTCCAAATAGGTCAATGCTCTATTAGTTTTGTCATCTTGAACTGTATTACCAGGATTGATTTTCATCCAATTTTCATTAATATGTTAACAAAATTAATACTTATACCCTAATATGCTAAATAATGTTTTTATATTGTCTAGAAAGTTAGTTGGGTCGATAGAAAAACGAACGAGGAGGTTCTAGAGATGGTTGGGGAGAAAAGAGCAATGGTTGAAGTAATTAGAAATAGACAAAGGAAATGGGTGGGTCAAATATTGAGAGGGGAGGGATTGTTGAAGTAAGTGATCGAGGGAAGAATGCTAGAGAAAAGACGTCAAATATTGAGAGGGGAGGTATTGTTGAAGTAAGTGATCGAGGGAAGAATGCTAGAGAAAAGACAGAGGGGAAGACAAAGACAAAAGTTATTAGACGAATTAAGGGGTGGGATAAGTTACTGGGAATTGAAGGAGAGAGAATTAAATAGGGAATGTGGGGGCACATGAACCTACGGAAAGGTAGAACACTATATTTATTAGACATAATGCATATAATGCTTATATTCTAATATGTATCGTACATTTCAATAGCTTTGGTGACAGTTATCATATTTTTCTTCTATATTGCAATCTTTCTTTCTCCCTTTTTTTCTTAAATATAGTATTAGTATTTTTTAAAGTACTTCGACAGCTAAAATCATATCACACCTGGTCCCCTTCGGGATTTGAACCCGGGACCGCTGCCATCAAAGGCGAACGCGCTGCCTACTTGGCTTTCCGGGTGCCTCTTAAATTTTTCGCAAGTTTACCACATCTTTTTATAAGTGTTGGTAGTATTAGTATTAATTTTATTGGAGCTCCGGCAGCTACGGCCGTTTGTACCTGTTAATGATTTGAGATTATACATATGGGATGTTTGTATATGTGGCAATATTATTATTTTTACTATAATTTGCTAGAGATTAAAATAAGTCAGGTCAGCCCCAAGCATTGCTAATTAACCCTCTCACACCCAAATTAAATATTAAAACTCCCAAGTAACATCATTATATACCACAAACAGAGTCAAGTTACGCTTATGGCAACAAAGAAGACCAAATTCAGCATTCAGCAAATATATGTACACAATGTAAAGTTTAGGAATAAATATGTATATCTAATTACAAAATTAATTATAATTTATTAAAGTTTTTCAAAATATTAAAAACATTGTTTTTATTATTAGTATTAATACTATGGTTAAATGTGCTTGGACGAATCAAATCCGGAACTGACAAGTTGTGAGTTCGTGTAAAACAAACACGCTGCCCACTTAGCTATCCTTGAGCTCAAGCATTCCTTTAAAAATAAGCAAAGATATTGACACACAAAGTAATAAAATAAAGTTCCTGTTACTTGAGGAAAATGCTGAAAGGAGATATTGAACGTAAAGAGGTGCGGCTAAGTAAATTCCCAAGGAAAAATGGACATGAAAAATGGCAGACAGGACCAAACCCAATCGATCCCAAACCCGGATTCTGTCTTGAAGTTTAACAAAAAGCCCTATATTTTTGAAGAAATGTGAATCCCTGGAAACTGCATCGGAGTCTTATCTTAGTACTGAGAGTAGATTTACTCTCATCCTAAGCATATTTGGTACTCATTGTATGTCCTTTATGAATTCCAGGAGAATGTGCTGAATGCTGAGGGCAGAGTTGCATTCCTCGAAGTGGGGTGGAATCTTCTCTTCTGCTAAGAGATAGCTGTGTGCTTTATGGGCGTTTTCTTTCGGTGGAAGCATTTATTGTGTGTTCACATAAGATCACAGAGTTTTTTCCTTCCTTAAAACTGTTGATTTTTTATTATCTTTTACCTTACACTTTCATCTCCATACTTTCAATGCTTAGTTAAAACCCTTATTACAGTAAATGTATTTTGTACCTATTTTTAGCAATTTATTTTAGCTTTCTAGTCTGTTGTGTAATTAAGTCTTTTATGTATTTATGCATGTTTATGTTCGAAAGAGCAATTGCTGCACGTTCATTCCAAAGGACCAGTTTTGAAAGATTTGATATCCAGCCATTCCGATCGGTTTAAGTACCATTCGAATTTTTATTCGGTCATCGACATTCCTTGAGTAGAATATGCACTGCTTGTGGATTGTCTTCACTCGAATTTCCGAGTTCAACTGTTTGACAAATTTTCATTATTTAGCAAAGTAAAACAGTAAACGTAAATAATTGAGGAAATTATAGAGGATATGATGAGCAACTGGGATCCGCATGAGGATTCTATGAGGCAGCAGAGTAAAATTTGGTTCTATCCTGATACCTTCTACCATTAGCAACAAAAAGCATTAGGGAAGGAATGAACAAACGTGGCAAGGGGATGAGTGAGGTAGTTTACCAAGCACAGTGCTTCTCTAAATAACATTTTTCGTAGCATTAAATAGATGCAATTATTGAGCGTCATACATGACTCAGTTGTTTCATAGGATATTATCTCATCATGAAAAAGACTTGGATAAAAGTCTATGAAACATGCATTTCCTCCTTTTCAGAACAAAATGATGAGAGAAAGAGTTTCCATTCATCCATAATATGGTACATACATGTAGCATGTCACTGTATGAGGATTACTGAGTAAAAGACGATAAAGTTCAGAGAAAAGTGATACGCCATGGATAATAAACGATTACAAGCAGTGGTATTGGGATGTGTATGAATCTTAGTACACAGAAAAGAAAGGAAAAGATAAGATAAATTGAGTAAATGTGGGGATACAGCGGGCTTTGGTAGTTGGGAAGGTTTGAAGTTTTTAATTCAGATGAAAAGAAAGAGTGTTGTAAGAAATAATGCAAGCAACTTAAGCTTTACTGAGATACAAATTGACAACTTGATTGTAAAATTTGACAATATTTTAATAAAATGACGATAGTTAAAATATTCTTTGCAAAATCCCCTTGAATATAAAATAACGCTAGTTTCTCCATCCTCCCACATTTTAAATTGCATGACAAAAATCCTTTATTCAGTATTACTGTTTATAAATACAATACCTTCGCGCTATAAAGACCCACACGAGGGAGAAAAGTCTTGAAGTTCATTGATATTCTTACGTAGTCCAGCAAAATTTTTCCTTTACTCTCTGCGGCGCTGGCTTCGGAACATTTGGATCGTAGACATAAGAGAAGATCTTAGAAATAAGATAAATATTTCCGGTAAAATGAGAGTAAATACGGAATTGGGGATGGGTCTACATCCGAGTGAACAATCGTATAGAATAGAGTTCACTGTGAGGTACTGCTGGAGATTAAGAATTTTTTAACGGGGGCAAAGATGTAGATCAAATATAAAATTCTCGATTCTGGAAATTCTAACTCTCCATCTTCTTACGTCAGTTCTTATGTCATTGCTTACCAGAGCAATATATTTCCCGTAATGCGGGGCTTCCCGACTTCTATCTTTCACAGCTTGCTATTGCAGCCATAAATAGCAGCCAATAATACGAATCCAAATGTAGGAATGAAGAAGTTTAAAGGGGGTAACTTAAAATACGGGGAGATCTTCACTTTCATTCATTCATTAGGATTATTATCTGCGAAAAATAGTTTTTTACTTTTAATGTTCAAATACACTCTCATATTATTATTATTTATACATTTAACACTACAGATTGATTAAAAACCAAAAGATAATATTTGGAATGATTGAATGAATAAGTTTATACATTAATAATCAAAGAAAAAATATGTAATAACGAAAAACTGAATGAATATTAAAAAATTTGACGCACTTAGATAAAGGCAAAAACGATTGAATTTAAATTGGTTAAAAACCAGGTGGAAATGTTCGGCATAATAGAATGTCAATTAAATTATTATTATAGTTATATAATGATGGTTAAAGAAATAAAAATATATCAATTAAAAACTGAATCAATATTTAAGAATCTGACACATATAGGTAATGACAAAAAACTTAACAATAAAATAACAAATCAAACTTTAAATTCTATTCTAATTGACAAGAGTGGATGGTAGTACCACTACGCATAACGTTCTAACGCAAACGTATCAGATAAATTTAGGAAATTATTCGGGGAACCCGGGAAATTCTAACAAAAAGTTCACGCGAACAAGTGGAAACCGACTGAATCTCATCATTGCTCATGGGGTAATGGTTATCTACTTGTTGTACCATGCACGACATTCTAATTAGTAAGGAAAGTAAACCTCACTCTTCATCTTGCCTATCAATCCTATTTACTTCATCAACGCTTCCTTTATCAAACGATGGAGAAGTCCAGAAACCAAGTAGTCTTTGTGCTGACGCCTATATCGTACATGCCGACTCCTTCAAAACATGCAACTATCTCTCAGTAGAAATGCATCGAGGTTTGCACCCATCGTTTCCGACTTCCACCCGATTTGATAGACCACTTTCCGTCGTAATTTAGTCCATCCTATTACTCCGTCCTAATCTTTCCGTCCTTCGGATCGCCTTGACACTATCCGGGCCAGTCACTCCTTCCGCTCCTTTCTCAAGCTATCCGAACCTCATTTCCATAACCACGGAGGCAACGACTCTTCATTTCGACATCTTCCCGCTATAAATAACATTATCTTGTCTTATTACGTGCTTTCCTTCTTTTTCAACGGCGCCCACTTGGATGCCGCAATTACGTTGCCTTGGAGACACTTTCGACCGTTTTCGCTATCCTAGACACGCGTTACGCCTACTTACACCACTCCTCTTGTTATGGAACATCCTCATATTCAACTTGATTGTCCTTGTTATTTGGAACCAAAATCGATGATTTTAATTTCAAGGTATCAACAGCATTGATATTTAGCGTAAAACGTAATTTAGTCTCCAACGGTTCGTCCAGAAGAAATATTTAGTTGATTTATGAGTAAAATATTATTATATTATGAGTAATATATTAAATCTGATCTACCCTCAATTATCGGAGGCTTTGAAACATTTGTCTGCAATTCTGCACATATCTCGACTAATAAAAATTGTTTCAGTTATAAGATAGTAAGTATTAGGTTGAAAAGTCATGAGTCTTTCAGCCCTCATAACTCGATAAAGCTATAAGAAATGTTGTGAGAAAATGTTTTAAGAAAGTTATTAAATTTCAAGATAATTTCATTGTTTTATTTCTCAGGAGATATCTAAGTGGTATTTAATAACATCGAAAAATAAAAATGTTAAGTATAAGTTCATGGGGTCAGCCTATTCTCGAATACACGAATATGAACAGAACATCTTATTAATCACGAACTATCCAATGTAAACAATATATGTAAAAACATGACTAACAATCATACTGACCCTTTTCTATGCTTTTGAAGAAATAAAATACATATTTTTCTAAGCTTACGTTTAATAAAAGTGATAGTGCGAATTACTTCATCATGAATTTTCATATGAATTTTCTATCTCACAAAGAAGTGAATTACAATAGAACCTGCATGAATTCATCGTTATGAAAAAAATTACGATAGCAAAATTGAAAAAGCGGCTAAAAATGTGACATATCTTGCTTTGAATTAGTGCGAACTTAATTCTAGCAATGAGCTAAAAATTATAATACTCTTGAACAAAGTAAATATGATTATAACCCAGCTAGTGTTAATGACAATAACTGCATCTACGTCTACTTTCTCATCTTGCAAGTAGCCCATTAACTTAACCGGCAGATGGCATAGGAGGAGACATCAACTAATTTTATTTATTTCGTATATTTATATCAGGATTCTGCTACGATTAGAACTATTTTGCCCTCTAGACCATCTCTCTGTTTTATATGCTTACCTTTAGATAGGTTGTAGTAGTATGGAGGTCGCGAATTACCTATAACTTCTTCCGTTGACTCACTTTCTCTGAATTATTTAATCACAACTTTACTTAGTTTCTGATCGGATCAAGAAAATTATCATTACGTATGGCCTTCACACAGAGGTGCTCTTGAAGAATTCTTGTGGATATTTATGCAGCATTTTATCTTTACGGGATTGGTGATTTGAACGCCTGATATACGAAAACGGTCTGTTAAGGTTGTTCTTAACGAAGTCAGCTTCTTGACCTAACTAACCAAGTCAGCATTTTAACCTATAACTACCTAATCACTTACCCTTTTCATGTTTTAACTTATTTCCAGTCTTTATTTAGTTTATATATTTTGTGCTTTAAGCTATATTTTCTCATGGTTTTAACACCTAGTGTGACATTTGTCGCAACTTAAAGCTCCTCTCCGGTACCTCAATATCAACTTAACTCTAAATAAAATCTTTCTTCTTGTATATGTATGTGCAGAATATTATTCTCCTTCTCATATAACGGAAATGTTATTATTATATAATGAAAAGAAAAACTTATATTTTCCACGCGATTAATCATGTGGAAAATATAAGTTTTTCTTTAGATTTTGTAAGTCCTTCAACGAATTCCAGTCTATGACGATACATTATAATATTATTACTATATATCATTATTATTATATTATTATTATTATGTTATTATATTTTTATAGTTACGTTCTCTATCCAGCCATTTTTCTTCCACTCAACCAATCAGTCAATACTGGGCTGATAAATAATCTATTTTATAAAATATTTCAGACAAGTTTTCCATTGAAGTGAAAAAAGAAGTAAATTCTACACTCTGAACAACTCTTTGAACTTTTCTAAGGGAATTAAAAAATTCTATTTAAAATTAAAACAAAACAACTAATTACACTACTTTTTCTTCTGGAAGTCCTCTTTCAATATCTGAGGTAAGCTTTTTCGGGGAAATCTCCAAATTTGTCGCTGTTCATGTTTTATCCACGCCCACCATCAATTTACAGAGCGAATTAGTATTTTTCAATTAGAGCTCATAAAATCGAAAGAGAAATACGGAAGTTCTAGAGCGATCGATCTTTGTCTTCGCTCAATGCCATTTGAGGACTTATAGACTTTTTTGCTTCGATTAAGCACTTTAACCGAGTACTTCTTGCCTTCGCAAAGTTGTGACCTTGAGGAATTCTCGTGCGTAATCATAAAGTATTTAATATGACAGGATTTGGTGATTTGAACGCCCAACATGTGAAAACGACCATTTCTTAAATACGGAATCGCCTCAAATATTTTAATTAAACGTCCATGATAATTTGGTCTTGATCCGTGAAAGTTACGAGCACAATCAGCATAACGATGTAATAAAATCATTCGTAATGAAAATTGGACAAGGTCAGGAGTACTTAATGAGCTGTATTTCTTAACAACTTTTTATTCTTAACTAGCGTATTGCATATTGAAATTTAAAGAGGAAATTATTACAAACAATACTTAACAGTTTATTTTTAAAAATTCATATCTATAAGAGACAAGAAAAAACTATTAATGTGTCTAACGTAGAAAAATGATAAAATTGTATCAGTGACTTAAGTTTACTCAATCACAATCCGTAAATATTTAGGTGGCAGTCGATAAACTTAAAGTAAACATGATAGCGACAAAGATGCAACACGTTTCTTTCACAAAAAATTTAAATTTTAGTTACCTAATGAGAGGTGCCTATGGCGGCAACACATGGAAAGATATGGAATTCCCGAAATAACCTTCATATTGTTGAAATAATTTACATCGTAACTTAAGGAATCGCATGAATAAGATCAATTACTGTTCTATCCAACGACGAATGCAAATACAAGGGAATTCTATTAAGATTTAAAATAATTATTATTAAATAATTATTGAGTAAATGATGACACACTATCTGAAAAAAAGGAGATATACCTTGGGTGTACGATTTTCCAGGATTTGATCATCTCCATTCTATTCGATCTTCTATTAAGAATTTATGGGACACTGACACCAAGATGGCTTGGTTCCATTCATTCTACTGCGCTAACTTTTAGCAATGACAAAAATTGATTTTATTGATGGGAATTTTCTTCTTCTTCTTCCTTCTTTCCTCCTAGGGTCATGTTTGTTTCCTTCAGCACCTCGTTCATCCCATATCCAGGTCATCTTTCCATCTTTTCCTTAGTCGCCCCACACTTCTTTTTCCCTTCGAGGCTTTATCTCTCGCAATTTTCACAACCCTTTGCTCATCCATTCTAGTTTCCTTCCAAACTTTTCTAATCAGCTATTAAACATAGCTTAGGAACATTATCTAACCAGCTATTTAACTTTTGATAAACATGATATGACTCAGTTGGTCAAACAAGGGAGTACGATTATCCTAAATTTAATTTTGCACTAGGAATCTATGAGTAATTACTGAGGTTCTTACTACCTAAGAATGTCATGTACAAAATGTGATTATATGTCACTTTCACTGAAACGAGTCTATTATAAATATTTAACACTTAATTAGATAAGAAAAAATCGTAATCTATGTCAGTATGTCAGTTACTACTACGTTTTCTTCCCCCAAGACAAAGTTCCAGCATGAATAATTTTTCAGATGTTCCAACATGAAATATTCCAATATGAATAAGTTTCAACATATATCGCCTGAACTAATTAATCATATTTAACACTTATATAAAAATGCCTGGAAGATGCATTTGTCTCAGTAATACCCTGATGTTTTCTATCGGACGTAGTAAACGACCCGGTTTCACACCATCGGTCTCTGGACACCCAAGATATGCGGAAAGTGAGGAATTTAACAATTCCGATGAGTGATAGGAGTCTAAATTGTGTGTTTCCTGTGAATCGGTTGGGTTACCTTCTCCTTTCGATTCTCCTGCGTCCTCCACCGCACCCCACCACCCACAAGTCCTCCCCCTCAAGCCCCTCCTCCCTGAGGGCTTTTTGAAGTAAGCCGTCCCCTTGAGGGTTAGCTTCACTCCAAATCGGGACACCGACTCCGTCTGCGCTCCTGCCTCTCCCGGGATTCGCCGCAAGCCATTGACTTCGGTAGAGTCCGCAACACAGAGGAGCTCCGATTCTCGGCGGGTTTTCGTGTGATTCCCTCAGAGGTGAGTGGGCGTGAGTGCAGATTTTTATCGCAAGTGTTCGTCTGAAAAGTTCGACGGTTGTGCTTCTTTTCTTCGTGACTTCGAGCGGACTCTTTTACACTATTTTATCGCTGATCTTGCCCATTGAGGCGGGAACCCCTAAGGCTCACGTCTGGTTCTGACGGGCTGATTTTTACAATATCTCCATAAATATTTTAGCGCTCTTGGGAGGTTTGAAAATTCATCCTCTCGATAACCTTTAGTCCATACATCTTTTACATTTACATGTAGACCCTGCAAACCGCCACTGGCGCATGGCAGGGGGTGTGAAACACCGAAAATCCTATCTACCTTTGACTGCTGTTGGTTTCTCTAATACTTCGCGGAAAAAATGACCAGAAATAACTATCTATCCTGGCAACTATTTCCCTGTAACGCTTCATCGTTTTGTCTCGAAGATCACGTACGCTACTAAGTGGTATAACAATATCAACTATCTCCTCCTCGAGATCCGTAGTGATAAATTTATTAAAAAGTTTCCTACGGTAATCAAGTCTTCTATCACTAAGCGAATCCCAACCGAGGGATTCTATCATAGCTGAAACACTGCTGTCAAATCTGAAATCTCCCTTAACAAATCTAGCTGCCCTACGTTGAACCATTTCAAGGCTGGAAGTTAATCCCATCTTCGTACTATTCACTTAATTGACTGATGGAGAGGAGATATGGCATAGAAAGGACGTGAAATATTAGCAATAAAGGTGATGCACATCAATGTTAGATTTTCCATAAAGGAATTTTAGAGTCTTGGTGCGCCAAAATTTCCCAATGAGGGTGACAAGATTAAGTGTTTTTGGGATATCACATGTAGATTTTGTGATGCTCATAATATAGTGTTGGAGTTTGGATTTTTCGTCATCGGTCTTGGTCGTTTGGGCACTTGGTCTTGTCATTATACCGTTATTAGGGCTACAAACCGGAACCGAATTGAAAACTTGAACGGAAACAAACGTTATTTCTGCAATCGTGGAAACCGAATCCAAACAGAAAAACCGAAACAATATTTTGTTCATATTTAACCATTTTACTTAAATGTAAATGGAGAAAATTTTAATAAATCTGTGTAACCACGCCTCAAAAATAACAAAAGGAGTATCTTCGGCATTTACATTAATCGATTTTAATATTTTGATTATTGTTTTCTTTGTATCGCAGATTTTATCCTAAAATTTAATTTGATTTGATTAAAAAAAATCTAAGAAAATTAAATTACCAATCAGAAGGGTCTAGTATTTAAATGATCGGAGCAAAAAGTGTCACGAACTGGCTCAACGAAAGAAGATGAAGGGAAACCGGAACTGAACCGAAATATTTTTTTCATTGAAAAGGGGTTTAAAACAGGAAGGAAAGATATTACGGTTCGAAGCCCTGGCTATCACATACATTTTGTTGGGGTAGCACATTGCTTACGACAATTTGAAATTTATTTCGTAAGTCGTATCTACATTGAGTTTTTTCCGAAGGTAAAGTATTTTTCATAGTCAAAGCCTATGCTATTTAAGTATCTATATATGTCTGTATGCCTATGATGCTAAGTAATCCATTAAATAGGACCTTTTTTCCGTCAATTGTCGAAAATCATGGGAGAAGAATTTTGAAAATTAATGATAGACGTATTGAAGAAGTTTCCTTTATAAAATTTTATGATTATACTATATACATACATTACTATCTGACCCTTTATTAGGCGTATTATGCCCAAATGGGCATTTATCTTCCTCTTTCAATTTTTCGATTTGGCGTTGTTGAATCAAAGCTGCTAAGTAATCAAACTTTCCCCTTTCGAAGATTCATTCCCGGCTATTTCCGATAAAAAACTTCTTGGATGAAAAATCCAAGCTAGGATATAATTAATAGGCTTGACTTTCCACGCTCAGTCTGATAATTTGCATAAAAGGAAGTGAATAAATCGACGTAATTGAATCTCGAACACAGTTATTCCACTTTCCTAGTGATCGCTCCAACCATTGATCCAGAACACATTTCGAAGATAGGATCTTACGCATTGTTTATTTCAAACTTTATTCAAAACTATTTATTTTATGGCAACCGTTAATGGGGAAACTCAGTAGCAAAAAACATTTAACAAAAATACCAACTTAATCATGCATATTTCCTCTTCAATCGGAAAGGATTTTATCCAGTATATATGATAACCAACCTAAGAATAATAAATACAAAATAATCGACTAGGAAAATAGAGCCATGGATCTTGCATCCCCTGCCACACGCCGAAAGGTGGCTTGCAGAGTACGTATGTAGATATAGATGCAGATGGAGTTAATTTCTGTTCTGCAGAGGAAATTATGCGAATGGATGATTCACTTAACGTAAACAACCGAATAGCGTTTAACAGTATGTCACGACATACCCTGACGTGGTATGGAAAACATGTTATTGGTTACGGACGTGGATCCTCATGAACTAAAATCCCTGTGGGACCTCGATACCATTAAAAGGCACCTGCGAATGGCATTTAAGAAGGTGCAAAATTAGAAAGTTACGGGGTTTGTTTTGTTTTTCGTGTTTCTGGTGAATGTACAAACACGTAAACTAAATTATATAAGAGATTAGCACGTAATACGTCAGTCATTTCGAACTTCGCTAAGCGTTGTCAATTAACACATCTCGTCTTCAGCAGTTTCGAAATCGATACGAAAGTGAATGGTTTCGTTTACAAGTGTTTCTCTCTTTGTGACCGTGAAACTTTCGATCTGTGAGACACGCTACGTGATTTTCCAACATCGACGCGCAGGAATGCCTTGAACCTGCTCAGCAAGCGGCAAATCATCGCTAAAACATCTTCTAGATCGCGATCACCTACTTAAACAGAGGCTCTTACACCCTTAGTTATGGACGATGAAATATTAGTAGATAGGGCATTCAGATTAAAAATATGTATTTGGGATATCACCACCAGCGATCAAGGTTTTAATGGTAATGATTTAGGAGTAAACAAGGCTTGGTTATAGGCCTTGGGGATAATAGTACTCTCAAACATAAAAAGGGGTTAGTTAAAATAATATTATTCAATATCATCATATCATATTTAACATCATTAATATTTTCCTGTGTTGGTAGATTTTTCTCATTATTGAAATTTAACGTATATAATTAAAAGAAAATAAATCAGAGTTAAATGAAAATAAAAATATTGATTCTTTATTATTAAGTAATTAATTAATTAAAAACAATGAAATTTTCCGTTTTTTAACCTTTTCAAATATTCTCACGTTGTTTCTCTTAATTAGTTATGTTTAAAATTGAATTTAATTAATCTATATTTAAAAATGGGGTATCATTCGCTAAAATAGTTATATCAAGCCACTCTAGGTTTATTGTACATCAAATATCTCTATCGTAATGGACAAAGTAAATAAGAGTTAAAAAGACGATTTGTGACAATGATATAATATAAACCTTTATTTAGTTAAAGCTCTAAACTTATCATTTCAGGTTTATTAACTAATGAAAAAGAGGGATGAAACTGTCAAAAGAAACATAGTTTGAATTAATATTATTAACCGATTGTTTTGATTTGAGTTTCTCCTTACAATGGTGCTCCTTCGCCCATCTCGAAAACAATCGAGAGGGAACAATAACATCCCCCTACCCACTTTCCTTTTCTAGAATCCGTATTTCCATGAGATTTTACATTAAGAGAAGATTTCAATACAAAAACAAGCTACTTCTAGTGTATTTCCGTATACTTATACTTAGGAATCATACTTCTCCCACGCCAGTAATTCAGGGTTGGGACTTCCTCACAGTTTTAGCGTCGTAATTTTATATACTTATTTGCAACAGAGTTATCGTAAATTCTTAACTAAAAATGATTAAGAGACAAAGGTCCTAAAGCGCCGACAGCGGCAACCGTCTAGGGCGATTCCCGGTAAACGGATAATCGCTTAGCGGTCACCAGTTATTCAGAATCCCTTTTAGGGATTCTTTGTCTCTTAGTTCATTGAACGCCGAGTTCCTTTTTTCTTTCTTCTAAAAATGATTATAAAAGCAACAGTTAATACACGAAAATGCTGTGTGCGTGAACAGTGGAGAACTTACTGTAGAGTTTTGTGTAGCAGAGACGCTGCTACGAATTAAGGATCACTGAATGAAGCCTGGAGATATTTTATCGCTACTTAGCACGTCTAGTTCATTGCGGTAAATAGCAGCATCATGAATCTGGTATGCGACCGTTTCCGGTTGTTTTATACTATATAATACATATATGAGTAGGCTTACCGTAACCCAACAACTTGAATGCGAGAAACTACACATGAAAAAACAGGTTACTCGCTCGTTTTCCGAGGAATGTAATCAGTATTCCGAGACATATGTTATTTGCAGAATTAGGGTCATTTTGATGATGGTAATCTTATCATAGATAGGTAGTAATTTTCAACCGAATATCTCTGTGTCATTATACATCATACTATGTATAATAATAAATTTAATGAAATTACAAGTTCTGTGAGATACGTGAGTATAATTTATAATTTCATCGGAATTCTGGAATAAGAATGCTGAAAAAGTTGTGGGAAAGAAATAACTCTCCTAAGAATAAATTACTGCACACAGTTATGAAGGTTTCAAGGCGAAAGGTTTCGCCCTCCGTTCTTATCTTTATAGAATGGAAAATCACGAATTGATTCAAATATCAGCCCGTGAATTCGGAAAAAATGAAAGGAAACCTCAAAATCGTGTCCATAAACCGCTATTTTAACGTAGCCGATGAATTCATGCGCAGGAAAAGGTAAAGATTTTGCTGTGTTTATAACATTCATGGCCATTGAAAGTAAGTTGTGGGAAGAGAATGCTTGAAGCGTAGTAACTTCTAAACCCGGAAGGCGATTTTAGAATATCAAATAGAGTTTGGTGATTGATCGGTAAATTTTCTCTACCTTAACCCTGTACACCCTTTATTATTCTGTTAACCCTTATAGCAAATCTCGAATTTTTAAAGCATTAAATTGATTAAAAGTTTACGATATATCTCTCAGCTAAGAGCATTCAGCATTGGACCCCCTGTGATCATGAAAGCATTGCTTTCGAAATGTGCATTATGGATTCTGAATAACTGGTGACCGCTAAGCGATTATCCGTTTCCCGGGAATCGCCCTAGACGGTTGCCGCTGTCGGCGCTTGGAGAACCTTTGTCTCTTTGTTCATTGAATGCAGAGTTCCTTTTTCCTTTCTTCTATATCTCTCAGCGTTGATTTAATTTATATTAATTACGTCATAGTAATTTTTTCAATTGTAGTACCGATGAGTCACCTAAGGATTCTCATTTTATTAGTAAGTGGATGCCGGGCGCGTTCGTCTTTGGTGATGGGGCACAATATGCGCGAACTGATCTCAACTATCGAAAATCTAAAGGCCTAAATAGTAATACTAAAAAGACCATCAGCAACGATTTGTATGGTAATAATGAAACAAATTTGATTCTTAATAGCTACCAATGGAAACTTTTTCACTCGTCATATAGTAGAGGATGAAAAAACGAATATTTCCTTTACTTTTGCTTCAGTCTGGTTACTAATTAGTAGCAACAAGAAGTTTGAGCAACGACTTTATTAGATGTCACTTTATAAATCAGCTCTTGTAGACCCGAAATAAACATTTTTATAAGAGAGTTAGAACCGGAGAGAATTTTTTAGGTGGACATAAAAAATAAAGACTTATAATTTAAAGATAGTATTTATGAACAATTTTACTGTCGATTATGAACAAAGTAAGAATTTTTCTTATAAATAAAATGCGTAAGAGTGGCATATACCCGTTTTAGGTTGAAAAGTTATCTAAGATTTTATTCTTATTTGCCTAGCAAGAACGAACTAAAGTAATGACTTCGAGTAATTGAGGGTAACCGACAACCGAGGGACAACCTGCGATGTAATAGTATGGCACGCGCCGCTTCACTCATCGTATACTTTTAATTTTCAAGCACTGCATAAATGCGAAACCGTGGTTGTCTTTGAAGGATTTCGTTCCTTTCGAAGGAATGAGTTAAACAGCGGAACACGAAGTCTTCTTTCCTTCGTTCTCGTTTCAAAAGTGACGACAGACGAAGAAAAGAATGCTTTGGATTGTTCTCAAAAGTGCCCGAATTCAGCGACCTTCCACTGTCCTTTTCCAACAAGGTCTCTCCCCCGCAAAGAAACGGTGCATTCCAGTGACACCACTCCTCCGATCGAAGGCCGACTGTTCAAGTGGTTCCGTGACCAAGAATTCCGCGAGGCGGATGAGTTGCTTCGGCGGATATTGCGAATTTCACAGAATGTGGCAGTGTTTAGGGTGCTACAAGTCGTCGAAGGACGGGAAACTGATCTCAGACAAAGAAGCGACTTCAATTTCATAATAATAATAATACTGATACGTGATGATACTCGTTTCATTTCTACTCGTTAATTATTAAGCTACTCGTTTATTATTATTTTCTCGATTTTTGTTATTACTCATTCATTATTATCACTCTTTTATTATTACTGCTTGTGTATTATTATTACTCGTTTATTATTATTATAACATTATCATTTTATTACTTTATACTAATTTTTTATTGGGAGTATTTCATAAGCTGAAAAGTATTCAATGCTGTAGGAACATTAATAATTGTATAGACGTATTTACTTGCAATCGCGTTATGTCAAATATTCTACTAAATTCTAAGTCGCATTGTAGAATTGTTGATATTGTTGTAATGAAATAGTGATATTTATAATAAACTTAAGAGACTTCAATTCCATGATAATTTGTGTTTCTCTAAATCGCGAGCTCTTACTACATGAAGGGTGGTAGCAATCAAACGGACCTTACTTGGAGTCTCTAGAATCCGCTCTGCTTATTGATGAAACTAAGTATATGCGTTATATAGAATTCCTAATTCTCCGTCTTCCATGGAACACTCTATAATCACCTATAATATCGCGGCAGACGAAATCAAGCGTTCGTAAGTTTCAGTATAAGTTGCATGTTGGCAAAGACCACACACACCCACACCCTTCTATTTAAAATTTTCGTATATATTAAAAGACATGTGAGGTTGGGGACAATTAAGTACATAGAAGCCTGATCTCGCCAAATAAAGCATCGTTAAATACCCTAAACGAACGTAAACCACCTTTAGATACATTAGCAACGCAGCTTCCATTGAGATTCCCATTCATTTATTACTGACCCTATCTCTCATGTTTTCATCACACACACTTTTCTCATACAACTCGAAGTTCGTTCATTCAACTTTTATTCTTCATCATACCCAACTTCCGCAACCACACAATAATGTGAGAACAAGCACACCCTTGTAATTCGACCTAACAATACACACGAATCACGCATTGCATGAGGATGGAAAATTTTTGGGGCGAAGAACTTGATTAGCAAGAAATTCTGTTGCGTTGGCAGTTACCAAATTCATGAATTACATAAAGAAGTCTTAATGGATATGCGTTATAGATATTAATTAAAAACGAGGCAAAATGGGTATTCGTTTAACATCTTCAAATCCTTGTAAACACTTTACAGTGGTCAATATGTGGGTATGTAGTAAAAAAAGGTTTTACCCTCTCTTTAATTCTGCACAGTAAAATAATAAATTCTTAAATGTATGTCTCCAAAAATCTATGTAGTACCAGAAAACGCTGTTTACAAAAATGTTAAGTCTTTGTTAAGTTCTACAATATCCTCAGTGGGCAAATCAAAATGATTATATTTATATGATAATAAACATTAAATATATAGAGTTCTTTACATAGAGGCAATATAAATTAATAAAAAATTGAATATAAAGCATAAGTGATAATATATGTGAAAAAATTTTTTGAAATAAGGTCCTTCTAAGCTGTATCTGCTTGTCGGTAGGTTCTTTTTGATCTAAACATTAGATTTTGTTATTTTGTTTCTATCAAACAGCATTATCACTTATTGGGACGTTTGCTACCTCAAAAATAAATCTCATGGGGGCTCATGAAACACTCCTTGCTTAGGCCTTGGGCCCCTACTGCACCTCTATAGTATAAAAGCCATTAGCATCTCATTATCTTTTGATTCTCAGGCTTTGTGCGTTCCCCTCAGAATCTTACGCATATTTAAAGTAATTCCCTTCAATTCGCTATAATTTGCATTCAGAATGAAGAAGGAAGCACAAAAAACTGAGAAGGGATTGATAGGAGCACATTAGAAAAGATAAAGCGATTTCCTAAAGAATAGCCTGGAATTTTTAAAACGAGCGGAAAGAATGAGATGATTGTGCTGTTGAAAAACGTTTTGCAGAGAAAGGCCAAGTGATCAAGGCAATATAAGGCAATGCGCCAATACGATACGGTTTGAAGTGCCTATCGAAAAAGCTATGACATTCGCAATGCATCACCAGTGAGTTATATCATCGCACAAACTGCCCCTTCGAAATTTTTCAGCGATAACTGCGTGTGAATGTAGTTGGAAGGTCACGGCAATTTGCAATCAGCCAATATATAAGTAACCTCGAGTCGAGTTGCATTATATAATGAAACTCGTATAGGAGAGGGGATTTTTCATTCACGTATAAATCTTCTAGAGCTTCAAATCCCTTCCCTCACATCCCTCAATCAAATAGCTCTGTATATATATTCATGTCTTTGTATTTAAGGCGATCAACTTCCTACCACTTATAATCCAGGGCCCATCAGAGGGGCTTGATCGCCTTCCTTCCTTTAATGAGTAAGTAGGAAACGTAATTTGCGTAGGATATTACGAAGAGGGTAATTTTATGGTGAAGGAATTGAGACACTAAACATGCCTTTCCTATACCATGATTAAAGAAGATTAAGTTCTGATTAAATACCTAAATTACGGAAGTGGAAATGAAGAAAAGTCAATACTGACAAATATTGTTACAAATATGGCAAATGAAATGTGCGATGATACAGATAGTTCTTGATTGACAAGAAAAACGTTAAAGGGCTTTAGAATTTAAGTATCTGACTCGAGGCTTTTCTAAAACTCTTTACATTCTCACTTTTGTAAATAGTATCTTGGAAAATAAGATAAATTATCTTAACTATAAATAAATATATGCCAAAATTCAAATAATTGACGTAGACATATGAATTTCTTGTATAATTATTTAAAGTTTAAAATACACCCGGTGTACTGACGATACGTTTTATTAAGGCTACATCTAAATATTTGTCTGCACTATGCATAACTATCAAAAAATAAAATGAGGAATTAGTTAACTCTCCGAAAAAATATCATTGATTTAAAAATGAATAATAGTTAATTTAATCCAAGAATTATAGTAAAATATTTTTAGTACTTCAGTAGGAGTAATAGTATTATTACCAAATATTTTCATAGCATTCGCATACCACATTTAGTTACTACTCCACAATATGTCGCTTTATGAAGAACCATTCGAAATCTCGTGCGACAGAATAACCAGCATGAAATTGGTAGAATTAAAAACCTTAGATATGCTGGTTTGGGCCAATTTACTCCCCACGCCAATCCAGTTCATCCGGAATGATGTTCGGCCGCGGAAAATGACGCTGTCTAGAGGTGTGGAGAACAGCACGCAAACCCTAATCAAGGGAAGGCGGGAGACTACCTCCGCTATTACGAAAGACACCTTTTCGCGCCTAACCGTACCCAATAGTGCAAACCTTGGCTTTCGATCCGGCGGAGCGAGCCTTCCGGGTTCGCCTTATCCTTGGAGCAACGCCCGCCACTGCCACTGGACCACGGGAAAAAAGAAGACCGTCTGCACGCCACTTTGTGAAGTTCCCAAGGTGACGAGGGTGAGATTTTTGCGAGCTTTTTTGCGAATTTGTTCCCATTCTTGACCGATTTCCCGGCTCTGACCCTTGCGGTATATTAGTGACCAATTACTCATTTTTTTAATCAGTCGACCCAATTTTCATTAGATTATTCAACCCGATTTTTCTTACTATAAATTTCTTCCACCTTCAAGGTTATTTGCTAACCTCTATAGTCTTTATCTTCCGGTGACGTCTAACACTCCATTCATGATGGTCACGTAGCCCATATTTTAGCCATCTATATTCATTGGCCTTTCACAAACTTCTTGTGTGAGCTATTTCCACTACAAGTTCACTCATTTATTTTTCCAAGTCAAATTGTATCGGTATTCACTTACTAGTGCAGTATGTTCTTGTGGTATTCTACTTTAATCACCTTTTCGCGATAAATCCTTCTTTTAATTCTGAAATGATTAAACCTTATGACTTGTTCCACGATTCAATCATCTATGACTCCACTTTGTAGGTAATCTACTCACGAAGATTGTTGAGTCCTTTAAAAATATTTGCACCAAAATTTTACAGTATAATTCTTGGCATGCATTCTTTTCCAATTTTATATAATTCTCAGATTAACGTTTTGTACCCTGTTACACCGTGATTCATAAAAAATAACCCCATAAAAATATATACTTGCATATCTGTTAAGCTAATTTCTCTCTGTTTCTGAGGCAACCTCATGTTTTCATGTCAGTTACTCTTATTCTTTCATACTTCTGTAATTTCAGGAAATTCAGGATACAATTTCAGAGATTCCTAGTGTATTCTTCATATTACCGGCATCCTTCTCTCATAATTTTTTTCGACAACTTTACCTCGGAAATTTTTAATTTAAAGTCCAATGTAACCTCTTCACTGGAAAGAAAAAAATTTCAAATCTTCTTTATGTCGGTTAATTTTTTTGCTCGCTCAAATGTCATAAAATTTTATAGCATACCATGAGCGACTATAGGCAATTTATGCAATAAAATGCTTGCTTTGAAATTTCATACGAAAATTGTTTTTTCTATTGATAATAAATGAAGTAATATTTAAGTCTTAAAAAGGTCGTAAATCGATATTGCTCATCTTTTCAACCATATGTTCGTATTGGTTAATACTCGTGAATGGCTCGTAATTGCTTTCGTTCTGTACTCAATTTTTACCATTTAGCTATACCAAAGGAAAATTCATAGAAGAAGAATTCATAGAAGAATTTATCGCATTCTATTTTTTAGTACCAAATGGCTCTAAAGATATTGCGCATACAACATTTTCTTGGGTTAGCGATATTAATTAGTAACCTACATATGCCCTTTGTACCCGCAGAAGAAACTGCGAGCGATTAGAAGATGTGATATTCAAACACAGTATTTCTTCAAGTCTATTAAAGACTGTTTCGTTTGCGATTCATGGAATATTTTTGAAAAAGAATCACTTCAAAGACACCATTTAACCTTTATTTGGCTCTAATGCGGAACTAAGCATTTAAAACTTGACAATGAAACTTTCCTTGAAGAATCGAAAGCAATGTCAGTTTGACTTCCTGATCTTCGGCAATCTTCCTTTAACTTTAACACTTTCGTGGTCAATGCTTAAAGATAGAAGCCCTTGATCGCGCATTGATTCAAGGGGATTCCCAAATGTACGGGGTTGAGTTCGTCAGTCGGAAATACCTGTTTGTGAAACTCCTCTAAAACTACTCAATGACACTCGAAATGCGGGTGGGAGTTGTACACGCAGGGGATGGGGGACGATCGCCCACCATACTTGGCGACTTTGTAATATTTGCATAAAATCTGAAAACGAGCTTGAATTATAACAGATTATGAAATTTTTCCACGATATCTATACATCCTATATGTATTTATCGCAACAAATAGGATTTCAAAACCTAATCGGAGATGATTTCATAAGAAAATTGTCTTAATCACAATGACATTAACAAGCTCATCAAGAGTATCTAAATCAGCCCCAGGCATAATACAATACAGGACTACCAAGGTAGGGAATTGGTAGAACAGAAATTATCTCTCTGATTCAGAAGATGTGGACAGAAAAATTGACTCACCAAATGGAATTCCAAAACTATATCCGCTGTGACGTCAGTTGAAGACCTCGGAAACAGTCAGCAGAGCATAAACCTGCGGAAGAGAAAATGATGAATTTATTGAAATAGAAGAATATTTCGACCTTCGCGAATATTAAATAAGTATAAAAATAAGAATGGACTCTTTTGCATTATAATGAGATTTCAGAGCTGTGATAAATAAATAAGAGTGAGAATAAATTCTGGAATGACTTTAAGGTAGGAAGTCATAAAGAACCGACAAAATGAAGCACAATGTTTACTCGTACCACAGAAGGAAAAATTTCTTGAGGCAAGACTACCACTACTATTACACGACGCATAAAACTTTCGTTATTTGATATTTCGGACTAGTTACTCAAACCACCCAGCTATCTTGATACCATAACTCAATCTTTTTGGTACGGGTAAACTTTAGGTTTCATTTTTGTCAAGAAAATTCTCAAAAATAAAGAATTAACCAAGAAGTTTTCCAATGAACGTATCCGAAATGACTTTTATTAATCTTTTAAAGTAATAAAATAATTCACCTTGGGTATCTTATTTTCAAATATCAATCTAATAATTCTATTCTTCAGCAAAAAGATTTAATTTTGTGCATCTTATTAATACATGCTCACACAGTCTCGTCATATCCTAAAATAGACTTTGCCATGATATAACACTGGAATGTTTGAATGAAAGTATCAATCTCTGAATGATAATTTACAGAAATAAAAGAAAATGATAAACACTACAAATCGAAGCAAGTTAGTCTATTTGAATCCAAATTATAGGCTTTTATACTTCATAGCTGGAAAGCGTCCAAACTCTGACCTACAAAGTGAATTGCAGTCATTCAAGTAGTTTGTTAAGAGATGATGGCAACAAAATCTCCACTCCTTATAAACCTCTTTAAATTCTGTGAATGAACTGGAAGCAACCTAATATAATGTTACTGGATTCATTTTTACATTCATGGTGATGAAATAAATAAATAAAACTAACTAGCAGTATAAATTCTATAGCTATTCTATTTTCTTTACGCAATTTAAGATATGAGGGATGTTACGATCGAGGAGAATGCTCATAACATTTCATTACCACGAAATCCTTCCCTGTTATTGAATTCCTCTCCAAAGTAAACAGTAATTAAGGAATTAATTAAGGCATATTAATAAGACATATTCAATGAAGTTATTCTTCCTCGTGGCATTCTTTCTTAATCTTAATCATCCATAATTACCGCCGCATGTGCATTTATATATCTATTTACCCAACGTGAGCAACTTGCAGATAAGTTGCATATTAAGTTCAAGTTTTTGCAACAGAAATTTTTTCTTTTTATAAAATTTAATTAGAAATAAACACCTTGCGAAATCGGAAGAACTACCATTAGAAAAAAAGATTCAATCGTTTTTTATTTTTACCTAATCTTTTCTTATTTTCATTATTAGAGTATGTCATGATTATCTCTTATAAACCTCGGTTGCAAAACATCGATTTCATCGATAAACACTACCGAAAGCACGGTCTAATTTATAACTTGGATTCTCTGCGTCGTATTCCCCATCCGGAACTCAGAACTTCCTGGATTCTTGAAGAACTTATTCATAGTATACATATATATGTCCCAAATGATAGTGTTCACATTTTTTGAGCTTATCTTGTCGGGACCTTGGCGGTTGAATCCGGATACCATTTTTCCGTGAAATCACGATAGCTCATTTCAAAGATTCGGTATGCTGGTTAAGGTGTCTGGCAGTTTGTTTTAATTTTTTTTTCGTAATCACGTCTTATGGCATTCGATTCCTATCCAAAGATTAAAAAATCTACTGGAAACCCATTTGAAATGTCATAATTACCACCTCTTAGCCATTTTCGTATTTTTGATACGAGCGAGTTGAGGTGAGTTGAGGTGGTTTACGGGAGAAAAATAACGTTATTTTAATAAAAACTTAATCTGATGCCAAATATACACCTCAGGAGTAAATAATGAAATCCCATTCATCAACATGTTTGAACAGGTAAGTTAACTTTCATATCTGTATGTTAACTTGGATTGAGTATTAGCAAGAAAAACTTCAGAGGCATATGAGTTTATAGTTGGTCGAATTTTTTAACCACTGCATTGTGAAGTCACTTAAAAACTTAGGTATTTTTATCATAAATTAGCCTAATATAAAAGAAATTTGGTCACGTTAGGAATCAATCCAAATAGGTATGGAAAGGAAATAAAAAAATTGCGTGTGACTGATGAATGAATATGAGATAAGAGTATGGGTGATCAATGAGAAAAATGGTATTTCGGAAATTCCACGGTGGTCTGCAAAAAAATCTGCTTTAAGCGAAAATACAGTAAACTTCTCAGGAATTAAACGCACTGATACATAAAAATCTTCTAACATCGTAATGCAACAATTAAGAAACGTCGCTATGATTGGGGTTTTGCCACAAAATCCTTAAGAATTCATGTAAGAGTAATTTAAACGTTTTAGTTGTACTATTTGATATTGTCAGAGCTTTATTTTCCATCCTAAAACCGCATCTCTTTTACTACGATGCAGTACATTAATGGTCAATAAACCTATTGTGAAGTATGAAATATAATTCATGAACCTATACGTGAAAGACTCTAAATTGGAAATGAATAAGAAGACAGAAAAATATGAATAAGTTTTGTCATTACGGTGAGAAATAAACATGCGTACCTCGTACGGAAAAAGTGTGAATTTTAAGGTGCAATTTTTGCATGGAAATAACAGAAACGTTCCAGCGTAACAGGAAGTTCATTAGCAAAGTAAACATTTGGTGCGAAAACTGACACGAATATTTACTTAACCTTACAATATGCGCGTCATTTCTATAAATTATATTGATGTAGCAAAACGTTTCCTCTCAGCAGAATAAAGACAGGAAGCATTTTTCCAGCATTGTGCCGCAACACATCCAAACTGAAATAAAGAGTTTAGGAACGCTATATGCTACCCAAAAAAATGCTTGTATCAAAAGTCACATTTCCATGGAGTTTCTTTGTCAACTCTTGAGATAAAAATAAAAATCATAAAATAAATCTATATATAAATATAATTAATAACGTAGCAGATATTAATACATCACATAAAATTTCCTATACTGAAGAAATTTTGCCACCTTGGATACGTTACATTATAAAACCTTACTCTCTTTCGTTACACAGTAATATTATAATTATATCAATGAAGTGAAATTTAGGAAATGCTTTAATATATTTTTATTACAGAAAAATTCGCAAACAGAGGTCTCAACTCCCTAATCAATCATTGTTTAGTCTCAAGTTGAAGAAAAGAATCGCATACGATTGAAACAAAACTCGATTCGTGCCTCAAATAGCATTTTAAATAATTATTAATTAATGAGTGATGGTTGTTTATAAGTTAGAGAAAATATAGTACGATCTCTAAATGAATAACTGAGCATGGTGACCTCAAGAACCTGGTTTAAATACACGTCATGGTTTTAAGTTGACATTGAAAATTTATTCTCATTCGTGAACTGTTATGGAAATTGGACTAAAAAGAAAATCGGTCCACTTTCTATGCAGTTCTACTGCCCAAAAAGTGCGATTTTATCTGCAATTAATCGTCATTCATTTACATATACGTTTGAATATCTTCGAGAATCTCGGCAGAAGGGAGTTTTTTGCCATCCATCATTCTAAAATCGACCTTCCCCAACAAGGACAAGAATAGTAGTCCAAAGAAAGGAGTGGCTGCACGGAAACAATGGTAACACGCAATTAATTTAGGTTATTGTTCCACTACTTGATAACAATCATATCAGAGAATGAATGTACAAATCTTCTTCCGCAGGGGTCGGCCGGTACGCCCATTAATTTATAGTAAATTATATAGAATACAACACGATACAAATGTCATTATTGAGTGAAATAGGGACTAGATAGTTTTATCTTCAATTTGACCGTTTGTTACAGTAAAATTATATACTATTACTTTTGATAAATTATATATTATTATTATTTCTATATATTATATATTATTTTATAATTATCCTATAATTTTCCTATATTTAAATATAATCATTAATATTTGAAACATGTAGGTGCAGGATCTGGTGGCAGGGTGTACAATTTAGAAAATTTTTGGACATCGTCAAAATCGTGTACTATTAAAATAAATTCTTTAGAAGGCCAATCCATATAAAAGGACGTATAATCCAAATAAATGTCATTTTAGTGAAAAAAATTTGTATTCAGTAGTACCATAAGCACTATCCTAAGTACCACACAAACCTTAGTTGCGTGAAATACATGAATTCGCTTATCGGCCGTCCCTTATTTCCCTTGTGGATAAGAGAGAAATAGAGCTTACTTACCACACTAAGGAACAATAATTTAGAAATTTTTGAAGTGTCATTCATAAGGGAAATGTCATAATTTTCCTGCAATCTTTCTATGATTACATACACCTAACGCTAAATCCTTCATCTTTTCATGCGTTTCCTTTAACTCTTCCAAACGTATACCTCTCTTTTCCTCATGATTTCATTCGCCTCATTCAATCAGGTAGTATCCGATCACTTTCTGCCTTTCGAATCATCCTCCTCTGTACACCGTAGTAGCTATTTTGCTCCTAAACATCCTTTCCATACTTCCAAACCAACGCAGAACACCTCTTTCATGATGTATCCTATCCTTCAGTTCATATTCACCTATCATTTCAGCCACCGAAGGGGAACAGAATGTCTCACGATTAGCAGGAAATCAATAATTGGTGTTCCATTTTCGGATGTGTAAAAAATAACCACAGTCAGCGACGAGGAATGCTGCGTCCTTGAAGATACCCTCACGAAAAGTAAAATGGTATATTTATGTAATATTCTTAGATACTCCATCGCACGACACCAATTATCTCATTACAGGAGGATCGTTTGCACGTTTTCAGTCTGATAGTTTATATATTAAAAAAACGCATCGCGGAACATCACTCTTTGAGATGGAATTCTAAGAAATGAGGAAGGAAGTAAAAATTATGTTGAGGCATGAGGCACTCATTTCTCTGCTCTTAGTTCCCATCAGCACATTCACAAAGTTAAGGAAATACCGTAGAATTAGAAAATTTGAAATTTTGTTTATTATAACAGAAGCAAAGAAATACTACAGATTTCAAGTAATTTTTCTATGAAAACTAAATGAAATACGGGAGCCATTAGAAAGTGAATTACTTTGTCTAACATAAGTATGCACCTCTTCAGCCTGAAGGAAGGTTAGAGTTTCAATACTCATTTCCCACTGTTAAATACGAAAGCTTTGTAGAGGGGGATGAGGTGACTAGGCAAAATGAGGAGTGAGGTAGTTTGCCATTCTTTTTCTGACTGAGCCAGATTGCTATAAGCGGAAAAAGTTCATAAAAGTGAAGCAGAATTACTCTAAAAGCAACACTTTTCGTAGCATTCCATAAGAAGGGACCTTAATCTATCCTCTATTCAGCTTCTCTTATACTTCAGTAACTTTCATATCATCACAGCCATAAACCATACTGACAAAAGTAAATAAAAGATAGATTTACCTCTCTCGTGTCCCGAAAGACAGTGGAAATATTTCATGCATCAGGATATGATAGCGGGACCAATTAGTATGTCTACTAGCATTTAACGATTATCTAGTATCTAATCTTAGTCACATTTTTGCCTGTATTGATTCATCTCTCTAGATGTTTCAATTATTTTTAACTTCATAGTTTAATTTCAGCATAATAAGCTAGCATTATAACTTAAGAGTTTAGGTGAAAGTGAGTTCAATTTCGACCTAACTTCGACGTAATAGATTAATAATAATATCCTTACTCATAAGCCGGATTGAGGAACGCCTGCAGCGAACCATTTAGGTAGCCATCAATAAGGAAGATATTTAAATTATAATATGATAGCCAACGCACGCTGTTACACATATGAGATCGCATTAAATAATGATAGGGTTTCGACTCGATCAGAATGAAAATTTAAAGGTTGTTATAGAACTACTTTACAGATCCTTAATAACTGTAGCTTTCGGCTCCCAGGCTTCTTTCACAACACCTGCCACGATGTAATATTCTGTTTTGATTCAAGTCCGCCCATTATCTGCCGTTGTGCAATTACATAATTAAAATCCCAAATATACGGAGACC
This sequence comes from Pachydiplax longipennis, assembly GCA_036926295.1. Taxonomy (NCBI): domain Eukaryota; kingdom Metazoa; phylum Arthropoda; class Insecta; order Odonata; family Libellulidae; genus Pachydiplax; species Pachydiplax longipennis. The sequence continues at coordinate 28,021,338 of JAVFKF010000019.1, forward strand.
GCAAAGAGGGTGTAATCTTCTGCGGTGAACCGGAAGTTGTCCACCGCCGGACCGGAAGAAGAAGGGTGTGGTTTCTTAACCGTGATAGTGATATCATCACTTAATTAGAGAAACGTTTTATTCAATTTAAGTGAAAGCTGTACCTCTGCTTTCCACTGAGTAGTTGAACTTTGTATTTATTTTTAACTTCCACTTTCCATTACTGAACAATCCTTTATTTACCGCTTACCTCATCTTTATAATAATACACTATTTATTTCTATTTTCACATATCCTTTTGCATAGTTAGGTTCAACCTTGAATTTTTTATTATTTTAATTTTTTTCATTCATATTTTTTTACTTTTTTGATGGTTAATATTGCAAATGTATTTTTTGTTTGCTCATTCTTAAGGTATTAGTTTCTTTTAAGCATAATTTGACTTTTGATTTGCATTGTTGACTCGCTGCTAAATTTTTTACTTTGTTAATGTTTTCCATCCATCATAAAGGACTTGTTCTGGTTATATCAATTAATAAATAAATGTATTTCGATTAGAAGAGGCAGATTCTAGAAAAACTTCGCCATTATTCAATAAAAGATAGCTATTACTAGCTAATACTAGTCACCTACGAAACTTATGATTTGCGGATTAATAAAAGTTGTAAAACTCCTCGTCACTAAATTGTTTTTTATTTAATATTTTCATCTTCATGTCGTGATTCCAAAGAGTAACGTCCCCATCCGTGAATTTTATTATTTGTTAGAGAATAGAGTTTTACTCTTCGAAACAACGATTCGTTACTGCTTCCATATTAGTAGTTTTCTGAATTTTGTACTGAACCATTACAACCGATGTGCAATGAATTTTTCTATACTGTCAACATTGCATTTTTTTTGCACACAGTCAACTAGAATTACCCAACCGGCCATAACTATATTCTATCTGTTAACATTGTGAGCTACTTTTAAAAGTAAAAGATATCTAAGCTCGCGATAAAATTATTTTTATTTTCACAAATTAAAATTAAAACACCAGTACACTTCCAGTATAGGTTTTTTAGTGTTTTGGTGTACTGGTATTTTAGTTTTTATTTTACTTTGTGGAAATGAAAATAATTCTATCATGGACATGAACTTCCACTCTAAAATGCCTGAACTTATTTAGTTTTTATGTCAGTTCATTTTTGTTGGCTGGTTTCCCAGATAGCCGCCGTACACTTCTGTAGGTGTTGGTATTTTCACTTCTTTAGTTATAAATCTTCACTCGTTGCCTGCCTGTTTTAGCATCAGGGAAATACTCAACGCCCACTAGTGAGCGGTAGGTATCAGGTAGGGGACCACTGATTACATATTGACTTACAATACCCCTCTTGAATAATTCCTTACATGTAGGAAATAACCAAGGGCTAAACGTGACTTTAAGCGAATTTAGGAGGAAATACAAAGGAATATTTAAAAGCAGCAATACTCAAAGAGGACAAAAATAATTTTGAACGTCACACAGGAAGACATTGGAAGAGGAAAATGTTAACCAGAAAATCCCCGACTTTCTAATCATTATCGTAGATTGTTCAGAGTGACTCTATTTCCACAAATGGAAATTAATTCATCAATTCCGCCGCTTCGTTTTCAAAACCACAGCGGTCAACTCTAATCGCTCTCAATGTCGCAACCGCATCACGACTTTGGAGATGGCTTTGTTTTTTCGCTCAGTTTCATGGAATTCAACTTTCCTACAAAGCAGAAATTCTCCTGCGACGTAAACGAGCCGTTTAAATTACAAATGAGATCGATGGAGGAAATCATGGGGATATCCACGATTGATAATGAACTTGAAAAGCATGGATTTCAAGGTTATGAAAACATTTTCTTTATAAAGCAGGAAATGCTCTACATATTTTTCGAATTTGCACCTTCCGGTGGGTGGTGATTAATTTGAAAGTATCTCAGATTAAAAATGGGTTGTTTCCGTACGATTACTCACACTGTGATTTTATTATTTTATACTTTTTACATTTTTTGTATTAAAAGATTTTTAAAATAAAACGAAAAAGACAAAATGAAGGAAAAAAATTCCGCTTCGACCTTAATCCATCTTTGGATAGAGTAACCGTCCGGAAAGTGGAAGATCTGGCTTCGAGTCCCGGCTAAGGCGGGCTTTTTCCTTTACATTCTTCGTCTAAATATAAGCATTTGTCTCATGTCATTGTTTAAAAAGTATTTAAGATGATATTATAAAATACGCGTAGAATAAATCGTAACGTCAAAAAATCAAAGTAATAACTAAAATCACAAAAAAACATTATGCATCATTATCATAGTTCTTAAACAACTGAAGACCGGCTTGAGTTAGCTTATTAAGTTTTTTCTAAACCTCTATCCAGTTTTATAAGTGGGTATGGATTAAGAATAACGTCCAGTGTGCTTATAATTTCAAATAAAATCACAAAACTGACGGGGTTCTAAAAAATATATTTCCTTATTTAAATAAATTAATGGTCCCTTGAAATAAGAAATATATTTATGGATAATAATTTTAAGAAAATGAGGAAATATAAATTTTGTGGATGTGGTCAATTCGTGCTTTTTATTACATTTAATACATGAATGACATGAATAAATTTCACCACCGATATCAAACTTGCAGCCCACTTGGCTATTCTTTCTTTCATTCATCTTACGAGCATTGAAATTTGCAAATATGTATGTGTTTTACTTTGATTAGTTCCCTAGTTTCATACGGTATAAGTAAGTCTGTGTACGTTTGTTTTTGAGTATATGTATAATTTCTCAACGTGTAAGTATAAATATTGACTACTATCGAATAGGACTAGTTCATTGGCTGTGGAAAAGGATCCTGGAAAGGCACAAAAACGTTACCTAATATTGCAAAAACAGAATAGGGAGAGTGATGTGACTGTTAGTAAGGTTATAACGGCCAATTTCATGGCGAATCTCTCCAAATTGGCCTAATTTGAGACTTTTATTGAGATTATAAAATCCAACTTTATGACCTGAAACCGGTCTCATTAAAGATTTTCGGCGAAACTGAGCTATTCATTCCTCTATCAATGATGCTGAGTTTCTCAAGGTGACGACTTTAATGATAGACTAAATAATTTTCTCTGCATCTATATAGTATGTTTTTCGCCTTCCGGAATGTGGCAGTGGTTGCAAATTTCAAGCTATCTGATTCCCTAATCGACACGCAGATTTCAGTTCGTGAAAATACAAGTCTTAACACATTTTTTCTCTAATTTTTTGCGGTTTCTGATCGTACGTGACATGGGTGAGTGAATGTGATGCCTCGGATAACGAAGATAATTCGTTCGGAAATCATATTCGTTAGCGAAATCTTCGTTGGCCGAAACGTGATTTTCCATAGGTTTATATAGGAAAGTGTTCAATTCGTTTTGGATGTTGTCCATCATTTAATATAGAGCCAAGTATAGATATAAAGTAAAACAGCGAATGGTTCACTCGATGGGGAGGAGAGAGTGAAAAACCGAATACAATCATACGGTTGTTTGGCGATCTAAGGATGTTGTGAAAAATTAAGACTTTGTATTCAAATTATTCGCTGCAAGTAAGCAACCGAATTATTCGATTGTTTTTACTCGGTTGTTCTTCTTCTACTAAAGAGGTAGACGGATGCACTACCCTACTACCACCCCTACCTCTACTAAAGATTCTACAGAATCCATATTTGTTGGCCGAGTCCAAAATCTTCGTTAGCCGGGTTACTATTTTGCCTGAATCTGAATGCATTGACACATTAATTTATTTTGTCTAAGAACTCAATATGTTTAGTTCGTTCCTCGTGAATGGTCATGGCAAAGTTTGAAATCAAACTTAACGTAACTTATGCTTTAGTTTTCTTTCTTCAAACGAATTTCATTCTACTTCTCGAAGAATTTTCGTGGCGATTACCTACCGTTGTCTCTATCGCAGGTTTTTTGCTATTCCATGTCTTATTCACGAACACAGATTTTGTTAACAGGGTCCTATACTATACAACTACTAACACTATATGCATAAGCTAGATGGAGCTCAGCTCAGAATTTAGATTCCCTTCGCTCTTACCGACAATTCTTTTGAAGAGGCCGAGCTTCTAAAGTGCCCAACCACATATGTCTCGGATGTGGGATCCCAGTGATAAAATTTTTGTGAAGATTTCTCCAACAAATATCACTGAGGTTTACAGTATGAGATGTCAAATTACTTTTGAAAATGTCGTTTAAGATACCCTTAATATTAGCCAAAAGTCGCTAAAGTCAGTAAACTTATCGCTAACTATGAAGCAAAATTAGAACTGCGTGAAATCACTTACATAAATTTGACTCCAGATATTATATGAATGAAATATATATAATTAGCAATGAGTTTTTATGAATTTAAAATAATGTTATTCTAAGTTATTAATGATTCGAGTTGGCAGAGGAGAACCAACGTACATAACAATGTGTACATAGAGTTCTTACAAGTATAGTAAGTATATCAAACGTGATAAACTTCACTTAAGCGGAAAATAAGTAGGAAAAAGCCTCTAGATACAGCAAAAAAACAGAAATATCGGCAACCGCGTTTCCTCTCACTGAAACTTCTTTCTCGCATTCCCTGCGAATTATTTCAATAATTCGGCAGTCCCAATTGGAATTTCAATGGCCACTCCGACCTTTAAGATAATGAATCTGTTGCTCTAAATAAAGAGCCCGTCAAAATTGATAATATATTAAATCTCGTCGACAAATTAGAATAAGAATTGTTCGAGATGACATTGATTGGAAACAGGTTCCGAAGAGCAATAAAGATAGACCTGTTTGTCATAGTTGGCCAATCTTCGAAACATAACGGCATATGTTTGCTTTTATTTTCATTTCGCAAGTGTTTCGTAAGTGGCCAAATAAGAAGCTTAAGTTCTCATCAAGACCGTTTACCAAACAATGACACGGGAATATTTCAGTATGCTTCAAGTGGAATCTCGAGGTAGTCCAATATATTTTATTCGCGACACAAATATTAACATGTAAGTGGATTACCAATTCAAATCAAACAAAAAATATTGAAAGAGATGTTAAAAATAAACGAGGTTATAATGGGAAGAAATAAAATACTATGAAAAGAAAGAATTTTGTGCACGGGTAGACCTTGCAATGCAAAGATGAGGGAGTTCATGTAGTTGCCTATTATTACTATTTAATACACAGCATAAAATTGGATTTAATTTCTGACGCATCGATGGCATAAAACTACCATTTAATTATGAGCGGAAAATGAAATTTAATTAACTTCCTGGAAGATGAATCTTGCAAAAAATAGTATATGATAATTAATATTTATTTTAACTTAAAAATCTCAAGTTGCGCATTGAAAGTATTATATTATATTTCTATAATCTTCTATTTATTGAATATTTGTATTTAGATATAGGACTTATGTTACAGTAGATGTAAATCCACCACGTATACCTTGAAGGTAATGAATAATTAGGGATAATCCCTGAGTCTACCAGATCCACATATGGACGAATATAAACAATAACAGTTTTTTATGCGTATGTCTTGGATGTTGCTTATCTTACTGAAAAATTATGTAAGCTATTAATACTTACTCATTGTGTGATACGGTATCTTCCTAGCGAGGTTTTCCGGAGGTTGGTTAGTTTGTGGCTAAATTTATCTCGAGAAGCTCCTCTGGCTCTCCGAAACATGCTATGTCTTAAGCCAAGAGTAAAAATTTGAAAAACCTCAAGTAGATTTTGAGGTATCCATGTTTTGGGTATTTATAATTGACAGGTCATCATAATGTCTTTGTGTATATAAATCATACTTTTTTATCAGGATATTTATAAAGCAATTTAATGTTCTATGACGACCTATATCTTAAAGGATGTTGAAATTTCTTTGAGTCTTTTGAGTGCTTTTGATCGACATGTCTTACCTGTCAACTTTTCTTGAATTATGATTTCCTATCTTTAGTATTTTTTGATGAGAAATAGTTGCATTTATAAATCCCGCTGATTCTGCAGTATTCACATAAAGGGCAATATTTAATATTTTAGTACGGCAAACTAGAGCATAGATATCATCCAAAACATAGAGAAGGGGTACATTTTGATTATTATTAAATGCTACAGTTTGACCGAAGTCAGGTGGCAGCCCCAACCATTGTTAATTTACCCTTTCACACTTAAAATATACATTAAGATTCCTACATAACAGCACTATATTAACAAACAGGATTAATTCACCCTTTTAACAACAAACAAGAATTAGCAAACATCCCCTACTACACGTCATACATTTACATAAGATATATTCTATAATTACAGTTCCTATACAATCACATTTTAAATTGTCCCTTTGATTTTTATACCACATTCATTTAAAAATAAAAAAGTTGGTAATTTATCAATTATATTCGATGAATGAGGTACTTCGACGCAAACACCTGACCCTGAGGCAGTACCTTCGCTTACCGGTCCTGACTGGCAATTTATTGCAATCCCATTCTTATGGATCCTCCAATTATTACACTTCTCACACCCTCTCTCTCTCACACACAAGGACTCGTCCCGAAAGACAAGTGACTCACGCGTAAGCGCGTAAACAAGTGTCGTAACAACGGGTGGAATCGGAAATTCCGAAATGGGCTCTGGGATTAGCCTCGCCTTCCACAAGTTATGAAATTACCTTTGGATTAAGATGACGGAGGGCGATAGCGCCTACGTAGTTGAGAAGCTAAATGACCCCGTAAATTGAAAGTGAATGATCGCTAAGCGACATAACACGGCAACGCTCCGTGTTCAACAGAGAGTTCGGAACGGAGGCAGATTATCAGATAATTCGCAAAATACTGACTACAGAGGCTATTGGCTCGCTGTGCAATAATTCCTGGAAGGCGAGAAATCAATATCACAGTTTACGAGTTCAAGATCCCAGCGTTGCCCGGAATAATGTTAAATTATATTTTAAGGAAATTTATTGATCATGGGCATTAAAATAGATCTCAGTAGTTTGCATTTCTAAATTCCTTGCTAATAGTAATTTAATTTATATCAGAATCATTCCAAAGAATTTTTGCTTAATATGGTAATCAAATTGATATTAGAATCAGCGACAATAAGCTACTTTTATTCCTAAATAATTAAAAGACTGCCAAAAATATGTTTAATGAGAACGTCCTTCAATAGTTAAAAACATATGAATTTTACATCGTATAATTTTTCTAATTCAGTATTATATAGTATTGATATATCTTAATTGGCCTAATTCACATGTATTATTATGAGAGACAATCATAGCAATCACTATAATAGTCTAGAAGTAACATTTTGAGGTCGTGAAATTCTACCGACAATCCGTTTCATTTATCGACTGTTTCCCGATTTCGAATCCATCTCCGCTTTGCAGCAGAAAGAAGGGCATCCGGCCGAAAAATCGGCGTCAAAACTAAATCCATTATCATCATGACCATCATTCATCAAAAGAATCATCACCCGACTCCATAAGTAATGCCAATAGGACAAAGAAGGAAAAAAGATTCGCACTGATAACCGTCAAGGTTTCGAGAGATTCAGTCAATTTACAAAGTAAGCGTTAAGGAGGAATGCTTTAGAATTACAAGGGAATCGATTTCGGATAAATTTGCACCAAAATTCATGAGCCATTAAAAAACCCAAGGTACAAAAGGAAGAGAAAAGAGTCCTACGTGACTGGAACTAGAGCTGGTGAATAAGCTTTTCATATGATATATTTGATTAGTTAATTCAAATCATCAATTCAATTTTTCACACCATCATCAGGTGATGAGGCTGCTGAAAATCAACTCCGAAATCAAGATCCGGTTAAAAAGAAATGTATGAGGAGAGAAATAATTCTCAGCGGGTCTTTATTTCTTAATATGAAGTTTTCCAGATATCAAGATTGGAAGATCAAATTTGCTCAGAATACATTTGGTGTCCTCAGTTGACGGAATAACTAAAAAAGGACGTCCGTAATTGAACAGCCAGTTTAACTGCGAATATTAAAAGTGCCTTGAAATATCTTTGAAGGAATGAAAAATGGAAAGCCACCACTGGCAGCACAAAAGCATAAGATTGATAGCAGTTAGATCATCAAGGATATTCCAAGCAATTGTTTCAAAACCAAATTCTTTTCTCCTTTTATCTGGAATTTCCCGCTCTTAAACGAAAGTCGCCTGCCTCGGATGAATTCCAAATGATCCACTTATTTCATCCATTTAAAAAATCTCTCGGAAGCCGATAACAGCTTTTCATCTCGAATATTCATATAGTAAATAAGAGTAAATTGATAACGACAAAGTATCTGAATGTAATTGTATGAATTTCAGATCTATCCTAAGAGCTGAATTACAGAGAGGCTGATATGCTCGTTACTGGGAGAGTTCAGCCGTGAAATTCACTCTAACTCCATCTAATGTTGAAATTAGTGACTTAAGATTGTGCCGTTAAAGCAGAATTGTTTTCAAAATCCAAGAGTGAGACAATTCCTAGATATGAGCTTAAATTGAATTAGATGTCTAGTGAGTAAATTTTTCCCTTAATCAGCTAAATTTGTGATGAAAGAGAAATAAACTCACTTTCACTAGTTACCACAGGACTTAAACCTTATACGACGTTAGTTTCAACACTTCGCACCATCCTCAGGTGCTCATAGCAAAGAATCAGTCACAAATTAGAGGTATGAATCCATATTTAGGGAACATAGAGAATATTTAGGTCTGGGGTCTATGTGGAACAAACCGAAAGATGTTTCGCGGGGTGTTAGGCTTTGTGTACACTTGAATATAAAATCGAGCGATTGTCTATAGACATGTAGATAGACAATGTATATAGTCTAGTATTTGTCACGTGTACACTCTCGAATGGCTCGTTCCACGTTATTTGCTAAAAACAAAACATAAACAATTTCTATGCTAATATTCTAAATGATGAGTGAAGAAACAGCCTCTTTTGCCAAAATAATCCGAACAAATATCAACAATTCCTTATTAAGTCGCAATTTAAAACAGTAACGAACATAAAGGAGACGTGGCTGACATTAAAATGAGAAAACCGTAAAATCACAAAATTGAAGTAATTAGAACTATTATAAATGAAAACAGAAGACCGAATTCAAGGAAAACCAACACTGTGATTTTTAGTATAACTGACTCAAAAGTACAAAATTTTTCTTCCTCTCTAACGCCCTTTAATATATGGCCTCCTATAATTACCACCAGACACTCAATCCTTTACGTAATATTTTACAATACACGACACCTAAATAAAACCATCCACGATACCCAGTCGATTATAGAGACCACTCACACACCACCCTTTTCCTTGATATCTATTCTTGCAAACCAATCCTCAAACCTCCTGTTAGGACAAGATGTGATTTTTTCCTTATGCATTTAAATGGATTGAGATTTACTACACGGAAGCAAAGAATCTATGGTCACTTTACGGTGGACTCCAAAAATAAACAATGAGCCAGCTTCCTATGATATAGGTGGTTAAAACCAATGACCTTTAGTGCCTTATGATCGCACTAATCACCGCATGAATGATGAATAGACGAGGGGATTTTTCCATGTGGAGAGATGCGTCTCTCTCTCTGAGGCAATGCATTCGAAAGGAAAGATTAAAGCCACTCTCAGTTGGAAAATATTCAGACAATATTACGCTATCGCCATTAAGTTTGCGTAAGAAATGCACAACTCACGCATCGCTATTCGCAGTTGTGTATCGCCAAGCGTCCGATTACGTCACTTCCCATATCCAACACACATAAACATTTATTCAGGCCACGGACGCCATCTTTTCTTTGCTTCGCAAGAAAGTTACTCTTTTTCCTCGCTGTACTTCCATCTTATCTCCCTTCCCAGATTCGGTGAAGCAATTAAAAGAGGCTCCTTGTTAACGGTTTTCGGCAACTTTCGCCTCCATTTCCCTTGGATCATAATCGCGTCCGTTGTTTCAATTTTATGCCTGAGATTCATTTTCGTTGAGGCACTATACGTATTATACAAGTAATTTAAAGTCGCAGCTACTCTTACAAAACTACCTGAGACTCATTGTCTCGGGTTCATGGGAGACTGAATCAATCTGGAAGATTCACAGGTGGTAAGAGTTTCTTTTTTTGTATGCTAAAAGATTTTCTTAGCTCTTCTGGTGAACTGTTATGGAAGGATGAGGCCAAATTCGATTCTATATCAAATATTTAAAATAGAAAGTTTTTTGCATATTTAAACGTTACAAGTGTTTGCTTAACATTGGAGATCCATTGAAAATATTCCAGTGTCACCAATCATTAAATTTCGCCACACAGCATCACATAGGTCCTCCCTAAATCATCTAGCACTCTCAGGTCCGACTTCACGAAGTGTTATACATTTCTATAATATCAAATTCAATAAATATCAAAGTCAAAGACAATAAATGTCAAAGTCATCCTTTTAGCAAGCAGAATAATTTTCTGGTAGGAAATTAAATTATTATTTGTTGAAATATAGACCAGATCAAAAGGAAATGAGCTGAAATACGTCATGTGCCACTATAGATATACATGGGTGTTCTGAAAAGTTTCCGAAATTTCGCCATTTCTCGACATGTTTTCTGAAGATTTCTGAAAAATCTGGGGTCGGAAACTTTTCAGACCATCCTCACACACATAGGTAGGGAATCATCCGAATTTCTTCTTAAATTCAATTACGAATCGTTGAACACAACATCAGAAAGCTCCTCTTATTATTCAACGGAAGGGGGTATACAATTTTCCAGTGTGTCATCCTTGAGTAACGAATTCCTCCACAAAGAAAGTAAAGAGAGTGCGTAAGAGAAGTTATTTGAAGCGTCCTTGGGAGCTATTTCAGCTGTCAATTGGATAATCGGCCGTGAGGCGAAGACGGCCTAGAACTACTTGGCCTCGCCCACGAAAGATATCGAGGCATCTCCAATCCTACGATTAAGAGATCCTCTTTAAGGTGTCCTTAAGGAGAATGACCTTCCTAAATTTAGGGAATCACAAAGAGAAGAGTTCATCTTCTCCTTAAACTTCACTCTCTCTTTTAACCGTCTCCCTCTTCCATACATTTTTCTCTTCTCAAAATCACTCTTTTCTCTGGCAAGCTCCTATAACTGGTTGGCACTTTTCTATATTTCTGTTGTTAAACACAAGTTATAGTGGTGACATTCAAGTAATCAGTTAACGATAAATCAACTAATTAGACGATAAATGAAAAGTGATTGCATGGATAACTTAATCATTTTAGAGAAAAAGGATTAATAAATAGATAAAATATTGAAAAATTGATGTTGAAATTGGCTCGAATGTTCTCTAATATAAATTATCACAACGAGGTATTTAAGAATATGTCTCAATAATTTCATTTCAAGTTCAAACTTAAACAATTTCATTCAAAACACTATGCAAAGTGAATTATTTTCGAATTAAAACACATTTTACCTTAAAGTTATTATGTCACAGAATAAGTATAAAAATAATTAAATATTTAAATTAAATTATATTAATTAATAAATTAATATTTGTATTTTACGTTAAACATTCATAGACCTTTAAATATAGCACCATAAACGGAGAAACTAAAAATAATAAGGATATCATATCAACAGCTCTAATAGGGAAGTTAGACGGCGATCATAATGGAAAAAGTCAACAGCCAAAGCTAAAGCTACATCAAATCCAATTTTTATTTTTGAGTAATTTCATAGTAGATTTATTATTTGAACTCCTACTGCAATCTCAGGAGTAGTTGAGTTAGTTATTTGATCGTGTAATAGGTCCTAACAACTCTAGCTATAACAGAGAAGTTGCGATGGCTACAATAGAAAAGTATCTTTATAATTAATTTAGCAACTGGAGAGATATTCTTGATATAGAGTAAACAGTACTTAATTTTCTACATGGAATTTAACAAACTTCATGCATACGGTTGGAATAATGATATATAATTATAAATGTTGATATTCGCAGAGAATTACGCAATATAAATAGTCTCAAAAAGAATTTACTATACTTTACTATTTTTGATAAAAATGTAATGAACCTAGTGTATAATTCGACTCGACGTTTTTCGTAATTATCGAACACCGTCAGAAAATTCAGGGAGAACGTTCACTTTCGAATTTTCGATTTTATATAGTATATTCTCAAGTAATAGATGATAAAAGGTATCGAAGGAGATGAAGGATGCATCCAGAGTACGATAATTCCACACTATTCTGGAATATGTTCTTTTAATTTAACCAACGCACACTTGACAGAATTCTCATTTCACCAACACCTCGACAAACCGACGTGTTACTATGGCCAACTCTTCTTTTTAAGAAATACGCTGCTGCAATATTTAATCCCTAAATCTTACACTCTGTTAATGTAGTTACTCCTTTTCTAAAAATGTAAGCATTTAATAAGTCTTCACTGATACTTATTTATGAATGGACATGATTATAGCAAATGATGATGTCCAAATAGGCCGGCGGCCAATCAAAGGCTGTCGGTAAAATGAAGTGTCGGTAAAACGTGATCGTATTAGTTGTCAAGCAACGCGGTATCGCTCAATCGGTGAGAAAGACTCAAGCTTGTGAAGTGGAAGGGAGGGCAGAATATCACTGCTATCATTGTAATAGTTGAATTATTAGAATAGAAATGTGCTGGACGCACAGCTGCATCACCGTGCCAAGAATTGAAATTGAATGGATTCCTAAGACGTCTGAGAAACGAGAAATTGCCGCACGGCACATGAATCAAGCTTCATAATCTTCATAAGATATAGAATGGTCTAATTCGTGAAATAGAGTTGAAAAATAGGCAAAATTTACAATTTGTTGATTCTGTCTTATAGGAACAATTCAATTTGTACAATATTTAATTTTTATTGGAAGAAGGAAGAGGACATTTTAAGGATACTTTGCAACTGTTGAGACGATCAAAAACTACACCTAAGATCCACAACCTTTCATTACATACCTCCCACCTTGTGAACATAATTATTTCCGCACCACTCATCGATGTCTCGACAACTTAAATTAGTGCAAAAGGGAATAATTAAGTAAAAGTTTTTATTATAATAATGTAATCTATAACGTTTATATACATCCAATATTGGTGTCATCTTCCAGAGAAATATAAAATATGTTTTAAATGTTAAGAAATATTGCCTTCTTTTGAAAGATATCTATCTTACAATAACACTTTTCAAGGAGAAAAATTTTTCCTGTGGCCTTTTCGAGGTGCATTTAAATTTCCTATATTATGAATTTCCACACATTTGTCAACTGTCGATCTTCTTTTTGGGAAACACTCACCGCCCACCTGAGAACGCCCAATAGTGGGCGATAGGGACAAGGTTGGTGACCACTAAGTTACTCTATCCTCTTTGTAAAGTCTTCAGATCAAAGGCTAGCTAGATGAAATCCTCTCCGACTATTCAGCAAGAGTTGGGAGAGGAAATAGCTAACTAGACAAGATGAGGAGTGAGGCAATTTGTCCTTGTTTTCCTCGCTGTGCTAGACTTTTTTAAAAAAGTAGTAATTAAATCCATAATTATTGAGACGAAACAGAAAATTCAGCAACCAACATTAACTATGTGAATGAAAATCGCTTCATTCTACAAAAAAAAAAAAATCAGCGCTGGTGTAGAGCGGAGAAAAACGTATAAAAATAAACTACGCTGCAATGTTTAACATGCTATTCCAGCCATTTTATTTATCTACAGCTAATGCGTGGCAGTATTCGCAGAGCTTATATCAAATAAGGATCCCTACAGGTTCCGATCTACATTATGATTTGACCATGCAAAATAGAGTGAAGTTGAAAAGTTGCCGAGATGAAGTCAATTGTATTAAAAATTATGTAAGAGCCTTTCGACATTGTTCGTTTCACGGGGAATGGTTTTGTGAAAGTTACTTCATCGGCGAACGATTATATTGATTAAACAGCCTTGAATAACAAAATTGATAAGGTGCCAAACACGCATACAGAAGGAATTGCAAGAAAATCTCAGAGAAAACGTTTGAAACACTTAAAAGAATGCATTATAAGGGAATCCGCCTTTAAAGAGTATTTTCGTGTTTCGAATCCAATTAAAAGCAGAAAAGTAGAAAACCCTGTAAAACTCGTCTCATGGCTTCCAGATAAATATTTTCCATGCCAAAATATTTCGACATACCTTTTTTGTCATACATTTTATTTGTAGTGACTGAGAAATCCAATTGAACACTACATAAAATATTGAATAATGGATCAAGTAATCTGCGTTAATACTATTAAAGATCACGTACTTTGCGACAATCATCTTGTGACTTGATATTCGTCGCCATAAGAGATATGTACATACAGACAAATAAAACACAAATATACGTCAAAGTATTACTTTTCTTTGGCACTGCTGCATTTTTAAGATCTTTTTAACGTTCTTTCTCCTGGGCGTCCCTGTTCACACAACGGAACACAATTGGCTCTAGCACTAGCCCAAATGGAAGCATACTTGCACACAATGTAAAGAGATGCGTCTGAATAAATGTCTCGTGCATTCAAATACTTCAGGCAACATAACAGTCAGGCTGTTCTTCTATGAGGTAAGCCTCAATATTATTTGCCCAATGTATTCACAATAACCTCTTTATTTTTCTAGCCTTGCAACGTTTAATTTCCTTCCTTCATACTTATACTTTCCCTTCTTACATCTTTCCAGATGTTTCGTTTTAGTTTTCAGTTACATAAATATCTAAAATTTATTATTTTCATTCATGAGATTTAATCAGCTTCTTATAGATCCTTCTCTTCCTTAAGAAACATTTACATATTTCCCATGCATCACTGTTATCATTCTATTTCCATTAAATCCCTTTCATATTAGTCACGCAGTCATTCTTTCAACCCATATTCAACAATTATTCAGTTATTACGCATTATGCTTCAGCCAGTAAAACTTATAAACTTAAATTGTTTTGAGAGGTTGAAAAAACACAAAGATTAAGAAGCAAAATGTTATGAGACAGGTTTATTAAAGATGCATAGCTCTTCTTCTTCTTCAAAGAGAATTTTAAGGTTTCAAATTAAACCTCAGATAAGATCTTATCGTAGGATCATATGAATAGGCCATCATTATTTCCTTTAAATTAGCGTCTTGCGGTTTAATTTACGGTCTTTTCCTAAAGCAAACGTAGAGAGAATACGAAGAAAGAAATATATAAAGAATTGAGCCTATCAATTTATACTGGATCATACTTAATTCACCATCTTGCATGGGAATAGCCAGAGGTTTTCTTGTGGAGTACCAGTTCACAAGAATATTGAACTTTAATTAATAGATCTCCATTCAAATTCTCGGCACATATTTCCTTCCTCCTCAAAACAACATAACGTAATGCAAAAAGCCGTAACTAACTGGAGATTCCTAATACTTCGGTGCTTTTTATAGGTATGATCACTTTTATTCACCTCATATTATACCACTCACGGAAGCAATAAAGTAATTTACTGTTTACTATCAATTTTCTCCCCACAACAATTTTTTGCCATTCTTTTAACCTCAAAGCTACCTTTCTTCTCCGTGTTTCATTTAAATCTCTTCATTGTGTTTGCAATGCTTGTGTCTTAGCAAAGCTCTTCAAGTTTTAAAATATGAAATTTTCATGCTTTTCATTTATTAATTCTTTCTCGCTTTAGGCAGCATAATAAAATTTTTCTCTCTCAATATTTGAAAGTGTCATTCAGCAAAAGCTGTAAACATTAATCATGGTAGTAACTTATTTTCAAATCACAGCAGTGTGGCATTGCACAAAAACCTATTGCTGGCAAGAGATTCCAAAAATTTAGGAGCCATTTCAAATAAGAATGAAAAAGAAGTACAGAGTATCTCAACACAAGTATTATAAAAGTGGTATTTCTTGCTATCTGTGCGTGTCATACCTAATTTTTGATTTTTTAAGGGAATTAGAAAAATGATAAGGGTTAGATTGAGTGTGAGAAGAAACATTTTACTACGAGAAAGTGGTTAATAAATTTGAATGTTCAGTTAGCGTATAGATAAACTGCTTAATTTAATAATTTAAAAAAATGTACGCCTTAGCATGTTGAAAAATGAGTACCCGAGAAAACTCGGAATGTATGGTAGGAGCGCAGTGCCTTCACTATACCGCTATAACGTTAGTCTCAGATATGAGGAACCTGTCTACTAACTACTAAGAATTATAAATGGAAAACTATTATTACAATATGCGTAAGCCTGTATGATATAATCGAGATTTGATAATGATCCCCATTTAAATCGATGCGCTGATATTTTATACCTGTTTTTATCCGAATACTCTTATTTGAAAAGGGGAAAATATCTCAACAGAAAGGTGCGCCCAGCGGGATTAAGCCGGTACGCACCGGTTCTTAGAAGTTTCCGAGTTCGCTGAACCGGTTCTTAAACCTATCGGAACGTATACTAGAGCGAAGAAATTAGTGGTCGCAGTGAGAATTTTAATTGTTGAAATGTGAAATATCTCATTCTTATTTCATCTTAATGTTCCGTGAAGATGTTTTAAATGAGGCTAATAATAGCGCATGATATATTTAAGATTTAGCATACTCGTTGGGATCAGGGAAGCGGTTTAAGCCCAGTGATGGGATTCAGCTGGATCTCACCGGTTCTTAGAATTTTCTAAGTTTACCAAACTGGTTTCTGAATCTCTGATATGACAGGAGAAGAACTCCATGCTTAGAGGTACTTAAATCCGCTAATTACAATAAGGATAAATAATAAATAAATAATAATAGTAATAAATAATAAATAAATGATAATAAATAATAGTAAATAGATTATAAATAAATTTTATCATGTCCTGTAGAAAGCCACCTCAGGACAACAGTAAATAACAATAAAAATCATAGCGATCGAAACCAATGAAATAATTCAATATTCAAAACTCTAGATAAACATATAATCAAATAATTAAATTTTAAATCTATTTATAGTTCTTGCATCTCTGATTATAGTTAGCAGGTAATTCCAGAAATTTCTGTACTGTAAACGATTAGCGGAAGGTAGTAGATCTATCTGACGGAATGTAAAAAGTACGGGAATTTTTTCTTAAATCAGGACGGAAGATGTGAGGAGGTAAAGTGAAATCCTTAAGCAAATACAGAGACTTATTATTATTCATAATGGTAAACAGTAAAGGTCCGATGAAGTATTTCCTTTTTATTGATGCTATCAGCCAGCAGACAAGTTTCAATGATGGTGAATGGAATATTTTTTCTCATTTTATTTCAATTTCTCGTGGGAAATGTTCTTGGGACTGCACTGCGTTGTTGTATGCACCGTAGGGATAAGAACCTCTTCCTAAAAATTTTATCCCACCTCAGGATGTCCCTACGTCAATACCCATCTAGATCACCTCGGTTCATATTCTGTGGAGACGCTGCCCTCTAAGAGAATCACCTCCATTGCTTTCTCTTCCCTTGCTGACGTGGGCAAAGCCGACCCTTTATCCTCAATAAAAAACTTAACTTTTTCCACCCTTTTATCCCCGACCATTCCGCGATTCCATAATTATACCGAAACGGGGCTTCTTTTTCGCAAGATTTGCCGCCACTTTCTCCCAGAGGTCAATCCGGTCGCTTCGGTGACGTCACTCGCCTTCCAACCCCATCCATGACGTGCGGGAGAGAAATCTTCCTCTGCATTCTCGCTGATGTGCGAACAGGAGGAAAGCAGGTGTTATCACGTCATGGAATTGATGACGCACGGATACAATGGGGCGGTTCACCTCGTGTCCGAAATTAACCCAATTTCGCGCACAAATAACGGCTGAGTTACTCCTTAGGAGGAAAATTGCCTTGACGTACGCTCGCCAGGCGTTGAAATCTCCGAGAGAATTCCTTCACGTTGGGTAGAAATAGGGCATGCGCACAAGATCTTATGGTGCGTAAATGATGTTTTAGCTCCTTTTTTCCTCATTCTTGCGAAAGAATATTACTGCTAAGGACTTTGATTCAAAGATAACGCACCGCACAGAAGATAATAATAAGGGAAGATCAAACATCAAAAGAAATTAAAGATGACCCTCCATGTCTAACTGCTTAAAAGGAGCGTAAAGAGAATGGGTAAAGGTAACTTTACTATGTATGCACTCAAAAAAAAGAGCAGAAACAGTTTAATGTTGGAGATTGGAGTTTATGGAATCCTATCGAGTGATGGATAAAATTAAGCTAAAGATGTGTTAGACCATTGGTGGAGAACTTTTTTTATTCCGCAAGAAGGCTGAAAATGAATATATAAGCCCTTACGTTTACCATAAGCAGCACCTGGAAACGTAATTCTTACATTTAGCTAGTAAATCGCCGGAATAGTGCGAGGAAGAACGAATTTTATTGTTAATTAAACAAAAGAAGAATAGATTCATCTTAATTTCATTGGTCGCAATTAAAAAAGACGGATAAACGCTATATACGATGGGTGTTCAAATGAAAAGGTAAGAAAAGACGCTGTGGATATAATTGAAGCCTTATTTAAAAGTAATCACCAGAGGTCTGAGCACAACTATCCCACTTTTTAACGAACCGAAAGATTCCCTGCTCCCAGAATTCCTCTGGCGACAGGGAATGGTGGTGAAGGCCTCCAGTGGTTACTTTAGAATAAAGACTTCAATTATACTCACAGTGTCGTTTCTTAACTTTTCATTTGAACACCTCTTATATTATAGTCACCAAGTTTATTTCAGAGATTAAAGCAAAATTTGTATTAAACACCTTGGTGTTAAATAATATGTATAATTTATAAATAGTAGTTTTAACTTACTTAGATGTCGAAACATCGTCCTGAAGTGAGACGCAATACTTGGTGATTAAAAAATTCATTCAAATATACATGTAGATATACTTGAATAACATGAAAAATCATTTTCATTCCTTTTTAAGTTCATTTATTCTCTGCTCAAGTCCTTCATTTATTGCTAGCCAACTCCTCCCGACGACACTCCAAAAGCTTTGCCTTTCTCTCCCTGATGTCTTTTCTTTTACATCCTACCTTCAAATACTTTCATAATTTAACCATCCCATCTAAAATATTTTCCCACAATTTTTTTTTCCTCTTCCACTAAAATTCTTCAAAAATAAGCCTTTCTTCTCGCAGAGTCTCTTAAGAATATAATTTTTAATGAATCGAAATTTGCTGTAACTGGACACTAAAAATTTAATAATAGGGTAAGGATTGTTTCAAATAGCGTGGGTGTGATTACTAATTGCGAATTTCTCATGATATTTATTACGAATTGGTTTGTTAGGTTTCTCAGACTCGTGAAAAATGATCTCATAGTTCTCATGGTGGCAATCAGAAGGTAGTTTTTACTTGAGAGGGCAAAGATTTATGATTACGCGTAACTTACTGACGGTTAAAATCGATTAACGGAAGGGTAATTGTTTATATGTTGAATTTTCATGCTGTACTGGAGTTTCTACGAGATTTGCATGCTAATAAGAGCTCGTATTTCGTTTGCATTTTTATTGGCTCTTCAAATTCCTTATCTTACTGGTAGGCAGCTTTGCTAAATTCCTTCACGATACCGCTCTTTTAGCGGCACTCAACTCTGAGGAAGACGTTTTGTTCGATACCTCAGTTCCTTTGCCGTTCTAGGGAATGTGCCATTAATCTCTGAATGGACATTTAAGTCTCCTTCGCGAGCATTCGCTGATGCTAGAAATCTTATTTCAGCATCACATACCACTTCCACTTTATTCCATTGGCCTTCGTTTGCTTTTTTCTATGAAAACGTAACACCAGAGGTCAACGTTTTTTTCGAATTATTTTACAGATATTCAGAAATATTCCCTTTTTCTACTAGCTTTCATTTAAGCAAGGTATTTTGGAAATTTGATTTTATTTCCAACATTTAATGACAGTACGATCGGAAGGAAATCTTGGTTGCACCATGATAAATACAGCAAAGAATAAAATAAAAAATATTCACTATAACAGGTTATTTTATATGGAATTCTACCAAATTAAAAAGATTCTGCGCTTCAAAAATAATCCTTCAAGCAACTGATCTGTTCTGCAAAACTAAACAGTATTTTTGAATGGCGATTGGGGTTGAGACACTTATGAAATTGATAGTCACTCTGAACTACGCATAAAAGAAATATATCCAACATCTTCTCCCTTTATTACGCATTAAATGCCAGTCGGTTTTATTTTTGTGATATTAATGCGCTTCAGCACCTATTCTCCTAAAATTACGTAATTTTCTTTTCGATCTTATGGAATGTTTCCTACTCCTTCCCGTTGCTGACAAAAAGATTCAAAATTACTGCACCCCGTTAAGTGATTAATTTCAACAGCTAGCATCTAGCGAATCGTCGATAAAAGCAAAAAAAGTACGTTAACGTTTTTACCTGACAATATTCCCACTTTAAATTCATTCACGACTTTAGCAATAAAACGGACAGTAAAACTATTTGCAGACGACACGGAAATTTGTAAAGAATTAGAAAGCGGAGAGGATAGAGAAATTATGACCTACAACTTGTTGTCAGTCGACAGGTGTTGTGTTATAGAATTGAAAATTTTTAATGAAATGCATTTTGTTTAAGACGTATTGGTACAATTGGCGATGATTATTCAGGTGCATTACGCAGGATGGAAATCTTTTGAGGAAATGAGATTCAAATCCAAGCTGAATCCGCTCCACGATTTCAGATGAAGTTATTTCTTGGAAGAATGTCGTGCGTCCTCTCTGTTACGTGGGCCAATCTGATACACGGAGAAAAATCAGGGAAGGAAATGTTAATCGCTTTGTGAATTCATAATTTCCGCGAACGATATGTGGCATTAACCGGTTGAGGAAATCGAGTAATAGTACCAATATAGACAAACGTTGAAAGGTGGCTTGCGGGAGATATGGAGACGTTAAACCCCTCACGTACTCCTAATCTTCCAATCAAAGCAGGCTACAGGGGTTATGGGCAAGACAAGGTCTTAAAGGCGGATTGTAGGAAAAAATCACAATAATTCTTAACAAACTCATGCAAACAATGTATAATTTGAAAAAACTACCAACAGGCGCTCACAACGAAAGGTGAATATTGCTTTTATTCGAAATTTTATGAGCGTCTTACGGAAACTTCCTGAAAGCCCTGAATTTATTCAATAAATCAATGAAAGAATCTTTTACTTTTAAAAACATTAATATATGTGTATTACTTATATTACTTCGAAATTTTTCGATTATTAGTTATTTTCTTTTATTAATTTTTCTGTCTTCTTCTGTATAAATTAAATCGATAAAATTTGTAACGAGGTTGGTATTCAAATTTTCTGTGAATAGTCCTCAAACTTTTCGTTTGTTTGATTACTTTTACTTCTAAAGAATTCGTTGATTGAATATATTGAAGTTGTAATAAGTACATAAAAAATAATTTCAATTTGAGAAAAATTAGTAGTAGCTGAAAGAGTTGTTTATGGTTGTTCTTACTCACTCATGCGGTACTACATAACTTAAATGCTGCAATCGCCGCTAACGTAGAAGATGTATGAGAAAAATACATGCCCTGCCTGTTTATCTAGTGTAGAAAAGTACTGGATTTCTGAGTATAGACTTATAAAGTTGATTTTCCATTATTTTTAAGCATTGGTTAGCCATATGAGAGAATTTTTCCATGCACTTCTTTCCAAGCGATGGGTAAAGCCCGTCTGAAAAAGACCCACCCCACTATATCCTCATGACAGCGCAGAAGAAAAGTACGTCAACGAGGGTTGAGTACTTGAAAAATCCC
Organism: Pachydiplax longipennis; assembly: GCA_036926295.1. Taxonomy (NCBI): domain Eukaryota; kingdom Metazoa; phylum Arthropoda; class Insecta; order Odonata; family Libellulidae; genus Pachydiplax; species Pachydiplax longipennis. Next base: position 28,043,111 of record JAVFKF010000019.1, read on the forward strand.
ATGGAGGGCTGAGTTGATCTTAGATGGGTTTCTCCAAAGTGTATCTTTTACAAATATTTTGTTTTTTTCAATGTACAGTTATGAGTTATTACAACTACTCAACAATTTTACTTAAATAAAAACACAGAAAAGATAAGCTAGAACTGAAAATTATCTGGAAATGATTTGGTATGCTTGCATGATAACGCTGCGATACCAAGTTTCTGGATTCGAATCCCTGCAAACCGGAGTTTACTGGTTAGGGAATGCTCGTCTATTGTTCATTTTATAGCTTTCACTTTAAATTGGGGTCTTGCGGTAAGTAAAGCATAAATAAATAAATACCATACGCGAACGTGGAATCTGACAATCTTATGAATCAAAAGATGCAGGTACTGATGATAAAGGGATAATAGACTCCTCACCAGATCTCTAATGCTTTACGAGCATTATGTCAGGGTTTAAGATCCATCCAGCCTTCGGATTGGTGACTTTCTGAAGTGAAAATGTAGAAGTCTTTCTATATAAGTGTGCTATAAATGCACTAACTCCGAAAAGTGATGCGACTAATTGTGCGTATTATAAATATAATAAATTCGCTTGTCAAGAGAAAACAACGTTTAATTTTGGTGGCTCCAATGTTAAGGCTATGAACGCTCTGAAAAGAATCACAATCTTGGCGTGTTATTTCAGGGTATAAGCGGTTCATTATTATCTCCGTGGACAGTGGATTTAATAATGTCTAACTTCTTCCTCATAAAGGGCTTTAAAAGTAAAAAGAGATTTGCAAAAAACAGGCGAACGAAAGGGGTCAATTGATGAATAACGCGGGATTCCAAAGCTCAAATTATTTTTTAGCAACCATATCTTCGTCTTAAATAATCCTTGCATCTTAAATATCTTTTACGACTCTGTTTGTCAAGACTTAGACTTAGATTGCAAACATACTCGTATAAGAATACTTCCCCATCTTAGCCATTACATTTAGCATTGTATTGTATTGCATCCAATAATTTCGCGGAGTTAATTCGTTATCTAAGCGTGCTTAAGCTACCTTTACTGCCTGTGATTCACTAAGTTAGAATACCAGACAATAAGCTGTTGGTTGAGGATCACATTTCACGAGTATATAAAGAGCTGTTTGAGAGTTGACATTATTATTCATTAATGATATAAAATATTTAATTATTACTATATATAAATATTAATCTCCTTATGTTAAAAAGTCTTTGAAATAATAATGCGGCGCGTGATAGAATATTTAGCTTTAAGGCGCCTACTCAGAGATCACAGCAATAAATTACTGCTCTCAAATTTATAATCATATCCATCCTTAGTCCTAAATTTACACCGATTCCAACGAAAAATCTTGAGAACATTTATGAGCAATACAGCTGAAAAATTAGGATTTTAAGATTTTAAATTCAAGCGGTCTCTGCTTCATTAGCTACTGCGAAATGAGTAAGCAAACGAAAAGAGTCACTCTGACTGATGTTCCCATGGAAATAAAAGAGTGTGGGTCTGAGGAATGCAGTCAGTGAGTGCAGAAAACAGAGGAAACCAGTTTCCAGGGGAATCCCTGCTCAAGCAAACCGGAAATGGCAGAGTTCACGGGGTACGAGAAAAGGGCACGCATATCATGTCCTCCCTTCAGAGGACACTGTGGCAGATTGAGGGTGTGAAGCGGGAAAGGCGGTCGAGATAGGAATAACTTCGAAGCACTCTTTAGATACTCAGAAATGGCATAAAACGCATAGAAATGTTAGGTTTTTGGGACGAATGAGTTGATTTCTGCCGGTTGTTTTTAAGACGAAGAGACTTTGAATCAGTGCATAGAGATGTAATTACTGTCGGGCGTTACTCCTTTATGGACAAATTTCAGTTTATCACTGATTTAGTTCGGTCTGTCGGTTTTTTCGCTCCGATCGTAACCTACTACAATCCATCGGAAAGGATTTTATTGTAAATTAAAATATATGTAAATGTATATTATGTGGAGCGTCCAAATTACTCCATTTTCGGTACCTGGAATAATTATTCACCGAGCTATCTGACTGTATTTATGCATATATAAAAAAGAAGTAACAGAAAAACAGAATCAATAATGAGATAACATACTTTTTGTTATCATATCAATGCATACTAACGGATTCAAAATCAGAATTTGTAAAGTCAGACTGCTTCAAGCACTATTATACCGTACGTATATTTTCGAAATGTTGATAGCTGATATTGCTGCGAAGGTTTCCGCGGTGCTGGTTACATGGGTACTGCAAGTTCTTTCGGGCTTCACCGCGATGCTTTGTCTTCATCTCGACGACAGTTTCGCCAGCTGTCCTGCCCAGTTTCAAAATGCAAAACTGGTCGCGAAGGAAAGATGCTATGTTCCCCGCCTAGTAAGGGAATCGATTGAAATGTTCAAAACGCCAAATTTCAATAGAGACGGCGGTTACGGCCTCCACAGCGCATGGAGACGGACCCTCCGATACTCGGACCAACCAGAGAAGCAGAAAGGAGGCGCCAATCACGGAACAATGAAAGGAGCCACGGAGGAGGTATATATAGACGACCAAAAAGTTGCACTCTCCCACACTTTGACCTGAAGACGCCTGCAGGACAGCTGGCGAAACTGTCGTCGAGATGAAGACAAAGCATCGCGGTGAAGCCCGAAAGAACTTGCAGTTCCCATGTTGATAGCTGAAGAGCGAAATAAATCGATTGGGAAAGTAGAGTCATGGAGATTTACCCGATGCCATAGGCCGAAAGGCGGATTGCAGGGCACATATGTAAATGTAGATTATCAAATACGCTTTTAAAAGTACTCCCATAGCCTCAAGCTCCATCAATACCAACTCTCTTCCTTAATATTTCCGTTTCCTACACTGTTACTGCTATCCTTGCTTCATCATGAAATAAAACATAGAACTATAAGACAAAAAACTTCACCAAATAATTCCGACAGTCACGCCGAGAACGAGTTCATAATTATCGGAGGTTAACTCGATAGTGGGTGTCTAATGATAATTGCTAATTTCCGCAGAGCGACTCAATAGAAATCAACACAAATGTGGATTAAGTCAACCGAATGACGATAAAACATTGCTATGGTAATGAATAGTCAATCTACGATGAAGTTCCATAAGGAACATTCTCAGCTGCAATACTTCTGATTCCCCGTGGGTGCAAAATGACCTCAACTGTCGAGGCACTTTTAAATTTATTATTACTACTAACACTCTCTAGGTCAGAGGGAGTTATCTAAGCCACGTCATTATGTGATCAAGAATAATCATTACGTATTCTTAAATTAAATTATTTAATTTTGATTTGCAACTCATCGTGGTTAATGAAGGTATTAACTCGGACGCAATATGCGATTAACGTTACATAATTCCAGAAGTCATCGCAATGGTAAATTCCTGTGTCACTTACGTCTTATTTGATCGAGAGATGTTTATGCTGATGTCACAAAAAGGGGAGAGAGGGTTGACTTTGATTTTCCACCTTCCAAAGAAAAATAAGGTTGATTGGGAAGGTTGTGTTTGCAGAGTTCAAATCGCTTGGCTCAAAGTCAGGGTTACTCAATCTTGGCTTCATATCTCCTAAAACCCACTGTAATCAGCATATAATCTAGAAACGTTTTCCTTGCCATCCTCAACCTCTAAGGTCCGGAAATTTATGTTCTATTACAATCTCTAAAAATCTATCATCTTCAAAAATATCTGAACTGCAAGTATTTTTATAAATTTCTTCCTTGCCTTTCTAATTTCAATATTCGTGTTTTCATCTTGCAGAGCTCCTTTTTTCACAATCGCTTCCATCTTGAACTTTTCCTATTTTTTTCTCCGTCTCTTGGTCACGCAGCAAAAATATGAAATAATTACGACCAAGATAATTACTTAAAGTAATCCATACACGCGGAAAAAATGACCATCCTTTTAAAATATATGCTCAGTCGCAAAAAATTAGCAGTAAAATATTCTATTGTAAGCAGGATTACTTTGAAGGGAATTAATTACCTAAGATATTATAAATCTCATTCTAAGAACGCATAAAGTGTATCGGTGACTAAACGAATCTTGTAAATACTAATTCACTTGCAAGAACTTTTTAAAATTATTGTTGTAACAATCTTCTTTTACTTCATAAATTTTCTCACATAATTTATATAGTTCTGGTTGAATTGCTAGCTCTGAAATCTTTTTTCTATGCTCATAGTTAGTTTGTATACCTCTATATATGCTGAGATTGTAAAAAGCCAGCTTCTCCTTCCATCTAACCTATTGTCATGCTTACAGGTTGCATTTGGCATTGCTCTTTTTTATATATGTTATATGGTGATTTATTACTGATAGAACGTTTGATGCTGCCAGCGGTAGGATGAAAAAGTTTTATCAGTGTTCTACGCTTTCATACATACTCTACGCATGTATTTGATGTTAAAGTTGCCATCGGACTAGGGGTTTACTTGAAATTCACAATATTTTTCTTTTCAATTCATAGTTAATCAAGAAGGTACTAGATTTAGCATCTCTTTCCATCAGTAACAATTTCAGAGGGAGATAAATAGTGACGTCATGGCAGATGTTCATTCCTATTCAGGAAAAGTGTTAATTTCCCAAGTACAAGAATAGATTTGTCTAAAATATTGCACACCTTACTTTTGGCATGAGTTCAATCGAATGTTTTGCTCATTGGTGATCCAATGAATGTGATTAAACTTCGGAACGATATCGCATTATGTAAATGAATTAGCCGGAGTTGGAGGTTATTAATATTGCAGATGTGGCAATTTAGTGATTCACTCTTAAAAAGCACCGCTTGGCTGGTTCTAGCAACCTTCAAAATAGTCCAAGCAGAACGTGACGCAGCACTAGGCATAAAGTTGTACGTTTAATTTCACTTGGAATTTGCCGCTTCACTTGTAAAAAAAAACATCAAGTATTGCAAGGTTACGATCAGCGACTGATAATGAAATTAAACACGTCGGAAAAGAAGAAAGGTACGCTTTAATCTCTTTAATACATAGCTTACAGTATGGCTAGCTAATACATTTTAGCAAAATATGTTTCCAGAGCCTACGCACATTTAAATATCCGTGCATGTACGGGTTATTGAAAATTTCTCATGAGTTTGATAGGCAGTGCTCCAGATATCTCTCGTTGACATCGACGTTTCTTGTACCCTTTTAAATCACGAATAATCTCGAATTCGATTACGAACTCCCTAATTTTTAAAATTTTATTAAAAAATAAATGGCATCGAGAGTTTAAACCGAATCACAAGATATGGTGAAACTTTCTCCAAAATTTTGGAGTAAGTTACGAAAATTTAAGTTTTTGACATTGGTATCACTGTTACGGTGTTCATTTTTCATCTGTTTATTATCTATGAATCATAATATATATAAAAATACAATAACGCTAAAAATTAAAACAGGTCATTGTTTAAATATTTACATTATTTTTTCGCTAATTACTTAGAAGTATAATTTTCTCCGCCAAACCTGACGAGGTTCTCAAACTGCAGTTATAGAGCTAAAAATTTAGATAATAAAAGAATGATTAAAATATCTTTAATTGTTTCCCATTTATGTAAGGCAATATATCTCCTAGGGTCATATATTAACTTCATGGGACTAATTAAAGGTTAATAGCTTTTTAGATTTGAAGAGGGAAATTCATCTTCCGCAGGAGTGAATTTAGGCAGTCAGATGCCCCAGGAACAAAAAGATTTTAAGACCCCACTAGTTTATTTCTCGGCGATGAAGAAAGACTTGAAGTGAATTTTAGTGCTCTCTTAATAGAGAGTATTTCAACTAGTGCCTAATACATCTAATTGTAAACCGCTCCTGATCTTCCGTTTAGTTTTTCTTAGTCATGGCTATGATAATGTAAAAACTACGGGGAGAAATTGATACTAAGTAACGATAATCATTTTCCTGTCTCGTTACTGAATGTTACGAAAAGTGACAGTTCCGATTTACCGAAGACTTATTCCTTTCTCAACATTCTCGCTTAATGAAGTAAGGCAAACTACTTAAGCCCTCATCTTTCCCTAACTCATTCCTTCTGCAAAGTTTGTTTTCAATTAATGGAGAGGGGAGGTTGATGCATAAATCGTTCTCCGGTCTTAATACATTACAAACGGATATTTCCAAATACTTGAAATAAAAAGAAGAAAAAAAAACTAGATGAAAATCTTCCATTGAAATTTCTTGTTACAATAAGCAAAACAGAAATCTGAATAGCAAGGGAATTTTCCTGAAATTTTCTGCAAGTAAAATTTTATAATTATAGAAACATGGGAAAAAAGTATGAGTTGGCCGTCGTTCTTAATGCATTACTCACAGTCATTTGCTAGTACTTCATTTACAGTCACCTTCAATTTTCCGTGTTTGGTTGTGGGTAATGTGATGCTACTGAACCATGAAAACTAGGTGGAAAATTTAAAGCGAAATTCCTCGTTATAATAAGCGAAACAGATCATACAAACTTCAGAGAATTCATGCTGAGATTTTCTGCGAGCAAAGAATTTTATGTTTAGAGAGAGACGAGAAAAGAGGGGAAACCCGAGATAAGGACTCTTACGGAGCAATCGTCAGCGGTTGAGCAAATAAACTGAATGGGAGAGAGATGACTCTTCTAATAGTTTCCACATAAGGTGAATAGCAGTGGTGTGTTTTGGATGAAATTTGCTGACAAGAGATGGTCATTACCTCATATTTCTATTTAATAAGCATTCCTCTCTGCGTAGTAAGCGGGAGAGTTAGTTCTCCATGATTTAAGATGCTATCCTATAACTTTCCACCCAAAGTACTTCCTTAACGTCATATTTATCCATATATCTTTTCATATAACCTCCAAATTCTTTAAAAAATGCACGCCTCATTCAGGGCATCCAATAGCCACCGAACCAAAGATCAAAGAACGCTGTTCTGGACTGAAAACCGTATACGAACCTAAATATTTCAACTCTTGAACCCGTGCTGAAACTTAACACCGTTGATTATTCTATTTCAACTTCCTATTTGCTTCAAGACGAAATTATAAGTGGAGAAAACTTCACTAAATAAAGTGTGACGCCAGCAGAAATAAATGCTCAACATTTAGATTAATTTGAAACCATATTTTATTAAGTTAATCGATTCTTTCTCGTAAATTAGGTTACATTCTAAAATTTAACCCATATCAATTTAATTGCTAGTAGCCTAATTGTTACTCACAAAGTTATATTATCATAAGGATATGACAAATAATGGTCGGAAGTATCAAGCCGGTTCACGCCGGTTCGAACTGAAGGATCTGAACCTAAATTTGGCTTTTTATGAAGTGGAGAAAATGCCTAAACGAGAAATATTTCGGTCCAACGCCCACGTATCATATCTTGAGAATCTCATCTACCAAGTTCAACTAGCTTTAACCAGTTTTATCTCCTTTCAAGGCACCCGCATAATCTTTCCGTCTAATGATACACTGTCATCACAATAGTAGTATTTTTAAGAGTGCTTCGAAAGTTGTGCTTATTTCGCATACGTGAGGTCCCACCGATAATTGAACCCGGGATTCGAACTCGGAATCGCTTACATCAAAGCCGAACGAGCAACCCCCTTGACTTTCATTACAGTATACCATTACCAATACTATTAATCTTGGATAAAATCTATCATTATACTTAAATACATCCTCTAAAGGTGTGCAATGCTTCATAACACACCCATATAATATTAGGCACGCAGATTCCTTCCAATCCGTACTCATTTATCACCAAGCCATCATAGACTATCTCTCTCTTCTGGTCCATCACATGCTCCTCATTCAAAATACTTTTTACATGCTTAACATCCCATTACATCCATGCTTTCATCGACAAATCTTATTTTTGCTACCATACGAAAGGGCTAAAACTTTAGCCAACTTTCTTAAAATCAATCAACACAACTGAACAAATCTTCCATCATAAAAGGAACTCAATCTCGGTTTTGTGTTTCTATTTTAAGCTTTTCACTTCCACTTCCTTTCTTTCTTCGGTTTATTAGTAACACGGAGGATTTTAACGCGTGGTTGACCAAGGTTATTTGAGAGGCCTTCATCTTGGCATTGTTTTAATCATCACTCTTTTGTGCTCTAGAATGATTTAATGTAATAATTTTTGGCTTTCATCTGAGATACGGTTTAACACCGATTCTCTCGGCTACTCTCCAGCAATCTTCCCATATCTTTATCAATTTTCGCCCGCAATTGCAGCTTTAGAATGTTCTCTTTTTTAACTCATCTTCATAATTATACTTTTATATAAGGGTGTAAATCAGCGGTGGGCCCGTTTACATAGCACTGACTACTTCACCATTTAAATCATCTAATCTGGAGGATAAACTGGGCCGTAATTTCCAGTACAACATTTGCTTCATTTTTCAGTACAACTCTGCTTCATTTATCAGAGAAATCGAAAATAATTAATAAATGTCTTTCCAAAGATTTCTTCTGGTTAAATATTTTGAAACAAAATATGACTTCCTTTTTCGCGTAAAATATGGCATTCCTTACCAATCAAAAACTTGTACTTAAAATTTGGGTTGATTAAGACAAGGAAATATTTAGAAACTTTTGTACTTATTTTTGATAACCTTGAGGAATTCCAAGAAAAAAATGTGAAAAAAGTTGACATAAAGAGATTCGGTGGATGGAAAACAGATTCATGGTGCACGTATGAAAGAATATTGGAAGTTATATAAAAGAATATATGAAATATATAGGTGTCGAAGAGGGAGAGAAATCAACTACCTATTTCTTTATGATAATCCGTAAACACCCACAGGGCTGCGATCTGACGTATGCGTGATGGAAAAGAAAGTAAAGCTCCTTTATTTCCCTCCTTCGTTTCCCTGAGAAACTACCTTCCTTCTGAGTATACTGCGTCTTTTTCCTTGAAGAGGATAAGGAAAGGTCGTTCATGTGCGTGCAAAATTTCGCGTTCCAAAATTCTTAGAACCAAGAGCAATTCCAGCTGTAAAACTAAAAATAGCATCTCTCGCTATGATATAATTAGAACCTTTTTTAAAAAACTAAACAAGTAAGATGGTAATTATTAATCGAGATTCGCAGTACGGAACAAAGTAACGTCATTAAACCGTACATATTTATATCTAGAAAATCATCAGCGCAAAGGATATTAGGATACTTATCCCCCAAACATTTAACTACAATAAAAATTGGAGAGAGGATGAAGCATATTGGCTAAGATTAGGAGTGAGGTAATTTGCTCATGCTTTCTTCTTTAAGGCAGAATGAAATAGGCGGAAAAATTTCATATACGTTTAGCACAATTACTCTACGAATAACAGTTTTCCTAGCAGGAGTGATCTGGGTAAACATAATTGATAACCATTACTTATACCCCAGTAGTTTTCATCTTATCACCAACCTGAATAAGACTGAGACAGAAGTAAATGAAACATAGATATTCACTATTAATTGACATTAATATTAAAGTGCTTTTGCTCACCATGAAACAATTTTGGGTTCCACAATGGTTGATTTGCAAACTTAAATAAATTTATATAATATAAATATTTTCATATAATTTTCATAATTAATTTGGTGTATAAAATTCCTGCGATGAAAATCACTTCTGAATGAATGCGTATCTGACGCTTCATGAACTGAAGTAATTATAATTTGAGCTAAAAATTAAGCTAAATAAATTAAATATTCCAAATAAATGACTGAAGGCTGAGAACTTTTCATCAAAACTTTTCACGAATCATTAATTACCGGTTTAGTGCGCAGATGTCCGGAGATGGAAGTGAGTAAGTGTTAACGTTGCAACATGGACGACTGGTCACCGTACAAACTGGATACGAGCGGTTACTTCCCTCCTCCGATGAGAACGCGGGCATCAAGACAAAAAATCGAGTGAATGGTTGGGAATTCCCCCAAGAAAATCTCCCTTCTTCATTCTCAGCCCATCCTTTTGTCCGCCGGGAAAATAGATATCATCCCACTTATAGAGGCATTTCAACCTTTGCCAAAATAGCGGAAAAAGCGGAATTCACAAACGCAGCTTAATTTTACACCTGTAAAAGTTCGGACATTTCATCTAGTACATTTATAAATACATAACTCTATTTACCTAAGAGGTAGCCAAGCCAGCGGTTTGGTTTCTTCGAGATGCATCTCCATAATTTCTTGTCCTTGATTTCTTTCGTTTCTGACTCTTACGTACACATCTTTTCACATATCATCTGGGATTCCCTTAGGCTATCTAGGTATATAGTCTTCAATAATTCGTCCTCTACTTACAATTAGAAAAACTTCATTTTCTGTTTCTCTGTCCTTTTAGTACCAATCACAATCTCTTCACCCACTCTCAGCGTAGATACAAACTATTAAACCGATGATGCAGCTTAATTTAAATCCACATTCATTTGCTATCCATTCATCAATGTATTCATCACTGCCGATCTTCTATTCACTCATATAACTCATTCGAACTGCATTTTGCATATACGTAGATGCGTTCAGTAATACACTATTTTTGCCAGAAAACAATTGGGCCCGCATTCTTCCATATATAGCAATTTCAACGATTCCTCACGTGCTTCTCTTGAAAATATAGGAAGAGAAAAAAAATTGAAAAAGTAATTAATGAAAGAGAATTAAAAATGAGAAAACGATAGCGGAAATATGAAAATCAGATGTATGAAAAATGAAAATCAATGGTATGAAAATTAAAATAAAAATAATTAAACGGGAAAATTATCGGTGATGAAAAGAAAATTAATCAAAATGAAAACTACTAAGAAATGTAAAGGAAAAAGAAAGGCAAAGGAAAAAGAAATGTAAAGGAAAAAGTAGTGTAAACAAAAATTGAAAGTAGAAAATATTGAAAGATAAAATAAATCTTGCAGAGCTGAGGAAAGATAAAGACGGAGAAGCAATGAGATCTTTAATTATGATTGGTTGATCTAAGAATGATGTATGTAAACGATCTATTAAAAGATTAAGCACTGGAAATATAAGCTTATCATCGAAATTAATATTATAAGCAGAGTTTTCGCTTCAGACGGCATGCAATGAGACTGTTAGCACACTAGGGAGTGCGGCCTTAAGCTCTTAATTGCTGCAATGTCCAAACTTTTTCTCACCGAGTGAAATTCTACTGTAATATCAGACATTTATAAGGGTGTATTCGAAAGTGTGGAATCTCATATAAACCAAACGGGGAATAACATCTATTAGATAACTCTAAGCTTTATATTTTCGGAAAGGATGTTTCAAACACATTTATTGTGAGTTTTATCAAAAAAAATATACGATTAGAAGGATCAGGTTCTTTCCAGGCGAATACTGCGTAGAAAGTCTTCACGGGATACAAGCCGGGTCGTCTGACGGATTATCTCCAGGGCCATCCCTGAATATGGCTGCGGAGTCTGCAGCCGAAACGTTGGAGATAATCCATCAGACGACCCGGCTTGTATCCCGTGAAGACTTTCTACAAAATATAAGATTATCTGTATGCCATTCTTCATTACCTATAAATCAATAATTGAGTATCTAGTGATGGCTCAAAATGCTAATGATCCAGAAAAGGTAATCTATGATTATGGAGGGTGGTTAGTGCAGCAGGCCTGAGCTCTCCGGAACCTCAGAACGACTGAAAGTAGTGTATCAAACCAATCTACCGAAAGAAACCGAAAAGAACCGTGCTTTTAACCGGTGTGAAAACCGAATCCGAACCGAAAAAACCGAAATTCTCGAACCCAAACCGGAATCGAAAACCGATAATTATTCCGTACTAATTTACACTTTTCAACACCGATAATTATTCCGTACCAATTTACACTTTTTAACACTACTAAGGTTTTTTGTGTAATTGGATAAAAGTTTACTAAAAGCGTTCCACATCGACTTGGAACTAACTGTTATTAGGAGCTGCTTTAAATTTAGGCCATGTAGTATGAAAACATATAGTGTACATACTATAAATGGAAAAATCTAGAAGCAGTAGAACAACATTTCAGAAGGATATGGCATTACAATTGTCAGATGGAAAAAAAACTGGTCCGAATCGGTTCAAAGTTGGAAGGAGCTGAACCGGGACTGAACCCGATATTAGTTTTTTTTATTAAACTGGCACAAAATATATTACGGTTTGATACCCTGGCTGAAAGCCTGAAGTCGGCTCTGCATAGTGACCATAAAAACGGAGGAAATGAAACACCGTGGTGAAAATCCCTGTCAGGATAAAGTTTCCCATTTGCGAAGTACGCAAGCTCTTTATGACGCACTTGAGTAAGGAAAGGACAACTGAGGTCGGAATGGGTCAGACACAAGCAGTCTCGTGCAAAATTGAAAGGGTTTACGGGGAAAACCAGCGGACTCAAAATTCTTGACCTCGCACTCGCTAAGCAGGTTTTCTGCGTGTGGAATACACCGATAGTGACCGCTAAAATGCAAGAACTCCGTCCTTTGTCGCCCACGCAGCTGGGTTTACCTGAGAGGCTTGAGTCCTCTATAGCAGGGATGGTCAATTTATGACGCATTCCCCAAAATTGTTACATTGCGTGACCGAATTGAACTCTGAAGAATTTTTAATAAATATCACACACAATATAAATCCACATACACAGAAAGACAGATATACTATATATAATAGACCCTTACGCTGAATTCTAGAGAGCTCAATCTCATAGTTTATGGCGCATTGGTTTGTGTGGGGCATCTAGATTTAAAAATGAGACAACTGAGGAATAAGCCGTAAGAGGTTGGCCACTCCTCCTTTATAGTGTTCGAAGTATTCATTAAAAAGTAGTTTTACTTCCGAAGTGAGTCACTATTGTCCTAAAACAGCGATTCCAACCCTAACTGTGCTTTCAATAATGAGATTTGCTTAGGGAAACTCTCATTCGCATTTATGATTAAAATCTTCACTTTTTCATATTTATTACCATTTTGAGTATTAGGAATGAAAATATGAACTATGTGCGCTATGAAGTATTGTTTACTGAGCATTTCCATTAACTAATTATAAACTTTGACAAGATAGGCAAAATTAAATTATCATTACAACGTGTGGTCTATCCATATAGTAGTCTTAATGTGTTTTGGAAAAAGAAATATGAAATCCCGAATTCTCAACAGTTTTCCTCGGTGGTGATAATTGTTTCCCTCCCAATAATTTGCGACGCACGGAGGATGCCATTTTGTGTTTTGCGTTTTAAATATATGAAAAAAAATTCTTGAGCGTAAGATCGATCATAAAATGTCTGCAATCTATCACTGTTGATCCTTAAGGTCTTACCAGCCCACGTAAAGGTATGAAAAAGGCAAAAAAAGTAAAACTCGTTATCTGGCACCACTGTGTAGGTCTTTAAAAAGCGACAGCGTAAAAAATGTGATTTTGATTAAGTATTTGTATGTGTTAACGCTTCGGATGTTTTCAAGCCTTGCGTTTTTAACGAAGAAACATCAAGAACCTCGACGAACTTTAAAATGGTATACATGTATGACTGAAACTTATGCAGACATACTTTTTGATTAAATAATTTCAAAATAAATGAACTCTACGGAAGATATAACCAAAGGATTGAAACATAGGAAATTGCGGCCGTTTCTGGCTTTCAGTCCGACGTTTTCGACATTTCCTGAAACTAATGCGCGCATTTAAATAATCAGTTTTGCTATCTCGTTTATTGGGTCAACTGAAAATGAAATGGAAAATATTCTACCGACTATCTCTGATCGAATTCGTTTTTTTGTAAAATTTCGTTGACAAATTATGAATGAAGGCCATATGCCAAACAAGTATGTCCCAATGCTTATCCTATGGTCCAATATACTTGCATGTGTGATGAAAATGAGCTTAGCTCACCAGAGATAGTCGAACATGGTATGCGTACTAAACCACCAGCTGTAGAATGAAAGATAATATGGAAGCTTAGAAAGTCTATTACGCAGAGTGCGTCTGCATTTTTCAACGTCCGATACTTTAAAGTGGGGAAGGCCAACCTATGACTTCCGTCATACGTATCATCTGATAGGATAACATGGCAAATTAGGTTGGAGACAAGGGATTTTCTAACCAAATATAAAATATTTAGCCCTTATCCCCTTCATTTTTGGTTGCGCGACACTAGATTTTATTATTCTGTTGCGTTTCAAATGTATGCAAAATGTGTTTGAATCTTTTCTCAATCCTTTGCTTGGTTGTCTTTGTGAAAACTTATAATTTATTCATAATATAATCTATCTATAACTGGCCGGATTTCAGAAGAGGGATTGTAAATGTAAGGAATACCTTGTTTTTCTTTACATTTCATAATCAAACATCAAAGAACATACTCAAAGATAAACTTTTTAGATTGTTTAAAATTTTACTATGTAAGCATGATTGCATACTGGGCATAATATTTCATAAATACAGTTTTGACCAGTGAGGATACTGGTCAAAACCTATGTTTATGAAATATTATGTCATAGAGGAGTAGGATCTTCAGGATTAAGTGTAACGAGTTTTTAATTTATTGTTAATCAGGATTCATTGCAGCATCTCGTGGCATAGGATTAATATTTTATCTCCATATGATCATAAGTGGCACATTGATTACGGATAGAAATTAAAATAAATTTCTTACTCAAATTACATACACACCAATTCTAGAGAGTGAATTTATAATAGTTTGATGCTATTGTTTATTCCTAAACATTACGGCGCATAATAGTAGTTAGAATGGCGCATCTCAAATAAATATGAAATCATTGATAATGAAATAATTCAAATAATTATGAAATAATCGACGCATGTATGTACTACAAAATGTGGGTACACTTGTTTCAAAGCTCTTGTCTTCTAGTTCTGTGCGGGTATATATACGTAATTATAAGCAAATTTAGCCAAGTACATACGTGGAGATAGAATCGATAAAGGAGACTGACCTAATAAAATGAATTCATTTTGGAAGACTATTTTCAAGGGCATTCTTTGAGTTCATACATCCCGGAACTAGTTCACAATGGCAAGCAGTTGCACCTCCCCTCCTTGACGTCTTTTTCCGGCGGTCACGAGTTTCTGGTGAATCCCCGGATTATTCTGCATTCCCTCTAAGTCTCCCCCTCTAATGCCCGCCGCCTCCCTTTCTCCGGTCAATTTCATAGCTTAAGTGCAAGGATACAAAGTTCATCGAACTCATATCCTTGAGATGGCCTCCGTGGACCAGAAGTTGTTGCCAAGTGCCAATACTGCTCACTCCGAGAAAAAATAAACTTTATAGTCTTACCTGTTCTTTTTCACGCGCAGGATTACTCTATCAAATTTTGAAGACATCCATTTTTAAGGGCAATCGAGAAGAAAGCCGTATATCTTTTGGTAAAACTAGTAGTCGCCGTATTGTTAAGAATTTTTCGATATCTCAGGTCATTTCGCACATGTGAGCTCCCAACGAAACCGTTTTCAACAAAGGCAAACACGCTACTCACAAAGCTATCCAGTCCCTTAAAAATCAATTTCAGATCGTGAATAATAGAAGCAATCGCATCTGTATCCAACAATAAATGAGGAGATTGAAACACAGGGAGAAACACTAACTCTTTCGACTTCTGAATCAAAAAGTTACAACTACTTGTTGTATATAGAGAGTAAGAATAGACTTTAGACTATTGCTATGATATTTCACAATGGATTTAATGACGTACTCGTACATTAGATGTCAACGAGTAATTTAGGACCATTGATTTAGCGATCAAAGTAGATTTATTCAGCTCTATCACATTATATTACTCAGTAACTAATATTGATTAAACTTATGTAGCTTTCGGTACAATATACAGAAAATAGTTGAGGGAACATTAACTTTAACAACTGATATACTTTCTGCATGTTAATTCCATGAAATGACTGATGAAAGAATGAAGCAGGAACTGATAAAAAATAATTGATAAAAAGATAGTTGATTTACCTTTAAACATACGCAAATTACACTCTTGCTCCTTTGATTTTTAATGGTTTTTTCTCTATCTAATTTACTCGTTTATTTTAATACAAAACTAATTTTGTATATTGTCTCTCTATATCTAATTCATTTCATTTGAGAAAAATCTAACAACTTTGAATTCAATGCACTATTTCAAATTTTTCCGCATATTTTCGCTCCTACGTATTCGCACTCAAAAAAAAGGAATTCAATCCATTTGGATAACTTCACCACCATTTATTAGATTCTGCACAGCCAAAGACGGTTATTTATTGTTATTTGCATGTGTAATTTGGAGTGATTTGTGTAAATATAAGTCTACATGCAATTGCAATCGTAATGTGTATCTCAATTGAAATATTTCTCGAAATAAGTTTTTGCGGTAAGACCTAAGTATGCCGCGGAAATTGCCTTGATGCATAAAGAAAGTCTGTAAGAAGAAGAAGAGATAAACAATTTTTTATGTTTCTGAGTATTCTTTAATTGACCGTTTTTAGTTATATGAGAAGCCTATATTTCACTCAGAGACAACTGTTCATGTGCTATAATTTTCCATAATTCATCCCCAAGAAAGTTTCTTCCAAGGAAATACTTCCTAATGTGTAAGGAGATGCGTTCCGTGGTCAACTTTTTCATCTTGTTCAGATCCTGGATTCAGTTGAGTTATAGTGAGGTCACTACGAACTTATCAAGCATGATGTCTGGTTGTCAGTTTCTGACCTTAGAAATTGTTACGAAGTTTGGTTTCCTTCAACTACTAAGTTTCGATAAAATTTCAAACATTGTCGAGGTCGTAAATATAAGTTTGTTGTGAATAACTGACTGGCTCGTTTATGTAAATATTATGCAACATATTACATAAGATAATAACAACTTTTATGTAACCAGTTGTTAATCTAATAACGGACTTTTATGCCTCATGTTCGGTGGGTGTCACTTGTTCACTGCTTAAATTTCGAATCGAACTTCAAAAATTTCGAATTCAAGTAGTATTTTAACCAATAAAATAATAAACATTGATACTCTTTAAGCCGCTAACGGAGTACGGTGTAGAATTTAAACACCAAAAGAACCGACGTTACTTAGCTTTACATTCATCGTGGATCGTTCCCTTAGTAGTTAGTTAGTTAGCTCCCTTAAAATTAGTTTTTGGCTTCGTGCTTATTGGTATCTTATTTTACGTTAATTTCCCGTTCGGTCGAAATATAACACTTCACATTACAATAAATGATTCGTTTAATGGTCATCTAATTATGGACTATACTTCAAAATATATTCTTACAA
This sequence comes from Pachydiplax longipennis, assembly GCA_036926295.1. Classification (NCBI taxonomy): domain Eukaryota; kingdom Metazoa; phylum Arthropoda; class Insecta; order Odonata; family Libellulidae; genus Pachydiplax; species Pachydiplax longipennis. The sequence continues at coordinate 28,060,344 of JAVFKF010000019.1, forward strand.
TTTTGACATTGATTACAAATCTTCAGTAACGCTACATAGGTCGACACAATCATTTATTACATTATCTTCTATTATAAAAGCTAAATGGACACTGGTATCTCGCGTACTCTACATCAGTAATTCAACTTAAAAAAGCCTCATTTCTAAGCCAGATATTTCTAATTTTAATTTTTAAAGGCAATCATAAGTCTTTCCGATATTCGATCTTTTACATTACTAGCTGCACCCCAAGGTGGCAGGCAACTAGACATAGCAATTCCTAATGCAGCCGTAATCATTTCCGCTACAAGGACAGAAATCTAACAACATCAATTTAAATTTTATTATGTAATTCTTCTAATTCTTATATAAAGAAAACTTTCATATTTTATGACGCATTTTAAAGCCAATGTATTGTAGAACAAAATATATGGATGCGTACTGTATGCACATGTATTTACAAGGATACATGATATTCATACATAAATTATTGTACGTATATTAAACGGAATAACTTTAAATGATACTTTTCCACTAGGTTGTGAAATTTGTGGGAAGGGAGCTATTCGTAGTTTCCTTTTCGATTATGAATTTAAGCAACAGCTAACCTCATAAGGTTAAGTTTATTCGTAATTAAAATTTGATTACACATTAATACGTTGTATACAATGTTCCAAGCACATGCAACTATCCTCTTATTTATTAAGTGAACCTACAATATGATATTTTTTCATACTTTTTCGCAAATACGATAGTTAATAAAATGCATTTTGAAAATCTGTCTCCCAAAGAAAAAAATGACTCCTATTCTAATGAATAATTGACCGGCAGAACAAAATTACTAAAACACTAATTTCCGTCATTAATCTATGTTAATTCCCGCAGAATTTCAACGCCAATTTTCCGCTAGTTAGAGAGTTATCAACGCTCCTTGTATAGCCATTAAGTACATCTTTCCTTCCTTCCGTGGGTCTGTTGAGGGAGGTCAGAGCTCAAATTAAACGAGGAAGAGAACTTTCCCGAGAGGAACTCAAAGGGGATTTCCAGGAAAATACGCTCATTTTCTCTGATTCCTCTTAACCAGCACTCTTAAGTGACGGCGGGGATTTAAACGAAAAAGCAAAGAGGCCTTTCTCCGAGTTGTACACCTATATTCTTTGACAAGTCATAGAGGGGAATGAAGATAAAGCGATGGCAGAGTTCTCACACCTTTTGCTCTTAATGGGGCCGGCATCATGCTGCAAAAGCCAACAACCTCGATGAGAAGCGAATGATTAATATTAGAAAATTACACTTACGCATCGAATTAAAATGCGTAAATATATACTCAGTAGATCTGTTAGAGATTTACAATATTTTTGAATTCTTTTTTGTACACTTTAGCTGAATTTTACTTTAGAACTTTATATTCCTCCGTCTATTATCAGCTTGGGTTATATAGAATTCGAATCAAAGGATTATTTGGATTATCCTTTAGTTACATCGCACTTAAATGGTTTAGGTAATGGATAGCTAATAACGCATGATTTTTTTAATTAAAGTAGTTTCACAAGACAATGACTAAGCTAGAGTTTGTCGCGCGATTTATTCAAAGATTTTCTAACCAATATGCTACAGTAACTGACGCTGAAAATGTGGAAATATGAGTTATAAGATGAAAGTCAATAACAGAAACGACGCAGGTCGTTGCCTCAGGGTCCTTAAGTGCTTTTGGAACTAGAAAATAAGTCTAGTTTAATTTATCCAAAATCGTAACTATGCGAACTCATGCGGAAGAGGAACTTTGATTACAACAAAGAAGGAATACAAAATAACAATAATGCATACAAGGAGATTCTTTGGGAAAAGAAAAAGTTTAAGTATCATATTGTAAAAGAGTCATAATAACAGACCTATAAATATTTAACTCGATGGAAGAATAAAGAATATATGAGAAACTGGAGAGTAAATGTATAGCAATTGGCTGAGATAAATTGTCGTTAAAGGTTCTGAACTATAAAAGCATAAGAAAGAAAAATAGGAAGGCTTATAACATAGGTGAAGATGTTTTAATATTGTAAGGCATTCATCTTAAGGTCGCATTATAAGGCCACAAGTAAAACCATCAAACCCGCGTGCTACTTACTTATAAATAATTTTACATTATAACAGCATATGAAGAAATAAATTCCTATGTGTGTTTGTAGTGAAAAAGAGGATACTTAGCGCTTAATCTTCAGGGCTTCTTTAGCACACCACACGATTCATTGCGATAGCGTTACACCGATTTCGCGGTGAACTGGAGATGGCTTGACATTCGCCGGTTTACAAAACAAACGAAAAAGAAGAAGAGGAAGTTATAATTAGTGAAACTTTGGCAACGAAAGATGCTGTTTTCGGTGAAAGGGAAGTGGTCATCCTGGTTTAGGTGTTTTCATCCGGAGTCCACTGCTTCCTCGGCGATAAGGTACTAGATTCATCCAGATGATATCATTTACACAACTTCCAGGATTTTTAGATATGTAACGGATGCTGTGTGATCTATTAGAATACTTTCCGCTGTTTTTGAGGAATGTGATCCAAGCTTACATCCTTTTATTTGCGTGTGTGCGAGCTATCGCGTGTGTATATATTTATAATATAATAAACATACACTCGTATATCATAACATAATGTCATATCATATTATATCATATATCTTATGATATAATGATGATTTAATACAAAAATATAAAAATTATAAATGTATACAAACATATATCTATGTGCAAATAAACTCGTATAACAGATATAAAGGACGAAATTATAATCGATACGCCATTGATGCTTCTATAAGTATGATGGATTTGGTATGAAAATTAAGGCTTATTTTATTAGATTACACAACTTATATGCATACATAATGGTTTAAATTCAATTTAATAAATATAAAAATAAATATATTACATGTTGTCAACATACGATGTCACTGCGAAGTTATAGCCTTCTATCAATTAAAGTACTGCTATATGTAACTTATGTGTAAGTCATATAGTAATGATACAAGTATGCCGAGGCGGGGGAGCGTTACAGAATATGTTAGACAGAGTACAAGATATCGCATAAATGGAATAGAGTCAATAAGTGAAGGAAAAAGCCGCCAGACTAGGCGAGAAATTCGCACAACTGTATTAACTCTAAAATAATGTATACAGGCTCTGAGGTAAATTTTTAGGTAAGTTCTTACGAGGCAAAATAACTTAAAACATGTTATTTAAAGGCTATTTACAAAGCATCATTTCTTAAAATTAAACAATTTAATGCATACTTCGTGGAACTTATTCATATTTTGATACAAAAAAGAGCATCTGACTTTACTCACAGAAACGTTATTTTCTTTTAAAACGCATGAATCTTTACTTATAAACAACATCGCAAAGAAAGAGGTAACTAAAATATGAGTAATGTATATTACACTCTATATATATCAAACTGTATTATATCTCTTTCTAGTTTTACTTTTAATGTACATATATAAAAATCCAATAATAGTACTGTTTTATCTGTATTTCGAATTCTATGCGAATATTCGGTTTCTTTGCGTTCGCTGAGTCGCAGTTTCTTTATTCAGTCAAGGAGTTGTCATTATACAAAACATTTTCCATCTGCGGCGTCCAATATGTGTGAAGGTGTTAATGCTTTCTCTTTTTTTCGCGGTGCTAATTCACGCATTCTATACGACCGATGCTATGGAACCTCAGAAATACACGCATGAGTTGCATAACTGTTTCCGTGACGTCACACCTGAACCTCTCCAAAGGCAATTCAGTGACCTCATGAAAGTGGAAAGACCAGCTCAACAGCGGTCGTTATCGTTCTCTCTCTCTCTCTCTCTTCGGACGTCATAGATTCCGTGACGTCTTCCCGCATTGAAAAAAGCGGGCTTTCGAGTGGATAGGTGAAGGTGATGGTAAAAAAGAATTGAAAAATTATTTTGTAACCGTGTCAATGAAGGGTAATTATTAAGTTTAGTGACTACTACATCTCAGCTACACATTCTTAAACAGAACATACTCAAGTTAACATACGGCAGCTCATACCCTACAATGCGCATATTGGCGCGTAGCAGAGGGTGTAAACACTAAGGAATCCATGTATTACTTTGTGAATTGATCCCAAGGAGAATTCGTGAAAAAAACATGTCAAAACCATTTGCTCTTGCCTCCATCTATCTTATTTCATCCTTATTATTTTGCTTGCTTTGTGCTATTGAGCTGGACAAAAAGTCAGGGGATAATTAGCGTCAAATAAGTGTATCCTTATTTATCCAAGAGTATCCTTATTTAATTCATTTTGCAACCCTAATCTAACACCTCGTAATTATTTCTTTATAAGATAACCTAACTAACAGAAGCTGAACCTTAGTAAATACTACCATATTTCGAAAATATCACCAAAATTATTTTGTTAATAGGAAACTTTTAAAAGGAATTATTTACTTAATAAGTAATAATAATTAATGGCTAATAACAAATTAAAATTACTAATTTTCCTAAATTTTAACCATATGAGTGAAAGATGTATTCCGTGAACTAGAAGCTCCAGTGTTTACGCTCACGTAAGCTCTATAGTATTAAATAAAGAGAAAAATTCAACTTATATCCCTACTCATGCTTTAGAAAAAAACTGAGTATCGAACTGGTTGCTTCGAAATCGAAGATGCTAAAGTTAGCGATGAGGTTTCCTTAACTTAAAATTTTCCCTATACTTCATTTATAGAGTATCAAAGTTCCAGTCTACCTCAATAAATTAACTCAAGTTATACTTCCTCATTAGATCTTCACAATAATCGTTTTTTGTTTTTCTTGCTCTTTGAATTTTCTATGCTAGAGGCTCACTTTTCCTAACCTCCTTTCCTAATCACTAAATTTCCCCCAACTTCCTGCAGATCTGTTTTAATCGATGAAATAATCCTTCATTAACTATGCGCTTCTTCCTTTCCTTTAAAAGATAATTTTTCCTTGCATTCTATGACGTAAGGAAAGTATCATTTCAAAAATAAGGAAATTCTTCCCAATTTCACACTTTATCCTCATATTAATAACTTCAAATGAACTACAGAAGCATTGAAGATTATTTACTACGTTGCCATTCAGATTCTGCACTTGAATTATTACTCACGGGTATAGTTAACAAAATTTGGCAATATCATACTAAATAAATGGGGATTCCTCAATAGAAAATCTACGTCAGAAGAATTAGTAATGCATAGCAAAGTAAACAAAAGACCCGGAAATGAATAGTGCATTTCATTTTCCGATTTAGTCATGACGTTGGCCAAAACATCCAAAATTTCACGAGTGTGCTGAAATACCTTGGTCTTGTGAAGCCATACATACATTTTGCACTGGTAAAGATTCAACATTTCATAATATTCTAATTAAATACTACAAACACTTGCATCTACAATCATGTCTTCGTAAATAGAATGTTTTGCATTTGTCTTCAGTACAAGATGAGGGAAAATTTATAAATTTTTTATTTGGGTCAGTATTGACCATGGATATGATAATATGAAAGTTACTGAGGAGGACCGACCAAGGTGTATTGACACCCCTGTCTGGGGGCCTTGTAAACGCTCCATCCATATTTATACCAATTAATTTTCAAATATTAGAGGTCTTTCCTATATTTTAGAGATTTATTTTTCTAGGGATTTATTAGAATTGACCTAATATATGTGTATTAATCAGCTCCATGAAATGAACGTTTACTAAGTCGCAAGAAGCTGCATTCGCGTGGACTTCTCCTCTGATAGCATTCTAGATCCGTTTGAAAAGCAAGAGAAAACTACATCACTCATCTTCTCTAGAAAGCCTTGTTCCTTTCCTAATGATTTCGGTAGCTTAAATTTGACTCACGTCAGGTATACTCAGTCTTAACTCATCTGAAGCCTTAAAAAAATTATTTAATTAAATTATTTAATATGAAATCAGAAATTTGACTTAACTTTAGGACAACACTGTCAACTTACGGGAAATTTTCTAGCGGAAAGAAAGGAAAATCCCAGTCTAAAATCTCCCACAACTAGGGTAAGTACTGTCATATTTATTACTAACTAAGATACATATACACGAAATCATTGCGCCCTATTACAATCATCTATCATGAATAGTGATAAAGAAGAAAATCAAACTAGATTCATCTCACCTTAAGACGTATTTGCAGTGAAAAATCGCGATGACGTTTCAATAATAAATCCAATGTGCCCAATGATTTGGGGCCACAGAGTCATTGGGTATACGGCTTTTTCCGCCTCTTTTACTACACAAGAAATCTTCCGTCGGAAGTGGTATTCCGGGGCGGACTGTGAGATATGACGTCCACAATGAGTTTCAAGCCGGAATGAATACACGACAATCGGAAACACTTTAAGAAAACATCGGAAATTTTACCGAAGAATCCTAGCTTAGGCGATAAAGAAATGAAATTTTACTTCCTTGATACATAAACATCAAGTTCTGATTCACAAAGTTTTTCGGTTGCGTCACAAGGATATTAGTAAGCAATTAAGTCCAATTTGCTATCTTTTACTGCTGAGATGATATTGGGTTTACTGGGTCATTATTTTCTTAAAAAAATGTTTTAAGAACATCACGTTCGGTTGGTGATCTTTTATTTATTTGGAGATTTCATCTTTACTGCTGTACAGTGTTTCTGACCGGGGAGAATTTTAGCCAAAAAATAGCTAATTAATTTATAATTAAATTATAATAGCTGATAACTCTTGCAGATAAAAATCGAGAAAGAATATTGTCTACTTATCTTTACGCTACAAATATTCATAGAACGCTCATTGGAGCAGTTTAAACGAAAATGAAACGTTCACTTCGTGTGATTAACTTTATCATATAGCTGAAGGTTTTCTCTATTATATTCAAAATTTCTATAAAAATATTTGCTGGAAAGATTTTGTTTCTTAAAATTTTAAATTTATACGCTTTACTTAAATTACTTAATACTTAAATTACTTTCATAAAGCTCTTTTCTCGTAGCATTTTCTTCTAACATTCCATAGAACCATTTTCGAGAGTCCCTTAACTGATGGCCAAGTATGATTAACAACATCAGTTCCAATGTACCATTAAAAAACGAAACGTTCTTTCATGGTTTATAGGAGTTAATAGTACCGGTAGACTTGAATAGCCAATATTCTTACGTACCCATGATAGGCCTTTCGATCAGCTTTATAAACATAACAAATAAATCCTAGATATTAGAAAAGAGTTAATTTATCCCTAAATGATTTGAAAACAATAAATATTAACATTAATAATGTATTAGATTACTGAACTGGAAGAAAATTAGCAAGCCCCTTGTACTAAAGTAAAATGTGCAGTCGGCCAACACCATTAGGGACCTCTGAAATCTTCTACAGCCATGTGAAAAGTAACACGAAAATAAAAAAGAAAGCAATAAAATAATTAGCAAATTTCTATAAGAATTGAGTGCATTTTATTATCCAATAACCTATCGTTTATTCGCTATCACTACCTTATATCATGTAAGCTGTTACGCTTTTGTTAACCTTACATATATGAGCCCACTGCAAACTTAAGTAAACAGAGGTTGAAACAGCCCGTAAACATGAACTTGAAAGACCCACAGTGGGCGACCTTGAATCACTATCACTATCCCTAGCATCTATTTTGGGATGAGCAGTTAATTTTAAAATAGCCAGACAGACCTCTTCTCGCCAACCCATCCGTTGACCTCACCGCGGGAATGAACTCTGACGACGGGGATCGGAAAGTGAAAACCGAAAGGAGGCTGATACACTGAAGTAGAAGTCTCGTACGTCAGTGGCCGTGCTAATTTTAGCGCGTCCACTCCCCCGCGAATCGGCGGACGTCATCCCGAAGGTGGACCACGCAGGCATTCAAGTCTCCACTGACGGGCCTTCCCCGGCCTTCCCCCTCAAGCGACCTCTTTTTCCCATTCTCCCACCGCTTACACCGCGACAGAGAAGAGACGGCTGTTTTACTATCATTTCTCTTCTACTCTAAAGTATAATCCGATAAGCAATCTTTGTTTTACGGATTTTTAAATAAGAGATTTTGTTCAAATTTATGCAGATTAAATGATGAATCCTTCGGTATGCTCTCTGCAGAGGGAAGGCAGCGAAAGAGATTTCAAGTTCGGGGACACCTCAAGCGTATATACATACATTGGACTCGGTTGCGAGAAGATCGGTTAGGGGTGATGTTTTTCTGTCTGAGGATGTATTCCTATTGTTATTCCGTTTGCTGTTGTGTTTGGGATGGTTTGGAATAGCTGTAGATGAGGGTTCTCTGATCTTTTGTCCATTTGGGATACACCCGAAATATTTACGTCATAGTTAACAGAGATGATTCAGATGGATATGTATCACACTATTGGCAATTCCATCTCCTTGAATGAAGACGAAAAAGTTTTCAGTTAATATTCGGTCGCTGAGCTCAATTATTAAATTAATGATCCCAGAAAGAAGCTCGTTTTATCATATTATTCACCCATCACCTACGATGATTCAAGATAAATTCCGGAATTACGCGTGACTGTATCAGTGTTATCCCATGGAATTCATGACGATACATATACGTTACGACTATGAAATTAAAGTAATACATATGTCATCCTACAAAATTCATGTCAATTTAATTGGTGATTTCCAAGGAGTTTTCCTAAACTGTCGGGGAAGTTTTTCTGATAAAATACTGGAGCAACATGAAATTTGGTTTTTCCTAAACAAGTGGATGCATTGTGTAACAGAGTCGATAAGCTTAAGACAAACTTAGAGAAACGTCACAGCAAAACCACAATATGCCAGTATTGACTTGCTTTGTAAGCCCAAACAGGTGTTTACTATTGATTAAGATCAAGTAATCTGATTTTTAATTAGCCTCATTGCTGCTATCGATGCATATTGTCGTGTACATGCCATACCCGTATCCAAAACTTACACCTCGAGACCTAAAAATATGCGATCGCACATTTTAATGCGGAATTAAGGCTGGACTTTCCACGAAAATTCCTTCGAACCTTCCTCGGAGCAAAATATGTGCGAAAGGTACGCAATGAAATTCTCTCATGAGAGGTGAAAAGTTAATGAATCGTTATGTAAGACAAAGTTAGGTAGATAACGCCGGTTCTCTTTTCAACCTGTTCCTTTCTCTCTCCGGAGCTGGGTTGCCCCTCTTGGCGGGCCAGAGAAAGGCAGAGGGGTGGGGGCGGGGGGAGGGAGTCCGGCTGGGGGGCGGGGTGGCAGCTTTGCACTTATACCCTGACGAGCTGTGGCGGAAACACAGTCTCGCCATAAGTCGGCTGAGACGCGGGTCGACCGTGCTCTCTTTTGTGGAATCTCCAAGTGGATTAAATCGTTTCTCCTGAGGAGAGGACACACCGGCTCTGTGACAACTCACCATTGGACGTCGTAATCATCTTTGAAAATAACAGGCAACCGTAAGTTGGAATTTTGTCAACTTCTTCATCCTACAGTGTAGGCGAGTTTCAGCTTTTTCGATAAATAACCAGGAGATAATATACCATCGGAATGTGATCTTAATTACTGTCGCGATTCGTGTTTTTGCCATTTTAGGGAATTTTTCTATCTCGTTTTTTATAATTTTTATCGTACTTTTTCGTGTTCCTGCTAGTGCATAGATTTACTCCGAAATCTGTTAACTTTTCAAATCCTTAATCATCGACTTAATTATTGGGCTTGGGAGCTAAAAAGTTAAACAGTCTCAAATACCTTTTAGAAATCTTAGAGCATTGTTGTACAGGTGACGATTCAATAGGATTATTTCTTCCTGAACGATAATTGTATCTTAAAAATAAACGAATATCTTTTCGCAACTCGCGGGATGCCTCCTCCCCGGGGAGAGTAAACGGAATAAAATTTTAAGGATGTCACCTCCTGAAAGAATGCAATTGGAGCTCACTTGAACCGGGCTCGAATATTTTATGTGAGGTAAATCCTTTTAATTTGTTTTGAAAAACCGGAATGATCGGAAAGGATCAAAACTTGAAACTTTTAGTCGGGGTAAGTGTGCAAAAAGCCGCAACCTCTTTTATATAATTCGGTGTTGACACACGATTGCTTTTAATTTGCCGACGTGAGTTTATTTTCGTTATCCAGCCGGTATCGATGTCCGGCATCCGACCGACACCTAGCCTAATACTGATACCGAAATATTTTTAAGCCTGCGTTCAAACATTATTATTCCTTTTTAAATTATACTGCATAGATTTAGTATTAAGCAGGAAACTTCGCTTTGATTACCTCCGACAACAACAGCTGGGTCCTGCAGAGGATGACACTAGTGAAAAATCATGCGGATGTTAAGCTCACGCAGTGCGATTTAATTGATAATTTCCTTCAGCAATCCTGGAAGATTATAAGTGTTATGCTACCGCTTCCTCACGGTCATCGGATGCTGTATCGTAAACAATCACACGGTTGGAGCATCGAGGATTTCAAAATCAAGTGGTGACCCCCCGCGAACTGCGATCGTTGTAAAATCTATCGGCATTTGAATTCGCTCATCGCAGCTTCATTACCCTTTCTTGGAGACTTGGATTCCGCACTTAAGTTTTCATGCAATCGTTTCGTCAGAATTTTTCTGAACTGGATCACCGGAAATCTATCGCTAGTGCTCCCGCGTCCTCTCTGAGATTCAGTTCCCATGGCGACGATGCTTTTATTGCGGAATTGGCACGCAACTTGTCCGACTAGTCGCACATTCTGATTCCCTACTTGGGATTCGACTAGGAGGCCTCAAGGTCCCTGACCACGTGGCTTTTCCTAAACTTCGCATTCTTTTGCAATCGCAAACCCTTCGACGTATGCAGTGTAGGTAGCACGTGCCGGTTTCCGCTATGCTGCTCGAATTCAGTGCGATATTCATGCAATTTATCGCTTATATTTTATTTGCGAGCAATCCTAATTATGCCCTGGATTGGATTCATAGGATTGATGGGATTCGATTTTCCATTTCTCAACTCCAAATTACTTTTCCGATTACCAGCGTGACATACCAACATTGGTTAGGATAAAATTCTATTTCCATATCTCAAGGGCTAGAGTAATTTTATTTATTTATTCCATTTCTTGATGAGCTTTCCGATGCGGGCGTTGAAGTCTCCAAATCGAAATTCGGATTTGTAATTTTGAATGCGTTTTGACTAAGTGAAATTTTAATGGAGGTGTGAATATTTCCTTTTGTTGCATTCATGGAAGGTTAGTTAATACTGAATCTTACTATTTTTAACAAAGGAAAGAAATACTAATATTTAAAGTACGAAAGATGAAAGTGTTAATTTTACGGAAGCATAAACTTGTGAAAGTGGTACACTCAGAGAAATTTCAATCAGGTAATCATTGTCTCTATGCATCATTTACGTTAGGATATATACAAAATAAATAAAATGAATAGAATATAAATAATATATAAGTAACGCACCGTGGCTAAAGCGTTTGGAATAAGAATCGCAGGACATAAAACAAATCTAGCGCACACAAATATTTCTGTGCTGCAAATTTCATGATATGTAGCCTTTATTTAAATATTTCTCAAGGATACAATATCAAAGATACCGAAGACACATGAAAAAGTTTTAGCGCAAACGATTCGTTCCATTATTTTCGAACGGAGAAGTTGTTTTAAGCGTGCTGATGGAGTTTTAAAGAGCCAACGAATGATCGGAAATAAATTGCTTCTTTGCCAAACTACTGTATGAATCATTTGTAATCTTTCTTTTTCTTATGCGTCGAAAATACTTTCTTATCTCATTAAAGATGGCGAGGATGGCTATCAGGAGGATATGTCCCGTATTCCAGTACGTGCTTCTGGCTATGATGTGTGCTGCAGTCCAGAGCAGTCCCACAACACATAAGAAGAAACCGAACATCATAGTCATTTTGGCAGACGATATGGTAATTATTATTATCTTATTAAATTGTTTAATACAGTACATAAATTAGATAAGTTTATTCTCGAGTATATTCCCTTTGAAACGCGTTTTTGCACAAGTCCTACATCCCTCTCTGATTCACTTTTTTATTCTACTTAATTCTCAAATTGCGATGCAATGGTTTATAAATATCTATTAAAATTAAATTCTATAAGTCACGATCCAATCGTGGGTTGATGAAGAGGTTGGCGGGCTAACGCGAAATAAATGCCTGATTTAACACTGCAAAGTAACTTGGATAAAATAAAAGCCTTGGTTGTCTTATTGGAATCTTACTTGTTTTGTAGAATAATAAAAAATAAAAGCTTGTTAATTACGTAAATTTTAGATGCTGCTCAGGATGTGACAAAGGTTTCAATAGTGAATAACGTCTATAATATCGGGTTTAAAAGTAAGAAAAATTTATCTTGCTACTCATGATAATTTCCTGAATTCTCTCATAGTAAAAGATAGAAAATATTACACGTTTATTATACGCAATGTAAAAGTAATTTCATCTCCACTTTAATGAAGGCGAAATTTTTATTAAGCTATCTTTTCTTTGTCCTTTTAGGGTTGGAATGATGTAGGATTTCACGGCTCCAACCAAATACCAACTCCGAATATAGATGCCTTGGCCTACGATGGAATAATCCTGAACCAACACTACGTGCCGGCCCTGTGTACGCCCTCGCGGTCAGCTCTGCTCACTGGGAAGCACCCCATTCACACAGGTGAGCAAGCGGACGGCCATGAATAATCCATATGCCAATAATCTCTTCAGCGGTTGCGTCCTTTCCTCCACCTCTTATTCCAACTCGATGACATCATTTTATGATTGTGATATAATGCTGCGATCACATTCGCATCTTCCCGACGGTTTTAGCGAACTTAACGGTGTATATTGGGGGCACCATGAGATGGCACATGCATATTCACCATAATGAAAGATTTGTAGCTCATCCTAGTTTATAACTCCGAAATCTTTTTTTACATAATATTTTCTCAGCCCATATGGCGGTATTTACTCAAAATATTCACTTAGAACGTCTATTAAATCCAACATAAATACATATCTATATATCGAGAGAATTACAGCTATTTCTGACTGCATTAATTAATTACTAGGGGTGAATTTGCAAGCATTAATTATGCATTTAAAATTGGAATGATTTCTGTTATATAAACAAAGGCCCAATAGAGCATTGGAAATTGAATTCTTTTATTCGAAATATGAACGATCCAAATCATTAATCCTGTTATAGTCATTTGGTTTACATAAATTGGGTTACATAAGACGTAATACGTTTTGAAATGGAAGAGACTCGACTTAAATGAGCCTCCGAGTTAGATAAGGAAAATTTTATTTTGTCTCCGTTTATGTAATGCGTTTACAGCCTTGGAGTGCTCGAGAAATTCCTCAATGAGCTTCCATGGTGTGCCTTCGACCAGCACTTCACTTATTTTCTCTGACGTAGTAGCTCCTTTAGCGAAGTCAACAATACTCGATAGATTGGACTGGTCGCAGTTCGCAATGGACGATGGGAAGTCAACGAATCGTTTTCCAAGGAAGCAATGCTCGCGAATTGTAGGTCACTCCTGGAATTCTTCACTTCGTTCCAAACCACGCGGTGTATCACCCATCTCTTATTCGTTTACATAATCCCTCCTTGTGCAGTATGTCTTAGGGAGAAACAGCTTAGTACTGTCAACTGTATAAGGAATTCATAAAGCCCACGCTTCGGATCTTAATTTGGCTAAACTTCAATGCAAAGTATTCCTACACTAAACTATGTAACTTTTTTGAGCACAAGGAATTTGCTTGTAAATATATCTTGGCTTTTTTTTAACTATCCTAGCACAATAAGAAATTCTTTTTCATAGTGTATACAACAAAAATATCGACTATTTAATTTTAAGTATTCCGAATTTCCCGTCCTCATCGTCCTTTTGCATTATCACAGTAGATTTTCTACTTCATGCTATCTTTCTAATCGCACTGTTCCAATATTTAACCGATTTTATCTAATTTTCTGACAAATTTTAATCAAAAAACGGTGCCTAACGAATGAAAATCTCTCCTCGACTCCTTTTATGAACGAGATACCATTTCAGCTGTAGCGAACGATTCGTGAGGGTCAAGGTCGACTTCTAAAACGGGAAATGCTACAGCTGATTTTACTTTCGATGGACGTGAATGTCTCCCAATTAAGCGGTGAGAAATGTGATTCTGAGACACGTTAAACAGTTTCTAATGCATATGAGAAAGTCTTTTTCTCATCGAGCGCATCATTTGGATCAGGTTAAAGGACATCTCAGGGCCGTCATGATACGTTCGCGCTCTTGGTCATAGACCCCATATTCTTGAAAAAACTTTAATTCTTGCTTTGTCGTTTGAACAGTGGCGCATTCTAACCATTATTATGATCGATTTTATCGAAAGGAACAAGAACTATAATTTTGCTACTACGGGTTTACATACTCGAATATTTAAAATAGGAGTATGTATTGTTTGTAGCGTAAACATTGAATTACTTTTCTCAGTATTTCCTAAGACTCTTAAGCTTCCCTGAATAATCAAATAAAAGCCATCAACGAAGTGATATATCTCCTCACAACAGCGCGTCACGGCATTTTCTAGCCACGACGCTTTAGTTTTCATCGATAATTCTGAAGGAAATGTATCTTTATCCAGGTATGCAACATCTGGTGATCTTGGAGCCAGAGGCATGGGGTCTGCCTCTCAAAGAGAAGACCATGGCGCAGTACTTGAGAGACGCTGGTTATGTGACGAGAGCAGTTGGAAAATGGCATTTGGGATACTTCAAGAAGGAGTACACGCCCATTTACAGAGGATTCGATTCTCACTACGGCTACTGGAATGGATACCATGATTACTATGACCACAGCGTGGAGGCCACGGTAAGTTTCTACCCGATTGCTGGATTAAAATATTTTAGTAAATACGTCTCACTTTCTACGGGGGTTTTCCATAGGGATTTTTTATGCCTAAGAATGAATGAGGAGCAGCACTAGTTGTCTCACTTTGATATTAGTTAATATATAAGTTAAACGAAGTACAAGCTGCCGTCAGCACTAATGTTTGAGCTCAGCTTCAGTATACTCCCGATTATTCGGGGTTGGATTATCCGGGTTACTGATATAAGGAGAACCCTTAATTACAAAGTAGTCTTGTCATTTACTACAAAGAGATTAAAATACCATTTTGCCGCGATAAAGACACTAAATGAATAAATTTATATTTATAATTATATATTTTCGTTTATGAATACAATTTAAATTTAACGAGCAATTAAGTCATTTTTCATTATTTCTCTCGTTTCACGGATTGTCGTTTATTAGATGAAAATTTTACCCCAACCCGTTCAAATGATAAGGAAAAAACGATGAAAACTTTCAGTTTATAAAAGAGACGAGCAAAACCTTCCTATCGGTAATCATTATGCCTCATCGCCAACGTGATCAATACGTGATCTTCAATACGTGATTTAAGAAGAGGGAAAGTTGTACTTTTAAGTGAGGCACGCTCCTATAAATAAATCGGATGCCTTGAGGAAGTTAGGAATCTTATTTTTCTCCTTTAGTTACATAAACTTAGGTGAGCTGATTCTTTTCAAAGCTCGCTTATTCATACCTTTCGGCGTTTCGAAATTTGGAAATCCCGCCATGGACCTCATTGCTATGTAACAGCCACCGTAAACAGGATACAGGAGAAGGAGAAGCTCGTAACCTTCGCATTCCGACATTTTTACTAAGTTTGGAAGGAAATATTATTCTGTCCACCACCAAATCGGGAAATATTAGTAATGGAAACAAAATGAGCAAAACAAAAACTGAACTTTCAAATTGGGAAAATATCCACATAGTCAAGTCTTCCACATTGTCTTCCATTTTTAGACAGATCTCAGCTGCTTCCGCTCGAATTATTCCGATTGACATTTCAAATTTGTTAGGAATAGAAAATTAATAGAGAAATGCTCCCTAAAGTTATTCCGCTATTCAGATTCCCATTGTGATTCTCGGGTTATTTCATAACGGAAGTTATCAATCAGAACTTATCCAAAGTTGTGCTACTTAATTCTGAGAGTGTAGTTTGGTTTTAAGAGAAAGTATGAAGGTGTATCTTTTTGCCGAGGCCATCTCGCTGTTAATTTGCGAGAAGATCTAGATTACCATTAAATATCCTTCCTTATCTACAACGATAATACAAGGGCAAATATTGAGGAGATCTTTAGTCCAAAATTATCAAAAAAATAATCCATCGTATGTCCTGAACGAAGGAATTATCAACATTGGCTAGAGTTGGAAATTCCGCCACAAAGTTTCAAGTAGAAAATAACATATATTGATTGAAAAAATATATAATGCTTTCATGTAGCTTCTTGATTTCATTAGTTTTTATTTGCCGAGTGAGTTTTAAACGATGATTATTAGTTTATTTTATTCGTAATTACACTTCAGGCAACTTTTAGGCGAATTTCTAAGTTATAAATAGAGCACAAACTCACTAGCAACATTTTCTCTATGATAATGCATTTATAAATAACTGATCAATGAAGAAATAAGACGAGTACTACATACAGTAAACATTCTCCAAAGTATATACATAACGACACATTTATGCGTTTTCACGAGATTAATGAACTCTTTGTATCAGAATGTATTTGGAAAAGTAATTCAAACGACGAAAGCGACGAAATTGGAGAGACACCAATAGAACGTGTTCAAAGCAACAACAGCTCGGGGCCTCTTGGTATTTACTTGGAGAAAAATTTTAGGAAGAAATGACTCTGTGTTTTGGCACGAGTAAAACAATAAACAGAGAAAGAGCACCGTCAGTACTGCAATGCATGTATCTTTGAGCAGTTTTCAATTCGCATTCACATTGAAACTTTCTCCGGAAAGTGCCGATGGAGAAATTGTTGCCCGGGGCAATATTCTCTTTGGCGACGCGGAAAAGCTTTAGATATCTGCATTCTCCAGTGCAGGTTGCTCAACCTCAGGTGGCCTCTGCGAGAGGGAAAGATCAGAGGGCGCTTTGTGTTTGTCGTATGGAAGTGAAACAATCCTCCCACTCACCCTACACCTTCCTCGGGAAACTTCTTCAGAAAATCTAAAACTAAAATTCTCCAATAATTCTGCATAATCCTCCTAAGGGTAGAGAGCAACCTACAGGGTGGTCTTCGAAGATATTCGGAGATTACTGCTATTGATTAATGATTAACACTTTTCCTTTAAAAAATTATCATGATGAGGATTTTAAAGACTTAAATTATTATTTTTAAGATCGTGTTAGATTTAAAACTTCCAGGTGTTCTCTGACTCCAAAGAAAAAATTTTAATAAGACTTTGATACCCTCGTACATGCCATTTCTTTTAATTACCTCTGAAATGAGGTGATATTTCCTTATAGCTGTAGTAGTATTATTTAAAGTATTTCAACAGCTGAAATCATTTAATTCATATGGGACTCCACTGGGAATCGAACCCGAGATCGCTTCCACAAAAGTCGAGGGCGTAGCTCACTTAGCTATTCTGAACTCCACTTGCTTATAAATAACTTTACTGAAGGCAAATTAAGTTTCTTACTCTTACATTATATGCCGCAAGATACTAAAAATCCAAAAGTATACTCAAAAGGTATCTTTTTCAATGTTCTTTCAGTTCCGACCATGGAAGGGCTACGACATGCGACGTGATTTGGACGTCGACTGGGATGCCAAAGGCCAGTATTCGACCGATTTGTTCACAGCAGAGGCAGTGAGGGCCATCTCCAGTCACGACAACTCCCCAGATGCTCCTCCTCTATTCATGTACATAGCACATCTTGCCCCTCACTCTGGCAACGAAGACAACCCCCTGCAGGCACCCGAAGATGCCCTTGCAAGGGTGATGCACATCAAGGACGAGCAGAGGAGAGCATACGCCGGTGAGCACTTCCGTTGTTTAACGACTCTTTCCTCGATAGTCCACGTCAATCTTATCTAATGGCTTCCTGGTTACTAATCAATTTAGACTCCATTGATTGATTCCTCCGGATATGAATCTTTTTCTTACTTACTGCATGCGTCCGGCCACTCACTACAAATTTTATTAAGGAATGTTTTGGGCATAAAAGCGAAAAATTCGTGTATGATTCTGATCTTCAACTTTCCGGACACCCTAAGCCAATTGAAGAATCAAATATAAAAATCTCATTTCACAAGTAATGCAGAGAAAACAAACGGTGACCCTGGCTTATCGGCACCTGCCTCCGCCACGGTTCTCATAGAAACAGGGTCGCAGGAAGCTTCGTTGACCCCAAAATCTTCATGAATTAAAAAAAAACCTTCATGAAATCTTTCTTGAATATTTTGGTTTTTGTTTTGGGTGGATGGAAGTTTGTCTGCATGCTAATATAAGGGAGATTCCAACTATCTTATGATGCCACAAATCTTAACTTTCTCTATCATTATCTTTGCAGCAATGGTTGCCAAGCTGGACGATTCCGTTGGAGAAGTGATGGACGCTCTTCGCAGAAAGGGTATGCTCGAGAACTCCATCGTTCTGTTCTTGTCCGACAACGGCGGTGCAACTCACGGCATTCACTACAACCGTGGATCCAACTTCCCACTTCGAGGAGTGAGTATTTCTTCTTAAATCAATATATAGAGAAACTGATTAAATCCAAATTCCATATCTGATTGCCCATTTACTCTTTACAGATGAAGCATTCTCCATGGGAGGGCGGTGTCAGAGGTGTGGCAGCAATATGGAGTCCACTGCTCAACAAAACACAGAGAGTATCCAACCAACTGATTCATGTCACCGATTGGCTGCCCACTTTCCTTTCGGCTGCAGGTGAGAATTTCTCTATTCTTATTGAAAGGAACCTTAATCCTAGTCGTAATTCAGTGGGGCAAAGTTGGGGGCTAGGGTGGGAACATGGGTTTGGTGAAAGAGGGTTGAGTTAGCGTTGACGTACTCTGCTAAGGAGAATATTTAGGCCTTTGATAATAAGACAAAATCAATATATGCAGTACATATATATCCCAAAGAGTTCAGTTAAATCTTCTGAACAAAGGTTGGTGTGACCCTCTTCCTCACCATCATTGGCAACCAAAAGCTTTGGAGAGGGAATGAGGTTTACACGACAGATGAAGAGTGAATTATTTTATAACTGCTATCTTTTTTAAACCATAATTCCTTAGACAGTTGACCAAGTCGACGTAATTTCCTCACTAAGACCCAATGAATAAAAATAACTTTTAATTGCTTTTGATGCAAATTTAGTAAGATGAGTGTCAATATTTAGCGTCACTCATACTTTTTAGTTTTTATATTACCATAGCCATGAAAAAAATTGAGTTAAAGATACGTAGTAATGAAAGATACATTTACCTCTTCCTCGTACCAAAAAAATTAGTGAGAAACATTCAGATCACCAAGATATGGCTAAGTCATTCTAAAATATGACCGACAAAAGTTCAATTTCGAATTTTAATCTGCTGTTAAATATTGGGGCGATAGGTGATGAAATTTCGTCGTGTAAAAGCATCTGAATAAGTAAGTCTCTCTTTTTTATAAGAAGAGTAAGCGTGTACAATCTTTTAAAAATTTCCAATAAAATTGTATTTTCCCATCGACTTAATTGTAATCTTATTTTAAATCTTCATAAGAGAGGTCTTGAAAAATGCATTGTGATCGACGGAATATTTCTTTTGATTTTCAAGGTGTGGACATGACTGAAATGACGGATTTTTATGGAGTGGACCAATGGAAAGCTCTTTCAGAGGATTCAAGTTCCCCGCGAACAGAAGTCCTTCACAACATCGACGATCTCGAGAACTACGCTGCCCTCCGACGGGGAGACTGGAAATACATCAATGGTAAGCATCGAGTTCTTAAGGTTGCCGTAGGAGGCGCTCCAGCTTAGGCTTCCATTTTGAGCGGCTCTTTTTAATGTATTCAAAATTCAGAAATGTGAAAGCGGATCTCAAGCGGTTGACTTGAACCCAGTGATTAGCAAATTTTTACACTTCGTAGCGTTATTGCGTATTTAAGCAAGACATCGTGAATTAATTTCTGTTCATCATCAGTCTAGCATTGTCTAGTCTTTTAACCTAAGTACGGCACGGAATATTTTTTATAATCACTTATAGTACGTGATACCTGTATCAATATCCAGATCCGATATAAATTCAGTCACATCTGCATATCTAAATGTTCGCCATTATATATATTTATAACTTCTTTGTATGATCAGTATAATAAGTGACAGTGGAAAGCCATTACGGGTCTAGGATGAAACCTTCCACAAATTTTTTCCGCTGCTTTTTCCCAAGCCCCTTTCTTAGATCACATAGAAATACAATTATTATTTCTGATGAGGTGTTTTTACAAACAAAAGGGATGATAAAGTACAACAATATACAGTACAACTCAGTCGTTATTCAATTAAGCGTACATTATGTAGAAGATCATCATTACTTCACGCTTCTCGTAGAAATATCATTTTTCTATGCTGCGGTATTGCTATTATAAAAATTTATTAAAGATCAAACTTCGTTCTATCTTCATCCAACTAAACTTAATCTTGTTAGAAGTTAATGTTTCTAAAAAGTTTTCTCAGTAGTAAAGAATCTCTTTAAATATTCTATACTGCAAACGACTTGGATGCCACTAATTGAATAATTCAATGTGTGTCTTCGTTTTCTTAGAATTTTAAAAGAATCCATTACAATAGGGAAGACAAAAAATACTTCTATTAAAAATACTACAACGGAAGGTTAAAGTTTTGTAAATAATCGCTCAGATGCTTCATAACGTAGGATTGGAATCTTTAGAATGCAAAGGATTAAAACTGGCTCGATTTACTAAATACATCCAGATAAATTACAATCTTAGAAGATTTTTTCCGTCCTCCATTATGATTCTGGAATAAAATCAGGGAAACAGATACTAAAACCAATCTCTTCGAGAAGTTTTGTCTGAGATATCGATACCCAAAAGTAACCAATTAGGGGAGTAAAGTAATGCACCCACTGCCATACACCGAAAGGATGATTTCAGAATACATATTAGATGTAAAATAGTGATAGAATCGCTGATAAACTGCCTCACAATGAGATGGTGATTCTTGTAGATCAGTAAGTGACAGCTGTGACTGAAGCGCGGGTTACAAAACTCGTTTTATCTCTTCACGTCACAAGTAAATAAGTCTCCGAGCAGTAGGCGGTGTCCATGGCAATCAACTCCGCATTCTCTCTCTCCACTTCCATCATTCGAGTGCCTTTTACGCCGATTTCTATCGTTCGAGGGCAAGATAAATTATGGTGAATGCCGTAGAATTACGCGTTTTCTCATTTTTATGTAAGTCTTCCACGATTCAATGGGTTTTTTAGAATGCTAACCGTCCTTTGTAGAGGTAATTTTAGATAATAAACTATCTAACCAGCTGAAAGTCGACTTCTAGTTCACGAGGTTCAATTTATATAGTAGCGGAAATGTCATGCGGTCATTATGGTCCGTCTGCGTCATTTCTAGCGCGACATTGATATTATATCACCCGGACTTTGAGAGCAATGCAATGCGGATGCTATTGTTCGTGAAAATGTCACTATCCCGAGTACTGAGTACAATAAATTTGATTCATTTCATTGGCTACGAATCTATTTTCATTGGAATGCTTTCTTAATATTTAGACTATATCTATAAGAATAGAAGGCATATGAGGAATCGCGTAAAATGAAACTTCACAATTGTATGTACGAAGAATAACGAATTTCATTGCAAAGTAAGTAAGTAAGATAAGATAATTTTCCGCTTTATATTTACACTTCTTTGTAAGACCAACTGAGAAAAAGATTTAAATGCCTAAATTTGTTTCGAGAAGTTTCGTAACTAAGGAGATTCACAGCTCATGCTGGCAATCCAAAGCCGACGGATTTTGGAATGAAAACCAAATTAAATTAATCTTAAACCTCTCAACTTATCTCCGTCCGAAAGATCGCTCGCTCGCGGGTTATTCTGAAGTGTAAGCAATTAATCTCATTTTGTAAATTCCCGAGAACATCAAAGGCGCTATTGTCAAAAGATAGTAGAGCCCCGTCAACTTTTAATGAGCCGCTGTCAGCATAGATAAGGGCACCGCCAAAATCAAAGTAAACCGTCTCGAAACAGAGAGGCTCTTTGTCAAAATTAACTGAACTGTAAGCAAAACAGATGTAAGTCAAAATATGTCAGCGCAATCCTCTCCAGCGATCACTACTGAGAAATTCAACCCAATTATTGTATTCGGAAATATGTTGGGGCCGTAATGGTTGAGAAATATTAAGCATCACGAAAGAAAATTATCGTCCAATGAACGTTTAACACGAGAAGTATGGTTTTACTAAGCGATGAGCGAAACGAATATTGTTAAAACGTAAGTCGAAAAAGAATCACGACTGAGAAATTAAACCCTATTATTGTGCACAGAAATATGTTAAGGCTGAATTGATTAATATGTAATGATACGATATATTAAGTATCATCGAAAAAAATTATCGACCCATTAACGTTTAAGGTGTGAAGTATAGCTTTACGAAACGATGAGCAAACAGATGTTTTAGTCGGAAAAGGAAATTCAACTATTAACCGTGCCTTGTAATTTTAAAGATGGGGACGCTGTATATGTTACTGCGATACATTCTAAAATTCAGCATTGCATCGCTACGGGCATAATGGTGTAGATAGCATTCTTTATTCCCCTCCGTAGAATATAGCAATCCACGTCTCCCATTCCTAACCCTCCCTCTTCTTAATTTCAAGGGACCACCCAGCGTGGGCAGTCCGACTCATGGTACGGCGACTCCGGCCGGGGCAGCGAAGAGCCGGAATACGACATCGAGGCCATCCTGGGCTCCAAGTCCGCGACGGCATCTTACTCCGTGCGCTCTCGACGGGCGCGCCGTGGCCTCGTCCGACAGCCCCTCGAGGAGAGCCTCGTGCGAATGTTGAGGTCGCAGGCGGAAGTGAGATGCAAGAGAAACAAGGCCGACTCCAACGCCGCGGAGGAGGAAGCGGAGGTTGCTGCAAGCTCCGGCTACGCCTGCCGTCCCCTCGAAGCTCCCTGTCTATTCAATCTGAGAGACGACCCGTGCGAGACGACCAATTTGGCCGCCTCCAGGCCTCTGGTGGTTCTCAGTCTCGAGGAGTCCCTCACCAGGTACCGGAAGAGCGCGGTTCCGCCGGGAAACCCCAAGTCGGACGATCCCAACGCGGACCCCGCCTACTGGAACTACACCTGGGTCAACTGGGCCGACCACAGGGCACCCAAGAGGGACTTTGTGGAAGTGGTCACAGTGAGGACTCCGACGGACGCCTTGGCGGGAATCCCGCAGTCGGTGGAGATCACAGTCATCGTCGCCATAGTGGTGCTGCTAGTCTTCATACTCGGGTTGGGACTTCACAGGGTTTTGAGGTCGAGGAAGAAGATGGACATGTGAACATCTTGTCCCCGGATCGAAACCACCGAGTGTTCCCTCCGCGTTCTTCGAAGAACAGCACTTTTTTGAAGACGAACTCTGAGGCGGTTTCCTATAGCGGAACTTCGCCGAAACTTGTGATATACCCTCGAAGGGGAGTCTTCTGCCAGAAGGGTCTTAAACGTGCGGAAGTGGTGCCAATGTTCCCGCTTGTGGTCTTAGCCTTTGTCTACTACTGCTGGAAGATGGTGACGAAGGGGAGCGAGGAGCGGTGCGGGCCTCAGTGCTCGTGCGCCGAATGCACCTTGGTGTGCGGGGTGTGTGATGTTATCGGCCGCTTCTCCGCGTACGCCGACATGAAGTACGCCGTGTCGTGCTGATTCACCTCAGGATGATTGCAGTATTAGCTGGACGGGATATTGGAATTCGTACCATCCTCCGCTTTCTTTCCGAAGAGAGTGCCGAAATTATGAAACTGTTTCGTGACATCGTTCCTCTTTTCTCATTGTGCGACGGCAGAAATCGACGATTATGAGCTTACACTTACTTAAATTGCTTGTGCGAGGACTTGTGATTATTTTTTATTAGCATACATCGACGTATTTAACATGACATCGAAATCGCGCTTTCGTAAAACATCTTTTTGGACTTTTCCAGTTCCGATCGGGTGCTCGTCCCTTTCGGATCTGGAGCCGAGATTTAATTTATTTTTAATATTCCTAAAACCAACGAGTGTATTCCTATTCACTTTTGTACAAAATGCACGATGATTTTAGACTGTGTAAGTTTATTTTTATTAAATGAAACTTATTGCAATCGAGACCTCTTGTGTTATTATTTCCATCTGATTGTCGATTGACAATCGGATCACCTCCAACACACGCCGATGAGCGCTTCTCATATGATATCAGGTGTGTAATATTAGTAAGTTTGAGTTGCAAGTACATGGACTGCAATGAATTTTATGCACCATAATCATTCTTAAATGCTGTAAGATTGTTCTTTGTGAAGAACGAGTGAGCGGTTTGTGAAGCTGTTTTCTTTTTTTCATTAAGCCGCGCGATTTGCAATGCTTAGAAATGTAGTAGAATAACTTGCTTGCATACGGCATTAACCACATCTCTTGGTCTTTATCCGGTTGCAATTCATTAGATAATAATAGCTTTGAATTTGCAACGATTCATTGAATGATTGGTTGTGCCGTTGAATCTAAATCAATGAAAAAATACTTAAATAAGTATATACAAATGAAATTTATATTCAAATTCAAATCGCTACGTGATTTTCATGGCAAATTACAGAGTAATTGATAAGAAAAATTACCTCAGCCTAATCCTCAATCGGGTAATTTAAAGCTAAAGCACCAAATGTTCAAGCAAATGGCATACTTCCATCGAATCAGTCTTTGAAAGTATATTAGTAGCGAAACTTTAAACTTGCATCCTTTTACTTTTTTAAAAAATATACACTTATCTGAAGATACGCCGGTATTGTAAAACCATGCGTCAAGAATAAAGGAATAGTTTATTCCAGGAACTACATGCGCTACTTTATCCGAGAAATGCTATGAATCGTGGAATGGACTGAAGAAATACAGTGGCCTTCGCCGAAGCGGCCTCTACTTCACAGAAATACGTTTCCTCATCGTTGGATACGCACATCTCAGCCAACGTCACGATTCCATCGAATTTTTTTCCACCGAGAGCGTATTTGGGGCACAGAACGTTGAAAATAAAGAATAATTCCACGCATGAATGGTCATTTCGAGGCCCAGCTAATGGATTAAGGTTCTCCGGCACGGTTTTCACTTTTCAAAGATAGTTCCATTTTAGCGATCTGCGCATGGCAAATAGTTGCATATCGCCGCGCGCCGCAAGATTCAAATCGGTTTCGGCGAATGCTTTCCAGTGGAATTCAATGGAATATTAACTTTCTTAGGCAGTAATCAAAACTTTTAGCTGTTTGTTGGCCGTAGCTTTATCCGAAAGTTCGGAATAACAATTTAAATAATGATTACCTTGTTCGATATGTTGTATTTCTTCATTTTCACTCAATTATTTTAACAGAAAATTTACATTTTTCGATAACTTAAACACCAACGTACTTTTATGGTCCTTTTGTCACTTTCTTCATCTCATTTCTTTATTAAAATTTGTTTATCTGTTGTTGCAACGTTTCTACAAAACACGTCGCATATATAGCAGCCGTTAAAAATTTAAGTTAAATTAATTCTCGAAAGCTTGATAGCATACTGTTAATTTATTCAATTGACAATTAATTAATCAACAGAAACTTGTAGTTTTAAATGGTATTTAAGAGATGGAAAGGAAGAAAATTAACGCTTCATTCTGCTTACAACTATAACCGAAGATGGGTGTTGTTTCAGAGATAGAATCTCATGTTTATTTTCGACATCTGCGAATCGAATATGTTTTATTCAGTGGAACCAAGTTTCTCCTTCTCTCTTGTTAAACAGACCAAAACTTTCGATTTTAAAATCAAAACTTATAGTTAGAAATGATCACAAAGGTAAAGAAATTTTCCAGCATTTCGATTTCTATAACTATAATAACCATTTTGCAAAATTTTCCACTTGCTAAGAATTAGCGCCTTGGGCAAGTGACTATGTTGTTCTTCCCTGACAACAGCTCTGATACATCTGTACCTCAGTAGTGAATAATCTATTTTTAAACCTTGTGGCAATTGAAAAACAACCCAGGAAGAACAAAACAAGTGCACTGCCATTGCGACACATTCCCACGAAATATGAAATAGCCTACGTAAATAATTTTCCGAGAACTACACGTAGCAAATGGGTTATAAAAAGTGAACGTACCATTTCGAAATCCTTCTCAAGTCACCCCAGCAAGGTGCTACTAAAGATTTTGCTTTTCTTTCATATATTATATATTTTCTTTCAAATATTCAATTCGACATTCTTTTTAGATTTCGGTAGTTTTGTATCTGCTGCCATTTTTCCTCAAAGGAACCTCATCACTTTATAATTTCTAGCATCGCTTTTCCTTACGCTTCTCTCCGTCATTTGTTACTCACATTTCCTGTTCATACAGAAGCGCGGAATTGCACTTCTATGAACAGAGATTAGAATGACTCACGGAGAAAGGCGTGGTGGAGCTCGGAGCCAAATGTAGCTCGAAGTATGCGCTAATACTGTGACAATTATCATTTCGATTAACTAATCGCAAGTGGTTTAAACGCTGTTCAAAATAAAAGCTGGAAATGTGTACATTTCGTTTCTTCTTTAACAATCGATATTGATATTAATCAAACCTCAATTGAAAAGGGAAAATCCACCAATTTAAATTGCTTTTACGCCACTTCATCGCGTCTCAGTATGGTAACAAGTTTAGCCAACTTTCAACAGCAATCATTCAACAAAAAATTACGAGCATATGTTAAGCTTGAATTATACAGTCTTTTTAGACCTCTCAAATTTAAGTTTCTCAAAGAAAAGGAAGTATTAATGATATGAAAATCAAATCAAAGAGGATACAAGAAAGACTAACAAACTTGTTAGATGTTCCAAAGTAATACATCTCTACGTGTGTCTTATCGGTAGCATATTCATAATTCATCTTACTTTGTTCGCAGTGATTAATTGAAATTCGAGAAGTTCCAATGAAAAAACGTGTTTTTCCGATTGTATGTGAAGGCATGGCTGCTCTCAATAAGTAAAATCAGATCAATTAAGTCGAAAACGCATGTTTGTTTGCAAGAATCGGAGGTCAATACGGTCGATTCACCTTCATTGAATGCTTCATATAGCTTAAAAGCGATGAAATTACATCCTTAGTGGTTAAATTGCATTTCGATTGATTGATCAATTGATCAAAGTAAGCCTATAAGTAAGCCTAAGCCTTTTGTTTCCTTGTTAATATTCGTATTTTCTTCCCATGTCTGTTACGATTCAATGTAATTGGTCTTTTCTGTCTTTTTCCTAATCTTATTTAATAAATAAAATAAACAATAAATAGAAATCACTGTTGATGAGACAGAGTCAACAGGAATGTGAACTAAGATAAATGAAATCGGAAAACTTATTAACACAGCTGTGTTACTTAACTGCTGCTCTCAATCTTAACAAACTAAGTTAAACCGAAATAAATAGGCCTTATTAATATCCCTAAACTCTTTTTTGGTGAAAAAGGTTCTTACATACTTAATGCCCTATAATTAAGGTAATAAGAGGTGTATGAGGAACTTAATTCCACTATCCCGCTCGACAAGTTTCCAAACTCGCCCTTGATGGCCACGAATAATTTAAAATATCCGTCCCAATATCTGCTCAAAGCCAAAGAATGGTATTCGGTTTAAATTTGGTCGTAAGACATAGCCGTTGGATAGGAAGATAAAAAATGTTCGCGATGCATTCACTATCACGAGGAAGAAGTAACGAAAGTGTGAGCAAGCGATATTCCCAAGCGATCTCCTTTAGAATGTCAAGGAAAGGGCGCTTGGTTATCTCACGATGCCGCTTTTATGACTATTAATTCAAAGGTTAAAAACCTCTGAATCAATAGTCATAAAAGATATACATATAAGTTAGGTTAAAAACCTTTGAATCAGTAAACATACACATATACTCATATTCATACATCCATCCATTTACTCTATGATCGGCGTAATGTTATGTGCTTAATATTATGAACTATGCAAAAACCGAAAATCATTATATTCTAAACAAGGTATGACGGTATAATACAAAGAATCCATATTAATAATAATCGGCTTTGTTTAAGGTGAGATTGAGACTAAAATCTCTTCATACATCTAACCCTTCGTCATATAAATTAAGGAAAGAGATAGCTTGAAAAAACATAGAAGGAGACTACTTAGCGGATTTAAAAACCTAAGCTAAGTACTTAGGAATAAAATTTTCACTGCAGGAAAACACCCTCAAGAAGGGGGGTGTGAAAAATCTGCGAAACCTACAGATAGGAAAAATAAGTTTAGTGGTGAAATCATATAAAAACAGATTTTAAAACACAAGAAGACATACCAAAAATATCGTACAAAACAAAAAAGAACAAATAGTTACATATACGCATTAAGAGTCGTTAAGTTAAATATTTATATTAAAAAATAACATAATATAAGCGGAACAATGTGCAACTAGAGGTTTTACAAGAGCTGAGAAAATTGTATTGGTATACGAGACATTTTCTACTCCAAATGCCCGAAACTATGTATTCCATGATCTGTTTAAACCAAAAGTTTAACTGAAGTTGACTGAACTAAAAATTTTAAAATTTTGTACATTCTCTACGTTTCTCACAGAGAAGTTACTTTTTCTTTCGTCTAGTTCTTCTTCGACGTAATTGTTTTTTCCACCGGGAAAATCGTTCTTCCTTCATCAATATATAGAAGGGTCTTTTTCGACTTAAAGTGGTAAAAAATAAAAGTGTTATAAAATTATGAATTACGAAAGCAATCATTATTAATTTTATGGGGATGTTTCTTTTATTCAAAATTTTCTCGGCCACCTTCCTGTAATATTCACGGTTTTGCAGTTTTAGAAACCAATAATTCTGAAATAACCCGGCACGGTTCGAGAATGGTATTGAATTCATACATTAACTTATCGAAAATTATTTTTGATTACTCTGATTTGGCTTACGAATTTTCCGCGACGGTTAACGATTCTTCGGTCACGGTATCGATCATTCCATGAAAGTTTATGGTCCTGAAAATATATATCTTTCAAAGGAATAAAATAGTTCGATTAAATCTGAAACCCCTTTAATTAAGACATATTCTGTGTTCTCTTCTTGAAATCAAAATTTCGTGAGAGTGGACATCACAGAATATTAAACTTTCCAAACAATCTGCAGCTGTGTCCTAGTTATTCCTTGCAAATCTAGCACAACCTCAAAGAAAATTTCATATCGCCACGTTGTGAGTAAAATGAATTGGCTGAAGGTGCATAAAACTATCATCTCTCTGATGCCTAATTGCAATTGTTATATTATTATATAATAATAATGTCTTTTTCGGGTGAGACTAAAAGTTTCTTCTTAGATCGAACCCTTCGTCAGCTAACACTTGAAAGAAAGAGATATCATAAAATAGTGCACAGAAGAATACTAATCTGTGAATTTCAAAACCTAAGTTAGTGCTTAGTAAAAATACCTCACAGCAGGAAAATACGAAGGGAAGTGGGAAAACCCTGCGAAATCTATAGATAGGATATAAAATTTTATGGAAAAGGCAGGCATCTGAAAGCAATGAACAATACATGCATACTTTAAATTACTAATACAAAAGAATATTATGTAAAAAATTATAACAAGAATAGACAGAAAATGAACATGGTGAAGTAAAAACATTGGCTACACAAATGTCAGAAATGAAAACGGCAATAAGAACTAACTTTTCATAAAAAAAACTGAATTACAAGTAGTATTACAACTTGAGTGATTGGAATATACCACTTTTCAAAAAGAACATGGTAGTTATTTAATTCCGAAATTTTTATATCCTGTCTAAATTCTGTCTTTCAAGACACTTGAAAATAACGCTGATGCTTTGAAACACGTTGTGTCTGTAAATTACTTATGTAGTATTTTGATGAGTAATTTCAGAATAAAACAGCAACCAGTTTCTTTTTGAAAAAAAGGCGTATTTCATTCACTCGATTCGTCACGGAATACTACCTACCGTGAATCGCCGTTACGTCGAGTTTAGTATTACAAATCTACGGGATTAATTTTAACTAAATGTGTAGGGATACTCAAAACAACTCAATAGGTAAAATCAGACTTCTTAAGCCGTAAATGAAAATTTTTCTGCGAGTTGGCGTCAAAAGGATAAATGGTTGACTCACTGTATTCAAAGGAACGACACCTATTTGAAAAGGGACTAAATGAAAAGGGAAGAATTGGTGGCGCTTTCTGAAAACGGAACTCAGCCGAAACTTGTTACATACCCCGCTGGTCGCGACCAGAGTCGAAGAGAAGTCTTCTGCCGGAAGAGTCCTGCACACTTCTGCAATGTTTACCATTGTGCTCATAGCCTTTGCCTACACCTGCTGGAAGATCGTGACCAATGGTCCCTTGGATTGCGGGCCGCAGTGTACCTGCGGCGAATGCGTCTTCGTGGGCTGGGTGTGCGATGTCATCGCCGGATTCTCTGCATACTCCGAAATGAAGTACGCCATGGTGTGCTAGACACTCTCCAGCGGACGAATCTAGTCACCTGACTCAGGATGATTGCAGCGTTAGTTGGACACGGAACTGGAAATCGGACAATCCCCCGCTTTTTCCATCAAAGAGTGGGGCAGAAAAATGTAACTGTTTTGTGAAAATGTTTCCCTTTCCTCTATGTGTGACGGCAGAAAATAATGACAATTTGTGCTACACTTACAAACTGCTTGTGCAAGAACTGGTGATTTTTATAAGCCTTCATAAACGTGCCAAACATGACAGCGAAATCTCGTTTTCGCGTAACATTCTTAAGGACCTTTCCAACTTCGATGGGTTTATCGTCCCATTTGAATTTGGAACCGAGATTTAATGTATTTTAATATTACTATATCGCCGAGTGTATTCCTATTCAATTCTGTACCGAATTCACCATGACCGTTTTAGCCTGTGTTTGTTTTAAGTAAATGTTACTGCAATCTTGAAAAATCCTGTTTTCATTTCCAATAGATTGTCGGTAGGCACCTAGTCCATTACGCACCGAAGAGCAATCTCTGGAGTCTATGAAAGTAAGTTTGAAAGAATTTTAAGTGTGTATATAGCAAATATATAAATTACAGTGAACTTTATGCAACCTCAATTGCAAATGTAGTGAGATTTATCTTCGCGAAGAACGAGTATAGCGAATATTCTTTCGTTCTTTTTCGCGAGATTTGCAATTTGCTTAGAGATCCACCAGATTAACTTGCTTGACTACTTTCTAAAAGTTCGATATCTTCGGTAACTCTCGGATCTAAATTTTGAATTTTGGGCTGAACGTGGTCTTTTGCACCGTTGAATGCTACCTTTTTTTATTTTTTAGTCAATCCACGTGTTTAAATAATCCGTGTCGCATATTACATCAATACCAGATTACATGAAAAATATTATTCTTTAGTTTACTTAGCGATCAAGCTCGTTCTACTTTTCATAAGGTTCGCGAGGAGCTATGTGTATGCAATGCGTCCTTCAGGTGAGTTATTTCAGATGATATCATATGCTGCGTACTGGATTCTCATGCTGTCGAATGCATACTGTCTTCCGACGAGTATGCTAAAAGATTCCGTATCCCTTATCTAACCTATCGTATTTGACGAATTAAAAAAAGAACACTGTTGAAGTAAATTCTCCCAAATTATTTTAATTCTGAAAGAATTAAAATAATTTGGGAGAATGAAATATGTACGTCTGTCTCGGGAAAATTAATTTTGTCTTAACTACCTCAATATTCGAAGAACAAATCGTTTCATGCTAAAAGTTATCTTTAAATATGATACCTCTTTAATGAATGAAATAATGCGAAAATTACTAGAACTTTAACACCACTTTAAAAGAAGTAGTAACGCCATAGCCACAGTCCGACTAAATTTAACTTTCTGTTGAATGGCAGCAGTGGTGAATTAGACAATCTTGAACAAGAAACTGTTTTTCGTGTTATCTTTCTACGGAAAAGATTTTCTTCGCAGGTATTTTCGATTAGCCTTCACAACGCAACCCATTCTAACTCATAATATGAGAGCATGTCGAATGTCAGGTTATTTCATTGCAGTAGGTGACATACTTAGACACATTGAAAGATTAATATATGCGCTTACGTGTGGTATTTATATCGCTTTCGGCTATTTTCACTCAAGTTTGTAACGGAATATTATGATAAACATGATTGGCATTACAAAAATTTCATAATCGCATAATGTTTTCTTCGTCGCTTCCTTCTTCCTTGAAAAACAAAACTTCGCCAGTGAACCGTAACAATTTTTGTTTTGGTTACGGTGGTGAATTAACTTCCTTTTAGACGCCTACTTTATAAGAAATTCTTAGTTATTCTATCTGCAAGTTTCGTAGGTTTTTCACACCCCCTTCTTGTGGGTGTTCTATTTTTCCCAAGCACCAACTTAAGTTTTTAAACCCACAATATAATTTTTTCCCTGCACTTTTTTATGCAATCTCTTTCATTCAAAGTGACGAAGGGTTAGATGTAAGAAGAGACTTTCTAGGCTCAATCTCGCCCGAATAAAGACGAATAATTAAGTAGCTCTACCAACCCTTGGAGGGTACACAAACGTTTGGATTTAAGAACCATGATTTACCTATTATTATTCGTACGTGCGGTATGATATCGAAATTACTTATTTTACGGCTATATTTTATTCTTGTAGCCATCAAAAATATCGATAAAATCAATTTAACACTGCTTTGGAGGCAGAATAGAATTCTCATATTTGCCGAATTACACTTAGGGCAGGGTCAGCCAAATGATTTTACCCACGGCGCACTGTGGGTTGGGAATTTGTTTTTCAGCATAGCAACGAAGTTCAATTTTAATATGAACCAATCCTATGTTGAATTGAATTTTGGAATCAAAATTATAGTAAAATGCTTCTTCTCAAATTTTCGACTTTCACGTACGTATCCATTAGAAAGGTTACAAAGGCGATGAAGAAATAGCTCAACGAACGTAAAACCAGCTAATACCCGATAAATTTCCACTCAGTTTTAGGCAGAGCGCCTAAAGAGATTTACCAACAAGATAACTGAAATATATACTTCTATTATTTTTCAGTAATTCTATTATTTTTCAGTGATTCCTCATTCTGAGTCAAGTAATCAAAAACCCGAACTTGATTTGTTCCGATGCTACAATTATTATTTGCGACCTCTTATATACCATTGTTAATAACAACTTTCTCTTTTGTCTGGTAACTCAATTGAGTAATGGTAATAATATTAAATAATTACTATAAAAATCTATTACAACTTCAACCGAATTTTCAATAAAAGGACAAATATATCGTCTAGACTCCACCGTCAAATTTTACACACACTATGGTACCATAGCACACAATTTGGAAAACACCGTCTAAAGGTAAAGCATTGCCCAGTGGGGGAGACATCGTCCCATTTGGAAACGCCTATTTACACTTATATCGTCGTTGGAAACCACACCAGTCCCGCTGACGTGAGCCGAATAACGCTCGAGATTCCAAAAGGGTAGAATGATAACGAATGCATTGTTTCTCAGCCTTTCTCAATAGTGTTTCTAATGCGATATAACCTAAAATTCTACTCTTCCACTTGACCTCTACTTCACTGGATTACAGGAGCCTCTGCAAACGTATCAGCGACTTATTCAAAAGGTTCATGCCGATGCGTAGCAGATCCAAAAGCCCACCATCATATTGAAACCGTTCTTCAGAATGCAATACATCTGAAAGCTAATTTATACACACATACATGTTAATTTTAGGAGAAATTGAGAGTAGAGTATAACTACCAGACACAAGCTAAATTTTATTCCGTAGATCGAGGAAACTTAGAAAGGCGTTGAGTGATTAGTTTTCTTGTATGTGAATTAGCCACCTACATTTCGAGGTAGCAACAACGGTCAATGCTATTGGCAAGCCAGCGTTTACCGGAAGGTTTCTGCCCCCGGACCGTCAGAGACTCACACTTTTCCTGACCATCGGCCTTTTAAATTATCACCACACCCCTTGCGATCATTTACTTTCTGTTGCTTAGTAATCAGTATTGCTTAATTTCAATACTAATTTTAATTTATAAATAAAAAGAACTTTACATACAGCTGACAGCATTGAACCAGAAGCTAAGATCGTATTTAATTATTGGAATATATTAATGAATAGTATTCCAATGAACCATCAAGGACAAAAGCTATGTGCCTGGTACGCATTTCGTCACATTAGAGGATTATTTCCTCAAAAGGCGAGGAGTAGAATGAAAGGCTCACGGGCAATTCTATTCCTTGCTCCGTGGATGTCTCCTTAAGTGAAGAAATACACGGTCAGATAGCTGTCCTTTGATGGTTGATTGGAGTATTGTATATAATAAATATTTTCCCATAAGTTTTTCTTTTCGATAATACTTGTTGGAATGTTATTTACATGTTTACATAGTCGGTTGCGCGATACCTTCCCCAAAGGAAAGGGCGATTAGAGGAATGTAGGTGAAGGTCGCGCACAGAACCTCCACCTCTTGTGTGACTCATCCTTTAATCGTTCCGAGATTTCCTGTCGCATTCACTCATTGCAGTACCATTGTACTAGCCATAACAGGACTGAATGAAGCTTTCTTTTTACGAGGAAAGGATAGGCATTTGGCAATCTCGGATCATTGTCATGTTTCTCTCACATACGAAACACGTTTAAAAAACACTTGAGATCTTGATTTAGTAGGGAGTCGATTTAAGCTCGCTGAAGGAGATTGTTTTCTTTAATGATCACGATTGGAAATATTGGGAAAAATTTGGAAATCGCAATTTGGCAATATTCATTTAAAACATGTGTGACTTCCTATGCTATAGATGGCTTAAAATTGCACTTTTTAAAATAAAATTTCAAACAATAAATGTCTTCGTTCTTAAAAACATGGACCATTTCGCTGTCGAGATGATTTACAAGATAAAATTTTAAACGAACGCGATATTGTTTTAGCAACTGAGTAAACAAAAACTATCCAAAACGTTTTTGTGGAAGATATATATCAACTTTACTAAAGATATAAAGGGAAATTTTCACAAGAAAAGAATACAGATCATCTTTCATCTATATCAAAATATTTATCAGAGTAGGGAGAGAAAAGGTAAAACTTACGGAAAGTTTTGAGCAAAATGAGCATTTTATGTCATTTGTAAATAGAATATTCTGTGGTGTGACTTCAGGTAATTCCCTAGTATCGCATTAGATTCAATAGATATCGAGTTATTATCTAGGCGTTCCGTTTACTTTCAAAGCTTCAGTTTTAATCAAGTTGGATATTTGAAATTGGATTGTCATTAAATTTATTTTGGATGATTCAAAAGGATGCAATAATATTTTTATATTTTTCATAAGTTAAATTCACTTCCGTTATATCCGAAAGGGAAATCCACTAGTAATGAAATAATCTGCATGTCTGCAAAGCATTCAGATCAAAGGTTGGTTTATACTGAACCCCTTCTTTATTTATAATACACCAAAATCTAATTTATAATCTGATTTCTAACTCATCAACAACACTGCTCAAAAAAAATAAAAGGATTTTTTCAAAACGATTTCTCTTCAGCTGATTCAAAACTCAAACTCTCTCCCGTAAGCAAATAATAGACCTGAAAAGAGACTGAGGTAAACGAGGCAAGATTATGAGTGAGATAGTTTGCAATTGTCTGCTTCTCACTGAGTCAAGATTAAGGAGAGTAAGTTCACGTAACTGCGCCACATGAACATATTAATGGCACTTTTTATAGCATTCAACTACTAATGACTAGAATGAATGCCATTATTCAGCACCATTTATAACTCGGTAACTTTCATATTACTAAAGTCATCACAACACAGAGAGAGAAGTATATGGATAATAGATTTTCTCTTTCGTTCACAACAAGGGAAGTGAAAATAGTCCATCAAGATAGGGGCACATAAAATCACTTATGGAGAACCTTTATGGAAACCATTTATGGGAATGGGAACGGAAAATCATTTATGGAGGACAGAATATTACGTCTTATATTCCTAAATATCAAGAAGGTAAAATTTTCATAGATATGCAACAAGTAGAGGAAATGAAGAATGAATTGAGTTAATGGACTACTTGAGTCGGTAAAGAATGTATCCTGGACAAAGAAGCTCTAAAGAAATGTAAGGAAATCATTTACAGGAACTATTTTGTGGTTTAAAGGGAACCGCAATAACAGTTGGGCAACAGTTAGAAGGAATTAAATAGAATTCTTTACTTCCTCCTTACAATGAAATAAAACGGTGAATATAGTTTATGTGTTTCGGCCATTATCGAGCATCTTTTAGTCATACTGTATTCCTTTTTAGTTCTTTCAGGGCTCCGTACAATCACCATCCCGAAGGCTGGTTCGTTTCTCAATCTCTATACATTACCTAAAGCGTTGGAGAAGGAATAAAACTAGGCAAGACCCGAAGTGATTGGTTGCTTTTTTCAGGGCTCCTGAAGAGATCTCAATACAGTTTTGTAAACATCATTATACGCACCCTCAAAAAATCGTTAAACTTGGGAAAAATTTTGCTAAAAATCTTTAAAAAGGAAATTGGTTAAGTTCACCTTATCAAGTATCAGATCACTTTAGATATCAAAGGAATTAAATACATAACATAAATCTTACGTCTCATCAACTAAATTTCGTGCATGCCTAATTTATCAATAAATATTTTATCACTGCAACTATTTCTGAACTTCCTTCAGTTTTATGCGACTGATGTCTCATGTCACTTATGCCCTTTTTAATTAATTTTTGCGTAAAAAATGTTTCGTGCGACAAATGGTGCATAACGAATAAACTTCTAAAAGACTCAAAATGAAAATTTTCAGTGATTAAATTGGGATAGGAAACTGAAAATCAAAAGAATATTAGATAAAATATAAGCATAAACTGTAGCGTGGATTTTAGAAAAGAGCTGGTTTGTGGAATTTCCACGTTAAGAGAGAGAAGGAAGGAAGACATACTGCTATTTGAAAGTGGGCACCAGGATGAAGGAACACAGGAAACAGGTGACGTCTTTACAAGGATAAGTTAGGAAGAGAAAAGGAAGTGGGCGAAGGAGGATAAAAGGCCAAGGAAATGGATGAAGATGACCCGATCATCGGCACAGCAGTAGTTCGATAAAGGGAAGGGGAAGAAATATTATAATATTCAGGTTTCCTTTCTACTACCTTATCTTGACGACTAGAATATTTCATTAGTCTTCCGTTAGAGGGGAAAAAGGTCACCGATAATGAATTCTTGGGAAAATAATCTAAATCTTATCCTTTTTTGGGCAGGAAGAAAGTCACAGGAGAAAAAGTCACGATAAATTTTCGGTAGTCAGTAATAAAGTGACAGAAACCTGTTCACACTAAAAAGTCACAATTTTGGAAAATATCAACAGAGGGTATAAATGAGGACGTCATTATCACAATGGCTAATTACATAATAAAATGTAACTATTGTATAGAGGGCAATAATTTTCTTCAGGAAGCTTTTCAAAGTCATATTTACCCCTCTGTGACCAATATTAGCATTATATTATTATTAATTATCTACTTGAATCTTTTAACTGATGCCAGATACTACGTTAAACCAATCTAACATTCATTCACTGCACAATAATTTATGCTGGTTAGTTATGATCATCGTAGTTAATTTGTCTTTTAAGCTTACGTTGTGGATGCGAATTATTTTTATTTTCTTCATATTATTTCTTTTATTTTGAGCCAAGTATTTCCATCCAATGTAATTTATAACATAACACTTTCTTACTGGTATTATTCAACAGTAATTCATGTTGAAAAACCTGCATGGGATTATGATTCATTATTATATACGTCTTCAGAACGATTGTAAATTATCATTCTGCTGAAAGATTTTCTGTCTTATTGGATATTATGTCTTGTAATTATGTAGAAAAGGGCGTTTTATTTAATCCATAAACAATCTTAGCATGATTTCTCTAAGTGACTAGCACTTACTTTATTGATGTGCCATATTGTGCAATAAAATGACAGCAGTAGCCTCACATAGAATGCCAATCCAATTAAGCTAATACGAAGATAATAAGCGCATATTTATGACATCAAACGCAAATTTAATTGCTCATGACGACAGATTCTTGGAGTGAAAAGAAGTTGCTCTAAAAAAAGCAAGTTTTTTTTTCAAGGCGAGAGAATTCTTCTGACGTGCTAACATATATATTAGACTGTAAGGAAAAGAATTGTAAACAGTCTTCTTTGAAGCACTTCCACACACTAAAGGCAGTGAATATAAGACAGAAATAGTCCAGATAAAAGAGGTAAATATATGGTGGTAGAATCTCACGTTTACCCAGTATATTAAACACTGTAATCCAACGATGATTTCACACTAGAAGAAGTGCACTGAAATTTTTTGAGAGTTAACGTGGAAGAAGAAACGAATGATGTAATGTTGAGGGAAGTGGGTGAGGAAGAACAACTAATAAATATGATGGAAAACGGAAAGGTTAAAAGTTGATTGGAACTTTTTGGAAGAAATAGGAGAGAAGACCAAGGAGAAAATATATATTATCGTAATACAAAAAGGATTGGGGTTGGAACGTAAATTCTAAAAAAAAGCGTTACCAAGCATTTTTTTATGTTCATGTTCAAAAGAAATGAACAATTTTATTGAACAGCAATGTTTGATAATAATTAATAATAATAATGTTTAAGATAAATAATAATTTATTGGATACTTTTAAGTATTTAAACATTATATCAGTATACCACCAATTAAAGCCTGAAGAGTACTCCTTTGTATTGCAAACTATTGTGATTAGTGACATCTACGGAGCTGGTTCTTCTAGGTATGTGAATTCTATCATTCCTGTTGATTAAAAAGTTTCCCCATTTTCATATTTCTCACTTACGTTAGATTCGTGAAACCTATGGAAATATATGATGCGGAAAAAGAGTGATTTTTATAAAACAACGCTGTTATAATAGGGAGTGTCACCTACCCTAGAAGAGAACGTAGGATATCAGAGGGCGTAAGGACCACATTGAGCCCCTATCAAGAGATTATTCATTTCAAAGGACAAAACGTCCTTTTCGGGCCCCCTCGACGGAGAGGCCCTAAGCTTGCACCTAATGCGGCCAATGGCAAATCCGTCCCTGTAATTGGTTTCATTTTATGTGACTTACGTTATATTATTTGCTTTTGTTGTTTTTATCCCGATACACAGTTTTCCATTTCATCTTTTAGCCTCTACTAATAGTAGGTTAGTGCAGGTTTTTCACACCCCCTTCTTTGTGGGTATTTTCCTGCAGTGGATCTTTTTTCCTAAGATATCACCTTAGGTTTTTTTTACATCCACTCCCTATAACTTTTACATTCTATTTCTATTTAAACCTACAATACTTATGTTTTTCTTAAAATAATTGACAAGAGGTTAGATGGAAGAAGAGACTTTTTAGTTTCAATCTCGCCTTAATAAAGACCTTTAATATTGTTACCCATGATTCTATCGAAATCAACGTTTCCGACTAACAAATAGGTTGTTATTCATTTAAAGCGTTTCAGTTTTCTAGTCTTTCACCAACCTTCCAAGAAGATCCGTCCAGAAGCATAAACGACAACTACAGAGAAAAGTGACTCAAACTCCGCACAATTAAAAATTAAAATGTGGCGACAGGTTTCAGCGCAAGGACAATATCATCAGGTGACTTTGAAACCGGTCTTGTACGCGACTGTAATTTTTAATTTGCGGAATTTATATGCGATTTCTGAGTGGTTTCCACAGAGAGAAATTATGAAATCCTACCTCTTTTCGCTAACTGAATTAAGATGTTACTGAGGAAAAATTCTAGAATCAATTTTTATAGATCGGTATTGACTATGAATATAACACAAAGGTAAGGTCGAATCTTCTTGGTACGAAGGTGTCAGGGAAAAAATAATAGCGACTTTAAGTCTCAGCGTTATCTTGATGGTTTGACTGTTTTATCTCAAGATGATGAGAAGCTATAGCTGACAATGGTCTCTTCTTAAAAGATGAGGTAAGCTTTATAAGTCTTCGTTTATCATTTCCCCAATAATTTCCGATAATAATCACCCTTATGCATAACTTCGTCTATCTAATTTCAGAAAATTCTATAAGAGAAACCGTGACCCGACAACTGAGCGCGCTACGATTGAGCGCGGACAACTGAGCGCTAGGACAACTGAGCGCTAGGACAACTGAGCGCTAGGACAACTGAGCACGTCTCCTTCTCAGGCGTTAGTAATTGAACGAACATAAGGAAGATAATATAAATTGTTGACGTTGAGTGGTACCTTTCCTTACCGATTACTGATTAAACTGCAAAGTTAACTGAAATATTTAACTTCTTAACTAAAATATTCCACTCTTCAAGTAATTTACTTCCACATTTATACAATCTTAAAGTAATTTAATTTCTGATACTTAATCGGTAATATATTTAGTTATACTTTAGTTTTGTTTACCATTCTTTTTTCTTTTGTTAATTTTCAGTTAGAATTGAACCTTTAATTGATTTTAACATAACTAGTCATACTATATCTCTTTTCAAATTTCTCATCTTACCTAACGATGCACCCTAGTAATGATAACTATACAAAAATTATTAACTGGATGTCCTAACCTTCTATGTAATTTCTACTCTAATTCTTTAATTCAACACGTTTGGGTTCCTTCACACCTTATTCATTCTCAAGATATGATTGAAGTAGCATAAAGTAACAAAATTCAACGACTTTTTCCTAGAGAATCTCTTAGTGGTAGGGTGGTGGTAGTGAGGCATATGAGAGTATTGCAAGGCATATTATGATAAGGACATTCCAGTTTGTAGAGGATTATACTATATTACTGAAATTTTTGATTTCCCACAAAACCAACTGCTTAGCATTTAAATATAACATTCGATAATGATAACAATACAAAATATGCTTGATATCTGGAGATTGACAATTTGATAATTTGCAAAATTTGTAAGTTGTAACAGAACAGAACAGTAGGTAATCGTGAAACTTAATAGTGTAAATTCAGCGACAAAGATTCACTTGTCTATCACCCTTTCCCCCTTACAAGACAATTTTCTACAGCAAACTTTCCAGAATCGCAAAAATATTAACATAAACTCGGTTTCAGTTGTGACATTTATCGCCCAGACGACAGCGTTGGAAAGGATCAATTTTCACCGCGATTTGTATCGGAAACACATAATCTTCGGTGAAAATATTAATTAACTGATTCTTGGAATGTGGAGCAGAATGCGGTTTAGCGGTACGCGGTTTACTCATTCCGTAATAGCGTTTCGTGAATTCCTGCAACAAGTTCAGTCGTACTACTAGTAAGAAAAGTAAATTAAATAAAAATTTCCTCATAGTGCGTAACACTACATCATGAACTGATTACAGAAGAGAAGGTGAACGTATTGGAGGACAAGACAGAGTGAATGAGAAAACCTGATGAAAAATTAAAGAAAATGAAGTTTGAAATATAAAAGAAAATAAAAAAATATTATATTATAAAATCTTAATTCTTGAGAGACTTAAATAAGTCCCTATTAATTTTAAGACCTCTAACGAGATAAATTCAACTGAGCTATTAATAGCTGATTCGTCTACTGTAACGGTGCTCTGATTGTTTTTATATAATACTGATTCTGTTAGTCATTATAAAATAATCTTCGCTAACTGACCTATGGTACACTATTAACATATAGGTGCTAAACAGTTTCGCTACTAAGGGCTTAATTATTTAGTGAACAAGCAGGACAAAAATTTAAGCTTTGATGATATAAATGGTCCGTTATGGAAACTCACTTATAATTTAGCAAGAATCCGTACAAACACGATTTACTAATATACGCCAAAGATCCTCAGAGATAGCGTTGATGGTATAGAAATCGCTGTCATAGTCCCTAGTTTAGATATCGCTGTCCTGGACCATGCATTTAAACCGTGTAAAAACAGTTATTATATTGGAATAATAAATAATAACATTGTATATAAAAGAGCTCAATTTACTTTTAAATAAACATTAACTTTACGAAGATCGACTTGTATTAAACGAGAATTCTGCCTCATTTACATCGGTCCAACTGGACTTTAATCGCAACTTTCCACAGCTTTTCTTCTCAGTTTATTTCTTTTAGGAGAAGCAGACGTCTTTAATGTTTACAGCCTGCATAAAAAGGATTAGAGTGGATCCGTTTTGCCGCCAAAAATAGGAAGTCCGTCGGAACAGCATCTGCCGACCTTACTCAAGGTTCGCCGTTCAAGGCAACACTCGAAGGACGACTTTCTCTCTCTTAAAGCCGCTTCCCACTCTCCTTTCGAATTGGATTTATGGTTTCGGTCATCGCGTGGCTAGAATAAAACATCTCTTTCCTATCTAGTCGCTCTTTCTTTGGTTGGAGGTGGTAATTATCGAGCCATACAAATTACTATCGGGAGTTAGGAAAAAATTAGTCCCTGAGCAACCTAAGGAATTCGGTGTATAACAATCGGTTATAATTCACATGATAATATTCAATATGATGACTGAAGTTCCATACATTTATAATTATGATTACATACAGCAATTGTCATTACGTAACACACGAGTATTACAGCTGTGATCCATTTTCTTCAAGCTTCATCGTTTGTAGGAAATGATTCGTGACCAAAGTAAATTAGCCGAAAGTTATTAATTAAGTTGGAAAAATCGCTCGGCAAGCATTAGAAAATCGTAATATTACAAATAGCTTTAATTATATATTGCACTTAATGTGATTACATGTTATTATTGTATGATCACTTATTACTCTTTCCCTATGTGATATTTAAAAATCATGAGATTATATAATTATCACATAAAGATGGAAAATTTATAAAGTTAACCTCTTCTGGATGAATTAGTTTACTTCCGCTACTTAACAAGAGCTGAATTTCTGGTCTTCCTAACTGGACTGGGATGGTCCAAAAGCACAAAAGAGTATTCAAAACTAATGGGACCTTCGAAACCTCTTAGAGGGGCAATAAAATAATTAAGGATTTGGAGAGAGATAGCAAGCTTTAAATTCTAATGGGAATAGCACGAGAGGGCTTGGACTCCTTATTGTTTTTGGATGAATTCCGGCCAAACTTAGAAATAATTAGTCAAATTAGTCTCTTGAGCATTGCTACTATGCCAAATGGACGAAATAATGTTAAGTATAAATAGCGGAAATT
Source organism: Pachydiplax longipennis (assembly GCA_036926295.1). Classification (NCBI taxonomy): domain Eukaryota; kingdom Metazoa; phylum Arthropoda; class Insecta; order Odonata; family Libellulidae; genus Pachydiplax; species Pachydiplax longipennis. The sequence goes on from JAVFKF010000019.1 coordinate 28,103,633, forward strand.
AGTGATTACCATGTTTGCCTCCCCTAAATATGCCTATACTTCTATTCAGTACTATTGGCGGATCCAGAGTTTGGGGATGGGGCAAGATGGGTGATCTCATCCCCCCTTGATGATTTAGTATCAGTAGCTGTTTCCCTAGGATCTGATGATAAGCTTTGAAATTCAGTCAGATTGTGAAGTTTTTACACTATCACTACACATCTACCATCATTTATCACATCAAAATAGGATTTCAAACTTAATTACGGATATGAGCTTATAAGTATACCATCTTGAACTAAGTACCGCCCCCATTAGAGAGTTTTTACGATGCGTTCCAGTTTTTATTAGACAGTAATGACGAATGATATGGGAATTGAATGCTATGTATTTATCTTTGTATTGCAAGAATAGCTTCATTCGAGGTCGTCTCCATGCAGTGCTCCTCTAACGATTAAAATTACGATTCACTGCTTACATCAAAAGACTTCAACAGCAGTTTTCAGCAATCAAACGGACTGGAAAACCGGAACGTTCTATAGATTCGCCCCTGCTGTGCAACTTTATAACATCCAATTACCCTAATAAACGATCTTTCATGGCCTTTTCCACATCGCCATTAAACGGGAGTGATTATCGAAAGAGACAAAAACGATGGTGCATAAAAAACGTGTTTCGAAGAACGACTTGTTCTCACCGAAATGGAAAAATCAAGCTAACCCGATTTCGCCGTTCCGCCCGAATGACGGGCACCGGTCAGCATAATATATTCCGAAGGTTTTCTAAGATAACAGTTGAGGAGAACCATTGGACCTTTTTCTAGGAATGGGAGGATAGATGTAGAGATAAGCAGTTGAATGAACTCAGAGAGAAAAAAGGCGGGTAATAAATCGAGAATGCCTCCTACTATTTTCTGCTGGAGGCTGGAGCATACAAATCTGAACAATCTGTGGTAAAGCAAGTAAAAAGATGGGCTTGTGTTGGTAAATACGGTAAAAAGGTTAGGAATTGGTGTTATTTTACCTTGGTCAGGCCCAATCTAGAATACGCGGCAAGTATATAGGATCCAGTGGATGATATGAATATGAAACGGGTATCAATGAATTCGACAAAGAGCATCACAAAGCGATACGTTTTATTAAAAATGCTTCAATAAAAAGGCTGCAAGAAGAAAGGCTCTAAGGATCAGGTTAAGAATCCTTGATATAAAGTAGATTATAAGATAGATTGCGATTACTTGATAAATGTAAAGAAAGCACGTTTACATAGGACGTAAGGTATAATGCGACCCCTCTGCTACTTCAGCCGATCCGACAATGATCGTAAAATGAGAGAAACAGATGCTATAACAAGTCGTTAAAAGGACTCATTCTTTCCGCGAACGATACGCGATAATAACAAACTAAAAAAGTGGCACAAACGGTCTGTGTTTACATCCCCTGCCACACGCCAAAAAGCGGATTGTAGAGCATTTATGTAGACGTTGGCCAAGTGGATGGAATGAAAAATTTTGCATTTGTCTTTCCGTGTGTGATGGAAAAAACCAATGTTTCATTTTGATTGTCTCAGTTTTGCTTATGGCAGTAATTATACGAAACCTGACTTAAATGTTTAATAATGGGTTCCATTCTGGTAACTCCTTATAAAAAAAGGAAACCCGGTGGTGGATCAGGAAACTTGCGAAGGAGGATGGACGATCTTGCCAGCGGAGATGGGCGGGGTCCCTACCACGTAGAGGTGGCAAGTTAAGACAATTTCCTCATGAAGTCATCTCCAGTTATATTTTATAATACTATTGTTCCGTGATGAATACATTAGAAGTGTTGTAATCATGGAAAAAATTCGCAGTCTGAATTTAATTGAATCGCATAGTCAGATTCAATTGTTAGCACTATAAAGCCTCAAGATTAGTGGGTGATCTCCCCCTTCTGCACCCGCCAGTTCAAAGAATCGTAATTAACTTTCAAGCGGATGTTTTCCACTCAAACATTCTCAGTCAGATAAGCAAAGTCGGGTTACTAAATTCCTCAACTAACGCAGTAAACTTTATTCCCTTTCTCTAGCTTATGGTAGCTAATAGCGGAGGATTGCAGAATACAACCACCCTTGATTGAGGATTGGTTGAATTCTGAAATCTTGAATAATTCACATATAGCATGTCGGAAGTGATGGTGAAATCTGGGTGGCCAGCAATAAAACCGCACGGATAAAAGTCACTGGAAAGATGGCTCAACTTTGGCTAGAAAAACGAGTCGCAGAAAAAGCTTTCAAAATTTCACAATTAATATTCTGTGGCCGGTAATAAAGTCATAGGAACATATTCATAGAATAAAGTTGCACTTTTGGCTGGCAAATAACAACAGAAAGTGTAAATAAGCAACTTCATCATCACGATAGCTCTCATCATAATTAAATTTTATTTTTATTCTCTATGCAATGTAGGATCTTTTTAGAAAATTCCTTAAACGAGCTCATAATTAGCTCCGCTGGGCTGGGTAAAATGGTCGGTTGGTGGGAGTTTCTTCGACATGAGGAATCCTTGTGTGATAAATTAACAAATCTGTTCCTTCTTTCTGTGTTTTTTTACCTTGTTTCTTTTTATTTCTGTGATTTTATTCCCAGTTACTTTGTTATCTAGGCTCTAAATCTGTGTGTCTGGAAGAAACTAATTCTGAAAATAGTTTGGACGGAAATTGTATTTGGAGCACAAGAGACGAAACAAAACAGAGAATCATTAAAGGCTGGAATAAAAGAATGCTCGCTAAATGAATGACTGTATGAACAGACGAAAGGGATAAGTTTAATTTTACTGAAGACAAACTGAGAGAAGTATTTACAATAAAACAGGTGATAAAAGAAGATAAGATCTTCTTATAGTAAAATTGTTGACGTTTAGAGGTAAACCAGCCAAACACAGACCTTGATTGCATTTCCATAATTTCGCTCAACTCGCCACTACCTCACTTTATCTTCAAACAAGTTATTCGGGTTACGAAAAAATCATTAATTAGCCAGGTGAAGTCAACGTGGCTTCATGAATATTTGAATTATTACGATCTCTTAAAATAATAATTTAATTGATTCGACCAATCAGAAATCAAAGTGAGACCTTTAGGCAAAATATACGTTTCAACCGGGTATTGGTATAAAAGATTTCATGAAAGAATTGGTTACAAAAGTTACATAACTCAGTCGATATTACAATCGAAATATTTTCCTGTTAGAAAAAGAAATTTCCTATAAATTTAAAATCAACAGGGTGTACGTATGATAGCGAGCTCCGTGATAATGAGATTTTCCTTTAGAAAGCACGGATTTCGAAAGACTCTTAGCGAAAAACTGATATAAACGGTTGTTGAGAACAACAGAAATGCGGGCAATTCTGTTCATTGCGCGGATTACACATGTAATTAGAATAAAGTGGTGGTAGTAGTGAAGAAAAATTGAGGGCAGCATGTGATCATAACAACGCCGTAGAATGGATAAAAGAGCAAAGAAGATAATGGAATGCACATTTTGGAAGAATGACGGGAGGTGAAGATAAAAAAGGTGGAGGGAAACTTAATGTTGCAAGCATCGATATCCCCGACTGCAGAAACCGAGGGCATTCGAAAAAAGCAGAAAGATAGCAGTTAACAGAGGAGTAATGAGGAAATAGCCATATTTTAGTGGCATTTTCAAAACTGGAATGCACGGCTGCTGGCTCTTTTTTATTTCGTAAGAGATTAAATATCAATTTTAATTCAGAGATACACGCACGAATGACTTTCATATCCAGATTTCGAGATGCAAAAAATTAATGGAATGTTTTTCCCCGACAAAAATTTTTTGGATAAAGATTCTCAAGAATAAAGTCCTTGTGGCAACTTCAACTGAAATTTGGACTCGTCTGGGATCCATCCTCTTTCGGAATTTCTCCACAATTTTTGAGAGTGAAGATAAAATTCTATCTCGAAATATGAAATAAAGCGAAAATTGAATATTTTATAACGATACACACAGGAATAATATAAAAGCTAGTTTCATAATTATATAGATTGTTATGAGACAGAAGTAGGATCCTGGCGGTTTACAAGCCTCCTGCGGCATTTCCAGAAGTTCAATGCCGCCTTTTAGTCTGTTTCAGTCAAATATTCCCTTTATATTTACTAATCAATTGAATTAGTTCTCCTTCATATCATTCCGATGCAAAACTAATTGAATGAACTAGATGATGCGCCACTTAACTGCAGATAGATGGCTTCGTACGTATCTTAATGCTTTCTAATGTCTTTCGAATGCCTTCCGATGAAAAGAGGTCCTTCATATCCCGTGTGATGATTACTATTTAACTTTCAGGACCTTTGAATCGTTACAAGTTCTCCAAAGGCTTAACTTGTGGGCCCCAATTCTACAGACGTGTGCTAGCACATCCTTCATTTCGCCCTCCTTTGGATGAGGCCTACCTCAAGACGAAGGCCTCAGCTGGCGCCTAACACTCATTTTAACGTCAATTTTAAATCTTCCCCTTCACGCTAATACGCTCTAATAACTGCAGAATCGCCTTATTAAATCAATGGCCTGATATTCCGACGCAAAAATTCAGGAGCGCAGCTGCACCTTCCCTTTCTTAAGACGATTGACCTCCGAAAAGCGAAAGCTTTCAGATCGCCTTGGTGTAGCCATCGCGGAGCAGCCGCAGCTCACGTACAACGGAAATGAATGGCCTCTAAATTAAATAACTGAAAAATTTCAAGGACGGAATCGAAGAAAATTCCTAAACGAAAACCTCGCGATTCTTTGCAAGTTCAACTCTTCGTTTTCCTCGTGCTCTAAACAGTTTAATGGAGAACATAACGGTTCATGCGAACTCGCTCAACGGTTAACATTTAGAAATCACGATTACTGCGAGGAAATGATGACTGACATGTGCGACAAGGGAGAGAAAAAAATCTTTGCAAACCACTACTTACTTTACGTTCACTTGAGAAGATATTGAGAAGGGACCCCCGGATAGTCAAGTGGGCTGGTGAAAGCGGTCCCGGGTTCGATTACCGATAGGAGTCCAGATTTGCGAAACTGTCTTGGTGAACGATACTACTAATAATTTTGAAAAAGGATTGCCGTTGTATTAATGTCAGTCAATCGCTGTACACGATGTTTGATAGTTGCTTTCTAGTAGTTTATCACCAGTAACTGCTCGCCGACGATTGTTTTGCAATAACTTCTCGCCAGTGATTGATCATCAACAAGGAATCGCCTGGCAGTGAGTTAATTTCATCGTTAATGATTATTCTTGACTATATTTAATTTATAGGCTATTATTAGACTTACCGAAACATTCTCTAATCCTACCAATTATTCATATCTTTTCGGGTGATGCATAATTAGCAAAAAGAGAATTTCATCATGAATAGTAGGAAAATAATAGTAATGAAAAATTATAAGATAACATTTGTAATACCTTAATCACAAATCTTATGAGCTAACATCTTTTCGATTTTTTAGGTGATCCTTAGGCTGAGGGAGAATAATAATTGGCGAAAATTTTAAAAGAAAATTTATGGATATTCTAAAGATATACGGTAACAGGAGCACATAGTAACCATAACAAAAGTTTGCGGATTACATCACAGTTTAATCAGATTAATGCAACCTCTTTTAGTGCTTTCGAAGTACCATAGGTCGTTCCCTCCTCAAAAAAAGAATCTCCCAGCATTCATTCCCTAGATAATGACGTCCGATGAATGAATAATGTTGCGGGGGAGGCCTCCAAGAGGCGTGAAAAAGACGGAGTTCCAGGAACCGGCAAGTGTTCAAAAGCACGTGTGTGTTGCCGCGGTGTAGCAGCGTATTCTGTGAGAAGAATCAATAATATTCCCGTAGAGTGTGAGTGTATCATTGAGGATATCACCAGTGATATCCTCAATGGCGAGGTGAGGTGAAGAACCTTTTTTCATCGGTATGCCAAGTATATATTTCGGCTGTAAAAGAAACCATAGGAAAACCATTCCATATATGGTACCGTATGGCCGATTCTTGAAAGGTGTAACATCTACATCTAATAATTCAAGATCTAGCTTTAAAGCGGGGAAATGAATTTAGCTACTAGATGTATATATATGAATTATTTTCTATTTATTTTCACTTAACATTATATGATAGAAAAGAAAATTGTTTTAATTCTTGCATTTACTTCAGGAATTAAAGAAACGGCTTCATTCAACGTCCGGAGAGACCGCATGACATCTATGCAAGAATTGCAATTGCAATTTTTGTCTCTTTCTGAAAGACTTTATTATTTTATTTAACGAAGAATTTCAGGAAATGCTGCACTAAAAAAACTTCAGGCAGGTGTGCATAATGAATCTCTCTTTGCGTCATTAATTTATGTCTGAGTTAAACGCAGATATCAAATGGTAATAATGCAGAGGACCACGTTACAAAGTATGCGAATAAATAGGGCACAGAAGAGGGATATCTAAGACATTTTCAGGCAATCAATATACCTCTTTTTAAACATCTTCAAACAAATGCGTCAATATGATTTTGTTTTCCAATCTCTATGGTGTCAGGAAAAAAAATACAATGAATAATATTCTCTCAAGGTTCACTTAACGAATTTGCTTTGTCACGCAGAATTTCCTTTTCATTCTCTCACTCTACTTAAATTTAATGATTTAAGTTTAGGCAATATACAACTCAATTGTCGTCTAATGGTTTCTTATGCGACAGATTGGCATACGTATCAAGAATTCTTTTTTTCCGAGAACAATACGCGAAAATAATCGACTGGGCAAATAGAGTCCTGGTGCTTGCACCCCCTGCCACACGCCGAAAGGCGGCTTGCAGGGTACAGATGTAGATGTAGATGTAGATACGTATCCGGTCTTCCGGAGGGAAAAGGTTCTCCACCGCTTGTATAAAACTATAGCGGCGGGGAATGTCTGGAGAACCGCTCTCATGGGACAAAAGAGCTCGGTTGGTTGTTTCGGTTGGTTGACTTGGTTGGCTCGGGTCGAATCAAATTTGGAGTTGGGTTTATTTTGACCTGGGAAGTTGCCCAACACATTAAAGGGCCGCCCGACTATCTTTTTAATGTGAATACCTTTTGAATAGCTTAAATGCTTTCCGTTCCTATTGGTCTTGATACATAAACTATCTTTCATTTTATAGCTATAACTTTAATTTATATAATCAATTGAAGTAGCTGTTACTTGGTAGAACTCCATTGTAGGAAATAATGCAATAACTTGATAAAGTTCTACAAAAATGTTTTAATTACGTGTCCTAAATGTTTCGTCTCAGAGATTCAGTACCTCAGAATGTCTCTTTGAGACGAAACACGTAGCACATATAATTAAAACATTTTTGTAGAACTTTACCAAGTTATTGCATTATTTCCAACTTTAATGTCTCACTCCTCTTCGTGGCTGTGATAAAGCCACTGAGAAACGACTGACGATAAAATGTAGCATCAACTTTGTTCATTACAGAATGCTATGAAAAGCGTTATCCACAGGATAATTATGCAGTACTTAAATGGAGCTTTTTTTCATTCTATCATAGATATATATTATCCGCTCTAAGTAATCTATAATATTACAAATTTATTTTTTCACTCTATTATAATTAGACATGACTTGTTTTTTATTATAGATACATATTATCGATTATTCTAGCTCAGTGAGGAATCCAAAATCAAACTACCTCACTCCTCATCTAGCCTAGTGAGCCTCATTCCCCCTCCAGGGACTTGGATAGCTAATGATAGAGGGTTCAATCACCAGCCTTGGGACTAATGACACTATGAGAGACAGGGAATATTTTTCAAAAATTCCAAAAGTGGCGAATATCATTGACCGCTCTGAGGTCTGGGTTTTCCTTTCATAGGCTTTCAAAGCCATCGCTCCCTCTCACTCCCTCCTTGATCCATTCTTCCTATCTAACGCCTCATCTCTACCAGTGGTGGGGGAGTCGATTAAGCGGCCTTTCTGTAGTTTCAAATAGGCCTTGCCTTCACTTACCGAAGTAAACGCACCTACTAGAATAATTTCGTTTCTCACCTCGTTTATTTCCCGTCTATATTCGAATCCTTCGAAAAATTAATTCAAGAACAGACTACTTCCTTCCTAACAAAAGACCTGCTCCTCGATCTCTACCAATCTGGTTTCTCTCGATTACATAATACAATCACGACCCTCATAAAGCCGATGATAGTCGTGATGTCGTGAACCTTAAAGGAACAGTTACGACTCTACTTGACCTCTGCTAAAGTCAATCTGCCCGAGTGTGTAACACTATCCCCGAGTATCATAAATGCACGTTTTTCGGAAAATATAAATTATAAATACAAGTATTGCATTTATGATTTCTGAAATACTTGTATTTCTCATCAACTACTGTGAAATTATTTACAGCTTCCTGGCAACCACTTCGAAAGAAATTGTTAGCAATTAATTTGTCAGAGCAAAACCTTTCTTCTTTCGAAAAGAATTTCAATTCATAAAGAAGGACAGACAGGTTGTCAAAGGTCAACAAAACGGATATATTTAAAATCAAATCATCGTCTTAAGGTTAATTTTCCGGTGGATATTCACATTTTAATGCAGAATAGATAATCTAACTGCCTTATTATTCAAAGTGACTTGAAAGTTGATCAATAATAACAGCTGCCAAAGTGCCATCAAACAAAAAAAGAGGTGAAAACGTTGCGATAAATATCAAGAAACGCCAGAAACGATGGGAGGCGAAAGACAGAAGCTTGGATTAATAATATCCTTTAAATGGCAACCCTTGATATTCCAGAAGAGTAGCAAATAAACGGCCTATAGGCATTTAAGAAATAATGCTTACTTGCAAGAAGAAGATTAAATTAAGATTAATGCAGCGTTTGAGAAATACAATAATAATGTAGCTATTTATATTAATGAAAAACGAAGTAAGGCGATTATTTCAACTGATGTTATGTATAGCAACTAATTTAGCGCTACAAAGCGATAGATCACTAGAACTATATCTTTGAAATTCGTAACTTCAATTTACCCCAAAGAGGCCACTAATCTGACGCCCACGCTGGGCGGAATGCATTCACTAACTCCAACGTTAGAATTTCAAAGTACTTAGGCTGCTTTTGGCTTCAAATAAGATGGAAAATTGACGTTTGCCATCACTAAAATGGAACAACACGGAAATAGATCTTCACATGATTTTTTACGCATAGGTTCATTAAAAATCCCAGAATTTTGAAAGTTCTGCTCAGGATATTTTTTTAGTTCGCCTACTACATGGAAATTTCTGCGTGGGACACTTAAATGAATTAGATAACATCACTAAAATAAATTACAATAATAGGCAGGAACATTCTTGCTCATTATTGTAAATATATACAACATATACAACATGTTCTTGCTCATTATGGAATATTTCCACAAGACAACGCCTGAGACTGTGAATTTTATTTAAATTACAATACTTTCCGTCCATTGGGAATCATACATTTTAATTACTAATAGGAATAAATATACTATCGATAAGACAATAATCCTGCCTTTAAATAACGAAAAACTTTGTAAAAGAATAGACGAAACAAAGAGAGCTTCTTCTGAAACCGTCATATTCTTGAGAAACCGAAATAAACAGTATTACAAGAGTAAGTAACTTCTCTAAAAGGTTATATTCGCCATTCTTTAGCAGTTATTTCGACACTAGAAATCAACGAGAACAACGGTCCTATCCTCGAACGCTAATTTTCTCGGAGTGGATTTTCGGGTAACAGTACTAAATGTATTGCGTAACCCGCCAGAGCTTTGAGATTAGCCGTTCTTTTATGAGTCTCCCCTCCCGCGCGGATCTTTTTAAAGGTCATCTTCTACAATAAAAGTCTCCCGCTGCTTGTTTGGAAAGCTGAAATAGTTAAAATGCGCCAATGGCTTAACATTTCACATAAACACAACTGAATGAACATGGAGGTGGAAAATGTTGGGTCTCGTAAAGAATAAAGAGGAATCTGTTTCTAACTTAACACTGCCATTTTCAAAATATGATTCCTTACGATCTACCGAAAATTTCCCAGCAATCGCTGGCATTCCATTCCTTTGCAATAGAAGCCCTCCTAATCGGACGGAGCGTAGGCATATGGGTACGCCCCGGCTAAGGCAATATTTCGGTGTTGCCAAAAGGCAACAGAAGGACGGGTGGAGGGGGTAAGTCCTGAAATTTTAAACCCCTCAATCTTATGTAACACGGAATACACCGTTCGATTTTTTAGGGGAGAAATGTACATCGACACAGGTCTAGCGAGACGAACGAATATTCTTGTGAGACATTGTACAATTAATTTCCATTTACACTAACAATAATTTACTTATTTTATACTAACCCTACAAGCAACCAAAGGCGTGCGGCAGGAATGTAAAAACTCCGATGTCCTTACTACGTAACTCTAATTGCTCTCAGATTCTCTAACTCTGCGCGAAATAACCACCACAAGTTACTTTAAAAGCAATCTGTCTTGGCGATTATATCCCGTAATGCCTTTTTCTATCAGAGCTCGAGAACATTGTTAACTGGAGTAAAAAATCCACTCTCTAGCCAAGGATAAATAAATGATAAATTTTTCGAATTACTTTCATTGTTCAGTGAGACATCTAACACACTCGATTACATAAATAATTGGAATAAAACGCTTCGTGTACGTACTTCCATAGTAAAAGTACATTTGATACAATTTTCGCTAGCGAACTTGCTAATATAATCAGGCTATTACCTGATGATGTTCACTAGCGAAATATGTTGCAGTAAATTATCTTTTACTTCCGATTAGCACGAGGCTTTTCATTTCTATTATTATGGCCTTCCAGGAAGCCTTCCTATAAGGCCTTCCCGTATTATTCATTAATTCCAGACGCGGATTCAACAGCGGACGTACCGGACGCACGCCTTGGTCCCAACTTCTGAGGGCCCCCCAAAACTCCAACTTAACAAATTTTTCTGCAGATTTTTTCTTTCTGTAAGGGACTGTTTTCCTTGGGGCCTCAACCGACCTTTATCCATCCTTGATTATTTCAGTTGTAGTATTGATAAACTCCTTTGGCAGCTTAGGACTTTTCGTACGTGGTCTTTTACAACCCCACCGGAATAGAGCCCTACACCTCTTTTTCACCGAAATCGAAAGCGCTGCCCACTTGGCTATGATTCCTTATTAATGCAGAGCAATTAGTATTTGAAAGATTACGGAGTATTATTCGTTATCTTATCTTGACAGAAGAGAAATTCTCAGCGATACCATGGCCTTGATGAGTTCGAATTATTATATGAATAGTTCTAAAGCGGAGATGACTGTAAAAATTATTTATTCACCCTCAGATCTGTGAGTCGACAATATTCATACTTATTATTCATAGTTTTCCTACGAGTGAGGAGTGGAAATAGTATTACTCTCTTAGGCTATAAAAGGGTTTCAATTAAAAAGACATTAACGAACATTACCTAACAACTTTACAAGAAAGTCAAGGCTAGGATATTTCTTTCGCTCTCAAATGCATGTTACCGCATGTGACTTTATGGAAATTTATTTGTCATTATAAATAAAACATTCAAATCATTCTATATTTTACAAATCATCACTCTTTATGCCAATCATAATTTTATTGCTGGAAAAAAGCTAACAGCATATCATTTTGCGATATGGAACTGATTTATGATATCTAATTAATTTCCACTTCACAATCAAGCAATAAATTCCGATATTCAGATGGTTAGTTATGGTTGCCAGATTTTCATCATGAATTCGGGACATTTAGAGCTAAAATGTATCTATCCGGAAAGGGATGAACTGGGTTCCAGTTCGATTGTCATACCTATCGATGTCGTTATTCTTCCAACTTTCGATCATACCTGTATTTATATCGTCAAACTCAGATTTTCAAAGAATTTTAAATTAATTTCCCTACCATCGGCATATATTGAGAAAAATCATACGAGGTATCTCCTGAGTAAGCAACAAAACGCGAAGACCACAGAAACGACTAACCAAAGCGCATTATCTAAGCCTATAAAATTGCACAATAACCAAGCCAGGTAAAACATTGTCAATCCAATATTGTAACTGTTACTACGCAAATACGGGGCATTTATTACGCTCCTAAGGACATTACCGGGGCAACCTGACAAAACAGTTATAAACAAAACAACCGCATACAATCTGGGATCAATGAGCACACTTGTATCACTGTATTGTAAATAACAAGAGCATATGATTTGAGAAAGAATTAACTTAGGTTTTATCGTATCATCTGCTTGACGTCTACTGTTTGATTTGCATACAATATAATTTGATATATCAATAAAAAAATTGTTACATCCTCCGGTGTATTTTAAAGTTGAGAAATTTGGATTTTAGTGTCAAAGATACTAAAAACGGAAGAAAACATGTCCTGGCGATGACGACGGGACAGATGGCGAGGATGCGGGACTCTTACGAAGTAAACGGCACGCATTCAATCTATAATTAATCTGCTTTGCTAACCTCATAGTTAAAAAACCATGAGACTGTACTTTGATATGAAGAAGCAGCTTCTCTGTAGATTAGCTTCGCTCCAAGTTTAGTTTCCCCTCATTACGAAGCTTTTACCCTTTCTTTACATTTCATCCAAGATCTAATTTTTCCTCTTTCATTTGGAAAAGAATTTCCCTCTGTAAAAATCACTTCCTCAGTAGGTTTATCAATAATAAATTTTCTTCATCACACACGTCAGTGTATTTCACTATGGGATCATAAGAATTGCTAGTAAAAAAAGATAAGGTTCACCTAATTACCAACGTCCATTGCTCAGGGCATTGCCATCAATTGGGTATTGATAGTTTTATATCGAAAACAGGAGGCTCATCCTTTATACAACCTTGATCCTCATGATAGCGGAGCTATTTACAAGGGCAAGGCCGATGACATAAAAGGGTCAAACCAATGCAGTCAAACCGATTCGATTCGCATGATTTCATTAACTACATTTGTATTTATATGTTGAACCTGCGAGCCGCTAGTGGCGTGCGACAGGGCGTGTGTAAACGCCAAGATCAATATCTAAGAGTAAAGTTTGTCATCAGAAAAATTAATTCTCCATCATGTCGAGTTATACAGTAATTACCCATCATCTATCAAGTACCACACTTCAATACTTCACCGCGTACATTAATTATTTCCATGTATAGCACTCCATCATGTTGGTTATGTAACGCTATTTTGTTATCTTTCAGAGCTCGCGAACGTTTCTTGTTGGAATAACAGAATCAACCATTTATTTGACGAGATCTATCCTGTTATTTTCAAGAATCAATGAAAAATCGAAAATTAAATAACCATTCTCTTCATTTCATGCCATAGTTTGGCATCAAATTGTAACAAAAGTCTGATTTTTAATACTAAGGTCTCTTCCGATAAAATCTTTGCCATTCATGTCCTACACAACTAATACTTCATGAGAAAACGCTTAGATATACTATCATCCGTCATTTAGCTGACAATAACTTGCATGTTTGATTTATCCAAAAATGTGGAAATGAATTCCTGAGCAGGAAAACAAAGCAGAAAACCATTACTATTCTACTATTAATTAATTCATGCTGATTCAGTATAATTACCTAAGAGGTCTTTAAGAATTACAGAAAAAAACACAGAGTTGGCAATGTGTAAAAATGGAAATTATAAGTAAAACCAGCCTTTTTGAAAACACTGTCAGTGCTGGGTGGGATGACTGTGTTAGGGATGTCAAGAGCTATGTCTGTGGTAGCCTACTTACTTGTAGAGTCTACTTTACTGGATTGGTCTTGGCTGAACTGTCAGATACATTGTACCTCACTATGATAGGACAAAGATGGATAGAGAAGAAAACCTCTTTAAGGAAGTCTTAGCACTCGGCAGAAATCCTTCATGTCAAGGGTAAGGCAAAGGGCTAGCAATTCTATCCTGTTCGATACCATTTTGCTACAAAATCTTTAAATATGCCTTGGGTGGATAGTATTAGAATCTTAAGATACTTACAGGCAAACAGAAAAGGAGAATGAGTATTATGAAATTAGTACCATGGAATGTAAGAGCAATGTAGAAACCAGGATAAAATAATGGAAATTATTAAAGAATGCTGAAATACGATTTGGATATTACTTTTGCAAAATTGAGATGGGTAGGATATGACAGAATCGTTAAGAATGATTTTGTTTGGTCTTTACCATAGAATGGTATAATATAGAAATGGCTCCATGATTGATCCTAAGATAAAGAATAGTCTGAGTCTTTAAGAGAAAGATTATGTAAATTGAACTAAAAAGGAAACTTTTTGAACATCAGCAACATATGAGTGAATATGCAATGAAATTCCAAAGCATCATACTCTTCTTATTCTTGGAAATTTAAATGCAAAAATCAGTGATTTTCTGCAATATGCAGCAGGAAAAATACTCCCTGAATGATGAAATAAACAACAATGGACAATGATTACTTTGCCAGTTACTTTTTCACTGAATCCTATAGATTCTTATGTATGTACTTTAAACAGAACAAATACTTTCAAAATGTCATTATGTCAGGTTTTCTAGCAAATCAGTTTAGTTTTGGCAAATTATATCTGAACTAGAAGTGCTTTGACGATAAAGATATTTAAAAAGGTGCCAGGAACTGGAATTGTAAATCAAATATATCATATGCTTTTCTCTAGGTTACACTCAACTTCTATATTATATGTAAGTTATGCACAAGGGCCAAAATATGGTTCAGATCACTATATATAAATAAAAAAATTTTTAGAGAACAACTGACTGTATTGAAGAAAACAAATGGGCCTAGAAGACAGGATCAATAGAAATGCATTTCAAGAGATCCTAGACACAAAGAAGATTCAAATAGATAGTTAGTGAGGAAAGTTAAGGAACACATAGAGAAAATTCCTATGTAAAAACAAAGATAAGAATTGAACAGGCTCTCTTATCAACTAGAGAACATATAATTGACAAAGTTAGAGGAAGCAGGAATGCTTAATATATTGAGAAAGTAATGCTGCCATAAATAAGAAAAATAACAATAGATTCATCATATCAAAAAGTATACTACATTTTCAAGAAATCCACATTGGAGGAAAGAAGCAGATAAATGCCAAAAAGAAAGTCAAATAAATATAAAAAATCAGGTAGAAACTGTACAAAAGCTCAGTAATGCAATTAAAATCTAAAAGTTCTGCCAATTAAAATATACCACTGAAGGATATCAACCAAAGGTAGGCTCCAGTAGAGAATGAGATAATAGAAAGCTGGGATGGAAATTTCAATGATTCATTTACAAAAGAAGTATCCTCAATGATAGAAGAGCACATTCAATTTCATAGTGCAGATCAGGATATGCTCATTCCATCTACAGATAAAATATATAAAAGTACTTCGAAGCTTACTGCTGATGGCTATGTTATAACTAGAATCACAATCTCATAAAGCCATCAAAAATGTAGAATAGAATATAAAATACACAAAGGAAAAGAAATGAAGAGTGCCAGGATGAATGAATAAATGTAAAATTAGTAAGAATGAATGCCCAGATCTAATGAGTAAAATATACCATCTGGTTTGTTAGTATTTGGAGGTTTTAAGAGGTTCCAGAGTATTGAAAAATTAGATTGATTCACTCAATATTCAAAAAGAAGCTATAAACTTGAATATAAAATTATAGAGTTATAATGTTACTGAATGTAGCATACAAAATTTTCATCAATATTCTCCTTGAATGCATAAGTTTCATGCTGAAAATATTCTAGAAGAATATCAGTGTGGCTTAGGATGTGGAGAAAGCAACATTAAGCAGATATTCAGTAAGGCAAATAATTGAGAAGTGATACAAATAAAAAGTTTATTTGTATATTGTGTGAACGTTTCAATATTAGGCAGAAGGTGCACAGATTAAATATCAACTCTGCAACCAAAAAAGCAGCAGAAAAGTAAACAAGAGTAGGAGAGAGATTGCATTCTGTCATTGTTTATTTTTAAAAAGAGGAGGCAAAGTAAATATAAGTGAATTGTAAAATGTATGATATAATATCAGGATAGTAACATGTAATAATATACTCTGTTAAAGTAAATGAACAAAGTAAGGAAAAATTAGCTTCCAGAAGTTTCAATCAATTGATACTATCACAGATATGAAGAAGATTGTGGAAAAAGTAAATTAAATATATGCAGCACTCCATTCAGTACCAAATGACACCGGAAAAATATTCCCATCATCAAGTTATAATAAGGGAAACATAAAACAAATACGGAAGAAATATTAAAGACTAAGTAATATGTATATGATGGCCTATTTCTTCTACTATTCACACTGAGGTTTCTTTACCATGCAATCTTGTTATAAATGTATACTTCTGATTACATTTTGTAAATAATAATAATGTATATATAATGAAACAATTTTAATGAATATAATAATTCTTCAGTCAACTAAAGCTTTTTGTCTAACTTTCCTTTACATTCTGCAAGCAAGTGCAAACTATGTAGCACTATAAAAATTTTAGAAACTTTAAGAAGGGGGCTTCTCTGCAGACTTATGCAATAACTAGAGTATACCTACCATGATTGTTTTATAGGATGGAGCTGAATTCATAATGAAGGCTGATCTGTTTCATTGATATAAATTATGAATGAAAGAAAATATTATTCAAATGTTTAGCAACATTTCAATATGACTTCATATTCCTAGAAGCTTCTGTTGTCAAAATCAAGTTTTGCCACTACTCAAGTGTGACCCCAGTAGCTATGTGGGTAATACATTCACATTCAGTAGAAGTGGTCCTGAGTACAAGCCCTTGTGGGGGCAATGATATTAACCAGAATCAAAAAACTTGGAATGCTACCTAATTAAAGAGGTAGCGAGTCAAGGTTTAGAAAAAGCCAATTAAAGCAGTATGGGAATCTGTGTACTGACCATGTGTCACCTACAGTGAATACTGCTGGCTTAGGCCAAATCCCACATACTCGTAAATATGTCAGGCTATGTACTTTACTTTTACCACTACTCTACCAGTACAAGCACTATCTTAAAAACCATGCATTGTCCATCTATTTTTTTACTACTTTTGCTGTCCTAGAAGCTGAAATGGAATAAAACTAATTACTAGAAGTGTCAGCCAACAACAGTAAATATAATTATTATCATAATGAGACCCATATGCGCTGAAGATGTTATCCTTATTTATTTGTACATACATCTTTAACAGGAAGAAACTTAAGTTCAAAAAGACCTATGTGCTCTTATTAAATGGTGCCTTGAAAATGATATAATAATTAATTTAAAGAGCACAATCATAATATGACTTATATACATTGGAAGTTAATGACCTGAAATCCCTATACTTATATGCATGATGCTGACCAAGCCAAAGTAACATTCCAGAAGAATTCCCAAAATTGAATCACCTATCACAAATATTTATGCATATTTTTCTTTGAATAATTAAATTTTGATCCTTGTATACATGATAGCAATACAATAGCAAACTAAGAAGTTATCTTACCAAATGTATAATGTAAAAGATACTATTCCATTTCAACCAAAATTATTCAGACTTTTCATCTACCGAATTCCTAGTAAGATATATTCTTAAAGTAAAGGGTGGTGTTTTCCTTGGTAACATTAAATATCTGATAAAAATATAGAATGAGATTGTGAAGTATGTACATTTGTATTGACTGTCAAGAATCAGACATTATCAGTAGAAAATATGCTTCCTCTGAAACTCCTAATAAATATATTCTCATAATTGATATCCACTATTTTGTAAACTAAAATTCTAAACAAACATCATACTAAAATAAGAAGAAAATGTTCAGTATGATCATATCATGTATGCATGTACTAACGTCAGAATAGAATTTAGTATTATGGTGACAGTAACTTCCAATATTTTATTAATGAACTGAAATAGCTGTAATAACATTTTCATCTTTATCTTCTTCCTCAGAGCATTTTCCACTACTCCTTCTTGCATAGGTGTTAAACCTCATAGTTGGTTTTTCCACATTGATGTTCAGTTTTAGAGATATTTCTCAATGAACCAATCTTTTTTGTTCCTCTTCTGCATATCGTTAAATATTTCAAATCAATAAGTGACTGAAAATAGAAAATTTCAAATGCAGATTTACAACTCAGTCGATTTAAATTAAAAAAAATATTAGATGAGCTAAAAACATGAATAAAGATGTATGTTTAATGAAGTATAAGTGTAAAACTGTGAATGTGAAATATCATCCAGAAATAGATCATGAAAATGAGAAATCTATGATTTTATCAAAGTGCAGAAAATTACTCTAAGCACTCAAGCTTATCAGAGAAATTAAGATGAAGGGAATATGCAATGGTATCAGAGATGCTGATTGGTAAATCTGTTGCTAGATGTAGCAACTTTTCCCTTGTTTTAGAGACTTTTTCCTATATCATCAATATCCTGCACTCGATCACATGCTGTTATATATATACACTTCTCTATATTCTCAGAGGATAAATTTTCTCATTTTCATATAAATTACAATACCATGAAGCTAAATCAACAAGAATTAATGTCAGTATTATCTGTTTAAGTTATTTAATATCTGAACTGATATGATATTTGAAGAAAATGCAAGCAATTGTAAATTTAAACTACCTACTTTTAGCGAGATATTTTAGAGAAGTTTAGCAATTTTGTTAGATTCTCTTTAAGGTTTAGTGACATTATCAAACATAAATTTGCTTCTCTGAAGAGTATATGTATTCCACGTTATTTCAAAATAGTTTGAAGTGGTTTACAATGAGAGTTTGAAGTGGTTACAATGATATATAGGATGATATTTAATTTTTTGCCAGAATAACATGGTTCAAATGTCAGCCCCTGTATATGAAATTGTATAGAATATCTCATATTAGAAGATAGTGGTGAAATTGTTCATAAAAAATGGAAACACTAGAATGTCATATTTTGGTGTACTGTGATGCCTAAAATGGAGGCTTTAAAACCTCTCTTTCACCCCTCCCTGAGGATATACCACTGAATAAGGCAAAAGTAAATGAAATATATGTACATCTCCCTTTACCTTGTACCAAAATACAAATGAAACTAAATATTTTAAGTTATGGTAGGTATACAGAAACAGAAAGTTATGGTAGGTATACAGAAACAACAAAACTTGTCCAAATCTACAAATATAATTTATCACAGAGAAAATAAAACTGTTGGATTTGAGAGGATAACAAGAAAAGCAGAAATTATCAGCTGATGGCGAATTCCTTTCATAGCATAGAGTATCTATAAATACAACCATGAATACTTCTTTCAACAGACTTTCTCCTGGGTTAGGGATATAGAGGTGGAAACTGTATGTTAAGGCATATGCCAGGAAGATTCAAACATGTTATTGAATTTTTCTCACTTCATTTAAGTGATTACTTGTACCTCTGACTATTCTTTTAAATGCAAGGTCATCTTTAAGCCTGAATCTATTCCTATTCTGAAATGGGAAAATATTCTCTATATTCCTGCACAAAAATATAGCTCTAAACTAAATATCAGGAAATGATAGTGATATACTGATAATGAGCTACTTTCAATAAAAAAAACTTCCATCAATGGATAGTCACTTCAGCATATCCACTTAATTAATCATTAGTCTTCACTTTAAATGGATACCGATTCCTTTCTTATGTGAAATCCTCATAATAATTCTGAAGAAAAATCTCCCTTCAAATGTACTAAGTTATTTGCAGCTGCTATATGTATATTGCCACTACATTTACTAATAATAAAATTCCACTACAATAAACCATCATAAAGTTTACTGTTAGATGGTTTATTGGAGTGCAATTTTATTATCTTATCTCAGTTTGGTCTTTTCGATGCTAAACATACTGTTAAACTCAGCTACAATGTTCTTTAGATCACAAAATGTTATTAATATGTTCTTTCATTAGTTTACATATATATATACATCAGCCGCATTATCATGTTGTTAAGCATAGAGTTAAATCAAAACTTTCTTTTAATTTAATAATCTATGTATAAAATTGATTTTCTAAGCATGAATTTTATTGGGAGTATTTAACTTTGATGTATATGAGGATGTTCAGGAAATCTTAGGCAGGTTGTTTCACTTATTGTATTGCACCCTACAATGGTGATGGTTCACATTCTGAAATTGTGTATATCTGTGAATTGGTGAGACATATCTGAAATAATGTCTCAGGAATCAGGCATTTATCCTCAATTTATTCTTTTACCTACTCTTTATTTCTGCAAGACTAGTTCCACCGACTTAAAAAATCAATCATCATCACTCTTCTTCTTTCTCTTTCTCTATTCTACCTTTCGCTATCCTCTCTATTTCAGTTAGAATATCTTATTTAAAGAATTAAAAAATAGTACATGACCTCTTCAATGGATATCATAAAAGATAAATAAGTATAAAAATCAATGAGAAAAACAAATACACTAATCAGGAAGACAAACAGAAAAAATATGGTAAATGAAAATTACAGATATGAATCAGCAGATGGAACTAAGGATGGCTAATTGTTATAAATATGGATTTATGAATGAATATCTGGTGATAGCAAAATGAGAAGTGGTATGGTGACATAAAGTTCTTAATTTTGTTGAGCAAGAAGGCACAAAGGAGAGTAATGGAATTGAGTGATGGATCTCAATCTACAAATTTGAATATTCAGGAAAAACTTAAAATCATAATTGGTTAAAGTGTCAGAAAGGGAAGGAATTCTTGGGGAACTGCAGATTGTATTAAGTTTTAGGTTATGAACTTGGACATTACAATAGCAGGGTGCACATTGAAAAAGTTAAATGGTTTTCACAAGGGATAACTTACTTACTATTGGCAGAAGTTTTCCAGATAGATGGACAATAATCAATGATAGAAAGGGCAAAGCTAAAGAAAAATATTCTTACAGCTGAGGGGTCAGATAAATCTAAGAAGTGATGAATTAAACCATCTCTTTGTGAAATATGAATAATTTCTAATGAGTTAAGCACCCTGCCGTTTGAAATACAAAGTAATTTACCAAAGTAAAAGTAGAAATAAAGTCCTTTTGTCTAATGGCCAAGCTAATTAAGATGTTGGAGTAGTGGTAAGAGTGTCTGATCAGGGAAGTTCTTAATCAAAATCTATATTTCTAGAATTCTGTTGTTTGACATTTAAATACCACTTTTTAGACTAAGAGGAAAGTTCATTTAAAGAAGTTTGTAGGAGAAATCAATTTAAAGAATCTATTTAAAAATCACAGAATCAAAAATCAATGTAAGGCAATTGATCAACATAACCAACATTCCCTCCTCCTGCCTTTCTTCAGCTAATCCTCATTCATTCATTTATTTATGAATTTATATATGCAATAATCTTATTCTCAGTATTTTTCTTCATACTTACATTTCAAAGCTTCTATCATTCCATAGCCATTGTACAGGAAAATCCAAATTTCACAACCATTCAACAGCATACTCCATATCAGCCTTTTCACCACTTTTCTACTCCGCTCATTATCATTGAATGTTTTTATTTTTTTCCAGAAAGCTTCCTTCTTCATCCGTATTCTTGCTCTCACTTTTTCACTTCCCCAGTCTTTATCACATCTGAACCTATATATTTTGGCTTTTTCATCATACCAGTTGCAATTCCTACAACACACACTTCCATCACTTTTTTCTGTCCTACTCTCATCCCTTTTGTCTTCTTCTGTTAGATTTTAAGACTATGTCCTTCTTCTCTATTCTCCAAACAAATCAATAAAATAATCGTTCTATCTCCACATTTCTTTGTACCTTCCTTCTTTACTATGGATATCATTTCTGTGCTTAGGATGTCTTCCATCCGTTATTTTAGTATATCATATTGCGCACGGCTATTAGCCTCTTCATTCCATTTTTCGTCATGATACGGCTCCTGATTTCGTCATTGCCACAGGAAGTTATTCTGCACACCTACGACAACACCACTCAACACATGATATGTCACCGCGATACACTTGCATTCTAAGTTTAACGTTCTCGGTATTCTCGCCTATCTTTTCATCATTTAAGATTTCGTCACCGCTATAAAACATCGTCGTGACGAGATTCACTTGATATCACACATTCACTAAGCTCCTAAATTCTTCTCCGTGTCCTAATTTTTACCGTTTTCTCGTGTGCGTCCTTTGCTACGGCAACCCCAATATTTTTATTGCTATCACAACGATTGATGGATGTTTACTGAAATTTAGTTTGCTAAGAATACATTAGCAAAGAGGGATGAATACGTAAAGAATCCGTTCAGTAAGTGATGGATCAGAGATCGATCCTCAGTCACATCAACCTTTTTCATTTGCGCTTATGTTTTAGATTAGCTTGCATGATCATATGCATTTACAACTTCTGAACTTATTATGAATTGAGAAATCACTATCATTTAATGAGAAAATAGGGGAGCCTCATCTAGAATGAATTGCAGCGTGAAATTTTCAGGAATAACTTCACAGGTTTAGAATTGAGGAATAACGAAGGAGAGAAACTGTTTATTTTTCCTAACATTGAAATTCTTCATTGATAAATATATCGGATTAAATCTGAAATAAATTCATCGTAAAGATTATCTTGTAATCACAGTTTGAATTACGTTCCCTTTTCGGTGTTTAATAACAGGAATGAATCTGAACTATACACAATGAGAGCGGTGTAGAACATCGATGGGTGCCTGATATTTTGCTAATGGGCAAAAATCAAGCACTTCGCTATAAATATTAAATGAAGCGGGTACAACTACCTCAAAAGGAAGAGAGATTTCCGGAAGAGAAAATACCTAAATCAAAAACCTCTTCGATTGAGGATTTAAGATATGATTTCAAACACGATATAAGCATTGAATTGATCATGATCTAGAATTCGGTTGATCTGGAACATGCTACGTAGAAAAATACTGTCTACGGTTCGTCTCCTTGCATCTTAAGTCTCCTTTACGACTCTTTTTATCACTCCAAGACTTAGATTGCGAATGAGGGCGGACTTGAAATATGGGAAGGATATTTCATTTTCCATATGAACCGCTTGCATCCGCATCTTTACGATAGGCATATAATAACTTCATGGGGAATCGTGTCACTTTTCGGCAAACATAAATCACTTTCGCTACCTGTGATGCTCTAATTTAGATTTTCCACCATAAATCTGCGATGTGAGGGTCACCTTCGCCTTGCAATATAAAAAGAGTGTGGAAGTTGAAATGTGTTATCTCATGTGTACTGGAAGAATGAAGAAGATGGCACCGAAACTAACTTTTTGCTTATACCTCGCTGCTGGACTGGTGAGCAATATTCACATATATAGTATAGTTTGATCTGGTGTATATACATAAGAAGTTTATAAAGTTTCCTGAAGTCTCAGTATCGTTCGCTAATAGCTGTTGCTGTGCCTCTGTGGTCATTTAACATACCCTAACGAACTGAATATTTTTATTTTCCTTACCATAGAAACTAACGTTTTGCTTTTACCTAGCTGCTGGACTGGTGAGCAATGTTAACAAATGTGGTTAAGTTTGAATTAGTGTATATGTATCGTTCGTTAAATGTCGTTGCTACGCCCCGCGCAGTTTTCGAGATCAGTGTGTCTACCAAATTGAACTCAATGTAAATTCAGATTATATGCTTCCAGGATTAAATCAATTTTCGTTTTCTTTCCGTGAGTTATTTTTGCGATTTTGTTTTCTGACTACGAAATTTTCTACATGATCTGGAACCCAAAATCAGGAACCCTGAAAAATCTCTCAGAATAAGATTTATTGACATGGTAGATATCACTGATGGTGACGGTGATATATTGTAGTTATTAGATGGGATATTGTTATTTATTTAATTATATATTATCTTTAGAATAATAACAATATAACATTGGTATTCTTTGTTTTTCTATGGGTGACGGATAATTGTGTATTGTATCAAGGATTGTAAATGTGGTTGGATTGTGTAAATGTATAATATCTGTTTTCTTGAAATGTATAAATATCCGTTTTTATATACATATATATTTTTTAATCATATTTCATTAGTTGCCACCGGAAAATTGTCCATCTGCAACTTAATATTGTAAATAAATAAGTAAAGACCCCTAAATAGCCACCTGATTGGAATTCAATTTCAATCATACTTTGCTTTATCTGAACTTCCATAGATGTTCCTGGATTTGGTAACTCAAACTCAGACCCAGAGTAGTTTTACTTGCACCGCCGCGGGCAGGTACCCAGACATCAACAACTCCAGCCAATACATCATATGTGTACCGGACGCATCCCAGGCCTCGGGATTTCAAGCGATCACAATCCCGTGTCCAGCAGGGTCCACCTTCAGCCCAATTGCCTTGCAATGTGTGCCCATAACAACTACCACGACTACCACTCCTTCTACCACAACCGCTTCCACTACAACCACCACTGCCACCACAACCACCGTTGCGACAACCACCCCGATTTACTCCTGCACGAGCATTGGGCGGTACGTCGACGTAAGGAACTGCAGTATTTACTACATGTGTCAACCGAACTCAGCGGGTGGATTCTATGTGTACAAGTATACATGCCCTCCGACGACTGTTTTCAATACAGCAACAGAAAAGTGCACGAAGAGCTCCAGCTGCATAATCGCCGGATGAAAAGTCTCAGCGTTTATCTTTGTTACCGTTTTTGTTATTCTAAGGCCCATGAAATAACGGGGCGTTAATGCAATTGAGAATTTCACGAAATAATGACAGTTCAGAGTGCTGGTTGTAAAAATCAAACAAGCGAATGGAAAAAGTGGTTGTTTAAGCAAGATAATACTAGATGGTAAGTATCATTAAGAAATTTGACATCATATCAGTACAGAATATTGTTTGATGAATTGGAAACATCGATCAGATTAGCAAAAGTGGAGGAAAGGTTAAAAATTGGTTACAGAAAGAAAAAAACAATTTAGAATTCACTGGTTGATTCACTCTTCATTCGAAGACTGGGTGCGAAATTCACGTTGGATATTCGGTATCGTAATGCAGTAATTAATTACAAATGAATGTTTCTATCGTAAAGAGGAAGATGTTCATTAGCTTTTGTCTGCTTAAAAGCAATCTCCCCTTAGAAAGGGAACGATAAATTAAAATTTTTGACATGTACATATGTTTTAATTTTATGTTTCAATAATCCAATTCTTAACTCAAGCTGTAGTGATCTCAAAATTCGGTTATATGTTTATTTAATTATTTGATTGCTGTTATATTTATATAATGATTGTTTGAATTTCACTGATTGTTCAAATGATTTATTTGTTGAAACAACGTATTCAATTTAATGCTGTAAAAACGCACGTGGGCTCCCACCAACAATTTTCTACGTATTTTTTTAAATTATATACATTGTAAAAGGGATAAAATAATCTATATGTACAATAAAGAATAAAATAATCAATGAAAATAGTTTTAGTGTTGAAACAATGTATTTTAATATATTTGAATTTATTTACAGTATATACGAGTATATCATATTATTTATAGTATTTATAATATAATAAATTTATCAGATTTAAGTATTATTTTCAATAATGAACGTTTCATCACCTATAACCGTCATCTATTGCCTCAATATAATTTGCTATATGCTTTTAATCCTATCCTTTTGCTATTCTAAGGTTTTTCATTTCTTCTACATTTATGGATATAGGTGTTCTACCTTTCGGTAGGTTCATGTGCCTCCACATTCCCTATTTCCTTCAATTCTTCGTAACTCATCCCACCCCTTAATTCATCTAACAACTTCTGTTTTTGTCTTTCCCTCTGTCTTTTCCCTAGCATTCATCCCTCGATCGTTTTCTTCAGCAATCCTTCTCCTCTCAATACTCGACCCACTCATTTTCTTTATCTATTTTTAATTACTTCAATTAACACCCTTTTCTCCCCAAGCATCTCTAGAACCTCCTCGTTCGTGTTTCTATCGACCCAGGTTACTTTCTCCATTCTAAGCCACACCCACATCTCAAACGTTTAAGTAAGTTTATACATGGTATATTTACCCTATAATAACCCCTTTATCCAGAGACTAAGTCTTCTGTTACAACTAAACATGACGTACTGCAAATGGATACGTATGAGGAAGACAGAGGGTTGCTACTCATTATGAAAGGTGAAGCATAATAAGCAAGATCATTTAGAGGTATATACTCGTATATGGAATAGGAGAAAGAGGTGAAGGAAATACTTAATTTCTCATAGATTAGACAGATAAGTAACCAGCAGAGGATAATGTAACGCAAGATAGAAAAGAATGTTCTGCGGAATGAGGAAGCAGTTTCTGGAGTTGATTTTGATGAACATGAAACAAAGTGAAAATACAATCCACAGGAGAAGGCAGCGAATTGTAAAATTACATCAGGGTGAGCATAGAACGTTGAGCAATTTAGCAGGGAACTGAAAGTTCCAAAATCTGGAAACAAATAATTAACATAGTTGAATTAATCGAGAATTAACATTTCACGGTATTACTGTCGTTTATGATGCTGCAATAAGGAAAGAGCAAAAGATTTTCGAAGAATAACTAGCTGTGAGGGGGCGGTAAATGGAAATTTTATTCAACTGCAAGGTAATCTATTGACTATGAAGAAATAAATGGAGAAACTTGCACAATTCCACTGAATTTATTTTGGTTTTATATAATCTGAAGACCAATTAAACGGTCACATGCCAAAATATATTTTGTGAAATTATACAAGGGTCTCCATTTCTTCATCCATGGAAAATATAGAACTCCACAAAGTATTGCTCAGAAAGAACGATTACATAGACTATAAGTCTCGATATTTTATGTATTTCTCATTGCACGTAAACTATTTAAGCGAAAATTCCTGTGAACTTATCATAGTCGAAGAAACATCTTTCATTGTCTTTTTGGTGTAAATAAGGGAAATCATTAATTTAATTTACTTTTTGTTCAGTTAAGCTCATGGGTTTAGAAAGCTACTAAAGTTTGACCAGAATCGTTGTAAGTCATTTTGCTACCTGAGGCGAGCTGTTACGTGGCTTTCCATTCTTTTCTTATTATTATTTTTAATATAAATAATTAGTGAAGGAGAGGGAGTGACATGGATCTCTTGAAACTGAAACTTATAATTTTTAATTCATAAAACATCAATTTTCGAGAAGCTTAAGTCGTAAATATTTAATTTTGGCCCACCTGAGACGGTTGTCTTATCACCTCACTTATAGGGCCCTATGTATGACAAAGGACTGATAAATGCATTCATTTGGTTACTCTTATTTGAATATTTAGGAAAGTGACATTCGTAGGGTTTTTGTACTGAACTCACGGAAACTTTTCCCTCTGTCAAAATTCTGACTGAGATAATAAATCAAGGATTGCCACACACCTAACAATAATTACTACTAATTATCTACGAAGCAAATGATGGGGTCTAGGATCCACCCAGCATCTGGATTAATTTCCAGTCAGACGAGAAAATGTGGTAGTCTTTTAGAAGCGTGAACTTTCTCTGAAATGGATTAAATTAATCTTGCGCACTAACAAATCTAATGATTTTTCTTGTCAAAAGACATCAATTTTAAATTTTGCGGCTCCAACGCTGAGGCTATAAACACTTTGAAAAGAACCTTAAATCACTGCCTTGAGGTATTATTTCTGGATACAAGCGGTTCAGATTTATCTCCCCATTCTTATTGAGTTGATATTGTTCTGAATTTTTCCTTCGGTGGCATCGTAAAACAGTTCTAACTTCATAAGTTTTCATGTGACGAGCAGAAGTTAAAGAATAAATTGATAAATAACCCCAAATTCCTGAGATAAAATTACTTTTATAAAATCCTATCTTCTCTTGGTTTCCTTGTGTCTTAAGTCTCCTTTACGACTCTTTTTATCACTCCAAGACTTAGATTGCGAACGGAGGGGTATTTGAAAGACTGAGAGAATATCTCATTTTCCCTATGAACCCATTGCAGTCGCAAGTTTACGACAGGCATCCAATAACTCCGTAGAAAATTATGTCACCGCTCAGCAAGCTATAGTCACCTTTGGTACCTGCGACACTCTAATTTAGATTTTCCACCATAAATCTGCGAGGTGAGAGTCACCTTCGTCAGGCAATATAAAAGGAAGCATGGGAGTTGGAATGTGTCCTCTAATGTGCATAGGTGGAATGAAGATGGCATCGAAACTAACTTTTTGCTTTTACCTCGCTGCTGGGCTGGTGAGCAATATTAACATGTTTAGTTTAGTTTGACTTGGTGTATACACATGGGAAGTTTTTTGAAGTTCACCTTAAGGTTATTATACTTATATACCTTATAGAGCGACCCGAACTCTCAGCAAAAAGCTGTTGTTATGCCTCAATTTTCATTTAACGTACCCTAACAAATTAAATAATTTGATTTACCTTTTAGTAAGGAATAGGAAAAATGCATGTTTCGTTCAAATACTGCCTCAGTACTCATTCTGGCTGTGATAATACAAAAGTTTCTGAAGAGCGCGTATAGTTGTTCGACCCCCCGATTTTAAGAGGATTGAAAAACTGTCCGATAGCCGAATACGTCAGTGAACGTCGAGCCACTTCCCCGAATGGAAAAAGAAAACCGCAGATTATCGAACATTCTCTCGAATTGTTTTTTGAAGAATATTCCACTGTTAATCATCATAACCTTATAAGCACCAATTCTGCGCCTGATAGAATAGTTAGCTTTCTGGCAACTGCATGTAAGTGAAAGAATTCAACTACTGCTCTCAAATTTAGCAGCAATTTTCATAGTTGAAGGAAAAAATTGAAAAATCACAAAAAACTACCCATATATATGGGTAAAGTAACTCGGTAGAATATTATGAAAATGACGATATCAAATCTCAAATAAGAATGAAGAAATTTACTCTATACATAGCGTCTGTGCGAATGATTAAATTAACGTTTTCTAAAATATTTCCGTACTCAAAAACGGATGTTCAATTGACTATTGAATTTTATAAAGCGCTCCATAATCGTTCCAATGATGGAGCTGGAATCGGCAAACATGTAAAAAATGTAATTTATAGTACAAGTTTCCCACGCTTAACACGAGAGAGACGTTGTGTGAAATAGTCGAGCAAAAGGATTAGCGTTAAACAAATATTTAAAATCCTTATATAACCTGTCATTTGATAATAATATGAATTCGTGTTAAAGGGGAAATTCGTTCGTGTTATGCGAATAATTTCACAAATGGCTACTCGTGTTAATGCGAATTTCGTGTTAACTAAACTCGTGTTAATCCTGTAATTAGAAGAATTAATATCTCCTCAGTGCGACCATAAGCCCTACTGAGAGTGTCTTAACGTGATTGCGATAGTCAGCAATGTAAACAGCATTGTGGAGTGTTAATTCTCTCGTTTCCTTTCCATTTAATGCATTATTGTTACTTTTACTTGTTTATCTTTCAAATTACCGTGGAAAAGTGTGTAAGTGAAAAAATGCCTTATAGATCACCTTGAAGATTCAACTTCAATCATACTTTGCTTTCTCCGAACTTCCACAGACGTTCCTGACTTTGGTAACCCAAACGCAAGGCCAGGTGTGTATGAACGGCTTCCAATGCCTCAACTGCTCTCAGGCACTGATCTGCGTGGGAGGAGCACCGGCAGGAGACCCATTCACATGCCCACCGTCCTTCTACTGCCTCAACACCAACTACCAAGTTTGCGCTAGAGGTGCCTGCCCAATTATTTTTAACTGCACCGCCCCTGGAAGGTTCCCAGACTACAGCAACTCCAGCCAATACATCATGTGCGTTCCAGACTCGAGCCAGCCTTCGGGACTTGCAAATATCACAGTCCCCTGTCCAGTAGGATCCACGTTCAGCCCAATATCCTTGCAGTGTGTGTCCATCACAACTACCCCTCCTCCTACTACAGCGGCCACCACTGCTTCTACTACAGCAGCTACCACTGCTTCTACTACAGCAGCTACCACAACCACCGTTGCGACAACCACCCCGATTTACTCCTGCACGAGCACTGGGCGGTACGTTGACGCAAGGAATTGCAGTATCTACTACATGTGTCAAACGAACCCAGCAGGTGGATTCTACGTGTACAGGTATACATGCCCTCCGACAACTGTTTTCAATACAGCAACACAAAAGTGCACGAAGAGCGCCAGTTGTATAATCGCCGGATGAAGTATACCTTTGTTTATTTTTATTATCTTTATCGCTGCAAGAAAGCCCATGGAATAACGGGGCGTTAATGGAATTGAGAATGTCACGAAGTATATAACAGTTTTAAGGTTCTGGTTGTATAATTGAAACAGACGAACGAAAAAGTGATTGTGTGGACAACTTTTAATACTTCAATGTAATGTTACGATTGTGATTTCACGAATATGTTTATGTATCACTGTGCCTAAGGTGGATGGAAGATTATAAATTGGTTACAGAAAGTAAAAATAAATTCTTGGTGAACAAATCTGAAGGCCATTAAATTTTTTGATGTCAATTAGATTCAGAATTTCACAAAATGATTAACAGCTGGAGAGTTCTGATTGCATGACACATACAAACAAACGAAAAGGTGATTATTTATTTAACATAATAGTTCAAGATAAACATGATTAACAAATCTGACATTAGATTAGTACATGGTATTGTTTGAATATGGTTATTTATCACTCTAGCTAAGATGGAGAGAAGATTGAAAATTTATTACGAATATAAATAAGAAGTTGTTACTAAAAGTAACACTAAATCAGTATGGG
Source organism: Pachydiplax longipennis (assembly GCA_036926295.1). Classification (NCBI taxonomy): domain Eukaryota; kingdom Metazoa; phylum Arthropoda; class Insecta; order Odonata; family Libellulidae; genus Pachydiplax; species Pachydiplax longipennis. The sequence goes on from JAVFKF010000019.1 coordinate 28,134,387, forward strand.
GTATTGGGTATGGTTATCTGTCACTCTAGCTGAGGTGGAGGGAAGATTTAAAATTTATGACGAATAGAAAAAGTACCATGTGGCGACTAAACCAGAAACGGAAGACTAATTGCAAAATTCACTACAGATGTGCGGTGTGGTATATTTTATGCAGATGAATGTTTCTGTAGTAAAGGTTAAGCAGGGGAAGATGCTAATTTGTATTTATTAATCAATCTTCGCTTAGAACTGCAACAATGAGTTAAAATTTTATGCGTATTATGTTTTGATTACCCTACCATGAACTCAAGTTGTAGCGATGGTGTAACTCTTGGAATATTATGTATTTATTTTATTATGTGATAACTGCTACATAGATAATGCTTGTTGGACTTGCAAAATTACAGATATAATTCTTGTAATGACATGCTGAATAGAATGTTTTGGAAATAATTTGAGTTTTCACTCGTTACAATTTATGAAGCAATAATAATAAATATTAAATAAACCCCGGAAATGAAAGTCAACTATAGAAACTTTTCTCTCACTCTACCTTATGTCGAGTATTGCTTGGGACCCAAACGAATTCCATACAGATTTTGAGTTAATCTAACGTAGAACTGCTCGTTTCTTTAGGGGGAGATATCATGTTCGGTAGTTAAGGCTATGATAAAGTTCTTGGAAGGAATCACTCCAGCTAAGGAAAATTCATCATAACAGGAGTTTCTGACGAAGTAGATGACGTTGTGATTTCAGTGTACAACAACAGCGAACTCCGAGAAATATCGAAAAAACATTACACGGAACTGATCGCTTCAGCAGATTTCTTCTACGGTCTTCATTAAAGAGACTTCTGTTTGTTGTTTTCGATAAATTATTCAATTACTTGTTTTTCAACTACGAATAAGTTCTCGTTTCTTCGCAATCATAATATCTCATGTATATATAATAAGTATTTTACTGTATATTTATATATGAAAGATATTTAATTTAAGCTGTTTTTCTCCTCATTGTATAAACTGTTCTGTAATAACTACATTGTATGAGATGACACGCTACTCTAATTATTTTTTGCTTTTATGGGCATTCTCTACAGCAGAATAAACTATAAAATATTTAGAGGTAGTATTGCTAAAAGTGTTTTGACAGCTGAGGTCATTTTGCACGAGGGTCCCAAACGGGAATCGAACCCGAAACCGCTATCATCAAGGTCGAACGCGCTGCTCACATGGCTATCCAGGAGCCTCAAATGCATAATTATTTAAAAAGCAAGTTGCCAAGAATTTAATTTATTTATACTAAACCACAATATATAATGAAACATACGACCCGGGTTTCGATGCGTCGCATCATCATCAGGTGATGTCACCCACACCATCGAATTTATTCTGAAACATAATTATTTGCATTAATAATTTAAGTATTACATAAAGCGCAGAAAATTCTTCCCTTATACATGGGTGGTCTGAAAAGTTTCCGACATCGCCATTTCTCGACATGTTTTCTGAAAATTTTCTGAAGGTTTCTGAAAAATCTGGGGTCGGAAACTTTTCGGAGCACCCGTATTACCTGATGTAAAAGAAATGAAAGTTTATAATTTTTCGGTTATGACCCTGTCCAGCGGTTTTCTCTGAAAAGCGTCTGAACCGGGTTTTGCGGTACATCCCGAAGGCTGCTCTGGGATGAAACCATACAAGTTAAGGAGAAACTAAGCTCTGAAGAGTACGATATGCGAATGGCCCACATGCAGGGGCATTTAAGCAGTCTTTTGCAAGAAGTGGATATGAGAAGATAATTCACGCGTAAATTACGAGTGGGGCGAGCGCCCGCACGGCCGAGTGATGCGCAGGATGAGAATTTGGATCAGAGGAGATAAAGAGGAAGAAATCGGCCTAAAAAAATTAGAGAATCCGCAATCGCTCAATGTGACGACACACAATGGGAAGAAGTTCCACATATAAAGCAATGGCGTTTGGTCTCGGATCGATACGACATCCAGGAAGCAAGGAAAGAACACGGGGAAATGGTTTCCTTCTTCAGATGGACCAAGTGCCTCGCTGGATTACTCATAACGGTACGTTTTGTTTACTAATCGAAATGGTTTAAAACTGAAGGATCATATGGACCATTTTTCACGAAGATGCTCTCAGATGCAGGTTGGGAATCTTTGAAAGAAATGAGGTTAGAAGTTAGGTTGCGACTTTTTTACAAATTTAGAGAAAGCACGTTTTCCGAAGACGTAGTTGATATTATGCGACCCCCCTGTTACTTCGGCCGATCCGATAATGAGAGCAAAATAAGAGAAATAGACGCTAGAACAAGTCGTTTTGGGGACTCATTCTTTCCGCGAACAATACCCGATAATAATAGGCTAAAAAAGTAGCTCAATCGTTCGGTGTTTACACCCCCAGCCACACGCCGAAAGGCGGTTTGGAGGGTATTTATGTAGATGTAGATTTTTCATCTGTTGATCGTCAGTGTTCCTTCCTTCCTTAGCGATTCGTTACGATAAGCTTGATATTTAAGTTATACAAGAAGTGAAAAATAGTGACTTGACTGGGACTCGAACACAGGTCTCCCACATTCCGGACCCAGGAGACTTGGTTCTGGACTCCCAGTCAAGTCACTATTTTTCTCTTCTTGTACAACCCTGGGTCGAGTCGCGCACTTTCTTGTGATAAGTTAAAACGCATTACCATCATTTGCTTAGGATTTATATTAATGGGTATATAACTCAGTTATTCAGAGAAGCTTCTCATCTAAAACAGGATACTTTTAAAGCTAATTTTCGCGCCCACCAATTTGTTGAGACAATCCATTGTTAATCCATTATTACTTGCAACGATTCTACTCAACAATATCGCTATGTTTACGGTATAGCATTTCGTTCTCCTTACCCTAAGTCAAAAACGTAAGGATTCGTAATCATATACAATTAAAGATACCATTCAGAACCGTAAGAATACCCACACTGGAGGGAAAAGCTGAACTAAAAATATTACGGTTCGATGAACTGAGTATAAGTGAGGCACTGGATAATCGTATTCAACCTCGTTTTTCCTAATTGAATATTATGAGAAATCATATTCACAAGATTATTGTGCTGTGCCTACGTGGAAATTTTCTATTCATAGCATCCTGTCTCATTGAGGTAAGTAGTGGCAATACCTCATTCCTCATCTTACCTAGTAATCCTTTTCCCCACTTCAAAGCCTTTAGTAATTAAATCTGCAAGGTATTAACAATTGATTGTTTTATAGAGAGAAATTTCAAACAGCCACCTTCGTTGTTTTCAGATAAATTTTATTCCTATTCCTTCTCTTTTACTTTCCAAGTTTTCCGCATTTGTTATCCCTGAAATATTTCTGAAAATTTTCATTTTTGCAGCCTATATTCCGACGAATTCTTTTTATTTTTCAGATTTTCTAATTGTCAGGGCTTTCGAGTCGATTTGCCTATGCTCAAAATCTACCATTAATTAGTTTTCCAACAGTCGACTTCTTCATTTTTTTGTAAATTAACTTCGACTATTTGAGAATGGTCACACAGTGGCTCATAACAGAATTCCTACTTAAATAGGCAGGATAATTTTCCAAAGCACGCACAAGATGAAATATACAGAACAAAATTAACAAAATAATATGAATGTTTTAGAAAAAGTAGTGTACAAAATATCATCGAATTTTTTTTTGAGAAATTGCTCCTAGAAAAAGAACAGCGTCAATTTAATTCTCCTTCATTAATGGTCTCAAATCAGTAAAAGTTAGTCGGATCGATTTCGGTGAAAGCGTTCCCGGGTTCGATTCCGGTGGGAGCCAACGTGCGAAATGACCTCAGCTGTCGAAGCATTTTTAACAATACTACTACCAAGGTAGTCGGAGTTGGCTTCTGGATAGCCATGAGGGTAGCGCATTCTCCTTTGGTGAAAGAGGTCCTGGTTTCGATTCTCGGAAGAGATTGATATACGCGAAGTGACCTCAGCTGTTGAAGCAATTTAAGAAAATACAAAGGAAGCGGATTCGGTAAATTTTAACTGCCCCCAACTCCGACTACATACAAAATTAATCCAGTCATAACCCTGCTATCCGAGTCTAAATTGCAATCATAAATCATTATCCACATTTGTTCGACACCTCTTCACAAATTGAAATCTGAGGCCCATTCATCTCTCCATTACGAGTGTATCTAATCGTAATGATGAAAGGGAAAGCAGTGTGACATACGGGCTGTGACCCAATGATGAACGTACGTTTCTCCAAACACATCGATAAGGTGAATGCTCGAATTGAATAACAACTTTAAAAGGGAAAGTGGGAGTCGTTGAACCATGTGGGACTTATTTCCGTGGTCGTGAGCATCGTCCCCTCTTCCAAAAGAGATCTTTTGTGATTGAGCCAACTATACCTGAGGATTTTCATTACATTAATAGTAGCACATTTAATTTCCAGTCGGAAATCTCACCCTAACAAGCACCTATTCGGAATTCCTTTTCCAGGAACCATGTTCAAATTCAGGGCCTGCCAAAAGCAATAATCGCCACTCTATTGATTGTTGGCTTCGTTTCCTTCGACAATCATTTCTAGAATTACGTCGTAAATGTGTCTAGCACCATATTTTTTATTAATTTTTCCTAAGGTTTACTTAGGTTTTCTTAAATCCATAAATGAATTCATCTATTCTCAATTAATTTGAATTTAATTAGTAATATTGATATAATTTTTGTGAGTTAAATGGAAAAGGAGGAGTCTATATAGTCTCAGTTTCGCCCAAAATAAAGTCGAAATTTACTTATTTATTAATATCCTAACGTTTCATTTGTTGCAAAACTTCGGTATTGGTTCTTAAATATTTGGATATGGTGATGACCATTTTGAGTCATAGATTATATTCAGGTAACTCTAGCTGAACTATCCGCTGATTTTCAACTCGGAAAAAGCATTGGTAAATATCAAACTAATAATAACAAACTGGACTAAAGGAAACGACAGATAGTCGATGTATGAATTAGTACTTGAAAATTACTATTTAATCAATGAATAACATATCTAGTCACTTCATTATTTTGAGATCACGTCGATGGATTAAATTAAGGAATTCGAATCTCGAAACTCGAGCCTCTTGCTTAAACCAAAAGAGGTCTGTGGAAAACCAAAGTTCGAAAAACTTCTAACTTTGTTACTCGGTCTGTTAATACGAATTTCATCATTGTTCTAAATCAATCTACCTACATAGCTTCTAGAATTTTCTTCTGTGTATCTGTCATAGTCCACGTTTCACAGGCATTCAAGAGAACACTTGCATATATTTTTATGAACTGTATCCATGTAAGCTTGCACTTGTTATCAAGAATGATTTTTTGCTGCAATGCTCTCTTCTTGAAGGCTATTACATATTACACTAAAAAATATAAGAAAATAGGCAGGGTGATTTTGCACGAGATGGCGTGCATCCAGGAAAATTCCAAGGAAGGATAGACCTGAAAAATGTCCATTGAGACCGAGAATCGAACCCGGGTCTCCTAATTGCTAGTCCGGTACTCAGAAATCCCAGTAAGCTATTCCAGTGGAACTGCTCCTCAATGATCAGAGTATCCGACCGGTAATAGGGAGACCCGGGTTCGATTCCCAGGCCCATCGGACTTTTTTCAAGTCTATTCTTCCTTGGGGTTTATAAAAATAGTTGTCTCAAGTTTCTTTGATCCTATCCGGAAGATTCATTGGTCATACCCACGATAATATGTTTAATGTTGAACTATTTTTACCGAATCGCAGCTTAGCGTAGCAGGGTCATCGACGGTGGCGACCACACAACAGACGGAAACCTTGCAGAAATATGTATGCACCAAAGAGGGCAGATTTCGCAACAGGACCGACCCTAACAAATACGTAACGTGCACACTGGACGTGGCTGGAGGAGGATTCATGAAGGAAGCCGGTTCCTGTCCTACCAAAGCCTTCTACAACCAGCGTCTCGACGCCTGCGTCATCACCTTGAGGACCACTACGGCAAGACCGGCAACCACACCCTCTGCAGAGGAACCGGTGGAGTCGTGGACGCCAAAGCCCAGCTTCAAGTGCACAGCCGCCGGGAGATTCCCAAATCCATTCACGTGTCACGGATACTACATGTGCTACCAAGACACGGATGGGACACCCTATGGCCCGTATGAATACAGTTGTCCACCGTATAAACACTTCAGCCCGACGGCCAAAAGATGTTCCTACGCCTCCACAGCTGGGTGCGTCCTGGCACGGGTTGTTGACGAGTGAGAGCGCCTTAGAATTAGTAGAGAAATGAATCAAGGACTACTTTTCCACCAGCATTTAAATTCACTGAAATGCAATGGAGATAGACTTCTTCTGGTATTGTTATCAGGAACTATGAAATGTGTGAGTTCCAGAACACCAGCAAGATGAAGCAAGGCTTTCTACTAGCAGAGTTCCAATGCAAGAACATGAGCTCTGAATAAAGTATTGGTTAATTTATTTTTACTAGCACATGATCGGTATATTAGTCATCGCATATTCGAGAATTTCCACCCTATTACTATTCATATATGAACTTAAACAGTTGCTGGAGCAGGTCTAGACTTGACTCGAGAAAATCATGTCAATTATCTTAATTCCTGAAGTTAGATGTTTCCAATGCGGAGCATTATTATTCTTAAGTTTTTAATTTCGATTTTTGTATTGTCCTAATTGTTAAGAAGGAAATGAAAATTCAAGTCTTCAGTTTTTGTTGTTGAAGTTGTTTATTATTTATCTACTACTATTATTTAAATTTTAATGGCATGTTAGGTACTTAGGATAATGCTGGATTATGATTATTTGATACTTATAATAATGCGTGAGGATAATTCCTTCTTTTACTTACCATAATTCAATAATTATAAATTTTAAATATATAAAAAGTTCAACCCCTGTAATTACAGTTACCGTTCTTTTAGATCTCTCATTCATAACTCGACTTGATATTTTCCAATAGTTCTATTTAAGTATTCTATTTAAGTATTCTATTAAAGTAGTTATGAAAGATAAATATCCACTAACATTTGAAATTTTTCTAATGGCATAATCTCAAGTAATGAGGACTAAAATAGGAGTTTTTCAACACTTTTAGCATATAAATTTGAATTTCTAAATTTGCAATACTTTCGTATAAGCTGAAATAAATAAGAAATCATGGCAATATTTTTGCAAGCCTGAAATCTAGGATGTTGGCCAAATGAGATAATTTGCTTAAAGGTAATCGGTACTTTTCTTTTCCACGGGCAGTAGAGCACTAATTAAAACGCTGACTTGAATGGTGAATTACTTCCGTGAATAAGTCGATTGTAGGCCTTTCTTGTCAAATTTTGGCTTTTGGATTTCAACTTAAAATAGAGTGTAAATTTTAGCCAATAGGATCACATATTTAACATAGGATAAATCTACATAATTTATGTAAATAAATGGTTTTAATTAATATTTATCGTATTTATATAATTAGCTAAAATAAACTTCTATAAAAATTTTCGCGTTTACGTTTCTTGATTGCTGTGCTGTTTTATGCTATATTATTGCCAGATTCCTCACATACTTCCTTTAAGAAAATCAATGATTCAACAATTCCGGATTTAAAACATACCCAACCCTTGATTACTATGTTACTAGACTGCATCGGTTTCAGATCTCGGGTAGATTAGGTTTCGGTTTTCGGTCAACGAATTTTTCGTTTTTATTATGATAAATTTTCATTTACTAAGAATCAATTAAATACATATGTATAAAAAATTAAGTGTACATAAATTACAGTTGATCATTTGCATCAGATTAACCTATAATCAGCATAATATCAGTAGAAGAAAGAACTTGAATACATTCCCCATGACGAAGATAACCCCAATGACAGCAATAACCACATTAAGATTTAAAAAATAAACAATATGATGTATATAATGGCAGGTGATGAAGAGTAAACAGTAAGTACTATACCACTTCAATCGTTCCTAGTTCATGTCATGTTATTTAAAAATGTTAATAAAAATTAATTTAACATCCAGAAAACTGTTTTTAGGTATTTATCCCCATATTTTATATGTAAACGTTAATTATTTGTGAATAGTTTTGGCAATGTATTTTTTTGTGATTCATGATGAATAATCTAAAATATTCAACTTTCCATTCTCCGTTGTAAAATATCAAAGTTTCTTTCAAAGAGATGTGTGAATTTCGTGAATGTTTTCTTGTAGTAGATATTGTATGTATTAATTATATTAATTATTTGTGAATGGTTTTGGCAATGTATTTTTTTGTGATTCATGATGAATAATCTAAAATATTCAACTTTCCATTCTCCGTTGTAAAATATCAAAATTTCTTTCAAAGAGATGTGTGAATTTCGTGAATGTTTTCTTGTAGTAGATATTGTATGTATGTACATAATTTACATTAGGTTTATTTAATGCATAATATATTTGACTTAACTTTCTTATCTTGATAATAATCCTTGATTATAAGCCTCAAAGTGGTAAGATATATTTTAATCTTATTCTTTGAGCCATAATATGCCTTATTTCACAATTGTATCTCATGAATCGTCTATAATTAAAATTAACATTGTAAAGCGATATCTGGTAGAGCCTGAATAGATTATATTTAATAACAATACATGTACAAATGCACAAAATAAAAATAAAAAACAAACTCATTAACCGGTTTTGGGAGACTTATACCATCATCAGACATCACATTTTCGAGAAATAGAAAGTTGTAAATGGAGAACGCACTCATCCTTGAGATTAAGAACAAGGTAGAATGTGTTATACATTTATTTGAATATTTATTTGAATTATTTTTCTAAAATACCCTCGAGCTCACATGTAGCCCCTAGACCCAAACCAATACATCAGTAAAGGGAAAGATTATTGAAATGCATGTCCAAATCATTCCCTTACCAATACATTGTAGTAGTATGTTGTAAAAAGCTAAAAAATGGCAATATTGAGACGAATAGGAAGGATCCATCCCGCTAATCGTGGCAAAAAGCAGGGTAAACTTTACGAAAATAATTTCTAAATCAACGAGATTTGACAGTCTCTGGCGATGTTTTATGGAAATACGTCATTATGAAGAAGAACAATTTGTACTCTTTCCACAGTATTTTATTAAAAACAATATTAGCTTACGGTAAAGCTTCGCCAGAGACTGTGAATTATATTCGTAGTGCAAGTACGGCAAAACAGGCGAAGCTTTACCGTAAGTTAATATTGTTTTTAATAAAATACCGAGGGAAAATTAAAAATCGATCTTCTTCATAACAACGAGATTTCGCATAAAACAGTTGAAAGTTTGAGGAAAGTTGGAAAACATATCCATCTCCAGACTTTAGAAAGGCAACATTTCTAAATGTACGGAAAAGGGTACTTTTCCTCGAACTAGAACCGAGGGGTGTACCATACACCCCATGCGAGCACTAGAGAGTTAATCCAATGAAGGCGATTGGAGAATTCTTGGTTCTCTCAAACCCTACCGCTATTGCTATCTCCTATGGATTCTCGGTTATTTACTGTTACTCTCTCTGACCCTCGACACCTTATGGGCCAAAGTGCACTGGAATTGGCCCAAACGGAGAAAGGAGAGGCCATGTGAGCAATCCCCGTTCGATGCCAAGACGAACTTCCAATACGTGAAAAACGCTGCACCGACTTTTCCTTTGAAATAAGGCTGAGCATTTTAAGAACAGATGACGGAAAATGCTGTGCCCTTAAAACCGCCGTTTTTCCGCCTTTCGCAACGAGATTCGCATTTTTTTAAAGCGGCGAAATGCTCACATCTGCATTTGCGCCACACTCCGATTCCGCTCTCGAAGTCTGGATCAGTGGCCCATTATTCTATTTATCGTGTTAGCTGTGGAAGAAACGCCGCATATGGGGATTTTTTTGTTAGAGACTTAATTTGCATTAGATAAAGATAAAACATTACAGAAGTACGTATATGAAACTCACTCTTTTATGCCATAATATAATATACAACATAATTTTTCAATTCTCTTTTGTCCCTTAACCCTCATTTCGAACCGTTTTCTCCTATTAATTCACCCCTTTCTTCCATCTGGTAATCTTTATCTTCTGTTTTTTGTCTCGTTGTTTTTTATTTTAATTTATTTTTTATACTCTCTCAGATTTTTAATATATTATTAATTTTGTCTTTTTAAGTCGGTTTTATCACGCTATGTTATGTTTTGTTTCATGCTTTGTTATGATTAAACGTCATTAGTCAAAATTGGCAGTTATTGAATCAAATTTAAATAAATAAATACATGATTTTTATAAAGCGTGGGAGGAGATATGGTGGGAGGACAGAATACGATGGCGGTCATTGGCCCACAAACACTCTACCCTGGCAGCGTAGAGATGAAAGGGGAAAGGATGATGATTATAAACATAATAAAATTTTTAATAACAACTACCTATGTTATATTACCAAATTATAGAGTCAAGTAAGAAATGGAAAAGGTGGCTCCCGGATAGCCAGGAGCAGTTCGTTCAACTTCGATGAAAGCGGGGTTCGATTCTCGGTTAAAGCCCACGTGATGAATGACCTAGGATGTCGAAGCACTTATAACAATATTTCTACAGCTTGAAATGAAAATTGATACTGATATATTGTTCGTACTACCTTGATAAAAAGAATATTTTCCATCTCTCTTTTAGAGCAGGAGAGAGAAAAACTTATCTTTGATTTCCTTTTCCCTCAGTTTAGCGGAAGTAGTTTTAAAAGTGCTTCGACAGCTAAGAGCATTTCTCACGTACACCTCCTCCTGGAATCGAACCCAGGACCACTTTCACAAAAGTTGAATACCTTATCCATTGGTTATCCGGAAGCCTTCTGTCTTAGGGTAGTTCATGGCTGTGATGAAATGAAAGCTACTGAGGTATGATTGATGCTGAATAATGGAATAGTTTAAAGGACCCCCGTATGAAATACTATATTAAGAAATTTGTACTCGCAAAGTCATAATGCTTCACTTACGAGGACTTGTTCCTCTGATAGCATTCTGACTCAAAGACAAAGGCAAGGGCGAAAGCAAGGGCAAACTACCTCATTCCTCATCTTACCCAGTATTGCCTTCTCCCTATCTTTTGCTACTTAGGGGTAGAGAGAATGAGGTTCCAATCCGCATTCTGGCTGAATTCTTTACTGAGGGACGGAAGAAATTCATATAATAATGAATTTAAATTTCGATTTATTACCTGACGATGTTACGTGGTTCCGAAACCTAGGAAGTTTTTATTTAAAATCACACTGTGGACAGGAATAAGTGAGTTCTGCATTATTTTCCAATACGAATTTAATCATTACGAGTTTTTCTCGGTAACACCGGAAACCATCAAACTAATTCTATGCAATAAATTTTAAAGTATTAAGACCCACTAACAGAAAACTATAACATTCTTCCTCGTTCTCGGTGTATGAGGAAATACTGGAGCAGGTAGAGCAATTACCCTACTTGGGTAGTGCACTTTCTTGGGACGAAAGCTAAACAAATGGGGCTAGAAAAAGATATACAGTAGCCAAGATAGCTTTCATGAAGCGAAGGAACTGATGACGAAATAATTTTATAAGGGATTCAGGAAAAAGCTGATGAAATTCTAAGGGTTAAGCGTTTTCCTGTATGGATAAGAAACGCGGACCCTGACGATATTTTCGCGATTTTTTAAAAAAGATAAGATTATACTTTGACTCGCCGTAAAACTGTTTGAGGAATGAATAGCATTTTACGTTCTGTCGGGAGATAAAATGTAATTGAAGAAATTTAAAAACTGTCAAAAATTGTGGTTCTATAATTTTAGACGAACAATGATGATAACATACATACATAAAAACTTCATATATTAGATGGATAGAAAAATTTCCGGTATCGATGCGGCTCCTTGACTTTTCCGTCTATTTAGCCAGATTTAAGAATATTATATTCCCGATATCATTTCGGGTCAAATATAAAGTAGAAAACACGTGAGTAAAATCCGTGTGAAATTAGTGTTACGTATTTTAGAGCTGCAAACTCACGATTTATCAGAACCAACCCGTGATTATGACAACTTTTTCTTGCATATCGGATAATTTAAAGTCTTTTTCGGGCATTGATATGTAACCCACGGATACTGTTTGGGTCGGCTACAGATATTTTTACCTGTACTCCTCCAACAGATTGCATCATATAATCAATTATAATATTTTGATAAAAATAATTAAAGTATTGAAATAAATAATACTTTGATTGATAATATTAATATTTTGATCTTCCAATGAGCAAAAGCGTTTAAAATGGAAAATAACAAACAGATGAAGAGCAGAAATATACAAGAGCTGTAAGAATTGTCAAAAGTGTTTCAACAGCTGAGGTAATTTCGCACTTATGGGCTCCCATCGGTAATCGAACCAGGGATCGCTTTCGCCTAAGTCGAATGCGCTGCCCGCTTAGCTCTCCTGGAGCCCGAAATATAAAATAAGGAAGTGAGTAAAAGTCGAACTTTCCATTAAGACTTGTTTTGGTAAAAGATTCACTTGTGGTTTATTTTTATTAGGCTAAGAATAGAACACTTTTCCAATGTGTGAGCCTGAAGTAATTATTGTCATGAATCAAAACTTATTAGGCAGGGCTAGGTCCGAAAGGATCCACCTAATGTAGTGTAATATTTTTAAGTGAAGATGAAAGAGATAAATATATCAAAGAGAATGCATAGAAGGGGAAGAGGAGAAAAGGATAGGAAAGATTTAATTTTTAATCATGTTTAATAAAATTTTATAAATTAAAATTTAATTAATTTAATCCGCATGACAACAGTCAAAATGCGGTATATATAAATATGCATACATAAATATGAATATATTATTATACACACATAACTATATAATAAATGAATAAATAATGAATCTACGAATACGATTCGGGCACAAATATAGAAAACGGTATCCGTGCATATCTCTATTACACATGCATTGAATTCTGCAACCTTTCATGCTTCAACTGAGTATAAATCGATTTTGATCGATAAAATCGCTTGATGCAAAACCTACATCTTCATCGATGTATCAAACGTCGAACAATTCTTTCGGTCGTTTGGGGTTTCTTCCTCACGCGCGTTGGCAAGAAACAGTGGTAAAGAAAGCGGGGGGACAATGGAGCATTTTCTTTCCCCGATGGGTGAGAGCAGGTGCTTCAGATCAATGGAGGAATAACCATTGTTCTGGAAATTTTCGAAAGTTTCGAAACATTAACACGTTTTTTTCTTTAACTACAGAATGAGCTCGAATAATTGACGAAATGAGGAGGGCGTGCGAACCGTTTAGTAGGATGCTTCAAAAGCACAACAGGAATCTTTTCAATTGAATTTACGAGCGTTTCGCAACGGATCACCATGAGGATGGAACAGACGTCGGTTGAAATCCCTTGTTATTGTTATTATAATAATCTTATATAGTCGAATTTAATGAGTAAGGAAGCTTACAAAAGCGAAAGTTTTTATTTGGATTCTTCCTTCACTATATTTTCATTTATCTACACACCTAATTATCAATAAACGATTAAAATAAACGTAATGCAAATATCACATAGTGCGGGCTTTCTCAGGTAGGGTTTATTCTCTCCACGCTAAGGTTCCTCTTCCCTTTGGCTTGGAAAAATAAATACATCGGAAATCATTCAAACTATTGAGAGTGTAAACAATATCATTCAACGTTATTTAACTCATAATTCAAGAAATAATTTACTGTATTTCGCTATACGAAAGAATTAGGAAAAGACAGGATTCATGAGACGGCATGATTGGCGATGAAAATTATTCCTTACTCTCACAAAAGTATCCATGGTTCGACTCTAAGCGGTTTGAAAATACTCCCACAGGATCCTCGTAAAGTTTGTGTTTAACTCTTGCAGATTTTGGTTATATTACAGAATCAATGTAGAAATATTTAATATTCACCAGTCTAGATGCCTATTTCGAGTCATAGAACACAAATAAATTAGTTAATATTTTCCCCACAAAATTGGGGTAAGTAACAAAAGGTAGAGAGATAAAGATTATAATTTTGGCCGTGGGATACTATTTAGATTCGAATTTGTGAGAAATAATGTTGTTATAAACATCCCCTCCCGCGGTAACTAAGGCGTTGGTGAATCTACCCCATGCATTTTCTCATAAGAATACACGGAGAATGTAGGCCCATATCAGAAATATACTATTTAAATATTCTAGACTTGCAACGCACGCCTTCTGACTTGGAAGGATCATACCTAAACCATAATAGATGTACGTTTTAAAAAAGAATAAGTGAGGAGGGAAATGAATTTGAAATTCATTTCATTCGAAAAAAAGATAAATAAAGTTCTGACACTTTGAGTTCACAAGTTATTTGATGTAGAATGTAGAATATTAATATCTGATGACGAATTGAATGCGGTGTTTGTTTCAAACAAAAGTTTTTTGAGCAAAAGGCGCATAGAGTTTTTCATTTCTAAATTCTATTCCTACATATCGTCAAAATATATTACCTAATGCACATGGTCAAAGGGTGGCGGCGAAACGTACCTCGTGGAGAAACGGCGGCGAAATGACCTGAACCCAATAAAACAGAACTATGGTGTCATGCAGCATCGCCATAAGAATCAAATTATGAGAAAAATGAAATTCACGAGACGTAGCATCACTTTTTAACGACAATTATGGTCTTTTTTGTGAAACATCTTTGTACGTTTCAGTAGCCTTGTGAAAATGGATAGTATTTGGAGGTCACATTGAGTTAAGATCGAATACCTGTGTTACATCTATCAATGTTTTTAACTTACACTGATTTCCATATGATTACGCCTTACAAGCATAAAGTACAACGGCCTTGACTTAAAAGTTCAAATATCAATCTACTAACAAGATTTTTGCTTAGAGGCCGTTACTGCCAACTTCATATCGCAAATGTAGGCTCATCTGAACGTGATCCTGAGGATCGAAGAGAGAGTTTGGCAGAACAAAGGCTATCGCATGAAAGAAATCCATGTCGATGTTCAATCGTAAAAGCAATCAAGTGCAGTCGATGTCTCTATCCGCAATTCCATCAAGGAAAGTTACTACAAAATCCGGTAGTGTTCCCCATCCCAAACCCGTTGAAATCGGCCTTGCAGCAATACTGGCCAATCTAGCGGTAGCTATAACCCTTTTTGTCTCTTACAGAATTGTTTCTTATGGTTCTGAGATATCTTCCACTATAACAGCACTACATGCACTAAATGCTTTACTTATATGTGAACTGAATTGGAATTCCGTTTGCTCGATGCAAATAACTTAAAATTATGTTATGTTTTGGATAGATTAATTCATAATCTGGTATTCTCTTATAACAAAGCGTTTCCTAGAAATTTCTAAGCTACTTCAGAATTTTTTCCGAATCAACGACTTTTTAGTTACCTTTTAGAAGAGTTGAGATTATTTTACATTTCGAATCGAATTATTCTTTTTGCTCGAAAAAGATTAGAACCGAATCAAACAAAAATTTTACTGAGGAAAATTATTATCAATAATTAGTTTTTATTACTCTTTTCTGCTTAGTGTTTCTCTTACCGACGTGCATTTTGTATAACATATTTCATATAAGTCACTTCTAAGTAAAACTAATTTTTTAATCAAGATGACTATGATTATGATATGAATGATCGAAAAATTCCATTTTATAAATCTGCGATGCAATTTTTTCATATGGCATCGGTAAGCAGGGGACTGATATATTTGATACCGCACACATTTGAATTTATCATCATTACTTTAATGTAACAAAACTTTTAAATTTAAATGAATTGTTCTTAATTAAAGATCCTCACTTGATTTACGTGACGGATTTTCGGTGAAAATTGCACATCTACGACGACACTCACACTTTAAAACATGCTTGTAACTGAGATATCCGTATTCGCTTTTTAAATATTTAACCATTTTTTTTCAAAATGCGCAGAAATAAATCTTAGATTTAGTCATACTCATGCCCTGCTCTCTATACAAACAGAATCTTCAATTTCTATTAATCTCTCTTCTCCACTTTCATGTAATATAGAATAAATAAAGCACGATTTTGTAACTGTAGTCACATATTTTACATGAATATGACTTGTAACTGTTGTGTATATTAGTAACTGATAAGTAATGTTTAATAATTATAAAATGTAAAATAGTGAAAACAAGAACGTACGAGTATATTTGTAATTACTCGTTTATAAGCCCATGGCAATGACTTGTCCGATATATGCTTGTGTCTGTCCATGGACTAATATATAAATGTTTTTTGGAATTCATTTTTCTTCTAATACTAAAAATCATCATCAATATAAGAATTATATACAGAAAGTTCCCGCTCATTCTCCTAAATAAAAAGCTAGATTCACACTCCAGTGTTACCTGCATCTAATATTTAAGACACATCATTGTTATAGATATCTGCAACAATGCTTCACAACAAAATCGGTGACTTCTATTTTTAAAAAGAAACAATCTCGGATGCGGTGAGCTTTGATTCCGAAAACTTTGTGTCAACTCTTTCCGCAGTTGAAGCGAAACGGAATACAAGAGGGGGGCCGTCGCATTTGAAAATGGTTTCCTCCTCAGGAAGTAGTGGTGCGGGATCGTTTAATGGAGAGGCGATTGAGATGAAAGCCCTTCAGCCGCAAATCATTCGTTGGGACACGCACTGGATTTCGCCACGATGTTGGCAGAGGAATAGGGGGAGAAAGCAGTTGGCGAGGAAAAGGGTCTGCGGAGGAATGCGAAAGGAGAAATGGATCGCTGTGACACGAATCCTGCTTCTGTTAACATTCTGCCAGCACTTGCGCTTCTGAGGGACAATGGATCGTGAGACATAAGACAGGTTTCCACCGCTGGAATATCCTAGTATTGCTAAAAGTGCCCAGGTAATTTCGCACGAGGACCCCCACTGGGAATCGAACCCGGGACCGCTATCATTGAAGTAAAAAATGCTGCCCATTTGGCTATCCAAAAGCCCTCCTTTGTTTTTTTTATCAGTTTTTCACATGCGGTTTGTATGACATATTTCATATGTGTGCACTTCCAATCAAAACTAATTTACTAATTAATATGACTAAAATTATCGAAGAATTTCATTTATGAAGATGTTATAAATGAATTCGAGAATCAAGGTACTAATTGATTTCCTAAAGTCTTTAAAATAGTGACTAAATAGAAACTGGTGAATTAGAAAATGGTGTCATTCGAATTGTTCTAGGGCTCTAAAATAGGCAATTGGACAACGCGTTCGACTTTGGGGAAAGCGGTCCCTGATTCGATTCCCGGCAGGAGTGGAATGACCCGAGAACCAGAGAACTACTACTAACTAACTAACTCGAATTATTCTAATATTAAATCAGAGGAAAATAAATAAACATGGTGGGGGGACGATCTTACCAAGGGGTATATATATTAGACAATTACCTTACGAACTAAGTTCCAATGAGCTTGTTAGATGCCATTTTTATGATAAATGTAGAAGATGTATAAGATCATGGAGAAATTTACAACCTGTTTTTTCTTCAATTTCTTTATCAGATCCTATACAAATTTCTAACACATCAGGACTACGAGGTCAAGGAAACTCGATAAAATAAATAAAATAAAAATTATGTGGTTTCGACTGATGCAGCAATGAGCGCATAATAAAATACACGATATAATCTATTTGGACGCTAAATCAGTTTAATAACTCAAGGACGGATGGTTTTTAAGGAACCGGTGTAAATACAAGTGAAGTTTTAACCGTGATGTAGTGATATATATTAACCGTGATATATATTTACAAATAAATAGCGCTTTTATTTAGGGTGAAAATGATACTATACAGTTTCCTCTTCCATTTAATCCATTGTTAATTATAATAAATCATTATACATTATCATCGAGTCATGATGATGATTTTTACTCTTGTGCAGTTTTAGTAATGCTAGACAGAAAGGTAAAACCGGGGCAAAAATGATTCCTTTAATTTACGAAGCATTACATAAAAATGATCGTCACTAATGTCTTTTAACTATCGTTGAAACTAAAATAGAGTAACAATGTAGACCAATTATTGAATACCCTCCATTGAACAACAACTACGCGTCAAGGAGTCCAAACATTTGTTAAAGCCAAAATTGGTAAACTTTGCGCTTCTTGAAATGCATGGCCATCCTTCGAGATGAATTGAAGAATTAGCACGTAAGATGTTCTTCGCTACTGCGTGATAAGTAAAGAATTTCGGGTGTGCGGGCGTGCTGATCAAAAGAGTGAAGAAATGAGACGTGAATGGGTGGGGTTTGGCCCAACACTTCCGTGTACAATGACGAAAGACATGTCTCAATCGATCACGCTCTCCACAGTCACTCGATTTTATATCAACAAATCAACGCCCTACGAATAGAATTTCAAGAGGATTTACGACGAAAAAGGAGAGTATCTTACCTTAGTCTAACCGCTGGTAAAGTCCCCGCTGATGCGGTGAAGTCTGCAAAATATACAACGTAACAGTTACTTTATCTGCGTGGTAGTGCAAAGACTGCGTAGAATTACTGAATTTGAAAAGCATCAAAAAATCCATCATAATTCAACTTAAATCTACAGGGTATTAAAAATAGCTTATAGATAGTGATATCTCAAATATCCATAATCCTTAAGCTGTTGTTAAGGATCCTATGAAATTTTATAGTTCTTTAAACAATAATTTGAATGGAACCAAATACCGTTCAATCAAGATTTACTCCGCAACATTGTTAATTAGAAAGAGCAATGTGTTTTCTTGTGCGAATCGATCATTAAGATATCGATGCGTCATTACAGAAAGTAAGCATTATAGCTTCCAGACAAAACTGCACAATTTGAAATGCTCATTACATATAAAATTGAGGAGATGTTAAGTTAGAAATTGACTCAAGATTTAAATTTGAGTGAATAGAGAAGACGTAAAATTAAACTTTAAAAACAATCGACTAGTAGCTACCATAGTTAGAATTAATTTCCAATAAACTCCAAAGCATTCTTAATTTAAAATTTGGTATTTACAATAAAGAGCATAATTGTTGCTGGTTTTTGTAACAACGAAGTGCCCCGATTGGATGATCGCAGTCACGTGGGCGATTTCTCCACATATCCTAGTCCTACCGAGTAGGTTCGAAATAACAAAGTGAGAAGACGCAAGCGTCCACAAAAAAGGGAAAATATCAATTTCTGTCTTAAGAGCAAAGGATAACCACCATCACTAGGAAAGGTAACCCACAGAGACGGCGGGAAATGACGCATTTCCGTCGGGGGGTCCTATTCTCCCACATTTTTATCGCTTTAAGGGAACTGCTTTCGGACAATCTGTTTGTCCTGCGCCCACGGAGGAGAGAGGCATTTGTCAGACATTTTGTAGAGGAGGATGGGAATGAATCTAGGGGCAGTAAAATCCGTAGTGCGTAGAAAAAGTTCCCGGAGAACGCTCACTTTCCTCCAGAAAAAACTATTTTTAAGCCCCGCCGGAGTGAGGAGGAACTGACCACACTTTTAATTATTACCACGTAATTTTTTCTTTCCACGTTTCCATATGATTTTTCAGGTTAACTAATACATTATTCTATGAAAATTCTATAAGAAACCATCCCTCGTAATTATCTTACTTTGGAAATTTCCGAGACTCGGTAAATCTCGAAACTATTGTTAGGCCTCGACGGCATCAGCGTGAATTTGACCAAACTTAGCACGTAGTTTTTTTCATTTCACATTTACATGTGATATTTCGGATTAACTAGTAAATTATTCTAGTAAAATGTCTTTTGTATTTATTTTACCTTGGAAATATGTGAGACTAGGTATACCCCGAAACCGGTGAAACCCTCTACTCTTAAATAAAAATAACACAATACATTACAAATAAAATATATAAAAAATATTTTTCTTCATTAGATCATGTAAAAGTTTAAAGGTTAAATACAAAATAAAATTTAATAAAATCGGTAATTAAATAGTACAGAAGTCAGCAGATTTTACAGTACTTGGTACTGTAATACCAGTTCTCTTTTTTAAAAAAAGTTATAACTCTGGATATTTCCTCTGTGTCATCTCCTAAGTTCTCTTCCTAAGGTCTCTTCCAATGTTAGCATGTTACAGGAACATTTAAAAGTGCTTCGACAGCAGAGATCATTTAGCACTTATGGGTCCTCCTGGGGTCGAACCCAAGACCGCTGCCACCAAAGGCGAACAATTCCCAATTGGGAATCTGGGAGCCCCTTTTATGATAAATCTCTTGTTATTACATTCTTATATTATTATTAATATGATATTATTATTATTATTATTATTATTATTATTATTATTATTATTATTATTATTATTATTATTATTATTAGACACTTTTGGCGGGGTTAGGCCGGTATGGCCTCTCTTCCACCCAACCTTTACAATTCATATAAGAAAATACAGTTAACTATATTAAGCTTAAATCTACAAAACTACAGACTAATTAAGGAACAAATCAGGTAAATATAAGAAGATATAAATCTAAAATGCATCAAGTGACAAAAAAAAAAAAAAAAAACAATTCACAAAGTTTTAGACTAAATATTATATCATTATTAATATTATATTATTATTATTAACATTATGTTATTATTAATATTGTATTATTATTAAAAGTTTCCGTAAAACGCATATTTTCGTTTTAAAAATATCATATTGTCAAGGTTGCGGACTTCTGACAATTCATTGTTAGCAATTGTTTCCTTGTCGCGCGCACGGATTTCTCAATACTTCTCATTGTTGGATACCAGTAACAATGATACACCACAATATCGTTCGGTTTTCTTTCAGCCCGCAACCATCCCAGACCCGATACTGCTTGATTCCGGGTACTTTACCACGGGCACCCCTCGTAATCTCATTGAGTGGAGGAGAACCCTTATCTGCTCCCTTTTAAAACGTATTCTCGCCGTATATTCCACTCTGAGACCGGTTTCGACACCGCGTTAACTGTCTCCCATTGTGGCTTTCCAAGGAAAGGGTGCAGGTAAAGCATTCCGAGATTTTTTGTGGATGGAAAAAAGTCACAAAAAATCTCGGTCTGGTTACTGCTGGGGAAGGGGGCGGGGGTGAAGGACAGGATGTCTGACCTCTGTGAAAAATCTCGTAGAGTAATTAGGACGTCTGAAGACACTGAGCGTAATCGCTTAATCTCGCTTGCATAGAAACGGGTTCTTAAATTTGTTTAGCACCTCTATTCTAACGTCTTTCATCCTAAGTGGGTGCGTTTTCGGTGATGTTTCTTTGTGTTTCGTTGATGTCCCGATGACGGGTGATTCACAGAGAATATCACCTCATAATAACGCTCTTTTTCGATGCCGCTTTCCAAGATACACAAGTTATGCCCATCACAGATATATCAGCTGGGTTTTCTTCGGTTATAGCCTCCGTAAAAAGACATTGTAGTCATCGTTCAGTTGATTTTTGAAAGTGTAAGTCAGGACATTTCTAAGGAGATACAGATGCAATGAATATCTAAGGCGGGACAGCTACGAGAATAATAAAATCAATAATTACGAAATAAAATTAATATGTTCAATTTTGACTTCGTGAAATGGAGCACTGACCATCTTCAATAAAAAACCCTTAGTAACTTCCACAATGTACTACTATTAATATATATACTAATAATTACATTAAAAATATCAAATTATACCAAAGAAATTCCATTAATATAAATCGTTGTTGTATAAATAGTTTTAGAAAACTAAAGTTAATTATTTCCCTAATGCGTCGTATGACGCAAGGACTACATAGATTTTCGGAATTACTCCTGAAGACTTAGGCGTTTTTATCTTCCAAGATCATGTAGAAAATAAAATCAAAACGCAATAATTTACTCCACAGAAAGAAAACACAAGAATTCACATCTAATCGCCATTGTCAATACAACGAAAAGTTATTTCATTCACAAATAAATTTCTGTGCTCTTTCATGGACAACTGAGTAAAGGAAAACTACATTATTCCACATCTTGCCTAGTGAGCTTCATTCTCTCTCCTGGGAGGAATACTCATATACCAGTGGTGCAGATGTAGATGTAGGAGCTCAGGGCCTTCATGATTAATGTAGCCATTTTGGCCCGACGAAGTGGCTTCTTAGTCACTTTCTGAAATAAATGCCCGTATTTAAATAATCTCGTCTCCCAGTATTGCTAAATCCACCAAGTGAAAAACGAAATGGGAAATATTCTCTTTTAGTTCACTCCAAAAATGAATTTATTTCCTTAAATACAATTTCGATGTTAAACTATTGGAAAGTAGGCAACACGCTACTCAAGAATATCTATCTCTTATGCAGCCGAATGGTAAATGAGGCCTTCCGATGACAAAAGGTTCCCCAACCCCGTCTATGGGTTCTATTTTATCTCATCGAACAATCTATTGTATCAATAAATTATTCTGTTTTATTACTTGTATTTTGTGTACTATAAATGAAATTTCTTTGGGCATTTTCGTTGCCCCCTCACACTTATTAGTTGCTACGCGACACGGACCTTTTTGATGGTCAATAAAAGAAAGAAGTGATTTTCTGTGGTCGGCAATTTTACTGAGTCTGTGGGGCTCACATAAGCTTTTTCCTGATTTCCATCTTTGTCTCCCATAAAACAAATCCCTGCATGGGCTTGACTGTGTTCCTTAACCATTCGCGTTTAATGAGTTGCCCTTCCCTGCTTCAGAACGAAGCGATGTACTGCGTGATGGAAACGAAGAAATGTACGCTAACGAATGAATAGAAGGAGCGTTAGAAAAGTTCACAGGATGCAGCTTTACCATGTCTGGAATTAATTAAATTTAATTTAATGACGTCTTTTATGGGCGAAACTGGGACTAAGTAATCTAATCTTCCATTTAACCCATGGGTTCCAAACGGGAGTTTCAAATGAAAAATTTATAAATATTACAAAAATTTACAAAATTATCATAAATAAAAAATACAAAAGTTACAAAAAATGTAGCTGAATACAAGATGAAAGATAGAAATGACAAAAAAATTGAATACAAAAAACACAAAAGTTATATGTAGAATACATTACATATAGGGGAAAGTACAAAATTTACGTTACAGCAATACAACAATTATATTAAATACAAAAAGAAGGGATTGTCTCAAACAAAAAAAACCTCATATTTCATCATCATATGGATTTTTGAATTTTACAAAGACTGTATGTTGAGGACGATTTAAATGTAGAAAGAACAGTTTTCATTCGTCATTAGGTTTGATAACTAAGTTCGATACTTATCCATTAGTATCTTTACTACCATTACTAATAATCAATTACTAATTCGCAGTGAAAGTCATTAAACATCTTGCTGTCTTAAAACTGTTAGTTCAATTCAACATCGTCATCGTGTTGATATTCCACAAAAGGTGATCTCCTCAGTGAAGTTTGACTGTGTTGAAGATATGGGGAACATCAATAGCTTCCAAATATGACGGTTTTAAAATTAAAGGTGAAAAACCTTAAAATCATTTGTTAATTCCCTTAGTTTTGTGCATTTTCGTGGGGGGAAAAAGGGAGAATTTATCTCAGGATAAGATGAAATTTACATAAAAAATAAGGCCATGAATGTTTCAAGAACCAGATGCATTGAGTAATGAAATGCTTCCTCAAGAAAAATGGAGTAAATATATTTTTTGTATTGTTCAGTTTTATTTAAGGGAAACGTCCTACTTTTAACTGAATACGAAATGTTGTTCAGCATATATAAACATTATTTTTTAAGAAAATATTCGATGCTCAAGAGAGGGAAAAGCTCTCTGTTTATTTAAAGAAGTGTCAGATTTAAATCAGTTCACAAAAGAAAACATAACCAAGGTCAGAAAGCAATGATATAGTTATTAATGTAAATCGATGCCTAACGTAGGAAATAATTTAATGGCTAAAAACAGTGTTTTATGAAGAGCGCTCAACAGGTTCTTAGAATAAAACTTAACAAAAAGAACAACTATAGGTATTTAATGAATCATCCTTTAAGTTTCCACTAATAAATTATCTCATAAATCTTGGTGAGAATGAGATGCAAGAGTGGCTCCTTCTGAATAACAATGAGCGCTTTCCTGAGATATTTCGAACGCCTTCTAGATATTAGGCGTGATGATAACCAGCAATTTGGACACGCTGCGGAAACTGGAAAAGGAATGGTGTCCATATCTCAGGATTACCTGATTTACATTTCTTCTCACAGTCATTGCTGCAATTCAATCAACGCTTATTGCATTTAAGTCTCCATTCGCTTTCAGATATTAAATTGGCACCCCAAAATCCAAGTTGGTTGCGCGTTGATCTATTGTGAAAGAGGTCGTGAGTTCGATTCCCAGGCAGGATCATGATTTCAACGTGAAGAAATTGGGAAAATTTAAATTAATAGGTAGAGGATTCATTGAGGTTTAGAAAAGCCAATAAAGCTGTGTAGAAGTCTACATTCTGACCACGCGTCATACACTTAAAATGCTGCTGAGATACGTCCTGACTTTCCAAGAGTTTCTGTGCCGTAGATTCAAATCTTGAATGAAACTCTGCAATAGTAAATATCTTTTTACGACAAACCTATTATATATAGCAAATATGATATTACACTCACTTTTCTGGAAATGTATTGACTGTTACAGACCCCATTTAAATGAGATTCATTTAAAGCAGAATAACTAAAAGTCGTGTCTGGGAGCTTGGAATTTTTCAACTACTTCATCGATTGCCCCAAAATAATCTATTTTGCATGTGAATAATGTAAATATTCATTATTAGCACTATGAGTAAATATCTCTATTAAGTTCTGTTAATAACCTTGGTAATTTTTATAATCCTCTACGTTATAATTATCTCTCTCTTCCTTACACCATTTTCTACAGACTTTTGTAGGAATATCACGCTCTCTTTCTCTTTGAGGAGGTTTTCCTGCAAAGGAAATATGTTTTGCAATAAAAAGATATCAGATTTTTTCTCTGCTAAAATATTCTTCTTCCGTAAATTATATTCCTACCGAGCTTGATAAAAAATGTGCATTTATCAACTTTTAAGGATGATAGGACTTTCCAGTTTAAATTTCGCTCAAATAAAGACGTCTAAATTCCATTATATTTCTCGCCATTTGGCCCTGATTGGAAGAATTAGTCGCCTAGTTAAAGGTGGATAATAATATAAAAAAGAATTCATTAAGGCGAGATTGTGACTAATGAATCTCTTCTTGCATCAAAACATTCGTCATATGAAAGTTAAAAGAAAGAAACACTATGAAAACTCAGAAGAAATCTAGTTTTGGGGTTTAAGGAGATATTTTTGAACCTGAGAAAACACACATCGCAGTAGAAAAACACCCCATAAAATGGGGATATGTGAAAAACCTGCGAAACCTAAAGATAATCAACTGGAAATTAGGGAGATACCAGACTAAGACAGGTCGTAAAGGTAAATAAATGGTACAGGTATACTTATAACATAGCTAATACAAAGAGAAAGTAAGAATACGCTTGTACAGAAAAAATAAACATAAAAAGAATGATCCTTTCAGTAACATGTATGGCTATAGAAAAAATCAATATAAATTCAGAAACAAAGAATATAGATAAGTACACAAAAATACAGATACCTAGGTAAAAAGTACAAATGGTGATAAGCTGAATATAAATTACAAGAGATAAATCGTACATAATATAAAAAATAGATAAAACGAGGAAAAGAGAGGTAAGGCAATATTCAAAAGCAAAGAAATATTGAGATGATAACAAATATTCGTCAATCCATGAGTGAAATAACTCTTAAGATAAACGATGCAGATTCAGGGGTAATTTTGTGGTAATTTTAAATATTAAAAGTACTAAGACGCTCCATTTGAGTGAACTTTACAGAAATTCTGTGTGGTTTAGTAAAAGTTCACTCAAATGGAGCGTCTAAATAACTCGTAAGATATTTTAGCATATTCACGTTAGTAATATCGAATAGAGTATCATCATTCATCGGATGAAAATAGTGTTGAATTATATATGATGCTGAGCTAATAACCGGCGTCGGCATTGTTAGAACGTAGTCCAGCAATCGGCTGCCATGGAGCGTCGCCTGAGGGGCGGAAGCACAACTGAAGGCGGATTGGGCTGGCCGTCGCTTCCATTGACTCCGTAGACTGGAAACAAAAAATCGAGAGTAGGATTTTTGGGATGAGACCCATCTCGTCACTGACCTCTCGGAAGATAAGCAGCGTTGCCCACCGACGCATTCCATACCGGAAACCGGTTTCTGACCTCCAGACACCAATCAAAGTTACAAGTTTTTGTGGAGAGTGCATCGAAACTTAAATCTCTCCGATTCGTCCGACGTATCTAGGGACAAAAAGAGGTGTAATTGGAGCTGGAAAACGTCGTGAAATGATGATTCCGAACACACCGAATGGAATGCATGATCTACTTTATTTTCCTATACTTCGTGGATAATGCTTCGTGTATATTTTTGGCCCGTGAATTTTGTTCTTCGAATTGTAATGATATATTTGATTATTCCATATTGTTGAGTATTAAACGCTCTATTGTGTTATTTTATATCAATGAGCGTATTGAATAAGATTGTTGAATTCTGAATTCTAACCCTTCACCGTTTAATTTATTCGATAAAACCTTTCATTGTTTAATTATCAGTCACAAATTATCATTGTGGTGTGAATTATCGTAGCTTCTCATCCAAAGTAATATTTTTAGGGAAATATTAAATCATAAGATATATTATAAGCTCAGCAATGGCGGTTTTAGAAACTTACCAAGGGCGGTAAATTAATAGGATTTCTTATGAAACCAAGAAGCCAATAAGAATTATTTCGAGGATATAGGAATGAGAATGGAATATTCCTATTACAACAGAATTAAAAGAGAAGCTGAAGTGAGAGAGGAACGGTTGCACCGACAAGGAAATGCATTTAGTTTGTGAATTTGAATGAATATGAAACCATTTCCGATTAACTTTTTAAATGTCACTTTGTCGTCATAAATTTAGTAGATTTATAATGATCGTCAAAAACTTCACAGTCGAATTTTCATTCAAGTTCCTTGTCTATGATCTTAATTCAATTGCTGGTACACACTAAAAAGTCATCAAGAAGAGGAGAAGATTCCCTTCACACCCTGAATCTGTCAATGAAGCTTCGAGACAACCATTATATTTATGGGCTAACTATGAATCGATTGGTCTTATGAAGTACGAAATCAAGTTTGATAGCATGAATAAGAAAAGTCATAGTTGAGAACTTAGGGAACTAGAACATCTTAAATATATCCTTAAAGGTTAAAATTTATTGTACTAGAGCTACATTGAGACTATAAGTATTACCTCAAGATACATCAATCGATGAGTCTTCAGTAATTAAATACTGAAAAGTTATTGCAACGCCTTAAACTATGAAAAATGAAAAAGCAGAATGTGGCAATGATATTATACTAAATAATGGTATGATTAATAATATTAATAATGTTAACACTTTGTAAACACTTTCACAATTAATGTTAACAATAATAATAATTCTTATATTCGTCAACAATGATGCACTTGAGATGCATGAAATAATAAATTAATGTTGTAGCACAAGAGAGCAATCGACATCGAGACTGGTTATATGAAAGGCAAAAGAGTAAGGATCAATAGTAGAAACGACGGCGACTATGTCGTTATCAAGCAATACTAGACGCCGAAAAAGCTTAAATTTAGGAGGTATGAGAACTGGTATAGAGATGGGATGGTTAATGTCGCCTTTGGATGGCCACGCATTTAATTAAGGTATTTGCTTCATAACCATAATGATACCTAATGATAATCATCGCGATGCATAAGGTTTAACTTGTAATTAGTACAGATAGAGAAAGTTGAATTTTGTGTTATATCCTCTACATTCACTTGAAAAATAGAAAACTACAAAGAATGACTGGTTTCCGGTGTTCCTTTTGGTAACAAACCACGAAAAAATAGAAGACCGCAGGGCCCGTCGATAGAAAACGGCGATTTCCGCACCCAACCATTTCCACACAAACTTTTTGCTTCTCAGGGAAAACCTCGGTGATGAGGGGGTAAAAACCTCCAGTTAACTCCGCTAACAGATTTTATAGCTCATAATATTTCCCATAAACGACCAAAATTCAATCTTTGACTTTCCTAGGGACTGCGTTAAGGCGGTGGTCCTCCGGAAAATTTTCCAACCGCAAGTGAAATAAAATTATCCCATCATCGTTAAAGGTTGTAAAAGTGAATGTGAGCATCCATAGTCCGGCATTATGCGTCGTAAAAAATAATCACCGAAGTGGCTAAAAATCCACGGCGGTAACCCGCGTAAGCCAGTCTGGGTTGAGCCTCGTAATTTCTACCCCACCACATCCCCCAAATTCAAATAAGAATCTCGAAAATTCCTGGAGAATAGCACGCATTATGCTTCCGCCGCCCGGATTACGAAGCATAAATAAAATAACACGAATTGTATGCGTCGCAATTGAAAGGGAGGTTAGCCCTTAATGCGGGGAAATTTATAGTAAGAGCCTCCCTTAAAAAGCCTCTAATTATGCGGGCGACAAAGTCCGGGAAATCCTTACGTATAATTTTGGAAACGTCCGTCCGTCCGCCCCTATTCCATTTCGGAATGCCTTTGGTCCGGAGATATGCGGTGCTATGCTTTATGTTTCCTCTCAGGAGTATGACTTGGGATTTCTTCGTGAGTTTAAAGTAGAATATATGTAAAATATTCTACGAGTATAAGGTTTAATTCCTCAAAAATTTGCGGCGGCAAAACTTCCTTTGCGGCGAAAAGTACCTTGCAGTGAAAGGTCTAATTTCTACATTTTTAACCTTAAATAAGCAATTTAATTCCTACTAGGAAATGGGTGGTGTCATAGCTCGAGATGGCAGGAAAAATCCCTAGGAAGAATAGGCCTGAAAAACATAGCCGGGAATCGAACCCAAGTCCTCCATATGTCGGTCGGGTGCTCTGTCCTCTGAGATATCACGTCAAACAGTATAGACTGGTAGTCGAACCCGGGTCTCCCAACTGCTGGTCTAGTCTCCTAATTGTCCGTCCACTCAACAGACAGAGCACCAGGGTTCTCGGTTCGATTCCCGGTTCCATCGTGCTTTTTTCAAGTTTATTCTTCCTTGGGATAGTTAAATTCCTAAAAAATTTACGGCGGCAAAATGTCCCATACTAAAATTTGCAAGACTAAATACGATTCTATATTTTTGTTGATCACACTTAGATAATTGCCATATCTCCATCTGGAAGATACGTTGTACATAATCACGTTTAAGGTTTCACATAAATCGGGCGATTCGTATTAGTATCTCTCTAGCTCTTAGATGGGCTCTTACTATTATTTTCATAGAAATTTTGTGTTCAAAGGTGGACGTATATGCGAGTATTTACGGTTCTTCTTTCATTGGACCCGAAATGGATTTTCTTGTGGGACGAAAGGGTGGGAAAAGGACAGAAAATCCTCCGATGTGAGAAAATGTGGAGATAGAGGTCCTGTTGAGATGGTCTAGAAATCTCTTTCAGAAGGACGCAACCCTTTCAAATCACTCGACTGGACCCTCGTCACTGTGAACAGATAACAACTCAGTTCCAAAGTCACATCTCCCTCAGCAGAGTGGCAGCACTGATGCGATATTGCCTCTCCTACTGGCTTTCAATTGTTGACTCACCTGTTGGAATTTACATTATAATATTATTCTGTCGCTAGGAACACTTTTTCGCAACAACAATAAGTGACTCGTTAAGTCACTGAAGTACTACGCGGTAATTTAATTTAATAATCAAATATAAATAGTAAAAATTTTGCGAGTTTACACTTGGTACTGTTTAAAAGTTCTTCTACAGCTGAGGTCATTCGCACCTGAGTCCCCACCGGGAATCGAACCCGAGATGGCTTTCTCCAAAGACCAACCCACTTGGTTATCAAACCATAATAATAATAATGAAGCCGTCTTTTTATTACTTGGGCGAATTTTAGCCTTTGAAGGCCATTCTTACAATTAACCACGTTTTTTTCTATTATTTATTTGAATTTTTTCTTAACAAACACAACATTCACAGACAATCATTACCTAACCGGAAAAATCCGATTAACTGGGATTCGAACCCTGGACCGTGAGGTTGGAGTGGTAACGCGCTAGCACGCTAACTACTCCACCACCACGGCCGGCGTTAATTTTCTTAATACGAAAATTATTAAATTACTTCATGCGGTAAATTCCTTGCTAATTTTATTCACCCAAAAACCCAGGGTTTAACTTCACGAAGTGCTGTATTAGAGAAAAGACTTCTTAACTCATTCTTCCTAACAACCTCCAAAAGAAATCACCTAAAAAATGATTTATAAGTTTACAGAAGTATCTTCTTTTAGAACAAACTCATTAAAATACTACTATTCTCCAATTTTTGTCAATGAATTCCAGGAAAAACCTTTTCCTCTCTGAAAATGTTTGCATCATACATACGGAAATAAGTAAATTTTCTTATTGACGAAACATAAGGCATATGTGAACCATTCATATAAGTGTCAATACTGCATATGTTCTCTTTCTGCAGAATTTTCAGTAATATTATTATTATTAAGTATAATATCGCCGCAGTTAGTCACTAAGACAGGCGATGACGTCAATTCCCACTACAATAACACAAATAACATAGCAAAGATCTACTTAAACAATTACAGAGAATTAATATTTAAAAACTCCGTCCATTAAGAATATTTCATAAGGTACGCTTATTCACAATGTAACAGATACAATGCACAAAATAAATAATTAATATAAATCTACAATAGCCATAATTTAAATTTAACAATTACCTAGAACAATTTCCCAAAGCCATATATGTATAAACAGAATGAGGATAGACATTATTTAACTTAAATGTAAAATAATCATAGCTAATACATGACCTTAAAATTTACTTGAACTAGCGTTAACCCCACTAGATAACGTTACTTATTACGTGAGAATTTTCAGTTTGCTGATAGACCTTCACCATATTAAACGATCATTTTAAGTCTGATTCATTTTCGAACGATACTGGCGTAACATCAATTTTTAATTTGGTAGCTCTGATTCCCTAGCATCGTTTCAGCGCCCCACTCCTCACCGGCCCTGGTCTCACTCTCACTTTCATTTCTTCTTTTTCTTTCGAAGAGAAGGTATTTTTTAAAGGCGATCCGAGGAAGTCTTCCTAATCTCTCCTTCTTCGAAGGAAAAAAAAACATTTGGAGAAAGTGAAGCGACTGTGAGACGTCCACTTAGTATGATAAGGCGATTCCCTCTAAAAAAAAAGAGTAGCGAAAAACAATGGTGTCGGAGGGCTCGCTTTATTTTCGTTCCAAGTGCCCGCTTTCTCTTCCAAGAGTACGTTTTTTCCCTTGCTTCAAGAGCCTTTTTATGCCAGATTGGAATAAAAAACGGATCGACTTCCTTGCATACATTACTTGCGACTGTTTAGCCTTACCGAAGGCAATTACGACACGGTTTAAAAGATGCGGAGAACGATATTGGCCTCAGTGTAATGCTCTTCAATGAAAGTTGGTTTGTCAGATTTTATAAGATATGGCATACAAGCACCATTTTAGAGCTAACATAAAATTCTTATTTGATATTCAATACCAATATTACTTGACTTCGGAAATTTAAGAAGTAGTTTTTAAGATTTAAATACTTTCATTTAAAAATGATGTTCTACATTTTTTATTGCTAATTAGGCTGAGTATAAAGAGCTTTTGGAAGAGGAATATATGTTTTGATAGTTAATATTAATGAATTTATAAGATTAATAATAATTTAATTTAATAATTTTAATTTAATGATTTCGAAGTTGAATTTAACTGGTACACTATAATGAGTTTTTTCGGCTATCTATTGAATGCTCATCCTTCGTCATGATTCCTTAATCTGTGACGCAATTTTAATCAGAGTAAAATACAATCTACATAATAGTACTAAAGGTACAGTTAAGAATATTCGCGTTAAAATTTGGAATGGAACTGACATAATTCCATTTGAAAATAAGATCTGAAACTAACGTACATAATAAATCACATGCTCAGCTTTCATTCGGTAATAAGTCAAGAGATTGTACTAGTGCAAAACGCCACTGAAAAAAACTTTTTAAATCACTCACCGGATATGATTAACCAAGTTAAATTTCTTGGAGTTGGTTCTTGGTGAATTGATTTTTTGCATATTTATCAATATTGATGAGCATTAAAATTATCGAATACCGGACAACAAATGTCTTTTGCAACTTATTAAACGTTACACAACAATAATCGACGACGAAAATGTAGAAATATAAGCAGAAAACTGAACGTTAAGGCATCTAAGTTACTTCAAGCATATGAAGCCGAGACTGATCGGTACCACACGGTCCGCTGGTATCGCCATAACGGGTTACATTCACACTTTTAGTGGGGTAACCGAATTAATGGATAAAAAAAAGTTGTTATTTTATATATACGAGAACAAGTACATGAGTTTCTGTCAACATCGGATGAAATTCATACTGAAAGTTTTCAATAAAGATTTGATACGAAAGAGAGATGGGTCGCTTCAAAATATTCAGCGGACCGCACTATGACCCGCTTGTATGTTTAAGAGAACAGATATAATTCTAAACGTAGAAATTTCAAACTATTTTCCTCAAACAAACATGCATTTCATTTCCATTTTAAATGATCCGTCTCATTTCTAGAAGAAGAACCATTTTCTCTGAAAACACAAAGGTTTTTAACGAGCACTTTATTCTTTTCACACGTCATAAATCACCTATAGGAGATTCTAGGCTGCTTTCCCTTGGAATAATTCTTTTTGCACCGTATACGCGTTACATTTTTCTCGGTCTTAAAACGCTTTCCCCTGCACTTAGGTCAATGCGAAGGTCCTACATTCCTACTATCGATCCATCGAACTAATGTTATACCATTTCTCTTCAGTTAATGATTCTTTAGAACACATATACATATATACTCAAAAAAGATTCATTTCCGGTTGATAGTTAATTTATTTTCACGCTATCCAAAGATTATAGCTCTTTGTTCTTATGCACATATGTGGTGCTGTATGGATGCAAATTTATGGCCAAGGTATACTGTATTTATTTATTTATTTATTTATTATACTTTAGACTACGATTAGGCACGAGGCCAGGTGGTAGCCATTCCCTGTGGGGGGAGGGAAATATAAAATATCCTGCCTGGTATTCACCCAAGTCGAGAGGAAAACCCCCCAAAACCTCCCGAAGGCAGTACGTCACACAATTCAGTACTATATATAAAATATACAAACATGAAAGATACAAACAATGTGTAATATAAAAGACAAACCTCATAAAAGAATGTTAACAATGTGAAATATAAAAGACAAACCTCATAAAAGAATGTTACATAATAAAAGAAATAATTATTATTTTAGAAAATACAAGTTTAATTTGCAATCCAGCAACGGCTGTTATTACTAATGTACTAATTCAAATATTAATATAACTTAACTTAGCTTTAAATTTTTTTGCGTTTTCTGGCATTGGAATGAGAAGTTCTCCAAGTAAAGCATTCCATTCTCTTATTCCTCTATTAACAAAAGAATATTTTGCAACATCTGTTTTCTGCTCGCGTTCTCTTATTTTTAAATTATGGTCGCCGCGTCCAATATGTGGAGCTCAGAAAATTGTGGAGCTCAGAAAATTTAAAGCTGGATTTTTTCTCGCATTCAACAAATAAATAAATACATTTCGTCTTTACTTTGGGTGAAATTGATACTACATAGTCTCCTCTTACATTTAACTCATAAAAATTATATCAAAAATACTGATTAAATTTTAATCCAAATTAATAATGAAAAGAAGAATTTAGCTGTAGATTTAAAAAAGAACTAAGTGAATCTTAGAAAAAATTATCCAAAACAGGAATTCATCCACAGAGAAGGGGGTTGAAAAGCCTGAACAAACCTACTAAGAGACTTAACCAAAAGAGAGGAAAAAAGAAAGCCTTTACTATACGCTGGATATAAGAAAACATTGTAGAAACAATAAGCACATAGATTATATACACAATCGAACTAACCCCTAAAATATCAGATACAAAATAGATTTATAAATGTAAATTACATTACTTCGATTACTTGCTGACACGTTATCTATGATAAGGTAAGGATAAACATTGATTAAAAAAGAAAAGAAGGCACATTGCTTGACAAAAGAAGGAATGAGGTGATATGAAGAGACTGTGGTATAATAAAAAATATGTGGCATGAAATAAATAATAATAATATAATGTGGCACGAAATAAAGGAGTGGATTCACAGAAGGATGCTAGAATGGAACGAATACATATGGAATGGATGAGCAGATGATCGTGAAAGTCGCGAGGGACAAAGCTGCAAAGGGAAAATGAAGTGTGAGACTACAA
The DNA here is from genome assembly GCA_036926295.1 of Pachydiplax longipennis. Lineage (NCBI taxonomy): Eukaryota > Metazoa > Arthropoda > Insecta > Odonata > Libellulidae > Pachydiplax > Pachydiplax longipennis. The sequence goes on from JAVFKF010000019.1 coordinate 28,168,846, forward strand.
AGAAAATGACTTATCTGGATATGGGGAGTGAGGTAATGATGGAAAGGCATGGGCTGAGGAGGAAGAGCGTCCTATAGGCAAGATGAGGAGTGAGGGATTCTCCCGGTATATGACCCAATTAACGAGCTCCTCCCGGCGGTTAGAATCCTCCTTGAAGTGCATTCCTATTACTATCGTTGATTTTTTTAACACTACGACAAAAGATCAGTAGAAACACAAATAGTTGGCTCAGCAATCAAAGGATCTGCGTTACTAATATTACAAATTTCATCCATTGAAGGAAAATATCTCTGAATCTCCAGGAATTTCTAACTACTAAGTTAAAATTCTCTGAGAATGAACATCTCAGTATGTGGTAACCCTACCTAAGACACCTTTTTTGGATGATTGTGAAGAATCTCAAGAATCTAAGAAGAGGAATAGATGCTAGAACCAGTCGATTCAAGAATTCATTTTTTCCATGAAAGTAATCGATTACAAAAGTAGGGTTATAGTGCACCCCCTGCCACACACACGCATTGTGTACTTCTGTTATATGACGCACGTCAAATTATTTGTATCTTCACAAAGTTTGTTCGCTAGAATGAAAAGGAAGAGTACGTCGAAAAACTTCTAGAGATAGATTGGTTAGACCGAATTTTAACAACAAAAAAGGATGGCAAATCTAATCATACTACGGTGGCTATTATAATACCACATTAAAAACAGTCTAAATAAATAAAAGATGCATTATTTTCCAGCAATAACCAAAGGAAACTAGGATAACTCTGTTGGTCAAAATAAAGTTGCTGTAATGGCTTCTATTTGATTTGCTTAAAAGGTACCTCGGCCATGCACTGTTTCAAGCATACTAAAATCAAACTTCCTAATTTGACGTTGACGCGCATTGTGTCGAGAGTTAGCGATTGCTTTTTACGAAAGACAATGAGCGAATCCAGGAAACTTTTTGGACGCCCTACGTATATGTAGTAAGTATATTTTGAATACATTACAGTCAACGACGCTGCATATGAGGGGTATGGCCTGGTCAACGACATTCGCCGTGCGTGACACCTAGTCAACAATATCGACTCTCACTAAAATTGCCAACTCTCCCGGATCTGCAGGGAGACTCCCGGAATGGTACAATACTTAATTATAAAAAACTTTCTCCATCTGGATTTAAGCGATATTTTTTCCTGCTTTTACAACATCCATCTAGAGTTTCATATACCAACTTATCAACTTTCGTAATCTTTTGCGATCTATTTTCTTTTTTAGTAATGTCAGTACTCCTCCTGCGTAATCTAAATGTATCTCAACTTCGTCTCGATATATTCCGAAATATTTTCCTCGGGAGTTTCTTGGAACAATGACGCTATAGCTAATTTCTATGATTCTGTAGCGGAATGCAAGTAATCAATTAGCTCATTCATGCCATTCAGTAACGAGTAATAAAAATTCTACAGTGGTTTAGGTTATGCTTAAAATTTTCTACCATAATTGCCCGGAATTTTCCACTCTTGGAATGGAAAATTCCCAGAGTTGGAAACCCTAACTTCCACGGAGATTCATTGGCATTTCTAGGCCGGATCCACATCTTCTCAACTCACATAGATATTCATATACATCTGGATAAATATCTATGTTGCTAAACGTTGGCAAAACCGGTAATCGAACCCAGGACCGCTTCCACTGAGGCGGCGATACCAGGGGCTTTTGAATACGTAACCAAGAAAATATCATTAATAGCAAATATGACATGTAGTGAAAATACTTCGAAAATTTGTTGCTGAATCGAAAATATTAGAAGCTAATATTCCATACCAAAAAAATTATTATTATTAATTTTATCGACAAACACGGACAAAGTTAGTAGCTATAAGTAATTTTTTAAAGTTCCTTTTGTATTCGTTTTAGCATTTTATTGATTCTTTATTCTGACATATCTTGTTCCTTAAATTTTTTGAGTTCATAATTTTCATCTCCTGTTTATATCCGAGCAAATTTTTTTCATTAGCGATGAAAAGTGTACATGTATTTATTCGCAAATTTTCACGCTCCTATTCTTACGGATGTTTTCCTGCAGTGGGGAATTTTTCCGAAGCACTAACTTAGATTTTTAAACCTATAAATTAGATTTCTAGACTTTTTCAAGCTATATTTTATTATTCCTTCAAATGCTATATGACGAAGGGTTAGATTTGAAAAGAAACTACTTAATCTCTATATCGCCCGAATGAAGACGTAGTAAGATTAATTAGCCTCAATCCTTAAGTCTAACGATTTTAGGATTTGGACGTACTTGATTACTTCTAAATAAGTAGCTGAAAAAAATCAGATGTTTCACAAGGATGAATGGTAATTTAATCCCTCAAAAATTCATTGCGGCGAAAACCATATCTTCTTGCGGGAGCTCTATGAAGGCCCACGTAATAGATTAGCGAAATAGTCAGCAAACTACCAGAGCCAAGAGGATTATCGAAAAAGATCCGCGTAATAAGACCTTCAGCTGACGGAAGTATTTTACCATCCTGACCTACAGGTGGTTTCCGCTCCAAGACTCTTCACGCTCCGCCGATTCTATTTACGAGCAGACTAATGTCCGAACCGTGTACTAGAGTGATAGCAGCGAGAGTGAATCCGTGGCCCGCTCTAAAATGTGGGTTCCGAAATCGAAAGAGAGAGAGAGTTGGAAAGAAGCACCCAATCGTACTTGTTTGTATTCATCCTCTTTCCATAACATTAAGTTTCACTCGAACTTTGCATGTACTAACATTCAATAAACAAATACACTGACATATACATATATGTTAGTGTGACATATTATCTATAAGATATTCTTTATACAATATATTCTCTTTTTTGAAAATAAATTCAATATTAATATTTCAGATTAATCATAAATAAATTCTAAGTTAAAGGCTTAAATTGGTAGAACTCCGTACAAGAAAATGTGATAAAATGACTATGTGTAAGTTCCCAAAAAATTTTAAAATAAAAAATAAAACAATGCATATATGAAAGTGTGTTAGAAAATTTAATATATAAAAAACTGAGGAACTTACGCATAGACATCTCACAAGTATCTTCAGAAAAGCAAGGCACATTTCCAATGGATTTTTCAATGTTTTTTTCTGTAGAATATACAGCAGTATTTTAATAATACTTCGACAGCTAAAATCATTTCGCTCCCATTTAGACTTCCACCGGGAATCGAACCCGGAACCGCTTTCGCCGAAGTCCCCCTGCCCTCTTATCCGGGAGTCGCTGTAGAATAATCTTATAGATTTTTCTCATGGAATTAATATATAAATAATGGATGAGGAATAAATATACTATTCCAATTATAAATATATTAACACCTACTCTCTACAGAGCAAAATTAGAGACAAAATTATGAAAGAAAGAAAAAGGAACTCGGCGTTCAAAGACTAAGAGACAATGGTTTATTCAAGCGCCGACAGCGGCAACCGTCGATGGCAATGAAAATATGTTACAATATCTCACACATCCTCTTCCTAACTAAGCCTATAAAAAAGAACAACTTCAACGAGCTGTTCTTGGAAAAATCCGATTCTAAAACCGCCGGTCTGGACATGCCGCATCAAGACCCTTCCTTGGGGCCATCATGAGGCACTTGACTCACCCCTGAGGTCCTCAATAGTTGCGTTCCAAGTGGAGCGGAGGATTGGAAAAGTAGCTGTATGAGGACGTGATTTGGCCGCCCACCGAAGCGCCCCTTTCTCTTTGAAGAGTCTGGCACTGCGGCTGGACACATCACTTCCCTCTGCACATTTTTCATCTTCTGCACGGTGGAAATCTTAGACCTACATAACATTCCTCAATGAATGCAAAGGTATTTCACTGTCTCTCTATGCTCCAATTTCAGCATCCAACAGTTAAGAGGCAAATTTGTAAGTGTTACAGGAACATTTCCGTATCCATCACCGGGTAACTGGGGACTAAGTAATCTGAGGTACTTGGTTCAAAGCAGCAACTTCTCGATATGACCCCATGTCATTTATCGTCACCATGTCCATCATAAAAACCATTTCAGATACAAATGAAAGGTCTATTTTCATTTGTGTCAGTCATAACTTCCTACCACAAAGTCTTTCCAGATTCAATAGATAGAAAAACCATTTCATTATCTTACTAAATTCATCTTGCCATTAATATCATCTAACATAATTCTTTTTTATCTGGGGTCTTCATATACTTCTTTCAAGGAGAGGGAACTCTCGATTACCCGTGGACGATTTTTTCTTCGTCATAATTTCCCGCGGTCTTTGTAAAAAAATCTGACATAAAAACATGAAAGTATTTCCGCCTCCCCATAGAAGCAGGACTTTTGTAAGACCTTTTCTAAGGAGCAGAGGGGATAAGACTTCAATGACATTATCGCTGCCAAAAAGATCCGTGGTTGTAGGAAAAAAAAACTCTTAATGAGTCAATGAAAAGATCGAAAATAACGAAATCTGACCACAAATAATAGTAAATTTTTATAGACGAAAATAATGAACAATTTAATAAAATTTTGGATCAATCGTGTTTCCTTATCATTCGTTCATCCTCTCGCCATCATTGGCCCGGATATTCGAGAGTACACCGTACCTTCCTTAGCAATCACTCTCTTTTGAATATAGCTCCTTATTTCTTTTTATTTATTTCATGCTCCCCTCATTCTTCCATACTTGAGAAAGAATATACCAAGCCGAAAATTCTCAAGATGAGACAGTAGTCCTTATACTGTTTTAATTGTCCATTCGAACTCATAAAATATTTACAAAAATTGATAGAAAAACGCCATGCTGGTTATTTATCTGTTAAATTTGTATACAAGCACTCTGAAATATTTATATAATTTACTATCACAATATCTTTTAAACTCAAATCACCATATGCACGATGACATATGCTTAGATTTGGAATGGTTTTGTGTCCTCAATCGTATTTTTGCCTCTGTTTTTTACTTTAAAATTTTACCCTATTCTTGAAGCCGAAAATTTACCGTCACATTGTAAACAAATAAAACTATGCACTACATCTAGTTTGTCTGTCTGTTTGTAAAGTATTCAGCCCGAAAGCCTCTTCCCCAATATCATTAGCTACAAAGAGCTAAGAGAGGGAGAATGAGGCATACTAGGCAACATGAGGTTTGAGGTAGTATACCACTGCTTTCGCCGCTGACAAATGGAACAAGTTCATGTCCGTGAAGCACAATTACTCTGCGAGTAACACTTTTCTTTGCATTCCATAATGAAAGGCCTTAATCAATGCCATTATTCATCATCAGTCATACGTCAGAAACTTTCATTTCATCACTTTTCATATCATAACACTTTTCATAGCATTGTACTCTAATTGTAACAAATTCCTTTATTCAACGTAACTCAGTGTCCAACCATCTTTAATTATAATAATATAATAGAATAATCTAACGAAAATTCCTGATAAATCTTTAATTGCAAGAGGGAGACGTAGCAATTGATTCTTGCAAGAGAAAAGGAGCGTCTTGAAATGTCGACGAATGCTCAATCACAACTTATCTGATCAAACTGGATAGCACGTAAGCTGAAATTTCCATGCTGCGTTTCAACGAGATAGCTCTGAGTAACCTCTTGTGGTAGGTTGGAGACTCTTCGGCTATAAGATATTCAGTAATTTCCGTTGAGTCCTTGAGAAAGAAATTTTTCTCTTTTTCTTTTGGAGATCCTGCGTTCTATATGGGCGGATATTTCTAACTAGCTGAGGATGATCATGACGCTTAATTAACCTTATGCCCACGCACAAAAAATATGAAACGGAAGACTGGGAACCTATTCAAAGTTGATAATGGACGAGCTAATGTGAGGAATTCGACAGTTCATTAATGATTCCATGTTTTAGTGACGAAATTATGAAAGTGATTAAAATAGTTTTGAACTTCGTATTTTCAGCGTTTTGGTCGTGACTACTTCGGAATTCACTTTCCTTCAGAAACAATTTAAAGCTATAAATTTAAAGGATTGCATATTGAAATCGGCAAGATACTTTTAAGAATGTTACTTACTTCTGTTACAGAAGGTATAAAAATTAAAATAAAATACTGTGAAAAGATTATACATCAAGGATTGGCTGACGTGCAGTTAGCTTCGATAGACCAAAACTAAGCTTTTCACGGAAGAAAACCATTTATTTTCTAATCGTTGAACCTTAATTCATTCTTCTTGAACTCTGTGGTCTATTTAATAAAACAAGTGTAAACCAGATAGAAAGTTTACTTGTACTCATTATGGATTTTTAAGGAGAAGTCATGGAAGCAAAATTGAAGTATTCTGGAATATTTTCAAACTGGAATGAAACCAAACAATTTTTCGCGCAGAATTGTTGCTTGGGTCTAACAAGGAAAATTATCATCTCAAAACCGTGATAATAAAACTTATTAGTAAAAACTTTTTTAGATTAAGGAATAAATTAATAGTAAATAATGATATTTTAATGAAAGATGCACAATGGAATTATCTTGAGTAATTAACTCGATCGAAAATCGGACACTATGTGTAATATTTACCGTAAAATTCTTCGAATAATAAAAACACTATATGATGGTGTATTGTCTGAATGAGCTGAATGTGATCTTAATGTTTCTACCACGAAGTTGTCCCTTATATTTTTTTAATTTTTTTTCGCAGTTTATACCCAATTTCTCAACTTCCTTCGAAATTTAAAATTTTTAACTTTTATTATTTTTCTATTTTGTATTATCATCGCGTGTTGGGTCTCAATTTTTCACTTTTTACCCATAAATTTCACCATCTTCTTTGGTCAAGTTTTCCCACGGTGTGTTATTGTCAACCTTTCCTAAGACGGCAGAGTTATTTTTACACCCTTAAATGCCCTTTTTAATCCATTTTCTTAAACATTACAACGATATACGACCTCGGTGGAGAAGAAAGTACCACGTGGGCCCAACCCCGTCGGTCTATCCATCCATAGATAACTTTTTGAGTCTGAGCCATTTATGGAGAATAAAAGAGCCGCGGTGGATGAATTAAGAAGACGATACTCTATTTTCGGGATTTATGTGATGAGAAACCAGACTATCTGAGTATTGAGTTTCATAAGATTGAGCCAATGAAAGGGTTAATTACGGAGGCGTTAAAGGCGGCAATAAAAAAGGCAATTCCCGAAGCGGAATTTACGACTTATGAGGGCATCGTAATCACATGTCGGCCACGAGATATGATCGCATCAATCACCATAGTAATTGACTGCGGGGTTCATTCAAGATGCTGCTCCAAATGGGGCATTATGACCATCCCTTCCCAGTTAATATTTTTGGCGCTTAGGAGAGGAAACAGGTGAGAATGAAAGTCTGAGGTGTAATATACATAAAAACAAAATTGTGAAGGCGTTACTGCCTTCGGAGACGTGATCACCCAGAGTAGGATCAAAGTAGGCCCCGCATTTATTAGATTTTTCGAACAATATTACAGCAATGTCGGCGCTGATTATTACATATTAACCGCAAGGATTATCTTTTCGTTACATTTTAACTAGTTGCAAGTTTTCGTTAGTTTATAACAAATGCAGTAAAGGGACGCGCAATGACAGTTGCCTTATACAATATTTTTGAAGAATAGTAATGCAGAGGAACTTCAGGGGATAAATGATTCAGGTTTGAAAGAGTATTGAGGTAGTAGAAGTAGTAATAGTATTCTCTTAAATAATTTATTTTAAATGAAAGTCATAAACTTGCATAGAGCATGAAGAAGTTAACCAACTACAGTTTAACTTTATATAAATATGTTGAATCTTTTCGTAGATTATTTCCATTATTATTACATCAATGCAAAATTTCATCCGTACATAATTGTCAACAGAACTATTGTCATCAAATACAGTACAAACTAGTCAAGAGGTTTTATGAGGGACCAAGTGAATACCGTTTTCAGGGGACAGCGTCATAACCGGGCTGTGTAATTGGCTGGTTGCATTATATCATATTTATAGAATGTAGAATGATCGGATTTCATCATAAAGAGAGCGCTTTAGTTACTTAATTTTGGTCATTCCTTTACTCTAAAAAGAAGCAGTTTTACCATACAGACAATGATGGAATAATGACGAATATTTTAACAGCAGTGATGAGAGGGCATCACGGTCTCTCCGAGACCACGCTCAACAGTCCACAAAACTCTCCTTTTCTGGATTTTCCAATATTTTTATTTCTTAAGATTCTGACGAATGAAGACACCGGTCAGTGTCTTTTAATCTACGTTATAAACATAGAAAAAAAGAGGGAAGATCTCACTCTATCTCAGAGCTACTCTATAGGCAGTTTTCTTTTATATCTTTTAGCTTGTACTATAGTAAGTAGGTTTGCGCAGGTTTTTCACATCCCCTTCTTTGCGGATGTTTTCCAGCAGTGGATCTTTTTTCCTAAGATATCACCTTAGGTTTTTTTTGGATCCACTCCTTCTTAAGTTTTCCCCTCTATTTCTATCCACCTACACATAACATTTTATGTATATAATTTCATTGACGAAAGGTTAGATGGAAGAAGAGACTTATCAGTCTCAATCTCGCCTTAATAAAGACCTTATAAGTTAGTATCGGCTCGGACGGTGAGATATAGATTGCTCTAATGCGCGATTTCTTCATTTTATTCTCACAATATTACTCATTCAAAAGAAGAGACTAACAAGGAACCCTTTTAGAAACAAATAGAGGAGAGAGAACGGCGACACATTTTTTGGCCTGTCTTTATTTAAGGCGAACAATTGGCTACAGCGGGTTGCTTGGCATCTGGGGATGGGAAAAATCCGCGCTTTAAGCGGGTATCAGATCATCTTAAGCGGTATATATACCATGTGATTCGTGTGAAAAGGACCGGTACCATCAAAAAACCGCGTTTTAAACGGGAGAACGTCTTAAACAGATTTACTGTAGTTATAACGCATTGTTCTAACATGTTATTATTAGTTGAATTATCTCGGCGTTATTCAGAGACTGAATCAGTAGTCATCAGCCAGAAAGCTGGTTGGACCCACGGTCGCAACAGGAGATCGTACACTGGGAGTTGTAAAAAAAATTACTTGTACAACCTTAAGAAAAGGTCCGGACTCTGGAATGTTTTGTATCACTTTAGAAATTCTGTCTTGCTACCATGATGAATGATAAATGAAATATTTTCATAAGTCTTTTGGTACAGGATAAAAAAGTGTTATTCTCATCTACCTTCGTCTTTGTATTTCTTTACTGTGATGATGAGAAAGATACTGTGGGATGAGAGAATTGAAAAAAATGCAGTGCAGGCTTTAGATAAGAGAGTCATCCTGAGACACGGTAAAGCGATCTCTCTCACATTGGCTTAGGAAAGGAAGAGTTGATTATAATTAAGCAACGCTACATCATTTGAAACAGAAAATTGTCGTTTTTTACTTTATTCATTCTCTTATGTAAAAAATTGGGACACTTCTAGAGTTAAGAGACTTTGTAGCAACATTTCAGGATACATTTAAACAAATTTCCAAAATTAAATTGATATTCCTGATCCAAATAATCTATTTAAGCCGGACATGTACCAAATAAGGCGTGGGTGAAAAGATATTTTCTTCCAAGAACAGTTTTAAGTTATCGATTTTATTTTTCGAATGTGAATATGTTAAATAAAAAGTTGTAGAAATTCATTCCGGCTATCTTCTAGCCAACCCTCGTATGTGTAATCGACGAAACGTTCCTGAATTCGACTTAAAAATCCATTCCCACCCAAGCTTAGAATAGTCAACATATTCAACCGTGATTAATTTCAAGAAGCGGGAGATCGGAACGGAACAAAACCCCGATAAACTCATCTCCTTACTCCGCTCATCAACAAAACCAAACAGAATTTCCAATTCCGCGCGTGATTAACGATGGTGGAGAAGGCAGCACAAAGGGACGGCGATGCAGACGGCCAAACGAGACACCGCCGAATGCTTCCACAATAACCTTCACCTTTTTTCCCTCCGCCAGACCTACCCCAAAACCTCCGGGGAGAGCTAATAACGATGACGTTGACTCCTATCCAGGGAGCGTGGTTTTTATACTCATACGTGAAAAGGAGTTGTGTTGAGGAGAGCTTTATTGCCTGTCTGAGGCGCGCGGTGGGAGGGAAGAGTTTGAGAAATCGACGATGAGGCCGTCGGTCCTTCCAAAAGAATTCCGTTGCCCTCGGGGCCGAAGCGGAGGAGCAAATGGGGCGAAGATTGGAGAGAGGAACTAAATGAAGATCGGTTTCCCCCGGGGAAAAAGTTGGAATTCCGGGGAATGTAATGTATCCTTAAGTGACCGTCCTCGACTGTTTCACGCAACCGGCGTTCCTGAGGGCAATTTTGCACCGCTGTCTCGTCACAATTGTATCAACTCACACTATCTCCCATTGGCTAGGGATTTTACCGAGCATTCCTTGAGTTAACCCTTATACCAAGCCATTCAGGTGTGTTCCAGCGAGTATTTTCCCATGGAACCAATTTCAATGTGACACATGACTTTCCATTACATCTTTTGGCTTGTAATATCTATCGCTATCATCTATCTATCGATATACTACTACTATGCAAGGTTGTGCAGATTTTTCACACCCCCCTTCTTTGTGGGTGATTTCCTGCCGTGGATCTTTTTTTTTAAGATAATACCTTAGGTATTTTTTTACTTCCGCTCCTGCTAAAGCTTATCCACTACATTTCTATTTAAACCTACATTACTTACGTCTTTGTTAATATAATTGACAACATAGTAGATGGAAAAAGAGACTTTTTAGTCTCAATCTCGCCTTAATAAAGACCTTTAACACCTTAATTACCTTTCCCTATCTCATACAATCCCTAAAGGATACCTTGGTATTCTACCACTACATATGTACCTTTCAGTGTGTGGCAGGGGATGCATGCACCATGACTCCACTTTCGTAATCAATAACTTTCACGTAAAATTTTCGGAAAAAATGAAATAATGAATCGATTAGTTTTAGCACCTATTTCTCTGATTTTTCTCGCAGTGTCAGATCGACCTATGTAACAAGGAGGGCACATAATATCAGCTACATCATCTACAAACGTACACTCTCTGAATTTATTAAGTAACATATGTCTTTCATTGAACTTTTTTTTCTAGAAAGTCATATCCTGTATTATATGTATTCGAGCAACACCTACCGATTATTTATTGCAACTCTTTACAAGATGTATTGTCTTTCCTTGTACCTTTTCCGCGAATACATTTTCAGCAGGATCCCATACACGGCATGCATTTTCAAGGTGTGGCCCAACTAGCGCAATATTCTATGTATCTCATTGAGGTTTCAACATATATTCAAGAAAGAAGAATTAAAAAAGATAATAACATCGTTTCTTTATCATTCATCAGGTAGTGAAGTGAGTGAGAGTGAATGGGGATCTCTCACGGCGATTAAATTACAAGCTTCGAGGGTTGAGCATTAGTACCACCATAAAATGTGATTCACATCGTGGAAGGGCTGTTATATATGAAACACCTGATACAACTGTCTTACAGAGGAAAGGATCCCGTAATAAAACCAAGGATACAAATAATGAGTAATCATAGCAAGTACTATCAACAAAGAAGGTTCTCTTGCTCCATTGATTACAAAATTACCTATTCTACCAATTAGCTGCTTAAAGTATAGGGTATCCATAAGAGTGAAAAAAGTATTCAAATTTTTGGTCAATATCATGTGAATCAAAAGATGAAAAAATGCACCACAGATTCAAAACCTGAAGAGACACAGTAAATCAAAATTAAAAGAGGAAAGAGAAATTTTCAAGGTGACTCGCCCAGTTTCCAGTCGTCCCACCGATTCTCTTTCTAAATCACTTAATAGCCGAATATACGGCATCAGGACATTCATTCTCACAGAATTGTCTCACTCTTACGTGATTTTTCTGCCTACTTATACCTTCTGTGTAATATCATTAATATTTTGTTGCATTATTTCATTATATATGCACCTTGTGCTGGAAGAGACATCGGAGTTGCAGCGAATCCCGTGTAATCTCCACTATCAATGGAACCAGTATACGGAGAAAGCCTTCGCATCATGATATTATACGTATAATTATCTATTATTTCATTATCAATATATAACAAAGCACAAGAGGCGGAGAAAATATTTCCATAGGAAACAAAAACTGATATCTTCATCTGTAATGCCATTTGGCATTAAAAAAATAGTAAACTGACATCTGAGAAAAGATATTGTTAGAATTTGTTGGCAGAGAATATCTCCACATGCAATAACTTTCAGAACAATAATGATCGAGGGCAATCGAAATAAATTAGAAGTAGCTATTCCATTTGCTCTGAACATCAAAATTATATTCCTCGTCGAATCCTAGTCCAGACTGTAAATAATGTTTTTGAGCAATGAATGCTTCGCAATAGCTCAATTTTGTTTCTAGCTTATTGGGGGTCAGTTTCTAGAATGTTGCGCAACACAAATTCTCGTGTTAATCTGTTCTTATACTAGTTTAGAACGTGGAGCCAGAAAAATAATGAAAGAAATTGTGTATTTGCATTCTGCTGCTTTGTTGCGGGGTGCCATAGGTCTCGATAATAAAATATAGAAATATGAAGAGCGATAAATTGGAAGAAATAGGAAAATCATTTGGAAATGTACTCCCTTAAGACGAAGTTTCGACGGGAACATAAAAAAAACTTATGAATCATAGGAAACGTGGCAGTTCACCGAAGAAGTGCGATTATCCGCACCAAGTCCTGCAATAACTTCAATGGAAATAGCCACTAGAGAAACAATGTTTACAGATAGTTCCGAAACAATGTTTCTGACTGTTTATAAACAGTCGCGAAACAATTCATTAAATAATGTTTACAGTGTGGACTAACCTTTAGATTACCAAGGAAACAAAACTTCAACGATATCAACAAACGCAAAAGTGTAGAATCGCCGTAAAAGAAACCACAGCCGACTTTTTGTTTGGTTTCGGAACAGTCGTATTGATTTAAGTCGCTCTCCGCTGGAATTCACCGACCCCTTTCACACTTTCAAATAGAGGCATTCTCAGACCTCTGAGGAGGCCCGTTGTCAATCATTCTCAAAGAAACCGGATTGTATAACACGGGATTTGATCGCCCGTGATGGAGCCGTAAATTGCCGCAGCTTAAAATCCGTGAAAATACGAGGAATGGGACTGAAAAAAGTCCACCGCTGACATGGGAGAGAAAGAATTACGGGTCCGCCAAAAAACATAACTCAAACATTCGCCGCCAGAGGGGTCTTAAGCGCTGTATAAGTGGCAGAATAAGCGGTCGTAGATCTGAGAATAAGGGAAAAAAGGAGTGTAGAAGAGGAATGGGATGAGGACAATGGAAGAGACGCATAAACTTGGGGAAAGAAACAAGTCGGAGACACTTTCCCACGGACGCTGGCTAGAAAACATCTTCCGAGAGAACAGGTGGGTGTAACAGTCTAGAAGATGGGGAAGGACCATAAAAGGCTAAGTGGAGTACAACGATGATTACCACAAAGGAGAAATAGATGGGTTATATCTACATACCCTATTTAATCATCAATTCCTTACTATCCAACATTTTACAATCCGTTAACAATTCTTATATTCACATTTTTTAATAATTCATTTTTCAAATTATTAATTCTATAACACATTATGATGTAGAAAGAAAAGAAATTGGAACTAGGCTGTTAATGAATAAGAAGTTGAAAAATTCTCCCTAAGCCGACTACGTCAATGAAGCGTCGAGAATCTTCCTCGAATAGAGAAAGAACCGGCAGATTACTGACCTTCTAAGAATCACCCAATGCGCATTTCGGCGACTATGCCGCCATCCTCAGGGAGCAAATTACCCCCTGAGGATGGTAAATGCTTATATACATGATGGTGTGCTGAAAGAACGAGCTGCACACAATACCACACGTATTTATGAATGAAATATTTTCATAAGTATTTTGCTACGGGATAAAGGAACATCTCTTACAAGGAATGGGTAATGGGTGGTTTTGCACGTAAGGACGTGATTTCCGGTCGGGAATCGGGAGCCCCGGGTTCGATTCCCGGTCCCGTCGGACTTTTTTCAAGTCTATTCTTCCTTGGGATTTTTCCTGGGTGCACGCCCTTACGTGCAAAACCACCCATTACCCATTCCTTGTTATTAAACCTTAGGGGGGTATTCCTAATATCACTTTGTGTGGCCGGTGCTTCAATGAAGCCATGACTGCGAACGATGCCGCAACGCGGACGAAACCGCAACGTCCTTGCCCACAAAGTGTCTCGAATGGCTTGAGAGAATGTTCTGGCGAGATAGCTCAACGGACAGGGCACCCAATCGGCAATCGGGAGACCCGGGTTCGATTCCCGGTCCCGTCGGACTTTTTTCAAGTATATTCTTCCTTGGGAGCATCTCTTACGTTTCATTTACTTACGACTCATCGTCACCTTATTAAGATCTGTGGTAATATGAAAGCTGCTGAGAACGCTGTAAACGCTGAATAATGAAATGTATCCTTATCGTATGCAATGAAATGTATTATTCATAGGATCATATATTATGCGCTGCATTAATGTCTGATTTTTTCCTTTTATTGCATTCTGGTTTGAGGGTAAAAGTAAGGGTATACCATCACTCTCATCATTTGATATAGTAAACCTTATTCCCTGTTCGAAGTGCTTAGAAGCTGATACAGGGCATGGGAATACAATAAGACTGGACTAATGACGTTATGTGACATATAGATATCCAGTATAGCGGTGAAACAATTTAAATTCTGAAAATCGTCAAGTGCTGATGGTCAACGGATTAGCGTCAAAGCATACTAATGAAATGAGTCTTCGGACGATTTTAATCAAGGCCTGGATTTAGAAACATACCTAGGGGATGGAGCAGTATTCAAAAGGAGGGAGTCGATTAGTTTTCTTATGAACTCCTCTCCAACTAACTTGTAAAATACTATTTTGTCGTGCTAAACGCAGTGGATGTAAACTGATCGTGGATAATGAGCAAGAACAATTTGCAATTATTTCACAAATTATTTATTATAAACAATAAAAGATGATGGAGATCAATCTCCGAAACTAGTCGTGTGTGTTTTACTGTCTTTTATTCTTTATAAAAAAAATAATTTGTCGAAAAAGTACAAATTGTTCTTGCTCATTATGGAATATTTCCACAAGACAACGCCTGAGACTGTGAATTTTGATCGTGGATAACTTCACAACCTGATTTCAAGTTCCTAGTTAGAACCTGGGAAAATTGATAGTACTACTAAATCATCAAGAAGGGATGGGGAAATCATCCCCTCCATCGATGAGGGATTACCTCAGTCGGATTCATCAATGCTTATATTATTTGTAATCAATATGAATCAAATATTATCCTGTTCGATAGAATAATGCTCGAAGTAATATCTATTACTTCAAAAAACTGAGGAACTTTTCGTGCAGTAAAACATACTGTTTTACGGCGTAGATGAATTCATCAACGAAAAATTTTTAAATGTATAACTAGGTTTGTGAGTATTTGCTTCTGTAAATTTCCTGAATGGGCGTTTGAATAGGTTCATTACAATATAATGTCTGTCAAATTATTTCTTCATACATGACTGTATCATACTGTAAAATTCATAAATTTGATTTTAATTGTCGATTTGAATTGTCCTAGAATTGTGTGTTTGTTTTTATCCGACGATAAAATAATAATAAAATAATCATTATTATTCCCCAGATAAAACTGTTCTCTAATTTGCTACTAAGATTACTTATATCACTTGAAAATACAATACCACAATAAAGTCAACTTTACTCAAGAAGTACTTTTTCGAGTTTTTGAATTCTTGCCTGCCTGAATCCGAATGAGGACGCTTCCTCAACTCCTACGTGCATATACAAGAGACTTCTTCGAATGATGAAGCAGACGACACTTTGGGGTAACATTGGGGGGAAAACAGTGTCGCATTGCAATCTGAAAGAAAGATGAATGACGAAAGGGAAGAGATTTCGGGAGGATTTCCAAAGAAAGTTTACGGAAATCGATCTGAAACTCATGAAGAAACGTTTGGCACCAAAAGAATGTGGGCAAAACGAACAAGATGCAGTCAAAAAACATCCGTGCACAGTGCAAAAGAAATTTCTATTAACTTTGTTAATATATCCTATATTTAGGAATTACGGAGATCATCAAGCATTATTAGATAATTTCTATTTCCAAGCAATGGGCGACCAAGAATTTGAGTGATTTGCTATTTCCACAAGGTAATTTTATCGAAGTTGAAAGTATTTTAACAAATACGAGTCGATTTACTTTAATAATTCTAGCAAATAAGGAGAAGTAAAAGTATGTTTTCCATTAAAAGGATTTTAAGAACAACAGCTGCAAAAATGCTACGTTATATAGAATTGCGTTACTTAAAGAACCTTTGTAAAAAAAAAATTAATCCGTACAAGGCTTCAGAAGACCTTCGCAAGCAAGAAATGGAATATTTATCAAAAGCTAGCAATACATCAAATTACTGATGGTAATCTACTTAAGATAACTTTTATTATAAGTAAGTTTTGCTTTGCCTGGCATTCAGCATGATTGTTATCGTTCCTGAATTCACCCAGTTCAAGTACAGAGAACAATAAACATAATAAAAAGCAGCTGTGTTAAAAATCATTCGATTAGGTCGCATTAGCAAGTGAGTGTTCGGTAGGAAAAACAATGGGGAAAACGAAAATACTCGTAACTGAGTGAATATAGCCAACATTGAAGGATGGCTGGGGACCAATGTCATCACTCAACTTGGATAAGTCTTATAATAGTACATCCATGAACGAGATCGAGATAAAGGTATGTGAAGGATACCGTTTTTTTCCATCATGTATTCTGAGATAAAGGAATCAGAAAAATATTAAAGCGAAGTAGGAAAAAAGGCTAAATTTCATTCAACAGAAAAGATTAAATTTTTCAAAGGAGAGAAATGAATCCAAGTCAGAAAATACCAAGAAGCGAGGGGAGTATGAAAAACCTGAGAAAAAATACATGGCGTACCAAAAATAAGTACCTCTTTTGATGAAGAAAGAC
The DNA here is from genome assembly GCA_036926295.1 of Pachydiplax longipennis. NCBI lineage: Eukaryota > Metazoa > Arthropoda > Insecta > Odonata > Libellulidae > Pachydiplax > Pachydiplax longipennis. Next base: position 28,185,907 of record JAVFKF010000019.1, read on the forward strand.
ACATTTCTATTCATATCTAAAATATGCTAATATTGTTTTATATTTTATTATGGTGTATAGGAATATACTGAATGGAATAAGAGAAGATTTCAAATTCAATTAAAAATTTAATATACACGAATCTTGAGACAGAGCGATTTGTAAACTTGTTAATAAATTTAATGTAACTGAATCCGACGACTGAAACATGACGACTCGCCCACTGCCTTGGATACGTATAGAAACACATGTTAAGAGACGCAAAGCCGTCGATTATGAACCACTTTAGGCGTTGAATTCCTGTAAAACGGGAGCTCTCAAGCAGCAACTTGTTGACGCCATTTCCATTCGCTGCACATCCAGTTATCCATTGTTTTCTCAATGGCAATAGAGGCCTCTGCAGATTCTTTACGCACTACCGAAATGTAGGATGTGATATGGTAGGAATAACTTCTTTTTTATTTAAATCACAGAAAGTGATTATAATATGAGTGATTATATATGAGGACATTACAAACTGAAATATGGATTTTTATCCAAACTATATGACAGACCAAGCTCTCTATAAACTTAATAGATACTACTACTATAAGGAAACGAAATAGTGCCCTATCATAGGAGGATCCGGGCCCCTTGTCTAGGAACTTGCGGTTTGGTCCGGGAAATTTTTTCAAATACTTCCATTATATCTCTTGAAAATATATTTTCCTAAGCACAGTACACCTGAGTAAAGTTAAAATATAAGATGACTTATGGGCTGAAGTAATAACTGATGAATGTTCCTTATTTATTCTTTTATTGAGCAATTTTTCACTTTTAAACACCAGACCCACTTTTCTTCGAATTATCTCTTTAAGAGTATCCCTTACTCTAATCCCTTCTCATGTACTTTCTTTGTGTGTTTACCTATCGACTTAATGTATTTTATTCACTCACATCTCAAAAGGCTTCAGACTAGTTACCCAATCATATTCGTATCTCCCTTTTTACGGTCCGCATGTTACACCTGTACTGTCAAACTATGCAACATTAGAACATTACGCTTCTCCTGATCACTTGTATGTTCTCTATCCTCAGCTTCCTATGGTTCACGGAAGTTTCCCAAAGCGTAACCTTTGAACTTTACCCACATTCTCATTAAAGGAATTCCATAACTGAAAAAATAGATTTTTAAGAGACTATGAGTTTTCCATTAAAAATTTATAACGATATATTATAAACAAGTGACCTATTGGCTTTTATAGCATGTTGATTCATGCTAACTTCTTCTAAACCCCATTTCAGATGGTTAGAATGAGGAAACTTCTTCACAGTGCAACTATCAGAGAGATATACTTGAACATTGGCAAGAGGTCGAAAAGAAAAATATGGAAATTATAGAGCGATTCAATTTACATAACTATTACGCAATAAAAAACCAAACAATTACTAAAGAAGCGTTTGATAAATGTAACGTTAATGATGTAATTGAACGAATGAAATGGCGAATAGATAATAATTGTAGCAAGTGATGTAACATAACAATATTGAACTCCAAGACTACTGGAAAGTCTAATTTAGATCCATCTAACGCTTCGAATAATTACGAATCACATTTATGTATCGTTCAACAGATAATAATAAAGTTATAAATTAATACTGCGAGATTTTGCTACCCTATGGCAACCACACAGTTGAGGTGGCACAGTTTCCAGTCTCATTCATGGATCCTCCATCTCCAGTAGAGATGAATGTACTTCCTGAAGTGTACGTCTTTATCTCAAAGAAGCTTCGTTCATACATATGGAGTCTGAATTATTTCAATTTCGTAGAAAATGGTGTGAATTTCCAATAAAGGTATAAATCTCTTCTTAAAAAAGTAAATGGGTGGTTCTAGGGGACATAGAACTTATGTTTGGTGGAAGGCATTAAATTTCTACTCAAAAGAGGTAAAAAGCGTAAATATTTTGTTGTGGATAAAATGGTCTGAAAGGTCATTAGACCATATCATATTATAGAGAAAGAAGAAAAGTTAAAATCAAAAGCAGAAGATACTCTAAGTGCACGCATAGTTGCATGCATTGTGGAAATAAACGACCTAGAAATATAAAATAAAGAGGACGATGTAGCACGTTTTCTACAAATCAATCACGCACGAATTGTTTTTAAAAATGATCTCAGGTTAATAAAGAGTAAATATAATAGAGGTTAAGAATGTTAACATGTCGATAATACTACACATACGCGATAATTAATACAATATAGTCACTATATTAGTGATAATGTAATGTCAGCTGTAGCACTCATCATTTAACGTAATCGTTTAAGTAAGCAAATTATATACCAGCTCATTCAGGTACAAAGGAGATATAAGGAATGGAAAGGGGGTAGATTAAAGACAAGATGCATGATAATTATGACGATAAGAAGAACTGTATTACATTTTACATTTCATTATAATTGTATTTGTATTTATATTTCACAATAATATGTACGCAACTGTAGAGTCATTAGCCCAAATGCTAGTTGGATCCTATTCCCCTTTACCCCTTATATTAAAAACTCCTTATCCGCTTAAATATACATACATTGGTCAAAATTCCTTACCCGTCTTTAAATTCCCTCATTTCTATATATACCATTGTTTGAAGATGATCTTAATGATCGAAACCGATCGTGAAAATAAAATCAGTGCAAAATTCAAGAATTGTTCCAGGTTTTTGTGACGACGTTCCACAAAGTTCAGCCTCAACACCTCGATTTTATGATAAAATTTGAATAAATATTAATTTATAATAATTCTCTAATCGAAAAGTCAAATTAAAAATACTCAATTCATCAGGTAAGAGGAAAGGAATAATAGTACATCGTGATTATGCTCTGCGATCAATGAATGGACTAACCAACCGCTGAAACCGGTCTCGTGCGATCAAGGCGGGAAAAGTACTTCTTCATTCCATTTCCACGTGAATTATGTATGTCATTCATTCCTTCGCAAGCTTTGGGGTATCGAATCATCACTGAATTTGCTTATGGGTGTGTTGATATCGTGACAAACTCAAAGACGGTGGTGTTGCAGCGGACAACTGGTGGCGGGACTCCAGTTGCCGCCACTGTGGTGAAGCGTCCCAGAGGAAGAGGAAAAGGTGCTTAAACCGCAGTCATCGAAAGCTGGTGGGGGAGTCGGAGAAGGGGGTGGATGCCTCCTTTACCTGCTTTCAGTGAGAGTTTCGGAGGGGAAGAATGGATGAAATGGGTCATCGGTATAAAGGCCTTTCCCACTCCATCCTCACGGACTATTCCTCTACGTGCGTTTAAGGAAAGCGGACCTCTAAAGAGTGTCCATAGTGCACTGTGACTTGTGTCCCCTCCGAGTGCCGTGAGAGACTCTGTGTTCGATCCCGGGGCGATGTACTTTTCCTAGGACTGATTGTCTGCAAAACAACTCTTCGGGATGGCGCTCAAGGTGAGCTTTTGCCGCTTCGGAAGGTGTTATTATTTCCGTCCGTGACGTGTGTGCCGCTTTCGTGCATGACTTGCCCCGACGTATGTGCAAATGGAAACGGTGTTTGGCTGCGTGAATATTGGTGAAGATCTCGGTGGATGGATTCGGCGTTTATGATTAGGCGTCGTAAGATTAAATCGTGATTCTATCGTCGATAGGTGCGGCGGAAAAGTTTGTTAGCCGGACTGAGTTTTGTGTATACGTGCGGTGTGTTAGAAGCTACTGTCGAAGTTGCATTATGTACGTGAAAGAGTGAACGTTTTTCTGAGAGTTTCCACGATAAATTGGTAAGCGTTTACCAAGATGCTTCTCAGTTCAGGAATTCGTGGAAAGATCGAAACTCAGGTAGAATTAGCACCAGAAATGATACGATACCGGAAGCTATTGCAGGATTCGGGCGTCCACGGTGTGCCGATCAGATACAGCAAGGTGTTAAGCAGGTGCAACGCGCAGTCGCTTCAAAAATTCATTTTTTCCCGCGAACGAAAGGTGACAGTTACCGTAACCAGGGAAATAGAGTGAGCGAAGCACGCGCCCTTCACGACACGCCAAAAGGCCGCTGTAAGGATGCATTTTTAAATGTAGATACTATTGAAGGATAGACTATGCAAACAGTTCTTAATACATAATCAGATACGTCGTAAATACTTGTTTTTTCCTTGCGATACTTGTAAAGCAAAATAACTCATAAAATTAATAATAGCTACGCTTTTTCTTTCGGTTAGTTGACTGGAAGATTTGAATAGTCATTATAATACCCGCCTTTAATGTTCCAGATTTCGTAACATAATTATAGTTCTCCTAGGTCACGATGGTCAATGCCAATATTTGTTCCTCTGATATAGAATACATACCAATTTGTAATGCGAAGGGTATTAATTGGAATGAGTATTAGATATATTATAAGCAAGAAATATATCGCCGAAATTAGTTTATGCACTAGTGAGGTTAGAACATTTTGCGAAAATTCTCCAACCTTTACGTCTAGATTAATCAATCCTAGGAGAGTATTAACAATCGTTAAGGTGATTCCGGTAGATTAACATTGATTTTCAATTAATCGAATCTCAAAATGTACATTCACAAGTAGTAAAATAATAATAGCTCTGTGATTACGAGATGTATTCATAACATATACGAATGCACTGAAACTGAAACAATTCAAAAGTAAAAGTTAATATATCAATACGACATTATGTAAATATTTTTCAAACATCAATCGTTGGAAAGTAAATTAGATATTTCGTTCATAGATAATCGGTCATTGCATTTCGGCGAAATAAAGAAATGTAACGTATTATAATGTATATTAGTAGTAATAGAGACTGCTATAGTTCATAGGAAGATTTTTTTCACTGAAATTGTAGTATGAAAGGCCAACTTATATTTTAATATGTATATCGTATTATGCATAACTTCTTCATTAACAGTCGTCTCTAACACACTGAAGATTAAAAGAAACGAACAAAATTTGACTTGCAAAAGATGTTTAAATTAAACACAAGGTGTGAAATTTAACTCAAGTTTCTATCATCTCCCAAGGGAGTATTGACTCTTTCGTGTTCACAGTTTCCATTTGCACACATTTCGCTGGGCCATCTCTCTACATAATAAGACGAGAAATTTCGTATGGGAAGTGTTACTGCTCCACTTCAAAGGGAAGGTTGATATATCAGTAGCGATTCACTCTTAGATCTTTCCTTATATTAAACGTGAATTACCAAAAGAGTATGCTGTCCTTTACACTACCTCGCTCCGATAGTTTTTAGAGACATTAACGATCGTATAAGATAGTTATCTTTTTTCAAGGTCCTGCAACAATAGTATTTAAGCAATAGCAAAAGGACTAATAGAAGTAAAAATATGATTCTATACGTAGTATTGTGGTTGCAATGATTCCGAAATGAATTCTAAGAGCAACACTTAAAGACGACCAAAGTCTTCTGCAGAGACAGGGGTGGGGAGCCAATATTCACCGGAAGACTGCATGTATACATATGCATGACACAAATCGTAAGGCCAGACTCGAGTGAAATATTGCATATATTAAAATAACTTACCATGCTAATTGTGTGGAAGAAAACGAACTTAATGTATAAGTAAACCATAAGAGAAAATTTTCCATTTTATTTTCACTTGATGCAGTAAACTAGACCGAGAAACCAAATATTTTAAATTTCTGGGTTTGGAAAGGAAACGGAGTTCGTTTCCAAAACGTTTGAAGCCTAAAATTAAATTGGTAAAATGTACAAGGTCACCTTTGGGTTAAGAATATTCATTTTTTAAATATCCTATCTATAAACAACTACAAATAGCAACATTTGTCGTCAAGACGACGGTGAGTATAGGGACTGAATTTGGTGACATTACGGAAAATTTTATGAATCGTATACTCACTAATTCAAAAAATAATTTTAGATGCATTGTCTCCCCAGTTCTATCCACATCGATATCATCCAGCCATTAATTTTAATCATATTTTTTAAATAATCATCTGCAATTTCATTGTTTATAGTTCTTTAATTACAATGGTTTGATTACTTATCCAACTGTCGAGGTTCAATTAGTGTTTGTATTCTTACCAATCTCATCACAAAGGAAAATACGGCTGTGAGGGATTAAGATGGATGACTTTTTTAATAGCATTTATTTAAGGAGTGACACTTTTCAAATGTTACCTCATCAGCCACAAGTTTGGCCGGACCCCCTCCACTATGAGCAACCAAATGCTTTGCAGAGGGAATGAGGCTTACTAATTAAGATGAGGAGTGGGGTAGTTAGCCCTCGCTTTTCTTTTTCTTCCATTAAAAAACACAAAATAACAACCCTTAAATTTAGTTTAAGAATATGATCCTTTGATTTATAAGGATCATTAATAATTAATTGAAACAATTTTCCGTTCAAAAGCTCGAATTTCGTGGGTCAAAATTCTGCTTCAGAAAGAGATTTTGATCAAAAGTGAATTTCGATTTATGATCCCACCAAATCCAGGTAGCTTAGAAACGTGGGAAAAAAAGAGTTATCAGTGAGGATTATTTCAAGTTACGATATATCTCCATGGTGATGATTTTTATATCTACTCCCTTTGTTTAATTACTATTTAAGGCTGGTTAGGCATGAGGTCGAGCGACTAGGGAAACCATACACAGAATCAGAAAGTCTCACCGAGAACTATGATCCAATTTCGCTTCATCAATTACCATTTTAATAATAGAAATCACCTTTTCTTCATAAGTAGCGCACGTTCATTACTTCATTCACAATTCTCGGCAATCTTCCCCAGCATTCGTGTTTTCAATTAATGGTTACCCCGTCCTTTACATGGTGATTTTTATTATCTTTAATTGGGAGGAAAAATTCAGGCGAAGAAAAACCTGAAGTGAGGTTCGAAATTTATGCTTTTCCTTCGCAAATTCACGTGCTATTTAGCAAAGAGAAGGCGATTTCGTAAAAATTTTCTAAAGAGTAAGAGAAAAATAAATTGAAACCAAACGAGAGAATCTTTTTATCGTTTCATACGACGTAAAGAATGATTTCCGCCCAAAAATTTCTATTCCAACTTCCTTTCGAAGGAAGAAAAATTCGTAGTCATCATCCCAATTTCTTCTCATCTTTTTCATTCATTATTTTATGCTGGATCATTCTTCCTTCAGAGCGGCGTGTTTAACGAAGAGCATTTATATCTCAGCTATAATCTTTTCTAGTACATACATATTTATGTACTCGATCACTAGGTTGTTTTCCTAAAGTAGTGATGGATGTACGTTATAGCTCTCTTTTGAAGAACACTTAAAGTCATATATTATAAAGATGAAATTCGTCGCCTTAGGCGGATAAGATATTGGTAGCGCTGGATGACTCAATGCAGACCGTAAAGTATTCAGCCCAAAGGCTAGTTTGAGTCTCTATCATTTGAGAATAAAACCTTGAGGGAGGGAATGAGGCATACCAGGAGAGATGAGGTAGTCCTCAATCAGCCACAAACCCTTAAACGGGAAAAATCTACTTAGTACAACACAATGGCGCAATGAATGACTTTTCAGTTAGAGGGACAGTACTTAAACCCCTACTCAGCATTACTCGTTCGTCCGTATCTTTCAAATCATCACAATCTAAAAAATACGGAGAAAAAGTAAATTTAGGATACATTCTCCTTCATCTTCAACAAAAAGATAGAACAATGTTCCGGTCATTAGGTATAAAGCTCATGGTTCTAAAGGGTACATGCATGTACCATTGCTCCACATTAGCTTTCAGGGTACATATGAAGATACACACGGAGAATAATGCATAATTTGATACAATTAGTAATAATTTATTTAGCCGCATTTAGTTTTAACTCGCTCATTTTGTCGTTAAAGTTTCCTCTATTTAAAGGGTTCATAACCAGAGGTTAGGGTGATCTTATCAGACCTCTCTTGGTAGTTTGATCACTATAAATTAATTCCGAATGCTTCCAGTTTAATTAATGAGTAAACTCGCCTTCCCTGGTAAGCCAAAAGTTATGACAGCTACGGGTGAGGATTATATCAGTCTTTGGGCTTTAGATACCAGAGATACTGGATAACCAAGTAGGTAGCGCGCTAGCTTTTGCTGATAGTGGTCTTGGGTTCGATTCCCAGAAGAGGGGGGCCCTCTGCGAGTTCACCTCAGCTGTTCAATTTAGTAAAAATTTAGTGAAATAAAGACTTCAAAAACCGATTACACGTAGAGATTAAAGCTTACACCTGTAGCCTATCGATGTTTAAATTCATGGATGTTTAAAACCCGATTTGGTATGAAAGAGTTCTGCATCTTCCACAATACACCGACGCACGCGCCTTAGACAAGTGCCGCGTTACCCCCTCTTCAATTCGGCAAGAGTTCAAAGTATACATGAAAACATTCATTTCATTTTCCAAAGGAACTTTGCCGACAACTTCGAGACAAGAATAAAGAAACACATCTCGACAAAGACGGGCTTTCCATGGGATGGTTAAAGTTGGACCGGTTCGAGAGTCATTTTCCATGAATTTCAATACAGGAATTTCATTTACAGGATCGCATCCCCATCTCCATCGTTTCCTTTCTCTTTAAAGGCGTATAAAATCTGACTCACAATTAATTCTTAGAGACCGAGCTTTCTTTCTGAGGGAGGAATAAGAAGCGATTTCACTCGATTCTAAAGTACAGATGATTCCAATTGAGGAAAACGGTAGCGAAGGGGATCTGTGGTTGGGAGCGTTGTATAGACCGCCGACCGCTCGTCTTCCTTTAAGGAAGCCGAAAAGGAAAGTGGGAATTCGTTCCGGTGTTTGAGGGAAGGTCCGGTTGATGCGCTATTCATTGACGCTCATCCGAGAAACGCATGAAAAAGACGTGGAGATAAAAATGAGGATGAAATGCTCCTAACGATTTATTGTAGTGAAACAGCGGGATGAATCCCTGGACTATAAAGCTATCAAAATATTAAGCAGACAATAAAGCTGTTTATATCAACCTAATGTTTGTCTGTAAAATCATCAGCCGGAAGGTTAGCTGGATTCTTAAGCTATCCACCATGTGCCGGGAAGAGGGAATGAGGCACACTAGGCCTGATGAGGAGTGTGGTAGTTTGCCGCCTCTATACGCTGCAAAGCTTGAATGAATATGCAAGCGTATTGTGAATCACACTTGTCATCCGCGGGAGTATTACATTCACGTGAAATAACATAGTATAACATAACGAGAAATCTTCCAATCTAGATATTTGTCACTGAATCTGGTAACATTTTCCATAATCGAGCAAATATTTACTGTTTTAGGGACATATCGCCCTCAATTTAACATATGATACGTTTGAAATATAAATGTTCAGGCGTTACTTTTTGGAAAGCCATTAGAGTTATAAAGAAGTAAACTTGTCATTTTTCACACTATTTTTTATTAACGATCGGTTTCGCTACCCGGAGTAGCATCTTTTGGTGAAGATCTGGTCAGCAGATACTCTCTTTTAGGCACTCGTTAAACCACTTTTTTCTTATCAATAAATATAGAGCATTTAATTGAATCGAAAAAAGACCTAAAATAAAACTTGGAAATTTTATTCACCTTAGAAATTCTGCTTAGAAATATTCCTAAATTGCCTACGCTCTTAGGCACTGTCCACTTGGATATCCGGAACCCAGGAAAATTGTTTTGGTACTCATTGCTTGAGGCTTCTGTAGCTCTTTCCTATATTATCGAATGTTAAAAATAATTTTATTTCGCATAGATTCACGTTCCCTGAGACGCTTGACTAATTTTACAACAATTGGAAAAATAGGAAGAACGTGTTACATCATAATTACTTAAGTGTCACTAAAACAATATAAAGAAAAGCTCTTTCATCGAAAAAGTCCTGAAATTCAAGTTGGAGATTTGATTCACGTTACAAAATTCTATTTAGAAGCATTGCTAAATATGCTTACGCGCTTATGCGCTGTCCACTTTGCTATCTGGAACCCAGGAAAATTGTTTTGGTATTCATTTCTTGAGGCTTTTGTAGCTCTTTCTTATATTATTGTTATAATTAATCATCATCATAATGGCTCATTAAGAATGATTTTATTTCACATTGATCCGCATTTCCTGAGACGCTTGATTAATTTGCGATTCCGGCTCTGGCGGTGGCTCACCTTCGGGGAGAGGGCTTACACCTCCCCTTAACCCTTTACAAAACCTAAATTAATCTTTAACTGGCAAGTCACATTGTGTCATTTCCATCAGATAGGACTCTTATTTTACGCATCGTTGAGACAGTTTCTTATGTGTCCGACTGGTGTATATACGGGCCTTAGAAGATAAAAAGCATCCGATCCCTGTTTTAGAATAACTTCGGATTATAGAGTTTGCCAAAGCCTAAGCACAAATTTTTTTGTCATTGCCCTAAATTCGACGATTTCTATAAGATAAATAGAACCTTCAAGGAGTAAGAGAAGAAATATTTACATGCGACAGCAATTGAAAAAAATAGGAAGAACGTGTTACATCATTACTTGTGACTACACCAAATTTAAAGAAAAGCTCTTTTATAAGTGCTACAAAATTGAAAATCTACTTATTAAAATAACATTTTGGTTACAATTTTATGCGAATGATCGGGCAGACCCATAAAAAAGATTCAGGTGTGCCACTGGCCTGTAACAGCATTCGGAAAAATAGGAAAAATGTGTTACATTATTTCTGAAAAGTAACTAGATCAAGAATAAAAGAATGTCTCCTTTTATAAGGGCTACAAAATTGAAAATCTACTCATTAAAATAACATTTTGGTTACAATTTTATGCGAAAGATCGGGCGGATAGACCCCCATAAAAAATTTGGGTGTGCCGCTGAGCCCTGGTGCCGGGAAAGACAACACTTTAGAAAGCACTTCAATAGGGAATCAATGCTCTTAAAAGTATGACGACCCCTCAATCGAATGAACGCAAACCGACATTCGTATGTTTTGAGTGAAGCACATGGCGACCTACTTCCGCGAGAGAAAAGCCTTGACGGAATTTTCATTGCCGAGGCAATGCGCCCGAGATTCTCACTCCGGAAAATTCTTCGTTTTACTACACGCGGCGAAAAATGGAGTATCTTGTGTGAACGTGGGCGGCAAAGAAAGAGCCTTAAAAAGCAGTCTCTAGTTAAGGTTCCCAGGCACACAATGAGGTGGGGAGTGGGGGTGGAAGTGGGGGGATGGGGGAGGAATGCGCCGGAACATGCGTCTTCGGCGAGGAAAGGAAAGTATCTTATACATCGTCGATGAGTCGAGAGCTGAGAATGTCCATTATTGGGATAGCGTCACTATCTGCTGCATTTCAGTTCGTGTCCGTCTTTCATATTATTATTTCCGAATTTCTAACTTCTCAACACTGAGACTGGGAAACCTATCCTGTATGTAAAGAACCAAAGAGATTACGCCCGCCCATTTTTTCTGTTTGTTTTTTTAATATTAATTTATAAAACCTTTGACAATGGAGAATGTGTTGGTGATTACTGTACTCTGCATTCGAACGTAGATAAGAGTTTCTATACCAATTTTTTCCTAATTTATGTGCAAAACTTTGGTTAACACTCCGGTTGCTGAAATAATTATTGGTAAAATTTTGGCTTATTTCTGGTTCCAAATTTGTTTTACCATTATTTTATTAATAATTTTAATATTTATAATTATTATTTATTAAAACTTTCGTCAGACGATAAACTGGAAGAGTTCAACTACATTGAAAAGTTAATAATTAACAGATGAACATTTTTGTAAAGAATTTAACTATCATAAGGATCGCTAACTTCTACAAATATCCCATGTTTTAGGTACGGTAAAATACGTTAGCTTCCACAAAAGATTCAATTTCATCTTTATAATTTATCGCCTGTTCTTAGTAACAATAACGTATAGGAACCAAGGAAGCTTTACTTTTGGTCAACATACGATTTCCATCAACAAAACGGCCATAAATATTTCTCAAATAAAATCTGCATTTCAGTTATAATTATTTCTCAAGAAAAATCGAGAGAAAAATGCTATACTCTTTTACGAATGGGAAATGTCGTATTTTCAACTCTGTGGGATATGAACAGCCTACTTATAAATAATGAAACATTAAACAACCTAAGCAAACAAACCTAGAAAACACACAGTAAAATTTTCCGTAAAAATCTCTTTCCGAAAGCTTTTTATAGAGGAGAAAAAATGTAAGATTCAGAAAACACGATTTATCATTTTATTGAATGAAACGAATCTGAAGTGAATGGGGCTGGATTCTGCTAATCGACTTTATCACCGTCGCCAATTTTAGCAATCTCATTCATGTATCTTTTTTCATTGAAGTGTATAAGATCGAGATACGGAAAATCTTTAAAGAATTGTCTTTGTAATTACACATATCTTCACGGTTAAATATTATTTTCATCCTTATTTAATCAATCACAAACTTATTGAGAGTGTAATGGAATGCGCAGAAACTTTTCGAAAAATTTAGTGACTTTCAAAAAACCTTCACCTTGACGACCACTCCCACTTTTAGAGTCAAGTTTGCTTACTTTCCCGCTGTTGATATAAGATTACAATGGTAAATAGGCACACGGCCGGATCTACGAGGAAATAACTACGAGGAAAGCAGGATAAGCGAGGCATCTGGTCTCCTTACAAAGTACAATTTTTTCTCATGAATGAAAAACTATTCTATTTGACATTACTAAATTTTCTCTGACCCAAAAATCGAAATATCATATTTGAAAATTAATAGTTAATTCCCTGCCATTCTTACTATCCTCCATTTTTAAAATATAGGCACCGAATAGGATTCTAAAGTTAGATGCTTCATGTGTTTCTCGGGCTCCTTAATAGCAATTTGGGTAGCGTGTTCGCCTACGATGAAAGCTGTTCCGGGTTCGATTCCCAGTGGGGTCCAGGTGTACAAAATCACCTCAGCTGTCAAAGCACTTGTGAAAGAACTAATAATAATTTTTCTCTGAACAAAGATTGCCGAAACCATAATTCTTACATTAATTATAAAAATAATACAGGAACAGCAGAAGTAAATATTCTTCCGTTATTGAATGACATGATGTTTGATTCCTAAAGAATCGCAAAGGGTCTACTTTCTCTATGAATAATAAGAGAAACAACTATAGCACTTTATGCGATCATACGGGTAAAGCTATGTTGTCTCCAAACTTTACCAAATATCCGCTCTTTATATGAATATTTTCCAACGATTTTATTTTCTTTATGAAAGCAAGAAGACAGGGGCTCACGTGCATTCTCATTGAAAGATAACTACATAGAGTTAAGTGGGAACCGGTGCGATTAGACGATTTAAAAGTGGACTACTTTAAGCCGTGTGACAACAGCCTACGATTTGATACGTTTGGAAAGCTCATTATGATTTTATAATTTTAGGAAACACTGATGATACTATTGATGACCTACCCTACCTCCCTTCGATGACTTTGTATCTGATAAGGAGCTTGAATTAAAATCCAGATTGTGAGGCTTCAGCACATCAACAATACCTCTATTATATTTATTTCGACAAAATAGCATTAAAGTTCGTTGGAGATTATTTCACAAGGAAATTGTCTTAAATCACACGCACGCTTGGTATGTTTCTAGATCCGCCCCCGTAGCATAACTGCACCTACACAAATTTTAATTTCAATATATTTAGTTTTGACTGCTCGGGATGGATATTTTGTAGTCAAAGTTATGTTTTACATAAGAAATTATACATATTTCACAACCAGCCGACACCATGTATTTCATCAGAAAATGATAACGTATAATAATCTTATCCAAAATTGAAATGCTGTGATCTTCCCAAGATTCTTAATGAATGGAGAAAGCTTCCAAAATCCCGTATTCTTCAGAGGCTATACAATGCGTTGAAACGTCTGAAGCACTTCCCGGAGGATATCCTATTGCACTTGACTGAATATTTTGCTGTTATAGGTTATGTAGGCAATGTCGTCTTCGATAAACGATACGTGATACTCTCTCTCTTAGATCTCTAAATTTCCCTTACTTTAATCAACAGCTATTCATGGTAAAACTTAAACATACGTAAAACCAACCGCATATTGCAATGACATTAATGTTGCCATGAAATTAGGAGGAATCTTTTCAATAAAATAATCGTTAAGGGTTAACATCTTGTTCAAGAATTTTAGCAAATTATCAGTTACCGCAAAACTTACGCTTTATATTTTGCTAAATTAAAATATTCTGCAGTATAAATTTTACAAATATTCCCTTGAAATATATAAATATAAATTATACATGCCGATAATCGACCAAAGAAATCAGCCGCAAACAAAGTATGAACTATTCATGTTCTTTTATATTAAATCTCAAGGGATAATGAAGCTGAGGGAGACTTGAAAAAGAAATCAATATTTGCAAGAAATTCTTCCAATTTGCTCTTTCACCAAGTGTACCATCTTCGAGTTTTTTCTAACGGCAGCAGACAAATTGAGGATGACTAATACAGAAATTGATAGTTAGTTGATTGATGGAAACTAGTTCTAGCTAGTTAGTGAACCAGTTCATCAGTTATAAGATCCGCATAAGGAGGTAACAGCGAGAGATTTAAAATAATATAGAAATATTTTGTGATATTAACGGTCGTATTTCTTTTCATGATGTTAAGAGATGTTATAAATCGAATTACCAAATATGTGTTTTTCTGAGACTTAATCAGCAATTCAATTTTAACATTCCTTTAACGTCGTAAAAATTCGTGAAATGCAACGGTTAACGTAAAAAAATTATATATGATTTACCGGGAGTTTAGAAATGCATCCGCGCTTCTCCAGCGAAATCAGATGGATTATCTTCGCCATCGATAGCTTTTCAAGAATCCGATGATTCAATGGGAGAAAGCAACAGCGCATTCTGCAATGAGAACAGTTTATCACGCGAGCTCAGTAAGCTAATTGAGGACGAGAGAGTCCTAATTATCGAAAGCGGCGACGAAAAACATGGTAACGGAAGAGACCTTGAGAATCCACCTGTTTCTTAAAAGTCATGGAAGAAAATTTGTCGGCGAGATATTCTCCAGAAACTGGGATTTCCAAATCTCACTTCAAGAGCAAGATCCTGAGCACGAAGATCTTAAATGACCGCCTTTTGTATCCTATTCGAGAATACAGCAAGATTCAACCTGCATTATACCCATACGATTAAATATGGTCACGCATATTTTATAAGCTTTTATTATTATGTTGTTATATGATTAATATCTTTGTCACTTATTTCTCAGTGTTCGGTTTAGTATAGATTTATGAGCAAATTACGGTTCTTTCAATATAGCCGAACAAGATTTCTAACTATATATTCTACGAAATATCTGGAGCATTGTTTCTAGAATTGAAGAGTGAATAGAAGGCGTTATAATCTTTACATAAAAAGCCTTTTTGACGAACCTGGTAACGTTTCTTCATTGAAGAAAATAGTTTTTTTAGGAAAACGCAACACGCCTCTCTTCATTCTACTTGATGGAACCTCACCTCGCCTCTCACTCTGAATTTCTTACTAAAAGGAAGGAAATAGTCTCATGTGTATAGCTGATGGCCCTGATGTAAAGTGTATGTAAGAACTATTACCCAAACAAGTTCTTCCCAGTGCTCTTTTCGCCAAAAGAGATTTGCGTATTTACTTTTAATTTTAAGGAGACCAACCGTAAAGAAATGGGTATTTTCGGTTGCTGATAGGAGTATACAGGATTTTCAATTGGAGTATTTTCCTTGAGGACAGTTGCACTAAAAACGAAAAGCTAGCAATTACAAGGAATTCATTTCCATACATCACTTATGATGCTAGTCACCATGTATTATTTCATCACCCATATACACCCCCTACCACACCTTTAAAGGCGGCTTGAAGGATGCATACGTAGTTCTGATACAGATAATCAATAGTTTTTCAGCAAAATAAGAATAGTTCAATTCAAAGTTTGTGATCGACTCGCATAAACTATAAAACCATCCTCTCGAAAGCTTTGCATAACTTTTAAGATAGAAATTTAGTTTTTATTCATGTCTTCAATACTTTACTTCAGTTATTATTAATTTAGAAAAAACTAACACATAAATGAATTTCAAAAACTGTTTTAGTATTTGTAGCTACTTTAGCTAAGATTTTACAAAAGAAGAACTTTTAAAATTCTACAGACGGTATCTCTGGCCACCCTAATTCAAACTGGACGAAAAAACTACATAATGCAAAGTTATGATAATTTGTCGGCTATACGTCGGACTCCTTTTCAACAACAAAAATATAATGAAAAACAAGAGATGTTGTGGAATTTCTTGTGGAAAAGTATACATCTCGGCCGCCTCCGTGAATTTCAATAAAAACATAGCAGAGCAATGAGCGCATGCATTGCACGTAATCATACTTTCAGATGTTATTCAACCAACTACAAGAGGAACACCGGTGCGTAGAGGCGCTAACTTAAACCATCCAAAAAAGAAGGAAATTCCGGACCGAAAGCCACTTTTGGAAAGTGCTTCAAAGGACAGACATCAGCGTGACACAGATTCTTCGGCGATGCGACTTCTAGAAGATATGCGTGTCAAAGTTAGATCATCTCACATCTTCGTCTCGTAAAAAGGTTCTCGAGTTTTGGACAGCGTAGGAAGGATTCTGATGAGTATATCCCACAAAAAAGCGATCCCTAGCCATCTGAGGAGATGGGTTACGAATTGGGTGCTCGAGAAAGTGTCGCTACGATGACTTCGGCGAGTCAGAAACTGAAGGAAATGGAAACATTCCTCAAGATTTGAAGGGCTGCAGTTCGTTCGGAAGCATTCCACCTGATTAACGAGGCGAAACGAGGAAATTTATACAATATTGGCTCATGAAACATTTATATCGCTATAGTTTAAGCATTCGATTTTTGTACGATGGAATTATTACATATTTCATGAACTTTCAAAATCTATCCCGAATAACTATTTAAGGGTAAGTGAATATGACTCATGGTATGTACCCAGCAAGCCACCTTTCGAGGTGAGGCGTGCACCGTGACTATTTTCCTAATCCATTACTTGCACTTATCGTTCTCAGTAAAAGGAATTCTTGAATCGATTGGTATCACAACGGTCTATGTAACAAGGACGGCGAATATGTCGGATACATCTTTTACATACGTAATCCCTGCTAATTTATTAAGCAAATTAAATCTGTGATTGACCCTTCTTTATTCAAAGGATTCTCATATTGTCTCCTGCGTTAAGCATTCGAGTAACGCTCACCGATTTCTCGGAGTAAAGTTATTATAATTATGATTACATGCTTCAGTTGGACTGTTGTCAGGTGGAAGCCCCTAATATTGTCAAGTAACATACAATACACAAACACTCCAAAATCCCTTATATTAGAAGTCTCATAAGTAATAACGGTCCAAAACAACATTATCGTAATCACAAAAAGTACGAGGAAACAGACAAAAGAACAACAAGACTCAATCCATACAACAATCCCACGGTATCACCTTCAACACATTAACACCACATTTATCCCTAAATCACAGTAACCACTCAGTCACAGTTGCCATCTGTCCTCTGGAAGTGCCATCTTAAAATCATGATAAAAACACAGCTACACCAACAACCATTCACCCAATTTAAAACTCAACAACATATGCGACAAAATATTGAATATCAAATATACATTAACACCAAGTATTTAACACATACTTGGTATACACGATTCAATAATATTCAATATGTTCGACACTTCTGTGGAGTGAGGTGCTTGACATTCTGCGGTGGATCCCATCCCAGCGACAAAAATTGTTATAACAAATAATCTGATGAATATTTTACTTAAAATTTTTCATAACTTCTCAAAATATTACTTTTTGAAGATATATTGGTCATATAACCAAGAAATAGAATTAAGTACCTTTAAAAAATTACCGATTTTCTCAGGTTTACATACTTAAAATTAACTACAATTGGGCTTGGGGTGTACTGCAACCATAGTGTGTCAAACAAAGGTTAAAACTCTCATCCGTACACACCATCGTCACTCATGAATACACACAAACACCGCCATACATAAACACACAAACACTCACCACAAGTGCCCTTTTTGCGATAGAGTCGTCCATCTTTCGTCCACTTCGGTTTCCTCTGAGATCTTCCAAACAGTTTCCTTTCTTCCACTCAATTTCCATACAGCGGTCTTTGTTCCGAATTCATCGCCAAGTTATTAAAAAAAGAGAGGAAATACGGCGGAAAAACAAATGCCCGGACACATTCGTATTTCTAGGCGCGAGAACGGGGCCGGGAGAGATTTTAGCGGCGGTCATTCAACGCGTTCTCAAGTGCGGACATCGTGAGAAGAGAGTCCGTGTTAATTATCAAAGCAAACAATCGCGGAATAATCAAGGAAAGTCTTCATTGAGGGCATCTCATTATTGGGTTTCCCGGAGTTTTCCACAAACGGGATGAATTGATCCATTATCGTTCTCATCGAAACCCTCCTCCGGATTTCCGGGAATATCCCGGAATTCGGACGCATAAATCGAGAGTTCCCGCCACCTCGGGTTGTCGTTGGACAGTTTGGGAGTTTAGAAATTCGTCCAAAGTCTAGGTGAAACCACAGACGGATGCTATCTGTCCATATATATCTTCCACTGATTTCACCCATCTGAAGATTCGTTCTACCAGTATTTTCCTTTATTGATTCTGTGTTTTCAAGCATTTTTCGCCTTCCTTCATGTGTGGGCGTTTCCCCTATTGAGGATTGTTCTCTGTATACCTTCAGTAGATGAGTTTCCCCCACAATATCAATCTTTCTGTTTTCATCAGTAACTATCGCTAGTATCTAAATTTTTCATCTTTATCTGTTTGTATTTATTTTCTTACATTTAACCTTATTTGCTTCAATTGTCTTTGACCTGATACTCTGAAGTTATCATATTTCAGAGGTTAGATAGAATATGTCTTAGCTGTCTCGATTTTGGCTTACTCATATCTAATCATTCGGCTCTAACCCGAAGTAAGAGTACAGTAATAATAATTGTAGTATAATCGTTATTCTTCCCCTTCTGAAAATAATTTTTCGGTAGCGAAGTGATATATTGTGAAACGGTTCACAGCACGCACACTACTCAGAGCTTTCGAGAGATTGGATATCCTAATCGACATGCTAAATATATAAGTAAACCTTTAATTAGTAATAATAAATATAACACTCGATATATTTCTTCGTCATATTTGTATCAATTAAACATTTTTACGCCGAGACTCGACACGCAATGTAAACAGATATCGATTGAAAATCATAGCGTCTATTGATTTTATCCCCAAAATCGTTATTTATATACAATTCGACAACTATCCTAGACAAACAAAATATTAATTATTATTTATGCGAACCAAACGGTAATCCAACTCAGTCGGGCGTATTGTATCTGCGTCTCATAGTCTTTATTGTTTTCAAGTGTTTATTTATTTTTAATTACTCTATAAAATTACACTATTAAGACGATTTCCAATATGCAAATATTTATAATCGTGAATGGACAAGGAAAAGGCGAACTATGATTCTGTTTTTTTTATACTATTTTAAGCAAAAGGCGAAGTCGCAGCCCAAGAGTGGATTCTATCATTTAAATTCACTTTTGTAAATTTGGTAGCACAACTTGATTGGATTCTAAGCTATTGCCATAATTAACGTGGTTGTCACTTAATGATATGATACATGCCTAAAAAATGCATAAGCTCTAAGAACGGCATAAATACCTTCACTGGTTTTTGTTTAGTTCAAAGAAATACATAACCAGGGGTCATATAATCAAGACGGGACTAAAATTTATCTACTTCAGTTTTCTGATAAACTTGCGTGTAAATATCCCGAGCGCCAGAAACTCAAATAATTTGTTATTTACAGATTAATATGAAAAGAATCAAAAATATTATTCTTGAAAAAGGACGAATGCTTTTTTGAAGGGGGAATATAAGGCTTTTTCCCCACCAATTTTAATCACCATCGACACGTATCTTCTCACGTACTGAACTGATTTCAACGAACTGAGATTACATGTGAATCTCACAGTGGTGAAATTTCCATCAGGACCGAAACAACCCGATGATTTCGATGGAATTTTTTTTAAAAAGAATGATGGCCTCCCTGAAAGTTCTCATACCATTCCTCTGGTGTATTGATTTTTGTCCATCCCTTCCAAGAGCGTAAATATTGAAGAGGTTACAAGTGAAAGAAACATTTTTTCGGCAGATGAGTAAATAATCAGGCAGCACCTCTTTCATTTTGTTCAGAAATCTCTTCCATTATTTTTTTATCACTTCATACTTTTTCCCTACATCTATATCTTTTCGTATACCCAATTTTGTTCTTAAAGCTACATAGGCTTATTCAGTATAACCATAGCTATACTTAGCAATACTAACTTTGACTATACGTAACTATATTTAATAACTATAACATTGCATAAAATCGTTTTGTGGAAGAAACCAGCGCTTTTAATGCTGAAATTGAAAGGAAAGTGACTGATTATTGAGATAAATGTTGTACATACATTCTTAAGAATTCGTTCCTGTCATACCTTAAGAAATGAATAATTTGGTGAAGAGAATCGTCGGTAAGAGCGATGAAAAAGTCCATGTGCGTTGCTACTTAACGTTAATTAGACCGCATCCAGAAAATGCATACAGTATTTGCGACCATTGAGATACGAATAGCATTTTAAATTAGTAAAGGTCCAACGTAAATCCGAACGTTTTATAAATTCATTCGTTGCGGTCTTGATAATGTAAAAGTCCATCGTATGAGCAAATAATTAGGATATCTACAGGAAAGGTTTACACAAATACCCATGTCAAAATTAAGCTCTTTTTCAATTTTTGTAATGACAACAAGTGAAAGGAACGAGGAAGAAGTTCTCTTGATACAATTTCGACGATAAACTATCTGAATATAGCAACATGCGATTCAAGAGTAGTGTATTTTTTAATACATGACCTTCCTATGGAAGAAAGTGCTAATGAATTATGGTAAATAATGCCATTCTTCTTGGTAAATAGGAATTTACCAAAAAGAATGGCAAAGACTATGTAAATGTTGCTTCATAGGAAATCTGCGCAAACTTACGTGGACTTTCCCACTCAGAATCTTAGCTCATTGAAGAAAAGAAGTACAAAATACCTCACTCCTCATCTTGTTAAGTAAGCCTCATCTCTCTCCAGGGTTATCGGTAGCCAATGGTGTAAGGTTTGAGACCCAAACCAGGCTTTGTGCAGCATTTACAGACCCAAGAACCAACAGAACCGTATATTAGGAAACACTAGCTGCAGCCTCTGCTTTACGAAGGCCATGGACAATTCCCTCAAGATCAGGTTTAAGGAGCGCGAAAGCGAAAGCCTTGACCGCGGAGTTTCAAAGCAGTTTCTGCGTGACGAGAAGGGGAAAGAGTAGTGAGAGGTGCGAAGAGAAAATCGACTATAAAGCGGCGAGATCGAGGGAAACATTTGAAAAATAAACATCAGTTTACCGGATTCTCCTTTGGAATTACAGCTTTCAGTTTTTGATAGCATACATTTACAATTTTCACCAGAAGCCGTCCCTGGGACTTCGAACTTTTTCAGGGTGCCTTTCATATTTAAGTCCGAATAAAGTTTCCTCATTTGAAATAATGGAAAGTGTAATAATTGGTTCCCAGACGCAGACAATGCCCACTTTTATAAACGATAATTATGCATGGTTTAAGGTTAAAAAAAAAACGATTTGATAAAATTTATTATAACGATTTCGTAAAATTCATATCTACAAATTTTAGAGACGATTCCAAAGATGCGAATGTCGAATAAAATATTACTGCCGAATTATGTTTTTATTACTTTGACTTCTTCGGAACCAGGTAGATCCCTTGCTCCCTTCACCGAGGATTTTTTCCCGCGAAAGTCGTCCGACCAGGAAGTGTTCAGGAAGATTAGAAAGAAAAAGTGCGAATAGTTTAGATATATCATCCGGGGATTCCGATGGAAAGTCTTGATTCCTTTTCTGAGAAGGAAGTTTCTTCTTGTAAATAAGGTGTCGTCTCCTCTACTAAGGAAGATAGACTATTCCAACCTGTTTATGGGATTAATGAGTACATGCCAACTTATTGCAACTGAGCTGTGCACGAGACATCCTTGAAGAGTAAGAGATTAATTGGCGAAAAACAAGCTTTAAATTGGCAAATGCGTTTTTAAATTGCACTTGATAATTACATGCACTTATAATTTTCATCAGAATCCTTAAGAATGCAACGTTTGAAGTAAATGTCAGAAAAGGATAGAGTAGTAAGGTACACAAACAAGGAAAATAACGTTGTATTCATGTATATATATATATCTTCCGTAGAACATCTCTAATTTTTTTACGGCTTTTATTCAAGAAAGGGACATAACAATGTGCAATTCTTTTTGGTAGTCGGAATTGTAATATGAAATAGCTCATTTTCCAAATTTAAAAATTTCGGGAGACTGCTGGATGTTTTATATGCAAGCGGTTCCCTGAAATTTACCTGCAACCTCTGGAAACAAACTTTACGTATTTAATCACCCCACAACACAGAACCAGTACATACCAAAAACATTTTTTTTTAGTTTGGGCAAAGCTATGGAATAGTAATTCCTAATGTCATTAAAGATTCCAATTCATTGTCTGTTTCTAACAACAATTTTTTTCACTATCTTTATGTATTGGAAAGGGAATAATATGACATTCACGCCACAATTTTACACAAAAATTCTATTATTTTCTTACAATAAAAATGTATCCGATTTTCAATTTAATTCATTATGCTATGAGCTATCATATCATTATAATTCTTTCTTGTATGTTCTTAATGGAAGAGGAAGTCCAAGAACAATAAAAAAAATTTCTTTATCTTTATGAGAATACAGTAAAACCTGTTGAAAACGCTTCCGCATAATACGCTCTCTAATTCAATATGAGGTTTGGTTCCTTTCACAAGAAAAACACCTTTTACTTGCTAATAAGGCGGATTTTTCCCTGTTCTCAGATGCACTAAAACCCTCTAAAGCTGATCTTCCGCCTCATCTGATGGACCAAACATAGTTTATATTCTCTGTATCGCCTTCCTTTCTCCTTTTATACGTATTTATAACTATATGAGAAGAAATGAATGATATCACTGAACAGAACAATTTCCATCCCACTCTCGGAACGAGCTCTAAAAGTTAGATCTTTCCATTTAGTATAGCCTCAAAGCAGAACATTAGATTAAAGGTTTGCTTAGTGTTTCCTTTCGTCATAATCTTAGTTGTAAACAAATCAAATCAACCAGAATGGCAGTGCAGAGTTTCAAAGGGTATTGAGCGCAGTCTTGGAGAGACGGTGCTGCTATTAAAATTCGTAATTCCTACATTATTATGAAGTAGCATTTAACAAATAGACGATTGAGTGAGAAATGATCAAAATGAAGTAACTAAGTCTTTGTCCGAAATGCTTACGATTCTTCAATAATAGAATGAGAAGGCATTACCATATTAACAATAGTTCGCTCTAGAAGAACAATAGAAGCTCTAGAAATCACCTCTAAAGCTATGGCAAATAAAGCAAACTAAGGATTCCGTTTTGTTTTAAAGTGCTAAGTACCAAAAAATTCAAGAGCATAAAAACCCTTCCTTCTGTTTTCCAGATAAATTATCATATTATTAACATTATGAAGATAAAGGAGATGAAAAGTTGTCATATCTCAGTAATTAAGCTATCCCACTCATAACGCAGTTCTCTCTCGGTCTGAAAACCATCTTGACCGGATTTTCCCTCTTCGTAGAATCTTTTCCCAGCCATTCCAAATGCATATTCATAGCATGTTTGCTTCAAAAACATCATGATCACAATGTATAATCGCTCTTCTCGTACAGATTGGGGCTCGTTGTCATATGCGTGTCCCACTTGCAGGTCGAACGAATAAATGAATACCAAATCAGAGAGGGACACTTCGAATACATAGTGTCGCTCCCCGATCCGACAATATCGCACCACAAAAGCTAAGAAAGGGGGTTTGTTTAAGTTTTTTTTATCCATCCCTTTAACACGATTCCATTGTATCCTATCTACGAGCTCTCCAGTTAGATACGGCACGAGCTGAGAAGACGTGACCGGAATGAGATTTTGGAAGGAATTCGAAGAGGACCAGGCGCTCTCTTTGTCACGGAGAAAAGAGTCCCGATTCACTATCAACGATTCCACGTGAGGAGAAATTTAGACGTATCAGATTAATTCCACGGAGCAGAATGAAACTTCAAAAGAAAATACGCTACAGCAACTCGGCAGGTGATTTGAAATCATAACAAGCAAAATTCGGTATTGATAAATTCTCCATATCTTTGATTACAGGACCAAAAACACCGTTGCGAAAATCTAATCTAAAAAAATATACAATTTTGCAAAAACAAAATTCCCGAAATAAATTCCCTCTTTTCTTCATGAAATCTTTTTGTATTTTTTTTTATCATAACGTTAGCGTTTGAGCATAATTTAGCCGCATTTTACTGTTCTATATCGCGCTTTTTTCTCTATACTGAAGCCTAATCTCAAATAATACTTATTTTCAATGCATACATTGTAACATCTTGAGCCATTCTTCCATTCCATCCAGAAGAAAAGCATTGTGTCTTCAATGATATAGGATGCAATATAGAAACATTATTTCGATGAAAATAAGTCCAGCTTTTGAGATTTCCCGCTTCCTCAATTTCTACTGGAGTTTAAATTTGAAGTTATAATTACGCAATTGTATAAAAATTAAAATCGTATAGGAATAAAATAGTTCATTGAAACGACTAGCCAGGTTATAGCCTGAGTTCCTTAGTATCATTTTTATAATTCTGATGAACAAATTCTATAAGCTGCAAGGATTCTTCATATTAAACAACTCCAATTTAGTAGATATTAGTACTTCCAAGATTCACAAATTTCTTTTTATACAGATAGTTTCCGTCATCAGACAAAAGTTAACTGACATCTATTTCTAAAATATAAAGAAGAAAGTTTGTTAGCATGTATGTATGTAATTGTCAATCCTCACCTAAAACTGAAAGAGGATGATTTGCAGAATTTTTAAAATTTGAAAATTATGTAAGACTTTCTACATCATATCATAGACAACCTTCTATTCCTCTGATACTTCTGGATTCGAATACATGCAGAATCTTAATGCTTCATAAGAATAAAAGTAAGATTCGATTTTCCAGTGCAAAAGATTAATGTCATTTCGATGATGAAATTATTATTTGCTAGCAGAATACGCCCGTTCTTTGCACAGGTTTTATTAAAGAATACGAGTATTACGATATGATAAGAAAAGAAGGTAGCATTCAAAGTATGTTAATTAATGTAAACGCATTTATGCACATCATATCGTGAATGCAAATATTACATTCTTTTTCGTTTACTATTAAATTTACGCAATAAATGTGACCAAATATATATTTTATAGATCTAGCTAAATATGATAATTTCTTTCGCCGAAAAAGTCATTCTGGGGGCAAGATGACGAGTGTAAAATTCGCAAGAGCTTGTGTATTATGGCCGTCTAGCAGATATGACAGTATAAAGTCATATATAGATACTATAATAATGTAGTATCTATTTTATTATAGGATCTCTATATAGATAGATACCATAAATTCACGACATCGACTCTGACTGGAACCTCATCTCCCAGGAGATGATAAAGCTTTGTGAGGAAACGATGATTATTGGCAGCATTAAAAATGTGATAATTTGACCATAGTTTTGCATAATTACGATCATAAACCAGACTTAGATATCAATAGATAATGGATAGATTTTTCGAATAGAAATTGATAAATCTGGCTCCTGAACCTGGCTATAATCTTGCAACATCAGCTAAGAACGCAATTTTAATTCCTAAAACCAAAAAACGCATGAAACGCTGTTATACATGGGACAGTGACTGATGATATGAAACAGTAGCAATGAACTTTATGGTCCTGTCGCATCCGGAGTGGAGCAAAGCCAAATTTTTGTTATGGTAAACTAATTGAGAGCATGTGGCCGCCCGCGAACACCCGTTTCCCATGAGAATCGCAGTCGTGATCGTTAAAGTCACTCCGTGATTAGCTGAGATTCCCGCAGTCGTCACGAACTGATCCTTATGAAACCATCTGCTTCTTTCGGCCTACATTCACGGCTTTTGTGCACGGAAACGCACAAATGGTATGCATTTTAAGTAAGTTTTCTGCACAATTAATGTGAAGCTTTCTTGTCCATTTTTTATCTTAACCTAACGACCGATATCACCCGCTTGTAGCTTAATGAAAACGAAAATTGAAGAAACTATGAGAAGATGCTTTCGATTACTGCAGTCAATACATATATAACACTCATATATACATTTTATGGGGAGCGATCTATCAATATATCATTATAACTGTCCGCTCCATGCGTTCCCATTCTTGTAAACTTCGCTCGCTTAGGATTTGTTCCTATGTTTTGGATAAAGGCGGCCTCATAATCTAAAATTTATGGATGCAATACGAGCAGTATAGTCAATTAATGGAAGTTTACTCCATAGATAAAAGAACGGTTAAAATGGACTCTGAAAACATTATAAATTGTTTCCATCGTAACTGTAATTAACAATTTTGCCTAATGATTGAATATATGAGTGATTAGTTTACCCCAAAAATATGATGATACCGCTTTACTGGCTAAAATCGGTCGAAGATAAATCTTGTGGAAAATGCAATATACAGCATTTGTTGGAGAAATCATTGTCATCATTTATTAAGTCAACACATTTTAACTTCCTAGCTGAACACATACGGAGATCTCATACATAATATTACTAGAAAAAAAAGATTGAAACTAATCTTTTGTCGATAAGCTGAAATTCCCTCAAAGCTCAAGCTACCATAGATAATAAAATAAGAATTTTTAGTTTAGGAATGCATTTTTTATGATACATGTCTCTATTATAAATTCGTTAAATTTTATTGACTCGAAAGAACAGCGCAGGAGATCAAAAAGAACATTATTTACCGTGAATTACCCGTTATTCTGAACGACATAGAGTCGAACATATGACAATAAAGGAGAAAGGTAGCTATTAAAGTATCGATATTTAATAATATCCTTACTTTCAACATTTTCTAAGATTATAAATTCGGCGGTAGCATAAGGATAGAGATGTTGCTTTCCGCACGGCGAATTTCGTTGGGTGGTCCCGCAAAGGAAGAAATTGTGGGCCGCTGTGACCTCATAAGCCACTTCCCATCCTCGCTCACTTCGACGCAAATGCAAAGCGACCCGAATAAGAACCTCTTTCGAATGTGAAAAACCAGAGGAAAAGAAGAGTGTTAAATACTTAAAATGGGTGCAAGGTCGTGTATGCGATACGTAGATTAGATTTATAGTTTATTTTTTAATGTTTTTTTTATTTTTTCATTCTTTTAATTTTTGGCATTATTTTTTATATATTTTTCAAAAATTTTTCTTCCTATTATTATCTTAATATAAATATGTATCTTAACGACACTTAATGTATACGAGGGTGGTCTGAAAAGTTTCCGACCCCAGATTTTACAGTAAACATGTCGAGAAATGTAACTATACGTTCTTTTTTTGTTTTGTACAATATTTTTGGTGTCTTCTTGTGTTTTAAATTTTTCTTTTATGTGATTTTACCACTAATCTTAGTTTTCCTATCTGTAGGTTTCGCAGGTTTTTCACATCCCCCTTCTTGAGGGTGTTTTCCTGCTGTGGAAATTTTTTCCTAAGCACTTAGCTCAGGTTTTTAAATCCACTAAGTAGTCTTCTTCTCTGTTCTCTTTTTTCAAGCTATCTCTTTTTTAATCCTATACGACGAAGGGTTAGATGTAAGAGGAGACTTTATAGTCTCAATCTCGCCCTAAATAAAGTCCTTTATTATATTATTATTATTAGCGACATTGAGTTTCAGGGGTACTCATCTTCTGTATCACCCGATGCATTCTTTCCGCAAGAACGCGATTATGGTGTACCATTTTTTAGATGCTGCTGCCATTTTTGAATGAATGGATGGCTGAATCGAATTTTTGTATGTTTTTTGTACAATAGAAATGAAAACGTTTTTCGTTCATTTTTGTGTCAGTCTTGTTCATTGTTGTTCATCGTCGTTACTCCTAATTGAATGCGAGGAAAAGTGTTATTAGGCATTTCCTTTTCTGGACTTTTTCTACTTTCAGAATAAAGCCCAACTCATACAGGCAATATTACTGAATCAACATTATTAAATATTTTTTCTATCTATGTTGTTTTTCTATTTCCCTAAAACGATCAATACATTGAAAATGTCGATATTGTCTCAATAATATTAATCGTGTGAGGTATACTTAAGAGAGAAAGGAAGGGCAAACCACCTCAGTCCACATCTTGCCAAGTAAGTCTCGCTCCTACGCAAAACTTGGGGATGCTTTTGATGAAGCATCCAACCAGCTTTCTGTTCAAACTCCGCCTAAAACTTCTGAAAATCCTTCCGAATGCTGTTTTATATGAGCAAGAAAAAGTTATGCGACGATCAGCTATGTTTTTTTGTGTTGTTGCTGATGAACTTTGACATTTACTACGTTAAAAATTCTAATACGACGCTTTTCGTCGTTCATAAGCAGCTGTTCTTATTATAATCAATGAATTAAGGCTAAATTTTTGGGATATCCATCAAAATGGAGGATATTTATATGCATATTTTACGAAATAAAATAAAAGAAAACCACTTCTACAGTTCCACAAGAATATCTCGTATCCGGTTTTGGCAAGTTTAGGCCATCTGAACCTCGCCTTATGATGAGATGATAGACTTCATCAGGGGAATTATAGAAGATTTGAGTAGGTAGAAACCGGTAGTGTTTATGATATTCAGGTGGAATTCTGATTGATTTTTATATTATACCGAGTAAAATAAAAATATATTATAAAAATATAATAATTAGCTAATTTTAGACTTAGTTATCGCGCATGTAAGCTTCAAGTAATGGCTGCTTCTTAGTTGGTAGAAGTTTTCAGGGATTGATATCTTGAAGAGAGGAAAATTTAATTATTTCACTCTCGGTTATAGTTCACAGAGTTAAAAGTTCAAATGATTTTACTATATGTATACTATGTCTCTAACGTGACAATATTTTATCTATTCGTCATTAGATATTTAAAATAATGCTGCCTCACAATAATTTAGTATGAAATAACCCCAGAATAAGTAGAACTTGATAATAAGGACTTTTCGAACGCCTTTCGAATACTACGAGTAGTTCACATACTCCGCATACGCTAGAAGTAGGAGTAGAAGCTATAACAGATGTACAGTTGAACAACAACTGTTTCCCTTGCAATTGGTAGGTCTTCCAAATCTAGATTTGCTACGTTTCCCTGGCGACTGATTTCGCATTTCTCTCGAGCTCGGAGGAGAGAAACCAGGAGCTAAGTATGCTCTATGGCGTCATTTCACCCACCTGACAAATTGATTCCACTTAAGCAAATAATATGAGCAGACAGAGAGAAACTCACGGCCAAAACCTCCGCGGGATGACCCGAATTCGTGAATATCAAATATTCCACGCCATGTAACGCTCCGCATACCAAAACTTTGAAAGCTGAACAATTATTTAGATACTTATTATTTTCCTATAACTTTCATAGGATACTGTTATTGAAGTGTTGGTAATGAGTTGAGCAACGTGTCCCTAACTGCCTTCCGCCTTTCTTTGAATAAGCTTTCCGAACCAGCTTTTGCCGCTGTCTCGATTGCTGCGACTATATATTTCGAATCTTGTTTGTTTTCAACGCCGTAATAGTTACCATTATGACTGCCGACTCAGCTTACATGGTATCGACTTTAATCAATACAGATATCGATCATTATAATGCAACGCTTCAATATTTTAGTTTGAGGTAACCCCGAGACAGGTTCTTTGCCTATTATATGGCCAAAACACCGTATATTATATCAAACTTGTAAAAGGGAGGAATAAAATTATTATTATATTATTATTTAAATATACCACTTTTTTATTGCTTTCTAGTGTCCAGTACTACACCAATACTTGAGATACTTCACTGATAATAACTTTTCCTGCAAAACGTCACCTAGAACATATTTCATTTCCACGAGCACTTATATTATCCTTGCATATTTTTGAATGCTGAGCCCAGTTGAAACGTTAAAATCTCAGGAGATCCTCTATTAGTGACCTCTATTACAACAGAACTCTGCGAAATGGCTATATTTTTTCAAATTCCTTGATTCGTGGATTGTACAGTCGGAGGAAAGGTGATAAATGGAATACGTGCCATTCCGTCTCTTTGTAAGATCACCAACGGAAGGCTGATTGGATCCGTTACTCCTTAATCATCGACTGAAAGCCGTAAAGAGGGAATGAGGTTTACAAAGCGAGATGGGGAATGAGGTTGTTTACCATCTTTCCAACCAAATCCAGAATGCTCTAAGTGTAAATTCCACGTAAGTGCCTCACAATGATTCTATGAATAGCAATTTCCATAGCAATCAATAAGGAAAGACCGCATTGATCTGCTATACGCGATGAAATGGCGGTTATTAATCAGCATCTCACACATAAGCAACTGTCACGCTATCACAGTCATGAAAATTAAAATGAAAATGATACCCCACCTTGTGCTGCGAGATGAAAACTTTTTTAGGAGAACCATTTATATGGTAATAGGAATAAATTGTATGCGTGTGCTACCTAAAAATAGGTCATAAAGTCACTTGGGAATATGTAGATCATAATCAAAATAGCGCTAATCTTTTACTTTGAATGCGCTGTATTATGGTTAGAAAAGAGGGACCTCACCGGGAATATGAATAGGTAAAATAATTCTGAAAATTCGTATGCTAATGATTGGTACCGTTGAAGGGAGAAGTGAGAAAATTCAATAGGGAGAAGAGAAATTTTCCTAAGTTCCTTAGTGACTCAAAAAAGTTTTCACCATCCATAAAATTAAAGACTAAATTCTGATCCAGAACTTAGTTCTTTCTGACAGTGTAATATTTTATGCATTACTCACAGCGAAGTTATTGATGAATATCATTGACGTTCACTCGTAACTTTTGCGTATTTCTGCAATGTCTGCTGAATTCACTCATTAGTTTCCTTCTTACATTATTTGCTATGTATGTTCAAAGTTCAAGCGTTAAGGACAAAAATTGCGTCTGAATTGAAATGGCAACGAGAAGAACTTCAACAGAATCTATGATCAAGGAATGGGTGAAGGTGATTTTGCACGTTATGCCGTGCGCCCAGGAAAAATCCCAAGGAAGAATAGACTTGAAAAAAGTCCGACGGGAGCGGGTTCCCGATATTATCTATAGATCTCAATTTGGGTGTAACCTTTAGTGACAAACAATGCATCGAACTGGAACCAAACAGAAAACCGAAATCGAAGATATCCGTCGTTTTAGCCAGAGTTGAAACCTAACCCCAATCGAAAATATTATTTATTTTACTTTAAACTATAAGTAGGCACCAGGCCAGGTGGCAGTCATACGAATTGTGAGGGAGGAAAATATAAAATACCCTGCATGAAACTCACCCATGTCGGGAGGAAAACCCCCCAAAACCTCCCGAAGGCATACTAAAAATACTGGTAAACAGCTAAATCTTCAATATTTAAAACAATTATATTAGCCAAGAGGGTCAAATGCATTGAAGATGGGAGCATAGCTTCCGAAATGCGCATTGGGTACTTCTGAAAACTGGCGACCATGCGGGTGATAATCTTTTTCCGAGTAATTGCCCCCGACGGTTGCCGCTTTCGGCGTTGGGAAGAATACCTTTGTCTCTTACTCATTGAACTCCGAGTTCCTTTTCTTTTCTCTCAGAACACTTCTCAAAGTTCGAGGAGTCAAAACGAAGGAAGAAAAAACTCTGAGGTAATTAAATATACTTAATCTTAATTGAATAAACATTGTGGCCAAGGAAAAACATTAAGAACTCCATGGAGACATTTTCCATATATTTCAAGAAAACGATCAGTATTTTCAGGTACATCTACTAGAAAACACTTCGTTTTCAGATGCGAAGTTCATTTTTAGTTTCTTAAGGGAGATTCCATGGAGTGCAATTGCCTCGCATCTACTAAAGATTGAATTAAATCTTTCATAAAAGGGAGCAGATCCGCCAACCAAGTTTCACTCACGGTGAAATACCGCCCTCGCTAGGCCATATCCCTCTGAGGGATGTCGCACCATGGGCCTTAGTTTACTTCTATCGCTAATTGAATGAAATAAAGAATTTCCACAGAATATTCTGCGGAAATTACAAAGTTATTCTTTATTTCATTCAATGAAATTGCTTTCCACGAAGTACGGCCAAAAACAATTGACTACATTCTATTACTAACATGAGAAATTTCTCGTTACAGTGGGCTGCTCTTTTAATCCTCGGCGCCTCCTTATTGTCTGGAAGCGCAACTTCGGATGGACAAGAAAGACCAGAAAGGAGTGCTTTTCCGCAGGAAATCAGCATCTCCCCCCGCATATTGGACACTTATCTAAAGCCGCCGCCCCAGCAGAAGAGTCCGTTGATCCCCCAACAGTTCCCCGCAACACCCGCCCCTCTTCCATTCATGCAGAGGATAGCGAGGTGGTTCCTGACCTCCGACCCACCCGCAAACCAACGACCTTTTTATAATGCACCAAAGCACCCTCAGGTCGCGCCGCAGAAGGTCCCTCCTCAACTTCCGGTGAAAGAAGACTGCAGACCTTGCAACAAAATCCCATGGATACCAATGTTCCCAATTAAGGAAGCCATTACGGATGCAGTACTTTCTCTTGTCACCGGACACAATTCGGGTGGTGGAGGAGATGCGATAAGGCCCAAGGACCCTCCAGCTCAAGTCCCCTATGCTTCAGGGCCACCAGTTCAGGGTCCCTATCCTTCAGGACCCTCAGTTCAGGCCTCATATCCTTCAGGGCCCCCAGCTCAACCCTCCTATCCTTCACGACCCCCAGTTCAGGGCCCCTATCCTTCACGACCACCAGTTCAAGTCTCTTCAGCACCCCCTGTTCATAGGCCAACCATTGCTCCTCCGAAATACCCCCAACACACCCAGGCACATTTTGTGAGCAGCAGCCTTCCACCGAGGCCTGTTCAATTGGCGAAATACCCTCCTCTACCTCCTCCTCCACCCCCTCCATACACGGGTCCCCTGCCTTTTGGAGATCATAAGCCGTTAGTGTCATATCTCTCGCCTCCCTTCAACCGTCCTTCCGTCTATGGCCAAATGAGACCATACCATCCATTCGGATACTTTCCTCAGAAGGAAGAGATCCACGTCACGATCCACGAGAACAAAAACAAGCCCAATGCCATTTATTCCATTCCTGGAGGGCCACAGATTCATTTGAAGACAGAACCTTCAGCAGGTGGAGCACAGCCTCCAAAGGTACACGCCGAAGTCATTCCCAGCGTTCCCATCGCGGATTACCTATCATCCATAGAGTACCCGATGGTTTACGGCCCAAGTCACATGATGGACCTAACTAATGAGACGCCGAGGAAGCCGGTGGAGGGTGTAAATCACGGTGGGGCTGAACTACCGATACACTATGGTCAACCCCATAAAGATGCTGGAATCATAGGACCATTGCCGCAGCATTCCAACGCCTCTGAACAACCGCCCTCCGGGTATGAAAATGCCCACCAAGGAGGCCCTACTGGGGGTTTCAACATCCCCGAGTTTTCGCCCTCAGGACCACAGCATTCCTCTGATCCCCAGTATTCCTCCCCAGCGCCTCCTCATTCATCCCCTGGATACTCCTCCCCTGCACCTCCTCTCTCCACTGCATCCCCGAAAATCTACACATCCACCCACTCTCCCATCGACAATCCGACTATTGGTTCCACAATAGGCGTGATATCGACTGAGAGAAGCTCAACAGTTTCTCCATATTCCCCAGCTGTGGACTCCACAACCAGGGCTTCCATTATCTCCTCGACTTACTCCATTCCCGTAGGGAGTAGCACCGAGGGACCCAAATTTGTCAATTCCTTCAGTCCGCCCACATCGACTTACGTAGACATTCAGCCATCGCTTCAGACGGCAGAGTACCTTTCCTCGCTGCCTCACAACGCTTTCAGAGTCCATCCGGGACAAGGTTTCCGCTTGTCAGATGGCTTCCCTTTCAACGCCAACCTCGGCCTACCGTTCCACACCCCACAGAAACAAACGCATAGCGATGTGAAGGGACACTTCATAACAAAACACCCACATTCTCCTACGCAATCTCCATATCCGAGACCCTCCCCGGCCCCTTTCCAGCCACCCAAAGGAGAACAAATCCACCATCCGGTTTCTTTGGCCCCTAACCCTTCCCTATGGACCAAAGACCATCCTTACTCCTTCGAGATCCCCCCTGCGGACCACTCCAACAACAAAGACGCCCTTAGTACGGGAAGCGGCCAGACGCAGGTTCCGTCAAAGGACCACCACTTCCTGGAAGAACCACCAATTTACAGTTTCATCCACAATCAAAACGGAGGGCATTTCTCCAATCAACAGGATAAGTGGCGGTACGAAACGGGAGCTGGAAACCAAGAGAACGGTCCGTCCACTATTAGACCAGTTTCCTCTTCGCCGTATTACGGACATCCTCCAACACCTTTTACCACATCCACGACGTCCGCACCTCCTGTACTCATCCCCAATGCGGCTTATTCAGCTTCGACAGCCTCTCCCAATTACTCCGGAGACTACAATGACCAGAGTAAGTCCAAAAAGAAGACAAAGCAAGTGCAGATTATTATCCCTTACATCGTAGGCGGACAGAGAGGGGATGCATTAAAAGACGCGGACGAAGGGCAAAACAACGGTTTCTTCAATTGGCATCAGCGGGAAGAGGACTACCACGACCACCAGGAGTCTCGCACCGTCACTGCTTCTGCTCTGCATCCCAACCACCTCACCAACAACAACACGAAGCTGGAGGTCGAAGAGGAGGGCAAATACCAACACATTCTGGCTCCCGACATCAAAAACCTGCTCCAGACAGAAGTGGACAACACCGCGTCAGAGAACCCCCTCCTGAGGCTGCAGAAGAACATCGATGCGTGGACCGTGGAGCAATTCTCCAAGAAACCCAATTCCCTGACGAACGAACAAGGGCTGACCACTAAATCGGTGCGAATGCTGGAAGACCACGAGGTTTCCGGAAGCCACGAATATTCAGAAAGAGTACGACTGGAGACCACAACGACCGTCAAACCAAGAAGCACCAGCGAATCGACAGCATCCACATTCTGGGGAATACAGTCCAATCTGGTGATTCCGGAATCCAAGAGAAACGAGAGCGGTGAAGGCGTTCGAGGGGTCAAAGGGATAGAAACCACGTCAACGACCGCCAACTGGTCTAAGACGCAGGTGGCAATTTCGCCCACTACCAAGGAGAAGGTGTACGTGGTGACCCCGATGACATGGGACGAGACGACGACGGAGAGCGCAGCGAAGCTTCAAACGACTCCACGAGGCGTGACATTGTCACCGTCGAGTAACACGTTCACATCTCCCAGATTCCTCATCCGCCCCACTCCAGGGGGTAAGACGGAGACGTGGCCTTCGAACGGCATCTTCGTATCCACCACGACGGATGCGTCGGTGAGGGAAAACTCCCCGGATGTCTCCAGCAACGACATCTTTCTACCGTCAGGTAAGTGGAACATGCAAAACGGACTAGTGTGTAATGAATGAATTCATGTACGAAGGTCAAAGAGCGCGGATTCGAGCTATACAGCGTCTGGAATAGATCCAAACTAAATCAGGCGCTATATTGTGAATTTTTGTTGCAAGTATTTGATTATGAAAAATTATGAAAAAATTATGTACAAGAGTAGCATGCAACGTTAGCCTTTTGCGAGCAATGTTGAGCGTCTGATAGCTTTTTGAAAACACCAAGCAAGAATTAGTACATTAGAATTACTGATAATTCATTAGCGGTCCAAGGTATTTTGACGCCCCAAGCGACGAATGTTTGTGCACTCAATTTGTCCCCAGTCGGTAATATTGTATTTGTTGCAACCATTTTAATAAGTGATAGAAATTGAATGCTTGAAAATATTTAAATATAAATTCTCCACTGACACGAACTTTTAAGGGGGATTCATGATAAAAATGTGGAATTGAAAAATAGGAAAACCTCACTCCGATATAGATCACTTTAACAAGTGATTGCTGAGTAATATTTCAAGGATTTGCAAAAGGAAGAAGATTTTCCCATCCCCATTTTGTCTATCTTTAGTCCGTTATCTTTAAAAATGAAATGATTTTCTTTGTGTAACTTTAACTTATCCGTAAGTATTACTTATGTTCCCTTTGGTTGACGAAATTTCTGATTTTTGTAAATGCAACAGAAAAATCATATTGCCTGGTTAGTCAAACTTTTCGCCTCAAAAATATTTTACCACGGGGGATGCTTGATTTTCCTTCATTATCGGGCTGAATCTGCCGCAAATTCTTGATTTTCGGAAATAATCTAACCAGGACCGTAACTAGGGCGGAGCAAATTCTTATGTGCATCTCCAAGTGGAGCGCAAAATTGTCAAAAATTTGCACGAGGTTACATGGTATAATGGGGTTGAAAAAATCTGCATTATATCCTTTCAGTTTTAGATATAGTGTCATAGAGAGCACGACCTATATAGTAGTTTTTAAGTTTCGAGTAAAAATCTTTTCCGAGATCGATTCTCAAAGATGTGAATATTTCAGTGAAAATTCCACTAGATTTATGCTATAAACATGCTTATAAGTAGCTAATACAAAGAGTTTCGATAAAAAGTAATTGAAATGTAAATAGGCGAAGTCTCCTACATAAATAAAGTGTCAAATCACACGAGAATGGTCTGCGAAACGGAGGAAGTAAAATGTTTTTAAATTGACATGTTGTTTTCAAATTGACATGTTGTTTATTCACCTGAAGATGGCCTAAGGGGCCGAAACCTTGGTAGTGATCAATAAAATTAAGTGGTACGGTAAATGGTTTTGCATTCTTTCATTTCATCATAATGTTTTTAAATTAAAAAATGCCGCATTTAAAAATAATGTTAAATTACTCCAGATATAGCAAGAGTAACAACATCACTTAAGTGGTCACTAACATATTCATAATACTGTTAAAGTTCACAGAATATTGAAAACTCCTCATCGCTGTTGAATCGGAACTAATATTCCTTCCTAAACTCAATTTAAAAAGAGCAGAATATATCAATCACGCACATGATTTAACGTTGCTTTTACAATTGACGTAATTCGAGGTGCTAGAGCTGTATGTTGTCTATTACATCTGAAAGCTTTCCTCACGTCCCACTTCTCTCGGTCTAGGATTCGTTGGAGTGATCAAACTGGGACGTAACTTCCCTTTGTGTCTTTTGAATAGAAAACTTCCTCCTTCCGTTGGAACTATGCACCCTCAGTTTCATGAATTTCAATCATATTATCGCACTGTTGCGTGAAGCTTAAGAAAAACGCCGGCGGCGAAAAAATCCTCTTCAGTTGCCTCACAGTTTCGTGGTCTATAGGATACCCAATTTAAAAATTGGTTCCGGGAATACAATGGTTAGGGATATACTTGGCTATGATTCATAATAATAATCAATATCGGTTCAAGCTACGGGCGGACCGGAAAACCGCCCACGGCGCTGAATCTTACGGGGCGCCATCCTGACTGCTTCATTCTAACTTTTAAGATTTAAAACTGCCAATTTATTTCATATTTCCGTCACGAAAGGTGAGAACCTTTGATAAAATGATTATATAGAAGTCTCTCATAACATTTCCTTCTGAATACTGAAAAATCTTCCGAAAAAGGCATAATGCAGTTCTGTTGGCTGTAGGAAAGAAGAATTTAACACGAGTTTCCGACAACTGCAGCGTCTCAATTAGAGAAGAAAATGACTACTTCTTAAATTGGATTTGACAGAATTGATCAATATATTTTTAAGTGAGTTTAAATCTAGAAAGAAAATATATTGAATAAAGGCATTGGCATTAAATTGGCATTTCTTTTGAGTTTGGCAATTGGGTTTTCATCATACGTAACTCCAATAAGAATTCATGAGAGAATTATACATATTTTACCACATTTTAATACGAATTAATCATATTACTTTCTTTCGTAAATTATCCTGTATTATTATGATATATTTTGAGATTCAATGGGTTTTAGATATTTATTAATTCATATGATCCGTATAAATTAGTAAAAGTCGCCTCACGAATTGTATAATCGCGATTTTTGTTTTGTGGGACTTTAACCAACACAACAGGAAAAGCAAGCAACAAGACACACAGCAATCATTTGAAAAAGTATTTTTTTGATGTTAATGTTGCGTGCGTAAATGTTATTAACTCTGCTATCCGATCTAATATCTTAATGTGACGGAGAGTTGATGGTCATGATGAAGAAAAAGAAAACAGGTTTATTTTCAATTGAAACTTTCCATGTTTAATAATTAAGCACATCCACAACAAATGCGCTGAGTTATTAAACCTGGAAATAGTTCCAATTGAAATGTGTTCCTCTTTTCTTAGTCTTCTTCGTCATGAACTTCCACAAAGTTATCCGCCACTCCGTTGACTTTATGATGGTTATTATGTCAATTTTTGCAGAGAGAGCAAGGCATAAGGCATCCGAGGGGTCTTTCTTCGGAGGATTGGAGACTTCCGCGGTTCCGACGCCTTCTTATACCCTGCTGCCCGGGACACAAGTGAAGACCTTCACGGGACACTCGAGAGTCGTCACCTCCGTGTCCGCACCAACCTATTCTTACTCCCACGGGAAGTCGACGCAGGCGCCTCCGGCATCGTCTGCAGAAGACGCCGGAACCTCCTCCGGGAGGAGAGTGGACGCCGAGTTCGAGGGAATCTCGGAAGATTCGAGTTTACCGGACGCCGAAGGGGTGGTGGTCGAACTGGGTGGTGACCCATCGTGACTCGGGAAGGATCCTGGCAAGACACTCTATCCGTGAGGTTTTGTAGAGTATGTACCCCGGATATGCCAATCAAGTCACGCATCCATTCCCCAAGGTGTGTTTTAACCAAATGACTGGTGTAGTAAGTGAACAGAGAGAGACAAATTTGTGTTCTTGAGTATAACTAGTAAGTAGAGGCCATGGAGTGTGGGCGAAGAACCCTTATCAGTCCGTCCAGAGTGAATTAAGGATTGTCGCTAAACGCGAAAGCATTCTATGGACAGTCGCGAACCTATGAATGAAATGGTTCGAGAAAATGCTTTTATATCCGTGTGACTGCGTATTTAGGAGTCGGGTTGGAGTCGATTAGAGCGACTACTACCCTTGAAATCTACCTCCCTTTCGTGAATAACCCTACCAGACCTAAGTAAAAGACCACGGGGTGTCATACAGTAGATCCTACTGGATACAGCTAGGCGACCGTCCTGAGGTATCAATAGCCCCTTTCGATAGCCGTCATTGTTGGTATTTCTGTTTCAACACTCGATTCAACAATTTTGCTATCGATACTTCTTTTGAAACACAAAAATGAGTAGATTGCAACAAACAATTGTTACTCGATAGTTCGATCCCACAATGTTCCATAAATCATAAGAATTGAAAAATTACATTGTTGCCAGATATTTCTTATATATATTAATAAATTCAACATATCAACATTCTTCTTTAAATCAGTGAATTGTTATAAATTTTCAAGTGACATTGTTGAACGAGCTCATAACGATTCTTCAATCATTACGTAACGCCATTTATTTTTGCAACAAACGCTCACTACCCAGTGATTTATTCTAACAATACTTGATGAATCTTAAATTATCAAAGTATATTTAAAATAAATCCAAATAAATTCAACACACACAGTTGAGCATATAATTTTTTAAAATTCTTCCTAACCGTTTCTGATATTTGGAGAATTTCTCAATTATTTTTTGTTTAGCCTAAAAGACTGGTGAGCCCTGGAACAGTTGCCTAGCACGCTCATTTCCTGCATCCGACTCTTATGGATCTTTTAAAGTTATATTAGGCTCTGGTGAGGCCAAAAAAGACTGGAGGTGGATTTTGAGTGGGCATTTCGCTCCTTTTGAAGACAGGACCTGACAAGCCCACAAGGTTGAAAGGTTCATTTTCAGAGGTCCGAGTATTCATATTTTGTGGACCATGTCGTTTAAGTCAACATGGAAAATCATCTATATTTTACCGACGCAAATAACGGCCAGGGATACATTCTCAGGCGATCAATGCCAATGAGCATATAATGGACTCTTAACTTGTAAAATATTAAAATAATTGCCAAGCGAAAATCAAACAGTGAGTGTGTGAAGAAACAAGAGAGAGTAAGTAAAATTATTATTATTTAACGTAGCTTAGGAGAGTTATAGTATATTTATGTTTTTCAACTGTGCCTATCGTTAGGAATATGCAAGTATATTCTCATTTAATCCATCTTTATTTCTTTGCCTGTCAAAGTTTAACCTTTAACGTGTAAGAGTACAAACTTCTGGATTTGCCGAAATGAATCTGAAAATGAAATATACTTTCCGATCACTTCTTTTCATCGAGTTCCATAATTTCTACTCGATGCCTTTGACTCATGAACTAAATCGATGCTAACTTTAATTTTTTTGAGGTTTTACGATTTGTACTTATTTTGAAGAGAATTTAGTGTACGGCTTTTTGGCCATATTACTCTTGAGGTGAGTTATCTCACCCTAGTCCCAAGATAAGACTTCAGGGGAACAACCCCTACGTTACCTATTTGTAATTTCCTAATGTCTCTGTAACCCAAAATAAACCATTTTTTAGTATTGTGTAGTTTCATTCATTTAAGCAATTACCAAGCTTTGAGATCAACCTGAGGTGAAAAATGAGCACAAAAGAATGTACTCTTTAAAATGAACACTTGGTCATCCTACCTCAGCTGTGTGAATGGCCAATCGCAAGCTTTTTTATTTCAGTGATGACAAAGGTAAGAATATCGTTATCAGTTACTCTCTGAAGCGTAAACATACGAATGTAACTCGATATTTATGTATATTTGTATGAACGCCTAAAATTTTATAACCAAAATTGGCACTAACTCCAAACTTTAAAGATAGGTAAATGTTTTTCCTGAGCAAATAAAAGAGTACTATTTAATCTCCTGGTTGTCTCCTGTTCGACCCAAAAAACCAAACAGCTCCCATAAAAATGCCTTTAAAGATCTTTTATATCGCTTGCAGTTTTTTTCCTTTACAAATTTAAATTAGAAATATTAGTCCAATAAAATCGAGGCAAGCGCCATAAAATGGAAAATTAAATACAAATTCTACTAATGACCGTAGAATATGATTTATGATCCAAAACAGAAATAATTTATAAGTGTATTAAAAATATATAAGATTTTGAGGTAATAAACAACTTACTTTTAATAACAAATCCCTTGACAACGAAGATGACCAGTTTAAGCCGAGTATATGTATTCACCTATAATACATTGGGAATATAAGCCATATAGAGTCAATGGTGAGAAGTTTGAAGAGAAAGCAATTTTCTGAGATTTAGCGTTTCCAATTGCGATCAAAAATCGCTAGGATAATCTTACGATCGTCCAGGAGTGCTTCATTGCTTTATCCTGTGCCTTTGTTTAAATAATTGTTTGAATCCTTTCGTTAAGATATTCCTCATATTCAGAAGGTAACCAAAAACGTGATTTCAATGTAATAAAGCGACTATACACCTTTTGTTTCCATGCTTATTACTTTCTATCTGTGCAAATAATTTCATTTGTTAACTCACTAAATACAGAGGAGGGATATCGATATTTCTCTCCCGGTGAGATAGTTCCGATTTTTCATAATAGCATAGTTCATAGATACTTAAAGAGATACAAGAGTAAAACAAGGGGAACTAATTGCATGAATAATTTGAATCATTCAAATTAGTAATGCTCCTTGAGACCCTCTCTTACTCCTAACCATTATTTTGAAAGAGATTAATTAAGATGATAAAGGAAGGTTACGGGGTGGGTAAAGTTTTTGAAACATATTTTTACGTATGAAAAAACCCACGATGCGGAGAATAACTTTGAAGAAATGGGCTAAAGAAACTCGCGAAGTTACAGTGAGAAAATGCCAAACCAAGTGAGAATAAAATGAGCGAAATTTTCAAGTAAAAAAAAACGCAAAGAACAGGAAAGTTGGAAGAAAGGTAAGATACCTGAATTATGACACATAAATTATGATGACAGCAATTACGTTGCTATTCATAATGGTAAGTAAGCGATATCCTTTTAATATTGAGAACATTTTTTTCTGGCTACGTATTTCATGATACATCTCCTTTAAATATTACGTTAATTAAAGCATTTATTCCATTAAAATATCCTTTTACTGCGATCAAAGGTGATTTATAGTGATGTGGTTAAAGATCGTATACGAGGTGATACCAACATTCCCCCGTTCATCTCATCGTGAAACCTTTTAATGATGCAATAAACGAAGATAGACATAAGACCTCCGTGGATATAAGAACCAGGATCGCAATGAAGGGTATCAGGAGATATGAATTAAGGCTTCTGGAGCGAATACAGGAAGAAGGAAAAGAGGATTCCGGAGCATCGCTCCATTTCGCACGGACAACAATTGCAAGGTGAGTTCTCAGGAGAGGCGTCTTCCCACGCAACAATGTGGAATTGGGCAGATTTCTTCCCCGCGTTTACTTCCGTCCTTATGGAAACCACTTTCCCCTCTTCCACCACTGAACTGAGCCAATTTAATACCTCCGCTTGTTTTTGGTTTACATGGATACGTTGCTCTGACGTATCAGATTCTTAATCTCCAACAAAAACGTTTTGTCATAAATTTCGTGATGAGGTGCTACTTTGACTGCTTAAGAAACAAACAAATTATATCCTTAATTATTATTCCTTCGCATTCGAATGTCATTATATTTTAATTCCAACGCAAACCTAATTAGGCTATCCTCCCCATGTATTCTTATAAGAAACTGCCAAGAGCTGCGGTCTCCAAGCAGATACTTTTTTTCAAATTTGCAAATATATACCGTTTAAAAAAGTCCGTTTATCTTATCGTACTACTTTCAAGATTTATTCTCAAATCCACTCAGTAGCAAGATTTTCAATGATATTTTTTCGCATTATTAACATCTCAAGTTTGTTGTTCAATAAATAATGATTTAACATTCCGAGATAAATGACTCTTTGTTCGAGAATACCGACTTTTTATTGCATTTTTATGGAAAATATAGTGGTTTGAGTGAGCCATGGACTGTTTTGTGAATAATAGCAAATAAGGAATTACAGGGATATAAAATTAACATTATGAAATCTAATGAAGACAGA
The DNA here is from genome assembly GCA_036926295.1 of Pachydiplax longipennis. NCBI lineage: Eukaryota > Metazoa > Arthropoda > Insecta > Odonata > Libellulidae > Pachydiplax > Pachydiplax longipennis. The sequence continues at coordinate 28,229,222 of JAVFKF010000019.1, forward strand.
GTTCGAAATACTTATTCTGCAATTTAAGCCTACAGAAATTTATAGATGCTATGGTGCACTGTCGTGTTTACCCTAAATCCCTTTCCTACAAATACAATCCCTCGAAACTATCTCGATGGAATAATACTCTATGTATGTTACTGTACTTATATAGCATATATTACAATGAGAATCATTATGATCCTGAGCATCTTACCTCTTATGAAGGGTCTTCTTAGCTCAGATATTCCTCATTTTCTGATACTTCTTTGTAGTCTTCCAACAGGTTTCAGATGGATGTCATCCATCGCTCTCGGTCCTTAGCGTCTCCATCATTCTGACCAACATCTTTTCTGTAGAAAGAACACTGTATCCTCATTATTTTGTTGTTTCATCTTATTATTTTCTGCCATCTCAATTAATCAAGCATTACTAACCTGCTATTTCCTCGTTTTCCTTCAATTTTTCTCCGTAGAATTTTTCTTAGAAAACAATTCCAGCGTAGTGCATACTCCAGCCAAGATATGTCGATGTTTTATTAATTTATTTCCACAATTTTCTTTTCTCTCTTGCACTCATCAGACTATCCCCATTTCTTAGTCTATCATTCCACTTCACCTTAAGCATTTTTCTCCGTAACCATATCTCAAGAGTTTCGAAGAACTTTCCATCTTTTTTTCTAAATACCTAAATTTCATTGACATAAAAACATCACTTGCCTAACGAAACTTTCAGCAAATCCCTTACTAATATCTACTGGAATTCCCGGAGATACGAGTCCTCTCCAGTAGATATGATTCCTTACTTTCAGTGAGAAGTCCTTTTGCATTTTCGTAACCTTTCGTATCGATAGAAATTGCTTCATATTTCCTCTGTAAATCATCTCTAGTCTCTAATGCTATATGATTATGAAAAAGTAAAAATCCCTCACATCTCCGTAATAACAAACTGATATGATGTAGAGGAACTTTAGGGAATAAATTTAAAAGTAAAAAAGAAAGAAAAGTGTATGTTTGACGAGGCATTAAACATGCTGTGGCCTCCAGAAGTAAATAGTTATAATTAATAATAGTGCATGAAAAAATAATGTATTGTGGATATTTCAGAGGATACTGAATCACGTTTTTTTCCAATCCGAGAAAGTTTCAATCCGCAACGATACCGAGGAATGTAACATAGCTGTGATTCGATGAATAGCTTCAGTAACATAATGCACAAACAACAATGAGATTTAAACAACCCTCTTAATTACTGCTGCTTTATTTATGAGAATAATCCAAAAACTCAAATAGAATAAAGGACTATTAGTGGAACCAAAGAAGACTTCTCTGAGCGCGATGAAAATTACACTGAGTGAACAATCTTTACAACAAAAAGTTTAATCTTTAATTATTTATCAGAGTACACCTCAGACTTCCCTCAAACCTTCCGACAATATCCAAAAATCGGAGAATAAAAGCTAACTAATTCTTGTAATCGAAACTATGGCCTAAGTTCAAGGAATGAACTTATTAGAGAACATAATTAGAGAAAATTCCTTAGATTTTTCCCTCTAAGATTCTTTTTAGAAAACAATTCCGAAGTAGTATACGCTCCAGACAAGATGTTTTCTTTTTTATTTCTTTTAGCAGTTCTCTCTCCTAATATTCATCATTTCTAAGTCTATCTTTCCACTTCACCTTCGGTATTTTTCTCCAAAACCATATCTCAAAAGTTTCCAAGAACTTTTCATCTTTCTTTCTAACTACCCAAGTTTCAGTGCCATAAAATATTATTACGAATTGAAGTAAATTTCTTCCTCGGATCTACCGGTATTCCACTTGCAGTCAAAGGTCCTTTCACATTTTCCTAAACGTTTCTGTCGATAGAGATTATCTTTCGCATTTCCTCAGTGCATTGTCTATTTTCTAATACTATTTGATTATGAAGTAAAAAAGTAAAATGCTTCTTTTCGTAATAAATAACTGATATGACGCAGAGGAACTTTAGGGTATAAATTTAATTTGCAGTGGCTTGATTTTTATAGCCCAAGATTATAAGTCATTCCATCTGAAATCGTCTTTCTTTACTATCATCAACTTCGATTTCCAGATATTGACGACCATTATGGCTAAAATTCATCAAAGAAACAACCGGTCAAATTCAAGCTTAAACTTCTGTTAAAGGAGAAATTATATTATTGAAGCCCTCAAAGTAAATAGAATATATAAAGTTCGAGTCCCAGTCAAATCACAATTTTTCACTTCTTGAATAACTTTGGGTTTAGTCGCACAACTTAACGTCCTAAGTAAAATTTAGTTTCCATAATTCGAGTTTATTCCTCAAAGTATACTTCAGAGGTGAAGTGTTCTGTTGAACATGATCTGACATTAACAATAGTCGATGGTAGTTTGCAATGCTGCTAAAGAAACAAGGAATGACCAGAGATGTAATGTCTGTGGAGCGACACAATGGGAAAAGAATACCATCCACGAACTTCTTCGAAGAGACATCAATCACGATTCTTGTCAATTAGGAATGTCTCTTCTTCATTCATTGATCATTTTCGAGTGCTTTCTTCACATATCTTATAAAATTGACATAAAAGTGGAAATGTCACGATGAGGATGATAAAGAAATCACTCGAGACGGGAAAAAGAAAATGAGAAATGGAATTCCGAAAAACATTAGGCCTTATGGCCGACTGTACAGTAAGGCTTTGACTCGTCACACGATAGAAATACAGCTCGAAACAATTTTGATAATGCTGCCATCATAGCCTCCATAACTGGGTTGAATGAAGAACTTATAAAAAGACTGTATGTAATTCTTCGAGCTGTAGCCAGCACATACGAAATAAACGAGACCAAATACAAAGAGTCCAAACATAAGAGAGCAAAGAAATGTATTTAATGTGTATTCATGGTATTTCATGTCACCGGCATTACATAAGGCGTTGACTCATGCTGCATCCATTATTTGCAGAATTGCAACACAGACAGAAACACGGACAGCTGAATTGTACGTACATTTACATTTACATTAATACCCCGCTAACCGCCGTAAGGCGTATGGCAGGGGGTGTGAATACACCGAACTCCCTAACCAACCATCTGGTTTGCGTACCTAATACTATCTGGAAAAAGAGACCAGAAATAGCTATCTGTTCTCGCTATAATTTCGCGGAATCTTTTTGACGTCTGGTCTCGAAAACTACGCTCACTGAGTACGGGAATCACGAAGTCGCTTATTTCTTCATGTAAATCGCTACTCAAAAATTTCTCGAAAAGTTTATGCCTATACTCATTTCTTCTATCCTCGAGGGATTTCCAGCCGAGGGTTTTAATCATCTCTGACACACTGCTGTCGAACTTGTAGTCTCCCTTGACGAAACGGGCCGCTCTACGTTGCATGCGCTCTAGCTCTATGATCAATCCTTTCTCATGTGGATTCCACACCGCGCAGCAGTACTCAAGCAATGGACGAACCAACGAAAAGTAAGCCACTTCCTTGACATTCTGTTGGCAACCCCTGAGAACGCGATTACATAGCCTCAGCGTCCTATCAGCTGACCCCACTACGTCTTGAATATGCGTTTTGAACGATAAGTTACTACTGAAAACAATGCCTAAATATTTGTATCTACTTACGAATTCTAATGTTGTACCGCTAATAAGGTAGGATGTTTGTTTTAAGTTCTGGGACGGGGAGCGGGTCATGCTCATCGCTACACACTTCTCTATGTTCAAGCCGAGCTGCCAATCTTCACACCATTTCGAAATAGCGTCTAAGTCACCCTGTAATATGGAAGTATCTTCCGCATTTTGAATTTTCCTGTATATGAGTGTGTCGTCCGCGAAAAGCCTTACCTTACTTTTTACATTGTCTACTATATCGTTAATGTAAATTAAGAACAATATCGGTCCAATGACACTGCCCTGAGGAACTCCAGATGATACTTCTACTTCATCAGAGTAAACGCCATCTAAGACTACCCGTTGAACTCGGCATATGAGGAACGACTTAATCCACTGAATAATATGATTTTCGATTGCATATGACTCTAGTTTCTGGAGTAACTTTGCGTGTGGTACTGTATCGAATGCCTTTCTAAAATCCAGGAATATGGCATCTGTCCTAAAACCTTCATCGGCTGCTCGCATTATGTCGTGATTAAGAAGTGCTAACTGACTCTCACATGAGCGACCTTTGCGGAATCCGTGTTGACTGCGTGTAATTGCATTACTATCACCAAGGAAGCGCATTAGATAACTGCATATTATGTGTTCTAGAATTTTACAAAATATCGAAGTAAGCGATATTGGTCGGAAATCATCCGGTTTTGACTTACGCCCTTTTTTGGGACTGGAGTGATGTTCGCTCTCCTCCATGAGGCAGGAACCATACCTTCATCTAAAGATTTATTGAAAAACACGAGTAGGAGGGGAGCAAGCTCGTTAGCTAGCGTAGATATAACGAGGGCAGGTATACCTTCTGGCCCGGGGGATTTTTTGCTGTCAATTTGCAATAAAAGGTTCTTAATACCTGCTTCATTTAGTTCTAATTTACTCATTTTAGAGGTAATACGAGTAGGAAATGCATTTACGTGACCGTTATCTGATATGAAGCATTTCTTAAAGTGTTGGTTTAGAATATTAGCCTTTTCACATGAATCTGATACGACGCTACCATTGTTGTTTATGAGATGCAAAACGGTCGATTGTTTGCCTCTTGTCTCTCGTACGTAAGACCAGAATTCCTTAGGATTCTTTTCCAGAGATTCGCGTAGCGTTTGAGATCTATATGTATCGAGCTCCTTACGTGCCTCAATCTTCGCTGACCTCTTGATATCTAAATATTTACGACGTTGCTCCTCGTATTCTATGCTATTTAATGGAAAAGTCTTCATAATGGAATGTAAAGCTCTTTGTTTTCTTTGGAGTGAACGTAGTTTAGGCTTGACCCATCGCGGCTCTTGCCAATCCCGAGCCACTCTTGTCGGAATAAATCTAGAGGTACCTTCACGAAGGATTCGGAGAAACTCAGACCAACTGTCGTCTACTGAATTCTTCTGAATGAAACTAATAAGGGGAGCACTTTCTGTCTTTACAAACTCCTTGAACGCGGAGAAGTTGGCTTTCCTAAAAATGTATAATGTACGAGGGGGCTTCAGAACTCGGAATGAATCTATCTTAATCGAGGCGGCTATTATTTTGTGATCGTATGTAATATGTATTCACGGTATTTCGTATATCTGACATTACTAAAGGTTTTGATTCATGGTCCAATATGTCCATAGGAAGTGCAACTCTCCTTATTATTGGAAGTTTTCCGAAGAAGAGTAGGAATCGCGGAGAAAAAAATATGGACATTATAGAGAATTTTATACAAGGAAGGCATCAAAGACTAATAGCAATTCAGATATATTTTATATATTTCCTAAATTAGCTTTATAACTTCAGACCCACTGATCATGTCACTTAGAAAAGCTCCGAAAAGGAAATAAAGGTGTATGGTTATGTGATAACAAATGGGCTGAGTGAAAGACTCATACTTTGTGTATGTCATTTTTGAGCTATATAGCCCATATTAAACAAACGAAACCAAATACAAAGATTTCACACTGAAAACAGCTGAAATGTATGTAATGTGTATTCATGGTATTTCATGTCACCGACATTACATAAGGCGTTGATTCATGAGGCATCCATTATGTACAGCTTCCCTTCTACTGGAATGTTTTCCAAAGTTCAGGAATCCCGAAACGAAGACTGTAATACATCTAAAGACATTCTGTAACGTCTACAATCAGTGCATAAAAATGCTACATGAAAGAGTATCGACCTACTTATGTAAAGAGAAAACGTGTACAGTGACCATCATACAAACGTAACTAGACAGCATTCATCTTTAAGAATAGATAAGTTTAAAACAAATTTATCAAGTATGTCAATAATAATTGATGAGCGCGAAGGATAAGCTACCTCCCACCGCATTCGAAGGTGTTTATAAGATGGACTGCAAGTGCGGAAAATCCTACATTGGTCAAACGGGACGTTCTGTCACTTGCAGGATGAAAGAGCACCGCAGAGCGGTGACGAACAAAGACCGAAAACTATCAGCGATAGCAGATCACGCGTGGTCGGAGCCAGGCCATGATATTGACTTAGAAAATACCAAGGTCATCTACAAAGAAACTAAATATTTTCCCAGAATTATACGGAAGTCGATAGACATAGCAAAAACGCCCAACAACTTTAATCGCGAAGACGGCTATCCATTGTCTACAACATGGAAACGACTGCTGAGCACATCAAAGAGCTCACGGCGCCTGGTGAAAGGACAGTAGTGAAAAGGGGGGGGGGGAAATATATAAATAGTAGGTGCTGGGAAGTGCATTTCAGAAGGAGGAACATATCAATGTGGGAGAGTGCACGTACGGAGGCTAGATATTCAGCGGGCGTTCCCGAAGTTGCTGTGGAGTAACATTACGGACGCAACCAATTCAGATCCGTCAAACACAACATCACAGCGACATACGTGCAAATCGTCCCCCGTCTGGCAGAGATCCTGCAGAGGAACTGAAAAACTGTTCTCAGGCCTTCAACCACCTGTCTTACTGGGAAGAACAGGACTGACGCCGCCTGCAGAGGAACAGAAGTCCACAGGATCCCAGCACCGAGGACCCCCCCACCCACGCGACCCCAACCATGGAGGAAGGCTGGAAGACTGTGCAGAGGTCCAAGAGGACCAACCGACCTCCAAGCCACGCGAGCGGCGCACCCTCCGACGCGGATTCGGAGGAGGACGCCACCTTTGATCCTCGACAAAGAAAACTCCGCTTCCGGAGAATCCCCATCCCCCGCACCCCACCACCCGGCCCTTCCTCTCGACCGACCGAGGACCCTGCACCATCAATTATTAGCCGCCGTACTCATAGCAGAAGGCTTCTCTATTTGGGGCCGCACCTGCCGAGTGGAACGAACAGGGCGAGGCAGTCCTGACAAAAGAAGAAGAAGCCGAGACCTTCAGACAGACCCTACAACATACCCTCACTGACATAGGAGACCCTCTCTTCAACCCCGACCACCTCCAAGCCATTTCTGATCATGTCTCTTCCCTCCCACAGCTTCCCTCTCAACAGGAAGAAGATGACCGCATCATGGCCCCCATCACCACCGAAGAAATAGAGGATGCATTAAGAAAGGCCAAAAATGGAGCCCCAGGACCAGACGGAATACAGTACCAGATGCTAAAAAATTGCCCTCTCCTTTATCGCTACCTCCAGCAACTATACACTGCCTGTCTACAACAGTGCCACTTCCCCACAACATGGAAAGAAGCAAACGTGTCCATGATCCACAAGAAGGGCAAGGACAAGACCAACCCTGCCAATTACCGTCCCATCAGCCTCCTCTCCTGCCTGGGGAAAACCTTGGAACGCATCATCAACACCCGACTAACTTCCCTTCTGGAAGAAAACGGCGCCCTTCCCAACCATCAGTTCGGATTCAGGAAGGCACGATCCACCACCACTCCACTAACCCTTCTCTCCTCCATAGCCAAGGAAGCCTCAAACCGACGACAGGCCGCTTTCCTCTCCCTGGACATCGAAAGAGCCTTCGACTCCGTTTGGCACACCGGCCTCATCAGCAAACTGGCGCACACCCCGGGACTATCCAACAACGCAGTCATCTTCCTTAGATCCTGGTTAACGCAACGCCACACGAGGATAAAAACCCACAGCACCTACTCCTCCTCCTTCTCCCCAACCGCCGGTGTCCAACAGGGCTCCGTCCTCTCCCCACTCCTCTTCTCCCTCTACTGTCAGGACATCCCCAAACCAAGCCGCCCCACCACCCATCTAGCTCAGTATGCCGATGACACGGCAGCATGGGCAACCGCAAAGAACCCCTCCCAGGCCGTCAGTCACCTCCAACAACACACCCACTCTTTAGAAGAGTGGATGCGGCGTTGGAGGCTCAGACCCAATCCTGACAAATCCTCTTTTCTAATCCTTACAGAACCACGAGACCGACGACGAAGACCAGAAACAATACAACTGTGGGACCAACGAATACACTCCACCGACCGATGCCGCTACCTGGGAGTGACAATCGACCAGTACCTTACCTTCACCCCACACCTAAGGGATATACGGGACCGGATGACCCGCCGATGCAACCTAATCAGGGCACAACGACGGCGCGGACAAGGCATCAGCAGTGAGGCAGCCTTCACAATCTACAAGGCATTCGTCCGACCCTTAGCAGAATACGCCTGCGCCGCCATCACCCCTTGGGCTGAAGGCCCTCTACAGGACCTGGCTAAAACCGAAAAAGGCGTCCTCCGATACATCGCCGACGTGGCTCCAGCTTTCCCGAGCTCTGAAATCCACCAGACTGCCGGCATCGAGCCACTCCTCCATCGACTTACCAGACTACGCGCCAAGACCTTCTCCCGCCTAAACGAGAACCTCCCCGACACCCTATCCCAAATAACACACCCCCTATCCATCCTACTTCCCAGACGCCCAAAACAAAAACACCCAACCCCCGCCCGGGTGGCTGCCGCCACCCACCACACCTTCTACGACGACCCCCTTCCTCATCCTCCCATCCGCACAACATTCCCCCTCCCCTCCACCCTCCTTCCCATACCAGGACTAAACCCCTGGCCGCGAAGGAGGCGAAGGTGCCACAGGCTGCACTAACTTTCCGCTCTCCACTTTTCCAGGACGCCACAGAGGAACCACCGGAAAAGCCATCACGGAATCGGGACGAAGACACCTAGACCAGGACCAGATGAAAACTAAAGGACAGGACCAGTGACGACGGACCGCACCACCCTCCAACACAAAGAAGAAACGCGACCGACGAGAGCAACGAAGTACCAAGACCGCCGACCGAGAAAGCACCATCATCACCCATGTACATTTAATTAAAGGGACACCTTAAAAATTTTCTTTCACCACAAATGTATAAACTGTAAATATGTAAAAGGGTCCCAATTGTATCAATCATCATCAACTGTAAAACGCCCCACTTAAAACATCCTTTTGCAAACCGCTTTAATCCCCACTTGCCATTGTATAAAATCGGACATAACCTTGTAAAAGCGGGAAATGTACCATTCTTCAACCATTGTAAATTATTGTCAAATGTTATACGCAACCCACCTACCCATATGTGTCTGCAGTAGGTTTTAGCTGGGTTTCCCTACTGCTCCGGACAAATGTCAGACACTCCTTTCCCAGCGCCTCCATACCCCCTGACAAAGCCCCTTAAAGGCAATCGCCTACAGGGCGCTATCATTTAATCTGGAACAAAATTATCCAAAGACAATAAAGAAATTTTTCAATTCAATTCAATTCAAGTGCATTTCACTTCACCTGAAGAAGCCAACGGTAGTGTTGGCGAAACGTTGTGTTTTTTAATTATCCGACGACGCTGTTGTATCCCGCACGACGACATTTTCCAATAATTGATGGATTCAAACTATTTAACAGTCTTCCTGTATGGATTCGAAAATTAGAAAATGAAAAAGCATTCAAAGGGGTATGAGTAGACACTGTAAACAAAATGTAATTGGATGTAAATTTATTGGATGTGTATAAGGAGTAACTTTTGTAATTTATTATCATTCTGTTTCTTTTTAACGACTACGTATCCTTGTTTGTTGTGTGTCTGCCTATAAAATGTAACTTTAGTTTTTAAAGAAATTTCTTGTAAGTTAATTATTATTAGAAAATAAATATCTATCTAAAGAGAATTCTATACAAGAAAGGTATCGAGGACTAATGGCAATACTGATTTATCTTATACGAGCTGAGGCGCCCGTTGATTCTCAACGGGGATATATAAATAAGCGGTAGATAACATATTATAGCTTGTGCGGAGGAGAAAGGATAACTCATGCAGAGAAGAATCTAATATCTCTCACTTAGCTCAATCTCACTCACTTGGATCAATGAAAATGTTTTATGATTTTTTCTAACTTCTTATAATTTGAATCCAAATCTAGAATCCACGATAAGAAAAGGAATCGTCTTTGATTTTCTTTCTTTAGGAGTTTCCTCAACTGTGTAAGATGATTCTTCCTTGGGATTTTTTCTGGGTGCACGTCGTCTCGTGTAATAATTACCCATTTCCTTATGTTTCTTTTAAATCTACTTATTAAGATAGTATTGCTTAGCTTCACATTGAATCCTATACGGGAGAAAATTGTGATGTTTTTGCGGTTTGCTCATGAATACAAAAGATCGCCCGTGTTAAAAATGAGGCGTTTCATTAAGTAAACATTTACTCGAAATGCTAATTTAATACGCGGTATTAGATGATTAGGGAAGTAGAGTCATGGTTCAAGCACCCACTGCCACACGCCGAGAGGCTGCACGCAGTATAAATTAATCAATTTAAAGTTTTTCCAGTGTAAATCACACGTAGTAGCTTCATTATTTTCAAATAGAGTTAGCAAAGTCGAGGTGATAAAGAAACTTTCCCTAAATGATCGTACGTTGCCTCCTGCGAATCAACACTGCAAATTGTTCGTAAATGCAAATGCTGAAATTTCAGAATATTGCCTGCTATGAACATATACTATCATTCATTTTTAATCATTACTTTCATATGGTCCTAAACCCATCGTGTATTCTTATGGAAAAACTCAATACCTCGGTTTCAACAATCGCATTCGTCGTCAAGGGGACTCGTTAGGCCCATTATTTCTAATTTAATTTTGCAAAAGAAATGTAGCCTGCAACCGATAAAACTGAGGTTTACGTGCATTTCTTATGAGAACGGTTTTTCTTGTCTGGGTTCGAACTGGGGACCTTCAGATAAATAAAAAGTAGCCTATTATCTGCGCAGGGAGTACATTTAACAATCGTGAAAGTTTCAAAGTTGTGCCATTTATGGTTCTAGAGTTTTAGGCGAACATACATACATACACACACACACACACACACCTTATTTTATTATATTAGATTCTTCTTTTTTATTTCTATAACTCTCGTAATTTCTTTGTCATAGCTACTTCGAATGAACTAGTTAATCGAATCATAAACTTGATTGATTAAAAAAGCAACTGTAGGAATTTTTGCCGCGAGGAAATCCACGACAAGGATATTTATAATAACCCATGATAGTAAACAAAATCGAAGAATAAGCTAACTAGTTCTTGCGATCAATGCTCTATGGTATAACTTCAAAGAATGAACTAACTAGAGAACATGGATTCCCACAGAAATATTTCATCGACTTTTTTCCGTCAGTTACGAAGAGAAATTCTTTACTAAGTTTCGAAGGGTATTCCAACAATTCACGAGGTCGATCTTTCACACACAACTTGAACAGCTTTAAGCCAAAATAAAACCAGTTAATATCGTCGGGTAGGATTTAACAAAAATCTATCACTGTACAGATTTTCCGGCTGCGATGGTGGAGTGGTTGGCATTACTGGCGCTACAGCCCCACGACACCGGGTTCGAAGCCCGGCTAACCGGATTTTTGCGATTAGGGAATGGTTGTTTGTGTTCGACGTATTTTTTGCCGGATCTTTTATATTTTCCGGCTGTGGTGCGAAGTGATTAGCTTGCTAGCGCGTTAACGCTCCAACCTCACGGCCCCGGGTCGAATCCTAGTTAATCGGATTTTTCCGGTAAGGGAATGGTTGTCTGTGATTGTTTTATTTAGTAAGAAAAAAGGGGAAAAATATAAACATAGAAAAACGGGGTTAATTGTAAGAATGGCCTTCAAAGGCTTAAATTCGCCCAAGTAATAAAGAGACGGCATTATTATTATCTGTGATCGTTGTGTATTATTAAAACAGATATCATCGGTGTTTCCTCTCTCTGATAGAGAAATAATAATAACACACTGAACAAACACTTGCGCGACAATTAAATGAAAATTTCTTGGAAGACAGTCGTGTAGTGGGCTTTCTCTGAGAACATTATGGGCACCCAAGATACTTTCTTAAAAATATTTCTCATATTTACACGTATCATCTATAACTCCATTAAAAGAAGCCTGTATTTCGATACTACCTGTATCTGTTACTTCAAAGTGGACCTAAAATGAGTGCGGGTTTAATTAGTTTCAATGGGATGAAATACCAATCAAGCGTAATTTCCTCTCTGGGAAATACCTTTGATTACGATGTAGCAACTCGTGAGAGAAAAATAAAATTCATTTTTTTCCATCCCTTTGAAAAACGGGGCTAATTTTGGAGAGAAATGGCTCCATTTAATGCGCCTAAGCTTTGGAATGGATCAAGGGGCCACATCTGGCTCACGTCCGAAAGCCCTTCATCCAAGGGATTTTTATGGAATGAAGACTCCTATAACGGGCGTCCAATAATTGCTCTAAATTCTCTCCAATGAGATTATGCGATTTATCATTAGCTTTAAAAAACGCTGGAATTGAAAAGAATGATTATACTTATTTATTTTTAAAAGCCTTGATACAGCCTGCCGTTAGGTAGCACCCATAACCCTCATATTAATAATTTCTTTCTCACTTATAACAATTTTTCCATAAAGCTAGCTAGTTTCCATTGCGTCATCTTAACTTGAACTTATTTTTTAATATATACCAGACTATAAATACTTTATTTAAAAAATATTTTTATATACGTACACCAATTTAATGATCTAACGTGCTGATTATTATGACGAAATCTTTTTTGTCGACAATTCTTTCGCTAAGTGTTTTCAGCATATTCTTAATTTATTAGTAAGATATTGGGTGATTTAAACCTGAATGTATCAAAACTCCCAGCATAAAAACTATATTTAATAATTATATAACGACCGATTATCTAGATAAGAATATGCGGTTTTTTGCGAAAAAATGTGCATAACTTACCCTGCTTCTTATAGGATCAATGCTAACGTCATATTTCGCCTAAACCCTTCCTCTAAATGTTACCCTATCAATTTTTAACATCTTTCCCCTGAATGAAGTGCCGCTTCACACCGTATCACCAAATTTTTGCTTACATCAGTCGGTAAAAGATCGCTTCTTAGTTTCATCATCAAATCTAATCTTTCCTTTTTCGTTTTTTTTTCTTCTTTTTTCTTAGTTTTATTTTATGTTTTAATAATTACCATGTAAGATCTTCACACTAGGTTGGGTGGAAAAGAGGCCCACCCGGGCCTAACCTCGCCAAATAAAGGGTCGAATAATAATAATTATTATGAACAGTATCGAAGTGTACTTGAAAGGATTATAATTTTCTCCAGATTGCCAAACCGGGGTACGTTCAATGTGCCCGTGTTCCTCATAAGAGAAAGAATACGGTAATTGAGTTTTAAAATTAATTTTTATCGCTCCTTCAACGATGTGTGTATCAAGTAGTAGTTGAATTTAAAAAGTGTTTCCCGAGTATTTTTAAAAAGCATTATTCGATTACCGTGCACTTGAAAACCTGAGCATTTCGGGTTGGCTTTGAGACACCCACGCGACGAAGAGAATTCTCGAAGGCGTTCACAGGTAACGCAATAAAAAATCGTGGAAAATGAATGGAAGGGCAGAATGAGGGCGCTCGGATAGACGTGAATGGGATAGGGTGGACTTGAGGGCGAAAAAAAAGGCGTGGACAGTTTGACGTCAGCACCTCCGCACCCAGTCGCGGGGCGCCGCCGTCGTAAGGTGCGAAGAGCACTCAGTCGGCATTCGGAGGTGACGATTCGCAGGGGGTCAAATGAGGTGGCGCGGAAGATTCGTTCTCTTGTGGGCCTTTACGCTGGGCGTGCTGGGTGCTATGTGCCTTGAGGAGGGACAAGGTACCCCTCTCTCTGCAGAAAGGGATGGTAAGTTGCAGAGTCCTCTAGAAGACCTTCTCTAGTCATTCCTGAGGCAATTTTCAGTTTTCCGCTTCGTAATTTCAGTGTTATACACATTTATCCATCACTTCTTTTAGATTATACTATCGGTGGGTTTTTCAGACCTCCTCTCTTTGCAGGAGTTTTCCTGCTGTTCCTAGGATGACACGTTTTTAATTCCCTTTCAGTAAACTTGAAACATTTTAAGAATTTTATTCTCGTTGAGTACGGGATGATTCGATATTGTAATAGCTCTTTTATATAATATTCCTTCTGTTTGCTTATGCATGCGGAACCCGAGAATGACCACTTAGATGTTGATGGTGGTTTATCTACATAGACCTTCAGTCTATAAGTTTTTCCAACAACTTAACTTTTATATACATATTTGTATTTAGATCTACTTTGGAGCTATATTTGCTTTTATTTATCTCTTAGCTATTATATATTAGATTTTACAAATCGTATACTTTCAATATCTTATGTTCATTTTATTTGTGTTAGATTTTATTTTTTAATATAAGTTAACCGTAGATAATAGGTTTGAATTAATTTTGTAAATTTTCATAGAATTTCTGCAGTGGTTAAGGGGAAGAGAAGCCAAACTGGCCTAACCTTGTCAAGAGAGTTAAATAATAAAAATGTTTGCGATACGAAAATTCTAAGAAACTGAAATATGGTTATTAATCTCTACTTGCAGTAGATTCACCATTGTATCTGATCTCTGCCGATACTCAAGATGTGGGATTCGAGAGAGAAACGAGGGTAAGTTTCCAATAAATGAACTAAAAATCTCTTACGTTTTGAGAAACATTCACGAGCACCCATTCCATCTTCCATTTTTCTAGTTCTCCCTTTTTTTAACAAACATTAATAGCCGAAGTAAACATCAAGTTTTACCGTAGGATTTCCTTCCCGGGATCATGGAATCTCAGTTAGAATTTTGGCTCATTCAAGGTTTCCCCAGAAATCACTGAATACTTTCTGTTCTTAATTTAGGTTATTAGATGTGCTGAAAATTCTCAATTCAAGAATTGAAAGTGAAATTATAGGACTAAGCGCGGTGGCGGAGTGGTTAGCACGCTAGCAAGCTAAAGCTCCAACACCGAGGTCCCGGGTTTGAATCCCTGCAAACTGGACTCCTCTGGTTAGGGAATGTTCGTTTGAGTTTGTCTATTGTTAACAATTCTCCTGTAACTGTCCAAAAGTGGAGTTTTGTGAGGACACCAACTAGATGTAGTTTATTTTTAGATAAATATCTCTCGACAAACCATGTGTATAAATACAAACATATATAAAACTGATAGGAACTTCTGAATATTGGGAATGGTAAAGATTTCTAATACTATACATGCTATAACTGCCGTTACATTAATCATTTAAAGTTAGAGAAATTTCATATCTCTTTAGAAAAACATGCACAGGTTCGTATTACTGATGGTGCGACTATCATCATAAATTGTGGAAGACTAATTGAATGTTAGAACAGATTCTGAATAAGCCAAGCGATTTGTGATGTTATCGTACCAAAGGGCAACGACTTCTTTTATAATCCCTGAAGATTCTGAAGAAACTCAATTACAACAAAATAAGTGTTGCAGATTTTAAATACGAAATTTTGGGTTACGCTCTCTCTATAGAAATACAGTCGGCGTTTGTGGTACATCAAGTGCACTCGACGACGCCGCTGTCATTGCTACAGCCGAAGACTCCGACAATACTTCTGCTGCGACTGCGACAGTGGGCCATGCTTCCCGGGAGATGCAGAGGTCATCCTCAGGCCCTCGGGAAAATCAACGCAGATGCAAAGACTTCGGCTGGGACAATATGTTTTAGCGGGTAAGAAAGTTAAGCTGAAATCCAGGAACAAACGTTTCTACACAATTGTGGTTCGTAAGGATTCTCTAGACCTTTTTTACTGGATCTCCTATGTCATAATAATATTGAAAAACCAAAAACGTCATCAAAGTGGATATTTAGGACCAGAGCATCAAGCAGTTTTCGTTCCGGTTCAATTAAAAATCAAATTTCAGGCTAGTTCCGATTTCTTTCCGCCAGCCGTGTAATCGATTTTTTCTCCCAACAGCTTAATATGAAATTCGCTGTAAGTAAAGAGTTTAGAAGGTGCTTCAACTGCGAAGGTCGTGTCACTCCATAAGCAAAGCATATATATTTGGCTGGCTGCTTTGACGTAAACTTTCATCTAGTTTATCAATAATTATGAGAGTAGATTATCATAATATTATATGACAGTTGAAGTGACTTTGCTTCGGTACGAACTTTTATTATGAAATCCATCCGAGGACATTATCTATCGCTTTGTTCAATGAAATCACATCAAGTTAAACTTTAAAATGAACTTTTTATAATTATAAAATGTTGCATAGGATGTGTACGATATGTCAAACATTTTTATTTGGTGGGAATCGATGTCAAACATATTCAATGAATTCAGCTTAAGTACGTTGGAACCCGAAAAGAATAACGGAGTAAATAACAGTTTTCGGTTTCTGTTCAAGATTATTTATCTCTCGGTTCAACTTCGGTATTTTCTCTGAGAACGTATCGACTATCCTCGGTTCGATACTCCGTTTCACCTTATCCTTTTACCACTAAACATCAAATTTTAAAAATGACTATTTAATGTAAGATTGAAGGCAAAATTCATTACGTAAGAATGAATTGCAACACAAAACGAAGTCTGTAACATAATAACAATAGGGAAAGAGATTGGTTGAGTCCTAGATGTAGTCAAATGACAGGAAAATAAATGTATTATATTGTTATTCTTCATTTCCTTTCTTATATTTCTCGTTATCTTTCATTCATTCTGCACAGCCAATGAAAGAGGGGATTTGGTTGATAGCAAGGTGTTAGGATTCTTGGACAGACGTCCGAATGAGACAGCCGTGTACATAACCCTGGAACTGGATTCTGGTCGATCAGTGAGCCTTTCTGCAACTCATCTGATATACGCAAAGGCCAATGGAAATTCGTCTGAAAGAGACTCTGTGAGGCCACCTGCAGATCCAGTGTATGCAGAACAAGTAAATCCAGGAGATCTACTGTTCATGGCGGAGGGAGGTCGACTGAAGACTCATGCAGTTCTGAGGGTCTTGCACAGACTAAAGACAGGTGTGTAATAAATACTTAATTGCTGCATCTACAGAGAGAGAAATTGAGTATTATTTGATTAATTCTTTGCTCTGATGTCGGTAAGAAAACAAATCAAATTTTCTCTATGGAACTAGATCCTGATTTGCAATATCCACAATGCAAAAAATACGAGACCTTTTTTTGACGATTTAGCGTAATTTACATTGATATGTCACTTTTCTTCTGATGTGTATTTCCATGAAGTGTCTTTTCGGTGGAATTTATTCTTTGCTCGGATGCTGAATTATAATAATAAGCAATAGTTACTGTATGTTTCAATAAAATAATATTAGAAGATAAAAATAATATTCTTTTTAAATCCTGTTCTATCATAAAGTGTGTAAAGACAATTATTCATTATTTCCAGCGAGTAAATGTTAACGAGATATTGATGGCGAGTGATCTTTTTTGAGCAATTTTCCATTAATTATCAGGAAGACAGAAACGAAGTCTTTTCAAATTCGTATTTCAGATAACCTAAAATGAAAATGAAGGAGTACTTGTGGTGACGTGTAAAAAAGTAAAATGCAAAGAAATCAGAAAAAGTAGGAAAACAAGTAACCAAAAATGTGCAGCTCTATCACGCAACTCAACGCCATCAGATTTCTTCATGAGAGGTTTAACCAAGTCTAAGGTGTACACTAGCAAAAGAATAAGATGTTTTTCCAAACATCAATAGAGTAGTTTTCCAGTCACAGGTGGCATAGCAAATCTTATGAAACCTCACTAACCTCTAAGGAGTTAATTGTAAGAGTGGCCAGCTTTGGCTAAAATTCGCCCTAGAGACGGAATTATCATTGTTATCTTTATCAGCATTTTGGACCTACAACATATTCTGAATATTTGAAATTCGTAGGTCCAGTTTCAATAGGAAACTTCTCGATTAAAAAAAGACTGCAAATTTTGGACATCTGCAAGCCTTTTACTTAATAAATATTTTAAAAAATCACAAGCTAAAAGACTTGCATCTGTTTGTCTAAACCGCATCGTTGATTTTTCAGTACCACTGGTAGGAGAGGCGTATTAAGTAATAAAATCCATCCATCCTTCCAACTCAAAATTTAAAATCTTCGCTCAAATAATCCTACACTTTTCGGACAAGCATGCACGTAAATAAAAATGCATCGATGAGGGTGATAAAGTGAAATATTGACATTAAAATCCCCATCATTTTTTTCAGGGGCTTACGTTCCTCTTACGCAGCATGGCACTATAGTGGTAGATGGTGCCCTGGCGTCTTGCTACGCATCATTCCCACACTGGCTGTCGCACAGTGTTCTTTTGCCAGCTCGACTCTTCCCTCAAGTTGTCCTCGACTCAGAAGAAAGCCAAGACCGCGATGGCCTACGTACTCTGCCGTTTTTCCTAAAGAAAATAGCCAACGCAATTGATAGACTGTTCAATATAAGGAACTACGTTTCCACTGATGTCATCAAATTCACTCCCGAAGAATACTTTTTCCGTTCACTGCTGTAATGAGAATTGTTTAAAAATATAATTCTTTCAACTTTCCAACACAGAAGAATTTCCTGCTTAGAAAATGCACCTCAGTCCTCTCCATTGACAGCCTCTTTATCTGCAAATCCTCTGGACTTGCAATCCAAGCTAACTTCTCTTTAAAGAGTGCAGATTTTTCCTTCTGTATGTCATCATCAGTACAAATTTTTCCTCCTGCTTATCATCCTTATATATAGTTTTAAAAATACGACCAAAATAAAAGCAATTTTTTACGGGATTAGATTTCAAGAGAAATCCCGGATGCGTCTGAGATTATTTGAAAACCAAAATAAAACAGATCGCTGTTGCTGTGTAGCTTATTTGTCAGTATATCATAATTAAAAATTTATACGAATTCACGTGAACGACAAAGAGAGGTAACTGTACTTTTTAATGAACGGCAAGGAATCTTCTAGGAAGGCTTAGAATGCCCAACTTATTAAAAAAGATTAACGAGGAATATAGTCTAACACGTTGAGCCGTACAGCCAAGAAGAAAATAATGAAAAGGTAAGAGTGAAAACAATGTTACCCTTCTAAATTATTAAGACGTATTTCGATTAAAATTCCATAAGTGGTATGAATTTATGTAATTAAATTCGACCGAATAGCCTTGTGAGCAACGCGTTCGCTTTTGGTGGAAGCGATCCCGGGTTAGATTCCCGGTGGGGGCCAAAATTTATCGGTGTTCATTCTTAACGTTGATGAATATGGGTAGCTATCTGAATAAAGAGGTAGCGGATTCGGTGCCGCCTGGATAGGCTTTATTCCTGAAAGGGAAGTCGCGCAGTGGACCTCACACTAAGCCCACCTCACACAGTTAATGTTATTGAAAAATATGTCACGGAGTACCTTGCTTCGAGCAATAAAGAACGTAGCTATGTTCTCAAATGATTTTGATTCCACCTTATTGATTGCGTTGGCTGTGGCAATGAATGAGAAGAGAGAAAGAGCACACAGAAAACTTTGGATCAAGAATTGGTTGCGGAAACGTTCTACTCATGGCCATCGAGATTTACTCCGGGAACTAACACACAGTCCGGATGACTTCCGAAATTTTTTTGCTAATTGAAGAAAAATTCTTTCAGACATTAGTTTTATTGGTTTCACCATTGATAAAAAAAGCAAGATACTGAGACGAGGGAAGCCATTTGCCCGGCAGTTCGGCTGTCATTCCTGGCAACACTTTCGAAGATATGAATTTTTCATCTTATATTGCTGCAACAACGATAAGTGAAATAGTTGAAGAGACCTGTGATGCACTATGCGTGTGTCTCAGAGATTATATTAAGGTAAGAAAATTGTACAACTAATGATAAAATAAAATTAATAAGTACATATTCCGCAACTAATATATATTCATTTTGCCGAATACGGTGGCCTTCATAAAATCGAGTGGAATCATATAATTCCGCAATCATTCTGTTTAATCTTAACTTCGTGAGGCATCGTAGAGAAATTAGCAGTTTCAGCACTTAATTTTTACTGCCCACCGGCTTCGACTCTACCGAGTCATAATCGGTTCGACTTGATCATAAACTGATCATGAGAAGAGGGAACAACCATCTTTTCTGATGAATTGAAAACATATTACAGGCTTGGAGATATGGAAACAGATTTACTGTAAATCTCAAAAAGTTCATAAATGCTGGTGCTAATACAGAGTATGTTTCAAAAAAAATAACTGTGAAATACGTAAAACTAATGTGGAAATGCATATTCATTAATTTCTACAGAGTCGTAATAAAAATAACATTTTCGACTTTAAACATCATCTTTCATTGATTGAAATCTTGCACAGTTCTAATGTATGTACAATCAATGTATTTGTTACAATCAAAATAATGTAATGTTTGAATGTCTTAGGAAAAAAGTTTGAATCAGGAGCATAGAAATGGAAAGCAAATGGAGAATTTCTACTGGTAATATCGATTTTGGGACAATTCCTCAAATTTGAAATAATTTCCCACAATAACAGAAGATTATATTTATTATAACAGAGAAATTTACATTGAAGCATCACAATTTGAAGAACACTTGAAAACATCTACACCAACAGAAATTAAATTAGTCAGATCTACATAGTTAGCAGAAACTCGACTAAAAATTATAATCTCGTGCACTTGACATATTGAATGATATTGATACTGTACTAGTGTGGTGGTACTGGACATATTTCAATTTCAAGCAGTATCACATCTATAACCGTTTCAATAGGGAGTATAAAATGTGTACAAAGCAACATTTATTATATTCTCTTGATAGCCAGAAGATATGCATAATTTCGTGTGGCTATCTAAAATTGCAATTGCAATTACAGTAGCAAATTAAAGAGAAAAGGAAATGTTACATGAGCTACACATCACGTTTGTATAATTATAAATTTTTTCACAAAGTGACAAAAAAGAATCTCATTATAAAAGTTCCAACTTATATGAAACTTAAGTTTTAATGGAGAATCCATTAGGATGTGCATAAAGTGCCAACTAAAAGGGCACCAGGATATGTCCAAACTATCTGCTGACATAAGTTTGCTGAAAGAACAATTTGAAAGTATAAAATATAATTTTTTATGGACCTACAGAGATAGTGAAAAGCGACTGCGTTTCAAATATTACAGCTCAAGTCAGGAAGGATGCATTGGTCTCTTAAGCAATGGAGACAGCCCAATAAGAGCAACAGCATAAAATTAATGGATCCTATTAAACAACAAAGCTGCCTAGCTATCTAGCATGTCCATGAAGGAGAAGAAAATGCAATAGTAATAGTAAGATTAGATAGATGGTGCACTGATAGCATGATGTCACTAAATACTTTAAAAAGCCATCATATAGCAGTCCTGAAGAACTGCTCTCTAACAAACATACACTATGCCACAGATAACTGAGCTAGAAAGGGTGCTTACTGCTAATAACAAAAGGAGTTATACGTGATGAAGTTCACCAATGAACCAAATAAGGAATATCAGACAACCAAATGCATGGACAAAAAATGACAAAAGGTAACATAGTTGTAATTACAGATGAAAACAATATCATCAGAAAGTGAGAGAAATTTAAATCATCCTTATTTTGTTCCTCATGATACACTTTAATATAGACATAATATATACTTTAATATAGATATAATATAGAAAATATAGACCTTCCTCATTAACTAACTACATTACATTAGTGATGGATGTCATTTAGATATTGGGATTAATATCTGTACATATCTAAAATACCAAAGATGACAAAATAATGACATAAGATTTTGACATTGCCTCAAGGAAAATAAATTCCCTAAATAAGAAACTTAAGCCCAAGTGGTCCCCTCTGAGAAGATGATTGAGCTGCAATCTTCCCCGCAGCTTCCATGAAATATTACTTAATATTATCGGCATTCTTCCACCAAAATGAGATCAAACTCTTAGAACTGGGCCTCAAATATTCCTCCACTCTCCCTAGTCATCATAGTGATCACATGAAATTCGCCAATGATAATGATTCAGTCCTCCACCATGAATGTTTCCATTAAATGTTTAAATTAAATTCCATTAAAATTTCCATGCTTCTGTTCTTTTATGTATTATTGCAATGTATTATTTGACGAGCCACACTCTGATAGGTTTTATTTTTTCATGCATGTTTCATCTCATTTATTCTCATTGTGTATTATTTTTCAAGGTGTCTGGTATCTTATTATGAATATAATGTTTTCATTTTTTTTTCGAAAGAACATTGACCAAGTTGTTAAATGATAGTAAATTTTTAATTTTTTTTTCTGTATTCATACTAGTTTTTTTTGCCATATTCAATTATGACATTCTGTATATTCAGTGTTTTTTTATCTCTTATCTCATGTTTTCCTTTTTATTAACTGTTATTCTTTTATGGATTATTTCTATATGCAGTTTGAAGTGTAAATATCTTCCTTGCTTTCTGATTCCAGCCTTTTCTATAAATTTCAGTTTCTTTTCTAACTAGGTTTCGCAGGTTTTTCATACCCTCCTCTGGGGTGTTTTCCTGCTGTGGGCTATTTTTCCTATCCTAGGTTTTTGAGCCCACAGTACAAACTTCTTTCATGCACTTTTTATGCTATCTCTTTCTTACAAATTGACGAAAGGTTAGATGTAAGAAGAGACAATCCAGTCTCAATCTCTCCCAAGTAAAGAAGTTTTATTATCATTATTAATAAATCTGATTGTGTCGAGATGATGTCATCACACATCCAAGATGCTTCTTCCCTTCCCTAAGGCAGTTTCCCAGAATAGAAGAATTTGAAGAGTATCAAGGAAACAATTCATACACACAATCTAGTGCTTCCTGAGATGGGCAAAGGAAACTGTTTAGTTATACTGTGAACAAGTAATAATTAGAGTAAACCACAATTAAATGTATTGCCTCACCCAAGGCCTTCAAAAAAGCTGTTCACAATTTACTTCTAGAAAATTGTCCTTATTATGTAAACAATTTTTTTGATTGACATATCTTATTTTTTATTGATGTATTTTTAATGTTTTGTACCTTTTTTGTAGATTTTTACTAATTTGGTTTAGATTCCACCAGTCTATAAAGTCCATAGACTTTAGATGGAAAAATTTATTTTAATAGATTTTAGATGGACAGTGTGGGCAGCGTTTCAACCAAAGAAGGAAGGAATATGAAGCGGCCTTCCGCAACAACCACCCGGAAGCGTCCCAGATGGCAAATCACCTCATGGAACATAATCCATTGCTCATGGCAAATGGAATACCTCCACTATCAAAAGAAGGGCCAGGCTTTAAATTCTTATGAACAATTAGAAATACTTAAAAGCCTTTCATGCCCCAATGTGATTACCATCAATGACCACCGCTTCCTATCCCCATCCCCAATCCTCTCTGCAACAGTCAACGCTCTCGCACCCCCTTCCTTTGTCCCCACTCCCACCCCTCTTGCCATCTTATATATTCACTCTGCTTTGACAAGTCTTATATGCCTGATGATGACCCAAAGGGTCGAAACCTAGGTAGCTGAATAAATTAATTTTTTGATATAGTATAATTTTGTTCTTCTCATTTCCATTCTTTGGTATATTTACTTTTGTTTTCCTATGTAGTGTATTTATATATCTTGTGTATTTACTTCATAGTTCCTTGTATGTAGCATTTACTTTTTCATTATAACATTCATTTAAAAAAATTTTATTACCATTATTATAAATTTCTTTGACAATTCTCTCTCCTGAAGACTCCTATACATGTATCCTTTCATGTCATTGGACAATAAAAGTATTATTATTATTACTGTAAGTGTGATTACATATCCAAGAACCATATCATAAAACTACCCAACAATCCCACCACCTCATGCCAAATCCAAGTGAAAAGAGTTACCTCAAATTAAATGGTGAATTCAAAGAATGAATCTTGTGGTTTACTGAATTCAAACCCTCTTTGCCAGAGAATTTATGGGATCCTGAATTCACAAAGAACACTGACACATGGGCCCTGTTTTTCCCTGTGAATCCAACCTGTACCAAAAAGCTGCTAAAGTGAACAACTCTCTACAAAATTTATCTGTGTATCAAAATAAATAACAGAAAACTCTATAGACTTATGTAAAAAACTGGACCACTTCCTATTAGCCCGAAATGAAAAACTTTGAATGCTCTTTTGAAGTCTTAAACATGTTCACCAGTGTACCTGTTTGTGTTAATTCTGAATGACTCATTTCAAGATGTTCCGGTATTGATCCAATTTTTAAGGGATCAGAACATTATTATTAATGAAATCCATGAATATTCCTGTTATAACAGATAGTTCATTCATTGAATTTCAATTCATAAAATTTGTAGCAGAGTTACAGACATGTTAAATGCCTCCTCTGTTAGAAGCAATAAAGAGATACTGTGTGTTAAATCTGTATCTAAATTGCCAAATAAAAGGTGTGCAAAAAGTATGTCAAGAAAAAGATATATTAATTATTATTGTTGATGTCAGAAATATGGGAACCTGGGACATGAAAAACAATGAGGTGGCTTTACCGTCTGAGGATCCCAAGCAATAATGAGGTAGCATTGAAGAATAAGCTACTTTTACGTATTAATGAATTCTCATTACTGCTGAGATGAGATATTTGTTACACTCTAGTTAATATTTATGATAATTATTTCACGTCTTCAACAGACATCTTAAGCTCTCTTAATATAAAGTATAATGCACATGATTTTAGAAGTGAAATCCTTAAAACTTATAACAATAGATCTTCATTCAAATTCTCTGCTCCTTTATCTCTAATGAACCACAGATATATTTTGTTATTTCAGTATTTGTTGCAATAGGACATAGGGGAATTTCCTAAGGGTTTATCTCAAATATTGTGTTCCCATTGGGTACGTATTAGTTTAGAATAGTTTTCTATTATTCGCAAGTCACCTTGCATTGAACAGTACACCATCATTTAACTATTGCTCACCCAAACCCAAAATGACAACTAAGGCCATCAACATTAAAGAAATTGTTGAACAGATCTCAAACACATGAGATCTTGAAACAGAGACTTTAAAACTCAAGACTTTACCCTTTCGACCACATTGAAACAACTCCTTGCCAAACCACCAATCAGGAGAGCCGATGCAATATAAGTGAAAGGCCACAACGTATATATAGCGGACGAAAATGACGAAAGCTAAATTCTACCTGAGGAAGCCAACAGCATCGTTGGCAAAACATCATCACCGAAATGACCTACGCTGCGTTACGGAAAAACTTCAACATGTATTCTTCGTGCAGCAAAAACCTTCATTCCAGACTTTAAAACCAAAAATCTCCTAAGAACAGCCTAAAGCAGTTCTTCCCAAAGAGGCAAAGAATCCTACAGACAAGACAGGACAGTTCAGACTAAGACAACTAAGCCTATCTCTAGGCTTATCTATCTCTTTATCTAGGCAAGATAAATCCTATTCTTCTCCCCTTTCTTAGATACTCCCCCTCAGGGGCAGTCGTGAGCCCCAGACCTCTAAGTTTGTTCCTTCTGCATTCCAAATGTAAAATTTCATTATTCCCTGTAAATTATTATACCCTGTAAAATTTCATCATTATAGGTTCACAGGGTCATTTCAAGTGTTTGCCAAGAGGAGCATGGAGAAGATTGATGCAATTGTTGAGAGAATTGCATCAAAAGTGTATGTTTCTTATTGTTAGTAATTAATTAATTCTAGTATTTACTATAGTTTTAATTTAGTATTGCTAGTAAGTTGAGTCTTCATATTAAATATTAATTATTTTTCTTTTTCCTCCAGCTGACAGATTACATGACTCATATGGTTCACCTATTAGATGATAGGAAAGATTTTTATCAAGAATAAGCAGATACTTAAGCCCATGGACAAAGATTCTCATACTTGAAAACAATCATTTCCCCCCTTTGACTGTTGCTCATCAGTTCTAGATGGAATCTGTAATGATGATAGGAAAAAAAATTATATAAGCTACAAAACAGGGCAATGAGTCATTCTAAGATGTGGAAAATACACACAAATTGATGCTGAATGCCATTCAGTGGATGAAAATTCAGTAGGACATGTCAAATGTTGGTAGAGATATGTAGGTGATGTGTTCTGTATCTGAAGAGGATCCTCAGACAGATGTATAAATCCCTTACCCTCCATCCTTCTATTCATTTCATCCAAGAGTTTTATACAACTGAGTCCATTTGTTATACAACCAAGTACTGGCCTTTTTCCTTTTCCTTTACAACCCAACAAACAAGACGAACGCCAGCGGCTGAATACATGATTATTAACAATTCTTACGTATTTCTTCTTACTTATCATTGTTCATGCATTGTATTGATTATTTTACCTTTTTACTGTGTTTTCGCAGGTTTTTTTCACCCCCCTTCTCTGTGGGTGTTTTCCTGCAACGTGGGTTTTTTTCTATGTCAACCTTCTGTTGCAAAGATTTTTTTCCCACACTCCACTCTTTCTTTTTGTGTTTGTTCATAATACTTATTTAACTGTATATATTATCAACATACGAGGTTAGGTAGAAGAGGCCCACATGGGCCTAACCTCACCAATAAAGGGTCTACCTATGTGTTTTAGACAAACCACTCCCTAAATTTTCTCAATCTCATAATCTCCACCTTAATAAAAATCCTCAATTTTTCATTTCTCACTAACCTCCTTATACCAATCATTCCATCCCCTTCTCATCTAGGCATCATTTTTCCCATAAACTTACCACTTATCACTCCTTCATCAATAGACCAGTCACCATCCCCCTTTCATCTCAGGACTTCCAAAAAGAATTATACGATTACACAATCAAGTATATCACCTCTAACAACAGATATTCAATAATAATCAATTACATTTGAATCAGACATCAAGGACTTAAGGTTATACAAGAAGTGAAAAATTGCGACTTGGCCGGGACTCGAACCCGGGTCTCCCGCTTGCCGGGCAGGTATTCTATCCATTAAACTACCGAGCCGCGCAGATTCACTTCTGTAAACGGGAGCTTATATGGGCAAGGTAATGGTGCTCCACTTAGTGGCACCAACCACCACCAGAGGTCCTCGTCGAGGCAGCCACCCCACAAAGGATAGAATACCTGCCCGGCAAGCGGGAGACCCGGGTTCGAGTCCCGGCCAAGTCGCAATTTTTCACTTCTTGTATAACCTTGGGTTAGTCGCACAACTTCATGTGCTAAGTAAAAATTACATTTCCATCGTTGCATCAAGGACTTGTTCATAAGATCCGATTTCCTCCCCCTAAAGGATTTTTTTCTCTTTAAATGGCTAATATTAATGTATACTGTTTTATGGGGGTGGTCCTCTCAAGCAAATGACATTTTTAAAACCTAAAAAAACTCAGATGAGTGTTCAATCAACATTTTAAAGCTCACTGCCGTCCTTTATTCAGAAGGTTAGGCATATTAACACTGCAAAGTATGAACATATACTTCAGTATCCTGTATGTCAAAAAACACATGGATGACTTTTCCAAAAACTGTAGCATTCACCATCGTGATACAAGAAACTGTTACATTTTAATAGTAGAAGCTTCTCGGCTACTTTGAAGGGATCTAGAGCAATGTTAACCAAATTATTTAATCACCTACCTGACTATATCAAAAACAAAGCAAACTTTGTCATTTTTGAAAATCTTACATTCAAATTTTTATCTCGAGGTTTTTGATATAAATGAATACTTAGACCCAAATAAGGATATAATTTTGTAACAAGGTTATGCCTGTAACTATTATGATCTTGTTTATTTTTCTTATAATTTTGATGTGTCCTATAGATAAAACTTGGTATTGTTTCCTAAGATGAATAAATATATTATTATTAATAGCCTGTCCCTTAAACTTGCTCATATTTTGCTTAAAAGAAAAATTTAAGACCTCATTTGAAACTTCTTTAAATCAAGGTAAAGTTTTTAGGAACAGAAATACAATAGCTTAGCCAAGTCAGGGATTTATAGGCTTCAAATGGCTACATTGCAACACAACTTATATCTGGCAAACTAGTCACACAGTTTTGCCATCAGAAGCAACGGACATCAAAGATGCTTTCATAAAAAATCTAACAATTCCTAGTTTCTTGCTACATGATGAT
Source organism: Pachydiplax longipennis (assembly GCA_036926295.1). Classification (NCBI taxonomy): domain Eukaryota; kingdom Metazoa; phylum Arthropoda; class Insecta; order Odonata; family Libellulidae; genus Pachydiplax; species Pachydiplax longipennis. The sequence goes on from JAVFKF010000019.1 coordinate 28,257,247, forward strand.
TACTAGTCAAAACTAGTATTGTGTTGAGATAACTTTTTAGAATCTATCCATCAGGAAAACATCAAATCTCTATACCCATGTGTTATTTGCCTGAACTATATATCATGGAAAAGGATAAGTTTTGAACTTCTTTTCATAAAAGATTTTTTATTTATGCTGACAACAGTGCACTTCCAATTACAATCAACATCAATGCAAGTTACAGTTATCCAAAAATGGAGTCATGTCTCTGATTTAATTATCAATAAGAAAAAGACATGTTGTATGGATATTAACAACAAAAGGATGCAGAAATTTAACTTGAAGCTTACCTGTCATACACACAGATGTCTACATCAGAATGAAAATTCAACCGGAAACAGTAGATGAGTAACTGAATGACATACAAGTATAGATTAAAAGCTGACAAAAATATTTAGGTATCGATATTTACATAAAATTTTAATTTTGAACCACGTGCATAAAATTAATAACATATTGAAACAGAATGAAAGATTATAAACCAGTTTTACTATATTAAAGACTCTACCAACAAGAGACCTTGTTTTGTTGTACAAAACATTCATGTAATCAATCACAAGGTATAGATCCCAGTCATATCTATAGTCTTTGAAACCATTATGTTTAAACAACTTTATGAATATTTTGAAAGTAACAACCTTCTTGCATCCTCTCAGTTTGGTTTTCGCAAGGGAAAATCCACCTCTCATGCAATAGAATCCCTTGTTGATGTTATTTATCAAGCTTTCGAGAGGAAAGAGAGCACCTCAGCAATCCTATGTGACCTAAGCAAGGCTTTTGACTGCATTTCCCATGAAATAATTTTATCTAAATTATGTTTCTATGGATTAAGGGGCAACTCTTTGAAATTAATGGAGTCTTACTTGCTCAACAGACATCAAATAGTAATTGCCAATCACCACAAATCTCTCAAGAGAAAAGTTCCATATGGAGTTCCTCAAGGCTCAGTGCTTGGACCTTTATTATTCCTTGTTGCAGTGAATGATTTGGAATTCTGCATACCCTGCAAAACAATCCTGTACGCAGATGACACTACGCTTGTCCACCATAACAAGAAGCTTCAGGAATCTCATTCTGAATCTGAGACTCTGTTGGCTGTAGCCAAAGATTGGTTCAGTGCCAATGTGCTCATTTTAAATCTGAATAAAAATCAAACAATTACCTTCTCTTTGGGCAAGCTACCTGTAAACAATGACTGTGTGAAACTCCTAGGATTCTTTCTCGATCCCAAATTAACTTGGAAGGAACACATCAATAACCTCTGTTGCAAATTATCAAGAGTGATTTTCATGTTACGCAGGCTTAAATCATCTGTCTCTGATTTATACCTACAAACAGTATATTTTGCCTTTTTCCACACCCATGTAATGTATGGAATAAGATTATGGGGACAAACAGCTCATGCTCATAGTGTTTTACTTTTACAAAAGAAGGCAATGAGATTAATAACTGGCTCCTCCAAAAGAGATCACTGTAAGCCTCTGTTTATTCAACAGAGGGTTATGCCTGTATACTCATGTTATATTTTTGAATCACTCCTTTTTGCCAAAATCAATCTCCATAAGTTTAACCAACGTTCCAGCATCCACTCACACAATACTCGTCACTCTGAACTTATTGATATTCCTCAGCATAGACTCAAGAAGACGGAAACCAGCATAAACTACTCTGCAATAAAATTATTTAATAAGCTGCCCTCAACAATAAAAGATACACCTTTTATAAATTTTCATAAACTCATTTATGACTGGATTTTGCTAAATCCTTTCTACTCTATTGATGAATTTGTAAATATGAAAGTCAACATAACTGTTTAATTTTTTTTTTTTTTTCTAACTCTCTCTCTTGTAATTTTTTTTGTTTTGAACCATTATGTACTTTGTGATTTTTGATGAACCTTTTGTTTTATAATATGCATATCTTCTGTATTTGGAAATTGTCTTTTCCCTATTTTTTGTGAGATATTTTCTGTTTTGACGATGCCTATGCCTTTTCTCTGGTCTTTGGCAAAATAAATATTATTATTATTATTATTAGAACTTACAGCATATACTTTACAATGCATATGACCAATTCAAAATAGAAAAATGTTGTCAAAATCAAAATATCAAAAATGTCCCTAATTTGAAAAAGTACATTATTTTAACATCGAAACATTTTTCAAGAGAATACAAAATTGAAAGACAGGTGAACAGAATTGAGATCTAGGAGCCACAAAATCAATACATCATTCCCAGATATGTAAATAATAATAGGAAAAGGACAGTAGAGTGGGTAAGGGAATGGGATCACCACTTTCTTCAGCGGTCACAATTTTCAAGGAGCATTACGAGGAAGGGGCTCACAAGACAGCACCATGATGACCAAATGCTTCCTTTGCTGTATTGATTATACTTTTATGATCTGGCACCAGGGAAGAGAGAAACTGAAGGAATATCTCGACCATCTTAATAGCTGATATCCAAATATCACTTTTATCATGGAAATTGAGGAAAATTGGTTGTCTCGATGTCCTCATACAATGGAAGTTTGATGGTACACTAGGCCACAGCATATACTGGAAACCAACCTACACTGATGTGTATCTCGACGTAGTCATCACTATCACGCACAGCCAGAACTTGTTTATGTGACCACCCTGCCGTACATGCATTCCCTGAGGTACCTCAGGGTCACCATGGCAGAGAACATGTCCTGGGATGCGCCTGGGTGGTCTCCAGGGTCCATTGGGGGCTCCGGCGCCTCAGGGTAATTAATTTTAATTCAGACATTCATTTTAAGCCAGACAAGAGGACAAGGCTCCTGTAAGTGAAGACCCTGCTTCAGCCCATCCTGGACAACTGCCTAGTGGCCTGCAGCGACCTGTTGGGAAAGAACAGGGCCCAGAACACCACCCTGAGGTGGGATCTGAAGCCAGGGATGTGGGACCATATGATGTCACTCCATGCACAGGAGGGGATGCTGAAAATGGAGCACAAGACTGGCGCATGGCCTGACTCTCCTAGAGACAGAGCAGGGGTCCAGAACAAGGAACGCAGCCACCTTCAGGATCCCAAGTCACTATTCCAAATTGGCAGGATCCTTTGCCATGATGCTCGCACAAGAGTTCAACACCCTGCTGCCAGAGCTGCAGTCTAACTTCAGCCGTGTGAGGGTGGTGAAACACCTCAACAGATAAGCAACAATTTGAGCTCTAAATTTTTGGAAATCTCTTATCATATTTCTCCTTTTTTATTATGGACTTAATAGATTTTTCATTTAAATTCTCTTTTTCTAAAAGAGTTATTTATATATGTAAATCTGTTCAATAACTACTCTTACATTCCACTTCTGATATTCTAATATTAGTTAACTTATATTGTTTTATTGTATTTTATTTTTAATTTTAAATATTTGTTCTTTATTTTCTTTTTGCTCTGTTAGGACTTGATGTATAATGTGTTAATTTTTATTTGTACAATTTAGAGAGATCCCTGGGGGAGGGGAAGAGAGGGCCAGTTGGTCTTCGTCTCCCTCAGGTAAAATAAAAAACAAGTCAATTCATGTACAAGCAATCTCTCTTTCTCCCCCCCCCCCCCCTAATTCCTTCTGTTACAGCAAGCCGTCACAATTTCTGCAGCACCTGCAGTCACTGGAAGGAACCACTACCATTCAAAAAGACTTGCTCAGAATATTGTGGCTTCAGCTCCAACCCTCCTACCGAAGAAGCTTAAGTATTATACTCCGGTTTGCAACCTAATTGATTCAAACATTCTTCTGTATAATGCACCAAAATTACTGATCACCAAATTGCCCTAAAAGTTTTTAAATCTGAAATTGTTCAATTTTTCACACACAAAATCAAAGGACAAAGGAATGTTGATTTTGTCATTAATCATTTACCTATCCATGTTGACCTAGATGTATTAAATCTTACATCTCTAGTTAACATTTTCATGTTTAGAGAGAAGTTCTCACCAATGTATGCACACCTTTATCTTGCGATGTTACTTTGGGTTAGTATGCATACAGTGTATTGGACCCTGCTGAAAAGTGTCATATTCGCGAGATAGAAAAGATACAACGAAAGGCGATACGCTTTGTAAAAAATTGCTATGATAAATCAGTAAATGTTACTCAGATGCTTCAGGAGGCAGGATGGGAATCTTTAGAAGAAAGAAGGCTCAATCAGAGATTTAAATTACTAGAAAAATTCAGACAGAGCACGTTCATAGAAGATGTAGCCAATATTATGCGCCCTCCTTGCTATATAGGCCGTTCTGATACAGCGAGAAAGATCAGAAAAATAGATGCTAAAACCAGTCGATTCAGGAATTCTTTTTTTCTGAGAACAATACGCGAAAATAATCGACTAGGCAAATAGAGTCATGGTGCTTGCACCCCCTGCCACACGCCGAAAGGCGGCTTGCAGGGTACATATGTAGATGTATCTTCAATGAAAGATGCTAATAATGGTCTTCACCACACCAACCTCAGGCTAATCAGCCCGCAACCACACCCTACCAACCACAGATTTATTATGGATGACCCGAATACCAAGAGGACCCGGCAGCGATTATCCAGCCCTTTCACAGGGCTCAGCCCACTGCATAATGTTGGAAGGGTAAGTCAGCATAGAATAGGAGAGAGAGGCACCCAAACATCTGCAGAGGTGAGATGATATGGAGTGTCCACTCAAGGGGTGTTGAAGGAAAAGGGTTCAGACAGCGGGGTGCCAGAGAGACAGGTCCAGCAAACTTTTACCCTGAACTTGCTCTCCCAAATGGCACTTATTTGGAACACAAAAATTCCAAGAAAAGGAAGCAAGTATAGCTTTCTGGTGGTCTCTGCCACTGGGAGGGTGAGATATGCACCAGGAATGATTAAAAGGGGAGGAAATTGGGCAGGACCCCAAAAGAAGTGATCGCATTTGGCCCAACCCAAAATAAAACGGTCAACTAGCTAGACTGATGAATTGTATACATTGGTTTGGTTTGCAAATTAGACTGGAACCCACTTGTAAGACCAACCCCTTGAGAACCCTAGACATGGCTGTTCAAAGTTGTGTTGACATGGATAACGGGAACGGTGTAGTTGTGTTGACACAGATAACAGGAATGGTCAACTTGTGTCTCTCTCGAATTGAGACGGATGTTATTTTTGCATGTGTAATCATCTCTATTGGTGAAGCTTTTCAATGGTTGTGCTGTCTCCGCTCGCTCCTCAATGGAGGGATTTTCAATAGCTGACACGGGATCAAATTTTCTCATCAAACATGTATGTTTATTGTCCAAGATCGAGCAATTGTGTCCACCTTGTGAAAATTCTCTGAAATTCTGTGGTGAAAGAAATGCATGGAAATGCAGTGTCATAACACTGTTGCACATAAATCAGATCCTAGCAGTTCCCAATTCTCCTGGCACAAGTGTAAGTTTCCAATGTAGATGATGTTCTAGATGTAGTTAATCTCCTGGATCAACCTCTCTGGCTGACCTACCCTCTCACGATACATTACTTTTTAAAAGGATCTGTGGGCATCCATGTAACTTCCCAGGATGCTTAGGGGAGTGGGCCTCTCAAGAGAGGGATTGTCTGGTTCGGAATTGTAAGGCATGCAGGATGCAGGACATGCATGTACATTGCATAATGTACAGTGCAGGAGATGGATTTTCTTAAACATTATGCGAAAGCTATTTCAAATGGTAAAAATGGTCCACCCACACCACCAAGGGATGCTACTTTTCATACCGAAAGAGAACCTGGGGACTGTACTTTCTTATTATTTAGGTTGCAGGATTATTCTGCTATTGACTATGTTACTAAAGCAGTTCCTGATATGTTACCTATATGAGATTATACTGCTGTAGATAACAGTAGGGCCAGAAGGACATTAAATTTCACTTACACAATATACCCTGGTGCAAAAAAGTATATTTCATCCCACATTTTCAATCAAGTTGATGATTTCAATAAAATTCACAAAATTTTATTTGATATGAACTCTACTAAATGTATCCCAGCTCAATACGTAGCTTATATTCCTAAATATACCATAGATACTCAAAATACTCACAATTTATCAATTGTTAATGTTAAGTTTAAATATTCTGTAATAATGTATATGACTTTTGCTGGTAAAAATAAGGAAATACATATGTAAACCAAAATTTTTTTCCTTGTTTCATTTAAGTTCATATCCCTATTACCAAATGGCTTCACTCGAGAGAATATCATCTGCATCAACCCAGACACCGGGATACTTCGCTCGTAAGCAGAGAGATATTGGTCATTTCTACATGGTTGTGAACTCATTCCCTTGGGTTTCTTATGACCACACTGGACCGACACAGAATTCGACTACTGCTTGAAGCCTCGCTGAGGCGCTCACAAGGCGGATAAGTTCAATCAGTGGTTTGGAATTATCGTTATGGCCGCAAAGGGTTTTGTACATTTTATTCCATCTGAAATGGACTACAGACGACATCTCAACCGTATCTAATCTTATGATTTGTAATAATATAGATGTAAATATTTTTACTGCTTATATGATGTTAGATTCTCCTCAAATCCATAATTTCAATGAAGAAGATATCCTGTTCTTGCCTGGTGATGTATGATCCCAATGATGATATATTAGTCAGTTTTTACAACTTTTACTTCCTCTAAATGATCAAGTTTCTCCATTTTCCGGCCTCAGGCCTTACTAAATCATTCAAACAGTAGTAGTGATGGGCGGTGTGTACAAAGGGCAGGGACTTAATGAACGGGAGCTTATGACTCGCGCTTACTGGGAATTCCTCGTTCATGGGGAAAAAATTGCAAGCTGCAATCCCTAGCACAAATAAGGTACAGCTGTACCCCGCAATTGGTTTGTCCAACTCTCCATAATGTTCCCCCTCCTTTCACCCCATTGGTTCATCTGTGATGCCTGTTCTCATTGAACTAGCCTTAGAACACCAGCGTTATTCATTGACAGATGTACCGCCCCAGTCAAACTCCCCGCCTGGCAGTGTCCTCAAATCTGATTGGGAGGGATAGAAGGAGGCATTATACAACAATAGTATACTATACTAAGCTATATAACGTAGTCCAATTTGCTCTGCTTTGTAATTTCCAGGAACACCAAACGATCCGGGATATCATTTAATATAGCTTACACCCAAAAGCTGGGGAATGCAGACTATTATTTGACAGTTCACTTTTTATGCTTTGCTTGAAGACTTGAAACCATGATAACATGCAAGATGCAGTCCGAGTGTATACCAATTTTGGTAATGGGCAGAAGTATACTTGTATAAAGACGCCCTTTATTTCCTGAAGTATATATAAAAATATCAGGGAATGTATGAAAAGATAGGCATATCATATCCTTTATGTCAATTTTTTGTAAGATAATTCAATATATTATTGACAGTTCTATAATGCGTTTTCTAGGTGATAAGGGGGCAATTAGTGAATGTCAGCATGGTTTTCGTAAGGGTAGGTCATGCGATACCCAGTTAGCCCTTTTTGTAAACGACTTAGTTAAGGCTGCTGATAAGGGAATTAGCACAGATGACATATTTTTAGATTTAGTTATTTCTGGTCACTTTTTCTGCGAAGTATTAGAGAAGCCAACAGCATTCAAAGATAGATAGTGTTTTCGGTGTTTCACACCCCCTGCCATGCACCAGTGGCGGTTTGCAGGGTCGCGACACCAACAGAAAAGTATGGAGCAGTATTGTGGAATTGAAGTGAATTATGTTCCATTTACTATATAGGAATACACCTCTGTTATCATCCCCTTTTGGGACTTACAGGGAAGGAAAGTTAATGGGAACAATAGTACCCACAACGGTGAGAAGGCAGCCCATCATCGTTTAAAATACAAACTGGGAATGGAGCATCCCAACATTTGGAAGATAATTGATGGGCTGCATAAGATACAAGGTGAGAATGTATACCACAAGCCTTTGCTAGCTGGGTATGAACCACCACTAAAGCTGAAAAGATACAGACACAGAGATTATCCGTACAAGTGACATTGTGCTTTAACTTGGAAATATTGGTGGCATTGAATACTTAAGGAGCCTTGCTCATAATTGCCAAATGGAATCAGTTTGTCTAACTTGATATCCATTAGGAAAACCTGCAACAAGCAGGTTGAAAGAGGAACGCGGAAATCATCCGTACACGTGATATTGTGGTTTAACTTGGAAATATTGGTGGGATTGAATACTTAAGGAGCCTTACTCATAATTGTCAAACGGAATCAGTTTGTCTAACTTGATATCCATTAGGAAAACCTGGCACAAGCAGGTTGGCTTTCTGTAGCGCGGCGGCTTCGGGTGATCACATCCTAGCTTCCAGAAAGCCTGATGTCTCTTTCAAAAAAACTAGATTTTCCTGATAAGGGCTCTAGTTTGCAACCATTCGTAAGCAGGAGTGTCCCTGGATCAAAGGACATGGTCACCCAGAGTATTAATACCATGCAATTTTTGGGATACGACACAGCAGTTCTGGATGCAGAAGAAGCTGCTAGAGAGATAGGAGAGAGAAACCTGCAAAATGTAGGTAGAAGTTTTCTTTTCTCGCAGCCTTGGAATCACACTAGCATGTAAGATGTAGTCTGAGATTACAGCAAGTGTGGTAATGTCATAGGGAAAACTGCAAATAGCAGGAGGAAGAAGGACAGCAAGGGATATTTACTTGATGATGAATATTAATTAAGGAATAAAAGATGTATGCAAAGATAGGAAAGTATGGAGCAATATTGTGGAATTGAGGCAAATTATTTGCCTACTCTGAAGAGAATAAAGTGAGTGAAAAGTATGAGCACATAAAGTAGTCCAATATGCAAACGGATTGATACTCACTCATTTGACAGGGGAAAACCTTGTATTCCAATATTGTACAAATAATGTAGTCCAATTTGCTCTGCTTTTTTTGAACTTTTGTCATTAAGTGGAGCCGGATGGCCAATAAAATGATGAATCATGATAATTTTGCAAGAAAGGGTGAATTCCATCCCCAAGGTTTTTATGGCCGAGGAGGACGCGGGCACAGCTATTGAGCTAATGCCGGCGACCCAGATTTTCAGGAAAGCCAGCAAACCATTGAGAGTCCTAGTCCACATAGACAACGTGGTGGCCACTCGCGTGTTAACGAACTAATGCCGGCGACCCAGATTTTCAGGAAAGCCAGCAAACCATTGAAAGTCCTAGTCCACGTAGACAACATGGTGGCCACTCACGTGTTAACATGAGCAGGCCAAAGATGAGCAGGTGCCGAGCCATGGGCCTCCCACTCCGACCCATCACAGTAAGGTGACTTCCGAACAAAGAAACGACCAGCTATACTGTGAAGCTAGGTACGCTGAGCTCACGGCCATGCGTAGGCTTTAAATGAGTGAACAATCTCAGCAGCAGGAGACTCAGAGGACTGCACAGTTTCTGGCTGATCCTCAGTCTTCTTTTGGATCATCATCCTGAGGTGGGCCCTGAAGCCAGGGACGTGAGACCACATGACGCCCCTCTACGCATGAGAGAGGATGATTTAAATGAAGGGGCCAAAGAGGTTCACATCCTGGAGACAGAGATCAAAGTGTGGCAGACTTGACTTCCCAGTTATGTGGTGAACTGGCTTAACTATCATGGCAAGGGAGCAGGGTTCCAGAACCAGGAACACTGCCACCACCTTCAGGATCCCGATTCACCAGCCAAGGATGGTGGGATCCTTCACCACGACATTTTATGAGAGAGTTCAGTGCCCTCCTGCCAGAGCTGCGAAGTAACTTCAGCCGTGCGAGGGTGGTGAAACACCTCAAGAAATATACCCCGACATAACATCAATTGTGCAAAATTCATGGTTTCTCATCTTTAGACTTTTTCATACTTTCTAGATCTCCCTTTTTATACTCCATTGTGACATTTATATATGTAAACCATTAACTTTTATATTTTATTATTAATTTCTTATATTTATTTCTCTTTCTGTTTTATATGGAATAGAAATTTATTTCCAATTAATTTGAACTTGTGTCATTAAGTGGAGCCCAATGGCCAATAAAATGATGAATAATAGCTCTTTCTTGTATAGTATAAATAGCTCATTCTTGTATTGTAAAAATAGTTAATGTATCATGACTATGTAAGATGCTGCCACCTGGCAAAATCCAACACGCAGCGTAGAATAATAATAATAATTGCGGTAATTTTGCAAGAAGGGGTGAATTCCATCCCAGTGGTTTTTATAGCCAAGGAGGACATGGGCACAGCCTTAGAGCTGATGCCAGTGACCCAGTATTTCAGGACAGCCAGCACACCATTGAGAGTCCTAGTTCACATAGACAATGTGGCGGCCACTTTCGTGTTAACATGAGTGGACAAAAGATGCAGGAGGTGCCTAAGCATGGGCCTCCCACTCCGACCCATCTCAGTACTCAGATGCCACCTCAGGGAATGTTGCTTGGACCATACTGGAATGGGGAGTTACAAAAGCTTACAGATTTCCTAATTTGTATAGTATTGACCTTATGGAAACCATTACACACTTGTTACCTTTTAGGTTTGTATTAGAAACGCTGGAAGATTTAAATTTGTCATGTAATGCCATCAAGATGTTCACAGACACATATGTGGCTATTACAAATAACCTTGTACGAAAATTGTCTTTATACTGTATTTTAAAGAATGAAGACCACCTAGTGCCTTGGTGCCACATGCTCACCAAGGCCAATTCTGCCAACCGGCCCTCTTCTTTTAAAATATCCCCTGCATCAGCCATATAGGTCAGGATGGGATAAAACAGAGGGGTCTCCTTGAGAGAGTGGTTTTTAGTAGAGTTTCGGTGAAGGGGAGCATGTGGCAGCAACTGCCTTGAGACACTCATCCCAACTCAATGGAGTCCACTTCAACGACCCCAAATGAATTGATCATAAAGATGGGGAAGTTCTTTGAGTGCTGAGTGCAAAGTGTCTTGAATTCTATGATTTCCCCCTATTTACTTCTTTTCTGTACCTTTAAACCAGATACACAAGTCATTTTTCCTTATACACCTATTTCTTAATATATTTGCATTATTTATTTGTGTCAAGCCTAGACTTCTTGGTAACATATAAGGTATATATCAAGAAGAAAAAGTTTGTTATGGGCCATCAAAAATTTTCTTCAATGTCCAGATGACACTATCACTAAAAGAGAACTCTTTCCAATACCCAGCCTTAAGAAACCTTTCATCAGCTGGGAGGATCATGCCTTTTTTAGACACTGGATTTATTTAACTAGTATTAACAGGGATGATGAAAAATGCAAGGAATCAACAAACTCAGTAAGACCTAATGGACAATTTCAATGCAATCACATGAGTTTAGGATTTGCAAAATCAACAGCCTGAGTAAGACCTTACGGACAATTTCAATGCAGAATTCATAAACAGAATTTAGAGGAACAAACTTAATTGTTATGTATATTTTATATATATTTTATGTATATTTAAAGCATATTTTAAGAAATTTTATGCATAATTTATAACTGATATACAGCAAGTATTTCAAATCATGTATAAATATCTTTAAGATGTTTAATTGTATAAATTATATATTGTACTAACAATAATATACAATGCCTTAAGAAATAGTTCACTTTTTATTCTTTGCTTGAAGACTTGGAACCAGACAAACATGCAAGATGTGGTCTGAGAGTATACCAATTTTGGTAATAGGCTGTATCCAGTGGCGGTTGGAAGGGAAGAGAGGTCGACAGGAAAGTATGAAGCAGTATTGTGGAATTGAAGTAAATTATATTCCATTTAATATATAGGAATACACCTCTGTAATATCCCCTGTTTGGAACTTAAAGGGAAGGACAGTTAACAGGAAGGGATAGTACCCACAATCGTGAGGAAGCAGCCCATTTGGGAATTTGGATTGGTTGGAATGCTCCATTCCCACTGGGAGCCAACAGGCTCTCTCTGGAGGCTGTCTTCTTTTAAAAATATCCCCTGCATCAGCCATATTGGCCAGATTGGATAAAAAGGAGAGGTCTCCTCAAGGGAGCAGCTCGTTCGGATGAGGTTAGGCAAAGAGGAGCACATGGAAAACGCTTTCTATGATTCCTGAGTGGCTCATAACTAAGGCATAACACTGAAAACTTTAGCTCAGGAAGCTTAATTAAGGGTAGTGTGGTTATGCTTGCCCTGTTAAGCCCAGATGGACCCAGATGCTCCTCAATCAATATGCTAACCTCCAGCAGAGGATGGAACATGTGTAGCAATCCCAGTCATTTACCTCCACCACCAACTTTTGCAAGCTTAAGATTAACCCTACCTACCGATCCAACAGCATGGGATGCAGAAGTTCTACAATTGGGATAGCTTATGTATTTCTTAGTATTATTTTGATTTTCCTTTATTGATAACCATGAAAAAAACTTTACACGAGATTAGGTGGAAGAGAGGCCCACTCGGGCCTAACCTCGCCAAAAAAAAAGTCAAATATTAATAATAATAATGTAGGCCAGGATTGCCACCAGCTGTATCTGAGCCAGGGATCAATTAGAGATATAGTTCCTCCTTAGTCTGATGATCTTTTGGGAAATTTCCCCACCAGGTATTCATACCTGGAGTACAACAGGTTCCAAATTCTTGGTATAGCCACTGAACAGCTTGGGCATGGCTGGTAGAGGCAGAAATTGATCGCACTGATGATCTATGGGTTCTGCCAGAAGTCTTACAGAGACAAACCCCTATTGTCATGCAGGTTCCAGCCCCCCAGCCACAGCCCAGGAGAACTGAACGAGCCTACTAGGCCTCACAGCCAACCACGTCCCAAACATGGTCATCCACGCAGTTCAGCCAGACCACCAGAGGATGCGGCGCCCACCCACCAGGGTGGATGACAAGGCAGCCACGGATAATCAACCTCTGCAACCTCATCTGAAGGTCTGGATGTGGAGGATCATCTGGCCCTCTTGGACTTTCTGGATTGGGCTGAGCCCCCCAGCGGACCCCGTCCAGCTACCCAATGATGATCAATCTGACACAGCTTCTCAGGGATCCAACTTAATATCTGACTCAGGTAATGAAATGGATAGGGAAACAGATTCCGGCTTCTTAGCTCATTAACTGCCTAAAGAGATCTGTGCCCTGACTACCGAACCAAAGTGAAGTGACACTGTTAGCCCTGGTCAATAGCTATCCCTACAAAGACGCAGGTGCCCTCGCCATATCGTTACAGGGAGCTGATATTCCCAAGCCTCCTACTGCACCATTTGTCTCCATAAGGTCGAGGGAGTCACCACTACCTGACCACATGATTCCAGTTCTCCTCAAACAAGGAATCATCCAAATGTGTTCTGAAATCAAATGTGTGTTATGTGCATCGGTCATCCTAAGGCCTCAGGAAAGCCCCATGTGATCATTGATTTGTCACCTTGAACGGAGCACTTTAGGTCCCCTAAATTCTCATAGACTCGGCAAAGACCCTGGTTTTGTTTTTTAGGAATTTGTTAGAATTGAGGGGGCCCATGAGAGAAATTGTGCCAATGGAATTGAAAATATCAAGGCAACACAGCCTTTTCCAATGCAAGATATCCCATATTCATTACAAGATGGATTTTTGCACTCCAGTCAAGTGCAAGGTGCACCATTTCACCACATATGAGGTCTGTTCAAAAAGTTGCCAAATTTTTTGAATAGAGTGCCTCCAGTTGGTTAATTTTTAATCCGCCTGTAGGTGTATTATCCATAAAACTTCCATATAATCATCCCCAATCACTTTGTGAATATGTTGTTTTGTTGATTAGTTACGGCTGTTTATGTGAATAGATGATTGGGAGCAGTGAAAAATGGGAACTACAGAAATGAGCTCTTTGAAGGAGCAGCATTCTTCTGTAAAATGCTGCATGAACTCAGCAAAGCCTTCACAGAAACTTTTGGGTTAATTACCAAGGTGAGCATGCTGAGAAACTATGCATTGTTTATGTGATTGCAAAAGGTGGATAGCAATCAGAGGAAGATGAGCATTTCGGAAGACCTTCAACGTCAACAGATGACACCAACATTGCAGACTACTATTTGATAGTTCACTTTTTATGCTTTGCTTGAAGACTTGTAACCAGACTAACATGCAAGATGCAGTCTGAATGTATACCAATTTTGGTAATGGGCAGAAGTAAACTTGTATAAAGACGCCCTTTATTTCCTGAAGTATATTTAAAAATATTAAGGAATGTATGAAAAGACAGAGGAAAGTATGAAGCAGTATTGTGGAATTGAAGCAAATTATGTTCCATTTACTATATAGGAATACACCTCTGTTATCATCCCCTTTTGGGACTTACAGGGAAGGAAAGTTAATGGGGAACAATAGTACCCACAACGGTGAGAAGGCAGCCCATCATCGTTTAAAATACAAACTGGGAATGGAGCATCCCAACATTTGGAAGATAATTGATGGGCTGCATAAGATACAAGGTGAGAATGTATACCACAAGCCTTTGCTAGCTGGGTATGAACCACCACTAAAGCTGAAAAGTTCCAGACACAGAGATTATCCGTACAAGTGACATTGTGCTTTAACTTGAAAATATTGGTGGGATTGAATACTTAAGGAGCCTTGCTCATAATTGCCAAATGGAATCAGTTTGTCTAACTTGATATCCATTAGGAAAACCTGCAACAAGCAGGTTGAAAGAGGAACGCGGAAATCATCCGTACACGTGATATTGTGGTTTAATTTTGAAATATTGGTGGGATTGAATACTTAAGGAGCTTTGCTGATAATTGTCAAATGGAATCAGTTTGTCTAACTTGATATCCATTAGGAAAACCTGCCACAAGCAGGTTGGCTTTCTGTAGTGTGGTGGCTTCGGGTGATCATATCCTAGCTTCCAGAAAGCCACATGTCTCTTTCAAAAACACTAGATTTTCCTGATAAGGGCTCTAGTTTGCAACCATTCGTAAGCAGGAGTGTCCCTGGATCAAAGGACATGGTCACCCAGAGTATTAATATACCATGCAATTTTTGGGATACGACACGGCAGTTCTGGATGCAGAAGCAGGCTGCTAGAGAGATAGGAGAGAGAAACCTGCAAAATGTAGGTAGAAGTTTTCTTTTCTTGCGACCTTGGAATCAGACTAGCATGTAAGATGTAGTCTGAGATTACAGCAAGTGTGGTAATGTCATAGGGAAAACTGCAAATAGCAGGAGGAAGAAGGACAGCAAGGGATATTTGCTTGATGATGAATATTAATTAAGGAATAAAAGATGTATGCAAAGATAGGAAAGTATGGAGCAGTATTGTGGAATTGAGGCAAATTATTTGCCTACTCTGAAGAGAATAAAGTGAGTGAAAAGTATGTGCTCATAAAGTAGTCCAATAGTGTGGCAGACTTGACTTCCCAGTTATGTAGTGAACTGGCTTAACTATCATGGCAACAGAGGAGGGTTCCAGAACAAGGAACACGGCCACTACCTTCAGGATCCCGATTCACCAGCCAAGGATGGTGGGATCCTTCACCACGACATTTTATGAGAGAGTTCAGCACCCTCCTCCAGAACTGTGAAGTAACTTCAGCCATGTGAGGGTGGTGAAACACCTCAAGAAATATACCCAGACTTAACATCAATTTTGCAAAATTCATGGTTTCTCATCTTTAGACTTTTTCAAACTTTCTAGATTTCCCTTTTTATACTTCATTGTGACATTTATATATGTAAACCATTAACTTTTATATTTTATTATTAATTTCTTATATTTATTTCTCTGTATGTATCATGACTATGTAAGATGCTGTCACCTGGCAAAATCCAACACGCAGCATAGGATAATAATAATAATTGCTGTAATTTTGCAAGAAGGGGTGAATTCCATCCCAGAGGTTTTTATGGCCAAGGAGGACATGGGCACAGCCTTTGAGTTGATGCCAGTGACCCAGATTTTCAGGACAGCCAGCAAACCATTGAGAGTCCTAGTCCACTTAGACAACATGGCGGCCACTTGCATGTTAACATGAGTGGACCAAAGATGCAGGAGGTGCCTAAGCATGGGCCTCCACTCTGACCCATCTCAGTACTCAGATGCCACCTCAGGGAATGTTGCTTGGACCATACTGGAATGGGGAGTTACAAAAGCTTACAGATTTCCAAATTTGAATAGTATTGACCTCATGGAAACCATTACACACTTGTTACCTATTAGGTTTGTATTAGAAATGCTGGAAGATTTAAATTTTTCACGTTATGCCATTAAGATGTTCACAGACTCATATGTGGCTATGCTCTCCCTAAGGAAGGGAAAAGGAATTGTACTTACAAATATCCTTGTACGAAAGTTGTTTTTGTACTGTATTTTAAAGAATGAAGACCACCTAGAGTCTTGGTGCCACATGCTCACCAGAGCCAATTCTGCCAACGGGCCCTCTTCTTTTAAAATATCCCCTGCATCAGCCATATAGGCCAGGATGGGAAAAACGGAGGGTTCTCCTTGAGAGAGTGGCTCGTTTGGTAGAGGTTCGGTGAAGGGGAGCATGTGGCAGCAACTGCCTTGAGAAACTCATCCCAACTCAATGGAGTCTACTTCAACGACCCCAAATGAATTGATCATAAAGATGCGGAAGTTCTTTGAGTGCTGAGTGCAAAGTGTCTTGAATTCTATGATTTCCCTCTATTTACTTCTTTTCTGTACCTTTAAACCAGATACACAAGTCATTTTTCCTTATACACCTATTTCTTAATATATTTGCATTATTTATTTGTGTCAAGCCTAGACTTCTTGGTAACATATAAGGTATATATCAAGAAGAAAAACTTTGTTATGAGGCATCAAAAATTTTCTTCAATGTCCTGATGACACTATCCCTAAAAGAGAACTCTTTCCAATACCCAGCCTTGAGGAACCTTTCATCAGCTGGGAGGATCATGCCTTTTTTTAGACACTGGATTTATTAAAGTAGTATTAACAGGGATGATGAAAAATGCAAGGAATCAACAACCTCAGTAAGACCTAATAGACAATTTCAATACAATCACATGAGTTTTGGATTTGCAATATCAACAGCCTCAGTAAGACCTTATGTACAATTTCATTGCAGAATTCATAAACAGAATTTAGAGGAACAAACTTAATTGTTATGTATATTTTATTTATATTTTATGTATATTTAAAGCATATTTTAAGAAATTTTATGCATAATTTATAACTGATATACAGCAAGTATTTCAAATCATGTATAAATATCTTTAAGATGTTTAATTGTATAAATTATATATTGTACTAACAATAATATACAATGCCTTAAGAAATAGTTCACTTTTTATTCTTTGCTTGAAGACTTGGAACCAGACAAACATGAAAGATGTGGTCTGAGAGTATACCAATTTGGTAATAGGCTGTATCCAGTGGCGGTTTGCAGGGAAGGAAGGTCGCCAGGAAAGTATGGAGCAGTATTGTGGAATTGAAGTAAATTATGTTCCATTTACTATATAGGAATACACCTCTGTTACCATCCCCTTTTTGGAACTTACAGGGAAGGACAGTTAACAGGAAGGGATAGTACCCACAATCGTGAGGAAGCAGCCCATTCGGGAATTTGGGATTGGTTGGGATGCTCCATTCCCACTGGGAGCCAACAGGCTCTCTCTGGAGGCTCTCTTCTTTTAAAAAATATCCCCTGCATCAGCCATATTGGCCAGGTTGGATAAAACGGAGAGGTCTCCTCAAGGGAGCAGCTCGTTTGGATGAGGTTAGGCAAAGAGGAGCACATGGAAAACGCTTTCTATGATTCCTGAGTGGCTCATAACTAAAGCATAAAACTGAGAACTTTAGCTCCAGAAGCTTAATTAAGGGTAGTGTGTTTATGCTTGCCCTGTTAATCCCAGATATACCCAGAGGCTCCTCAATCAATATGCTAACCTCCAGCAGAGGATGTAACATGTGGAGCAATCCCAGTCATTTACCTCCACCACCAACTTTTACAAGCTTAAGATTAACCCTACCTACAGATCCAACACCAGGGGATGCAGAAGTTCTACAATTGGGATAGCTTGTGAATTTCTTAGTATTATTTTGTTTTTCCTTTATTGATAACCATGTAATACCTTCACACAAGGTTAGGTAGAAGAGAGGCCCACTCGGGCCTAACCTCGCCAAATAAAGGGTCAAATATTAATAATAATAATGTAGGCCAGGTTTGCCACCAGCTGTATCTGAGCAAGGGATCAATTAGAGATATAATTCCTCCTTAATCTGGAGATCTTTTGGGAAATTTCCCCACCAGATATTCATAACCTGGTGTACAACAGACTCGAGATTCTTGGTATAGCCACTGAACACGGCTGGGGGGTGGCTGGTAAAGAGGCAGACATTGATAGCACAGATGTTCTATAGGTTCCGCCAGAAGTCTTACAGAGCCAAACCCCTATTGTCGTGCAGGTTCCAGCCCCCCAGCCACTGCCCAGGAGAACTGAACGAGCCTACTAGGCCTCACAGCCAACCACGTCCCAAACATGGTCATCCACGCAGTTCAGCCAGACCACCAGAGGATGCGGCGCCCACCCACCAGGGTGGATGACAAGGCAGCCACGGATAATCAACCTCTGCAACCTCATCTGAAGGTCTGGATGTGGAGGATCATCTGGCCCTCTTGGACTTTCTGGATTGGGCTGAGCCCCCCAGCGGACCCCGTCCAGCTACCCAATGATGATCAATCTGACACAGCTTCTCAGGGATCCAACTTAATATCTGACTCAGGTAATGAAATGGATAGGGAAACAGATTCCGGCTTCTTAGCTCATTAACTGCCTAAAGAGATCTGTGCCCTGACTACCGAACCAAAGTGAAGTGACACTGTTAGCCCTGGTCAATAGCTATCCCTACAAAGACGCAGGTGCCCTCGCCATATCGTTACAGGGAGCTGATATTCCCAAGCCTCCTACTGCACCATTTGTCTCCATAAGGTCGAGGGAGTCACCACTACCCGACCACATGATTCCAGTTCTCCTCAGACAAGGAATCATCCAAAAGTGTTCTGAAATCAAATGTGTGTTATGTGCATCGGTCATCCTAAGGCCTCAGGAAAGCCCCATGTGATCATTGATTTGTCACCTTGGATGGAACATTTTAGGTGCCCTAAATTCTCATAGACTCGGCAAAGTCCCTGGTTTTGTTTTTTTAAGAATTTGTTAGAATTGAGGGGGCCCATGAGAGAAATTGTGCCAATGGAATTGAAAATATCAAGGCAACACAGCCTTTTCCAATGCAAGATATCCCATATTCATTACAAGATGGATTTTTGCCCTCCTGTCAAGTGCAAGGTGCACCATTCCACCACATATGAGGTCAATTCAAAAAGTTGCCAAATTTTTTGAATAGCGTACCTCCAGTTGGTTAATTTTTAATCCACCTGTAGGTGTTTTATCCACAAAACTTCCCATATAATCATCTCCAATCACTTTGTGGATATGTTGTTTTGTTGATTAGGTACGGCTGTTTATATGAATGGGTGATTGGGAGCAGTGAAAAATGGGAACTACAGAAATGAGATCTTTGAGGGAGCAGCATTCTTCTGGAAAATTCTGCATGAACTCAGCAAAGCCTTCACAGAAACTATTGAGTTGATTACCAAGGTGAGCATGCTGAGAAAATATGCATGGTTTATATGGTTCCAAAAGGTGGGTAGCAATCAGAGGAAGATGAGCATTTCAGAAGACCTTCAAGGTCAACAGATGACACCCACATTGAGATAGTGAATGATCTTATACCTGCAAATCAACATATGACTGTCAGGGAGCTTACGGATGAGTGTCATGCCAATTGGTTAGTTTTATGAAATCCTAACTGAAAATTGAGGATACATCGAGATACACCCAAATCCCTTGCCTGATGCTAGCAACTAGAAACAATAGTGTGTTCAAGTCTGTCAGGAACTCTTTGATCAAGCTGATGAAAGAAGGATGAAACCTTCTTGTACAGAATCATAGCAGGTGATGAGTCATGGCTATATGGATATGACATGGAAACAAAGGTGCAATCATCATAATGTATTGGTGAAACATCCCCCATCCCAAAAAAGCATAACCAGTTCACTTAAACATCTAGGTGATGTTGACTGTTTTTTACAATGCAAATTTTGTGCATCATGAATATCTACCTAAAAGCCAAACAGTCAACACAGATTATTATCTAGGAGTCATGAGATGCCTAAGAGAGAGAATCAGGTGAAAATAGCCAGAACTTGGGAGGAGCAGCAAGTGGTATTTCACTATGACAATACACCAGCTCATTTGTCTCATAGAACTCAAGAGTCTAAGAGTTTTTAGCCAAAAACAGGACCACTGTGCTTTCCAACCCTTGTGTTGTAGGGTCAAGCAAGTTGTTAAGTTGGCACTGCGGTCACGAGCTATCGAGCTCCATTGACAGCTCATGTCGCATGCACAAGTCCACACTGTCCTTTGGACCACACAGAGCCTCCTAACCCCCTCCCCCTCCCCCAAATTGAGACACCCTAGGGTTATAAAAGCCTAACCAAAACGGCAAAAAGTGCCTGTTGTTTTCCCCCTGGTCTGCTGGTAAGACCCCAAGTTCGGTTTGCCAGTATGACTGCCTTCCCGGTCTGAACTGCTTGGTGGCGACTAAGGCATAGTAATAAAATTGAAATTTTTGGCCAACCAATGTTTTAATGTCCTCACGACACTTGCTTTACATCAGGCAGAGAAAATTGAGCACCTGAGTGTGCATCTATTGATGGACCAAGCTGATTTTGTACACCAGGCGTTGGAAGAATGGAAGCTGGGCATAGAAGTAGAAGATGAGATGGTGTGCCCCGCTGTTTCCTTTAGTTGACATACAAGGGTAGCCTGGTGATGGCACGGTGGTGAGGGCAAAGGGCCCCAAAGAGGGGCCAAGTCTGCCTGATATTTACCACGCATTCCTCAGGCCAAAGGGCACTTTCAGAGGTGATTGGTGGAGCTGGGAGATTGGGTTTATCATTTAATATAGCTTACACCCAAAAGCTGGGGAATGCAGACTACTATTTGATAGTTCACTTTTTATGCTTTGCTTGAAGACTTGTAACCAGACTAACGTGCAAGATGCAGTCTGAGTATATACCAATTTTGGTAATGGGCAGTAGTAAACTTGTATAAAGACACCCTTTATTTCCTGAAGTATATTTAAAAATATTAAGGAATGTATGAAAAGAGAGAGGAAAGTATGAAGCAGTATTGTGGAATTGAAGCAAATTATGTTCCATTTACTATATAGGAATACACCTCTGTTATCATCCCCTTTTGGGACTTACAGGGAAGGAAAGTTAATGGGGAACAATAGTACCCATAATGATTAGAAGGCAGCCCATCATTGTTTAAAATACAAACTGGGAATGGAGCATCCCAACATTTGGAAGATAATTGATGGGCTGCATAAGATACAAGGTGAGAATGTATACCACAAGCCTTTGCTAGCTGGGTATGAACCACCACTAAAGCTGAAAAGATACAGACACAGAGATTATCCGTACAAGTGACATTGTGCTTTAACTTGGAAATATTGGTGGCATTGAATACTTAAGGAGCCTTGCTCATAATTGCCAAATGGAATCAGTTTGTCTAACTTGATATCCATTAGGAAAACCTGCAACAAGCAGGTTGAAAGAGGAACGCGGAAATCATCCGTACACGTGATATTGTGGTTTAACTTGGAAATATTGGTGGGATTGAATACTTAAGAAGCCTTACTCATAATTGTCAAACGGAACCAGTTTGTCTACTAACTTGATATCCATTAGGAAAACCTGCCACAAGCAGGTTGGCTTTCTGTGTGCGGTGGCTTCGGGTGTTCACATCCTATCTTCCAGAAAGCCTGATGTCTCTTTCAAAAAAACTAGCTTTTCCTGATAAGGGCTCTAGTTTGCAACCATTCGTAAGCAGGAGTGTCCCTGGATCAAAGGACATGGTCACCCAGAGTATTAATATACCATGCAATTTTTGGGATACGACACGGCAGTTCTGGGTCCAGAAGCAGGCTACTAGAGACAGGAGGGAGAAACCTGTAAAATGTAGGTAGAAGTTTTCTTTTCTTGCAGCGTTGGAATCACACTAGCATATAAGATGTAGTCTTAGATTACAGCAAGTGTGGTAATGTCATAGGGAAAACTGCAAATAGCAGGAGGAAGAAGGACAGCAAGGGATATTTGCTTGATGATGAATATTAATTAAGGAATAAAAGATGTATGCAAAGATAGGAAAGTATGGAGCAGTATTGTGGAATTGAGGCAAATTATTTGCCTACTCTGAAGAGAATAAAGTGAGTGAAAAGTATGTGCACATAAAGTAGTCCAATATGCAAACGGATTGATACTCACTCATTTGACAATAGGAAAACCTTGTATTCCTATATTGTAGAAATAACGTAGTCCAATTTGCTCTGCTTTTTTTTGAACTTGTGTCATTAAGTGGAGCCGGATAGCCAATAAAATGATGAATCACAGTAATTTTGCAAGAAAGGTTGAATTCCGTACCCATGGTTTTTATGGCCAAGGAGGATGCGGGCACAGCTATCGAGCTAATGCCGGCAACCCAGATTTTCAGAAAAGCCAGCAAACCATTGAAATTCCTAGGCCACGTAGACAACGTGGTGGCCACTTGCTATTCACACGAGCAGGCCAAAGATGAGGAGGTGCCAAGGCATGGGCACCCCACTCCGACCCATCACAGTAAGGTGACTTCCGAAGAAATAAACGACCAGCTATACTGTGAAGCTAGGTACACTGAGCTCACGGCCTTGCGTAGACTTTAAATGAGTGAACAATCTAAGCAGCAGGAGACTCAGAGGACTGCAGTTTCTTGGTGATCCTCATTATTCTTTTGGATCATCATCCTGAGGTGGGCCCTGAAGCCGTGAACCTGGGACCACATGACGCCCCTCTACACATGAGAGGGGATGTTTAAAATGAAGGAGCCAAAGAGGTTCCTCATCCTGGAGACAGAGATCAAAGTGTGGCAGACTTGACTTCCCAGTTATGTAGTGAACTGGCTTAACTATCATGGCAAGGGAGCAGGGCTCCAGAACCAGGAACACTGTCACCACCTTCAGGATCCAGATTCACCAGCAGAGGATGGTGGTATCCTTCACCACGACATTTTATGAGAGAGTTCAGCAACCTCCTGCCAGAACTGTGAATTAACTTCATCCATATGAGGGTGGTGAAACACCTCAAGAAATATACCCAGACTTAACATCAATTTTGCAAAATTCATGGTTTCTCATCTTTAGACTTTTTCAAACTTTCTAGATTTCCCTTTTTATACTCCATTGTGACATTTATATATGTAAACCATTAACTTTTATATTTTATTATTAATTTCTTATATTTATTTCTCTTTCTGTTTTATATGGAATAGAAATTTATTTCTAATTAATTTGAACTTGTGTCATTAAGTGGAGCCCAATGGGCAATAAAATGATGAATAATAGCTCTTTCTTGTATAGTGTAAATAGTTCATTCTTGTATTCTAAAAATAGTTTATGTATCATGACTATGTAAGATGCTGCCACCTGGCAAAATCCAATGCACAGCGTAGAATAATAATAATAATTGCAGTAATTTTGCAAGAAGGGGTGAATTCCACCCCAGAGGTTTTTATGGCCAAGGAGGACATGGGCACAGCCTTCGAGTTGATGCCAGTGACCCAGATTTTCAGGACAGCCAGCACACCATTGAGAGTCCTAGTCCACGTAGACAACGTGGCGGCCACTTGCGTGTTAACATGAGTGGACCAAAAATGCAGGAGGTGCCTAAGCATGGACCTCCCACTCTGACCCATCTCAGTACTCAGATGCCATCTCAGGTAATGTTGCTTGGACCATACTGGAATGGGGAGTTACAAAAGCTTACAGATTTCCAAATTTGTATAGTATTGACCTCATGGAAACCATTACACACTTGTTACCTATTAGGTTTGTATTAGAAATGCTGGAAGATGTAAATTTGTCATGTTATGCCATTAAAATGTTCACAGACTCATATGTGGCTATGCTCTCCCTCAGGAAGGGAAAAGGAATTGTACTTACAAATATCCTTGTACGAAAATTGTTTTTGTACTGTATTTTAAAGAATGAAGACCACCTAGTGTCTTGGTGCCACATGCTCACCAGAGCCAATTCTGCCAATGGGTTCTTTTAAAATATCCCCTGCATCAGCCATATAGGCCAGGATGGGATAAAACGGAGGGTTCTCCTTGAGAGAGTGGCTCGTTTGGTAGAGGTTCGGTGAAGGGGAGCATGTGGCAGCAACTGCCTTGAGAAACTCATCCCAACTCAATGGAGTCCACTTCAACGACCCCAAATGAATTGATCATAAAGATGCGGAAGTTCTTTGAGTGCTGAGTGCAAAGTGTCTTGAATTCTATGATTTCCCTCTATTTACTTCTTTTCTGTACCTTTAAACCAGATACACAAGTCATTTTTCCTTATACACCTATTTCTTAATATTTTTTGCATTATTTATTTGTGTCAAGCCTAGACTTCTTGGTAACATATAAGATATATATCAAGAAGAATAAGTTTGTTATGGGCCACCAAAAATTTTCTTTAATGTCCTGATGACACTATCACTAAAAGAAAACTCTTTCCAATACCCAGCCTTGAAGAACCTTTCATCAGCTTGGAGGATCATGCCTTTTTTAGACAATGGATTTTTTAACTAGTATTAGCAGGGATGATAAAAAATGCAAGGAATCAACAAACTCAGTAAGACCTAATGGACAATTTCAATGCAATCACATGAGTTTTGGATTTGCAATATCAACAGCCTCAGTAAGACCTTATGGACAATTTCAATGCAGAATTCATAAACAGAATTTAGAGGAACAAACTTAATTATTATGTATATTATATATATATTATATGTATATTTTAAGCATATTTTAAGAAATTTTATGCATAATTTATAAGTGATATACAGCAAGTATTTCAAATCATGTTTAAATATCTTTAAGATGTTAAATGGTATAAATTATATATTGTACTAACAATAATATACAATGCCTTAAGAAATAGTTCACTTTTTATGCTTTGCTTGAAGACTTGGAACCAGACAAACATGCAAGATATGGTCTGAGAGTATACCAATTTTGGTAATAGGCTGTATCCAGTGGCGGTTTGAAGGGAAGAGATGTCCACAGGAAAGTATGGAGTAGTATTGTGGAATTGAAATAAATTATGTTCCATTTACTATATAGGAATACACCTCTGTTACCATCCCCTTTTTGGAACTTACGGAAAGGACAGTTAACAGGAAGGGATAGTACCAACAATAGTGAGGAAGCAGCCCATTCGGGAATTTGGGATTGGTTGGGATGCTCCATTCCCACTAGGAGCCAACAGGCCCTCTCTGGAGGCTGTCTTCTTTTGAAAAATATCCCCTGCATCAGCCATATTGGCCAGGTTGGATAAAAAGGAGAGGTCTCCTCGAGGGAGCAGCTCGTTCGGATGAGGTCAGGCAAAGAGGAGCACATGGAAATCGTTCTGAACCATGCATTCTTCAGGCCAAAGGGCACTTTCAGAGGTGATTGGTGGAGCTGGGACATTAAGCTTCGCAGCAGAACTATCCCTAGTTTGACAGGACTTCAAACACACATGGGACTATAATTCCAGTGTGGATGCCATTCTAGTGCTTGTGGATTCAGAAAAAAAGATGGTTAGATGGATATAAAGCCATTGGTTCCAGCAGTACATAGCAGTGTGGACTTATATGGAGTAGGAATTCCCACTATGTTGACAACCCCATAATGGAACGTGACTTTATGCGGTTGAATAGGTGGAGTTTGACTATCAGGAGGGGATTTTGCAGATGACTCAGTGAGGCGCAAGGGTCTGGAGTTTGTTACATGCTGTAGAAGATACAGGGGCAGTAGCTGTTTGGAGGGAGGCTGGTTGGAGAGGGAAGCTTATGAAGGGTGCAGTCCCTGATCTTGATGGGTGGGAGGTGGCTGTACATAATTCATGTGACATTTCCCTGTTCCAGGAGCTAAAAACCCTGCTCAAAGGAAAAAGATTTACCACCATCCCAGAAACAGAGAAAAATTCAACAGGAGAGGAGTGGACTGTTCTATAAAGTCAACATACCATTGGGATAAGTGTATACATGGAGGTGTAGAGTACCTTGAAGGGGACCCTGACCAATAATTTGTTAGTGAATTAATTATTAGTAATACATTCTTGAGCAGATTTTATAGGCCACATAATTCCACAGGGTTGCAAAACCAACACGCATCATAATCCTTTTGGCCTGCTGCCAGAAACTGAACTGTAAATGTGGTAAACATTCCCATGCTTTTGCAGCTCTCACCAGAATCATTGCTTTTACTGTGGAGAACTGACTCGCTTATTTAAGAATTGCCCACTTCTTGTATGTTGGATGTGAACAGAAAGAATACAGCCCTCTAAAATGTCAAACAAAAATCAAAGAACAGGTGAAAAGGATCTAATTAACTCCAACTGTGGGGACCGAGGAAAACTGGGAGGAAAAGTCATGGGGAATTTGGAAAAGAAATGTTGATATTGGTGGTGTGGTAGAGCAAAGACACAAGCAGGCCAAACATCCTCGGACCCGTCCCACACATATGGGTCCTACATAAAGACACATGGGACCTCACCCCATTAGAGCCAAAAATGACCCACACACCCAAATGGGGGGGTTAGTCCAACCAATAACTTTGAAGGCGTCTCTCTCTCTCTTGGGAGACCTCCCGTGAACCATCAAAGGCATCTTCCATCTATGTGGGAGACCTCAGCATCACTAATGGTTAATTCCTAGGTGTCTCCCGTTGAGAATCAGAGACCCTGGCAGCAGACAGCCCATTCCTGTACTTAGGACCCATGAGCCCATCGAGCCTTATGCAAGGGTAATAAAGACCTTCAGAGGAATCACATTCTTTGCTTCTCCCATAAATTCCCCAATGTCACAATGATAGCGGTTCAAGATCAAAAAATGGCAAGTCAGTACAGAAAAAGGTTCAAATGGCTTGATTTCATTTATGGAAGCAGAAGTTTCAGATATGGTATAGGGGAAATGATTCTATTATACTTCCTTAAGGATGAAATAAGAAAGAAATTTTTGAAGGGAATTTCATTTCTATTGATGACCCACCCATGTGGACCACTAAGGGTCAATGAGATTCTCATGAGGAAATTCACCATAATTTTACTGATGAAGATATAGAAAAATCAAAGTGGTTGGTTGTATAGAGGAAATCAACTTTACTGGTTTTCTACAAGACTTGCCAAGAGACACAAGAGATTGCGACTCAACAATGAAATTTTAAGTGATGTTGGAAGAGATCTTACAGAAAATTCAGAAATCTAGATGACAAGATGACCTTTTGTTGGTAGTTTCAGAAAATGCACTTGAAGATAAAGGTATGAATAAAGATGCAACAATCCGTTTACCTAACAACTCCCTGATCAACAACAACCACCCTGGTCTGCATCCGCTCCGCTTGACATGATATCCCCATCATCTGAGATCATCCTTCTCATTGAACAGCCAGTATTGGAGGTGATATATAAGCAGAAAGAAACCTGAGATAAAAGACAAATTAAATTATATCATCATAGTTAATCAACTAATTTCTTAAGCAATATAACACACACTAAGTCTAAGTGAAATGACATATTCATTACTTACTCTTGCTATTAATAATACAATGTTAATTTTTAATGAAAGAAATTAAAATCAAGAGTTACATAGGGTATAGTACATAGGGTATATATATAGCTTCATAAAAGCAAACAAATACTATTTCACTCTATGAAATACTTCAAAACAAAACATAATGAATCATCAAACCTAATGTTATCATCTCTAGTCACTCTAATCAGGAAATGCTCCAGTGAACATATTATATTTGCAAACTATACCACTTTATTTCTTTTCTAATTTAAAAAAACGGCATCAGCATCTAAAATTAAAAACCAGCCATTACTGAATGTTAAAGAATACTAGATTTATCAACAGACATAAAACTGCAACATTTTAAGTTGTACCAAACATTTTGAACAAAAATAGAGATAGCTTCAAAAATACCAGCATCAAAGGTAAAACTAAAATCAATAAGTCGAATTCCGGGACTCTATTCCAAAGGATTTTCACATTTAAAACGTAAACGTAGAATTGTTAGCACATACAGTCCCTTTAGTAACGTAAATCCCAAATCTGGGGGATTTTAATCACCAAATTGGCCACACCCTAAAAAAAAATTCGATGCCATCCAACCAAATCTGAATAAGATCAAAATATTTCCGACTAATTTCACGATTCACATGCATATCTGATTCTCTATCGATGAAGATACGCCATTAGACGCTAATTCGAAGTTTGAACTGACTTGAAGATACAAATATGATAAAAAAAAGAACATCTTTGTAACTGTCCATCAAACATGTGGCCGATCGATAGCCTTCAAACTAAGAGTACGAAAGCGAAAAATATCGACATATATCCCGATGATCCTTTATCCTAGGGTTTCCAGTCTCACACCTCGATGTGCTAAGTTCAATAAAGTAAGTTCTAAGTTTCCCTATATCCTTGCTAGTAAGCATGCTACGAACAAAAGTATAAAATATGTTTGAATGCGTACGATTAATGGAGTATGAAGTTATTGCTATACCTACCTCATTAAAATACGTTACTAAACCAGATGAAACCAACTATTCTCCAAAATATCAGGAATTTCCTCAGGATCTTCACCTTCCAACGAAAGTCTCCAAGGCCATGCTCGTGATACGAACGCCGACTCAGAAAAGCTAGAATGATCTGGAAGCCGAAGCGGGCGTTCAATATGGCGACGAGACGAGCTGTTACAGCGCTCCAAACGGGAAGTTTCGTAAATACGCCTGATGCGGCCTAGCTCAACTTTGCGGGTAGGAGATATGCTAAAGGGTTTGAAAAAAAAATTAAAAAATTAATTAATACTGGCATACAAAACTTTTACAAAATAAGTTTTCTAATGTATTTTGACTGAGTCTTCTTTGTATTAAAAATTAGCTTTCTGAACCGGAAAATTCCTTGAAAACCTCAGACTCCTAATGTTACCCAACAAAATTCAAGATACATATTTTTATCACTGAAAAGTTTAAGAAAGTCTATTGAGTTTTTTTAGTGTTGATTTTTTGTAAACTCCATCCAAAATTTCCAAGTTTCGGAAATTTCCTGCAGTAAACATCTCAGATATTTGTAAGCCCTACAATCCTGGTCAGATTTGAAAGATTTTAATAAAGTACTTATACTACGAATAATCTCAGCCGTCGACATAACTGAATTCGAAGAGTCTCTGCTTTACCAACAGTAGATTATGGCCCCCTGATGTCACATTCACAGGATGAAATATAGCTATGCTACACCACTAATAGTTAGAGTAGCCAAACCAATGCCCATTATGTCTATTAACTTGTTCAGTCCATATTAACTATTGCAGTCCATGTAATGACCTGTCCATTAGGTGCATTTACATAAAGTTGATTATTTTATTTTGTGAATGCATTTTTTTACTACAATCCAGTCTGCGACATTTCTATTGGGCAATGGAATGCTTGAGTGCATTGCATATTGATTTTAATAAATATAGGACATTAGTGGTGGGATTCAAAAATTTCAGGAACAGGTTCTTACCCTAAGGAAGATGTTATTATACACTGTGATTTATAGTATGTTTTCTTTCATTATTCTCATTTCCCAGTTCATTGTGAATGAATATTGAAAGTATATTCTCATTATAAGGAGCGATTTTTAGTATCACTATGCATATTTACCACTAACACTCATGGATTTAGGAATTGGTTTGGTAAAATCAAGATTATCTAAATACTGGTTCAAGCTTACCAGCTTAAACTTTCTGAATCCTAAAACTGGAGGACATCATACAATGGCACAATTTTCAGACCATTAACTAAAAATAAGCAATATAGTGCACCTGTAATAGGGACTCAACGACAGCTCTGTTGGAGAATATCTGGTCACAGCTGGTAACCATTACTTTTAGTCTTCAGGTCTGTAAGGTCATTATAACTTCCAAAGAATAGATTTGAAGACTTATGTTGGAAAAGAATCATGCACTTGATAATAGACAGCTAGGCTGTTTATAGGCTTTAGTCAATCCTCAGCCATAAAAACGAAATCATGGTTTGATTTTTTAATTCCATGAAGTTTCCAAAATCTCCTTTAAAAAATCCTATCCTCATGATCATTATACTGTAAACCATTTCCAACAACAATTTGTCAAATTATTATGCACAAATTCTTTAATGCCCATTCTTAAAAATCTTTCTATTGAAGATTCAAACAATCTTTCAATAACTCCCACTTTAAATGCACTGAATATAAATTTGAAGTTAGTGTATTCATGCAAGGTTTTTGTTGGAAGTTTTACATTTTCTTTGGTCATGGCATAGTTGTGAGGTCCTTGGGAGACCTCTAATTTATAATGTCTATTAGCCTATGATGTTTTTCTTCTAAATCCAGGTTCTAATAGGGTCGAGAGCGCAATCAACTCTGCTTCAGTCATGTACTGAACCGGAGAACCAACACTTCATCAGTAGTCCAAAACTTCTCCAATTTAAGTCATGCACTCTCCTACCGGTCAGAGTATGCATCATCGAGTCAGTTGAGTAGCTTACATATACCAAAGCAGATGGGTGGATGCAAAATGTCAATCTTTAAAATTATATACGTTCAAATGATAAAGTTTATTGAAATTTATCATGATGGAGAGTGTCTGTGGAATATAAACTCTCAGTTCTTTGTATTTGAAGCTTCAAATATCACCTATCACATCCACTGTCAAAACCAGAAAAGATTACCCCTATTTTTTCCTTATGTTTTAAGTTACTACATGTTTCAACTGTTAGCAATGACCATACAATTAAGATCCCTTCTTTAATACCTTCAATTATGATATCTTTTGACTCTTCACTCAACTGAACATGCAGTTGAAAAAATATTGTGTGAATAACATAAGTGATGGATGACTACAGCATTGTTCCTAGTTGAGAATGCAAGTTCAATCCTGGATTGATCCTGTTAGAACCTAGCTTAAAGGTGTTGTGCTGGTTGCTAGTGGAATTGTTTGGGAACCAATAAGAGTACCTTTATAAAAGACACATGATGGTGTACATGAATTTAGTACAGTGTGTTCGCTGAGAGAGAAAAAAGGCTTTGATGTACTTGACATAGCAATACCATGAAAAACGATGCAATATGATACGTGCAAATGGATTTTTACATAATCAGAATAATTTGTTTCGAAATGAGGAATGTATGGAAGTCTGTGTAATATAAAATTCCAGAGAAAACTTTTCATAAAATTAATTAATGGATCACTCAGTCAAAATCAGAGGGAATGTGAATTCCAAGGTAAGTAGTAAAAGAACTACATAATGTGCTTAAATCATGGAAGATGGATATTTTTTAGAATAAAACTGAACAGAGACAGAATCGCTATAGTTCAGAGAGGAAGAATTATATTTAGAACAATAGCTAACATCATTACTAGATGAATTGCATATGTAAGATAATGTAAATCTATCACCTTCTAGCACCCTTCCTGGTGTGTTTTTTCTATAAGCATTAATACAATAATCATACATTACGAAAATTGAGTAAGGAAATCAGTCACTTTGTGACCAGAGTATGAACTACTGTAAAATCCTGTTAAGATGCACTTCAAGAGACCAAGTGAAAACCAAGTCTTAAGCAGTATAGCATTATGAATGGATGGTGTAATGCTCATTGCCTTACAGAACATTTTTGAAGTATAGTCAGCTTTGTACACAAAGAGAGAGCCTTAGGAAAGAATAACTATTTTTTTGAACATCAGTGGTGAGAGGAGATTACAGAGCACAAAATTCACTTCATGGTATTTCCTTTCCTTACAATCTAAAGTAGCAAAACATACAGAATAATCCAGAAAGAAAGTACAGTGTTTTGAGGGCCACTGAGTATAACTATACTCAATCTTAAGTGAGGTCTTAAAGGGAGTGTCTTAAACAGGTCTTACAGTATATACAAGTATACAGGGATCCAAGAAATTGATAAAAATCATCACAATACATAATGAATAATAACAGGAGAATTTTACATCTTCCTGTCATTAAACCCACTCTCATTCTCCAATTATTACCATAGAAGACTGCATCTTCTAGGATCTCCATGGTTTTGAATTCTCTATCTTTCTGGGAAGTTGATCAAAAATTTTTGCAATCTGTCCTAATATCTCTCCTCTATTTGTGAAATCTTTCCAGACAAGTTCCAACATTTTTTGTATCCAACTGACCTTTTTGTATCAAAATTTTGTTCACTAGGAACGATTTTCCTTTTTTCCTGAGGGCAAAAATACTTCTATATGTAATAGATGTAGGAATATCCAGCAAAGCATCTAAATATATAAGAGGTATGCTTACAAAATGGTGAAAGAAGTTAGGGAAGAAATAAATAAAAGAAAGAAAGAAAGAGAAAAAGGGATAGTTGCATGGAATAAAAGAAGTCAGCAAAGTACGCAGACAACAAAGTTGAAGGTGAGTCCAAGAGAAGTTTAAAAAAATCTAGTGAACACAAAAAGCAATAAAACAAGAGAGTTTGGGATTAAAATCAATGTCATACAGACTAAATCAATGGAGTTTAATTAAAGAAAAAGCCATGGTAACAATCAAGGGAAGTTAATAGTGAAAATGACGAATAGGGAAATGATAGTGAGGAATCACTAAAACAGTTCTCCTGTATGGGACTTTTCAGCCTTGGGATGGTAAGCAAACAGGTTTGAGGAGGTTTGAAAAGATTAGCAGTAGCAAAGGAAGTTTTCATAAAATGAGGGAAAATAATGACAAGGGCATGCCAAATAACTTCAGAAGTATTTTAAACCTCTTTTTGGATGACAGCTATGTAAAACTTCCAATCTCAACACAAGTTCTTAATTTACTTATTCCTACAAAGTATGCAACCATGAGCTGCAGTCATAAATAATATATGTATTTCCTAATTATTCCAATTTAAAAATTCATTTATGAAACTTCAGTATAAAATGAGAATGAAACATTTCATGACAAAACATCTACATTATGTTTCCACTGTAAGAACTGAATTTAAGAGGCTCTACAGGTATCATTCTACTTCGTATGATATCTGAAAGAATTAGGAACTGATGAATTCTAGAAACTCTAGAAACAGGTTCATATGGATTGTTACAAACTGTATCCTTTTACTGAGCTTAACTTTCAATTGATTATCTATAAACAAAGGCTTTATAAATAAAGAGAGTGTTCACTTCAAACTGCATATCAAAATATAAATTTGTAGCTCCCAGATAGCCAAGTGAGTACTGAATTTATCTTCAGTGAACACGTCCTCAATTTGATTCCTGATGGGAATCTATGTGCAAAATGATCTCAGCTGTTAAAGCACTTAAAAATAATACATTAGTAAGGTGGTTATCTGATTGGAGAGTGGGATAGTGGGTGATTTTCTATACTTAGGTCAAGTGTCTTTTAAGACTAAAGGATAGATAGAGAAATAGAAACGAATAAGGATGTAGATAATATAGAGGTGGGTATGATCAAAGATAAAAATCACAAGAATGATTTAAATGATTGAAAATGCTGGCATACATATCTTTCCATGCACCTCTCAATTGTCAGCAATTAGTTTGGATCCTGTACATCTTAAACCTCTAAACTTATTTCATTATCTCTTTCCATGAACTGTCTCCCATATGAATAATGTTTCATTAATTTCCTGAAAAATTATCCCTTATGCAAAATTTTCTGATGGCTTAAAAATATCAAACCCAGAAATGTTCTAATAAAACATTCACTAAAATTTTCACATAGTGTTTTGATTTATATCTGAAGTATCATTCCATATATTCATGGATTCATAATTCCAATTATCATTCAGACAACTATATAAACATATGTTTATATTGACTGAGTATTCATACCAACTAAAACAAGCAAATAATTCAGTCAAGGGAACATTATTCATTGTATATTCAATTTATGCTTCAAGAAATAATTAGAAATAAATCTTTAAAAATTCTGTAAACTAAGTTATCAGTCTAAATACTGTTGGATTGCTATTCCCTCCACCTTTAACTTTCCATAGCTTTAGAGAGAGTGAACTTAACTACACAAGATGGAAGGTTGCATTGTTAGCCATGCTCTCCCTAGAAGGAGAGGAACAAGTCTATATTAATGAAGAACACACTAACTATAATGCTTTGTGTATCATTTGATAAAAGTTGTCCAAAATCAGTCTTTAATTTAACATCATTCACATCTAGGCAGGTTTCATAATTTCATAGGCATGAAAATCACTGAGAAAAATGTAAGAAAAATACAATTTTCTCTATCTCGTACCAAAATACAAACAAATAATATCCTATTCATCAAGATAGGGCTCATCCTGAAATGATGTTCCACTGTATAGTGATTGAGAATCTATATCACATGGGGCATGCACCTCCATGGGAAACTTTGTGATAGGGTATGAAAATGGGTCAGAAATACCAAAAGTCCAGTGATATCATTCAAGGATAACCCCATATGGTAGTAGGAACCTTTTAAAAGTATATATGAATCTATGCTCCTAGACAAAAATTCTTAGTGGCAAGTATAAATTTGAAATGGGGCGTGGACCAACTGCAGAAAGTTAACTTTATTACTATATTTAGTGAAAATGTCTTAAATTGTAATTAAGATTTTTATGCTCATAAAAATACTTTTCTTCATGATGACAGGTAAAGAATATTCCAAAATACCTGAACAAAATTGCCCAATGTGTCCCATTTTAAAGCTTTATCCTAGGCTTATAATTTGACTTTTAATTCTGAATGAACGTTTTAGATAGATGTCTATACCTGCATTGACTTATGAATTTTAGAACTGATTGTGATTTTAACATATTTAAATGGAGATTTCAATAATGATATTTAAGGTCCAAATGGTGATAGTTTTCATTCAATCATCTTCTGTTCAATCATGGTTCATGTTCAAGCTGACATATACTTATTGTCATCTGAAAATTTTTCAACTCTATTTTATTTTTTATTACTCTATTGTATTTTTTTATTACACAATTATTTTCATCATTCAAATTAGGTAGTTTACTTTTTTCACCAGATGTTTGGCACACTTAGTCATCCTTAATGTTTTTAAGACTCCTCTTCCTGACTAAAAACCTCTGAGTTTATTTATTCATTATATACAGCATAGCAGTACCAAAATACTGTGATAATGTGACTCGTAGAAATTTAGAAATGTAGCAACACAAACAGCTAAAAGTAAGAAAAATAATGAAAAAATAAGAACAAATAGATAAAACAGTCACTAGGATCTGGTGTAGTTAAACTTAATTTTTGAAATATCCTTTTATATAGGGATCAACAGAAGGAAGAATCGACTTCTGCAGGGAAGGAGGGCAAAAGGTAAGGGAGTGCTTGATAAGTGAAAGCCTAGGAGTAATAGTGAAGTAAAGATGTCATATGTGTACATCTGTTTGGGACACAATAATGAAGAAGTGAAGTTAAGGGAGGACAGCCAGAAAGGGAATTTAGTGAATAAAAGAAGGATAAATCATATTTATTCAAGCAACAGAAAGAGATTCCAAGGATAGAGAAGAAAAAATAGAATCATTAGAGGCTTGGTGGGAGGAAAGGACTCTATATATTACAATTCTGAGAAAGAAGTTAGAGATTCTGTCTAATGAGGAAAGAGAAGTTGTAGAGGATATACACCAGATAGGAGAGCAGTAAGATAGAGTAGGAAGGATAAAAGAGGAAAACTATATGTAAAGAGCCAAAGGGTTGTTGGTATTTGTTGCATTGTTAATATTTCATGATTTCCAATGCATTCCAGCTTTTCGGTATTGCGTTACATAACGTTCTCAAACACTCTTTAACAATAAGCATCCAGTGAAAAATGAAGTGAGGTCCCTCGGACAGACCCCATGAGGCGGATCTGGGGTTGCTGGCCGATAATGTCCTCATAGATATTGGATGCAATTTTCGTATTCATCGCAGGTTTTCAAATTGACCTCTCCTTCGGCGAGAGTGTGCCATGGGTGCACCGTAGGTCCTCGTACTGGCTCGCGCATGCGCTTCTGCCCATCTTGTGACCTCGTTCGGAAAAGGGGTGAACCATGGTGGTGAAGAATTAGGGACAGAAATCAGCTGATGGATGCTGAGCGTTGCGTATCTGCAGACGTCTTCCGAACATGCAGACGTTTGCTACGCGCACCTAATTATCAATCATTACAATTAATGAATCACTTATAGTCGTAATAAGATGGTGGAGATCGATGGGGCGCTCGAAAAACTCCCGGGAGACGCCCATTGTCGCTCGCTGTAAGCTAGTGTTACATCCCACTATCGTGTGCAATGTCAACATTTTTCATTTGTAGATGCAAGTGACAACATTTTCGAATTATTTTGAAGAAGTTATCTCAACCACGTTAGAGATTGCGGTAATTTTTTGAAGCTCCCATACCCCAAATGGGACCATGAGAATTAAGCTTGTAATTTGTTATCAATCTGAAGATTTTGTAGTAAACTCTCCAAAGCCATCCCTCTCCTTACTAGTTGTTTCATTTTCGCATTAATACAACATTATCATTGCCTCTCGTTATTCAATAGAGGAATTCCTCAAATTTCTTCCTTTTCACCATTTCATCCAATACTGTCTTCTGAAATAATTTTTGTCTCGACGGCCCGATTTAATTACATCCTGAGTTGCCTTTCTTTAATTCTTCTTTTGAATTAATTTGATTTAATATTTGTTTAATATATTCCGACGTCAACAAAATGCAAAAATGAATACGCCAAAAAAAGAGAAAATTATATTTATTCTGCTGACAACTATGTTACGAGTTTAGTTTTAATTATTTTAGATCTTAGAAGTAAAGAATTTCAATCAGTTATCTAAGTTACGTAGCAGAACTTCATATGGCTCATATCTCTCAAGTTTAGCAACCTTTTAGCTATTTATCAGCATAAATCTGGCAAAATTTTAAATATAAAGTTTATACTACGTTCCTGCCCATGAGGTTATGATGAGGATGTGACGGAAATACGTAATGGGTGGTGAAAACAAATAATTAGCTTTTCCTCTTTTCTTTTACGAACCTTCTCAAGCAGTCTAACAACCAGAGTGTATAAAAAAGTCCTTCGATGAATGTATACGGGTATCCACTACATAAGAAGTTCAAAATATTCCACGAAGACATCATTGTTCCCAAAATCTCAGTTGTTATGTTTCGATCACGTTACGTCATTATTAACGTTAAGTTTGATAATGAGAGTTAATGCCAAAAATTTAAGAGTCAGATACCCGTAACAATGCTGCACGACATTGTAGCTGTTTTAATTAAGATTGTAACAAACTAAGACGAGGCAATGGTTGACTCCGGAAGGTTTTCGAACACCCTTAGTATACTTCCATAGGTTTTTTCAGAGTTGCTTCTAAGTGTCATTTGACCTGATAGAAGAAGGGAAAAGGATGGCACACGATCGAGGCGAGAGCGAAAGGTCAGTGGTCGTCGAGGGACACCTTAGGTCACTGCGGGTCCGATTGAGGCGCTTTATTGCCTCTTATTGGTCATTTAAACGCCTCTTGACCGTCCAAGGGTCACGGTTCGATACGGAGGATGTGACTCGTTCACGTCCCAATCACGCCCAGTCAACCGCTGAGCCAATCGTGAGAAAACGCCTTACCGCGCTCTGTATTCGTTTTTCATCGATTGTTTATCTCGCCATTTTGTGATGCATTGTTCGCGCGCATTAATTGCATCAATACACGTAGCTCCGATGTTTCCCTTGGCGCTAGCTTGCCAAGGGACTTACCCATTAAAAAACACCATAATTTCCCATCCTTGCTCTGTTTTTTCGTCTTAGACTCATACATTATCTTTAACTCATTTCAATACGAGCGACTTTTCTCTTCAAGATATCACCCACCGAATTCAAACAGCTTTCTCTCTGTCTTCCTTTCCTTTTAAAGACATTCACGTTCAACTCATATGCCATTTTAGCAATTCTGCTGGTAGGTACAACTGGGGATGTCGATCGATTGCCGAAACCGGTCGTTCGAATTAAAAATCTTGTAGAAGAACTACATCCTTTCTATTTGTATGATGATGGACTTCTACGACATTACGGCTTATTTTGCTTGCATCTCTACGTAATCCAGACATTGATAGACCTTACTTATGGAATATTCTTTATGCAAGAGGAAGAGTCTACACACAATACGAAGTATACATAATCTCATCAGATTTTTCCGAGGTATTTCTACAAATTTTTCCTTATTCCCTTCATGCGCATCGTTATAAAAAGGTAACTTCCTGACTTAACTGAAAGAAAACTGTTGCGTCAAAGATCATGTTTATTTTACAAGTATAAACCATTACGTATCACGTGTACATGGGAAGTACAGAAGGGGTCCATATGAAATATTTGTACACGGGACTCCTTCCTAGATGGCTGGTCCTGCTCGGAATCACTCATAGCCATGCTTATCAATCTTATATGTTAATACTGTACGAAATTTTCAGTAAAGAGTCATCAACTGTGGCGACGGAATCGGTAGAGGACCGCAAGTGACCAGTGGAACACGAATGATACCCCTATTAATATCGTATGGCCCCCGTACCTCCTAACCATTGTGACTTACCACCAACCACCTTCCATAAAATCTAAAATATAGCTGCATAACTGCAGATTCATTTGGACTGATAAGTGGAGGATTATTTACAGCCATAGTCATCAAGATTTACCTTACTTTGATTCAAACGTTAGCTTCGCAAATCTGAAAATATTTTTCGGGGCTCTCC
Source organism: Pachydiplax longipennis (assembly GCA_036926295.1). Classification (NCBI taxonomy): domain Eukaryota; kingdom Metazoa; phylum Arthropoda; class Insecta; order Odonata; family Libellulidae; genus Pachydiplax; species Pachydiplax longipennis. The sequence goes on from JAVFKF010000019.1 coordinate 28,296,097, forward strand.
GATTCCAGGAAGAAAATCCAAAAGAAGGGGTAGAAATCTCACTCTTCTCTGATTTTAAAGAGGGTATTTGCCCCTTAAATTCATTACTGACTAAAACATACCCCCAATCAAAGAAACGCCTGACTATACCATCCTAATGTTCGCCAGAAGCTTAAGAATAAGAGATTTCACCGCTTCAAAAACTCTGGAATTCGTAACATCTCAGCGAAATACGTGACGGGAGTTATTCTAAATGGAATGCTTTTTTCTTAAAAAAATAATCTCAGCTTCGACGTAAGGTTCTTTCCATAATAAATGCACGTAATGTTCACTTTCACTGCTGACAGAATGTAATTTTATATTAAAAATAACGATACTTCGAAACCCAACTTTGTATAATTAGGAAGAAAATATATATAGAAGTTTTTAGGCATGCAGTCAAACCGATTTTTCTACATGCGCACTGAAATCAGGCAAAATTTGATAGAATATACCAAAATTTAAAAAAATTACAGTCGAAGCCTCTGAAATCGAGTTTAGTAAACAAAATCTTTCTTTAAATAAATCCTGTAGGGGAAATCTAATACCAAAAAGAGTAGAGTCTGTACGTCTCATACATTATTATCTGTGTAACTTTCATCATCAATTCTCGCCTATGATGGGAGAATCATAATTTGCAGAAATTTTAAAGTTCTCAATTAAATAACTGTCCTCTCTTAGCAGATCGTATACAACCTCTTATTCAGCTGATAGTCGCGGGTTAAACGTAATCATGTGTTATCGTACAGATTACTATATTAGCTAATAGTGTGAGTTTACTCTATGGTAATAGTTTCCCAAAAAATATACACGTTAAAATTTGCTGGCAATGTGGTATGGCTACATTATTTTCTTTCAGAAACTTTCAGTTATTATTCATAGGCCTAAAACCCCAGCCATAAACCTCATAAAGAGAATTAGGCATAGAAGATTATATCATGATATATGATTCATAGCTGGATATCTCGAAATTTTGATGAAATAAACAGTTAATGGTTAAAATACAATGCCATTGCCTTAATATCACCCATCACAAACATTTATTAAGCTGCCTTGCCTAAAAATTCATGGAGACATGACAAAATTATACGTTGCATGGGCCTGTTAAGAATGTATCAGAAATTAAATATTATATTTTCATTTATCTCATCAAAGTTCTCGCAGATTAGAATAATATTTCGATTTCGTAGGGCATTCTAATTTAATTTTTCGAAACAAAGCGTTCAAGCCATAAAAATGAACTTTATGTGCATTTCTTATTGGAAAGTTTTGTCTCGTTGAACCGGGGTAAATTGGGAAAACAAAAAAGTAGCCTGCTGTCTACGCAGAGAAGACATTTAACAACCTTTAAATGTTTGAAAATCGTTCCGTTTTTCGGGTCTCGAGTTTTAGGTGAACGTATGTATAGGCGCACACAAATTCCTCTATTACTCATAATGTTTTCCTCGTTTTCGATCGGGGAAATAGCAGCAATTAACAAGCCCGAATGGAGCAGTTGTAAACGTTAGAGAGAGCTTTAATGTGAGACGTCCCGGGAGCGTCTGGTCAGGTGTTGTGACTGATTCCCTTTAGGATGGATCGATGAAGGGGACTTTCCACCTTGCGGTAGGTCACAGCAACAGTTTACCCGCCACCGACTTTACCGTGGACCATCCGAGAAGCTCCTCCCTCATTCACCCCTTACCTATCCAAAGATATGCGAGAGTTTTTGATCGAATATCCCTTATATTCTTCTGAGTTTTACGCATTTCTCTATCAATCCGAAATGGCGTGCTTACAAAAATGGGAGAGCCTCATGGATATTACGATGAACGATCGCTGCGGATAAAGAATTTTGGGACAATGAAATTTACATGGGTGGTCTGAAAAGTTTCCGACATTTCGCCATTTCTCGACATGTTTTCTAAATTTTCTGAAGATTTCTGAAAAAAATCTGGGGTCGGAAACTTTTCAGACCACCCTCGTATTTACATATAAAAAATAAGAAATCTTCCGGAGAGTTAAAATTGAAAAATAAACATGTTATAATCGGCGACAAAATCAAAAAATGTATCTAAATCCTATATTTTCAAGCTCAACTTTGTGGAAGGGCTCCATAATAATCATTTATTAATTTATTAATAAATTTGTTATTCTAAATGGGATGCTTTTTAATTGAAAATTCATCCCAGATTCGACGTAAGGTCACTCCATAAGAAATTCACGTAATGTTCACTTTCATTGCCGACAGAATGTAATTTTATATTAAAAATAACGATACTTAGAGATTCAAATTTGTATAATTAGAAAGAAAATATATAGAAGTTTTCATGCATGTAATCAAACCGATTTTTGCACACAATGAAACGATGCACCCTTAATATCTTTCACAGGTATATTTTTTTAAGGCGACTAGTTTCGTTAATGAATTGGCATCTTCAGGCACACACCTTCTTCCCCACCTCACCCACTATCTTATATATTCCATCTTATATATTCTCACTTATCTTATTATATACTTGTAGTACATCCTTTACCAATACGCCTGAAGATGTCAATTAATTGGTGAAACTAGTCGAAAATATATCTGTGGAAGATATTATGCGTGCATTGTTTCATTTAAAAATTTATGTATTAATATTCCAAATTTTCCCACCAGTAAAAGTATGTGACGGTGAGAAATTAGAGGGGATATCACAAAGAAAATATTATGAAATTGGGATTTATTTTCAGATTATTTATTCCTAATATTTATTTCTCGCGTATCATACGTTGGATTTTTCGATTGAATGGTGACTTTAAAAATTCCTCTTTCATACTCAGTTTTCATTAGTGCCTGTAATTCGAAAATTACATATAATTATCAATTTTCGTAAATAAGGATAATTTCCAAAAATTAAGGGCCGCAAGGTGATTCCTTGCGATACATTGTCCGGCCTGCGATATAGAGATCGACAATCCCTAAGCCATTATATTGCACTATTTGTTTTACCAAGCGTTTTTTCACTGGGATATTTAAGCAGCTAGCTATGTATACTGGTACTGAGGTCATAACTAAATGTATTTTTGTTTGCATCAATTCCAAAATTTCTCCTCTGCCACGCCCCTTTCCTGTTTACTTTAATCAAGACCAAGAAACGCCTCTTTCTAGTATATTTCATGCGCTGTACCATTTTAATGACTGTGATGTTCTACGCAGCCCTACGTATTTTTATTGTCCCTCTACGGCCCTTTCTCTTTGGAAGTTATTGTTATTTATATACTATTTCCATGGCGAAATACTCTATCTGGATAAAAACAATTTTTTCCTCTTACTTCAATTTACATGTATATTTTGGCACAATTTAGTGTACATTGTGGACAATCAAATGAACAAAAAAAACTACGTTGGTTTTTTTCTTTCCTTGTTAACTGACGTATTCTGTTATATTAATTAATAATAGTCCTTAGTAAAGGATTAAATGTGCGGCGTATCGAGTCTCAATTTCCCCAAAATAATACGTATTATATGTATGTAGGTATGTATGTATGTATGTTTGTATTATTCTCCATTCCCGTGTTCATAATTTTTATACTTTTAGACCCCTCTGACATATCTCGGTGGCAATTGTACAGCTGTTTCTTTAATACACTCTCTATATTTATATATTTTTCCATCCCGCGTAGGTTAGCAAAGTCGCGAAGAGTTCGAATGTTTCAGTCAGGAAGATACAGCTCCTTCAAGATATTACGTATTTACCATCAAAATGATATATGAATCTTAAGTCAGGGTCTCCGGGGCTTAGGGCAACACCCAATGTGATGAACCATCCCGACTAAGGAGGACCACAGTACTAACACTAGCTCCCTCTCAAATAAAGTTCAAGTACCGAAAAAGTATTTCCTCGGAAATGGTATATTTGCAGTAATAACTGAATCTTACAACTTTCCAATAACTTCCTCCGCCGAAAGCAATTAATACAAAACGAACCACTTCTTTCCAAGTAGTACTTCCTCCTTTACTTCCTCCGGCGCCTCGAAGATGCAGCCGTCGCCCAATAACTTCTTTTATTCCTTTCAGAGTTCATCGTCCCTCTTCCAAACTTGGACGATGCTAGCGAAAACTTTGTCCACGTAATTGCATTGGTTTCAAGTGACGTGGTCCGTGACGATGCTGGGCAGAATCTGAGTGTCCGAAGACTTACGAGAAATTCGAATCACTAAAAATTGAGATGATCCCGCTTGAAATTTACTGCGATGGCTTTCTTCATTTCGTGAAGTCGTAGCTGGTTGAATAACCTACGTGACTTGTTTTTTATATGAAACCACGCTAGGATCGCATCTTCATCTGTTAAGTCATCATACCAAAGGCTAGTTGAACTTTCATCCTCTCCATTGTTAGAAACCCAAAGCTTTAAGTATTTAACAATATAAAGATTCAACAAATTTACACGGCAAAGAGAGAAAAATTTATGCTGCAGCAATTAGAACTATTTGACTAACCTAAGTGTGTTTATAAGTAGATTTCCTTGGACGTTTTCCAACAAAAAGCGCTCAGGCTCATTGAGGAAAACAAGAGAAAACTACCATGGAAAGGAAATGAAAAAAACACTTCGTAAAGTCTACAGAAATGTATTAAAGGCAACCAGTTTCGTCTATAAGACATCATCAGGCACTGATGTTGGCACTAACACAAAGTTAGGCTGGAACATGTCAATTTTATAAGACAAAACTACCTCACTCCTCATCTTACTCCAACAAGGCTCATTCCTCCACAGGAACCTACCGATATTGCACCCAGAATGAGGCGACTGGACTGGATGAAGCGTGAGCTACTCTGAATTTGATTTCATTATTGAGTACGACTGTTGTCAGAAGAAAACGTCCATAAACGCAGCAAAGTGACACTGAATATTCATGTCATTAAATCTGGAGTGATCAGTACATACCAGTACCAGTTAAACTGCACAACTCATACATACGTAACTTTCAAACTTTCACTGCTATAAACGACGCAAAAGAAACCGAAAGATGAATTTTCATCAATCTTATATCTGTAGACTAATAAAAAAAATCATTCATGAGGAAATTGAAGCAGAATCTGATGGAACCCGTATGCCAATTCTTCGTTAGAGGTGGCCACAAAAGCTCACAGGAAAAGCTAGGAGTTGAGGATCGTCATTATGTCCTCAAATGTATAATTTGCCATGTCTAAAAAGGAAGAGCAGAAGTACGTTATAGGTAAGAATGTATAATATTTAAACACGACAGAAATGAGAGGTTGGAATAACTCCGATCGCCAATATGCCGGTGACCGCAGGGCCGATTCCTCGAAAGAAGGAAGCCGCGGATTACCGACCTTCTGGGAAACATCAAATTAATCAAATATTTCCCTCCCCCTGAGGATGGCGATATAGTCGCCAAAATGCGCATTGAGTGTTTCCCAGAAGTCTGGTAATCTGCGGCTTCCTTCTTTCGAGGAATTGCCCTGCGTTCGCCGGCATATTCAACGAATGGAGAGATTTTCGAACATTCATTCATTGATATTCATTAAAAGATATTAATAATAATAATAAAATAATTTATTTCATGATATCTCATAATTGAAAATAATTACGAAACTAGAAGAGAAAAATCCCAGGAATTGGCCTACAAATAAACACAGTATTGTAAGAAAAGGAGAAATAAAAAATGAGAATGAACCTAACACTAGCATAAGATATACATACTTCAATATAGATTATATATAGAATGACAAAAAATGATTTATGAAGAAAAAAAGTAAAGAAAGAATTGAATTATAACAGTTTTGAAACAGTGCGAGTTTCAGTTTCCATGTTTCAGGTTAACTTACAAATATGTGCGCTAATTATTTGAACTTAATTAATAAGTTAAAAATTCAATCATAATGCCTTCAAAGTCAATTAAAAAGAGTAAAAACACATAACAAACAATTCAGTGTATAAACGAAATCTTAGAAGAATAAATAAAAGAATGATACCTCCGTTTTTAGAGCATATCCTAGGAGTTAATACGCGCTTATCGGATTAAAATTAAAATATAAAAATAAAACGAGAAGTCATTCGACAAAAGTAATTTCGAAAGAAGTAATTTCGACACGTTCAAAGGGGAACGTAAACCTTTTTGCTCCCTACTGAATTGTGTGAATCACTGTGAATATAGCATGGTACCTACATTCAATTCAAAGTAAAGTAGATAAGATATCTAGATAATTAAAGATTAGTATAGAAATGACAACGCAGAAAGTTCCACAAGGATTATATATATAATAAAAATTGTGAATATCTACGGGAATGTCTTATAAATTATTTTCAAATTAAAAGAGCGCATTTGAATAATTAACATCTATTGATGGAGTGACCGAAAATATGAATCAACGATTAGGTAGAATTTCATGTTAGAGTTAATATGATGCATTCGATAAAGGAATGGCTTCGGATTGAAACTGGAAAATTCTGTAGAACATTTCAAAGACAACGTGCAGATGTGGTGAAGTAAATATTAATGTTTGCACTAAAGTATATATGCAAAGATTTACTCGTCGGGCGAACGCAGGGCTGTCCTAGGAAAGGTTCACGACCGGAAAGGGGTCACGGAGGTCACACTATCGGTCTTCAATCGATATCTAACGGACATACTATTTCCTCATGAAGAGAGTTCTACTAGAATAGGGAAACATCCAGCAAAATACCGAAACCTGTGGTTCAGAATGGAATTAGTCTAAATATATGGGACGACGTCACATTATTTACAAATCGGGGTGGCGATAACCAAGTGAAAGCTGAAATAAGAGTTGCATGAGCTTAAGAACCAATCAATTAATAAACTCAATTAACGAAGCTGTCAAATTTTGGATCAGAATTTTAGGAAGCAAAAGACTATCATTTATCAAAGCTTTCACATGAAAATAAATCCTCGTGAAATAGCAAGTTCAGCTTCTTGTACTTTGTGTTTCTTTACCTCCCAAGGCTCCCTTTTTTCCTAACTAAGAAACTTCACTTAGTGAGACTGAAATCGGATGAGACAAAAGTTTTCCGAAAGAACATCTTGAAAGAAGAAGGGGACCATAATTTTTTACCTCGGAAACTCGAAGCTAACCGTAAAAGCTCAATTTCTTTCATAATCAATCGAGGAAGCCGTAACTTTTCAATTTCTTTTGTCAGAAAATGGTATTAAAGTAAAACTAAATCATATGACACGGTAGAAAGGTTCAACAAAATAATAAATTATTATTATTTAATTATTACTACAACATTACTATTGGATTTAAACGATTCTGGATTTCTATTCGAAAAGAAAGAAAAGAAATGATATTCCTCATAAATAACAATTTGAAACTTTTTGACCCCAAAATCAAATTCATTCTGTTTTATAACTCCTTTCATTTCGACTGAACTCACTACCGGAGGAAAGTATTAAAACATTACATAAAATTGTAAAAACCTTCAAGAAATTATTTATATGCAAGAATAATCTCTCTCAAAGTGGAATCTTGAAAAGTTTTAATCGAGCCAAGAGATAATAATTATTTATTATGATGTTGCTATGTTAGTTATGTTGAACATCTCTGCCATGGCATATTTATTACATTTTGAAAAAGGAAAAGACTTTTCTGTTTTATTTTGAATTTCCGGGATCAAAAATCATCGTCTTCTTCTTATTTCAAGATCACTTGGAAAAATTTTAACACATCAATCGACTTAAGTCACACCTAGTTAGATTTCCTAGTGAGATCTTAATTTTGCTCCTTATATTGGCTAACGTTTGGTTCTCCTCTTAAAATGTAAGTGTTTCATTTGTGATATTTTCTGGCCGATGGTAAACTTGTCGCTCGAAAAAGATGGCGCTAAAGAAATATTTCTTGTGGGACTTTTGCAATGTATGTTCTTTTGCTTCATGAACTGACAATCAATAATGATCTGCCATTGCACACTAAACCACACGTTCTTCAAAACTATAAACATTGCACGGCATACCGATTGGGAAGCAGCGGGAAAGATTATGCAACGAAACTTAACTAATACTGGGTATAAATTTCAAACTTTAATCATCTAGAAAAACATTGCTGTATTTCTTGAAGCAAATAATTAGTAACAAAATGACAGTAATCGATGATGATTGTCAGACATTAGTTTTCAATATACGATAAAACCAGCGATAGTAAAAATTTAGAAGTAACAACATAATACTTTCTAATACACGAAGACAAAAATGGTTTTTCAGTATTTATTTCATGTACTATAAATTATATATAATCTCCCAATCTTTAGTTTGACACATATTTGTATTTACTAACTGTTTATAATACATACAATAGCTTGCAGATTCCAAGTCTAAAAGATTAATTTATGTGGCTCGATGCTGAGTAAAACTAGGTCTTTCCCCCTCTACACATTAACTCTGCCATTACTTCTGTGCGCTAACTAAATGATTATAATGTCCTTATCGTTTAATTCCTTTAGCTCGCAAACAAACAGATTATAATTCTTAACCTTTAAGCCTGCAGTAAAGGAGTCAATTCCCTCATGTGATATTTTCTAAGATTTCACTATTTCTAAACTTTCTAAGCATACGTCTGATAACGTTAGGTTACTATAATGTGTTACAGTTTCTCTGGTGAGTTTGATAGCTGAAAACTGGCTGAAATCTTCTCATTAACTATGAGTTCTAATTTTAATCGCCAGGTGCAAGAAAAATGTATAGAGACGACCTGTAATGAAGCTATTCTTCCAGTATGGAGACGAACATGGGATTACATTCTCATTTTATTCATCATCCCTGACTAGAAAAACACGAACATGTTATAGTGTCAAGCTTAAAAATGACTAATGTAAACCTAAAAAGTTTTCTTTGTTATCGGTATTTTGAGGTAATAATTTATATACTATGATTACTTTTCCATCATTATATTTCATAATTTTTTCATTAAGAGGAATAGATCAATTCTTTTCTTATGCCAAAATATTTAAGGGAATCAATAATTTGCGCTTCCATATATAGAAGTTTCATACAATCATTTGATTTCAAGATATAAGCGATGGAACTTGGTATTGGCAAATTCAAACAAAATGTTGTGAAAATATGATGGTGTCTTGTAAACAAATAGCCGGAATCCACATCAATGCCATAAGGAGAATCAGAGATTGCCAAATACTAGAATAAACTAGTAATACACTACTAGTGGTAGTACTACCACAGTAGTAGTACTACACTAACAATAATAAGCAGTTAATAATAAACAGGTGGCTTTCTTCATGCCACTGTTGATGGAGTACGTAGCTCTTTCTGCCCTAGAAATTACACAGAGAAATCATTGCCAGAATTGTAAGTACGAGGGATATCCAAAAAGTAAGTTCCCCAAATTTTCTGCTCGGATTAGGATCGAGGTAGGAGGGAGCCGCTCGTATGGAGTGTATATACGATACATATGTTGTGATAGTACTGAGTGATGCTCAAGATCGCTCAACTCTGATGTTAGTACCACAATGGTTTTCATGGAGATACCTTTGTGCGTTTCCGCCGGCTGTGAAATACGGATTTACGTTCATTTCTTGATAGAAAAACCGAAACTGTAACGGAAATTCATCGATAGATATCCTCAGACAACGATGAAGAAGACCTATTGAAATTGTTCGTCGCTGGCGTGCATTGTTCACAAAGAGAAGACAAACATCTCGTGAAGAAGACCGGAACGGCAGGCAAATGATAAGTCTTCAAGTGGATTTGAACAACGCTGCTCGTGAGACATATATACACGATTCATCTTGGAAGAAAACTCATTCCCTATTCAGAAAAAAATATCTTGCAGGCTGGCGATTCCCAAACGATTATGATCTCAAAAATTAAGTGGATTATTGGGCGGGGAATATGGCGGGAGAATGGCGTGACCAAAGTTCAAAAAACTGCTAATAATATATATGTAAAAAAAACGGCACGGAATCAGGAGTAAAACATGATTTTTGTGGTCCATCAGACCTGATGATGCGGCCCTGCTGCGAAACCATGGTCGTTCCTGTACTTTTTCTGTGGTTTAGTAAAAGATTCCTCAATATGGATTTTGCTCATATATCCATGGTAGGTCTGAAAAGTTTCCGACATTTTGCCATTTCTCGACATGTTTTCTGAAGATTTCTGAAAAATCTGGGGTCGGAAACTTTTCAGACCACCCTCGCAAAAACTTCATAGAAAAAGAAGAGTATCACGATGAGAAATTGAACTGAGATGAAAGTTAATAGTCTGTATGATTTATAGATAGATATTTTATTTTCTCCAGCTCAGGAAAACTTACTTTTTGAACATCTTGTATTTTTGTTATCTTCTTTCCGTACGGAGTGCTAATTGGCCTTTGGGTAAGAAAACATGTGACTTCACAGCATGCAATAGGCAAACTTGCGGCTTGCAGGGTATAGATGTAAACGTAGACGAGAAAAGAACGCAAGGGCAGGGGGGTTAATGAAGGGGTAAGTAACTTGCGTACACCGCAAGGGAACAGGGGACGTATGTAAAGGGATACATAGCAACTCTCGTGTTCCCCGCACCCAAGTTCGAAGCGTGGCCTGGAAGGCGGACGACCAGCTGACCGTAATGGTTACACGAGAATGACGGGCACTTGAAACCGGTATGGAAAACAAGGGCGACCTGGGCGGAGAAAGTGATGTTACGGGAGAACGTTACGACCTCCCACTCGGCATGGCCAAGTTTCGATTCCAGTTGGAGGATTTGTGAAAAACCATCAGCCTCAGAGAACGTGCTTTCTGATTCACGAATGAAATCGCTGTTGATGTTGATACGAAGAATTTAACTCTTTGCCACCAGCATTGGTATCCATTGGTATCCATCAGGTGTTATTTACGAAACATTCCAGGACCAGTGCTACTTCGGAAATACCATCTGATGTTCTTTTGGTAGGAAGCCAAAAAGATAAGGCCATACTTGTAAATGCCTCGCTAATTTCAACTGGCATTGGAGATAAAAACATAATATTTCGGAAACTGATTCACAAGGATTAAAGCATTTAATAGGGTGACGTCCGGATTTCCGACGATATGTCCCCTTTTTACAGGTGTCCCCGGACGTCCTATTGGGTTTTAAAATTTGTCCTCCTTTGTCCTAGTTTTCAAATTCCATATCTTTTCACCCTCTGTTTCAATTTAAGCGTCACTTATAGGAAGGATAGAGATACCCAAACAGATTGCTCTAGGAGTAAGAGATCATAAATAGTTACATCTGTACTGGTTGGGTCGGAATACATACAGCATACTAATTCAAGTATGCAAATCTTTGTTGAATGCTATTTAAAGCTAAAAATAAATAATGTCCTCTGTTTCGGCCTTAATTTTGTGTTGGCCCTCCACGATAAGAGAGGTAATAAAATTACAGCTTTCACACTCTAGCACAGGACAAATCACGATCTAGGTTTCCATGCTTAGCGTCATCATCAAGTGATTACAAAAATATAAGCATCTGTTTTATTTTTCTTTCCGTGAAAGGATATAAAAGTTAATTTATCTCTCAGTTATGAACTCCATGTTATGTTTGGTTACCAATGTTGTCATTGATAATTCATTTTTCATTACGTGAAAGCAAGTAAAGTTAATTAACGAGTAAAAGTTCATCTACATCTACATAAATACCCTGCAAGCCGCCTTTCGGCGTGTGGCAGGGGGTGTAAACACCAAACGATTGAGATACTTTTTTAGCCTATTACTATCGCGTATTTTTCGCGGAAAGAATGAGTTCTTAAAACGACTTGTTCTTAGTCAAAGTTAATTTTTCCTCATTAAGTTCGAAGTTAATTTCTGCTCAGCTATGAAAAGGGTTATCCATATTTTCACTGGGCAGCCCTAGTGTGAAATTTTTCTCTTTCTCACTCCTCATCATGCCTCATTCCCTCTCCAGGGCTTTTGGTCGAGTGGATAAGTATCCAACCTGTCTTCAGACTGATGGACCAACTGAGAAAACAGGATCACAAAAAGTTTATCCTCCACTACCATATAACCCATTTCTCAGAGGCTGGCAAGAACATGTTTAAGGGTTTGCTTGGCCAATGACTAAGCGTCATCCCGTAACACTTTTCCATACCTTTGATCTGTTATTACTCACTTTCACTTCACCCATTTCCCGTCCTTCAAACCTTTCCCGTCCCGTTCCAAGTGTTCAATCACTTTCGCTCCACCGATTACGCGAACGAGATCTCGTATCGACGACGAATTTATTACGCACTGCGACCTTATTAGATCGCTTTTCTGCACGGCCTCGTTGCGATACACGCGTATTTATAGCAAACTCGCCTCCATTTCACGTAGGCGTACCTGGTGAGTAAAAGAGATGTACTCATTTCTCGGCGATTCCGAAGATTTAGTAGGAACTTGAGGTGGGAGAAACAGTATACATTGCAGAGGAATGCAGAATGGCACTGATATTAATCTTAAATTCAATTGGTACCGGTAACTAGTTGATAATTCCGTTAAAGCAGGTTAAAATGCAAGCCAAAACGTGATGAATAAAGTAAATAATTACGTTATGTAAATATTAACTTAATAATAACTTCATAATAAGTTAATAATAACTTAATAATAACTTAATAATAACTCAACGTTGCCACCTGGATATATAGCCAAATCAGAGAGTGAAATTGAATAAATAAATAAATGGAAATTAGTTCCCCCGAACAAAATTTCACAGACGGAAAATGATACTCTATTTACTCACTCAAATGTATTCCAACGAACACTCCGATCACACCAAACTAATACACAAATAGTAAAACATTCCTAAAAACACATTTTCATATTCTGTATCAATATCCGTTTCCATATACTTCGTTTGCATGGATGGATATCGATATCTATACATCCAGTAACGAAACCCTATGGGCAATTTCAAATTTTAACTCGACTGTTTGAACGAATGATGCATTTTTTATTTTTTGGCCTATTTTTAGCAGAAAGCTGGAAATTTTCTCTTTAAAATGGAGTGTCATTTAAATGTTTTGATAGAGTATGAAGGGAGGATAGCGCTGGTCACCGAAAATGGATGCTTATAAATAACATGTAAAGATCGATGTGTGGTTTTTATTCTGTAGTGAAAACAATACATATGTATATGTGGTGAACAAATGTTTTAATCTTTATAAAGATACCTATATTGTGAAAATTGTAGTCGTCTGCGATACGGGTAAGTTATTAGAGAACGAATATGGATGTTTGCTTATTATCTATTGGTGTACATCTGAACCACTCGTTTGCGCCAATACGTAGCATTGAATAAAGTATAAAATGAAGAATTTACCCTTTTCTCGATGCTGACTACTATATACGTTGTAACTGGTGATATCTTTTCCTACTTGACCCAAACTCATATAGTCAACTTACATTTTAATTAGAAGAATATTGCATTTTGGTAAATACATAAAAATAATTTAATCATGGCTGTTTGGAAAAACGAAAACGATGCTCCGAAAGAAATCGCTGCAAAAAATCATTTCATCAAGTTATTTGGTAGCAGATGACACACAATCAGATTCATGTTTTCGCGAAAACATACTGCTGTTTTCTATTATGCTCAAATTCGTAATAGTGCGTTATTCCGTATAGATACGCAAATTGGTAAAAGTCCGTAAATACGAACAAATACATATTCCTAATATTACGATGAAAACTTAAGTAGATTCTTCATTAGGTAGACCATCATAGTAATACATTAGAGCTGAATGTGGTCGTAAAAATTCGTGAGTTATTTAAAACCATGAAATTGTTAAAGAAAAGACAGTTAATATCGCATCAAGTAACGGACTATAGGGAAGTAGTGGGAAATCTGAAAAAGGGTTAGATATTAAAATATAGTCAGATACTTTAGAACGCTATATATACTATATATCAGGGGTGGCCAACAAGTCGATCGCGATCGACCGGTCGATCGCGAGGCCAATTTTGGTCGATCGTCGATCTCTCGTAATGTCTGGGGTAGAATTCTGTGTACTCCTTGGCTTAGTGACTTGGCATTTCTTACCGATTTTACTTCAATATTAAGTCATTTAAATTTAGAATTACAAGGTAAAAATAAAACAATAATTGATATGATCAGCTGTATAGACGCATATAAAACAAAATTTATTTTGCTAATAGAAGATCTGCAACAAAATAATCTGAATCATTTTCCAAATATGGAAATAATCAAATTATCAGCCATACTGTGCATTTTTATAACAACTTTTTTATATTTTCGAACAAATAATACAACAACTTATACATTGCAGTTGATAAAAAATTAAATTGCATTTTAAGTTAGTAAAAATCTATCTCGAAAAAGTGTCGGAAAATCGAATTTTTTAGGTACCGCATGTACGGAATGCTGCTATCAAAAGTTGGGTCTGAAAATTTATTTTCTTCAGGAGCCTATATCTCGAAAACTTAATTAGTGATTTAAAAATAAAAAATAGTTTTGAACATATATTTTACTTATCTACCCATACCTCGCTGGAATGCACCTTATGCTGAAACACAGTGAATAAACATAGTATGCATTTCACACCCCTTCTTCCCCCTTAGACTACGCCTGTGACAATAAGTCGATCGCGACATATTTTTTAAGATAAAAAGTAGATCTTATATACAGAAAAGTTGGGCACCCCTGCTATATATGACCGTGTGGGATCCATATGAAGATGAAAATTAACATATTTCTGACATAAACTGCCCGATTTATAATTATATTATTATTATAACGTACATCATGAATGAAACGTTAAAGACTCTAGGATGGGAAGAAAAAATCATGTGACGATGAATGTATTGCAATATAACAGCTACATTCGTATTAATGACCTCTAGACCGTCCATCAGCATGTTTACACTAACTTATTATTATTGTTATTCTGATGAGCCATTCAAGGCTCAGGAGGACTCAATTGTTAATATCCATGTATAGAAAAGATTAATTATTGTAAAAATATGTGCCAATTGCTGTTTTATATATTATTATATGTACTAATATTGCATTATGTATTATTATATACGCCTATATTGTATCTTATATTATTACATGTAGTAATGTTGTATGCTTGTAATCTGACTAAATAAATAAACTTCTTCATTATTATTATTAAATATAACGTTGCAAGTAAGCCAACTAGCTTGGTGGCAACGAATTAAAAGTTCTGTAGTATTATTGGTAGCAAAAAATTCCTTGTTAAGTTCTATCTCCTTAGAAAATATAATCTTAGCTACAAAAATAAGCTTAGGTGGCAAAGAACTAATGTTACAAAAAAAAAACATTTTCTTTATAGATATATTTCGGGATGAAATAATTTACCTGAACCGCTCCACGGGAGGGTATCAAAAATCTTAAATCTTTTCAAAAGAAACTTTATATTTTCACTTAGGATAAGGCTGAACAATTGGGATGTGAACAGTGCCAGATATGAATGAAACAAGCTATAACTTAGCGCTCTCTGAGAAGCCTCCTTTACTTTTAAAGGAAAAAACTATACATATTTAAAAATATCTTGGTCGGATGCTTTAGATACATATTAGGTCCATCAGTTACCTATGAAGCATGCATTCAACACAAAAAACAGTGACAATTTGTCGTTGACAAAGAACTGCTGGACATATGAAGAGCCCAATCACCTTCAAATATACTTTTTAGTAATAATAATACTTTTTAGGAACTTTTTTTCCAGAAATAAATGACATTAAAAGATGACGTCATGAAGTCTGAATTCAGCTCTGGTCAAACCAAACTTTTTCTTACACGCCTCTCTCACTACCAAACGCCAAAAGGAGGCAAGCACTGTATAAAGCCATCTTCGCATAATTTCCTCAAATAATATCCAAGAATATTATGAGAGCGACTTGATAGAGTTGCAATGTTCATAAAGCTGAAACTAAAGACGAGACAGCTGGATATAAGGTCTAAAAGAGCTTTATTAAGGCGAGATTGAGACTGATAAGTCTCTTCTTCCATCTAACCTTTCGTCAATGATATTATATATATAAAAAGTTTTGTGTAGGTGAATAGAAATAGAGAGGAAAACTTTAGAAGGAGTGGATATGAAAAAACCTAATGTGATATTTTAGGAAAAAATATCCTCTGCAGGAAAACACCCGCGAATAAGGGGTAGTAAAAAACCTGCACAAACCTTCTGATAGTACAGGCTAAAAGATATAAAAGAAAATTGTGTATGACTTGGAAATTTCAAAAGCAGAACTATAAAGAAATTCAAAAAGATAATAAAATAAAATCAGAAAAAGGAAAAATTGCAATAGTAAACAATGAGGAAATAATAAATATGACAAAAACATGAGATAAAACATTCAAAAGAAATTACAAAAATAATGATATCGAATCAAAAAAGAGGAAGTTGCAGGAATGCACTATGAGAAAATAATCAATATCACAGATATGAAAAAGATACATGAGAAATTAGACAGTTAATGATATACAAAGGGTCCATTACCTTCAATGGCTTAGGGCCTCATTAAACCTAAATTCGACTACGGATGTGAAATTAGAGTGAGAACGGTTATGGAAAAAGGAATTCCTTGTCGGGTTATGTACACTGAGATTTTTCCCAGAGCCACAGAGATATCTGAGAAGGATCGTAATAAAGTAAATTCAATGGCGCGATATCTCTAAGAGGGATAAGGATTAGCCAGGCAGTATTAACAGTGGGTAACTAACTTATGGTCATCCTATCGACCGTCGCACCGCAGTATTCGGCAAGACCGGATCTACTATCTTTTGATTCAGATGGCTACCAATTCATCAAGATACTCGATGGACACGGATAAATATTGGCCCCATCAATAATTAGGTGGAATTGAACCCGGGATCGCCTCCACAGATGGCGAATGCGTTGCCCATCCGGGCTATCCGGGAAGGTCCGTCATAGCCCCTAAATTCCAGTAACTAGATGATGGCTGAAGAAATATGGATGTAATGCTCTGCCACCTGGCGTATAAACAAACAGCTAGAGAATCGAGGAATTTGACAGAGTACTGAATATCGACTTGCACATTCCCCAGTGAAAAACTGATTCACATACTGGCTGGCGTAGGTGAGCTTGATCAGTGATAAAGTTGTAGCGACTTATGGATGCGCCTGACCGTATTCTGTGCCTGTACAGTGGGGCGCGAGCGTATAAATCCCAGTAAGCTTTCCTTCCTTCTCTTTTTCTCTCCATATTTTTGTTTACAGTTTACTTGTGTTTGCCATCCGTGTGCTATGAAACCACTGATTTATTAGGTATAGTTTAGTCGTAGCAAAACGAGAGCTAGTTTTCCATAAAAATTCTTTTATGTCAAAATGCGTGAAATATGATCCTTAACTTTCAACATGTTAGAATTTTGCTGATGTAAACAGCAGTTCATACATTCTCCCATACGATAACAATGGGAATTCATGTCCATGTAAAGTGAATGGTAGGGTGGTGATAGTCTTTTTAAAGATAAGACGATTCTCTAGAATCTCATGCATTTCCGATTCCGATAAACGAATCGCAGCGGAAAAACTTACGACCAAACAGAAGTGTTTCTTAATCAGCCATTTGTCAGTACCATTCAGTACCTAAGATGGGACGGAGACCCCCCTGGGCAGTAGCGAATTTCAGCAACCAGCGGCTGTTAGGATCACTTTGAGACCCCATCAAGAGGTAATTCATCTAAAAATACGACAAAATATCATTTTCCGGCGAGACCCTAAGCTATAGTATTGCCTAGTGCGCCCGATCGTACTCCTGTCTGCTACTCCACTGATAATCATATAGAACAGTAACTGTTATTTTGGTTTTCTTTAAAATATATTAGAAAAGCAGAGAATAGATTATTAGAAGCAATGAAGATATGCTGCTACAAAAGAATTGCTAAGAAAATAAAACGGATGCATCGAAATACTGATGAAATTACCCTTCGATGGGTAAACGAAGAAAGAAATTTGCGAAATACTTCGGTGAAAAGACAAGGTAAATAAATACACTTTGACGCATGATAATTTGTTGAAGACTGTACTGAAAGAAATAATATAATAAAATAGAGGAATGCTGAGTATGATATGTAATGTATTATATGGGGATTGGAACTATTGGCAGAGTATAGCATGGCTTGGAGAGCTGCAACACGAATCTCCGATTTGATAACCATCGGTAGAGATGAAATACGTTGGTAAAATCCTGTTGTTAAAACAGAAATTTGAAATACGCTTTCCAATAGCAGAACTATCATCTTCAGGCGTAGAAGAATGTTCGGGAATACTGTACTGAATACTGAAGAATGTTGGGGAACGCTGACTCAGTATTCTGCTACCCTGTAGTATAATAGCTTAACTACCTCTCATTCGGGGTTCTTCTAATTTATTTATTATAATTATTAATTTAATTCAAACAGGAAGGACCCAACTACGGACTCAGAATTTGAGTTATAATAAAACAAAATGAATGCGTCGAATACAAACAAAATGAGTGAAATTCGAGCAAATAAAAAAGTCGATAAGAAAAGTTACCATTTATAAACATGTAAATATACAATAATGATTCCTTGAGTCTCTCTGTGGTATCTGAACTGTCTCGGCGCAACCTTTGTTGGACCTGTCGAGCGTCTCTCACTTCAAAGTCTCAAAATCGCTCAGAATAAAGACGATATTACGTATTTATCGACATTCTTTTCTTGAGAATTCATGAGAAAATGTAAAACCATTCATAAAGTCGGATAGGGTGAATAAATCCAGGTCTTTGTTCTAAGTGACGTCATTTACTGATTTGCGAACTCTGACAGCTGTGCCAAATACGGTTCTATAGCTTTGGGGGAACATCGATTACATGCAACCTTTCGGATTGATATAGCGGATAACTACCACTTCCTCCGGAGCGAAAGTTCACAAAAGAGAACCCGAAAACATTTAGATGAGAAATCGCTTCCTTAAAGGAAGATGGCGGCGATCATTCTGTGCGCCCATTAATTTTCCGCGAGAGTGAATTCCCACCTCAACTACCTGCACGTGCTTTTTGTATAAAAATAGGTCAAGTGCAAGGCGGAAAGAAAACAAAAACAGCTCAAATCACGCGCCGGAACCGGTTTCTCTGGATCTCGCAATGTCTACCCATTACTTACACCGTTAAGGAGCAGAGCAAGGCACATCCCAACCGAACTGATATGGCGCCGTTTTTTAATACGCAGCGAGGAGAGTGAAAGGGCATTCATGCTTCGATTGATGCGCACAAAATTGGATGTTTTTGCGTTCGGAAGATTATGAAATCACCCAATGATCAATTATGAACTCCGGCACAATAAGCCATGCATTTGGTTGTCCCAGTTCGATTTAAAAACAATGAAAAACTAATCGCTACGTGCAGAAGGGTAAGTTTTAGTATTTTCGATGCTGATTCCAAAATATATTATGGAACATTGATAGTAAGAGAGATGGGGCGCTTGTAATATGTAACATTATAAGCATGTGTTACACATGGATATTCATCTGCACATCGGAATCCAAACCGGTTATAACCGCATTCGTATAAACGGTTTTTCACGTTATTCTCATCAGGAAAACCGGATTATTACTTCGGTTAATAGCCTTTCTGTCATAGAAACGTAGGTTAACAACAGTCGGGTCTATGAACGTTTCTTTAAAACAACATGTTGGGTAAAAAGCTAGAGAGACCCAACAGATCTGACTGTAGTATAGAATAATTCAGCTATTAAAATTATGAACATAAAATTTGAATCCGCCTTCCTCAATGAGCCAAGTTTGGTAATACCTACACAAAATAGGAGGGTTCCAGAATAGAAAAGTGTGCAGCGTACTCGCCTTAGGTTCTCAAGTTCGATTCCAGGTGGGGGTTCATATGTACAAAATGATTCGGTCGAATAGCTTCAAAAAACTACTATTAGTAATTAGGACACCTTGCATTCAATCTTCTTTCTGACATCTGTAACATCTTATAGCCATGGATGACAATTTTAGGTTTAAGTGGTACTACAATCACATCGAAATATAACTGTTATGGTCCTCACAGCCCTGTGATTCAAAACCGTATGCCAATAATCCATGTAGACGACATTCTGTTTCCTAGCTTTCTTGATCGAAGTTGTTTATGATATGATTTTATGATTATTTCTAACCTAAGAAAGATCTTTACTGCTTTTTATCCTTTTTAGTATTTTATTTCGCATATAATTTAAAAATCCATCGATTATTTGTATACTTTCTGCCTCATCTGCTACTCTCCTGGTATGTGAAACTAGAATGTTTAGGGTACGTGATTCAGGGCTACTAGCAGATATTTTTAAAAATTTCGCTTTCAACAGTAATAAAGAAACAGTAAACTTGCTTGTCAAAACTTGAGAGTGAACTAAACAACAAACGAGAGTGAAGAATGTCCTTCTCAGTTAACCGGTTAGTTACCACAATCATACCCGATACCCGCTCTCTCAAAAATACGCTTTTTGAAAGACCTAGTCAGGGAACAATGGTCTACGTCAGAGGCCCCAAGCCAATAGCGGGCTGTATAAGCACTCTGAAAGATATCAGGGTCTGCAGTGAACCTAGTTAAGTTTTATATACTTAAATTTAGCGACAAATGGTTGCTAGTTTATTTTTAATCTAGATCTCGTCAGTAGTAGGATGCCAAAATAAAAACTAATTTCATTATCATTAAATATTAATTAAAACTAGTATCATTATATTTTATATTACTTTCGACAAGCTCTAGGAAAATCTTAATATACATTAAAAATGTCACTTTTCAAATACAATACTTTCGATTAAACATTTACAATATAAAATTGTTAAAATAGCTATCAATAGATTCTTGTCCTCGTCAGTATCCGGATGTCAAAATGCAAATTTATTACATTATCAACTATAACGAAGTAAGATGTGTTTGTATGTGCGTATGATCGCCTATATTCGAGTACCAAAAGTTGCACGACTGTCAAGCTTTAGATAACGTAAAATGCAGTCCTTGCGCAGATAATAGGCTACCCAGACTGACCCCAGACAAGAAATAATAATAGTAATAAAGGACTTTATTAGGGCGAGATTGAGACCAGGGAGTCTTTTCTTTCATCTGATCCTTAGTCATCTGAGAAAGACTGAATAGAAAGGTATAGCTAGCACAAGTACAAGAAGAAAACTAAACAGGGTTCTCATAAGAAATACTCAATACTTCAATAATCTGCACTAACAAAACTTTTTCCGCCAGATTCTGATTACTCTCTTCAGCTGTTAGTCGCTAATGGAAACAAGGGTTGGTAAGGCTAAGGATAAATATGAACCCTGGAAAATGACGGCCACAAGATGAAAAGACCGCACGCGGCTCGCGAGCCGCGGGTTGAATACCCCTGGCTTAGGAAGTCGGCTGGAATTTATAATAAATATTCATCAGATTCTACTCTTTGGTAACCCAGCAGCGGGTGCCTTGGCAACCGTCAAAAAAAGGACCAAATATCTTACATACGTGAGCGGATCAATAAGTAGTAGTAGCTTTAGTAGTCCAGGTGCGACTGGAATACCATTTACTGATTTAAATTATATCCCATCTGATATCTGTAGCATCATAGTGACCACAGTCAGGCCGTAGTTACCAGTACGCATAAAATAAATATGTTATAGGATGCTTAAGGATGTGTGCCACATTTTGGAGATTCTTGGAATAGGACTGAACTGAATTATGAAATGCTGTATAGTGAAACTGAACTGATTATCAACACTTATAAAACCAAAATGATGGTAGCGGAGACCAACAGAAACCGTATAAGATATACTCTAATATACAAGGTATATATAAAACAAATGTCGAATTGCGCATTTCGTGCTCAATGACCATCTTAAATCTTTTTTCTCCTGATAATGTTCTCATTGACAAAAAAATCGCATTGGGCCGACTCAGTTTTTCGATGGTTTAATGGTGTTTTTGAACATATTCTGTGCCATCAGTGGACATATATATTCTAGTAACTGTACAAGCTAAAATAAAATTAGGAGACTCAAAAATAGACGAGGTTAAAGAATGCTGCCACTTGGACGGTCTAATTACAAATAAAAATTCAAGTATAAAAGAGGTTTAAAGAATTATTGCCCAGGCCAACCAAGCATATCAACGGAAGCCTCTTAGTTAACAAACATCTCTCAACTGACTCAAAGAAAAGATTTGTAAAGACTTACATGCGGAACGTGCCTACTTATGGGTGTGAAACATGGATCTTGCAACCAGAAAAAGATAGGCTCCTGATGGATTTCTGGATCTGGAGAAGAATGATAAAAACAAAGAGGTACATTAGACAGTTGAACAAGTTTTGGAAAAAATTAGGGGAAAATGAGCGGCTCTTTCAACAATTCACTTCTGAAAAATCAAATTCCTTGCGTACACGCTCAGACGCCAAAATAGAAATACAGGCCCTCTGCAAATAAATGGGCTTGCGTTTGAAAGAGTAGACTATTTGAAATATTTAGGAGTAATTTTAACGAATGACAACAAGGAAGAGCCAGAAATATAAAACAGGTTAAACCTCGCCAACAGATGCCTGCATGCATGCAACAGAATTCTATCATCTAAAGCCCTGTCACACAAAACCAAAATTAGACTATACAAAACAATAATATCCCCAGTACTACTTTACGGATCCGAAACGTGGAGGATGTCGAAGACGGATGAGAAAAAACTTATAGTATTCGAGAATAAGGTATTGCGAAAAATCTATGGGCCCATATACGAAGAAGGACAATGGAGGAAAAAACACAACAGAGAAATCAGAAATCTATATAAAGATCCAGACATAACGAGTGAAATAAAGGCAAGAAGAATCAGGTGGGCTGGACATATTCTAAGGAAAGAGGAGGGATGTGTTCTGAAGGAAGTGCTAAATGGGGTCCCGGAAGGAAGAAGACCCCGGGGAAGACCACGGTTAAGATGGTGGGACCAAGTGAGAAGAGACATACAAAAGGTTGGAGCAACGGAGAGAGAGGCAGAAGATCGGTCCAGATGGAGGGATATTGTTGATGCGGCCAAATATCACCTGAGATATAGATAGACCTGGGAGTAAGTAAGAGTAAGTACACGCTCAGACATGATGATATTCTTAAAAACATATTGAAAAAGAAAGGAGGACGATCCACGATGTCCTGGCTTGGAAGTGTGATATCAGTCACCAAGTACAGTTCCTATAGTTAGATGGAAATAACAAAGAAACTAATGGATACAACGCCAGCGACAATGTAAGCCTATACTCCAGCTGTTTTGGCCGAACTTTGTGGAAGGCCATATAGAACCAACGAGAAACAATTCTTAGTATTTCCCACAACATTTACTTAAATTGAATTTCACAATGAGCCTCAGTATCTTGCCACATCATTCAACAGTATGGACGCAGTCCACCAACGCGAAACGAGAGGATCTCATTTATTGCAAACACCAATTCACAGATCTTATAAATACAATAAATCTTTCCATGTCACCGCTTGTAGATACTGGAACGCACTATCACCTAATGTTAGATATTCACCAACCTTACCATGATTTAAGAAGCACCTTACGGAACTATTACTCCTTGAAGAATATTGCGCGGACAGAAACCCTCCTTAATTTGTAGTTATGTTTATAGTATTTGCACTTTTTCTTTGTATTTTTATGAGTATATTTGTAATTTAATAGTTGTATTGTTATAGTATATAAGATAGTATTTTGATATTGTATAAGACTTTATTACATTGAACTTAGCTCTAAGGCTTTATTACATTAGTATATATTTAAATTTTGTATCAATTTATATAGATTTATACAATTGTATTTTTTATAATTATTTATAGATTTGTATTTTATTTTTTCCTACGTCATTTTTATTTTTTATATTATGTAATTTTTTTGGTTAAATGGAAGATGGGACTCAATAGTCCCAGTTTCGCCAAATAAAGTCCCTATGTATGTATGTTAGTAAAGGACCGGTTTAGATCATAACAACCATCCTTCGGTACAAAACAATCGGAAATGATGAAATTTATGCATGTGTGTTAATTTACGAAATTTCGGATTATATTTCCGATGCAGTCTGCCAACTTTGCTCTACCAGTATGGCGCATTAAGTCCAGTTCCAGTTAATTATTGTACTCGAAACCGTTCGTTTTAAAAAAATGCAGGAAATGCTAAGTATTCTTTTAGTTGGTTCAAGTCTTAGACTTTTGAAGGACCTCATTCACAGAATGCTAAAAAGTAATGTGATATAAAATATATTAGAAGATAACGTAAATAAAAATTCAGATTTAAAGTAAATAGAGTAACACAGTTAAAAAGATACACCTGTTACAACACAACTGTTAAATTCCCTTTTTCGGGTGCACATTTAATGTTTTTTAAAAAGCCCAGTTTTTCTGCAAAAGCACAAAACTCTAGAGATGGATCAATAAGTACTCGTGTCGAATGACAGGTGGCGCTGTCGAGGAAATCTGGTGTTACTTAGGTGTGCAGACCGTTTTAAACTGACGCCAGATACAATTTCAGACTGCTTTAGGATTAGAAATTTTAATGTAAAATTTTTAGAAAGTAACAAAATTTCATCGAAAAAACGATAAGCCTTAACCAAAGAGTTATGTAAGTTACTAATTAGCATCGCATGCAATTAAATTTTACTCAATCTTTCTGTTCCTTTACTAGTACTTAAATAAAATTAAGTAGTTTTCTTATGCGCACGTTTTATATGCCTTCTCTTTCTCTTAAATGTCATATGACGAAGGGTTAAATGTAAGAAGAGAGTCATAAGTCTCAATATCACCCCAATAAAAGTAGTTTATTATTATTATATTCTAATCATACACTACTTTAGCTTTTCTGCTTCTGTACGAATGATCTTTTGGAGTATCAGTCATTGCATTCAACCATTATTATCTCATTAAACAACTATAACGCATGGAGTCTCCAGATATAAATTGCGGTCACTTATGCGAATTAAATAAGTATGTTATCTATATAAATTCATCTAAATATATTTTAATGGGTTGTAATAGGCAATTAGATGAACTGCCATATTTCTATGCTCTACCATTAAATCTTACTTATACTAAAATTCGATGTTTTATTTTTAGTCAAACGTTTAGATATTAATCAGGATACAGTATAGAAGGTTAACAACTGTTAGCTATAAGCAAGGATAGAAAAATGAGTAACCTTGTACATTTTATCATTATTGATTTGATCTTAAAATATTTTGGTTATACTCTTTAGATATTAAACAGGATACAGTATATAAGGGCAAAATCTGTTATTTTTAAACAAGTATAGTATCCTTGTACACTGCATCTTGATTATCATCCGAAAATATAGCTACAAAAGTGAAACGAGCCAAATATCAAGATGAGTAAGATTGAAAATCATAGGAAATCGACGCATCAGGTAAATAAATTTTCTATTCTCTCCGGTCTGATATTGACATGAATTATTATTCATGAATTATAATAATTTTTCTTGGAAAGTCCGTCATTATCAGAAAATATTGCGCTATTCTTTAAAGCCTAAAAGTGTTTACTTTCGAAATGGGCTATATAACTTCATACTGTATACGATAAAACTTTTTATTTATGCAACTGGGTAACGCACACTTTCACGATTAATATAACTTAGTTCAAATTTTAGAGGCCACAAAATGAAATCTTGCCAACATCACCTATTCTTTGGTCCGACTGTGAGTATATCATGCATATAGAATAGTGTATAATTATATGCAAATGCATATGACGAAACGAGTAAAATTTTAAGCTGTCCGATTGAATATAATAGTCCCATAGAAAATAATAGAGATGATGAGAGATGAATGGGAAACTGGGACTAGAAAGTTAAAACATAACCCTCAATTATCCATGTCTTAATAGCTAGCAACATCTCTTTCTATTCACATAATTTCAACATTCCAAACACTGTTTTGTAACGCCACATTTGTTGCAAACTCGCCGCCCGAATTCTCCTCCGAATCACATATACTCGGAGTTGAGGTAGGTCATTGTCACGTAGCGTATTTTATTAGTTTCTTATTGATTTCGAGCATAGGCGGATTCAGGAGGGGGTGGCTGTAGGGGAATCGCTCCCACAGGACTTCGTAGCATTAGCAATTTGCCTAGAATGAGACGCAGAACTTGGATTAAAATCAGATTGTGAAGTTTTCCATGTTTATTGTTCATCTAATAAACTTACCAACTTATTATTAAATTTTTATTGGAGATGATTTATTACGGAAATCTTCTTGGTAGGTTTCTAGATCTGTCTTTTATTTTAAGTTGTACGTCATTGATGGATATCTAAAACATTTCTTTGATATTGAACATGTTGGTTATCTAGTCTTTAAATTTAATTGGAGATGATTTATTACGCACATCTTCTTGGTAGGTTTCTAGATCTGTTTTTCTCTGTTCTGATTCTGTTCTGTTTCATGATTCTGTTTCTAGATCTTTCAAGATGTACGTCATTGATGGGTATCTAAAACATTTCTTTGATATTGAACTTGTTGGTTATCTTGTCTTTGATGTGTACCATTAAAATTCAACATCTTCAATCTCTTTGGATGAGGATTCCATACAACATTCTGGAGATCAAGTATCGAGTCCCATTGCTTGTTTAACCCTGAGGCTGTTGTCTTACACGCTTATTACCTTAACCGGCCCTGTTCCTACATCACTAAGCAAGGGATTATGGAATTTAAGTGGTATTTTATGCTAGCTGACGGTGGAATATACGAAATACGCTCATTCGCCTTGTAAGCAGCCTCGTAACTCGGTTTTCTTAGGAGCGGATGGGAGTAGAAGAGGCCGTAATTCATCACGTAGCGAGAGAAACAAGGCAAGGATTGCGGCATCGTTCGCTGACCATAATAGGATGCAGCGACAGAGGGAATTATCACGTTATGATGATAGACTACCAATTTCGTGAATCGTAGCCGTCCCGAAAGTCAGTCACAGTGCAGACGTGAAGAGCAAATGGATACGTCCTGGAGAGGCCAACAGCCTTGACGAGACAGACCGAAGAAATTATTGGCGGCGGGACTTCGCTTAGCTACCACTCCTCCTCACCCACGCCCTCTTCTTACGTCACATGCGCTCAAGGGTGGTACCCCTCTTTATACCACGTTTCCCGCCATTTCGGGGTAAACAGCCTTCCCGAATAAACTCGAATTGTATCTCGGAACCCTGAACTTGAGATCTCGACACCTACGTGCGATATGGTAAAAGTATTGCACGCATAAACGGAATTAGTATAAGGTAGAAACAGATTCATTGTTTTATGACAGAGGAAGACCAAGGGAAGAATATATTAGCCAAATAAAGAGAGATATAGGAAAGAAGAGATATCAGAATGTAGTAAAGTTAGCACTAGAGAGAGAGGAATGGAGGGCTGCAGTCAACCAATCTACGGATTGAATGACCTATGATGATGTGCACGTATTTTACGATAAACTCACATTAAAAAATCACTGTCGTGTAAATATTTATGTCTTTATAGTTAGAGGTAGATGTCTATTTTTCCACATAAACTTTTATTTTCGAACTCACTATGAAACGTTTACGTGGAAAGTATTGCACGCATAAACAGTATTAAAATAAGGTAGAAACAGCGTTTCATAGTTATATGACGTTCACGCAATTTACGAAAAACTTGCATTATAAAATCTCTGTCGTGTAAATATTTATGTCTTTATAGTTAGATATAGATGTGTACTTTTCCACATAAACTTTTATTTTCGAATTCACTATAAAAAGTTTATGTGGAAAAGTACACGTCTATCTCTAACTGTAATTATGACGTTCCACAACATCACGGCCGCATCCATCGATTGTATTTGTCTTTATTTATCCGATGTATCCCATAATAAATACGTGGGAGAAATGTAGGAACATTAATTTAATCCTCTTCCCGACGATTAGGATTATAAAATTTAGGGAGTCGTTAAAGGTCTAATGGAATAATACCAATTGATATTTGTTTGTCCAAAGTATCCTTGGCTCGACTCTGGACGACTTAAAAGTTCTCTCTTTCTTTTTTCTAATTCAATAAATAAATGATTTCGTTCTCAACATAATGAAAAATTACACCGTCGAAATTATTCGAAGGTAACAATGTAAACAAAACGCTATATCGTTTTTAGCAACCAAATAATAATAGAATAATAATAAAAACATATACATATAAATAATATAAACGTACACATTCATTATAAGTTACATTTAGCTCCGTAATTTTGACGGGATAACTCACTGGTAATGAAATGAACAGATGTCTCGTTGAGGACATTATAATGCAATTATATTAATAGTGCACACAAAGGGCTCGGGTGGAGTTTTCAACCTGGGGCCCCATTCTCCCCTTCCTTTGTCCTTAAGATAAATAAATATTAATAAATGAAGCATCATATCTGGAATTTAACAATTTTCAGATATACATTTCTTGCCGTCTGAAAAATAATAAAGTTAAGTTTTCTAAGTAGGGGTCCTCTATGAGGGTTCCTCATAGAAGGGGCCCAGAATGCTAGGCAACCAAAAACACAAACAAATCTAAACAAAATTTAAGCCGTCAGAGGCCCTCAGCGCAAGGTTTAAACCGACGATCCCACAATGAATCATGATAAAATTTAATTTTTTCATGAAAATACATTCCATTTAAAACTCAGTCGCTTTACTACTGCAAGAATAAACAGAATATTGAATTATATGAAGTATTCCCATAAATTATTATGAATATAGTGATATTAATTATGTCTTATACTATGACATACAGACTTACTTAATACAAAATTCTTTCCTGGAGCGAAAAATCAATTATCCGTGAACACATACCGCTAAAAATTCGAAAAAAGTAGTGTATTATTGTGAGAGTACATAAACCCAGTCTTACCGAGGGCCCCAAATGGATGAGGGCCTCCCTAATCGCATAGTTACACATCCGCCCTGCACGTAACCTCCCTCTAATTTATACCACTTGATCTAAACGCTTAGCAACCGCCCAGATTTTCTCCGCAAACAATGGCGTAAAAACATTTTCCCGGGAGGAAATGAAACTCGATATTGGGCGCATGATGATGGGAACTCGGTCATAAACCTGGAGTAAATGGGCAAATGATACAAGACGCTGGGTAACCGGCTACACGACCTTGGATCTGGAGATGTTGTGGATCCGCGGTGAAGGGGTATGAGAAAGAATGTTGGGGTGGGTCCACCTGTTTTGCCCACGGAGGATGACCCATAGGGGGAGGGCTATTTTGCAGATCGCGAGAGTGAAAAAATGGCGCGAAGAGGCCCTTAATGCGGCGCGCCTGCCATCTAGCGGGAGGGTGGGAAAAACTGTCAAGAAAGGCTGGGCGGTGGGCGGGAATGGAGGGCAGAAAAAATGGAAGAAATCAGTTTCTTGTTCCCGAAAATGAAGAGTACTTTTTGCCGACTAAAGGAGTAAAACTGCGTGGCGCCTTCACCATGTCGATCTCGTGTACACTAAGATTTTTTCACACATTTTCCGTTTCTTAACCTCGTTAATTTTCGCATGTACGCATTACTGAAATAATCACGTTATAAATAATATATAAAATTTCATTTTTAAAACATACCGATAATATAATGAGAATTAAATTATGAGAATTTTTTCTCGCTCGTTGACGTCTTCTATACAACTGATTAATAATCTCTCTCCTCTAAAAGTCGAATTTACGTTTTTTACCGTAATTCCTAAATGCCACTAATTTACTTTTACAAAGAAAAGACAGCTAGATTAGCTAAGAATCATTTTATGTTCAAGTTCCAGCTTCGCTGCTAAGATTTGCTGATGTAAAGCTCTTCGAAATAATCAACGAAACTGACCTATCCCAAGATGGACCGGAACTAAATACATATACATATCATCCATTAACTTAGTAATATCTTATACATAAATATTGGATTAATTTGAAAAAGCGATTCCCCAATGTATTCAATTATGAATTGTCCTGATAAGTTGGTTATCATAATATACTTATTTTCGACAGGGCCGTCCAGGCGAGGTTTTCCGTGGATGTCAAGCAACAGGGTCCTCGGTTTGAAGAGGCCCCATTCTACATGGGTAATTTTTTATTTTGGGTAGGGTAAACGATACGTAAGAAGTGGCTCAGGTTTTGCATGGGCCCCCTATGATATATTGCCGGCTATTCTCCAACATTAGAGAACAATTAATCACGCAGCTATTATTAAATATTCTATTAATATCTTTACTAAAATTAAACGATCCATATTATTTTAAAAGATGTTCGATCAATATAAATCATAATGTTTAAGGAAAAAGAATAGTTGATTCGACCATTATAAAAATTTACTATGATAATCAACTATCAAAATTGAACGATCTATATTATATTAAAGGATTTTTAATTTTTGTAAATAATAATTTTTGAGGAAAAGGAATTGTTTAATCGACTGCACCTTGCTCTCAAAAAGATGCTCGTGTAAATCAGAGGAAAAATCGGTAAGTATCGAATTAGAGTGAATCGAAAGACATGAAATTCAAGTTACAAAACGATTTATTACCGCAGTTATAATTTATTTCCAATTAAATCCGATCCAAACGCGCTCAATTTATGATACCCATGCGGTAGTTACAATAGAAAGCGCAATTTTCCGCAAGGCTGCTGATGAAAGCGCGGACAAAATTGCAGAGAACCATTAGCTGCTCGTGATTTTCAAACTAATCCATTATTTCATCACTCTTTTGGTTCAAGAAGTTTTTTTCGGCATTCTTTCCTCCTTCTGAGCCATGCACTCCAAATGCATTTTCCCACTTCGGCTATGAATTCATCCGAGTCAATTATCCAAACATTGTCCGCACACACATGCTCGTAAGTCATCCTCCGAGGGAGATATTTCCACAACCCGTACCTCCTGCACGCATCTTATGGCAGACGGGAAAGAAATTTAGTATGCCTTGTATTTATCGCATGTTAAAGTTATTATTCCAGTACTTTTCCGTTGTAGCTACCGTTTTAAAATCCTAATCTGCTGTATTAATGAATGTATTTAAATTGTGTTTTACCTTATATAGTTTATTATTTTTTCCTTTAATCATTTTAATGTAAATATGAAACTTAACGTCACTAAATATGTAACTATTTGTTCTTTTTTGTTTTGTATGATATTATTGGTATTTCTTCTTGTGTTTTAAAATCTCTTTTTATATGATTTCACCACAAAGTCTTCTATCTGTAGGTTTCGCAGGTTTTTCACACTCCTCTTCTTGAGGATGTTTTCCTGTAGTGGAAATTTTTTCTAAGCACTTGGCTTAGGTTTTTAAATTCACAAAGTAGTCTTCTTCTGTGTGTCGGTTTTTTCAAGCTATCTCTTTTATAAATACGACGAAGGGTTAGATGTAAGAAGAAACTTCATTGTCTCAATCTCACCCTAAATAAAGCCCATTATTATTACTATTATTTTACAGTCTTACCAATGAATCGGGTAAATTCAGCCAATTGGTCAGAGAATGTACTTTATATTTAATTTGAAAAATGATTAAGTACTGTTTTAGAAGTTAAGGTTGCATGGGTCTGCATTGGTCGTTTACCTTTTTATTACAATCACCGTTGTATGATTCCATCGGTGAGGTTTTTCTGATGCCATTTTGTCACAATCAGATACCAATTATGTATCTGTGGTTAAAGATTCTACAAACATACTCTTAACATAGTTAAGGACTCGCTTACATCTTTAAATCTATCTTCAGTCTTTCTACCAGTTTAAAGATAAGCAATCTTTCGATTTAACAAATATAAAAATTTGACTTCACGGTTATAGCAGATCCATAGCACTACATGTAGTTATAGCAATAGCTATGACAGAAATGCAGCAATATCCCTACATTAATTTTCTTTGAGCAGGCGGTAATTTGTTACTCGAATGAATTCAATGACTCGAATGGCTCTAATATTATGCACTTTTAGGCATCGTTTGAAGAAGCGAGCTTTCCTATTTGGTACAGAAAATTGCGTGAGTAGGGAGTCGAAAGTTGAATCATACTTGCGAATTTAGCGATTTCGTTTCACAATCTTTTAGCAATTTTCTTACGTTTCAGCGGTATCATCTTTCGTTAAAACCAGCATTAACTCTAAGCTGGACCCTCCTCATGAAATGGCATCTGATATTAATCAAAGTAGCGTTTGGTTTAATGCTAAGTTCTTCTACCTTACATTATAGGAAGCTATCGGTATTTTTAAATGAGTGGGTCAAATATTCAGAGGGGAGGGATTGCTGAAAAAAGCGATAGAGGGAAGAATGCTAGGGAAAAGACAGGGGGGAAGACAAAGACAAAAGATGTTAGACGAATTAAGGGGTGGGATAAGTTACCAAGAAGTGAAAGAAAGGGAACTTCATAGAGAATGTGGGGGAACATTAACCTACCAAAAGATAGAACACATATCGGTATTTTTATAGCTGTTTATAACCTTATTTTTCAATCTTAGTGTTGGGATCGGTTAATTTCTTAGTTTCTATTAATGTTATAAACTCTATTATTGTTTTAAAAACAGATCTAGTAAGTACCGTTTCTTTCAATTTTATCTATCATTGGGCGGAGAGAATATTACGTATGTCGACTTTTATATCAAGGAGCAGCGTTTTGATTGGAAGAATTCAATTAAATTCAGTCTTTTTGAGCGATATTTGGCGGAAGAATTGTTAAAAATTTTCATTTTGAAGAAATGCTAATCTTCTTGATTCAAATTACGAAATGAAATGTGTAGTCCCACTGAAAATGCACAATAAGCAATGCTGTAAATGCATGTGTGAAAACTGGAGATGAGGTTACAGAATTTTTTAATAAACAGCAGGTCTTGGAAAATTGGTTGAATGTCTATTGATATAATACAGTGTGACTGCCCAGTCTTCCATATAGAAGAGAACCCTACCACTTAGTTCTATTTCCACATGATAATAGTAATAATAATACTAATAGTGGTTAATAATATATACTATAGCATTATTTGATTACGTTACAGTTTATAGTATATGCCATCATGTATAGTTGCAATAACATTATATAATATAGGATACAGTTACAGAAGTATAAGTATGTATCAACAACATATAACCACGAAGGTTTTACGTGATCGTACCTTCGTCTATCTTTAAACACAATAGCCAATAGAATAGGTGTGATTTTCATCGTTTCTTTCAGTCTCCGTCAAAGGGAGAAGATGACGAAATTTCCACTCAAAATTTCGGAAAAAGAACAAATTAGGAGATAATTAAATCAAGAGACAGTCCATCTCCACCACCAATTCACACAAATGTAAATACATATTCGATAAACTCAGATCGATGGCCTCCCAAGGGAGGGTTTTTCCAGATTTTGGCGGTATCCTTGATCTGGTGATCATATGAGATCTGGAGCAGCCACTTAATGGCTTAATAAGTATTTCAGATCTTTATCTCTAAATTACACGGAAGTTAAAGTCAAAAAGTCTTTGGTATTTCCGTGGAATTGGGACCAATGAATGAGTACCATAAGAATTTTCTTTTCAAAAACGAATTTAGGGCCTTTTTTCTGGATTTAGGATTCAAAACTATCCTATGGCCACATTGTCAGTATTCGAATGAGCGGCAGATGCCAGGGTGCACCGAACCATGTAGCCGAATATGGGGGGATTATGTTGGAAGAAATGATTCACCACATTATATGTATTTCAGAAAGGACCATTCATCGAACCCACATCTAGTTCGTGTTTCGGTTCTCCTTCTGAAAATTACTGAGACCTTCAAAGTGTAGCGTTGGCTTCTACATGGCTTGCTACATCATGTGTAATGTTTCGACACTAATTCGTAAAAGCAATATGAAACATACGAGTATTTGTACTTTCTCATAATTTTACCCAAGTAATACTTTCAATTGTAAATCAATATGTCTTTCTTGTATTTAGGTATGGATGTATTTTAGTAATTTGATGATATTATAAGATATAACTTGAAGCTCGGGGACTGGTGAAGCGCCATAGAAACATCTTGCACCCTAGGCGCGGCTATGCTCAGGGTTTCAAATCTTTCAGCATTTTAGTGATATTTTATACGTCAATACCATGTATATTATATCATGTAGAGGATATTCTATTATTTAGAAAATATTCCTTGCAGACAGGTGATAGGACAGGTGGTCAAATCTTATGCAATATTCATTTCTGCTTAGGCAATCTGCCATTATTGGAAAACAAACCACTGATGATAAGATAACAGTAGAATTAAAAAATGTTACGATTACCTTAACCAGGAATACATAACAAAACTGAGGACTAAGAAATTAGTTTCAATCTCTTCTTCATCTTTCTACTTTCCCTTTCCCTCATTCCACAAGCTCAGTTTTACCAACTTTTCAGGGTACATTACGCGACATTTTCGAAAGTAAATCAGTGTTTTCGTTCCTTCGTTGCAGTCCTAAGACTAGAGGTGGGAACAATCGAATGAAAACGATGGAATAATTCGATTGTTTGCTTCTATCGAATAACTCGAATAAAGCGTTTCGATTATTCTCTCCATACTAACCGAGTGAATCGATTCGATTTTCGAAGCGAGTGATTGACAAACATTGTGGAACATTATAACATTGAGAAAAATTTCATTTGAAACCTACCAATCCTATGAAATTGTTCAAATGAACTATACTTCGTTATCATAATCGGGGAAGGAGTGACTTCTAATTGAAAATTTGATTTATATCATTTATGGATTAGTGTAATACTTTATTATTACAGCAACATTTTCATACCTTTCAATTTCGTACAAATTTAATCCGATTCTTGAGATAAAATGAAACTGATTCTTACGATAACATGAAAATGGAGATAAATAGACATGGATGAAGATTCGATAAACTTCCCGAGCCAAACCATTGGCCCACGAAAGCGAGTGAATTCAACCGAATGAAAACAGTCGAATAAATGCCAAAACGATCGAATAACCACTCGATTCATTTTCTCAATCGATCCTCCCAACTCTAACTAAGCCCCGTCTAATCGCGAACCCCGTTAACACGCCAGGGCGTTCCTATATTTTTTCGTAAACATATTCCTTCTCCCAGACGCTCCTCCTCCCAAGGATGAGGAGAGCATGTGAGCGAAGCAATTGAATGAGAGGGGAGACTCGGGGAGGGGTATTTTCATTATTATTTCCGTTTCCCCTCCCTTCTCCTCCCCCCCTCCCCCGCACGGCACCTCCCCTCCGCAGCGCGCTCAGCTACTCGGTCACTCGACGTCAAAGCGGCGGCGGATCCGCCCAGTGAGGGATCGAGCTTCTCCTGCGTCTCCTACATCTCCTGGACTCGGGCCATCCTCAAGAGGTAAACGCACTTCTCCCTCGTCCCAAAAATACGACGTGTTTATTTTCCGATATCTCACCGTGTTTTCCACCCTTTCTAACGTTACGAAACCCGCGAACGAAAAAAGAGTGCCCCGCGTTTTCGCGCTTCTTTTGTTCTCGGCGCGCGGGCGAATGCATTTTCGGGGTGGGAAGGTTTTTTCGGTGTCCCTAAACCCTGTGGAAGGAAGGTGGTAGACCGAGTGATCGACGTGTGAGAACACGGCTGGATAGGAAAAGTGTGGACGATTCCCTTAAAGGGAATGGCTTGAAAGCTGCGCGTGTCGGGAAAAACGCGGTTAGTGTGATGTTTGTCAGCGCGAGTGAGCCCGAGTGTTTTCGCGGGTGGATCGGGGCTCGAACCGGGGCCCTCCGCACGCGTTGAAATGCGTGCCGATCGCGCTATCGCAGGCGGGGGCTAATTGACCGTCTGTGCTCGTACATACGCTCTCGTACCACTATCGTTCGCACACACTCTTTCTATTCAGTCGCCGGTGCTAATTGGTTGATGTGCTCAAATTGTCATATGGTAGTACTTCGTTCCCTCCCCGGCCTTTTTCCCTCTTCCACCACTCCATATGTGCACCATGGCGTGTGGCAGGTGCTGCGTGCACCGCTCACCCACTCCGTAGCCGTCGCGTATCGCTCGCGGAAAAATGTACTGTGCGATATCCTCCATTAGCCTGTGCTGTGCTGGGTGGTTGGTTGGTTTGGGTTTTCGATATCCTATTGCTTATCGAGTATTTTCACGCATTTTATCAAACCGTACACTTAATAAAGTTGATACTAATATTCTAGGGAACAGTATCGGCTTGAGCTGTGGATAATAGTTAACCCTATATGAATTGTTTCGGCTTTTACTCTTTAGATTTAACATACCAACAATATCGGGA
This sequence comes from Pachydiplax longipennis, assembly GCA_036926295.1. Lineage (NCBI taxonomy): Eukaryota > Metazoa > Arthropoda > Insecta > Odonata > Libellulidae > Pachydiplax > Pachydiplax longipennis. The sequence continues at coordinate 28,332,309 of JAVFKF010000019.1, forward strand.
TAGATTGTTCATGTATAAATCAACGTAATTTGCAGTAATTAAGAAGGCAATTATTATTATTGTGTAATTATTTACAGTATAATACATTAATTATGATGATTATTATTATTTTCCCTGAATTATTTATTATTTACCCTGTAGATATGAAATGCAAAATCATTAGTGGATATTTCAAATGCGGCTGTAATTACAACATATAATTCTCGCGATTGTACAAGTAACGATCCTGAATTTCACTCGTTTCATTTTGGGATGCTAGTATTTCTATATATCCGAAGTATCAACGCCCTACTGTTTGTTACGCCCATATATGAGTGTCTTGTTTGCTTATTGCTTGCCCTGGAGGTATAATAATCTTACGGTGCGAAATTTATTTTGAAATCGACTGCTTCTGGAATCCATATCCTTACTTTTTATAGAGGTATGCGACCGTCGTCAGGAAAGTAAGGGCAAACTACCTCGCTTTTTGCCTAGTAAGCCTCATTCTCTCCGCAGGGTTTTTGGTAGCTAATGGTGGAGGGGTTTGGTTCTACTAGCACTCGGGCTGAATGCTTTCAGACGAATGATCGTCAGTACCGGGATAAAATGCATTGTAACCCCGAGGCAATTGTTAGCGCGGCGTTTATTATTGACTTTTCTCTTATGACACTTCCTATTATATTGTGCATTGTTTAGTACCGCTTTATGTCTCTATTTTAGTGTAGCGCTATAATTGTTGTAGATTAGTAAACAATTTTGATAGTAAGAGATAGTAAGAGAAAGTATGCTAGAGTAGTAAGAGATAGTAAAAATTAACAATTGACTAGCAAACAATGTAGACGTCACGAAAAGCCTATTATTTGCAACAATCAATAGTTATTTCGTTCATTTATGGTGTTATTTAAACGATGGATGCCTCGAAGTGAATCACTAGGTAATAATTTTTTACATCACTTTTTTTACTCGTCACAGTTGTATACTTACAAGGTTACCATTTATGTAGATTGCATTTGCATTAAACAGGATTTCGGAAGTGGTAGCGACCTATTTTGATTTTGAATAAGAAATTCGCGCCAAGGGCAGTTTCTGATCCAAAATTTATTGTTCCTGACAACGATCGAAACACGCTTTGTTTTCACTCTTGCCATCGATCGCAAATGGAAAAACGTGAGAAGAGCTGAAGATAGATTCGATTTCTACAAGGCCAGAGCTTCACAAAATTGATGGAAAAGTCGCATGCTGATTGCAGGCTACGGATTTTGTTACCCTGTTGAATACTAAAGCACTTCTACGATGTTAATTCAATAATTATTTAGGTTTTAACTACTACTTTTGTTTCACGACATGCAGATATCGACGTCCCTTTCATTGCTACGTCCTGAGACAGGTGCTTACAATCTAAACCATTCCGATCTTACATTTCGGAGACCAAGTATAGTCCACAATGCCTCCCAAGAACCTCCAAGAGATTTTCTCTATATCAGCGAGTTCATCCTTGGTTTCAATATTCTCCCTATCTCATTGGTAACATCACGCATGTACTCTCTTGCGACTGCTTTCAGTCCTTCCAACTCTGGCTACCGCACATCGCTTTACTACACTCCCACGCACGCCCATTTCCTCACCTTTGACAGCTAGACACACGCACTCGCGCAATCTCCCCGACGCCTCTGGCGCGAGCAGTTTTCACGATTACACGCATTTCTCACTTCGTAGCTGCCTGCTAGTCGAAATAGCCGGTTTTCAGATGTGGATTGAATTGATTTCTTAATTAATGTGTTGTGTAGGGTTGTGTTATTTTAACCCATCCATACCAGAGAAATGTTTTCGTAAATGCGTAGTTTTTCGTACTAATTAGGGTATTTGGATCATGTTAAGAAGTGGAAAAAAACTTCGCTTTATTTTGCCAACGATTAGTAGCTTAATTTTCTCAGACGTATGAAAAGATACATCTGGGCATTTGCATCATCAAATGGGGTGTAGTTAAAATAACGAAAGAATTTCTTCGTGTTTAAAACGAAATTTATCGTCTAAAAGAGAAAAAAAAACATTTAGTCTCACGAATGCCCACAAATATATCACGAAATATATCTTTAGATAGGTCTTAATTTCATTCGAAAATATTATAGACAATTTTTTAGAAATCTCACGGCATTACCATGTATTCTATAAATATTAAAGATTAATTAGAAAAATGTATCTCAGAACTACGAAAATATTTGAAAGAGATACTTACATGTGAACATAATGGATGGAATAGCCATCGTATATCGTGAAATCAATAGTTTTTTGAATGTCATTCCAATTTCGTTTTATCGTTTTCCGAATTTTTTCACTCGTCTGTAATTGAAATACCACTAAGCCAAAAAGCCTAATCCAATCACCCAGTGCTGCTGATTTTTACAGACTGAGAGTGTAATTTTAGAGTACGAAAAGTTCCTAGTATCTCTATGTACCATATATTGGTTAATCTAACACATTTTTGGGTTTTTTTGTTCATAAAAACCAAGAAGATATTGGAGTCGAATGATTCTTAGATTCATGTTTTTTCTTAGATTCGTGATGTAAAATGCATTATCGTAAAGCAGGAGTCGCACGGAAAAGTTATTTTAACTATAGCTTTAAAACTATGATTCAGTGTACCCCGTAGCAGTTAACGCCCTTTCCGTAATCATTAGCACTCACAATGTCCTTCATCGGTATGCCGGTGCGATAAATAAGGAACATGCTTATACGCTGCGAATAGTGTGCGTATTACAACAACGATATTATTATTTTCCCTCTGATGTGTTGTACAAAACCTGGGAGAGTCTTTAATTCGAGAATACATATCGTATACGGTCATTTTAAAACGGAAAGTAAAGATAAGCAATAATCCAATAGAGGCGTTGGAGGATAAGCCGGTAATGTCTGAAAGTGCCAAATTTTAAGAATGTTTTGGTATGGAAGAGTCGACTAGAAACATTTGGTCTATATGTTTACCATTTGGAAAAATACGTTAAATACTTTACTTATACCGTAAAAAATAATTGAAACCATTGATAACATCGTAGAATATTCCAAAATTTCGTCACAAATTTGTCGCCATAAGGGAATTTTACAATTATCTTATTTTTCGTGGAATTGAGAAAAACTGATGAATATTTGGTAAAGTTTCTCTGTGTTAAGTGAACCTTGACGACCAAAAAATTTTTTTCTCGTTGTTACTTAATTGAACGATCTCTCTTATTGATACGTAAATGAATACTTAACGTCCTAATTTTGGGCGAAATTGAGACTTCTCATCTTCCATTCAACCCATCATCCTCGTAAGATAGATTTCATCAGTAGATAAAAATAAGAAGTATCTTAAATTAATAGAGATTAGAAAAAATAGAATAGATGGGAAGGTAGTTCCATTATGAATTGATCAAAATTAAATATTAGGACATTCGATCGCGAAATATATCCATTCAAACCTTTTCAAAAATTTTTATAACTATTTATATTAGAATTAATCACAATAACTTTCCATTTCTTATGAAAAATAACGGGAAATTCCTCTCTCAATAAATAATGGAGATAGATACCTACCTAATTAGGTTTTAATACAGATACGGAGATAGTATTCTCAGCACGAAGCTCTTAGATAGCTGTTAAACACCTCTAAAATGATTCCCTTTATTACAATGTTCAATTATATCTCTGAATAATCCATCGATTCGGTTTGGTTACAGATGTTTGCGACTCCCGATTCTAAATTTTGACGCTCTATTGAATTCTGTTACCCTTTAGACGTGTATCTCACTCACTTACTGCTTAAGCCACCCCTGACTGGCACAGAAATACAGAAAGTAAATCAATCACGTTCCATGGTTTTTAGTCCATCCTGCGAGCTTTTCGTTCAAAAAATTAGAAAATGAAAATATGTTCGAAACTGATAAGAAGTTTCGACGCACAGATGGGCAAAGTTCACCGTGAACGAGTGATATATTAATATCGAGCAATGTGTCAAATTCCAATTCGGTACAGCAGAAATTTTCTTGAGAGGTTCGAGAAACTCTCCGTTGGCCGAATACGTCAGAGAATCTTTTCCTAAGGGAGAAAAGAAGCCGTGGATTACCGACCTTCTAAGAATCACCCAATCATTTCGGTGTCGATGCCACTATTTTCAGGGGGAGAAAGTAGCATACCATTTCTGAGAAGGTAGATAAAAGTCAAGTTCCAATTTCTTTTCTTTCAGAATTTTCCTTACCAATTTACGTACGAAATTTTCGCCAAATGTACCCCGAGAAGTACCAAAACTAAGAAAATATATATTCAAAAGGAAGCTGAAAAATTAAAAGTTTTACTTTTTCGAATGAAGTATCATTTCTGAGTGGGTGTATAGAGTCACTTTTAGTGGGGAATGGGGAATAGTTCCCCTACATAGTATCAAGTATTTTACACCATTCTCTATTGCTGTTTTTCTTCGTTCATTTTATGATCCACTCAAAATTGGTAAATGAAAATCAGGAATTATTTTGCATTCCATAGACCATTAATTTCTATATTAACCACTTATTTTACCCAAAAGTCAATGTTTTTACCCAAACTCCTGTGCCAATACATTCCTCATCCACTGTAAAATTTTTCCTCACGAAATCCTTCCATTAACTTTTTCCCCCTAAGTCTGCATTCGTTTCCATCATAAATAACATACATCCATAACTCTTTTCCTTTAATTCCCCAGCCTAGTCTTGTTATTTAAATATATTTGTCTTTCCTATAGTTTAATTTATTTGTTCTCCTGCTTGTTACCCAATTTAAGTTCCCAACCATGGCTGTTGTTTGATCAGGTAATAAATATGTAAATTGTTTGGGGTAGTGGGGATTCTCTTGTAGTTTCTCAATTCAATATGTTTCTCAATTCAATTTACTTTCTGAGAGAGACTAACCAAAAGGAGGACTACTCGCGCAGACTATTATAATCCAAATATTAGGCACAGCAGGAATTCCTCCGAAGGATTTTATTTTTAGGATTATATTAAGGATCGAGGCATAGCTTTTTGGAGAAATATGAAGAAGGAAATCTCTCTCTTATATTTTTGTGGCATTTGAGACGGAAAAGAAAGCATTCATATAAAAGAAGTCACATTTTATCCAATCAGAAAAATAATCAAATTTCATGTTTTCGGTGTATCTAAAGAATCGGACTATAGGTATTTCATACGCTTTTTACTGCAGATCTGTGTGCGTTTGCCATATTTATCTCAAATTTCATTGAAATATTTACTATGGTAGTTCTGGTAATATTGTTAAAAGTTCTTCTAGAGCTGAGGTCATTTCGCATGTTCGGATTTCCGCCGGTAATCGAACCCGGTACCGCTTTCGTCCAAATTGCACGCCCTTCCCACTTGGCTATCCGGGAAGCAATATATTTACTATATTCTCAATGGTAAAGTACGTAGAAAGTCTACAGTTTCCCGATAAAACCTTACGGTAATTTACGAAAAGCCATTTTAAATATCATCGTTTTGAGTTTACATGACTCTTCTAACCAAACTGCTGGACAATAACGTTATATTTCCTCTTAATTTAAAACCATCTCACAAAATGGTGAAAGCTTGAAATTAAGAACTTTCTTAAAGCTCCTCAAAATCCTTATTTCCGCCTGTCGTTTACAAGGCCTGTATCTCATTTCCTTGTCTTACCATCATGTGTCCTTCGCGAAAAAATGAGCTTATGAATTGGCTGCATAGCAATCATTTTCATGATTTTTGTCACGATGTATGACCCCTCCGGTAGTGACGCACCATATCCACCACCTTCCAGTATCAGACAACTGAATAAAAATCTCTCTCTCCGTGTCAAGACTTGGAATTACTGTATTAAAAATACCACTGCCGAATTCCGCTACGTTTTCCAATCCTAATAAAAATACCACTTCGCTTGGCCGCCACTTTTACTTTTCTCTGGATTCAAGGTTTTTACTCATTGAGATACATTGAAAACGAACACATCACCTCCCTCTACGCTGAATGTCATCAACGTTCCATTCATCACAGTTTAACGCTGTTCTATCTCATTTCCGCGATGTTTTAACACTATGGTGTAGATTTGACCGTCTCGAATTAATGACGATATTCAGCGAATGGTTAAATCGAAATTGAGTAAACTGAATAATTGAAGAATGAAATTCAATAGCTCTAAATTCATCATAAAGCTATGGGAAAGGATGCTGTAATTAAAACTGAAATTTTATTGACAGTAACGCGATTATCTATGGGTTATTGAGTTGACTTCGACTGGGAAGCATAAATATTCATTGCTTTTCTGCATAATGAGATGTATAGATGGATCTCTCTTCCTTCTTATTCATAAACTCTAGAAAACATGCATACGAGTGTATGTATGTATGTGTGTGAACACACTGTAGTAAATTCAGTTCTGTTAATTTTGCCTAAATTTCCGTCGCTTTTTTGTCTATTTTAATATATTAAGATAATCAGTTATTAACTTAAGAATCAGTATTATTTAAATTGACTTACGTCGCCGAAGTCCACCATGCTATATTAACGTAACTGAGCGTAGAAGTCGAGTGTTGCACTTACATTTAGCTAAACAGTTCTTAGTATTATAAAGAATTTCGTTGTTTTACTGTCTTCTTAAAGGATTCGAAATTCTCTTAATTTGCAAATACACAATAAATTCCATTTCTTACATAGCCTTAATCAATAAAGACAGGTTCCAACGAATGATAGCGATAATCAGATAATCTACTTCCTACAACCAATTGCTATGGTACGGTAAATACGTTTAATACAATGAAATCCTATCTCATATTATGTAAATAGAGTATTACGGTTCCTTCATCATTTTACAATATCTACACTAGACAAGATTTCCCAACTTTCTGTGATTAATGTTTTGCTATAAAGTTAAAATATAAATCTCACAAACAGAAGTAGAAATTTCAGCTAAATCCCTAACCATGTTTTTCTGATTTTTTAGATACGGCAAACTTACAGAAATTTCTATATTGTTGTAAGAAAGGATTTCAACAATGCCTGTAGTTGCCACGGTGATGCTTTTTTAAAGGTGCGAGATTAGACCAAAATTCGTTTATTATATCAAATTTTTCGTCATTTATAGCCAAAAATTAGGGTCTCTTGTAATTTTTAATATTTTACGTAATTTTTACGTAATATCCTATCTAATAGTTTAGAATATAGATTCATCATTAAATTTCTTTACACTCCAGTACTTGCGTGGGATACTATCCGGAAATTCTCACTGAAATTTAGGAAAATCACACTTATTTGTAATGCACCTTATCTATAGAAGTCAAAAATGCTAAAGACTGAAAACTATAAGATAAATGAATAAAAAATGTATCGAAAAACAATTCGCGATTGAAAATACACTATTCTTAAAAGAAAAATGTTGTTTATATATTTTCTCAGATTAAAATGTAATACTGCGTGAAGAAAATTTCGATGTTTACAAGAGCTGGAAACGCCAACAGAAATTTACTGATTTGCAAACTAAAAATCCTTACTACCTTACGCCAGTTTTATGCGAATGCTGTAATAATATGCATGTATAAGGAACTTATTAGCTGATATATCGTATACGTATAAAAAGATTATCTAGCGACCTATGATCACAGTTCATCATAGCAATTAAAGAATTGGACTTATGGGTATACATAAGACCTCAGAGTTTCGCGATCAGAATATTCCATATCTATATTTAAAGTATTTTTAGTCCTTGTTTAATTCACTGGGGTGTAGTACACCCCAAGCCCACCCCGTTATGTAAATTTGATTGAAATACTTTTATTTACTTGTCATTAACATGTTTTTTCCATTTTCTAAACAAAATCGTAGGGATTCTTAAATTACCAAAAACTTTGCTTATTTTGATATCGTAAGAACAAAATTTTCTGTTTCACGAAATCCCTTCCTTTCATTTTCCAGAATAAATAACATTTTTTAGATAGTTTAGTAATATGCCATTTTTTCTTGTATTACTGTATATTGAGCAAACTCAGTTAAATATTCCCCCATTTATACGAAAAAATTTAAAAAGTTATGATTTTTTTAACAGTAACTTTTTCATTATTTCCTATATTTGAATTTTTTAAAGATACCTGATTTTATAATTGGTTATATGACCCTCATAACTTCAAAAAGTAACATTTTGAGGAGTCATAAACAAGTTTCAAGTAAAGATATTCGATAGATTATTTGTTATAACAATCTTTATTGCTGGGGTGCTATCCACCCCAATGTGTCAAACACGTCACTCCACAGATGTGTGTCAAGTTAGGGTTCATCAGCTAGCAATCTACGTTCAGCACCGATTCCACCGGAATGGAAAGTAGTTATGAGTGCATTTTATGCTTGTCCGCTCGTTTCGCAATGAGATACGTACAGTTCGTGTGCACCTGTCGCGTTCGGAAGCCCCAAAATTGAGGTTAGCGCCTCCTTTTTTTCTACAGCGGCGCGAATTATTTCGGAATTTTCAATTGTTTCTGCGCCTGCGTGGGAATCCACTTTCGGTGGACCACTCCTCGCACCAGATGGCACTCTTAAAAACGAGAAAAATAGTATCCGACGCTCTCTTTGTTCAAACCTTTCAGAGACTGTGGATTTGCTTTAAGTAGGTATTTTAAAATCCGAGTTGAGAGAATGGAATAGGAAAAACTGTGATGATCGAGATTTAGATTTATGGAGTTCATAACCACGCAGGTCCTTAATAAATCGTTTATTATATAATACAAGATAGAATGATAGAGTCTATAAATTTTTCAGAGAATAATTCTTTAAATTTTTAATTAATTTAATTTTTTATGCCATGTTATCTCTTTTACATCTCTGGTGTTGCAAACTTTACCTTTTCCCTAATTTCTCCAAGTTCCGATTGATATATATGCACACAAAAATGTAGGACTTTCATTTATAGTACTAATTGTCATTCATAAAGAGCTAATTCCGCACCTTATTATCACAGTAATGTTGTTGGGACTTTAAATAATTAAATACTAGCAACAATGTTGCACGACAACTTTGGGTTGAATTATTGTTTAAAACGATCTCTTTATTTCCCAGAAACTACATATCCAGGGAGACCTCGCCATTGTTGAATAATATTGTTTAATAGAGTTTACAACGATATTATTATTATTACATATAGAGTATTCGATAGGCACGAATTCTTAGGTAGATTTTTGCCGTTAGATATAGTTAGGTTATTGTTAGTAAGAATATTATTGTTAGATAGTATACTACTGACAGAGCTAGATTATTGTTACACTAGTAAATATCATCAGCGCTTCAAAAATCCCCCTGCTACATGCAGAAAGGCCGTTTGCAGGGTATATACTCGTATGTAGATATATAGATATCAGGATGTGTCTTGGAAGTTCTTTCTTTTAGATTATTTTTTTATTCTAGCTCTTTAGTGAATGTCCCGTACGAAAATTCCTTTCTAGCTATTTTTCAATCGATCTCATTTGCCTAAACGAAATTGGTTTTCGGTTTTTAATTTCGGGAGTAGTAATTGTTTACCAAATACACGGAGTTCAGCGCTTTGTTTTTAGAAAGTGCCCTCATAGCAGCCAATTTATATTGTTGAAAATCAATGTTAGTAAAAATTACATTAATGTTACATTGTTATTCGATGGACTATTATCGATCAACCATTTTTTTCGTTATTTGATAGAGTAATATTATCGTAGATGTACTATTGTTGCTCGATTGATTTTTACTGTTAGATAGAGAATTATATTCCAAATAAATGTAATTCAGCCCTCATCTGGAACTCATAGCAACCCTTTCCAATGTTGAAAATCATTGTTACTTAGAGCTATATAATAATACATTATTGCTGGATGGACTGTTATTGAGTGACTGCTTTTTCCTTATTTGAAAGAGAAATAATATCGTATGAATAATTTTTCGGCGTTAGATAGAGTTGGCTTCTATAATAAAATATATTGATCGACTGCTTTTTCGTTATTAGATAGAGTAATAACATCGTAGGTATGATTTTTCAGTGTTAGATAAAGTGGCTAATTTTTAGATATAAAGCCTAACCTATGCCTTGTATATCCCTCTTCAGTTTCCGAGTTCTTTTCTCTATCGGAAGATGCCCCGCGCACTCTTTCACCTCCTCCGTGTTCCAGTTCTTTCGTAAACTTCCTCCAAAAAACCAGCTGATCTAAATTTCTCCAGATGACGAAAGCGCTTTTTTTTCCACTCTGTCCTCCAATACATCTCGGCACAACTTCCTGCCAAAACTTCGAGCGAGAAATTTTCCACAATGCCACCGGGAAAAAATACGTCCATTTCGCTTGAATACCGAATTCACTTTTGAACGGCGTCCTCGAAAAAGGCGAGATATCAGCATTGTCAAATTTATTTATATTTCAAAGGTATTCACGCGAATTATGCTGGTTTTTTGGATGAAACAAATGACTTTGGGAGTTTGAAATATTATAGCGAATTCAATGGCATTCATGTATCTCACTGGATGTACACATTGTGTACATGAAAAGATGTATGGGTGTGTCTGAAAAGAAAATATTATACGTACAAATATAGTGTCGTTCGCAAGGGAATATCTCATTGTTGCGGTCGTTAGCTACGATAGTTAAGAATTTTCATTATTAAGTAATATTCAACAATACTGCGCAACAATATCGCTCGATTTTATTTTTGTCTAACAATAACGTAGATGAAGGAGAGCTCGATACCTGGGATTTTTAACTCCTTCCTCACATAGTATCATAATTTAAATAAAGATTAAAGTTTATAAATGTGTAGGTATATACGAGGGTGGTCTAAAAAGTTTACGACCCCAGATTTTTCAGAAATCTTCAGAAATTTTCACAAACCAGTTCGAGAAATGGCGAAATGTCGGAAACTTTTCAGACAACCCATGTAATACAGGTAAGGGTATCAGCTTTAAACTAGAAAACTAGGATTTAATTTTTCCAGTTTTAATTTTTCTATTTAAACAGTTTCGGGTAATTTTCAATGCTATCACTCTATCAATAACTAACCCACGAATTTTTTAACTCAAGCGGAACTGACAATCCCACTTTAAAATGTTTAAAAAAAGAATAAATTTTTATGTGCTCATTTCTCTACTGTTAGACACTGGTCTCATACTCATACTATCGACTATTTTTCAAATAAAATGAGCGTAGGTAGAGTTTGACTCAGTTCCACTGTTACCTGGTTGGTCACCAATACTAAACGATAAAGTTGCGATATTTTCCTTTCCTTGCATATTTTTGTTCATAAAAATTACGTAATTCTCTCGAGACGAAATAAACTCGTAATAGAAATAAGAATCTTTGTTCAATTTCCCTTCTTTTGATGCTTCTTTCGATTTCGCACGTCCATATTTACTAATTTAATTTTGAAACTTCACTAAATCTTACGAAGCAGCTTTAACTCCTTTGGATTCGAACGGAGGCAGTTCAGATGAGAGAAAAGTATCCCATTATCTGCTCAGAATTTTAATTATCCTTAAAGAAGAATTTTAATTATCCTTAAAGCTTGACTATTGTGCAGCTTTTGGCTCTCGAGTTTTAGGCTATATCCATTTATACATTTATTAACTTAATCTTTATTTAAGTTGCGATCCTATGTACGAAAGGGGTTAAAAATCCTGGGAATCAAGCTCTGCTTCATCTACTAGATATTCCTTACTTTACGTACGTGATCAGGTACACCAAAGGAAGAGAAGATTGAAATCCCCTAAGGAAGATCTCACGAAAACAAATCTCGGATAAGTGAGACGTGAGGACCAAAATCGCGCAATCTTTGAGAGTCGCATTGTTTCCCCAACTGAAGGAATATGCGAAAAAGTGGAGAGTTTTTCGAACCTCTTTCCCCAAGTAACGAAGCGATTCAAGGCTACTCGAGACTCCCGACTCAAAACGCCCATGAAAACTTTCCGTTGTCACCTCTGTTTTAAAAGAAAAGAAAGAAGCAGCACGCGAGGGTGTGTTTTTGGGGGCCGAGGAAGGGCACCTGGAGGGCTATTTCGTCACCAAGGTGATTGCATTCATTTATGCACAGAGAAGACGGAGTTTTTTTTCCTTCCATCGCCTTCGGCTGGCTCCAAAGGAAAACGAAACGGAGTCTGATATCCCTTTTTAACCCGCTAATACTCCAAAGATCTATATCTTATCTATAATAATAATTATAATTTTTAATATAAAGTTCATACTCAAATTTTGACATGTGGAGCGTCTTCCAGATAAAATAACACAAAATATTTCCCTAGAAGATTAAAAAATAGTTAAATAAATACAAAGATAAATTCAAAAATACACGTCGATATGATACTAACATTTTCCAGTCTAACAATAGTTGAAGTCACCGAGTTAATTGTTATCAAAAACAGAACATCTGGAGGAAACTGAGAGTTTAAAATAACATTAAAATATAATTATAATAATTTTGAAGTAAATTGAAATACATCTTGCATTGAAAAATACTGCAAAATTATACACTGAGGTCCTCCTAAGCCAGTTGATGGCTCATCAGAAGGTGCCAGATTAAATTTAAATTAGCCATATAAAATTAACAGAAAAACATGCAGCACTCAAAATATAGATGGAACACAAAATATACAGGCAGACAGAAAGTAAAATTTAACATTGTTGAAGCCAGATTTTAATTTCCTTTTTCAAGGTGGACAGTTTTTCTATAAATTGCAAATTAACTGGTTAGCTATTTAGATTCGTACGAACATTTACAGTAAGTTGATTTTTACAACACGTGTTGAAGTATGCAGGAATTAAGTATCTTTTTCTGCTTCTTTGTACTATTAAGTGGGTATTTATCTGTGCGGTTTTATATTTCTTTCAGTAGAAACTGTCCAATAACATGATGCATATGCATAATTTTTTAATGATAATAATAATAAATCGTCTCTATTGTGGGGCGAGATTGAGACATCCACTAACTAACCTATTTTAAAATTCAAATCTTAACTCGATTTTTTGACCAAATGGTCAATTTTTCATTTGCTGGTCTATTTTGCAGGAGGCCGGAAACTTTCTCTTTAAAACGGTGTGTCATTTATATGTTTTGATGGAGAGTGAAGGGAGAAAAGCGCCGGTCACCGAAAACGGATGTTTAGAAATAAAATATAAGGATAGTGCGTTCCAGTTTTTCTAGTCAGTAACGATGGATTAAATGATTGGAATGAAATCCTATGATTTTTTTTCTCTGTTTTGCAAGAATAGAGTCCTTCCAGGCCGTATTCCTTGATTTGACGAATAAATTACGATTCAAGGTTAGCATAATGAGATCTCAAATAGAGTTTTCAGCTATAAAATAGGCTAGAAAAACAGCAACGCAGCATAAACAATCATAATTTCATCATAGAATTTCTTTCCAGTTTATCTTACCTCGAGAGGCATTTAAAAAATCTTTTTACGTACATTTTCCTTCGTTGCATTCCTCTAGCTCTTTCCACTTTCTAGAGAAGTTGTTTCCCAAATAGAAGTATTCTCCGAGGCACCCTTTATCCTACGCATATTTCTCCATAATACAAGGATAGCCTCATTGCAGGTCGTCTTTATTCTGTGTTCCTTGATCTGACTAAATTAACGATTCAAGGCTAATATTGGAAGTATTCAACTATGGTTTTCGGTAAAGAAACTTGAGTGGCGAGCGCAGGGAAAGTTAGTTATACATCAGTTTTCATTTCTAATGGGGCTTACAATAAAATACAACAATTCAATAAGGATTTGATGTTATTACGGAAAATTTTAAAACAGACGCAATGCGCCGCAGCTGACGCGATACTGACGTTAAACTTTTCACAAATTAAAGACTTTTTACTGAGTAACTAAACAATGTAAATAAAAAAGGGGGAACTTTCCCTTTAATTGTTTTTAAGCAATAAAACTCTAATTAGCCTGCAAGATTACGTTCGATTAGATTCCTTCATTACGTGCAGAACATAAAGCCATTGCATGTTTACCTGTAACACTCCCTCACTTTTACGACCGGTGCATTCGTGCCCTTGGTTCGTACATTCGCAAGTTCTGCATGACCATCTTTTTCAGGATGATTATAACTAATAACTTTGCCTTAATGAAACAACCAAGCAACTTCTGCTCATTAACAGAAACACAATAAGTTGCTACAATTCAATAAGTTGCTACGATGAATTTCATTCGCTGTGGACAGCATCGCAATCTTAATTTTGACTGTAAACCATATACGATATAAAACGAGATTCTTTTCCTATCAGTCATAGATATCGATTATCTTAAGGTATCGAATTTTCCTTAGCTGTCGATTAATCTCTGGCAGTCGATTTATCTTCCGCTATCGATCATCTTCAGCTATCGCGTCGTATCTAGCTAAAGATTTATCTCTATCGATCACTAAACTCTGCCAATAGATTATTTTTAGCGAACGAATAATATTTGGATAAATTCGATGTGTAGTTACTTGTGACATTGAAAAAGAGACCAGTATGTGATGTATATGAACTGTTCTCACGTTAAGGCTGTTTTATACAACATTATGAGTGGCTTTAATGTATAAATTTAAACAAAAATATCGACACCACCTCCGAAAAAAGGAAGATAGAATTTATTTATTCTAAAATATAATATCAATCAAATTATGTGAAAATGTTCCTTAACGCCAATCAAAATAAATTTCGTAAGTTTCTCATTAACTCAAAATCGCTCCCTTTTGGATTCTGATGCAAACCAAAAGAAGCAGGTAATTTCCCGTTTATAACACTATCCCGCCCGTAACGTGGTTTTCACTCGGTTCCCTGAAAAAAATCCTAACCGGGTTGTATTGTGCATAGAAATTCTAATAAACAGCTCTAATAGCATCGGATTAGACTTGAGATAGAACTGAACCAGTGACTGTCGCCCGGGTGCTGGTGGTTTCTATGCCCGGGTGCCGGTGGATTACTGCATCTCAAATCTGCAGAGAGGATTACTTTGACAAGAAGCTTCCTCACCCTTGTCTGCTCCCGAGTACCAACCGCCGGAAGGCGCGGTTCGGCCTGCTAAAGTAGCACTCTTACTATTTTATTTGGGGATGAACAACCTAATATCCTCATATATTTACCTTTTCTATGATAGAAGACTTCTTTTGCTTTGGAAATATTTACACATCTTAATCCTCGAATTAGATTCATTTAAAATTTCCTAATACTTTGTCGAAAAATCTTTCAAATACCTTTTTAAAAACGCAGGCATTTGCTATACTCGTATATGAGAGGCATCTTCTACAGGACAGCCTCAGTGAAGACAGTTTCGTATTATTACAGTTAAGCATATTCTCACTTTACGTTGGTACCCAGTACAAAGATTCATTCATGCAATCAATTCTAAGATATTGTATGAAATAACGTGAATCATTTAAATGTGACTTAATTTTAAAATTTTAATGGTCGCAATAAACCGAAAAAAGCTTTAGATCTATTGCTTGTATAATTTTAATCATAGAATTACCATTTTATTCTATATTGCGATCTTCCATGTCACGTTTTAATGATGTATTTTCCTATGAATGTTTAAACATTTATCCTCTACGATAATTATATTCATTCTCTTGTCATTCAACAGAAAATAAATCATTACAACATGACATGAAAGAGCACGATATAGAATAAAATGGTAATTCTATGAAGGATACAGAGTAAGGATTAATACTGTTGTACTTATTAACGTGTAAAAATCCATAGCACCTTAAACATTTACTTGTCTAGTAAATGTTTAAGTTGCTATGGATTTTTTACATGGTAATTCTACGATTAACATGCCATGTTATGTTGTAATGATTAATATTCTGCCGAATGTTTACATAACATTCTCTTAGAAAGAGGTAAGTTTTTATTTTACTCAAATAACTTCATATGTATCAGGAACTACACATTTCAGACCTTTCCGTTAGTCCGTCAATCCCCGCAAAAGGCTACCAAAGTCGCAACTATAACTCTGCCTATTCCAAAACACAAATGAGAAATATTCCATTCATCAAGGTACGGCAGCAGGGACTTGTGTACTCCCTCTGAAACACCGATTTCCTTCGGAGGAATCTCTAAGTCAAAGAGGCGATCCCCCGCTGAGTTTTTTGTTCTTCGGCGCGCGCAGCAACGGATATCTATTCCAGCATTTATTTCGGGGTGCTTTTAAAAGCGGACGGAATTTTCCTTCGAAACGAACGCAACAAGACCAACGCGCTCCCGAAAACGGGAAGGGAATATACACCTTTCCTTTATGGCGATTTAATGGCAGAAAAGTGAAAGGAGTTTAGCATTGAAAAATCAAGGTATCGCGGATAAATGAGTCCGGTTTGCGAAAGGTGTGAAAAACGTTGCTGGAATTAAGAGTTACCGCGCCTGGGATAGTTTCGGACTAAAATGTAACTGAGAGATGCCATTGTTACTAGTATCTAACGATGGAAATTCTTGATGAGCTCAAGAGTACGAGAAGATGTAACAATAAGTAACAATACAAGGAGATTTAACAATAGGTTGTAGCTAACGATGAAGATGTGCTCTAAGTTATAAAAATTTTGTGCGGCATTTTAATTCTTGCACAGTTTTACCATACAAATCTACGATGAAACAATGTATATTCGATCCTTAGAGAAGTATATAGTCAGAAAGGAGTTCCGTAAGTAATCCGGGGTCAGCTTAATAAAATGTTATTTGAGATGTGAGCGAAACTTATACAAAATCTTTTCCTTCGTCTTAAACGTAAGATATATCTAAATAAATCTCGATAACATACTGCTACATGGCTACCGTAATTTTTAGGGTGAATAACTAGCGAATGTAAGACACCGAAAATTTTTGGGAAAATTCAGGGCATCCAATAAAATTCATACAAAATGTATACACAAGTATACTCGATGATTAATTTTTCATTCTTTCATGTTTTATACTATATAGAACATTGCAAATTATCCCTTTAGAGAGCAGAAATACTATCACGAGCAACAATGATTATTTATTGCAACTATAATAGATCATAACAACAATGGTCATTTATTACAACAATGATTCTCTCCACAACTGTTCATTATAGATAATCGAGGTACGTTAAAGATCAAAACACCGAAACAAGCACAAATATGTATTTTTTCTACATTTTGCTGTTGATACCGATATAGATTCCACTGTTTATAGAATCCAAATGAGAATAAACATGTATAATTAAGCCCAGTGGATCGAATTACTTATTTACGTGAGTAATAACCTCTTGGAAGATGAAAATGGTTCGTAATTGGAATAGTATTCGCTTCAAAATAAGCTGATTTCATTTCGGAATTATCTTAACTTCAACTAGTATGTATTATTACTTTAATAAATATATAGTTATAAATTCTTTTTATTAATTATATTATCGTATTATTTTGATGCTTACATTGTTTATACCCCTCTATAATTCATCCTATAATTTCACTTGATTATAAATTATAATAATAATAATAATAATAAAACGTCTTTATTCGGGCGAGATTGAGACTGAAGAGTCTCTTCTTACATCTAACCATTTTTTATTTACTATTAATTAACAGAATCACGCAGCTATCGCAAGGTAGTGAATGCACTCTCACCGGTAGAGAATCTTCACAATTAGAAACGGCCTCCATAGCGCTCTCTTGGGATTTCCACCTTCCACTCGAATGCCCTCTCGAAAGAGTGTAAACATAACCTCATTTTCACTTCTCCTCCACGTCTTCCTGACGCATTTATATACGGACTTCGATGAGAATGTTTACGAACAGATTTTCGGGCATCAACCTCTTTTAACCACCGCCGACGCACTCTCTCTCCGCATGCTCTTTCTCTACTTATCTCTCTTGGCAGCGATTCTTTTCTCTCGACTATTCCAATACGGCTTTCTATTGAAATGTTCCGAGATACTGGGATGCCGTTTTTTTCTATTTGGATTCTCTAATTACTCAAACCTTGGATTCAGCAATATTTCAACGTAATTTTAATTACTAAAACGAGGACATCGCAACATTATTCCGTTCCGGTTTTAGCTCAGGTTCCACATTTCGGTTTGTATCCGTCAGCAAATTTTGAACCGGTTCGAACAGGTTATTTATTTCCAATTATTTTGGATTGAAATTCCACCCGGAAGATTTTTGATCCCTGTAAATTCGATATCAGGTTACATTTCATTTTAGTTTAGGATAAAACTGGTGATTTTAAATACTCCTATGAAGTCAATCGTACATATAAAACAAGGTTTTGTGATTTTTGATTTACTGTGTCATAAAAGGAAATGGAAATAATCACAGATTAAATAAGGTTTGTATCTCACGAATTATTTCGCATTAAACTCCCTCCAAAAGGTTTTCTTCTTGAAAGTTCGTTATAAAATTACCTATAATTTTAGTTAAGGATAAAACTCGTGACTTTTAAATAATTTTATAATGTCAAATATCTAATCAACGACTCGTTTTTTATTACTGTTATACTATGTAACAACACGAACAGAAAATTGGCACAGAATAAATGTTTTCAGTCTATCCACAGGTTAAAAAGATGTTATTTTTTGATTGGGTTTGGAATGATTTTTCCGACAAGAAAAACATTAATTTAGTTCTGACTCGATGCTCTAGGGAAGAATTAACGTGAAATGAATTTTTGATTTAAAGTTACGGATAATAGGATACACGTACTGTAATTAACAGCAAATTCTTGTATTATAAGCCGACTTATATACAGTCCTGTGACTACTGTATAGTGAAAATGTTTTATCGTAGATCACTTGTGGTCACATCTTTTGTTCTTGTTACAGCGAGTGCTTTGGGTTGCTGTACACAACTGTCGACGGGATATGTGAATCCGAATACATTATTTTAACGCGAGTTCCATTTACATGCCCAGAGGGTATTTATTTGCTGATCAAAGGGTTTGCCAACATACAATTTCAAGATACCACGTCACCCATATTTATTTATTTGAAAATCGGTACCGATCAACACAGCCGAATTTTTGGCGTTTCATAAAAATTGAAATATGCCTACATCCAGTTTTTGCAATACCAATCACACTCCTCAGTAGTATGCCTTTGGTATAGAGACCAAAGTTTCAGAGACTAAAAGTTCGCAATCTTAATTTTCAAGAATTTCTTTCCTTGGAGCATATTGTTCCAAAAGGGATTACCCCTTTTAAAGATGATGGTATAAGGGGCTTAAATTTATAGCTTATTTGACTATCTACCAACATTCACCACGGCAGATGAAAGCGACCTTCCCTGCAAGGATTTTCAGCTGCAAGCAAAATTTTACCCAATACTCTGTATGCCTAAATGACGACCTTTACTGTCCAATACTTAACGAATACTGATGCCAATTACTGCGAATCTTACAATAATTGATGACGCTATAATTTTTTTAATTTTACCACATTCTCTTTCACCTCAAAAAATCTCCAAAATTTTTGTTTCAAAAAAGCAAGTATCTTTCGTTTACAATTCATGAAATTGTTTTAATATTTATTTATTCCCTTATATTCTATGACAAGTAGGCATCTAGTCTAGTGACAGTCATAATACACCTTTCAATAGCATAAACTGTTAATTAGACTTAAATTAAAAGCTGTTCATTTATTTCCGTAAATTAAAACCAGAATAAATACCTGGATCACGGAATGTCGGAAATGTCGGAATGTCCACTATCGATATTTGTTCCTATATAACATTCCATAATCACACCTCGAGACCTGTGGTACGATTCCATGATCTATTTATATTTCCATATCGATTATTAAATAATAAATTCCATTCAGTCGCACCCCTACTGATAAATCTCCGCTCCTGGTTGAACCCTCCTGATAAGGAATACAGAATCTGGGAATGGTTAGCCAGGGCAATGAACTACGCGATGTAGAAGGCTGCCACCGACAGGATTCGTGTTGATAATTTTTTGGTAACGATGACGGATGGAGAGCTTTCTATTTTTTGATCCGAGGGCGTCAGTCGCAGACATCTCAGCGGAAGAAGACTTCCCACAAACAGCCGATTACTCTTATCATGTTTGACTTGAGCGTATTTTTTTAAAGGAAGTTTTCGTCTATCAGTGTTTACGGCCACCGCGGCATGAGGGATAGGCGTGACGGTTCTCCGACGTTGAAATGAAATTTCGTCACGGACTTGAGTAGAATGTGAGCCAACAGATGAGGATGAACCGATAGATATCCTGTCCCCGTGTGTAAAAGTCCAGGTAACGTTTCAAAAGCAAGAAGTGGGAAATCTCTGATAAATACGTGGGTTCTTATTGGTGCGTCGCAATTTATACTGTGTATTTAAGTTGCATATGAGTCTGCCGACATTGTGAAGTTGATTTCTATGGGTGCTCTATTACCATTCCTGTCTGCTACTGTTTATAAATTAATTTTAATTTCGAATTTTAATTTTTCTGAAAGGTAAACGAAACAGAATCAGGTGTAACTTTGTGGTACTTATTAGGGTTAAAATTTTTAAAATTTAAAGTTAAACTTTTAGTAAAATATTTGATGGAGTTTTTTTCTTAATTTGAGTTTGTCTCTCAACATTTTTTCGTAACTTTTTTTCTTAGCTTTGCCATTTTAGAAGCTCTCGCTGAAGACGAGGTCCTGCATTATATGCGGTTTTCTCACGGTTAAGATCCCTTTCACACTATACACGTGGTAAAACTACCGCTAAGACGCTCTGCAACCCGCTTATAACCCGGATTTTTCCGGTACCCAGAGGCACAGTAACCCGCTATAACCAATCCTTCACCTCAGTTGTTGGACCGAAAACTGTTTACTTTACTGTTCTCCAATTGTCACTAAGTACGTAATAATCACTTCATTGTTGAGGGAAAATGACCAAAATTAATTAACAAAGGAAAACGCCCTTTTTGTACGAAAAGCAGACCATTATTGAAGATTATGACGAGAAGGCCACCAGTGTTACGCAACAATAGTTCGCGGACTCAAGATATATATATTTTGTTGCGGCAAAAGAGAAAACTAAAGAAGATTCCTTTTCGTTTTTAAGATATAAAGCACTTAAGATTAAACTAAACATTGTAAATCATATAAAAATTAAAGAGTCGAAAAATCCTTCCCTTATGTACTCCGACGCAAAGCAAATAAAATTTGGTAATACTATACGTATCGTTTAGAACACGATATTCACTCGGCTCCCTGAAAAGTGTCTTAACCGGGTCCTACAGTATATTTGGGGTTCATTTAGAACGGATGTAGACAATCCTTAAGGCCAGGGGTAGAAAACCTCATATTATCACAATTACTAAGGTAATTATCATTAGGCCACATAAAAATCTACAAGGCCGTACACGTATTTTCTACGAATTCATTACTATCACGTCCTCAAAATTTAACGAAGGAAAATTTATCGATCCTCTCAATAATTCTACGAGTATTTTAAATTTTCTTTTCTCGTTACGTAACAAGAAGGACTGGGTAATTAAATTATTTAAACAGGTGCTTCAGGCTCAGGAGGCCACGAAAAGGTTACTTTTGAAATCCCAATAAGACCGCTTGTGGTCCTAAGGTCATAGGTTATCTACCTTTAAGAGAGGGCTGATTAAGTGATATATTTCATTATAAATATATTTATAGAGCACGGATTACCGTCTGCAAATAATTTACAGTAATTTGACAATTTCAAATCCGAAATCCCAAACGTTAATTTTTTCTTTACATTTGGCCTTCAATCATGGCATTGAACCGGAATTAAAGGGAAAACCGAAACTGAAAATTATTTTATTATTAATTATGATTATTATATTTATTTATTATTAGTTTTATTTATTAGGGTTATTTTTCCCGGAATGAAAAACGGAACCCTATTTCGAAGTCGAAAAAACTGAAATTCTCGAAAAAACACGAAACCGAAAACAGTCTTTTATTCCGTTCCAATTTTCATATCAAAATGTAAATGAAAACGGCTATAAATAAGAAAACAAAATTTCAGGAGGATATTATAACACAATAGTCGGAGCGAAAAAAATCCGGTTTGAAGTTGGCAGAAGGAACGAAACTGGAACTGTACCGAAATTTGATTCTATCGTTGAACCGGAGCGAAAACCGGAACGAAAAATATTACGTCTCGATGCCTAGCTTATAATAAATGATAGTAATGCTCTTTTATTAATTATATCAGTGCGCATAGTTCATTTTAGCCAAAAATTATAAATAATTATAAGTATGCTAATATTTCTGTAAATTTCGTAATAATAATAATAAAACGTCTTTGTTCGGGCGAGATTGAGACTGGATAGTCTTTTCTTACATCTAACCCTTCCTCAATTTGTAAGAAAGAGATAGCAGAAAAAAAGTGCACGGAAGAAATTTATATTGTGGGCTTAAAACCTAGGATAGGAAAGAAACTGAAATTTAAAGAAAAGGCTGGAATCAGAAAGCAAGGAACATATTTACACTTCAAACTGCATATAGAAATAATCCATAACAGAATAACAGTTAATAAAAAGGAATACATGAGTGTAAAATGAAAACATGAAAACGTAGTGATATTACGTGAATAAACGACCACGTATTTGCTGTATTTTCGCTTTGATGAGTAAAAAAAATATGCTAAGAAAAACGTAGAGTATAAATTGTTTCTGCCTAATAGTGATACACTGGCATGACTTCTCCATGCCAGCTAAAGAATGTAAGTACGTCTGTTAAGCCATCAGCCCGAAAGCTTGCTAGATTCTAAATCCCAGCATCATTAGATGCCACTGTTCTAGAGATGGAATAAAACATGCTAGGAAAGATTAGGGGTAAGATAAAGGTGATAATATTTTGGTCACAAATATTATCAATATACGAGGGTGGTTTGAAAAGTTTCCGACCCCAGATTTTTCAGAAATTTTCAGAAAACATGTCGAGAAATGGCGAAATGTCGGAAACTTTTCAGACCACCCATGTATATGCCATATTTCTAGAAACTTACGGTGGTCTATCTTAGGCTCTGTACACCAATATAGTATTCAAAGGAAGCTGAATCTCTCTCATCCGTCTATCTGGGAGTGTTTCCACTAATATATCGCACCCTAAATCATATTCCAAAAGCCGCCGAACGTCGTGTGACAGGTGAACATGAATGGTCTTTAGTGTGTTCATCAATCTATTTCTAGCTATCTTACTAATTCGACATGTCTTGTTAGCGAAAAGTCGCCCTTGAGATGTGGAAAAGAGCGAAGGAGTGGAATGTCCCTTCGTTTGGGAGAAAAGGTTGCATAAAAATTGAGGCAACCATGTGTCGAAATGATTGCCTAATCGTTGGGTCCACGAAGAGATGGAAAGTTTGCGTGAACTTGCTTTCGCTCTACTTCGCCCACAGATTCTTTCATCACCGAATTCACTCATGTGTTCAACAATCACTTTCCTTACTCCTTTATCACTTCATATTCATGACCTGAGAGGCACACAATAATTTCGGAAATTTTTATTTGGGTCACGAATGCATATTAAGCTGAAATGGCTGAATTCCCAGACTTGGGTGTGACATGAAAATTATGCTATTGACATTATTACGTAAAATTACTGTTGCCATTATTTTCTCATCATAATTTTATTAGAGCATTCTTATTGTTAATTAAATACTATTTAACTACTTTAATCAGTCTTTACTGTTTTTTATTATTTATTCCATTCAATCAATTATTGCTGTAATAATATTTATCGTATTACAATTTTTAACTATTATTGTTTAAGTACGAAACTTTTATTATCATTTATTTTTTTTATTATTACATTGATCAAATTTATAAGCCTTGCTTATATGAATTACCATAACAACTAATAGAATTTTTTATTTTAGGATGCTTATATGCTATGTTTCTTTTTCTACTACTTTCCGTTGAGTATCTTTTAATAATTTTTACATTACCATTTACGTAAAGAAATTCTAAAATCAAACAACGTAAAATTGTAAATTGCCAAAATGAACGTAGCAAAATTTGAATACGTTCATCTAAAATTTACAACTTTACAATGAATAAAAAAACGTAGCCTTACGTAAGCATTCCATTTTTTTGAAGGTTTCTGTATGAAAAAACGCATCCACCAATTCAGGGACTTGCATACATTATGAAGGAATCAGACTTTTTTCCTGTCAGTTGAGCAAATGCATGTAAAAAAAATTACGCATAAAAACCTATCTGGAAACATTGCGGCACAATCTCCCAAAAACTAATCTCGCATTAGTTTGGCAATGCCGTTGACATTCCAACATTTCCTTCTGCTCGGGAAATCGCAAGGAAAGAAACCGCCGCCCAAGGCCAAGCAAATACGCCGGTAGTGCTTATCTCTTTAGCTGATGAAGATCGTTGCCCCCACCGCACCTATTTTATTTACGTTCTTCCTCTGTTTCAAAACAGAATCCCCTCAAGGAGCAAGGTTATACGACGCCTCCGCTATTCCATAAGAACGTCATGCATTTCGGTAGGTGTTAAGTGTTTAATTATCCGAAAGGAACAAAAGGTGCTGTGTGTTCTCTGATTCAGCCCAACGCCTACATTTGTAAGAGTGGATACTAATATAGGAGGATGATCGAGAGATTAGTAAACACATACATGCATATGTATCGCCGCACGTGGTCTTTTTGGACGTTCAACGTTTCATCACTTCATGGAACAAATGCCCGTGTTTAAACATAATTTGTTTCCTGAAGTGCAAGTAAAATTTAAAATATACTGTTAGAGTTAAATAAGCGAATAACTTCGTTTTAGCGAACGCAATATCGATGTTATACCATTCGAATGTAGCTAAACACGGCTACTCGATGGAGAAAAGTTCTCCACCTCTGATTTAAGTTATTAATCTTATTTCAACGAATTCATTCTGTCTATAAATAGTTGTTTATCAGCCTTACACAAAGTATATCCTCAAGAAAGTTTTGAAAAATTATACATAAAATATCTAATATACTAAGTCAAAATACTAAAAATGATGATAATTTCTTGAATTATTGTATGCTGAAATAATATATGGACAGCTTTCTAACAATCTGTGTCTTTTCTTTGCAGGTAAGGACAGATGATTTTGAGACGGCTTTGGATAAGTAATTGACATATTTTACCCATTTATGATCGAATATCATTCTTACCTTTCTATATCTAGGTATTCTAATGCCCATTTCCTCTCGAATAGTTTTCATTTCTACAATAATAATAGAATGCTATTTATTCATTGATTTTTTGTGGGATTGTGAATTCTACGATTCATAATATTATCTGAAACTTTTTAAAATAATTGTGTTGGATATTTTCCCTTCATTTTTATAAATTTTTATCCACATACTAATGTAGAGGCTTATCGAAGTCGGTTCCAAAGTCTATATGACATAAATATTATTATATCGCATATCACAGACGTGTCCACGAATTAGTGAACCGTTTCCCAACTTAAAACTTTGCTATTGAAGTTATAGTAGTAGTAGTAGATCGTTAAAAGTGTTTCGACATCTGTGGTCATTTCGCACGTGAACCTCCATCGAGAATCGAACCCGGTACTGATAGTAGTAGTGGTATTGTTAAAAGTGTTTCGACATCTGTGGCTCCACCGGGAATCGAACCCGGTACCTTTTCCATCAAAGGCGATCGCGTTGCCTACTTGGCTATCGGGAGGTCTCATTAAAGTTACTTTCAGTAGTTAAGAAAGGTGAAAGTGAAATTATAATGTTTATAGCATTTTCCTTAAACGTATATTTAGCAAGTTTAAATTAACGAAAGACTATTATATGAACATATGCTGCGGGTGAGTCTTCATCTGTACTCCGTACAAACTTCTGGATACATGTACTGTCTATATGGAACCCGGAAGGGTGGCAACCGTTCCTCAAAGTCCATCGCTGGCCAGCTTACAATCCATCAATAAAATAATCGATGGTGCAATCGATTTATGAATCAAAAATTCGAAATAATCCACGGTTATTTCTGCGAAATCATGGTGATTGTCCTGGTCAAGTTCGGGCATGGCTTGCGTGGTAATTTCCCGCAAATGCCACAGGATGAAGTCCCTTTATTTCCCTCTAAATATTACATTTGCCACTCTCCTGGTGGGTGTGTCGTTGAGATTCTAGGCAGGTCCGAGAGGCGAATTTTACGACCTCTGAAATAGCAGTAGTCAGTGACCGTGCGTCACTACGCCCTATTACGAATGCACGTTGGGGAGTGCGTTCACTTCCTTGCGATCCTCGGGAGATGGGTTCACGAAATTAAACATGACAATTACGATGGAGGTAGTCACGAGAAAATGGGATTTTATAACAAAAGTATCTGGGTATCCTAGGCTGATGTGTATATAGTATTAGTCTCTGACCATGACTGATTCATTCTTTCTTGGCGTAATACCCGGAGTCGTATTT
This sequence comes from Pachydiplax longipennis, assembly GCA_036926295.1. Taxonomy (NCBI): domain Eukaryota; kingdom Metazoa; phylum Arthropoda; class Insecta; order Odonata; family Libellulidae; genus Pachydiplax; species Pachydiplax longipennis. The sequence goes on from JAVFKF010000019.1 coordinate 28,358,641, forward strand.
TGGGATATAATGGAATAAATTCAATGAATACATTTTTAAAATCCTCTTTGGTAAAATCCCCTTTGATAAAATCTTAAATGGGAAAAAATCAATGAGTTTGGGCCGAACTTTTTGGAACTTCATCATAGGCAAACTGAAACTATTATAGTATATTCTGCTGATTTTATTTTAAAGATTGGTTTCGATCATTACAATCATCTTCATCGAAACCGGCCGATAAAATACAAACAGTGAAAAATATGAGAATTGCTTCAGTTTGTTTATTTCTTAAACAGAAATCGACTAATTCTCGATTTCTTTATTTCGATGCATACGATTGTAAATTCAATATTACTCTTTCTGTAAATTCACCATGTGAGAAATAATTCAAAGAAACAAATCATGAAGTAGAGTTGTACAAGTTTTCACCATTAGCGGACTGTATTTTTTTCATAGAAAGTTTTAGCGGGCCGCTCATATTTTACTGCGCTATATTCTCAAATAATCATCCTCAAGAATCGTCGCTCTGTGATATGTAAACTGAAATCGTGTTACATTTTGATCGTAAATTTCAAACTAAATTTTATTCTATTTTCTACTGCATTCTCAAACTTTAGGACAGAAAGTAGTATGAAATTTGCAGGATAGAATTTGCAACTGAACCGCAAAAAATATGATGAAGAGCCACGGAGTTAATGCTTGAAGTTAGATTTATCCTGCTTTGATATCAAAAGTTTTATTCTAAACGTTAATGAACCCAATTCAGTAGAAAAGAGACATTCTTAATTCACAAAAATGAGAGTAATGTTATGTTTAATGCTTGCAGGGAAAAAACCGGCCCGAATCTGTTCTACGATAGCTGTAAGAGTGAAACCGGAAATGAACCGAAATTAGGCATTTGTATTGAATCAAAAAGTGAAAAAGGTATATTAATGATAACGATTCGTTTCTCTGAAAGACATTTCTCTCGCAATAGAGAGAATACACTCCTATACCATCTCGCATATTTTCGGCGCTACATAGATGCCTCGAATCCCCCTTTCTTATGACTTTTAGATGTGGTAAATCTCACGGAGATGGGCAAAGTTTTCAAGGAAAATCCCGCTCACGTCACCCTAGAGAATTTTCCTCGATTGCACCAGGCAATCATATCTCCTCGGTAAGCCTCTACCATTCAGCCATTTGCTACTCCTTCGCAATGCATATTTGTATACGAGAACTGCTCCGACGTCTGATTTATAGTTGGCTGAAGATATTAAAAGCAAAGTTCATTAAATCTTCGTTGTCGCTCTTTGTATTTCCTCTCCGCTGAAATAGTTCTCCTCGAGTTCGAGGAAAACTGGCGAGGAAACGAAAGAAAAAAAATCTTTTCTCGAAAACAAGCTAAGGAAGTTTTCGCCTCCCGGGTCTCATTTGTTATTCATTGGATTTTGTCACGTGATTTTAAACGTTTTATATTAAATCAATTGAGGGGACTGAAATGTGCAGAAATTCATTTCTGAGATAGGAATAACTGTTTATATGTTATCTTATTTCCTATATTCTTTTTTATTTTTCTACGTTCCATTTGGCAATGTGGCTCTACTAAAAATTTTTGATATTACTCTAGTACGTTCTATAGTAGTATATATATAGTATATACGATATATAGTAGATAGTATACGATACAATTATATTCATTTTTAACTTAATATAGTAGCTTTTTATCGCTTGGTTTTGCAGATTTTTCTACCTTCCTTCTTCCCTGGTGTTAATTTGACAAGCGTACTTTTTTTCAAACTTTTATTCGAAGTTTCATTTTTCAATTCATTCTTTTCTTTTTAAGATTATGTAATTCCATTTATTTTCAACTTTTTTTCTCTAATATCACCGTAGAAAAAATGTCTCTCTTTCGAGTTTAATTATGAGGGTCAATATATAAGCTCGCAGTATAAGCTCCATCATAAGTTTACAACCAATGTAAAGCTGAAGATATTGTTAAGAAGCATTTATGTAATCATTTAGCAATGAGAACTCTCACTAAATTCACATGAGGCAGTGGGATTTAAAAATAACTTTTGTTGACCTTCTCCGGGAAGCTTTCGAATACCCTGTCATTAGTGAATAACGTTTCCGGGTTTTTTCTCCCTTGGTTCTAGGACTCGCATTATCCTATCCCGGTATCGGATATTATAAATACAAAAACGAGATAATGAATAAATAATATATTCGTGAGCATTTACGGTCATTACAGGTTAATCTGATGTAACCTAAATACATATCGGCCAACTTACCAAAAGAGGAAGTGAAAATATTTCTTTATAATATTAATTTTAAAAATCACAGAAACTTTCTATCCTCGTATAAAAGTTCCATGTAAAACAATATTTTTGATCCATTCCACACAGTATTTAAATATTATTTTTCTTCTATCGAATTCTATTTTCATTATTAGCAAAATAATTTTCGATAAACATAAAAAATAGAGTTATTTTCACTTAAATTAGCATAATCTAATGCGTTACTCTTAGTGAAATGAAAGACGAAGTAAATTAAACAAAATTATTTTACGGGTAGGTGAAAATATTTAGCAGAAACTTGAGGATGTTGATTGCCGTAACTGGAGACATATTCAACCAATTTTATTAAATTTTTAAATATTTACGAAGGTGAGCTCATTTCACAGATTAATTTGTGAAGGGGCACTTAGATTGTTCTTTTACTGCTATGAAAAATCTCCTTCCTAATGCTAGAAGTTTATAAAAAATCGCTTCACCGAGACCCAAGATTTTCCCGGGATCTACAAGAAAAAAACTTGGATGCATTCTGCTTATAGGATCTTAGGAAAACGAGATTTTGGGATAGAAAAACGCTACCTGTCATAGAGAGACGGACGATAGAGACGAGAACATAGAAATATGAAACCGATTTGGCAACGTCATTCCACACGATCGTTATCATATGCGCCGTCGCTCATCTTTCCTTAATTTGCCCCAATTCTTCGTTTAGAAATAATCGCCAAGGAAAAAGAGGACTGGGTTATAAATTAAGGCAGGAGTAGAAAAACTAGAAGAATTAGACCGATTTCCAAATCTAGGTTATGTTTTTTTCTCTGAGGCATATGAAGGAGATCAGAAGAAGAACAGTGTTAGTGGAGGAATCATTCGTGAGGCAAAGAAAGATGATGACGAAAGACCTTGAAAAAGACATAGTAAAACCCGGTTAAGACGCAAAGGAACATGCAAAAACCTCGTATTAAGCGGGATAACGTTATACCCGAGTTTTGTAACAATCCGGCTTACCTTTTCCTAAAAGCTTACCTAAATTTTTTCTTGATTTTCTCTTAAAGAAAGCGTCTTTGTTACTTAATTTTGGCCATTTTCACTATACGATGAAATTATTTTCAACTGATAAACACTAGGAAAGGATAACTTAATAAATGATTATTTGACAGCAGTGGCGAGAAGGCACCATAGAGCACGATCTCTCCAAGACTATGCACACAAAACACTACCTTTCTTGTTTATTCAATACAGCTTCTTAAGTTTACAATTTTAAATTGCGTCGTAAGGAAACGCCATAAAGCGAATGGTTGATCGAATGTGCTACCCTGAGAAAAAGTGATAAAAAGGAGTCCGGCCGTAAGATAGGGATTTTTCTGCTTCGCGATATCTTAATTTTATTCTCACAAAATTGGTCATTTAAAAGAAAGAATTCACGAGAAAGTCTTCTAGAGATGAGGCGATTGATATAGTGTATTGATATAATGTAGTGTATTGATGTAATGTGCGATTGTTCCCGAGTATGAAAGGGTGAATAATGCCAAAAATATTAATTCAAAGAAGGATCCTCGGGAAAAGTCACAAATGAAGACAAACTCTATGGAATGATGCGTAGGAATAGGTCAGTTATCCAGGAGTGAAGGAAGAATTATTGAGATAGGAGTGCACTCGAGGATATGGTCCCTAGCAAAACTTTGCTCTCTCGCCCAACTCTAAAGGGAGCGGAATTCATGAAAATTTATATCCCTACGCATGACGCATACCTGCATTGGATACAGGATATAAGGCCGCCCTTTACCCAGTTGCTACCGTAATTGTTTACTCGAGATCTGACTTCATTGTTGACTTGAGCTCAGCATTAATTATTGACTTCATCACTGACTTAATTTACATTTCAACTACCTCGGTGTAAATTATTTCTACGTAGCACTGCATCTGTTACAAAAGTAATTTTTTAGTCGTTATTCCATTCATCCCAATTCTCACGTTTTTCAAATGAATCACAGATTGCTCCTTTATCACAGTTAAACTAGGTATCCCGTTAATGCTGCGTATATTTAAACGCCTACATTTTTACTATTTAAATATAAGTGTCTTCCGAAAGTCTGTAGAGCCATCAGCCCGAAGGTTGATTTGATCATCATCTCAACTATTAGCTACCACAAACCCTGGAGAAACAATGAGGCTTACTAGACAATGATAAGGAATGAGGTAATTGCCCTTGCTATCCTCGCTAAGTTAGAATGTTATAACATCTAAATATACATAAATACCCTGCCAGCCCCCTACTGTGTAGCAGATGGTGTAAAGACCAATCGATGGAGCCACTTTTTTAGCCTCTTATTATCGCGTATTGTTCGCGGAAAGAATAAGTTCTTAAACGACTTGTTCTAGCTTCTATTTCTCTTATTTAATTCTCAGTATAGGATCGGCCGAAGTAGCAGGGGGGTCGCATAATGTCAATTACGTTCTCAGTAAACGTGCTTTCTCTAAATTCGTCAAGCAATCGCAACCTAGCTTCTAATCTCCTAAAGTTATAAATGGAACAGATCGAGGTAACAGTAAATCTGGACAAAATGAGGAATGAAATAGTTGGGATTGCTTTCCATTCACAGTCAGATTACTTTATTGAGGAAAACAAATGCATGTAAACGATGAGAAAGAATCCCAATATTGATAGAAAACGATAAATAGTGAGTGACTAGGTTAAATGCTATTTTTCAGTACCATACCTCAGCATATTTCATATCCTGATAACCATGAACAGTACCGAAGAAAACGTAAACGAAAGAAACATTTACCAAAAGACGGGTGGAGGAATTCCATTCCACAAGATACGGCATCTTAAGCGAGAGTTGCGCAGGGACTTGGAATTCCTATCTGATCCTTAATGCTGCTTCAGTCTGCAGCCGGATCTGCTCCAACCCGCCAATACCTGGAAGACCCATGAGTAGCAATCACCAGAATTTCGCGCGTTCGCGAGAAATCGCGAGGGGATTTCGCATGGACGATCCTCCGGAGTTTTCGCTCCCGTCCCATCGAACCCCCCACGCATTCCTCCGCTCCCTTCCCCGCCTGTCCACCTTGTTTGGCGCGTTGCCAGACAACGAGAAAGTTGAATGAAAATTGTCCGGACTAGTTGTCTTCGCTCCCCGCAGACGAGACGGTGTGAGAGAGACAGAGAGAATGAATCCCTCTCTTTCTGCAAAAAGAGCGATCGCTGATTGACGGAGGAATGCATGAAAATTTACCTATCTACGCATCGCGCGTATCGGTATTGGATCTGTGGCAACGCTATTGCTTCATTGTTGACTCGAGATCTGGCTTAATTTTTATCGACTGTAATTGTTATCCGGCTCAATTATTGGCTCGATCACCGGCTTGATTTTTGATTTGCTTTCTCTCTTACGCGTATCAGTATTGGATACATTTCTATGGCAGCCCTTAACGCTATTGCCAGCTTCATTGTTGACTCGAAATTTAGTTTCATTGTTGGTTCAAACCCTGGCTTAATTATTGACTTAAGCTTTGGCTTATTATTGTTTAAATGTCGGGCTTAATTCTTAGTTAAATCACCGGTTTGATTTTTGACTTGCTTTCCCTCTCACGCCTATCAGTATTGGATTCAGATCTATGGCCGCCTTTAAGGCACCTGCTAGCTTCATTTTTGACTCGAGATCTGTCTTCATTGTTGGCTTCAGCCCTAGTTTTATTATTGACTTAAGCACTTGCTTATTATTGTTTAAAGGTTTGGCTTAATTGTTCGCCTAATCATCGATTTTTGACTTTCTTTCTCTCTTATGCGTATCAGTATTGGATTCAGTTCTATGGCCACCTTTAAGGCAACTGGCCTCATTGTTGACTCGAGATATGTTTTCATTGTTGTCTTCAGCCTCAGCTTAATTATTCACTTAAGCACTGGCTTATAATTGTTTAATGGACTGGCTTAATTGTTGGTTCCATCACTGGCTTATTTTTTGACTTTCTCTTTCTCACCCGGTAATCCATCCTGGAGTTACCATTGTTACGTGATAGTATACATATGCAATAATATATTGTAATTCTGTATTGTTTACCCTTACAAAATAGTGATTCTCACCTTTTGTCACTTTCCCTTTCCTTTCACTTTCTTTCCCATGTATTTCGTTAATCTCTTTTACTTTATGATAATGCGAGGCACTATCTTAGCCATGGCGGTTTTATTCCTCTGACTTTTTGGTAGAGTACATAAATTAGCTTTCTTAGGAACCGTTTAAAGAATTTTAGTGAATCTTAACCGATCTTAACAGATGGTGAGCATTTATTTCCCAAATTTTCCCGCGGCATTGGCTTATGCTACTGGAGAAACACATTTTCATATAAGTCTTTCAAGAAAGTGAAATAATAGAATTAATTGATTAGGGTTAACTTCGATTTCGGTATTCCTTTTACTAACGAGGCTCCTCAAATATTAAGAAGGTTCTTGGTAGAGTTCCCCGAATATTCTTCCTCATTGAAACTAGCTGCCTCCCGTTGTACCTCTTCTGATTCACGAACGCACTGAAGGCTCCAATACACCGTACACATAATCTAATTAATGCAAATTAGTATGGTTTTCGTACTTTTTCTCCGCTCCTTTCTGTACGATGCCGAGTTTCTCGACTGTAAGTCCGCCCATAAGTTATAGTGATGATGTGCCAAATAACCTGTCGACACTCATTGTACTGCTACTATTATACAGTAACGATACATACACATTGTGGAACCTGATTAATTTGCTTATATGAGATTCTTTTTCTAATCTCCTTAACATAAATGATACAAAAAATCTACACATTTTTCTAGAATAAGCAAATCTTTCTAAACCCGTCGCGGACACCCCTTTGAATTGTACACGTACGTACGTCATAGTGATAATCAGTTAAGATTTTAAGCTTAGATGTATTAAAATATTATAACAATGTATTGAGAGGGGGTTTGGGATTTTGATTTTTTGTTAGATATTGTTAAATGCATAATTGTTTGTTGTAAAAAGTGACCTTATCCTGTTGGACTATATAATGTTATTTAGGAATGCAAATTTAAAAATATACCTGACAAATGTCAAATTGTAGCGATAATAATAATAATAATAATAGTGTCTTCCGTTGTTTTCGACTAACAGTTCAACAATCACAGAGATCATTATCGCCACGTAATGTTAATTGGATACATCAATTGTTTCGTGATTGTTGATATTCTTGTAGTTCTTCATTGATAACTACGAACGTAAATAAATAAAGATTCGGCACTCTTCAAACAAGTGACCGCGCCCTTCAGTTCAATACTCGTACGAGTGATCTACCTCCCGTACGCAGCCTTCTAGCGGAGAACTAGAGAACAGTTCCCCTATTTAGGTTTCTATTCTGAGAGTCGCCAGTGGCGTACGGCGGGGGTTTTGTTGTGTTGTGGTTACATTTATATATGTAAATGTGGAGACTTATATGCGTATGCGGATACGTATGATGTAATACGATATTTGATGCTATTTTGAATTTAAACTATTATTATTAATATATTGCTACAGTTTGACAGTAGCCAGGTGGCAGCCACAAACATCGTTAAATCAAAATCCCTTTTACACTCATATTATTACATTTAACATTCCTAAATAACATCACTATACTGTCAAACAGAATAAGGTCACTTTTTTACAACAAAATATTATACATTTAACTATCTTAAAAAAAACAATATCCCAAACCCCTTTTCAATACATTTTTATAATATTTTAACACATCTAAGGTTAAAATCTTTAATTGATTTTGGTAAGGGCTTGAAGGCATCTTCAGGTAACATGTTCCATTCACTTACTCCCCTATTAAGAAATGAGTATTTAGCCGTATCCGTTCTTTGTTTTCCCAATTTTAACTTCTCATCATGATCGCCGCGCGCAAAATTATTTGTTTTTTTTTCTTATCTGTAACTTAATTCCCTCCATGCTTCGCTAGCTTTTTTTACTTGAAAAATCCCTACCGATCTGTTCAGTTTCCTTCTTTTTTCTAAACTTTCCCACCCAAGTACATTCTGACATTTTCGTTACGCTTTCCTCCCTATTTTGTTTTTTTTTAAACATACCTAGCTGCTTTTCGTTGCATCTTCTCAATTTTATTTTTGTTCAAATGCTAGGAGCATACAGTAAAACTCATTGAAGTCCCTCCCACTTAAGGTCTTATTCCACTTACAGGAATTTTTAACCGGTTCCGGTCCCTATTACATGAAACACATGGTATAAATACCGCTTAAGACGCTCTGATTCCCGCTTAAGACGCGGATTTTGCCGGTTCCAATGTATTGAATCCGCTTTAGCCAATCGTTCAACAATAAAACCCCAATTACATGCGATATAATATATAAAATAAATAAAACACAAAAATAAACATATTACAAGAAATTTAATATAAATTAAAAATTTTAAAAATGAGTAAATTTTCCGCTTTAAAGACGGAAGCGAGTCGATGTAAGGCAACCACCAATACATCACCCGGTAATAACGCCATACCGCTTAAGATGCGATTTTCGCTTGGTCCCAAGGAAAGCGTCTTAACCGGGTTTTTCTGAATATGGTATCCTGAGATAATCTTGCATCGACGCTTCATTGATACCTGCACCCAGAGAGGGTGACCCTCCCTCGTATACAGTCTGCAGTCCATGCTATCGAGAAAAATCGCGGTGAATTACGAGTACATATCGTATATGAATCTGGTCCCGAAACAGGAATGGAAGAGAACAAAAACGGAGAGCGGATGAAGTAAAAGTGATTAAAATGTGAAAGTAAGAAAGATCCCTAATTGAAGTAGGTCGCTAAAAACAATCGTAGTACTCACCGGCCTTCTTTGGGGCACACCTGCGCTTCTCGCGGAGAAAAACAAGGTGACCGAGTTCGAGAAAAGAGAATGCGGGGAAACGATTGAAATGCGATGGATAAGAGAGATGAGCGCCCGGAATGAAGAGCAAGGAAAGTCTCGGGTTTTTTCCCCTAACCAGTCGGACTCTATGCTTCCCTGCAAACATAATTCGCTTCCATCCTTGCATCTTCCCATGCATTCCCTCCTATCCTTTTAAGTTTTTACGTCCTTTCTCCTCGAAATCTCATTCACCGCATTCCACCAGCTGTTTCTCGGTCGTCCTATACTTTTTGGAGCACATCTACGAAGACTGTATTATAAAATGAAATCCCCAAAAACCATCAAAAACGGCTACTTATAGGTATTTAATAGCTGTTAGCTACCTACTGTATGTATGTATTTTTTGATGGATTTTGGAATATTTATTTTATATGAAAACGGCCTACCCTATTATCTGAAGACTGTATCGCAAATCTGCATCCATCCGTATGCACAAACCAAAGATAGAGTATCTACAGCTTTTCCGGTTTATGTGGCCTTTATTAGTACTCAATTTGACCTTTCCTCTGCCATTTTAAATAATACTAGCAGCAACAATGGTACAGTAGCAACAATGGTCAATGGTAGGGCTCCCGGATAGCCGTGTGGGCAGCGCGTTCGATTTCAATGGAAGCGGTCCCGGGTTTGATTCCCGGTGGGAGACCACTTGCGAAATGACCTCAGTTGTCGAAGCACTTTTCATAATACTACTACAAGTGGTACAATGCCAATCGCGGTGGTGGAGTGGCTAGCGTTACTAGGACTTCTATGGTCCCACGGTCCCAGGTTCGAATCCCGGCTAACCGGATTTTTCCGATTAGGGAACGGTTGTTTGTGTTCGTCGATAATTATTAAAATGCATATGATTGGGATTTCCTGTTTCCATCAGAGAAAATAATAATAAATAATAATGATTTACCTGTCGCCGCTTTCGATTGTGTGTTGAGAGGGGGGTTTGGTAGGATTTAGTTTCGATTGTTAAAAGTGTTTCAAACACTAACTTCGATACATTAACAGAGTAATTGTTAAGAGGTTTGAAAAACTCTTTGCTATAAAAACTCGCCATATATGCTGGTGAATGTCGGGCCAGTTCCATAATTATTATGCATTTAACTCCTGAGGATGGCGGCATATTCGCATTGGGTGATTCCCAGAAAGTCGGCAATCCGCGGCTTCCTTTCTTCTTTCGAAGAATTGGCCAGACGTAGGCGATCGGAGAGTTTTTCGAAACTCATATTCAATAATTGCCGATTTTCAATTTATCTTTTTCAAGTTAATTGTTGTGTGAATGTTTTCTGTGTTATCCATTTGCACCAAATCCATTGTTGTGAATTATTACTTAATGCTACTGCACTACGCTTAATTTGTCTTTGATTTAGGGAGTCTCCTTCAAACATTCTATGAGAGCGTTGTATTTTTGTTTCATAAAATTAATAGCGATAGTAACGTCATAAATATTTCTGAAATGCTGAAAACAATGGCACTAAGACAATTCTACGATACATTGCAAGTATCATAACGGAAAACTCGTCAACCAAATGGTATCGAGTCAACCTGTCAGTTTGAGAGTTACTAAATATATGAACGTTTCCGCTTCTTTAGGCAATTTCTATTGATTGATTAGTGTCCGCGTACTTTCCAGCATTCTTCTACCAGCATTCGGACGCATTTCTATTTCTTCATCAATTCTCCCATGAAGCAGTACTGGTGGTCATGGGCCCTTATATTTCCTGTCATATTTTCGAGTATCTGTATTTTGTCAGCACTTGTTCCATTTAAAATCGATCTTATGTAATATAATAGCAGTGTAAATTTAAAAAATAAATCTCCTCAAACAATATGTTGTGGAATCCCGCATTTTCAATGAGGAAGTGAATGGAGACGACTATATGATTCAGCTAAACATATTTGCTATGTGACCTATGTTTCTTTAGGCTACAGAAGAGCTTAGTAAACGTTCGAAACCTAGGTTGCAAAGCAAATATACTTAGTTTTTCTGTACAAGTGTCTCCATTCATTTCTACAGTGTAAATTTTAATACTTATTTTCATTGCCGATGGTTCATGAAGAGTCATACTCACTCTAACATGTGTACACCATGTAGGGACATAGGCAAAGAACGAGCAATTATAATTACTAATATTTTTGGTCCGATTCATGCTTAAAACAACTAAGTAAGTTCTCTTATTTAAAAATTAGCTATAATTAAACTATATGAATTTAGGTAATTGCTTTCTTAACAATAAGGAGAATAATAAGTCTATTTTTTAAATTAATTTCCTAACTGGAATAAAAGAAATTGGAACTCGGCTATACAACCATCCTCAGGGGAGGAGTAAATGCTGAATGACATGGTTAATGATTGCATGATAAATGCAGAATTTCTGCATTGACCCCTTCCTTGAGGACTGTAAAAGTCACCGCAATTCGCATAGGGTGATTCTTAGGTCAGCAGTCCGTCGGTCCTTTCTCAATTCGGGGAAGAGGACCGACGTTTTATTGAATTATTCCGCTTAAGGATAATTTTTCGACCACTTACTCATCATATTTTTGAGTTAACAATTCAAAATTCTAAGTTTTAATTTTTATCATTGAATTCACCCATAATTAACTCTACCATTCAATCACGTTTGATTTTCACGTCCTGAGACAATTGTAAGTCTCCAATTTTTTAGTTAACCACGAATTACTACCGTTCAGGCTTTGATCCCCATTTAATTTCTACGCCCTGAGGCAGTTGCTTACTGTTTGAATCGTCCTATTTGCATACTACTCCGAAGTCCTTAGTTTTCGTTAAGATTCGGAGGTCTTATTGAAGCAAAATGCTCCTTTATTCTACCTTACTATTAATTAATTAGCATTGACTGATACATTCTTAAACTTATAAATAAACTAGTATTCAGCGATAATTTCCTTAACTTATTAATAAAGTTCAGCGATATCTATGTTCAAATTATTATAAACTAGCATTCAGTGATATTTATTTTCTACTTATTAATAAACCAGCATTCACGTTCTTAACTTATAAATAAACAAATATTACAAACAAATAGCGATATTTATTTTCAACTTCTAATGAACTAGCATCTGGCATTACCTTCTTTAATTTATTAACCAACTACTATTCAAGGATTCTTTTCCTTAACTTTCTTCCCTTCAAAAATTAATCGATAGTAAAGGAAACGAAGAAAGTACAAGATTCTCCAGATGAATGAGGTAACCCCTTCATGTCACCCCGAACACTTTTCCGCCGGCGAATTTTGCGAATGGATCGAGTCTCTCCTCCGACAAACGCCCCCTTCTTTTTTTTTCGGCGCGTGACCCAATTTCGAAGCGTTTTATCATTTCCCTGCGCAGATGAGTTCGCCATTCGCGGGTTGTGTCGCAAAAACCCCCGCGAGCGACTCGCGAATTTTTCGCAGAAGAGAGCGCGCGTATTCTTATAAATGTCATACGGTCCGGTTTTTTTCCTCGTTGAAAAGATGGAGGTGGCGATAGGGTTAATGACCTCTTTTTGAGTCCATTGGGAAATACTAGAAGGCCTTGCGTCCAACGCCTTTTCGACGTAGAAACACACCGGCGCTTTCCAATCCGCCGAAGCTACCTCGCGTAATGTGCGTACGCCGTTTCCATGGCGATCGACCGTGTTTCCTTCCCAAGTTCCCGAGGAAATTCCCCTGGAGTAGTCATTGAAAGATTGAATGCGATTTCGCCAAGAATTATACCGCAAAAAATTAGAAGTTAATGAAGAAGAGGTTCGAAAACTACCCAATCGCCGAATGCCGGTGACCGACGGGCGCCAATTTCACGAGGGGATTATAGAGATCGCGGATTACTAGCTTTCTGGGAGGACCCAATGCGCATTTCGGATACTGTCTCCATCCTCAGGGGGTAAATGCTTAATGAGCCTTAAAAAGCTTTAATATTTATTGGAGCGATTGAAGAATTTTTCAAATGTCTTACTATACCGCGTTTTAGATTGTGTGTGGTTAATAGCTCCCTTTGGACGGGGCAAAAGGGTCTTGGGCGCCGGGCCCCACGCATCACGGGCATGAGCTGATTCATAATTAGGGCCCCAAGGCCCTGAGGGCCTCAAGAAGATATCCAGGATAAAACATTTAACTTTTTGTAGAGGTATGGTGCGATCAAGGGTTCTTGTATTACTTTCCTCGAGCAAGAACTTTCAAGGGGAATTCGAAACGTGCATAACAGGGATTCGCTCGAGATTATCAAGGTTTGTTCCTTGCTCTAAAATAATAGACACGTGTATGGCCATTGCCTCCACCACCTTTGTTTAAAGTGATCCTAACGAGGATAATTATTTCAAAAATTCGCATTCGTTAGCTGGGAAGCGTTAGGCAAAATGGTTACCCGTAGCACCCAAAATGCTTATATGTACTTAAATACAGCGGCGAAATTTAACGTTGTTCGTTTCTGCGCCTATATTTCTGAATACTTAAGTATTGGAGAAACTTTTTCAGCGCCCCTTATATTAATATCGAAAATTTTCATATTATGACCTACTTTATTTCGTGTTTTTAATTTGTACTGCGTTAATATTTATATATAATGAGAAAATTTTCATATAGATTAACATAATACTATTAGTTAGTTTCAGAGATTTTACACCCTCCTCTTGTGGTTATTTTCCCATAATGATTGATTCCCAATTGCATATAGGTTTTTGAATCAATACTAATCTACACATTAGTATCTTCCTTCTCATTCTTCATTTCCACTACCTCTTCCCACCACGTTGACTCACGTGAATGTCAGTGATTATGGGTCAAACGTAAGAGAAAACTTAGCCTCAATCTCGTCCTTATAAAGACATCACCTTCAATGAGCCAACCCTTTGTTTAAAGTATCTCTGATTTTGGTTTAGATCGATTGTGTGGCTTCATTATATTTTTGTTGTAAAATTGCTTGGATTTTTCTTCTTAACCTTTCACATAATTCCGAGTCCTTTCCTGTTTGATATTTCATAATTTTCCCCCCTGTATCCTTCTTTTAACATCCGGCAAAGCCAAAAGGGCAAGAGGCGAATGCTGGACCAGTAGTAAGCGGTGCAGAAGGATTGGCCTACCTAGTAAGAAAAATCTTTTTGGCACCTTTGGCTTGGGTATAAATTAGCTACCTCACCTCCCTACTCTACCGCTTTTTAAAAGAACTTCGACATATAATGTCACTTCGTACATAAGGACACACACCGGGGATCGAACCCAGAGCCTAATCCTAATCAATTTCTCTTGCGTATTGTTCTCGGAAAAATATGAATTCTTGAATCGACTGGTTCAAGCATCAATTTCTCTGATCTTCCTTGCAGTTTTAGAAGGGCATATATCTTAAGGAGGATGCATACTATCAGTTGCATCTTTCACGGACGTACTCTCTGAATTTTATTAATTAAGTCTGTGATAGAAAATTATTTCTGCTAAAGATTCCCATCCTGCCTACCAAAGCATCCGAGTAACGTTCACCGATATTTCATAGAAATTCTTTACGTATAGTAGTGTAACTATCGCCTTTCGTAATACATTCTTATAATATTGATAACCTACAGTTGAAGTCGAAGCATATGCTAATGAAACTAAAAAAGTTATCGAAAACTGACAACAATGAAGAAATGAAAATCCTAGGATAATTTGTGTTAGTTTAGGAATTCGCCTGAGTTGGGGCATTCCACTCCGAGGAAGAAAAGCAGGAAAATTTCTGCACAGATCGTTTTCTACACGGTTAAACTATAGTTCCATGATCATTCTATAAATATTCTTTACACAGTTGGGATGAAGGACTCATCGAACAATACCATGAAAGAATTGCCTTACATGGAGACCATATTGAAATGTGAAATTAAATTAGTTCCCCGTAAGGCAAAAGAAAGTAGTTACACCGATGATTCATTCTCGCGAAACGTCAAACCGGTATAGCTATTGACGAAATCTGGATTCAGTTTAATTTAATTCAAATTCGCATCAGCTGCGCTCACAAAAATGGGCGTGTCAAGTTCAGAGATAATTTCTGCGAAGAGTTTCCCAAAGCGCGGGAGAAAGCAAATCTCTACAGCGCATTAAATTGTAAAGGACCTTGCCATTAAGAGTGAAATTAATTGCCATTAAAGAAATTCAGGTTTCGTGGAGTGCTTTTGAAGGAAATACAGTGCCTGAAATTTAATTAGCTGACGCTGAAATGGGCCATTCCCTATAAATGACAACGTGAAACGGGATTGAAATAATTGGCAGTTCGATATAACATGTGACCCTTGCATTCATGATTAAAAAATCTATCTTTTTCTGTTTTATATGTGTCTTACACGAATAACAGTCACATCAATACTAAGCAACTAAACACTCTGAAATTTTTCTATGACATAGTAAGATAAAACGCGGCATAGTTTGGTAAAGCCAGCTTCCTTCAGCAAAGCTTCCTGACTTCAAAAACGGATATTTATTGATTTTCCATAATGCGCTTCTGATCCATGCCATTCCTCCATATTCCCCAATCGTCTTTATGTCTTCATTCTGTTTTTTACTTAACTTTAGTATCCCGAATTTCTCTGGATTCCATGTCCATTGTGATATTAGACCATTATCAATACCTAGGCTTTTAATAAAACATTCAAACGTATGAGCTCAAATTTTAGAACTATTTTCTCATAAATAGGAATAGATATTTAACACTCTCATAAAATTAATAAGAAGACAAAAATATTTTTTTCAAAATTTTGAGTGTCATTTATCGATATATAACGGCGGGAACTTCTTTGAAAACATTCGATTCTCCACATATTTAATCCGTTCGGGTCACCTACAGCTTCCTGTAATTACTATGTCATTTCCATCATGTGCTGGATTAAAGCAGGTAGTAAACTACTCTACATTTTACTCTTCTTTTACAATATTCCAACGGATTTCTTTAGCTGTATTCTTCAAGATTCTTGAAGGAATCACTTTCTCATTTTTTTCTGATTGATACCTATATATTTGATAAAATCGCACTGTGTTGTCAGGAATTACTTTTCCTCTATGCAGAATGTTTTCAAAATCAATTTTCTCCTTTCTTTTTCTGTGCATCATTCCTCCATAAGAAATACATGGGCCATAAGATTTACGTGTTCTCTTCATGAAGATGGATAAAGTATATCAAAGTATATCTGCATCCTGAATTACAATCACATTTATCAAAAAACGCCTCCAATACTGTCCTAGAGGTCCTCATTGTGAACCCCCAGTCTAGTATAATTATGTGAAACAGTTTGATTTTAAACCGTGGGATACATTACACCACCTTAAAACAAATTTATTTTCACGAAAATACTGCACTACCTCATATATTTTTAATATGCTTATAATGCACTGAAACGCTGAATGCACTCAATCCCCGCCTCCAGACACGTAGTCCAATATTTACACGTTAAAGTTGCACCTTCGGGGAGGCAATGGCCCAGAGAAACTTACAGGTAAAGCTTTGGAGCGTTCTGCAGTTAGATTTGAGAACCAGAATCAGTCTATAATGTGACTCAAAATCGCAACAATAATATCGTGGCGTTACCATGACACCGATATTGTTGAAGCGTCAGCCCGGAAAAAGTCAACAATTAGAATCCCCTTTTCGGGGAGTTTTTGCCGCATCAGGGCTGTCACACCCCCTTTTTTAACCTCTGTAAAAACAGTGAAGAGGAAGTTGGAAGCGAAAATTGTAAACGGAATGGCGAGAGGAGGCCCGCATGCACGACGGCCGAAGATCGATAGCAAGTCCAACGCAATCGATTTGCTCTCATTTGACCCCGGCGCTTTAGCAAAAAGTAGAGCAGTCTAATTATAGGGCTCCCGAGGGAAGGAAGAGTGGAGAAAGTGAGGGACAAATGAAGGGTCATTATACAACGCCGAATATTGAGGACCTAGGTCTAAGTTATGACATCACCTTGTGATTATTACTATATGCATTCTTGTGGAGTGAAGGAATTAAGTGTAGGGAAAAAAGGTGTGGGATACAACCTGATAGCACCTTAGGCGAAATTTATATAGGGCGTTCAGAAACCCGGAAGAGGTACAATTGCCGTTCTCATAATGCTATTGTTACGAGTGATTGTTGCGAGCGTGTGATTGTTGGAACACTTCATTATTAGAAGTCTTCAACAATGCTGCGCGACAATATCGCTGGGTTTCATATTAGTCTAAAAGTACCCCAACAGTGGTAAATCTTGATTCCAAAAATTTTTTGATCAACTCCCTAACTTATGCATATCCTGCAGTGTAAATTTGGAAGAGGCTCGCCCAGGGGGATTTTATCATAAAGAAGCACATACTGTAACGACATACACAACGATATCATTTGATAGGTAACTTACAGCAATGAAAAATGCTTATCAAAAGATATCCTTTTAAATAAATGTAGGACTAGGTTCTACAGTGAAAGGAATTCTGGCCATCGAATCGAACCATAATTATTACTCTTTCCAAAGCCAAGATCGAACCGAAATTATTTGCTCTGATAATATAGTCCCTCAAAAAGATTTACTTCTTTATTTATTAATTTATCCTCTTGGTATCCTTTTAAGAACGTTACACCCATATTGAAGTTCTGAATGCAACTTTCGATATTAATTGAATAATTCATGCAACACTTCAGTTATTAAAATATATGTCAAGTAGTTAATTTTTGTCGCCGTTACACATGATAGGAAAAAATAATAACTACTATCAAACAAGTTCAATCTATAGTGGCTAGGGTGGAACTCTATTTAGTGCAATCTACATCTACATACGTAACCTGCAAGCCGCTTCTCGGCGTGTGGCAGGGGGCTAGTGCAATGATAGTAAGTATAACGTTCCCACTTTTGATTGGAGGACAGATTTCAATGAATTATCTTTTATTAATCGGAAAAATGGGAATGTTAAAAATATCTGAAAATGTCTTCGAAAGACCACATGCCATTATACTACTAATGCTATGCTATCCCCTACGTCTATTTTTGACGAAATTAAAAAGAAGAAAATGACTGAAATTTTTAATACTATTATGAGTAACTTAAATTGTTTACAAATCATCATAATCAATGTTAATCAATCCGAAGATGTAATTCAGCATTTCAATTCTCTGCAATTCTATCCAATTCCTAGTAACTTCTATGAAACTTACATCTGTATGTCTCTATTCAACTTACATACTCCTCTATAACTTCTCCATTCCCGTATCCCTTCCATTTGTGTGTTTGCGCGAACAGAACGCCAAAATTAGTTAGTAGAACCCCAAGGATCGATAGTCAAAGAAATAGCTTATTTTTACTATCAATCGCTTCAGGCACGACTTCGTAGTAGGCCTCCACAATGTGAAAAAAGGAAAAAAATACAAAATTTCACCCATGTCACGATATATATCAATTCTTCGGCCACGTCATAATCAGGATTATATTGAAGATCAAGCTAATCATTAGACCTGATGATGACGTGAACCATCGAAACCATGGTCGAACAATAATAATAATACCGTTGCAAGTGTTGGTATGTTTTCTTTCTTCAGATTTGTCTATCTTTCACTTATTCGACCTAGTCTCGAATATTGCTCTGCGATTTGGAATCCATATTAGTAGGGTCGGTCTAAGATTTAGAGGTGGTCCAACGATGCGCAGCTTGTTTCATTAGCGAAGATTTTGGGTTCGAAAATAGGGTTACGGCCAAAATCCCTCGGGTGGAATTCGCACCGAAAAGGAAAGATCAATCACCAACGGAAACTTTGCGAAAAGTGTACCGATTCAGAACTTTTAGCCGAAGCAGATGACATAGTAATTTCAGTAAAAAACGAGCGCGATCTCTGAAAGCCATCGAAAAAGCTTTGCAAGGAATCGATCGCTAAAACAGATAATTACAGAGAGCATTATAAAAGTTATCGGGCTAAGTAGGGATGTTGGTGATAATTCATTCCTTGCCATACGCCACTCTCCTAACGTGAAGTGAAAAATATAAACGTATATCTTTTTAAATTTACTCTCTTTTAACCGATTGTTATCACAGACTTCTCTCATCATTGGTCATTTACATTTTCTTAATTCTTCACGTGTTTTCATTGCTTTTAATCTTATGGTACGTAAGTTGGATATGTTAATTAGATGACTTTGTAATGAAAATGTGTGCGACTTTCTACCTTCAGGTGGTTTTGGCTTGATTTCCCTTCTGTGTATAGTGAATACCAGCGTAATATTTCCTTGAACTATGACTATCTCTCGTCCTAGTTAACTTCCTCTGCCTTTTTCTAAATTCGGTCATGTGTGCAAGAACTAAAATAACACAAAGAGTATATAAAGGAGCAGCTAACAAAACACAAACAGATATGTGGACAATCGTCATCAATTCATCTATAAGAATTTTTTACTCTATAATTATGTTATATATGCATATCTGTTATGATTGATGTCTATCTAGAACCTCAGTTTCCTTTTCTCTCAGAATATTTAATCATTATTCACTATTTAGTATCTAATTTAATCACTATAAAATTCCAGTCGCTAAAAATGAAAAATAAAGTTCTCTAAAAAAGCTTCTCTTTCGATCATTTGAAAATTTAGGCTCGATATCATCTAAACTCTGTTAAATAAACGGATTTTATTCAACTGAGAGGAATTATGCAAATAATTTTTTCGTGATCATGAGAGAGGGATAAAAACACAAATTTTACACGTTAACTGAAACCAAGGGTAAATCCTGAACAATGGATTTTGGGATTTTTCTTTTAGGCTTAGAAAAAGTGTCTTCTTGAATACGATAGGCATTGTTGAAGTCGTATGGCATAACACTGGCTAATATAGGCCATACTTTTTATGCCATTACGTGAGCTAGGGCAATTAAATGCTCTAACCGATGGTTATAAAGTGATGTATTCAATGTAAAATTCATATGCTTTTTTGAAATTTTTCGCAAAACCTTATCTTATACGGAAGTATTTCCATAATAAAAAATTTCCGGATCAGATAATATAGCATAGAAAGGTTATACAAAAACGTTCAGTTCTGAAATGAATATTTTATATTAATAGTAATAAAACGATGAATCTGATGATGCCAAGCTCAACCATTTATAAGGGATCCATACTAAAGAATAAAAAGATTGTAATTTCCACAAAACATATATTTATTCATTACTAATTCCGTTTATTTCGTATTAATCTGCCAGAAGACATCTACGAATAAATCTATTGTCTGTGGAAATTACAAATTTTTTTCTAATTCTTTAATAATAAAACGGCTCTTATTGGGCCGAAATTGAGCCTTTTTACCTTTCGTCATATAAAATTTAAAATAAACAACTTGAAAAAAAATCACAGAAGAAAAATGTTACTATTTAAGCCACCGGGCAAAACTGCACTTAAAGGAAACTTAATTTAAATCTCCGGAAAATCGTGCTAACCGAAGCTAAAAACTGAATGAAAGCGAACGGGCGAGTAGGTCGGAAGGAAGAACGTATGAAAGGGAAGAGCAATTGAAAGCGCAATGTGGAATCGAAGAAAGTGAAAGGGAGTACGCTCTGATTACATAAGGGAACGATGCTCCTCCAAAGAGAGTGAAAATGGTCTGAATCGAGGCAAAGAGGTTTCCAGGCCATGAAAGTAAATGAAGGTGAATTGACACGCATGACTGTACACCGCCGCCACCTTGTTCATTGCCATTAAACGAGTCAGACCACTCTCTCTCGGTTCGAAGAATGCACCGATTTCTTCCATTGCATTATGCAACTTTTTTATAAGGGCAGACTGCTCATTTTTGGCGGATTCTCGTCTCTCATTGTGGACTCGCGATCCTCCTTGCATTCGAATACGGGTTTTGGTCCCAATGAAGGTATTTGTGCGGATTTAAAGGATTGAGAAAGTGCATATCGCTTGGGGCTGTCCATTGTCCGCGGAGACACTCGAAACTGTTTGTAATCGATGGCTGTGCATGCAAATTCATTAAAAATGTATTAAATGCGGTACTGCAATTTAAAATTTAAGGCTTATGAATAAAGAACGCTACAACGGGGAGCGAAGTAATAAGCAACGCAGCAACAGACATCACAACAATAGCCAAAGCAACAATATAAGACTCATAAATATACAATGCAACAACAGAATATGCCGATAATTTCATTCTTCTATAAAGATAACAATAGAATCTAACAATAATAACAATGGAATGGAATAACACGATTTCCTACGCAACTATAAGTAATAGACAACGCAGGAAAAGACGTTGCAACAATAGTTAAAGCAACAATGTAAACCCATAAATATACAATGCAAAAATGCAATATTCCGATAATTTCATTCTTGCTTAATAATGATGAAATTTCTATACGATTTCCTTAGTTCACTTATGTGGAAACGTGGTGTTCCAGCAAAAGGGATCACAACAATAGTCAAAGCAGCAATATAAAACTCATGAATATACAATTCAACAATGGAATATACCGATAATTTAATTATTGCGCAATAATAACGATGAAATTTCTATACGATTTCTTTACAGTTTACTTTTGTGGAATCGTGGTGTTTCAGTTCAGTCTAAAAATTTCAGTCTAGTATTTCCATTCTTTCATAAAAGCAGTACATATTGAGGAATAACCTCCCAAACAGTAAGGTCAGTATGCGGAATTTTAAGCAAACAACAGCCGATTACTTGAAAAATTAGCAAGTCTGATGATATATATAGTATCTAACAACTGATGTTTTTCTGAAAGTTCCAAGTTCGTTTATTCGTCAAAAAAGTGTCGAGAAAGTTTTCTTCATCGGGAGAACATAGTTCTCATTCAGAAACCTTTGCGGCTTATATTTTCCATTTAAATTCTTGATTTAATTAATAAAAGTGAGAAACGAAATTATTTACTTACCAGCTCCAGGAGTCAAAGAAAAGACCGCGTGGGGTCCAGAAGCCGCTGGTTCCTCAATTCTGGTATAGACGATGAACATAAAATAGAACGAAAGCCAAATAGGTTACTTGATTATTTATAAAAATGAATTTGTTAATATCAATGCATTCATTTATATTTACAAACATAATCGGTTAAACACTTATCGAACAGCATAAAATATCTTTTCGTGCTCTACAGCTCACCAAGATCAATCATACTGAATTACCAATGAATACTCCTAGTATTAGAAGATTAAAAAGTATTGCCATTATTTGGTGCATAATTTGACTTGTACGAAGGTATTGTAACTAAGATGAAATACGATAAACAAGTATTACATTTCTTATAGTATTTCTTTTGGCACTTTTTGATTGAGACTGCGTATTTTGAAACAGTCCACTGGTTACACTAGCTATTTCATGAGGATTACGGTAAGAATATTCGTATGGATAACATTTTATTGCGGTCAGTATTTAAATCAGTCATAACTTAATATCTCTCATATCATCAGAGCGATGATCAACACTGATACTAAAGTAGATACATTTACTTTGGCCTGTGCCAGTATGAAAATAAAATAAATTGATAGGTAGTCTGACTCACTACCAATGAAGTTGTTGGCGGAAAACCTTATGCCTAAACGGTGATGCGATTGATGTTTACTCAACATGTCATTGCTTCCTCTTGCTCGGCATTAACTCAGCTGTCATAAGGAAATTTTCGGATACCTCGTTTGCTATTTTTCTCACTTAGTAACAGGTTACTATACATAATTACCTCACTATTTGGATATATTTGGACATTTTCAAAATTTTATATAATATTAGTCCAAGTTCAACACTTTATCAAAGTATATATTTATATTCAGTCCCTTTCTTTATGGTCTTTATTGTATTATATTATCACGCAGCACTTATTAACTTTTGTCACACAATTCCTCATACAACACCCTAAGTTCACTGGTTTTTTAAATCTACTATTATCTTTGCTAAGCAAACGATTAATATTCCACTGTGTAAAGGCGACAATGTTAAGACGCTGAATGGCTTCTCGCGCTCAGTCTATGTTGTATAAAAAATTTAAATCTTAACTGTATTCAACCATACATCGCTCATATGGATATGGATTTTAGTTTTGAAGTAATTAAGATCTTTTTCTGGTATACAGAAAATCGTAACATCGACTTTCGTATACTGGGTCCGCGGCGTAAGACGTTCTTCGTAGGAAAAATTCCATTCATCAAGATATGGAGGAGGGAATTTTTCTTCAATATTTGAACAATATGAATGCGACGAACGTGATCATTCGGTTACGTATTACTGATGGATGTTTCCTCTCTCAGATAAGATTTCCAACTTATCTGAGGAGACTGATTTATCCTCCGAACACACTATCATTTCGGTTCATTTGCGTCACGAAATGAACTGAACCGGCCCCTCACGAGTTGAGGCCTTCTTTTCATAAGCCAATGCTATTCTTAATCGATATCTTTGTAGCGTTTTTCTCTCTCTCTATAAGATACCATCGCCCTGTGGCCATACGGTCCTTGCCACGCACTTTAATCAATGACAACGCCGCCGGAGTATCTCTTACTGAAAAAGGGCTTTGGAAACAAGGGCTTGACCATAGGGACAGCTCATCGGTTGATTGGGTGATGAAGCGAAATTAGGAAGAAATGGGATGGATATTGTGCCATAGGAGGTAAAGTCCAATGGAAGTATGAACATCGGAAGACAATATGAATTCTCTCAAAATCAGCATTGAAAATTCAAGTTTGCTTCCCATACAGTCGCCTGTGCTACAAAAAGATGAATCAAACTGACCCAACCCTACTCAGTCTTATAACATTATTCTTCTTACATTTACTTATTCTTTACATTCCAGAGCATGAATTCATTTGGTAATGTTTTAAGTATTAAAAGTTGGGTTAATTTTCCGTTATGGACAACGTTGTTAAAGGTTTTGCATTGATAATTTCTGCCTTTAGTTGGTGTATACCATAATAACATGAGATGGTAGAATTAACTTTCACTTATACAATACTACATCAAGTGCATATCCATTTCATGTGGTATTGTATAAATTAAGTGTTAATTCTACCAACTCGTGTTGCTGTTTTGTTTGCATACTTTAGTTTTCAACATTGGAGGAAAATTAATCGCTATTGTTAGATTTTTAACATATGATCCTTTAAATAGCAAACCAACATTCTCAATTGCGACTAAAAATATGTTTACTTAATTCAGTTCAATAAAATAATCCAGTCTAATCAAATTTATGGTGGTGGGTATGAAATGAAATTAAGTTTTCGAGTATTTTTTTAGATTTGCGCCATAGTTATAGTTTGTTTCCATAGTAATTCAGCTCAACTTCAATTTAAAATCTCCGCGCGGTAGCAACAGAAATGAGCGTCATGGCAACAGCAGAGAGTTCGATGGCTACGACAGAAAAGTAACAAAATTTTACCATGTTTATCTCAAGTGAAGAAATAAATTTACTAGAATAAGCTTTTCTAATTGAGCCGTTTGAATTGTTAAGCATTATTTTGAAATTGAGAAGAATGAACACAGAATGAAATTCGATTGTTGCGACATTGATTATTGAGGCTCTGGTTTAATTATCCGTGAAATTGTTGAAATTTAATGCAAAGCAGAGAAGTTCAACAATGATGATTTTGGAGGGACTTTCTCCCCTGACGGCGGCCATGGGGTCATTCTGGTAAGGTTTGAGTAAGAAGTCTATAGAGTTCTTCATCAGTTCAATCATTCTTTCTTAGTGCTCCCTAAAATGTATGTATAGGATAGAATGAATATGTGTGTATAATCTTTCATTTAATCATATCTATTCACCCCAAACTTCTGGTTAAAAGTACGGCGCCTGTACGTAAAGCATGTGTTCTGGACATATGGGGACCAGAAGAGAGACTTGAACGAAAAATATTTGCACGGTGAAAATGCATGTGAGAAAAAGCAAGACTTTCTTCCCTTAATAAGTGCGAATTCGGACCGAACACGGCAAAAACATGAGAGGTCAGCGAGCCGGCTGAATTTCAGTTGATACCAGAAGGTGCCACGGAGGGCTGCTCTAGCGAACATCTGCGCATCGCAAGCCGAAGAGTGACGATATGAATAGATCGAATCACAGCTCCCGCTAAACAAATTCATGGATTCGGCACTTGGCATGCTAAAATGCACGAATGCACGGTAGGGCGATTCAAGGGCTGCAAGTGACCCGCACCCGGGCCTCTAAGAAGGGCCCCCCAATTCTCGCTTTGCCGAGTGACCCTTCTTTATGAAGAAGCACTTTGCATCCGTCTCTCTCTTCCTTTCTCCTTTATAATTCTGTATCGCCATTCCGATACTTTAGAGTTTCCGTTTTCCTCAAGTCCGTATTAAGATACACCAATAATAAAATATTTCTGGCGACGGAATCAAACTCGAAAAACTGTACTTTTTTCAAGGCGTTTAACTTAAACTAATAATGCACGGCCGATATAAATTCATACACGATTTGTAATGAAGTATTTTTGGTGACGGATGGAAACTCAATCATTGTACTTAACCAACATCGTTTAATTTAAAGGAATAACGCACGACCGGTATTCATTTATACACAAACAGTATATTCATACACATATTTATACAAAACACATATTCATACACGATTCATAATGAAATATTTTTGGTGACGGAAACTCGAAAAATTGTACTTTTTCCTCAGCGTTTAACTTACACAAATAACGCACGACCAGTATACATTCATACACAACCAGTAATCATCTATATACAACCGGTATACATTCATATACGACTCATAATGAAATATTTTTAATGACGGAAAGAAACTCAAAAAATTGTACTCTTTCCGCAACGTTTCATTTGAAGGAATAACTCACGACCGGTTTCAACGAGTTATCTTCATCATCTAGATTTTTAGTGACGATATTACAGATTCCAACCATTCTTTCAAATTTAACTTTTTGAAGGAAATAAACTCCATAGGCCACAAAAAGAACTTTGCATTAATCTGTTTTGGATGACCTTCCAAATGACCTGGCGTCGAATGTGAGATGTATTTTAGGGTAAAAAGAAATTGATTATCTGCAGGATCCCGAAATTCGATGTCTTGAAACAGAGCAGTCCTGATTCTCGAGTTTTAAGTGACCATAATTACACACACATGTCCTCGAACTAGATTACAGAAAACTGGTAGGCATTGGTGCCAAAAATGTCAGCCATACTTTCCGATATTCAATTTTTTTGAAGTTGTCCTAGTATTTAATCGTATCTAAATTGGAATAACTTAAGAATGAATCATAACCTCGAAGTAATAAAAATATAATTTTCACTGCATTATAAAATAGTTAAACAAATTAATACAATAGAATTCAATTATACTAGCAACATAATCACCATCATAGATTTCATACTGCTAAAATAATCAACGTAGTAGAATTACAGTTTTTGATTTTTGTTTTAAGTTAAAATTATTTTAGATCAATTTTTATTATTTATTTTTCCCACAAGGGGGTCCAATAGCCTCTGAAAATGTATAAAATCGGAAATAAGCAATCGGCATCGGTCTTGATGGAGACGATTTTTCGTGAACGCTAAACTTTACGAAAATCATTGTGTAATATGATGATAATTTCTTTATTGGAAATAGGAAAACCGAATTAGATCCATTTTAATAATCATCACTTATTGTAAGGACGAACACCCACAACCATTTCCTGGAAGAAAAAGGAAAAGTAAAATCCGAATATCCGGGACTCGAACCTTCTTAGACATGGGATTTCTAGCGCTTGCAAGCTGACCACTCCGCCACCAGCTGGATTTAGAATCGAATACAATACAATCGGTAAAGAAATTAAGAATATCATATTTTCTTTACTATGGTACTTCTCCCATTAGGTCCTACCTTTCTTTTCGATTAAATTTGATTAAAGAAAAATCATTTGCAAAAAAAAACAAAAAAACTACGTGTATTTACAGAAGATACCGCCACCGAATGAATAAATGTGTGCATGAGGAATTTACTATGGTGTTTCTTCCATTTCGTCCTACCGTTCTATCCTATTAAATTTGATAAAGGAAAAAACATTTACGATAGAATTGAAAAATGAACTTAAAGTGTATTTTACAGAAGGTAATGTCACTGGATGAATATAAGTGGCTATGTTTAGAGCAATGGACTATATGTAGTTTTTATGAAAATCAACAACTGTGTTGAGGAATTCCGTGCTTGACAACACCTATTCTCGATTATCTCCCAGGAAGATGTTCACCCTTCTCAAACATCTTTCCTTTTCCTTTCGATGAGGATGTATCCCACTTTTCCTGGTTTAGGTTTATCCAAAATCCCCCACGCATTCCGCAGATTTTGTCGAAACACTGGTTGGGAGTTCGGCTGGGTATTCCCTTATTGAGGTCCGGAAATGCCTTCATTGCCGAAGGGATTTTTTCGGCAGTTTCCGGGTTCAGGCAAGGCGAGAATTTGAGATTCTTGAACCCCATTCATCTATATCGAATCTCTATCCCTTTTCGAATCGCTGTGGAAGAACTTCCATAGAAGTGCTTTCTTCTCCTTGAAATATAACACATTTTGGATGGAAGAATTCGATTGTGTTTGCCTTCTCGTTTGAAATCGAATTTCTTGGGTTTGATTCCTTCTTCAGTCCTAAAAGCTAGCAATTTTTTGCTAGCTCTATTTTTTCCAATATCTGTTCTTTCCAGTTTTTTCTCCTATACTGCATATTTATAGTACGTATCAAATGAGAGTTACAATTTTTGGAATGGAAAATTGGAATGAAATTTACAGTCCGAGATCAAATTATGGTGAACAGAGCAATATGCTATAAGACAGAAAATTTTAATTGCATAATAATAATTAAGGGCGATCTTTCCTTAAAAACATTAAGCATTTCCCTTGAATTATGGTTAGTACTTGAAAAATATTTTGAAAACATTTCCCTTCCAAACGATAGTCCTTCACCTGTACTGGCTAAGAGATACAGCTGTTCTTATTCCCGTAATTCTGTAAATTCAGTCTCACCTTCCTTATACAGTATTTACATATTTTATATTAGTTTCGAAATTTAATATTCTTTAAAAACCTTTTATAAACCATCTTCGCTGTTCACGTTCACAAAAATCGGAATTTTGGAGGGATCTGGATTGGTTTAATTATTATTACTAATAAATTGTTACATATGGACTAGTGGAAAGGTTATTGTTAAAATATACATCATATATCTTATTTCTACAATAATACATTATTAAAATACATATGTCTCCTTTACCCTGGATTAATTTTTCATTATATCGGATGAAGAATTTTATTCGGCCTTCGAGGGAATTAGTATTCAACCGACCTCCTGAAACAAATTAAGCTAGAAGTCCAGGTCATCACTGCATAATTTTAACATTTTCGCGATTTCATTGTAAATGAAATGACTAGGAAAATAAAGCGCCTTGAGAGATATGAAACTTTAGTATATTATTCGGTATCCCAAGAGCTAACGTGTACAACCCAAAAGCTTGTTAAAGGCAGAGCGGTCGATAATTACAGGCGTGCATGACTCTCTACATATAATGAGCCGTAAATATATTATTTCTAGATGAATCTCGTAATATCGTATAAGTCACCGCTGATACTCATTTACAAACGTTTCCAACTACTACGAAGTTTAGAATTAATCAGACTGCAACCATGGTACTGTAACCAATACAACAATGCAAAGCCGTTTCTATAAACACTTATGTACAGTAAGAAGTTGAAAACTCTCCTAAGCGACGCCAATGAAACATCGGTCATCTTACTCGAATACAGATAGAAACGAAGGATTACCGATGCCATTCATTCCATGATTCATTCTGCATTTAGGCACTGAGGATGGTGGCATAGCCACCAAAATTCCCATTGAGTGATTCTTAGAAGGTCAGCAATCTGCCGGTCATTTCTCTATACGAGGAAGTAATCCGACGCTTCATTGACGCAGTAGGGTTATGGAGAGTTTTTCGACCTCTTATTCGTTAACAACCGAGTTCCAATTTCTTTTCTTTCGTGTGTATACAGGTCAGGTCATTATTCATTCCAATGACAATTTCTAAGAATTATATTGCTTAAAAAGAAAATGAAACTTCTTAAATTCCTATTTCTGTCAAAACGGATGTATAGACATTCACTTGCCATTTCCGGCGAGTAATCACTGAAGAACAATCACTAGTGAGCAATTGTAGGCGAAGGATCTTTGGCAAGCAACTGTTGAGGAGGGATTGTTATTTATCAATTGTTTTCAAGCAATTTTCCGTAAACAACTAACGATAAGTTCGATTCTGTTGGAGATTTTAACCAAGGGCAAATTTGCACACTGGCAGAAGAATTAGAGATGTAGCACAAATTTGACATATAAGACGTGATCCAAGTAAAAAAAGAAGAAAACCTATTCTGAAAAGTGTGTTCTAGAAGGATTCTCGCTTTGTTTCGACACTGAAAATATTTTTGAAAGATATTTTGAAATTATTATTCACTCTATTATTTGCACATTTGTCATACGTAAACCAAATTTCCGTAACTCCCTTCACTTTTAAAAGTAGGAAATGAATTCGCCCCTGTTTTTCTTATTCAAGCATTCGTAGATTGTTGGTCCCATTTTCGAATGGCTATGGAAATTGATTAACTTTTCTTTGTCAGATATGACTTGAGGAGATCTTATCCGTACCCCGCTAAAGCATTTCTATTAAGTTATTCAGAAAAATATATTTAAAATACACTCAGGGCAAGATGGAATAGAGGCCTGTATGGACCTAATCACAATAAATAAAGGGTGGAACTACTTTCAACTAGGTTTGTTTAAAACGAGCAAATTCACCTGCACTGGCTATAGTTTGCATTCAGCAACCGTTTGAACTTCCTTATTTCTCCAGCATCCACCAATACTAAGAATTGTGCGAGTTTCATATCTGGCAATCTCTTTGCAAGACACGATGACAGCGCTTTCTTGAACTCCCACGGGAAGCATACCATTAAGTTGACGATATATGTTTCTGCTTTCTAGGAACGTATCTTGACCTTATTTAATAACAGATTACGGACTCAATCTTTCCCTTACTATTAGTACAATTAAATATGATCGAATTTCAACATACGAATTTCCCTCTATCCTCTTCTTTGCGTTCATAAGAGTGTTGAACTCAATGAGATGATATCATTCTACTCAAGACAGCAATAAGGAAAAGTTGAACATGATTATGTATTCTTCCATTTGAAGATTGATAAAAGAAGTCGTATATGATATACTACAGCAAACACCATAAAGATTCATAGTATATGTATGAAATTTATGTGAAGCAGATGGTAGAGGTGTCATGAAATAAAAGATAACCGATCGCAAACAGGAGTTGCCTTCAGAAATACAGAGTGCTAAAATCTTTATGCCGCAATCCTGAATTAAGTTGCATAATTAGCTACAGAATATTTGTAGACCTCTACTGATTAGAGAACTGGGATATAGGTTGAGTATCCACCTTATGAAATCCTGAAATCCAAAATGTTCCGAAATCCGTTACATTGTGTCAAGTCAGTCTTCAGTAAAGTCATTTTTAATATATCTGGATAATATAAGCAACGTAACTACACTAACAATGTATAACATAAAAGGACTATTAACTCAAAAACTTTAGGGGATGAGGCATATGACACTACAGGAAATAATTATATTAAAAGTACATCCAATAGGATGTCCCTTCATCATCTCCAGAGGATTCAGTTCTTGGCCAATGAATCGCATTTGATAAATAATCATACATTTGCTCATAATTCTTTTTTATGTTTTCACACCAGAATAAAAGTAATTTTTCTGTAAGTCACGTTTCTCCTAAAAAATCCTTCGAATTATTTATTCTAAAATTCGGAAAATTCCATTATCTGAAACAACTTTGGCCACAAGAATTTAGCATTAGGTACACACAACCTGTATTAATATATGAGAAAAAGGAGAGAAGACGAGAAATGTATTCACTTTTTGGGTTAATACTGAAAATAATGTGAATTAATAATAAGAAAATTAATAATAAATAATGAGAAAATTCATTAATGTTCCGGTTGCCTGAAGATGAGGTAATACTTCGAAACCGGTAGCAGTGAAATAAGTTATTATCATTTTTTCATTTCATTTAAATATGGATAAGTACCAGCACATATCGCTGGATTTAGTAAATTGAATACTTTATGTCATTGAGCGACTATTACGATATTAATGCTAAGATCATCTATGCTCATCGCCACTAGCCACATAAAAATTCAAGGCGAGAAAATTCCGAAAACTTCACAACGAAAACAAACCACAAGTGCGTTCGATGATTTCACTTATTCGGATTGCATTAAATTTACTGCACATGAAACGCCGCTCCGTAAATGATGGTAGTTCGCACATATGCTCAGGCGCGGCGGATCAGATGACAGGGAGGAGGTATTTTTCATCTCCGCTGCGCTCATGTCAATCATCTGAATGCTCCTGACCACTTCGGCCAATTCGCTCCATTTTGAGAGCAATAGGCTGTGATTGGCTGATCCGTTTTTTCTTCACACGTTTGAGTTTGATCCCGCGCGACGAAAACACTCCTTTACAAAGAGTTTAATTTCAAAGGGGGAAGAGCGATTCGCATAAACATTCCTGCGCTGCCACTCACTTTCTGCCATTGTGGGAAGATTTACAGCTGGTAGCAGTAGCGGATTCGAGTACGTGACTGTGCTGAGGCTTCTGAACCCACTATATCGATTCTTTCTTCTGTTTATTGAAGAATTTTTTATTTGGAGAAGAACTTAAAAAGGATTGTACTTTTACCACTGATTTATTTAAAAACACACACACACGACCGGTTTCGAACGATTTATCGTTCATCTTCTGTTGAAGAAACTCTATATTCATATATATATATTTTTTTAAAAACTTTATTTAACGCAATTTTTTGAAGAATTTGACGAAATACTTCTATTGCTGGATTTTTTTACGAAATTCTAAAATTTTCGAAAATAATTGGATTAAAATTTTTTTAACTTTATTTTAAGAAATTTTTAAAAAAATTCAACGACAAAGTTTAATGCTGGACTTTTTCGAAAATGCATCATTTCGAAAATTGTTGGATAAAAACTTTATTAAAATTTATTTAACGAAATTTCTTGAGGAATTCAAAGAAAAATTTATATTGCCGGATTTTTTCGAAATTCGAAAATTTTCTAAAATTATGGGATTTTTTTAAAACTCCTGTGGACGTGTCTTAGGGTTGGCGCTTTCTGTTTTAACCCGTCGCATTTCTTACGCTTGCCGTATTCCGTGAGAAAACTCATTAAAATCGATGGAAACGTTTCTGCTGAATAACTCGGATATTCATAAAAGAAAATCCTCCAAATTTAGAATCTGGTCATCTGAGCTTTACTAAATTTTAACACGATGAATTCACAGTTACTGTGTTGTATTTTTCAACCTTAACAGTAAAAGGTTACAACTTATTTTGAAATATTAAAAGCCTACCGATTGTGTATACGATATCTTAGATTAATAACCAAGGGATTATTGACAATTTGTAGACAAACAAACTAAATTTATACGTACATCAGATTAGTATTAAAAAAATATGACCTTATGAACGCTTAAGTAAATCTTTGACTCTTTCACAGACTTATTTTTAATTAAAATTTTATTTGGATGTGTAAATCTTTACTTTGATGCCCCACCATTTAAAAAACAACCAGCCGATGAAAATATTTCTCCCCGGAAATAACAAAGCTTTATCTAATCTTTGAAATCCATTAAGTTTTTTGTGTTACTGAATTACGTATTGTTTTTTTTTCAATATCACGCTACACAATGCAATACAAAAGAGTGTTTGGCAAACTTGGAACGAGGAAGTACCATTTGACCCATTTTGAAAATATATAAAAAAAGTAGATGTATTAAGATAAGCTTGTGTGAGTAAGCGCTGTCATAATCCAAAAGATATAACAGTTAATAGGAATAGAAGAGAATGGAAAGTTTTAAAATTTGTGGATGGTATAAGTATATGAGATACACATGCGATATGAAAATAGCTGAAATAAATTGATAATATAGTCACAAGAGATCACCTCTGTTAGAGCAATGATATGCAACCTCTATTAAACAATATTGAATTGCCATTACCTTGGTCATCGGGTGGTATGCTTTCAACACAGTCTGAATATTGAAATGGATATGGGAATTCCAGAGCTTTGAAATATTTTGCTTCGAATCCCTAGAATTTTCCTCCGTATATCACCAAGGCACTCTCATCGATCCAGCTGGTCCCTAAGTGGCCCAAAAGAGGTTATTACCCTCAGAACCCCTCCGAAGGCGTAGCAAGAGCCCGCTCACCTTTCCACGGAGTTATACTGCCCCTAGTCCGAAATCATATAATTCACTTAACCCTGCAGGGAGTTTGTACGGTGGAATGTATGCTATTCCAAATCCAATTTCCTCACATACAATTATTGCTTGCATTACTTACGAAAAGCATCGTCTTGTAGATTTTATTCATCTGATTTCGGTAACATTTTTAGAAAATGCAGATAAAGTTCAACGTTTCGTTCCCACGTTTTTCTTTCATATAAAGTTTAATTGGAAAAAATGGTCGCACTACATAGGAAGAAGTACCAAAAGAACGGATATTTATAAGAGTTTCGTAATTTCACCTTCAAATTTTATTTTTGATTCCGAATCTCGAAAACTACGATAAGATATTATTTGAAAATTGTACGGTTGTTTTAATGAATCCAATTGCAACCAATGTCGATTGTTTAAGTCACGGCTTTATACATGAATGTGCGTCACGAAGAATAAAGAAATTATTACAATCGAAATGAATTAATGGTGAAAGCAAAGTAAATTGTTTTGTATAAGACCGCAATTACTTGAAATAATTTTATTTTTGCCGCGTCCGAGATAGTTGCAAACGATAATAAGGCCTAGCTATACTGTTGTGAAGCATTGTTGCTTACATTTAATAATGAAAATCTTTATAAATTTACCCTCGAGAAAGTGAAACGTATATATGGTGAAATACAGTCTTTTTCCAAGAACCAGGAGCCACTTTTGGGAATGCCCTAACTACAGATAGTAATAATATCGACTTAATACAAATTTTAGTCAATTAAGGTAACTTAATAAACCGGTAAAACACCCGCAAACACACTTGCTATAACCAGTATTCGAACCCGAGACCTAAGACTACCACGTTAAACTCATCACCACTGAGACTGACAGTCTTCTAGATGGTTCGGTAATTATAGGTAGACATAACACAGATAAATGCATATCGAGATAAAAATATTTTCATGTCATTGACATTTGAGAGCAGTTAAGATACATGAACTATCAGTGAGAACAATGCTTGAGTGATACGTTAACTGTTTTCATATTTATAGAACCAAATTTAAGGCATCGTAATTTTAACGACTTTTAGTGACATATTCTGATTTTCTGATAATAGACTGTTCCTATGAACAACGCAACAATACAGTATTATAACAATAACTAATAATAATAACAAAATAATAATTATTATAACAATAAGTATTGTTTAAACTGCGTAAAGGATCGCGTATTGTCATCATCGTGAAAAGACAACACTTTCAATTGAAGATAAAAGAATGTAGACTACGTGCATGTATAGTGAAACGATTCTACTTTATATGTACACAGAAGACCCCTAAAAGTTGGGATTGGGTGATGTCGACTCGTTCCATATCCTCGTCTCTGGTCGTTGAACCAAAATTATTTTCACCCGAATGCCATGCCAAGGAATCCAAAATAAGAGAGAAGTGAAATCCGATAGAATTTGGTCCAAAGCGAACCCCAGTTGGCGCAAGAGATTTTGGCACGCAAAAGAGAGGCATATCGGAAGGCATGTCGATGAGAGAAAACCACGAATAGCACAAATGTAGGTCTGCCCCTCTAACAGATATATATATGTAATCTATCGGTGGATTTATTATTCTATTGGGAAGAAAATAAGAAGAGGGGTTCGTTCTTCGATCCAACCATCTTTAGCTGATTCCCAAGTTGGCTTGTTGCCAATAGGATAACTAATACTTTGACAATACTATGACAATAGTAAGAAAATGCTATAACAATTGTATGAAAATGCTATGACAATAGTATGAAAGTGCTATGACAATAGAACGAAAATGCTATGAGAATATTATGATAATGCTATGACAACTCTAAGAAAATAGTATGACAATATTATGAAAATGCTATGACTGCGGGTATGAAATGTTCTCATTAAATACTATCATAAATTAGGAAATCATAAGACTACTATATATTTGACATTTTGTATTATGTTACTATTTTTGCTTCATATGGAATCAATACAAGCATAGTAAGCAGAAAAAGGGAGTTATAAATGGTTCATTTACATTGAAATGATATGAGGCAAAAGTAAGTCGTTTTCAGCGAGCTTTTAAAGATACGTATCATCGCTAAGATCTGCTGAAGTGTTATATTTCATGGAGTGTAAAAGTCATATTCAATCGTTGATAAATTTGATTATTCTATATATTAACAATTCTCGTACGTTACAAACATCTATTATTATTTAAGATGCAACGATATTAATAGTAAAGCAAAGAAGACTAATAATCAGGAGACAGTTAATGTTTCAATTATTATAAAGTTTATTAACAATGATCTCCACCGCGATTGTTGAAAGATTACTATAATAAATGAGGAAACAATGTATTATGTTCCGAAAATCATCATCTCAGTTCAGTCATAAAGCAGCGGCCGATTCCTAAATCATTTGCTACGG
Source organism: Pachydiplax longipennis (assembly GCA_036926295.1). Classification (NCBI taxonomy): domain Eukaryota; kingdom Metazoa; phylum Arthropoda; class Insecta; order Odonata; family Libellulidae; genus Pachydiplax; species Pachydiplax longipennis. Next base: position 28,394,493 of record JAVFKF010000019.1, read on the forward strand.
AGAGTACTGAACAATGCAAAGACAAAAGTTGTAGAATGATGTAAAAAAATTGCACTAGGATACAACTGTGACAGGCTGGCGTTATACTTTTCCTGAAGTATTTTGAAGCACTGCTTCTCCAGAGGGAAATACATTAAAAGGTTGGAAGAGGTTCTCGGAATAATAGGAAGGAAAAGGTTGTTAATGGAAGAGGATTAAAAAGGGGCAGAAAAAGTGTGTTACTAAGTAACGAGAGATGGATTGCTAAAGAAATTAATTGAAGATATAACGCAAGGGAATTACTCGGGGGAAGGTTAAGGTAAAAGATTCTTGATGAAAAAATACAGGATTAAGTTATGAAAACGAAAGACAGGGCATTTAGTAAGGAATTTTACGGTATTAGAACATACCAAGAGTAGTAGAAGATTCATCGGTGGAATGTAACGGATGATGGACAAACGGACATGGAGAGAATAATGAAAACTAGGAAAAAATGACTTTGAAAGGATTGTCACCGGAGATTTGAGGTTCGGAAGTAGTGTTTCACCTGCAATAAAATCCTTCGGATAAGATGCCATCTAGAAAAAGGAGATTGGAATATAGAAGAAAAGTTTTCGAAAAGTTAATCATTAGTATTTAATAATACTTTAATAGTAATAGGATAATAATAGAATAATAATAATAGAATAATATTGCAGCAATAATGGAATCATAATAGCATACTATAGTCACTTATATTTAATAGAATATTATCTCACTATAAGAAATTTCATCCTTTCTAACAGACAGAGTTACCGACTCCTTTAATATAATTAAGAATGAACACGATGTCCAAGAAAATTTGACAAAACCTTATAAGGAAGTAACCTAAACGAAAGATAGTTGATTGTTATCGTTTTTACTGCACTAGGGATGCTAGCAACCTTAAGTGCTAGATAAGAATGTTGGAATTAATACAACCCCTTCATTCGTTTCTAAAATATTCAGGATAAATATGCAGTGAATTTGTATATAACGTTACAAAAAATAAAGCTAGATCTGATTTTCATTTCTAACTTTTCGAATTTCGGCATGGATAGGAGCAAGAATGAAAAAATACTCAGAATACTAGTCAAAAATGAGTTGGAAAAGGAGGAAAAATCAAAGCACAAGTAAGAAAACATTTCTTAGGGGAATTTAAAAAAATAATTGAGACAGTGTAGAAAGCAAAGCCGGGTGAAACAGTCCATGATATCCTGATGAAAAGAATAAGCTGAGTGTATAGAAATCTGGAATGAGAGAAATCGTATTGGCAAGGGCCGGCGTCAGAGAACGCGGAAACCGTACAAGGGCGTATCAATCTAAGGAACATCTGTATTTAAGTGTTCGGAAATGCGACGAACAAAACTAATTAAAATTTCAATGAGATTAACTACCTCCAGATCATAAATCAAGTTGAAATTTGTTAATGATTTGAGATGTCGTTTAAGAAAATCACTCTTAAGAGGAATTATGAATAACAAATTATTGCTGCAACTTATAAATAAATAATACAAAAACAAATAACAGATACATAATAAACAATTAATAAATAAAAACAATTAAAAATTAATTAATAACAAATCATTAATAATTGAATAATAAATGAAAATTAATAAATAATAAACAAATTGTAAATAAATAATAAATACATATAAATAAATCGCAAGTTTAATTTATAGTGTTGCTTGGAGATAATCATCCGATATTATTTATTTGTGAGTGAAAAAAATCTACAATTAAAACATCAAGGCAAACAAGCATTACGCAACAATCAACGACGCAGAAAAAGTAACAAATGTGGCAAAAAAAAGTCAACAATTGAGGCAATATCTATTGTTTTCACTATCTCAATTATTGACTTTGAGGGCGGCGTATCCCACGCAACTGTCGCCGGAGGAGCTGCATCTGGAGTGCATATGGAGCAGTGAAGATTCGGATGAAGATGTACAAAGAACAGGAGTAGAATTTATTATATTAAGAAAGGGATTCTAGGACACGTGGACATTTAGAGAGACTCGCGATGACATTCATTAATCGCAGAAAGAGAAGAAGTGGATTTTGTGTTAGTGGTGCCGGGAGAAAGAAAGGCGATGGATTGGGCAACGCCTTGTTGCTTGGCGACCAGACACTTCTCGCAATCTCCAATTTACGCAACCACATCTCAGTCTGCGTACGGCTTCTGCAGGAGGCCGTCGACCGATTTTCTATTATTCATCTTTGGTTGCGTGTTTCAGCGGAATTTAAGTGTATTTAACCACTGGTGTGGATTTGTAATTGTGGATTGACGATTAGCTGGTGGGGATACGGCGATATTTCAACTACACTTTGGGACAATCGATTGAACGATAGTCATTGGCATTTACTCGATTGTTTTCATTCGAATGAAGTCACTCGTTTACGTGGGCCAGTGGTTATACTCGGGCAATTTATCGAATCTTCATCCATGAATCTTCATCCGTCGCGCCTTTCATCTTATCGGAATAATCGAATTAAATTTGTACTTAATATTTCCGAAGATGTTATTTGCCACTTCATTATTTCAATGTCGTAATATTACACAATCTTGTTTATTCACTCGCTTCGAATAATCGAATGGATCCATTCGGTTTTTCACTTTCGCTTCTCCCCAAAGAGTGATTCAATCGCTTCCAACAATCAAATAGATTCACTCAGGATAGAGTGAAAAACCGAAGCGTTTCGATAGTTGCTAACAATCGAATTATTTGATTGTTTTCATTTGAATTTTCCCACCTCTAATAAGGAATTTTTTTGCTTACGATGATTTTTACACTCTTTCCCATACTCCGCTAACGAATGTTTCGGTGAGTGCACCCGAGTATACGCTTGACGTAAAATCACGCGATCAAGACACTTTTGTTCTATCAATTCATGATTAAAGGATAAGAATGTGGCATGTTTTGCGGCGCAGATCAGGGTATTGAAAGGTGATTATTTCATTAACTGGATTCGTTCCAGTTCCGCAAAAATTACTAAATTCGTAACCTTTACAGTGTGACGTTCTGTAATCATATAGAAATTTTTAAACCAATAACTTGTCTAGTTTAATGGTGAAAAAATCTTTCCTCATTCATATTGCTGTGTGATATAGTTGCTAGGATCCGACAATGAAAAGTCTCAGTAAGTTCACACAAGCGACAATCAATGCGATAACAATGGCTCACTCTGGGCGATAGGGATGTAAAGTAAAAGTTTCTCTTATATTCCATCAACCAACCGGTAATTTCACTCGAATATTTTATATTATTTATGAAAGTCCTTTATTATGTGTAATGGGCCTAGAAAAAGACAAATCACCCGGAGGAAAAAATATACTGAAGAAAGAGAATATCCCGGAGAAAAGATGGACCGGAGGAAAATAGGTCCCTGAAGAAAAATACAGAATTAAAAAAGAAAAATACATAGTAGGATTAATATAAAAACGATTAGAAATATACGCAATTAATTGATACATAAAGAAACAAAACTGAATAAAATGAATATAGGATACCCTACCCTAAACCAAACCAACCCAGCTAAATACGAGGAATTTACTCAATAGTCCAATGCAGAATATCTCGCTTCTTTAATGAAGATTTCAGGTTCTACAGCAGCTCTATGGCTATGAAAAAATCCCACGGGTGGAATTCGCTATAGGTGAGACGACCAGATTACCGACGGAAGCTTTACGAAAAATTTATCGATTAATAACTTCTAAACAAAGTAGATGACATAGTAATTCCGCTAAACAACAAGGGTGTTCTCCGAGAGCCATCGACAATGCGTTACAAGGAAAAGATTGCTTACATCTGGTGTTTTTTTCCCGAGGAGCATCAGAGAAGCTCATCGGATAGATTAGGTAAGGATATTTGTGTCAGTAAACCTCAAACCATACGCTAGCGGCAGTTCTCGAGGTATAAATCTATACAAAATTATGGCACCATATATTCCTCATGAAGGAATGGTGCTGTTTTTACTACTACACAAGAAATCAATATTACTCTATGCTGAATGTCTTCAAAATCAATTATAGCCAACTTTCTTTTTCTATGTGAAATTCGCAACAGCTCGCCTTTCCCCCGTAAGGAACGGTGCTATAAGCTTTATGTATGTACGTGGTCTTTTCATAACGTTGAACGAAGTATAGCACGGTAACCCCTCTGCCACCACGCCCACGTATTACTTAATGATTATTACAAGCTGGAAAGCCCGTTGATTCCCAATGGGGAAATTAAAGTTTCTATCTACCATACTATTTGTAGGCGATTCCGGCGAGAATACACAGCCACAATCGAAACTGTAGCATAGAATATTTCCCTTTCAATCTTACCGGGGACAGAAAAATTGATATAATATACTTGAGTAGTACTTGAACCATTCTGGGCTCTTATGAAAACCAACTGTATGTAGGATGAATCTAAAAAGTCGCGTAAATTTATATTTACTCAACATAAACGATATTTTGCCGCTTTGTCTCTTTAAGATTATTATTTTATGAACAAGTAAGAAGAGCAAGACTTTGTATGTTTTCTAACACCTTTTATTTTTTAATAAGTTTGTTTGGTAAAAAGTAATTATGAAACATACAAAGTCTTGCTCTTCTTACTTGTTCAGAATGGCGCTTCACGAAGTACAGCCATCCCAGATTAACTTTATTATTTTATCTTTAACAGAAACAGGTTTCCCAATTATATCCATTTTGATATATTTATGTACAATTACACGTATATATGACTATCACAAACACCCAAGTTCTAGCCCGGAAAAACCTGGTTATGGGACTCGAACCCGGGACCTCAGTATAAGCGCGCTATCCATTCCACCACCGTGGTCGGGATTCATTACTTGATGAAGCGCAGTTAATTTAGTTGTATTACAACTCTAATCCCAACTGGAACACCTCGCTTTCTGCGTCTCCTGCACAGTCTCCGCAGAATAAGAACGCCTTGACAAACAGCCTCCTACAGCCCCTAAATTTCTCCACGAAGCACTTGGGACGTCAGAGAAATATATAGGCCCTTCTTTTCTTTCACTCTCGACGACGCGGTGACAATATTGCAACATCGAGGACATTGGCACCGTGGACCTTGGTACTTACACACTTACGATGTGGCAAAGTTCTTGTGTTAACTTGTTAGGTCAGAGTGTGTATTTCGCCTTGGCAGAATGGAGAGTTGAACGATCGCGCTGGTGTCACGGTTCAAGTGAAAAGGGCTGATAAGGATGGGGAGCAAATGAATTAGATAGACGAAGAACCAATTCCTCCAAGGACACATCGCGCCGCTCGGATCGCGGTTTCATCGAAAAGTTTATTATCCTGAAACTAGAGTCCTTGAGATTGTTCCTAAAAGGGTCGATGGCAGTTTGCTGGGGGTCTTGGCACGTTTGTCAATTTAGCGATAATGTCCTTGGCAGTTACATCGACTATTATTCTTCCTTCGGCCACTATATTTCTATTTCGACGACATCTGGAGCTATGTTTAGAGTATTGTGTTTCGAATATCCCACTAAGGACCAGAACTGCTGCAAGTATGATTTATACGTAATTCGAGATAGCATTACGTGCATTTCATAAAATACTCAAAACTTAAGTAATGTATTTCATATCTGTTACATTCCAATGATTAAGATGTTTATGGAGGTTATGACGACAATTTTTGACAATTTTGACACTGATTTTTACGGCCGGATTTTACGCTTTCCCTGCATAATTCTCATCGGAAAATTCACAGGAATCGAACCCGAGACCGCTTCCATCAAAGACGGACGTGATATCAATCAGACAAAGCAGTATTCCAAGTTAGACCAACATATAATTCAAAATTGCATAAATTTTTGTGTAGAAAAAACATATAAATTTAATAAATAGAAATAAGCGTTACATATAATATTGTTGATGAAGAGATAGGAACAAGCTCTTAGCTCAATTCATTTCTGCATTTATTACAACATGGATCGAATCTTAGACGATTTGGGAGGAACAAAGGAGCCCATTATATTCAGGGAGACGATATCTAATCATTGAGAAAATTTTAAACCTGTAACTTGTCTATTATGATGGCGAAAAAATCTTGCCACATTGATATTGTTGTACGACATTGTTGATAGTACCTAATAATGAAAAGCCTCAATAAGCTCACGCCCGCGACAATGAGATATAACAATGGCTTTCTGTGGATGATAAGGAGGTAAATTTGGAACGCCCTTCACAGTAAAGAGTGAGTAAAAAACATCCAGATAAAAATACAAGGCATCTAGAGGGTAAGGAAGGAAGTCGATTAAATTCCTACATAGATGAAACATCGATTGATTATTTTCTCTAATCTAGCAATTAAAAGGAGAAAACATGTTTGCAAATCATGTAAGAATTATTTCTGAATCTTTTTCCAGTCTCATACATGCATACATACATACTCCCAGGTTCAGGAAGAACATTCACAATGACACCACTTTCCAAATCATCCGATTACTTTCGCGATAGTGATATTAATTCTTGAAGCAACTAGTCCTAGCATCTATTTCCCTGATTTTTCTCAAGGAATTAGACAGTCGATGTAAGAGGGAGGACCCATTACAACGGCATCTCTCAAGTACCTTCTTCCTCTAAGTTTTATTGAGTAAATTAAGCTTTTCATATATGTTCTGAAGATTCCCATCCTGCGTTCTGAAGTATCTGGATAATGCTCACTGATTTTTCGTTGCAATAAATTTTAAGCATGAGTACAAATTTCTGTAATAATTATCTCATTTTATATATGTATGTAATAAATTTTCCATTAACCACGTACACAAATTTTCATCTACAAGTAGTATTATTCGTAAACAAAGAATTACGTTAACTGATGCTAAAATAGAGTGGTACAACATCAAATTTAAATTAACAGTTTTCGATAAATCTTCTAAAAATTACACAGCTGTCGTCGCCTAATTCGTTATTTCTCCATGTTTAATTACTGACCATGTACTACCCAGCACTCTTTTACATTAATTTACCCATCTCTAATCCTTTCCATCCATTCTAAGAATTAAAGCCAAAACGTTTTACGTCGTAGACCGTCTTAATAAATTGATGATATAAGAGTATGTTGTTAGAGAGTTTAAATATACCGTGTTGCGTCGTTATGAGAAACGAAAGAGAAAAAAAGTGACGGATTATTATTAGAAAAAGCCTCGATTGGAAAGATGCGTAAGCGACATCTGTATTAGGTCTTCGCCTCATTCTGACGTAACTCAGAAAAAGGCTGAGCGAAGGAGATATGAAAAAAAGGAAGAACGATTCGCGCGAGGCGAGAGACAGTTGACAAGGCAACCATGTTTATATTACGTAATGGACAAAAAAGGTCGCTTATCTGCTGTGGGGAAAGGATTTGGGAGTGGAAAGCATTAGAACCGATTGGATATCGACCACTGCTTCCTCGAACACTGAGATCATCTTCAAAAAAATTGAGAGAGAAACAAAAGGCGGCTGAATAATTAGGTGAAAAGCAATGTGTGAGAGCGTGTGTATTTTAGGTTGGTGATGGATATAGGATATGACGCACATAGGAAGAGATATTTGCTAATTGGTGCTCCAGAATAGCGAAGGGGGTAGCGCGATCGCTTCTGATGAAAGCGGTCCTGTGTTCGATTCTTGGTGGGGCCCTAATCTACGAAGTGACCTATGCTCTCGGAGCACTTTAACAGTACTAGAAATACTATTCGTTAATTAGTGGCACTTGATAGCTGTCAATAGAACGAGTTCGATATAGGTCAACTACAATTGCACCACTGTCAGTATGTAAAATATGTACTATTTTTGTTAGGGGAAAATGAAATTATTTATATATCTTCCCCCACACTACCTAATTAATCTTCGACCAGACCAGATTGAATATTCGATTTCGGGATATCATACTTCAGTATTGCAATTTTACGATAAGGATTCGAAGAAGTCGTTCTTAGACATGGAGTATTTCTCTTGGGAATAAACTAAATTAAAGTAAAAATTGTTTCTCTCTTTTAAAACTTAACGCATTAAAAAATGTACGAAACTGAGAATTATTTCAATTTTGTTACAATCACTCAAATTAACAGCGAGTGCTTAAAAAAGCTTACATATTTCATTTCGACAGTTAAGAACACAGATTTGAACTCTTAAAAATTTCAATTAAAATTTTTTTTGATCATTTATTCCTCTATTAGAGCAGACATCCTACATAGTAGAATGCGGTATGTCGTAAATTTCATTCAGTAAATAGATTATTCTTTCACGAATTCGATGCATTTTACCCTCTTAGTTACAGATAAAAAAAACCATTGTTACAGAAGAAATTTTACTTTCACTTGTTTATTCGTTTACTTTTACTTGGAAATATTTTATGAATATCTCATTCCTTTCACTTCAACTCTCCTATTTAATTCAAAGTAAACTATTCAAAATAATCTCAAGAAGAAGCGGACCTGAAAAAAGTCTTACGTGGCCGGGATTCGAACCGGGATCTTCCTCTATCTTCGGGAGGCTGCTATGACCAACTAAGCTATCCGATGAAAAGAATTTCTGAAGCCGTTTTTCACCCATCCCCTATTCAAAATAAACTTCAACATAAACTGAGAATAAAATATAGACTCTGAATGCTATTACAAAGAAGATAAATGCAGCACATCCTCATTTTTAACCCGATAAAAACCTCTTTGTAAGAATTTCAACTGCCTTTGTCACAGGAGTTTCGAAAACTCGTAAAGTTATGAGACATCGGTTTTGGAGTTCTGGAGACAGTCTCAATTATATAATAGACTCAGCGGCCTATACGCACATAATTTAGACTATGAATGGCTGAGAGGTCGGCCATCAAGGACACTGATAGAACCCTTCAGAATATTTTAATATCAACTTTATTAAGTGGCTATTATGGTCGTCTGCCAGTGATAAAGGCTGTCGAAACTACAACAGTAACCTTCAACCGTCGCTAAAGGTTTAGATATAGTTTGAAATTTAGATTCCTGTGACGAAAAAGATTGGGATAGGACTACAGAAACTAACTTAAAGTTATCTACGATCGTCATAGAATGCCGTATTAGTGTCTCCCATCATTCAGATTTAATTAAAAGAAAATGGTAAAGTATAATTCTATATAAAAATTTCGAGTTGGTTAAAATGCGTGAACAGGTTTCCACGAAATATATGTCTGCACAGTAATCAGCCCTAAGGCTTGCTGGATTCATTCCCCACTATCATTACCTACTTCTTGTGAGTGTTTTTGAGAGGTAATGAGGCTTATTAAGCAAGATGAGGAATGAGGTAGAATACCTTTGCTTATCACATTGAGTTAGAAATGAAATAAAAATGAATAATGAAAAAATAGAAATGAATGGAACAAGTCCACAGAAATGCAACACAGCGACTCTATACAAAGCAATGTTAATATCATTCAATGAGGAATGGCAATATTGAATAATTTTACTAGTATCGTTCATACCTCATTTACTTATAGTATACAGTCATAAAAGTGAATGAAAGACACACTTTCCTATATCTTGTATGTACCAAGAAAAATTAAAATATATTTAGAAACTTTTGCGTAGGAAAATATATAGAAATTTACAATACTCATAGGTTAACCTGCTTCAGATAATATACGCCAAAAGAACCCGACGAAAACTTTTCAAAATATGAGCGATAGTAAATAAAACTTTTTGCTATAAAATACAGATATCTTCCTTACGCATCCAAATATCCTAATTTCAGTTTTCTCGTTCTTTACGAATATTTTATCATTAAAATAATTATGTCCTCTCTTAAGTCACCGCTTTTGATATTATTTAGCTTCGTTTACCTTTACCTGCCTCAGAAGTTTCATCTCAGATATGTTTTACTTTCCCGATTTTGTAAAATTTCCTACACACTTTAACTCAAGATTAGGTCTAACTAGCGTAAGGAAACGAAGTTCGTGGACTTCATTTGAGAACTATTTTTAGTTGCAAAATAATGGAAAATAAACTTTAGTAATCGCCCCACTTTCGTCTTGATATTTCAACTAATTGGCTATGTTACAATGTTGCTTTCTCGGTATTTAAGAGTGAGTGTCTTTACTAAAGCCCTTCCTTCTTCCGCAGGTAAAGAAGCGACGGCATTCTCCCTTGAATCTCTCTGCAAGATCTCCACTTCACCCGCCGGAACTGAGAGAATGATTCTTAGAATAAACTAAAGGTAAATCTCATTTTTATGAAATTTGCTTTTGTCTTTGCAATCTTTCCCATTTAAAGAACTACCGAAAAAACATCCGCTGACTTTATTCCGATTTAATTGTCATACAAAAATGCTTTCACGATATCTTTTGAGCAGAATCACATCATGAGGACATGAATATGAAGATAGTTTTATTTCTCGTGTAAGAGAAAAAATTAATGTGATAATACAAAATTTTAGCATTAATATGCGGGTCTTTGCGCTGTATTTTTAATTTTGGAGTAATGTAAATGTAATTGTAGGTACGAAGTTGTATTTTTAAAATCTCGAAATTTCGGGAAGCTACAAATTTTCGTTATCCATTATTTATTCTTTTTCGATCTACGGTCCGCATACTAATGTAGTACAGCAGCAATTATATTCACATTTAATTTGCAACGGCGGCTGGCAACTCTGCACTTAAAATTGACATTTAAATAACTGACCTCATGATTTGTTTATTTGAGTAAACTCGCCATTTTGTATTAAAATTTAAACAATTCAATTTTAATAACTACTGCATATTTACGCCATGGAGCTTGAAAAAATTTGCATTGTGCTACTGTGGTATTTTGGAGACTATTTGAAATTATTTCACCTTTTTCGTGTTTTATAAGCTCACTTCCTGTGCGGTTGTTTTCTAGAATTGTGGTTCTTTCCCATTTAATCCTTATCTACGAAGATACTTCCTTGATAAAATGCTTCTTTATTTGTTTATAAGCCGATCGTTAACGGCGCTCTCTTTATTAAAATAGTTATAAGAGCAATTTATTTCTTACAATACTTTCTTTGTTGTAATACACCCATTGTTACTCAAATTAGTTTACCATAATGTTGTTCTTGATACGACATAAAGTAATACATGAAGATAGATACCCTTTGAAGCTTCTCAAATTAATGATTGTATAACAATAATAATCATTATGACATTCTCGATCATGCAAATTTACCACGGTCGATCCTTTGTATTTAACGTTACAGCGGTAAATGACATAAGTCTGTGCTAAGAAAGGAGTGCGAAAGAGACGCAAGAAAACTATGACACCGAAATATTGTAATAATCCTCCGCGCCAAGAACATTTAGCGCCTGAGTGCGAATTGTCTTTCAGATTATTTGAGAGTCGTTGATCTTTCCCATGAGTGACGTACGACCAGTCTTTTTCTACCGCAAATACCATGCTAATGACGGAAGCCCAATCTGCCTTTTCCGCGTTTTTTCCTCTGAATTTAAGGTTTTTGTTCCGCCGGTCGCTAATATCTGACAATGAAATGATTGTTCAACAACAATGTTAGCACAACAATCCACGAGATGAATGAATAGAGAATGGATTTTTGCGGCCTTTACTTGGTGAAAATTCATACAAATGTATTCAAGCGTTACGATTTAACTTCTACGATCATCGCAGGAAATAAAGCGCACAGTACGGGTTTCATTGTTAAGAATTAGTCACGTGAAGATGACTCTTTTAATATTTATTATTTAATTTATGTATTTAAAACTGTGATGCCTCTCTGATCAATAAGTAGAAATTACTCAAGAGGAGTGAATTGTTCTTGAGATTAACTATCGTGTGCACTGTTACGTCATGTATTGTTTCGATTAACATAGAATTACGTAAAATCTCAATTATGCGATTGTTGAAAAAAGACTGATCGTTGATTATTAGCTATTAAATAGATAGTAAATAGAAATTCATAGAGTTGGTGAGTGTCTTGGATAGATTTGAGAAACCTGCGGCCTCTCCGCATTTTCACTGCGGCTTTTCCATCGTTTTTTGATACAATTTTACGCTTTTAAATATTTTTGTTTGCTAATCTCACTCTTTACTTCAAGTGGGAATTTAACATAAAATATTTTACCTTTATTTACTTTCATTGAATAGTCTCCTTTCAAACAGACTTTCTTTATCTTTTGCCTCGTAATGTTGATTTCCGTTTACTATTATAATTTCTCTTACGTAAACGTATTTCCTTTCTGTATTGTATTTGCAATTTAAAGTGCACGAATATTGTTTCTATCTATTGACCGAAAATTTTCAGTTTATTTCTATCTTAAGGTTTCGTTGGTATTTCATACCCCCATTTGTGTGGGTGTTTTAATATTTTTCCTAAGTAATAGCTTAAGTTTTGAAGCCAAAATTTAGTTTTCTTCCGTGCACTTTTTCAGGCAATCTCTTCCTTTCATTTGTTAATGACGAAAGGTTAAGTGTAAGAAGAGGCTTTTTGATCTCAACCTCGCCCAAATAAAGACGTTTTATTATTATTGTTTATTGAATATCAGCTCCTATGCTCCCATGAAGTGCGGCGGGATGGTTCATTAACCGCATTAGAAATTATTAGACCGTAAATATTTACATGTGGCTTTACAATGAAATAAGATTCCTCGCTTATGGTCTAGGTCTTTCATCTATAGCCGACACTCTTGAGTAATACAGAGACTATTTTTACATAAGAAAGGGGGGCAAACAGACTAACAGACAAACATTCGAAAACATTAAGGAAGAATTATATTACCAGCGTTTTTCCTTTCCAAAAATCTTGCGTCAGAAAACAGGAAAAGGGTTGGTGATCACATGGGCTTAATATCGGCCCCATATCATTCAAATTTAGCTCATCAAAATTTTCCACCGCTATTCATCCGTCATCACAATGAGATAAGTAGCATTCCGAGAGAAAAATGGTACACGATACGCTATAAAAGGAACGAGAAATTTTCGATTGCGACACTTGGCAGTTTGATACGGAGTTCGTTCAACCCTGTGTTAATACCTAAACTCTGAAAGTCGATAGTCTTATCTGAAAAACGCCGCTATCTGAGAGTAAATGAAAATGAGAGCAGATCTGGACTGGCGTATGAACAAAGCATCCAATCTCAGCGTGGGTTTTTATTAATTAATTAGCAGATTTCCGGTCGAACTTTTATTGGGAAATTTAAGAAGGAAGTTGGGGATTGACTTCATAACTCCACTTTTGTATCCATAATCCTTACTAGGGAGCCTTTGACCGCCTGGGCACCAGTGATGATAATTCCCCATTAACTTTATTTCGTTTTCTTTCTTAATGATTCTCTACACGATTCAGTTCTATAATTCTATCTTACGTAAATACTCCAGTTTGGGTTGATCTTTAATATTAGTTGGCCTTCCTAACTTACACATTTCTGTTTCGTTTTTATTAGAGGAAAAATTCGATAATAAGTCTTTCGACGGTGATTCCAAAGTTATAATCTGAATACAGCCCTTTTAGATCATCATCTCTCGTGGACTCTGTGAATTATTATACTTTTTACTGAGATTAAGCCAGAATGACCTCTCTTCCACCTAACCTTTAATGTTATTACGCGCAAATGTAGATAATTAAATGACAACGATCTTCTCCAATTAAATGACATCCGGAACAAAATAAGAGAATGGAAACAAATCTAACGTTGGATATAAAAACAGCGAAGTTGTTAAAATTAATATACATAAAATAGTAGATAGATGAATCCTTTTGAGTAATACTGATGAAAGGTGGAGCGTATTTTAGCAATCAGAGCCCATAGTCGCAAGGATCACTTTGAGATCCCACCAATATTTTTTTCACCATAAAAAACGACATAACGTCCTTCCTTGGGCCCCCTTCAGCTAGCTAGTGCACCTAATGGTATATCTGGCCCTGACTGATAGAAGTTTTAGATTCATCTTAAATTTTACGTATAGCCTTGCGTTATAAAAGTTTATATACTTCAGAAAATTCTGCGTACGCTACTGTGAAAAATTTTCCTTTCCAGACACCAAGAAGCTGGCCGGATTCGTTCTTATAATTAATCAGAATGTATTAGTAGGTAATGTACTAGAGTACGGTAACTATCGTGTGATAAATAATGAGAATTCATTTTCATTATTTTAGTACATTAACCATGATAATCCGCATTGAAATTTTTTGTAGGTTTAAGGCACAGTTCAAATAAACCCTTAACTCTCTGTAAATATCTCCCTTTCAGTCTATTACTATGAATAAATATTGTCTCCTTGGATGAGAGCGTCCTTTTGTACAATACCCTTATAAAGTTACCGTTAGATATCCCCGCCACAAGGCTATTTGGAAGCGAGTGGAGCTCTTGGAGACGTGACCAAAAGACACGGTGAGGCGACTATTAATTCCTCAGATCTCGCCGTGTTTCTCTAGCCGCGGATGCCTTTCCATGCCATGTTTGAGGGCGGCTCGATCATGCCTTCGACATCGTATTTTTTCAGCTGTCGCAGAGATGGTTCCCGTTAAGAAATATAAATAAAATATATCCTCCACATGCTTCACAATCAAAGGTGGACGGAATTTATAACAAAGTCTCAGAAGCTTCCTTATTTGATCGGAATAAAGCTCTTATTATTTTTCAACGTAATCTTTTAAATTCCCTTCCTCCCTCCATAGACCCTTTCAGGCTTTCACTTGATGCATTCTTGAAAGAATGCTTGTATAAAGATCCTTGTAAAGAATTTCCTTAGTTCGTATTTGTGTATATATTTTTGTCGTATTTATATTTGTTGATTTTCTTATTTCATACTGTTGTATATTTAGTTTTAGTTTGTCTTTTGGCATTCACTTTAAACTGGCGGCACCGCTGTATGTGAATCTTTGATAAATAAATAAAAAATACATAAAACAAGGGTATTATTTCGAATGCTATGTCCTTATATTGTATCTATATGGCATCATATATTCCTTATGGATGAATGGTGCGCGCTGTTCATACTATGCTATCAATTTTACTCTATGCTGAATGTCTTTAAAATCAACTATCACCAACTTTACCTTTCTATGCAAAGGTGGCAAAAGTTAGCGCTGATATCTCATAAGTAATACACAGAGCTAAAATATTTATGTGGTCCCTTCATGAGGCTAGAAGAAGTTTATAAATGAGGGAAGGGTATTTAACTTAGCACAATAGTCATGCGACTGGTAACACAAGGAGAAACAGATGTGAAAATATACGACATGACTGGGACTCGAACAAGTGTCTCCCACTCTCCGGAAAGGGGACCTTGGTTCGAGTCCCAGATGTGGAATATTTTTTACATGTCTCTCCTCGGCCTTCCTCGAAGACGCTTTCTTATGTAGAGTATATATTCCTTACTCAATTGTTTCGATTGTTTGTTCGACAATCGGCAATAATCGACAACAATTAACTATTTGTGTAGACGATTGTTCAATTTGTCTCCTTATTCGAGTCGTCTACGTAGAAAATGCAACATAACTGAAATTTATCTACTGCAGGATACTAGTGAGATTACTTTTTGAAAGGGCATTCTTTATTAAGTTTTTGAGAGCTGCGAAGTAGATAAGAAGTAAAAAGTAAAGAGGGAGTGGGCTGGTTTATTTATTCATCTTTCGCTTATAGAAAATCGCATTTTTCATCTCGACTAACTGTATCTTAAATCACATGCTATCAATTGTAACTATAATAACAACTAAATCGCACAGAGATCGATTCTAATAAATTTTTCATCGATTTTTTAAACAGTCATACTATACAGGAGTACATGTATATACAGTAATTTATTTCACACTCGAAATACCCTTAATTTAAAACCCAGACATCTTTCCCTTAGGGGAACGTGGAATATCCTTCTGCTATGTAAAAAATCTATCCAGAAAGGGTCAGACACCGGCTAAAAAAGCCATAGCATGCTGCAATTATTTACGGCGTGGAACCAATAACATGGCTACTCATCAACGCGAGGGTTGCTGGTTAGGAGGATTTTCCAAAACTATGACAACCACTTAAAGAGTATAGAAATCAATACGATAATACATTACGCGGCGGTAAGCATAGCCATTTCCTAGAAATTCCATAACCGCATTATAAGCATGAGAAATGTTTGTTCCCGTCCATCAATGGCTATGTATGACAGATCTATGAAATTTATGAAATGTTTAACTTAGTTTGTCACTACATCTCATCGTATTACCACACCATTTTTAGCTTCATTCTTAATCAAAATGTAAAAGAAGAAACCACATTTGTGGATTGATATGTAGCTGTATTAGTTTTTTTTTAAGTGATTCGACAGCTGAGGTCATTTTGCACAAGACCTCCCACCTTGGGAATCGAACCCGGGACCGCTTTCACCAAATTCGAATATGTTGCCCGTTTGGCTCTCTGGAAGCAGGTGGAATATGACATTTTAAAATAGAAAATAAAATAATAATAAATAAAATAACACTTAATAGAATAATAATTAATATAATAATTAAAAATGATATAACAGTAGATAAAATAACAATAAATAAAATAACAATAAAAAATAATAAATAATAAAACTAAATAATAATAAAATGATTAAATAAAACTAATAACAAAATCCCATTAAAAGAAAAATATCACCCAAAATAAACCAAACTTAATCCAAATATTTTGAAATAAACCAGTCATCCTCGGATATTATGCTGCACTCTAAGCACGGCACACCAGTATGCCGGAACGCACCGGTTGGGAATTTCCGTTCTTGTTTTTGGGTCTTCCGGATTGGAAAAGGTCCCATACTCGACTTCACTGTTAACCCCCAAATCACTCTTTAACCGAGTTTTTCAATGACCAAGGAATCCCGACCCCTCGTTTAGAACTTAGCATCTTCCCCGCTTAAACAAAGAGAATATCCGATTTGCATCCAAATCGACCTACGACCGCCCGTTCGGAACCGAACTCCGTAACTGAATTCCGATCTTGAAGCTTTTGGTCGCCGCTCTCTAACAAACAAATGAAGGAGGGCCATTCCTCGCACGTCTATCGCAGCCAGACACGCTTTGGAATGACACTTTTTTGCCGCCCATCATTTCCTCGGTCGAATTCACATAGGAAGATGCGTTGCCAACCGAACGACATCCGATCTTTCCATCGACAGCTGCTGTCTCGACCGCTGCTTCCTGACCAGGGCCCTCTCCTTGGGTAGACACTTTCGAATTTATCAGGGGCGAAAAACAGGCCTATCCAACAGGGCGATCTCGAATAGGTCCCCTGATTATGAGGGATTTTCCAAGATTTAAGAAACCTACAATGTGTCGCTAATGACAACCTAATTTTAAGGAGCGGGTTGTCTTGACAATCCCCTCAGCATATGCGAGTACCTATCGTATCTATACTTCTCCTAGACATATTTATCTTAGCATGGATAAATATTAAAAACAAAAAGATATTCATGAACTGTACGAGAGGTAGTTTACTCAGAGGACATCATCATATAGGCTAGGTTTAAATGAGAAAAGACCAAAATCTGACTGTCCTCAAATTTCCGCAAAGTCCACCAAAAAAATTGTGGACTTAGTCAGATTTTGGTTTTTTCTCATTTAATCATGAATCAGTTCCGTCAAATATCGCTTGAACTAATTAATCATAGGATTGACAGGTAATATCGATGACATAGGTGAATCGAATCCAAAAAGCATCGATTATACATTATATAAAATTACAGTAACTCATAAAAAGGGGAGAAGCACCGGACGTTGGAAACGAAAAACTTCCCAAAAAAAATACTGTGATTTATGAAGATTTATTTTGAGGACTCCATCACAGGCTAGGATTAACTGGTAGGAGCTTCGAGATAATGGCTTGAAAAATATATAACATTTTACCAGGTGAATTAAAGAATGTTAGGGGAAATTTTTCATTAAAAAACTTTAAAAAATCTTGCAATGCAAGTCATTTTATTGTGTAGAAGAATTAATTAATGAAAGGAATATGTGAATGCATATGTATTTGTATGTATCTCCATTTAACTATCCCTATCTCGTTTAATACATTCTGGCATATCTATAAATAAATAAATCTAGACTCCGTAGAAGATAGTAAAAGAGAGATTACAGAATGCCTGATTTCAGGGGAAAGACGGAGAATTTTTAAAGGAAGTAATGGTATGAAAATCCTCAAAAGGTATCCCTAATGAGCAATATCTCAAATAGACTTACTTTAATAACTCTCCACTGTATTTATTCCAACATTTACTACAAACACCATTTCATTTCGAAAATCATTTCGCTTACAACACATCATCTAAGAGCTAGTTACAGTAGCCTAGCTACAATTGTTCCTGCCTTTATTGTTCTCGATCGAGTAACCTAATTGTTGCACCATTGATTATTGCTTAATAACGTAACGCTCAAATTTTCGCTTCTTAATTGCTGTTCCTTTATTTTCATCATAGTTATAAATAATGTAAGCCAGATTTAATTAGTAATTACTAATTATATTAGTCGCTACTTCTTCATCATGCGTGTACTATACACATCGTAAGTAGCGACCTTGATCGATATCTGAAATAATTCACTGATGATAATTTTATTCGGTGTCTCCTTATTATCATCATCATTCCTCACCCAGTAAGAAAATGGAGAATAAATAGAAATTAATTATATCAGTCAAATCAAAGATTAATAATATCAATCAAATGAAGGTGAGTGGAAATAAATTTCATATTTCTGAGATTGAAAGGAAATCCTTCGGATAACCTCCCTCGAGAATTAGTCAATTCAACCATTGTTTGCTAACGTAAACAGATTTAAATAAAATAAGAAATATAAATGAAGTCAGAAAAATAAAAGCTATAATAAGTGAAACAAAAAGGTCTCGGCTTTAGTCAATGTTTTTAAGTTTCAACCGATAGTGATTCAATTCCAACAACAATTCCTCGTTAGATTCTATAATCTTATAAATATTCTATAAAATTCTATAATAGAAGTCTATAATCGTTACTTTTCCTATGTATCTTGTACATGTCTCTCTCGTGTAGTGAATTCAGTTTCCATTATCTTTATATATTATTTCTAAACAACTGTTTTCGTTGATCAGTGATTTCCTCCTTTCACACTCCATCAAAAAATATAAATGACACACCAATTTAATAAGAAAGTTTGCCGCCTCTAGCTGAAAACAGACCAACAAATGAAAAATATACCATTTTTCAAAAAACCGAGTTAAAATTTGAATTTGCGCTTAGAATTTTGTAACTAAAGGTATAGATATGGATATAATATATCGATAAATCGATAGAAACGAAGAATCGATACCGACACTGATACAGAATACGAACTTGTGTTTTTTAGGTATTTTTTAGTGTTCGTGTACACGTTTGTAGTGATTGAAGTATTTTTTGAAATATATTTGGCAGGAGAAATAGAATATCAGTGTCCGTCTACGAAATTTCCGCACGCAAAAACTAGTACCTAAATAATAAAATTTTTTCATCAGCAATAATCGGGACTCAGTTTCTAGTTACAAACCTTTCAAGATAAGATCTGCGGCTGGATACAAGTAGAGTTACCAAGTCGAGGCACGATTGCACTTCAGGTATCTGACCTTGCAAGAAATGTTTAAACTCATGCGCATGGATGTTTCTAAGGTAGAATTCAAGGACTGCGAAATATTATATGGAATAGCATTGAGAATATATGGGGCCATATATGAATCTGAGGTAGAATTCAAGGGTTAAGAAATGTTATATGGAAATGCATTGAGAATATACGGGGCGATATATGAATCATCTCTTGAAGACTAATTCGATAAATTCTGCACGATTAGACAAAGGGTAATAGGATTTTCTTTTGGAAATTCTTCTGAGGTTGTCACCAACGTCAAAGTGGTAGATATTTCAGGGATCAGGAGATATGCAAATGATATCAGGTGAAATCCGGTTAACTCACTCTTAAGGGATCCAAGTGAATATGGCTTATAAGTGGGATATTATTACAAATATTCTTTCTTTCAGATTAGAAGACAAAAGGGAAAAGATAAGAGACTTGGCTCTTTAATTTCTTTAAATACATATATGATGACGCTTACGCGTCGAAACATGTCGTGAATTTTAATAATTTGTATTCTGTATGTGGTATTTTGCATAGTTATTTTAAATAAATTAGGAACTAGGTTCATTTTCGAAAAGTTGTTCCTGTTTATTTCTTCCATATTTTCAAAGCTACTGGTTTACACGTTAAATACGAAAAGTAATCTTCTTTAATTGGCTTCGTTTTAATATTTCTCTCTTATTAGTAGATATAGATATAGTAAATAGTTCTTACTTGTACTCTGCAAATAGTTTATTGTTGTATTGTAAAAATATTTTGTATATTATGACAATGTAAGATGCTGCCACCTGGCGAAAGTCAACTCGCAGCGTGAAATAATAATGATAATAATATCTAGAGTGTCAGCGAACTGTTGCTGCATGTAATACTGGATGGCTTCATGTAATATATTTTAAGAAAGGTGTGCTTTTCGTAAAAAGAAAGCCTGTTACCATATTTGTTATATTAAGATATTTTGTCATTTTTCGCTTTACAATGTAGAGACTTTTACTTGATAGACTATTAAAAAAGTAATGTAAGCAATATTTTGTGTATCGACTGAGGCAGAGATTGGCTATGGCGGGTTGCAGTGCGTCTGGGGACGGGGAATATCCTTGTCATAAGTGGGTGGCAGAGCGTCTTAAGCTGTATTTTTATCACGCGTTTAGCATGAATGGGACCGGGACCAAAAGAGAGTTGTATTTAGCACGATAGAGCCTTAAGTGGGAGCGTTTTAAACCAGTTTTACTATATTTTACTGTTCGGTACTGTTTGGTTCTATCGGAGAACGGAATGCCGAGAAAAAGCTAATTGAATGAGATGTACGTTATTTTAATTTTCAAAGAAAATATTTGACGAGGTTACTGGATGTAGCGAAAGATTTTGAAAGGGATAAGGAAGTGCGATGGGGAACTGTGGATAACTCAGGCAAACAACGTGATCTCCGAAAAAGGGAAAGCTATAGGTGACATAACTACTGATTTAACTGAACTACTATCGGATATTTATTTCTCTTCTCGGTAATCACTCAGACCATCCCTATGGTTGAAAACTCAGCGTTCGATTTAAATGATCTCTCATATTATGAATCTACTGTACTAGTAACTAAAAACTTAATTTTAGCTACGTAAATATTTTCTTAATGTCCTTCACATAGGTCTCTTCCCGTCTGTGTATTTTATCAAAGTTTTCGCGTTTTCGAATCGAAAATGATATTCGAAGATAAAAATAAGAACCTACTTACATTTTCTTCATTATGGTGCGTCGCCTGATCTCCAACGACTCTGGTATAATTTGATGGAATACAAAACGCCTGTAATAAAACGCATAATAAACTTTACAAATATTTCCTTCTGAAGATAATAACATCGGATAAATAATTTTCAATTAAATTAATTAAATAATTTGTATAATTATTGATTTATTTATAAACATTACGCTATTTTGTTTCAAATCATTTTTCATTAGTGTAAAATCTTTGCGACAGGGCTCTGCCCATCATAAATGAATAACTTAATTAACTAATAAGGTTTAGAGTGTAAATTTAATTAAAATTTATTTTTACTTATGCAATGATTATATTCGTCAGAAAGTATTATCATGCCATCTCTATATTATCAGCACTGTTCGTCAATGTACAATTGTATGTAGAGATTTCCCTTTGCCAACAGCTGTAATCAACTTCCATTGTATAATTATACTAATCATAAAATAAATATAAGACGGTGGATGACAGAAAAAAGAATTACCATATTTCCTCTAATTTCATATTACGATTCGATCAAGTGATTCATTCCGTGGTATAAATGCTATAATAATAATAAAGACCGAGTTTTTATCACAGAAAAAAGAA
Organism: Pachydiplax longipennis; assembly: GCA_036926295.1. Classification (NCBI taxonomy): domain Eukaryota; kingdom Metazoa; phylum Arthropoda; class Insecta; order Odonata; family Libellulidae; genus Pachydiplax; species Pachydiplax longipennis. Next base: position 28,416,362 of record JAVFKF010000019.1, read on the forward strand.
ATACTATTTTTTCCTCAAATCCAATATTACGATTCCGTGGGGAGATCTATTCGGTGGCAGAAATGCAGCGCCATCTTCTCTATTTGACATCCGTACAAATCCTCGCATATTCGGTCAGGGGACAGGTGATAGGGCGTCACCATGGGAACGCGTGCGATACTGTTTCGCAGGAAATGAAGGAAGTGATGGGCTGTCTCCGTGTCCACCGAGAGCTTTCCTAAGATGTTAATTCAGGGCGCATTCGCTTAGTTGCCATGCTCAGGCTGTCCCTTTGAATAAGGCACCGTTGCCAAGTTTCCCTTGGCGATGTTCGAATTCTCATTGGACAAGTGTTACAACGTGGAACGATGCTCGCGATGGGGATTTGCGGAATTTTGTAAGGACGTTTTCAATGGAAATAGCTATCTAAATCCACAAAATCAAGTAGCAAGTTGAAGGGAAAGAGTGAAAGGAAGACCAGGTGAACCCTTAATGCCTTTTGGGTAAAATTTAGGCACCTGTTTCATGTGTTCATTTCCAGACAACTCTGGCTTTCCTTCCTGAATAAATGACTGACAATATTGTATCAGTACTTCAGGTACTCATAAATTAAGACATATATGTAATAAAATTATTATAGTTGATCAAGATTTAGGGACAGAAGCACTGATTTATTACTGACTAACATTCTTAGTGACACAAAATGGTTGAGTATTTTACCACAAAATACCTAAATAATTGGATGGAGAAACCCTGTGAAATAACAACTCATTTATTTATAACCATATTTCTATAGATTGCTAAAAAAAAAGTCAGTTGACTCTAATATACTGAGCTGGGAGAACTGATGAGTTAGTAGTCTTTTTAAGAACCTTTATTTCTTCCACAAGTTTACCTCTAGCCGAGTAAAATGAATACGTAAATTATTTGATAAAGATATAGACCCATGTTAAGTTATGGTCAACCTGTTGACCACTTTGAAGTTGAAATTGAAAATCCAAAGCAGCGAGAACACCTCCTTGCTGACTTATTAGGGACAGCAAATTGACTATACTCTGATAAGGATCTAGAACGAAAATGTGACCGCGATGTATTCTGACAATCATTAAATCCTAAGAGCAATTATCACGCACCTTACATAGTAAAAGGTACTGGGAATTGTTTTAAAGCTTAATGTGATACTATCGTAAATGTGTGTAGTACGTTATTTTAAATATTTGATGAGGTTACTGGACGTAGCGAAAGATTTAAAAAGGGAAAAGGAAATACGATGGTGAATTGTGAATAATTCAGGCAAAAACGTGATCACCGAAAAAGGGAAAGCTGTAGGTGATGTAACTATTAATTTATTATTCTCCTATAAATATCTGGAGAACCTGAACCTGAAAGTAACTGAGGAAACCGGCATGTAACAAGCTTTCTGCATGTCTCCAGCTATTTCTGCCACGTACAGTGAAGAACTAATTGAACAAGCCATGAAAGGAGTAGTTAGGGGGATATGTGGAACTGTATGTAAGGAGTAAAAAGTGAAAATCATTAAATATGCAAATGAGCAGGCAGTTACAGCAGAGAAAGGGGAGCAATTACAGGAAATGATGGGTAGAACTGAAGTAGGAGGAAAACGGTTTGGAATGAAAATAAACATTAAGAAGACCAAAGTAATGAAGGAACTGTAAAGGTGACCATGAGTGGGGTAAAAGAAGAACAAGCATAATCCTTTGAACACTTATAAGGGGGATGAAAGTTGTACAGGGGAGATGAGAAATGTAATCGCCCAGGGAAAAGTAGCCGCTGGTAAAGCTAAATGTCTAATAATAGCCTTGAAGTAAGTGCAGGAAGATGAAAAATATTTCTCAAGGTTTTTCCTTGTACTGGAGTTATGTTTGGAACTGTAACATAGGCGATTTGGTATGCAGAGGAGATACTCTTAGAAAAATCTGAAACAGCAGCTTGGATCTTCCATCAATCAATGCGTCAGCAATCCGCCGGTTCTTTTACTATTCGAGAAAGATGCCCGACGCGTCATTGACGTTTTCGGCTTCGGAGAGTTTTATGCCCTCTCTTAATACTAGAAATGCTGATTATTTGCTACCTAAATCTCCGTGAAATACGGAGTTTACTTCAATAAAATATTCTGGAACAGAAATTTTGTTAAAGAAGAAACAATGGTAACTGCCCTGAACCGTAACCCTTAACTCTTTTCTGCATATCTTCAAAATTTCAAAACCCTCTTCGTAGTGGATAATCTTATTGAAAAAAAATACTATCAGCAGTTACTCCTCAGCAGTCCTCAGAGTTCTATTTCAGTTTTACTTTAACGTTGATCTAATAAATACAATATGATGATTGTTATGAATCTTTTTCATGTTCAGCCTTTATGTATCTACTACTTGGTATTACGGATGAAGATTCCCGGGTGGAAAAGAACTCGGGAACGAGGATATTGAGTACGAAAAATGACATACTAAATCTGTCATGATATCTTCCTATGTTTCTATATCGTAGCAAAGTTGTCCATCGGATTTTTTAGGAGTTAATCCAAAAAGGTTAGTAAATGAATGATAAGTATCGCATGCCTATCGCATACCGCATAAGTCTACATCGCAAGAACAAATTAAGATTAAACAATAAGAAAAGGTTAAAGAATGCAAAGTCGGCCTTTGCACGAGGTAAGTGTTTCCGCGTTGCAAGTTAACGAATTCTTTTTGACACGCGAAGAACCTATCCAAAAGTCTACACCTCGAAACCAGTACACATTTACTATGTCGAAGACAAGGAAAAAACCCTCCGATACGTATGCATTGGTCTTTTATGTTATTAGGGTTTTGAAATTCTGAAGTGATACATCTTTCGAACATAAAAATGGCCTCGATTGGTTACCTTGAAAATTACAAATAAATGTATAATCATATAATTCTTCAAAGTATTCGAAACATTTCGACGTTTTATCGGTTCGGAAAGTATTTTACTAAATTCCTGTCTTAAAATATTTTCACGAGACCGGTGAAAAATAGTCCTGAAAAATCGATACGTCTGGACATCCAATAGGTAAATCGAATCGTAAAAAGTATACTTATTATATGATAATTTATCTAATAAAAAGACGAAAATTAATGAATGTTTCTCTAAAAAACGCTGATTTGTTTACTCATGAAACCGGGCTATACGCAAGAATAAATATACACGAGGTGTTCAGAAGTTCACAATATATAAAGTAGAGCGATATTGTTTTGCTGTATTGTTGTAGGTATCAAACAATGAAAATTCTCCATAAACACGCATGACTGTGATTTGAAGTGAGGTGAAGATGTGAGGTTTGAAGATATGTATTTTCTTGAAAAAATATTAAATTGATTAGATTTGATTCAGGAAACAATCCTCACTTATACTTTTCCCTGAGTGTTTCATATCTTAATCCTCTGAATTTTCCGCTTATTCAGAAGTAAGTTCGATCCCACCCTCTCTTAAGAGACACGCTGCGAGGTCATTACTCTGTCCGTGATTTATTAAGATCCGTGTCATGTGGAAATGAAGCTTCCGGAAGCTGATCGTTAATTTCGAAATACGTTTGCATTTACCGCTGGATCGTAAGGAAAGGCATTGGCATATGGAATTTTCCCCGCTTATAAAATATTCATACTAAGAATGGGGTATCCCAAATACATATTCTGAATTCTGTTGCGAAGCTGTGAGCGGGAGATCATGCGAGACTAATGGGGGCGGATTAGGGCGAGGGAAACTGGCGGTGGGCGTGAAAATTGGGGAAGCCATAATTTGCACTTGAGAGCAATATCGGTGCTTTTTCATCAGCGCAAACCCAGGAAAATATTTTATATGGTACGCATATGAACGGTGGCGAAGGTTGGAGATATCAGGAGATGCCTTATAGCAGGGGCCCCTGAAATTTTTAAGTGAGAATATTTGACATCAGGTTGAGAACTTCAATGCTCCTATTTGGTTATTATATACTATGCTTCTTGAATTCGAATTTTTAATTTTCTTGCGAGTTAAAATCACTTTGCTTATTCCTTTTTTAGAATGATTTGGATTGCATTACTCCTTTGCATTCATTATTCCATTCATATCCAGAAGTTCTCGCTGATGGCTGTAACTATAAGTTGAGTAACAAACTCCAAACACCATCAATTTTTTAAATTTTTTTTGTTTTGATGTTATTTGTAGTTTTTGACTCAAATTATTATTCCATTGATTCATTCAATTATTTCCATTCATTTATTTGGCCCGCATTCCAAAAAGTATAGGGGACTGAAGAAGGAAAAAAAGAAAGATTGTCCAACAAAAGGTCCCCAGAAGGTTTGAACCAGGTTCATCATCCTTCTCGAAGTTTGGTAAATAAGTTTCGATCACGGAAACTATTATGTTATAGTGTACATGGGTGGTCAGAAAAGTTTCCGACATTTCGCCATTTCTCGACATGTTTTCTGAAAATTTTCTGAAGATTTCTGAAAAATCTGGGGTCGGAAACTTTTCAGACCACCCTCGTATTGTATAAAAACGTAACTAGTATCTTTTACGTATGATATACATCGAAAACCTTACACAATCACTCCTCCAGGTAAAAAGAGCCGGTAATGACTGGCTAATGAGTTAAGGTCGATAAAAAAACACGTGACCAGTATGAAAAGAGAGTTCTACATTGGTTTAGACGTAAGGAACAGATGAATGAACACTGGATGACTAAGGTGGTGTATGAGGAAAGTTTGCATGTTCATTAATGTACAAGAAGAGTATGAAGTGAATGATGTATTCACGGATAACAAAGTATGGAGAAGTATAGGAATAAACGAGGCTAACAACGTGGTTATCCCTATAGGAAGTGACATAAGTCAGATGAATGAATATGTATGCATACAAACGTGTCTTATCTACCGTCCTTTGGAATATGGCAGGTATACATGTAACGCCCAACCCACAAAATCCTCATAATCAAAGATATAATAAGGAATATTGAAATAAGTAAACAAGTCACGTACAAAGGTGCATTAATTCCGAATTATAGAACGAATTATGGATAGCTGGTTGAAATTCCACGTGAGGTGTATTATGAGAATAATTTCTTGTATGCGATAATTGTGTGTTAAGATAAAACAGATAGTAAAGGAAGGAATTTATGGCTTAAACACTTTCAAAAACAATCCAGGTCTAATCCGCTCATTAAATTACAATAAGTATACGAGGGCCATTTAAAACTTCCTGGCATCGAGCTTTTCAACGTATGGAATAATTTCAGGCGATAATAAAACCAAGCGATATTGTTGTGAAGCATTGTTGCTTGCATCCAATAATGAAAGTCTTGGCAAATTTATGCGCATTATAGTTAGAGCTCATAAAGTCTTTTGCTAACGACCATGAGCCTATCATGGTAACATTGCGAAACTGTAATTTAGCTTCAGCATTATGTGATATAAATCCGAGTGTTACCTAAACTGATACTATGTTAATAAGAGCGAATGTAAGCCGTCCTATTATATGACAAGTGCAGAAAATCTCGTTTAAAACGTTCCCACTGAAACGCTATCCCTTTCAAAAGCTGTTTTCTCACAGTTTAGGTCACTTTCACGCTAAAAAATTGATAAAAATACAAATTAAGACTTTCTTATACCCGCGTATGAGGCATATTTTCCCCAGATGCACTGCTACCTTATTCTGCCAAGTTTGTCTATGTGGTAAAAGTTGCTTCCTTTAAAAGAGAAAAATTACTAAGTTGAAGAGGCTTTCTTTGTAAGAAATTCAGACCATTCTTATGGCCAGATCAAAAAGTATGACGAGAGAGCAACCAATACTACACAATCATAGTTCACCGACTTTCGAGATATCTATAGCGGTGACAAATAAATACTAAAGAAGATTTATTGTAGTTGATAAGTCCTTGATAAGCGTCTTAACCGGGTTTTACAGAATTTTGCTATAAATTTTTCGTTGAGTTGAGCGTCATTTTAGCTATTATAGTTTTCAGATACATTAGGAGACACTTTCAGATGCAAGTTGGGATTTTGTTCGTATTGTTAGGTTCTTAAACAATGGAACAATACAGACGCATATTTTCAACAAATAGTGCAATAATACAATTTCCTATGTCTATTGCCAGTGGCAAAACACAAAGTGTTTCTTTTATGATAATAGAATCAATTGTTTCAATTTTCTAATAAAGTCTCGAAAACATGCGCAAGACAGAGAAAGATAACGATTACTTTTCGTGCTATATCAACATGTATTTATGTAAGTTCACGTACACATATGTTTCAATAAGCTAGAGGTTGAAAATGTTTTCTCCTGAGAAGCATGAAATGGAAAGGAAAGCCTAGTAGGAGAGTTGGCGTTCCAAGGAGGATGCACTAATGCACCTCGGACCCAAAAGAGCAAGCGAAAAGTGCTTTCCGAAGCGATGCACGTTTCCATTAAAAAGAAACGCTCAACGCATCCCCAATACTTCCTCTCTCTGCTGGACATTTTCCATTCAGTGTGTCCCCTCGTTAAAACTGCACCTCCACATGCTTGTCCTTTTAGCTGTGCTTTCACCATCGCCTTCCCTTACTTTCTCACTCGATTTCGAGGGACTTACAGTTTGACCATCGTCATTTCATTTGATTCGAATCTTGATGAATCGAAATTCAATATATTCACGATTCCACGCAAAGCTTTAGTTGTCACTCTTGTATTATAAAAAAAACTCAATGTATTACCTCCTGGCTATTTCATGGAATATTTTGTTTAATGTTTTTCAGGCATTAACCGGAAATATATTCGTAGTTTGACGAAAGATGTGTGACAATATAAATGTCTAATAAATTCTCTCGAGTAGTTGTGCTAAATTATAAGTAACTGTGTTACTTAAAGGTCAGAAGCGGACTTTAAAGGTAATAATCCTTATCAATTGAATTTTGCAAGGTCCTTTGGCACATAATATGACGAAACGGTAGATGAGTAACTAAAGCATACCATAATAGTCTTAGTTACTCGAGCGTATCTAGGCCTAAATCTAAGATGAATTTCTGAGTTGGATCTCGGCCTATTCACTGAATTATTGAGGGCATGCTTTACACTGTTTGATTAAGCAAACATGCACAAATGGTACTTCATATAAGATTCACCTGTCATGTTTCCTTAAGGTATTAAAATTTCCATAGCGTTATTTCCTACACCTCACAATGGGAAATTCTTTTATCAATCAAAATAATCCATGAAATTGATTTCTTAACCTTCTTATATTCTGAATCTAAATTCTAAAACTGCAAATCATGTTTCTATCGCTACACAAAGAAAGGCATGAATCACTACTTTTTAGTACGCTTAAATTTTGAATTTGAGATATTTTTGTAATTTCGTGATCAAAAAGCACTTTGCTAAACCTTAAAATATTACAACACAGCAAACAGTCATGTGACAAAAAATACAACGCTCTACATCTATTAAAAAAAAGGGAGAAACAGAAAAGGATTCAATTAACAGTTAATTAAGGAAGAAAAGAATTGAAACTGTTAAGTTAAATTCCCTTAATTTCCAATTAACTTACTTCTTCTCCCTTTTTCCTTAATTAACTGTTACTGTGAACCCTTGTTTATTTTTTCTTTTTCCCGTGTTTTTTCTGTATATTTCGAGCGTTTTATTTTGTAAATACCTGATGAGGTAACTATGCTTTGAAACAGTAGCCTTTTTCCTGTAATATTTATGGTATAAGGGCTTGTCAATCATGGAAATTTTTGAGATTAAATATTACCGAAAGGTTAGCCCTAAACTTGTATCGTCGGAGATATATTCTTAATTTCCTGTATTCTAATCCAACAATCATTTAGAGGTGAGGCCCTAGACAGTCGCCTTATTCCTCTTTCCATGAATCCGCCTCTGGTAAAGCTCGTGAATTTATGCAGACTACTGAATGTGGAGCTATATGTACAAATCCATATAAAACTATTGTAATAACAGATGGGTATTTGAGGATATTTTATGCTTCCGGGTTAATATCTGTGTTGATAATTACAATTACCTGAACTTTACAAATATTTACTAGTTTTATGAGGTTATTATCAATATATTACAAAAGATTTTCACTTTATTTTACGCCGAATATTTCTACGTTTGTGATATTGTTGCCTATTCCGTTATATCTAGCAACATTTTCCTTTCTCTCGCGGTTTTTCTGATTTAGAGACATCTTGTATTCTGTCTAGCACGTTTTATTACATAGAGTTTCTTTTAAGTATTTATAACATAGCGTATTCGACAAATAAAAGCCAAAATAGCTTTAAGTAGTTACAAAAATTTGTATTTGAACGATACGTTCGTATTTATATATTTATTCATGAAATATCGGAACTGATATTCTGTTTTTTATTGGTGAACTTATGCAGTTATACTTTTTACCTACTTTTTAGCGCCTTTTCGGGATACATCTAGAAACAGTTTCAAAGTATAAATGTTACGAAATATAAATGGCTTCTTTAGTTACACTCTACTGATTAAGACTGTAAATGGACTAAAGATGTTACAAGGTTACAACTGTTACAAAAGTTTTTCTAGGTTTTTTAAAAGCACCACTGGTGTCATCTAGATCACCATTGGAAGTAAAAATCAAAAAAGCTGATGTGGAAACTACGCAACTGTGTTTTAAATTTATTTTCATATATTCCCACACAATTAATGATTGCTACGATTACTTGTAATTTTCGGCGGTGCACTGATATTCGTGGAACTATCTTCTAAGCTCAGCGTTTTGTAACGCATGCAATGATGTGTATTAAAGATCAATGGCCTCATAACTTCGAATCAATACTATTCCAGCTAGAACCATTTCAATAACCATCTCCTCTCGCCACATTCATCACTTGATTGTAAAAAGGTCTTAGTAAATGGAATATGTGTCATATCCACGACCTTTGATCTATCTCTTGAGTCGCCACTGCAGCTGGAGTCCAGCTTCACAGAGATTGATTAGAGAGACGTGAATTATGGGGTGCAAAGATTTTCCAAAAGGGTTACGGAAGATCACTTGGCTAGAAGGGTAACACGGGTCATGAAGTATATAGAACTATTTATCTAGAGCTAAGTGACAGAAAAATTTTCATAAAAGTAAAAGCAAACACGAAAACAACAATCGGTGTATGCAGGGGTTTTATTTCAATCTATATGCCTGCTGTATATTGTTTAGTATTATTAAAGAAACATTAATGTTTTGACACTATAACTATTCCCTGATTTTTCACACTGTATGTAATCCACCCTAGAGAGGATCAATAAGTAAATAATTAATCAATCAATAATATCTATAGGATGCCGGATAGCCAAATGGATAGCGCGTTTGCCTTTGCTGGAAGGGGTCCTTAGATCGATTCCTGGTGATTTACCATACGTACGAAATGACCTAAGCTGTCGAAGCCCTGTTAACAATACTCCTACTACTTCTTATCTTCCTTAGAAAGGTTAACTATCCAATGATTTGCTAAAAAATTCATTTTTTATAACTTAAGTTAGGCTTACCATACTTTTTGTTAAACCATGACTATTACAGTATAAGCGCTAGGTCCCAATCCATTTTTCTGTGGTCCCGATTTGACTGGAAAAGCCTGGAAAACCTGGGAAAGAAGAAAATTATAAGTTACAGAGATTCCAAAGATATTATTATAATGTGAATTTTCATGAAGTAGTAGCGCTGAACACACTTAGGTATATTTAAAGCACTTGAAATTAACACTGGGTAAGTTTTAAGGCAACGTTCGGGTTTATCACCTTCAGAAGTTGGTAAGTCTCGGTTTCTTACCTTTAAAATATGGTAACCTTACTTATATTAGTAATTCATAATTTACATTAGTTCATATCTTACATAGAATACACACTATTTTCCTGGTTTATTCCTTACTTCATCTGAACATTCACCACCTCTCTCGAGAGTGTATTCAATTTAAATTTATTGAGCAAGTTTAACGTAAGATTTAATCTCCCATTTCCTAAAGATTTTAATACTCTGTAGTAGAGAAAATTTGTAAAAGCTTGTGATTGATCGTTGCTATTTATAGAAAGCGTACCTTCTTTTGTCGTAACTGTTCAAACTCACGAATGCAACACTTGTCTGTGAAGTCCTACACACTGCACGCATACTGAAGAGGTCGTTTAAACTAGCCCAAAGCGGTGATTTGTGAACTTTATCTTCGCTCCTATTAGAGATTCGCTTGACGACGTCGTATTCCAAGTTCTTTTCGCATATATTTCGGATATAGGTTTCTCATGCCAAATTGCTCGCGAGGCTGGCTATGACACTTCGGCCGACTCAACTGTTCCTAAGTGATTTCCTTACTGGAGGTACAGATAGCAGTAATCTACGACGAAATTCTTGCGAAAGAGTTACATTAGAATTAAAAATAATTTAATAAAAATTGAATATACGTGAATGAATTGTCCAGGGTGGATTTAGGATACCTAGAGTCTCGAGGTGCAAAGTTTTGATAGAGGTCTCCGAGTTATTATTACAAGAAGAATAAAAAACTACCACTTTCTTAGAAAATAAGTAGAAACACATTCCACGTAAGATGAATCTTTAAAGTATGGCAAGAAAGCGCACAATGTCGTATATGGTAGTAAAGATATAATAGATTTCAAGATAATTACCGGAGATTTTATATATTAAATTAATTTTTCATAGACTAATAGACTAAGATTTCACCGAGAAAATGATTGCTTGAACAACGTAAAAAACCACGAATACAGAAAATAGTCCCCAATTTTCGTATATTAATCATAAATGTAGAAATGTTTCGTCTGGTTTGAGCTAAGTTTTCCATCTAAGTTAAAGGCATTTTTAGCAGGAAGCGGGAAACATTCTCGTTCCAATTGTGTGTCATTTATATGTTTTGATGTAGTTTGAAGAGAGAAAAGCACCAGCCAATGTAAATGGAAGTCTAGAAAAAAATATATAAGTATTTCTGATTCGATACGAGCTTCGAGATGATGATTCAGTTCACAATTTTTCTCGAACATAAGCATTGATTCCATTCGACTATGGATTTCGTATATTCGCCCAACTCCAATTAAGACCATGAGTATCTCTTTAAGCAAAATCATCCTCTAAACTGTCTCTAAATATTCTTCGTACAGTATCACGAAAACAGCTCATTCTAAGCGGTCTCAACATCGGAAATATCTCGAATGTGAAACCAGTATTATTTTCCTACCGTTTAAACACCCACCAACCGCTATCGCAGCGAAATCTCTCGCCACCGTCGGAATCTTAAGGAAAGCAAATTGAATTGGGAAATGCGGATTATTTGGCGAAGGAGGAGTCGGCGGAATCCCGCTTTCACCCGCTCATCTGCCAAAATTCGGAGTTGTGCCGGAAAAAAGAGAAAGGCGCATTCTTACTCGGTGAGTTGCATAAGATTCAGGATACCCGTATTGGTCATCGGCAAGAGGTCAGCGGTGTTGTTTAGTTCACTTTTCTACGATTAACTGTCGGGTTAGAACTGCGTTTAATCCCTGCTTTATTAAGTACGATGCATTTTAGAGGACAATTAACATAAAACTGTCTGCTCTTGAAAGTAAAAATCGATGTCATAGTATGTTTGTAAATTAGTTCCACATTTGGAAGATTTATGGCTCCCGGATAGCCTATTAGACGTTACTGGCTTCGATTCCCGGAAGGGACCATGAGGTTAGTTAAGAATCACGAAGAAAGTTGAGAAAATACCTAAATAAATAGAGACTTAACTATCATATTCAAAAAATATTCCAATATCGCGGATTCTATACGCTATACGATTATATTCTACCGATTGTAAACGACATTGTCTAGTCTTTCGCCGTTGTATTCGCAATAGATTTAACTTTATATTCCGAATGAATGAAAAGTGAAAACTCGGTTGGAAAAAAATCGTTCTGCTATCCCCTTCGTAAGCTCAAATCTCCCTTAGCTTACTTCCTTAGGTTCAAAATTGCCTAAACGATAAACATAAATGCGTATTTTAATTTTATGAGAAAAGAAATCTACGAAAATGTTGTGTGACGCAGGTTCGAAATCCTTCAATGAAGGATGATTAAATCACATACCGTAATACCTAAACAAATCCGAAATGGTACGTTTGCGAAAGACGCAATCGGTACAATGCGACCTTAATGCTACTTCGGACAATCCAGCAACAAGGATAAAACAGCTGTGAACATATATGAAGTCATTACTTAATTATTTTAACTAACTAACTAACCATATTAATGGTTTATATTTATATCTACTGTAAAATTTACAGTGATACTTCGTCTAAAACAGAGTCGTTCCGGAGTTATATTTTTTAGCTTTGAGCCTTTGCTAGTCAACACTGAATTTCCCAAATCCTAGAATAAACTCATAAACACTGCCAAAAAGCATTCACACCCATTTATATTCCAACAGAAATACAAAGATCCATTCTTTGTAACCTTCGAAAAATTTTACGCACCCCTATATATGCGAGTATCCACAGAAACATTCAGCTAATGGACGCATCTGCGTCCGTGTCCATATAAACAAACTATTTATTTATTATTTATTTATTGTAAAAACGCTGCAATTTGGTCTTTGGACCAGGTGGCAACGGTGGAGGGGAAGAAAGGAATTACAATGACATGACTGTCTGGCATTCGCCCTTAGGCGGGAGGAAAACTATCTTCATTAGCTGAAGAAATCATCAGCAGAATCACTCGTTAGCAAAGTTATTACGCACTGTATTTATATACTGTTACAGCGAATGTAATTGGGGTACATGTTTGTGATAATAATAATAAAAATTAATAGGAAAGGTAATGACAGTAATGATAATAATGATTCGTTTACTAGATCAACAACTTAGAACTTTAATACATATCTCGAGAAATTAAATGTAAACAAATCGTTCACATAAATATTCAGAAAGCAGTCATTCAAAAGACGGCATCTATAGTGAGATAATTCCTAGGTTCACAGTAAAAGGTATAATAATAATAATAAAACGTCTTTATTCGGGCGAGATTGAGACTTAATAGTCTCTTCTTACATCTAACCCTTGATGGGTATGTGACTTAGTGAGAACGTCACAGGACCGGATTGAAAACTACGCAAAGTGAGAAAAACAAAAATAATAATAATAAACAAATCAAAATCCTGGGTCCAGAAGTATACTAATAAAACGGAGCATTGAGTATTTTTCTGAATATGACAGCTATGCTATTGAAATATGTGTGGCTCTCAGAAGAGCAATAATCTCAGTTTTTGCCTTTTTCCATGAAATACTCATAACTTTACCCCGGACCTCTGACATAAAGGCTTAATTTTCTCTTTAAACCACTATGTTATCAATAATTGTTGATGTTAAGAAATAGGTGGATATCTTGGTGGGTACACCCCTTGCCGCACGTCTTTATGCTGTTTGTATCGTATGGTTGTAGATGAGTCCCCACCCTTTGGTGACGTGCCGAGAATCGTGCGTGTGACGGTCATTGGCCGCTCTTTTTCCCGCACATTATGCGTCTCTTTTTTCGGCGCAACTTTTCGGATATTTTTAACCCAAACGACCTAAATTCGGGTTACTGACTGATGGAGGAAGCCGCTTTATTTTGAAATCCAGCCGTACGAAGGAGATTTTTCTTAGTTGGAGCTTATCATCTAGAGAAAAAATCGATACATATCGATTCCGTGGAATTATGGAATTCGGAAGACATCTCTTATCTAAATATTTACCAAATTCCCTCCGTTGCCCGGGTTATCGGGTAACTTATCTCTTGTGTAGAATTCTGCACCGACGCTAACATATAAACTTATATAAATCAAAGCCTAAACATTTGATTAAGTCATACGTTTCAAAATATAGGCCATACATCGACGCAATATAATTTTTGTAATGAGAGTATTTAATGAGTGAAGCTTGATGGTGGTCTTCTAATGTTTTGAGATGGAAAAGTCTAACCCTAAATTCACCAGTTCAAAAGTGGGTTGGATCCTCAAGCCCTCAACTACCAGTTACTAATTACTTCGTGGAGGGAATGAGGCTTACTAGGCAATATGAGGAGTTAGGTAGCTTACCCTCGCATTCTTCGCTTGACCCAAAATATCATACGAAAAATAAGCGAGTAAGTAAGGGCAGCTAAAAATGTATCCATGAAAAACACGGAGTTCAACAGACGACACGGATGAAAATAATTGTTAAGTATCACTCATACCTCAGTAGTTTTCACGCAAACGTAACCAAGAAGGAAACTGTAGCAAAACTAATTGAAAGATCGATTCTCCGTCTTGTACTAAAAGAAAATGAAGTAATAATTTTAAAAGGCTGCGATTTCATTTCGCACAGAGAGGCTTCCACCGGGAATCGAACCCTGGAGCTCCTTCACTTCAGCTTATCGCGTTGCCCACTTGGCTTATCGGAAGCCCCAAAAACACATAAATGATATACAGTTCATCAAAGTATGACGGCGGGAACCTATATTGGAAAGATAATGAATGCACTCTCTCGATTTTTTTATAAAAATAAATTAGGTCTCTTTGAAGCAATTGATGTAACATAACTGTCTGTTCTGTTTGTGTTTAGATTTCATGTTTCTAGATTTAAGCTTACTATAGATAATAATTGTGAATAAATTTTGTATATTTACTTAGAATACTTGTTAAGGTTGGAGGGAAGAAAGGCCATACTGGTCAGATTCCCACAAAAGGGTCAAATAATAATATAATCCCAAGTTTGCTCGAAATTTTTATAAAGATTCGGTAGAAATAATGATGAACTATGGTCCAAAACGGTCTGAAATCATATTTAAGCGAGAAAAGGTTACTCATCTACAGTCGTTAACTCTTCACTTTTCTACTTAATCTTATGATAGCAAAAGAAAATTAAACATGAACTAGAATCAACAATAGTCGTCAAGACAACAAAGTGAGCGTAACCAAACCAGCCAACTGAATCCAAGCAGCTTCTTGGCTGATAATTTTATAGACAGGATGATTACGAAGAGTAAATTCCTTTTCTTACGGTTAATTCACCACCGTTGAAACATTTTCAGTATCTCCTAGCTAGAAACAATTAAAATTAAGGTTCTAAACACAAGCAATGGTGAGAGGAAGAGATATCTACCGAAGATCAATTCACGATGGACTAGTAGGGCACCACCGCCCTAGAAGTACCATTTATTTTTAAACAGATCCGCTTCGTTTTCTCCGCGTGTGACTTCATAAGTGTTACCGAATGTTAGACAGGTGCCAGGTCTCCCATTCCGAATGGGCGTGTCGTATCTGCTGCTGGCTAGATACACCTGAAGCAGCGATGGGAATCGAACCCCAGTGCTTTCGAGTAGTAAGCGAGGGGCGCAAAGGCGTGTTAAGGTTAACCGTGTTAGCGCAATACGCGTGAATCGGTTGTCCCGTTTCAATGAGATGGAATTATGTATCGGTAAATAGCGCGTTTACAGTTTCCCTTCTCATTCACGACTTGAAAATTTCTCTTGTAACGAATCTTAGATGATGTATATTCCGTGACAATGTAAAAAAATTGGCTAAGAACTCCTTGGCCGAAAGTAAAGATAATTGAGTTGGTCTAAGATCTCCAAATAATATAGTTGACGAGTTCGTGCACAGTTAGGTCCATTGTCTTAGAAACTGAATTATCAGATATTCGCCTTGCTCACGAAACTTGTTTAGCATCACTCATACTTCAGTTGTTTTAATGTAATCGTAAACAAGAAGGAAACAGCAACCAAACTAATTGAAAAATCTATTCTGCTCTGTCTTTTACTAAAAATAATGAAGTACTAGTGTTTTTTAAAGTTCTTCTACGGCTGAGGTAATTACGCAGAGGCTCCCACCGAGAATCGAACCAAGGATCTCTCTCACTACAGTTGAACCTCGTATAATATTCTTCTGAATTCTATTTTCGTGAAAGCCACACTTGCAGAATGAAAGCAAAATCAATTTCAATCTCTAAACCTGCCCTTTCAATTAATATCAGTCCAATATGATAGAAAATTTATATATCTCGTACGTATTATATTTCGAATTAAAATCGAATTTGAAATGACAACCTTAAATATTATATACAATGCACGCGTCACTCAGTAGATTACAAAACGACATATTTATATGTTAAAAACGTTTAAAATATTTTTAAGTTAAATACTTGAAAGAGAATAAAGTTAAGGAAAAATGAGTTTTTTTCAACATGCCGTTTTTCCGTTGAAATAAATTTATCTACTTTTCGCATCTATTTCAAGCAACAAGGATCGATCCCCGGTCCCCTTTCATGCGGCACCTCAAACAGCTATCTGTGTACTGTGAATATCTGTGTACTGGGAAACCTCACAAAATTTGAAAAAGACTTTTCACACAACTGGAATGTCTGTTGTCTCACGCACCCTCTGTTGAAAGAATTGCAGGGATTTCTCTATGGACTAATAGACGAGGGTTAGGGACCTAGAAAGAGTTCAGACCAATAGTACGCCATTAGCTTTCGATGAAATTAAACTATCGCACTATAAAATATCAGTTGCTGTGTTCTTAATTAAAAATTTTAAAGATTTTTGCATGGTTATGAATGGTTAGGAATTAGATCCATTACGTGATTAAGTTAAGTTAACTTCCATGTTCTTAATGTAGTTGAAATTAGGATGCAAGGGATAAGATTAGGAGGAAAGCTAAAGATATTAAATGATACAGAGGGCAGGATATGTCTTCAAAAAATAAAGGAAGAATGGGTAACATGGGAATTTTAGGGAACAAGGAGCTAAGGTAGATAGAATACTTATGATATTGTTGGTAATTTTCTGAGAAGCAAATTTATGTTTTACAAGTCGATAGATGACTTCAGAAAAGCAGCTAAAATATCGCTAGATTTCATTTATATAGTAGAAAAAACGATAAAAGGTAGATAAAAATAATGTGAATCAAATTGACTCTTGCTAATATATTAACTGCTCCGGTATTAAAATCAATAAGATATAAATTTTAAGACACTTAAAATGCGTAATGCGATTCGGATTTTGGTACATTCGTCCTTATTTATTACATTATGAACGACAAATTTCGGGTTAATTCCGGTTTCGCTCCGTCAGGGCACGTAGAACCAGTTCTAGCCAATTATTTTTGTTCCAAGCACAAGATACCATAATCCATCTTAAAGTTTTATATCATGGACAATTTGATTTAAAATTATATTCAATAAAATTTTATAACAAATCTCATGATATTAAAGAACTAACGTGTGAAGTAAATTATCAAAATAATATGAATAATTGTTGGTTTCAAGTCACTTATACAAATGATTAGTGAATGCAGCTAATATTACGCATGACTAGATTGGGAACTGAAAATCGTAAAATAATAAGTAAAATTTTCCTATTTTGGTTCTCAGTATTATATTTATTTATATTTATTTGTTGAATTAGTTTCAGCTTAAGTTCCCTTTCGGGAAAATGGTATTCCCGGGGAGGTTCCAGACCGATACCCGGAATATAAAGAAAATTTGTAATTAATTTGTTGACCCTTGTACCCGGATTGAAACTTATAATTTGATTGACAACTGTATTGATCCCTTAATTACTAACTGTATGATTTAGTCTTCCTCTTTTAAATTGCTTCCAAAAGAGAGAGATTTGAACATCATCCTCTCTATTTCAGGATCTTACATGAGCGGCCCAATAATGGGTCCGGAGGAGCGGGAGTCGAACGAGGGTCCAAGGCCTAGGAGGCTGGCAGCAGGCGTCATGGAGCCAGAGATCTCGGATCCTCCTGAGGGAGGCTGGGGATGGATGGTTGCCATTGGGATGGCTGTGATGTTTGTAAGTCAATTTCAAGCATTTTCTCCTAGTTTCAATCAAGGATAATTGGAACATTTTATCAAGAAACTGAATCTGTATGAATGAATCATAGAGAAAGACAGACGCAGTCCCAAATTGAATTTCCATAGTGTACTAATACTAATAGTGTACAATTTTATAGGTTTAACTTTAAATATCATCAATTGCAATGAGAAATGCGTTAAAAAAAGACATTTCGAATGAAAATTGAGGGTCTGATCTAATCCCACTTTCGCCATATGTACTAGTTAATACGGTAAATTATTTTCGTGTATCACCCAATATCTTTTCCTTATAATAGATCTTACGATAGTTTAATACTTACACCCAATATTTCAATACTTCTGTTGAAATTAAAAAAATAAACCATAATATTTCTGTTAAGAATGGATTTCGATTCTATATCGATAATCGTTTAGTTTATAATACAAAATATACATTCTCATGCAGAAGCGTTGTTGCTTTGAGACAGCTACTTTCATTGTTGAATTGACATTACTGATACCAGATATCTTATTTATTGTTGAACTGACCTTTTACGAATTAAATACCATTTCTTCCGTCAGTTAGCAGCTCTGCCTTCGATCATTATTCACTTTATTAACAGTTAACGCTATCAAGCAGATGTCGTTAATAGATATTTTTCGCTTCTAACTCATCAAGTTGTAAATAACCTAACCCTAGATTAATTGCGACAATCATTAGCCCTTAATTAAGTTATCAATGCCTGCGACAACTATCTAAATACCACATATTTATCTCGATTTCAATTCTCTCTTCAATTCAAAAGGATTACTTCATTTTTAAATTTGTATATTGATACGTACAGCTTACAGAATCTTCATTCATTAATCGGAAAACCTAGAAAGAAAGGAGAGAAGATCACGGATTGCCTGAGAATCAAAGAGAGTACGTTGTTGAAGACTTAATATTCAAACTCCCTGTAGCTTCAAACCACACGAGAACGACTTCAGAAAAGAGAGACGGACGTAAAGAATGATCTTTTTCAAACTGATATTCACAAGAGATTTATCTATTCATTATTAAGGTTATTATTATTTATTTATTAAGGTTTAAGACCTTTTATATCAATCTGAAAGGTAAACAATATTTATCTAATTCCCTCCAAAGAATTATTATACAGCCACATTTTCATAAAGAATCCTAATATGCGTAGAAACACCTCTTTACTAATTTTTACAACATAGCTCCTGTTCATACAACAAGCAAAAGGTATTTTACACTGTCACCATAGGGGCAATACTTTAATTTCCAGATCCACCACTGCCGTTATATTGGTTTCTGAGTATAGATGTGGATGTAAAACACTGCGCAGAGTAACTCTTTCAAAAGAATCTCCTTCAATATCTTCCGAGGGTATTTCAGGCGAATATTTTAGCGGAATTCTATCGGAATTTACGTACAGTCATAAATTGAGAGCCCAAACAGAGACTAATGAAATCGGGGACTGAAACACTTGAAGCACTGACTGATGAACTTATGGCAATGCCAAATAGTTCTATGAGTGTTTAACAGCCGTAGCTGCCTTCCAAGATAACGGGAAATCGGGCATTGGAAAGGCAAACAAGGAAGAAAACGTTTTCTTTGGCTTATTTCTCAGAGCTGCGAAAGATAAGTTAGCCTCCTCTGAAAAATTTTGGTCAAGGAGAAGTATGACAAGCTTTGTGTCAAAGTAGCATAAAGAGTTTGATACATAACTATTTAATGAATAAGAATCGACTTCTGAGATAAAAACAAGGAAGCATCTTTAATTAAATCTGATGGTAATGTGTATGCATTGAAATTTGAATTGAAATTATGTATTAAACCATACATTACTCAAGGAAAAGGATTCCGATAAGCAATAAAAGAACGATTTTTATGCCGTTTTTGATGGTTTCACTGCAACGACTTTTTCAGGAATTAATATATTACCTGTAGAATATTTAAGAGTTTTTATTTTAGTTCAGTAAAAGGTTACTAATTGACGATACCGGAATCGGAGTTTTTTCTCAATTGGTGGAACTATTCTTTCAGGGTCGGTAATAAAGTCACAGGAAATAGTGTCACAATCTATCTTCGAGGTCCAGTAATAGTCACAGGAACATGTTCACAGAAAAAGTCACAATTTCGGCCTAGTAAAGGTCAGCAATGGGTTTAAGTGAGCATACGACGTCATCACAATAACTCACACCAAAATTAACTGCTATTGTTATTGCTGTATTGAATGCAGTAAATTTCGACAGCTAGACCTTTCTACGAGCTCGTAATTAGCTGCGTTGGGTTGGGTGATCGGTTGGGGGCAGGGATTTCCTTCAACTAAAGGGAAACCTTGTATAATAAATTGATAAATCTGTTCCACTTTAATATAAATTATATATCTGTTCCACTTTAATATAAATATAATATACGATAATGCTCGCAGCGAAACGGTTGTGGCGAACTTTCCTAGACTTGCCTTTATCCTGTTTATTCTTTAGAATAGTGTCTGCCGAAGTATTTTATCTGGGTGTTGGGAATTTTCGCAGCAAACCAATTTAATTTAATTTAATTTTTCCTATTAAATGTTAAACCATCGTTCCGTCGAATGTAATTTCTTGCAATCATAACGTTAGAAAAATATTTTTTTAATTTCGACGCTCGAGAAGTTATTGGAAACATGTTCCTTGCAAAGGTTAAGGTGTTAATATATTTGCTCAAAAATTCAAGTTTTCTACTTAACATGCTAATAACTATTTATTCTAAAAAATTATTAGTACCTATCAACGACTATATAATCAATAATTATACAAACGGAATTAACATAATAACGGAATTAAATTAACATTAGCAACCATTAATAGTTCTTTGGTCAACCTTTTCACGTTTAAGCAAACTTTTGTACACTAAAAGATTCCAATCGACTCTAAAATTCAAAACTCAAAAGTCTAATTTTTCGCTCTACGCTCTTTCGCGGCACTGAGTTTGTAATTAACTACTTTAGAATTTAAAATTACCTTACAGTCTTCTAAAAGTAGAGATTTCTAGCTAGTGAAATCAGAAACAATCGAAAAAATTCCATCAGTAGATATTTGTAATAGTAAGGCACAATAATATCGCTAGAGAAAGATAGTAAAATGTTTCATATAATCAGTGAACATATGAAGAATTTAAAGCATTAAGAGGATCTCAAAAGAGGAACAGAAGACAAAAAACGACGAAGACCCTGGTTACATAACCAAGACCCCGTCGAAAAAATATCATCGATGATTCTATATTTCCGTGATTCTGTATATGATGATTGACGAGAGAGTCACAAAACCCTGAAAGTATGAGATAAGCATCTATAGTATTCGTTGTATTTTTCTATTAATGAGTTTGCATTTATAAAGATCCTCTCTTATGATACTGTCTTCTTAAGAAAGGCTTATAGCAGGGGACAGCACTCTTCGTTGGGGAATACACGGAAGATGAAGAGTTCACTTTTGAAATATCTAAAACAATATAGCAGTAATATTTTTATATTTATGCGCATAGCCTTTACTTTATTTATGTTCTAATATTATTAGTCCCATCATTGTTTTGTCATTTTTTCACATTCTAATATAATACCAACATCTTTAACGCCTATCAGTAGTTTAGACTTAAAAAATATTCACTCCAATTTCCCTAAAATGGTACACAGTTATTATGAAAAAAGCAGAGTAAAACTGATATTCAGTCCTATGCAGTCCACTAAAATATGCAATGTATTGTTGAAAAACAAAATTTCAACTCTATACTTTTCGTTGACGCAAAATTTTAAAACATTCGTTATAACCAAATAAAAAAATTGTAAATGATGAAAAAAATAAAAATGTTCATAGTCTCAACAATGATCCAGTCGATTCTCCGATTCGAATAACCTCGTCAAAATTATATCTAAAAATCAACATATACAGGTCCAATCGAATTCTTCTTAGCTCTAACAAAAAACGCAACAATTGAGAAGTATATCTACTGAAATTTCAACCATACAACCACGTATACCGTAACAATCTGTATAGGGAGGGTCAATTGTATTTTTGTTGGTTTCTCTAAGCAATAGAAGAGTATAGACATTCATATATAAATAGAGCAACAATAGAATTAAGTATCTATAATAATGTGATAATAATTCTGCTCAAGAATGAGACTACAAACCACGTGAATACCAATAATATAAAAATAAGAAAATGATTTTCGGCATTTCCCCTAATGAAAAACCCTTGTCAACTTTTTCGGTGAAAGCAAAAGAGATCAATGAAATGGAAATTAAGGCAGCAGATGAAATTTTTCCTCAGAAAGTGCAATGTAATCTGGTTTCCCTCGTCCGTAGTAAATTCCCTGCAGTGTTGCCACTTTTAAGGTATCGTCTGTTACTACAACTTCCGACCGAAATCCAATTCAATGGAATGCTCTCCATTGATTCATATCCACTTAGATTCCGTCTAGTCCCTTCTCCGACGCCCTTATCTAATTATCTTCAATATTTAAGAAGGTAACACGGTTATTCCCATTTAGTAAGAGAAAGGGTCGGATGAGGAAGGGAAGAATCCTCAAAATACTATGGAACTGCAAGTTGAAGTATGGCCCGACTCTTGAAGAAACCATTCCTTCAAAATATTTTGAGAATCGTAGTTCTCGCCTACGAATACCACCTCTAAGGCTATTGTATATTAGTATTTACGTAGCTTCGTTAAGTTTTGTATCGTAAATATGCTCTTATAATATGTCTGGTAGATATATTATTATAATTATACATATGGCTTCATAACAATGTACACATAATCATTTCTCTTCTATTTAAGGATTTGTTGTAGCAACCAAAATATTATTGATAGCAACGTAAATATTTACGAATGAATTTTATAGGAAATAATATGGATAATAATAATCACAATAATAATAGAACGAATTTTATGACAGCGAGATTGAGATTAATATCTGTCTTCTTATACCTAACCATTCGTCATATGAAATTTTTTAAAAAGTCTTGTGAAATTTAAAAGAAAGAGCTTGAAAAAGTACAAAGAAGAAAACTATCTTGAGGTTTTTAAAACTTACGCTTTCATTTGGGAAACAAAAGACCATAGCAGGAAAACACTCACAAGAATTTGTAAGAAATCTGCGAATCCTACTGATAGTTAACTAATTTTTGAAGGGAAGGCGGGTTAAGATACACTATATAAGGGAATTTAGGGATATACGACTGACATTTTTTATGCTTGTTTATATTATGAATTTTCTTTATATTAGCTATTCTTAGAGCTCAATTTCTTTTTCTTCGTTTTTACTTTAATCTTAACTTAGTGCTATAACTTTAACATAACCTGGTACCTCCTGATGAGCCACAAACTGACTCAGGATGACCAAAATCGTCTTCATACGAATTCTCAATTAAAAAATTAATCTTAGAGGGCAAGCAGGTTAAGTTATAGTTAAAAAGGAATACCACCAAGAAAACTCGAGCAAACACCTCGCAGGGATCAGCAAGGAATACAATCTTCCACGCACTGCAAAACCTCACTTATCTTATAGAACCTACATCCTTTCGAAATAATCACCTTATCTGTGGGAGTTTACACGCATTTAATAGCCATGGAGACCAAGTTCATTTTTTTTATTAATTCCGGGGGGATACTGGGAATGGAGACGGTGCTAACGAAGTATCGCCACCGTGGAAACAAAAAGGGGGCATACATAGCAACGGGTCGATTCCATTAATAGGGACGAGAATAAAACAAGTGGAAAGAAACGTACGCTGTGGCATTAATTAAAAAATCCTTCCCTCACCGTCTGCGATGCTCTAAACAACGTCTTCCATTCTTCGGAAAGTCACTCGCTTGAGGCCCCATATTGCCACCTGCTACAGGTTAACTGTCCATGGCAACGGGCTCGTAATGTTGTACAGCATGACGTGTTTGACTTATTCGTAGATCAGTGGAGAGGATGAAGATCCAACGATTCGTATTATATATTTAAGTCGTGTGATATATTAATCAATATTAATGGCACTCAATGACACTGGGGTGTAATGGACAAGATTAAACGCAATAACGAAGATTTCTTATGTATTTTTTCAACTTATGAGTGTACTTATTTAACGAATGCCCCTGGCTGATATTGTGATCGCTTACTATCAGTTTGTTATAAATTTTCATTGCTATAATTATATTAGGATTAGTAATTATATTCAGATTCTAGTTTACCTAACTTTTAAACTTAACTTTATCTGTGCTTTACATCTCTGTATTTGAATTTTCTTTCTTTATTTATTTCCCTACTACATCGCTTCATTATTTTTACTATATTTTTGCGGGTTTTTTCCCCACCCCTTCTCTGGGGGAGGGTGTTCTCTCGCAACGTGAGTTTTTTTTCTTTGTCAACCTTCAAGTGCAAAGATTTTCCCACACCGTACTATTTCTTTTTGCTTTCATTTAAATTTGTATATCTCAATAATAATGTACGAAGTTAGATGTTAGGGAGTCCCATGTAGGCCTAACCTCTCCAATTAAGGAACGAGTTATCTTATATTTATAAAAGGGAAACTGGGCAATTATAAAACCAACTAAAACTTCCTGTTTCCCTTGATAATTATTTAGACCGGTTTCGATCTTTAAAAAAGTTTTTAATGTGCCTGATGAAGATCCTTAAAATCGAAACCGATGGTCAAAATCGTGGCAAATACCAAGTATTTCCTTAGTTGAATCTAGGTGACGTCTCACTAAGTTCGGCCAGAACATCTGAAGTTTATGAGCGATTATATTTTAACTACTTTACAGCGATTTTGGAGATCTTTAACGATAATTTTTTGAGTTTGTCCCTTCTGAAAATTGGAACCAGAGAGGGCATACTTCGCGACATTAAAGAATTAATTAAATCTCTTTTTGCAATCTTTCGTAATTATTTTATCCTACTACCAGTGTTTTTTCATCAGTTCCATGGCTTCTTTACATTTACTTGTCATCAACTTATTACTTGAAGATAAAAATTATTGTTTAATACGCTGATCATGTGAATAATTAGAAGAAATACCTGACGATGTTCCAAAGTGAAATATATACCAAAATATGTTATTTCATAGCAAATTTTTTCTCTGGTGTCCAAGCAAAAAAGTTAAGTTTATCACAATTGAGTGTAGTATTTCAATTTAAGAGATTTAATGGATATTCTTGCGAAAGTTTAAAGACCAAAATGGTACCCTGAATGAAAAGCGCTGTGCTCTGCAAATTAATTTATCTTTTAAGGGCATCTAAATTTTCCTGAGACCATGAAATAGTTATGGACACCACTGATTTATTTCTAGTAATTATAGCGCGATTTGCACCCAAAAACGAAATTAAATGCAAGAAATACATAAAATTTCACTTATATTTATTCAAATATGGAATTGCTTAGCGTACAGTAACATGAGAATATTTTATAATACATGGAACGAAGATGAACTTCGTAACCGCGTGACTTTGAACCATGATCCTCATTGCGAAATGTCTTTCCAATTTCATCTCCCAAATTTTATTTCTCAAATCCTACATTTCATTACACGCGATTTCGCATTCTAAACATCTCAACGCTCAATATTTCTTTTCCCCTTTCGATAACAATGAATCTATGTTTGACGTAGTATTAGATGGATCTCGCAGCCGTTCGTCGTTTGTCTTTCAACGTGAGACGCAGTTTCCTAGACGACGTGTTTTCATCCCATCGCCGTGAGACCGAATATTTATGACCTTCGCTGCAATAAAACATTGGAACTAGAGAGGAAGTCCAAGGAATGGTTTTAGAGACACGCTTTCCAATTCAAATCCAAGCGGACGACCGTTGATTCGGATACGACGGCATAGAAACACCTTCGATGGGACACCCTTATGGACAGTTTCCTTTCTTACATACGTCTTCATCTACCAACACTCTTCACCGGTGTCTCACAGTTGTTAGGAACTAGATACTAGTGTTTATTAGAAAGTAATGTGGGCATTTCCTGTTGTGGGTCTTTTCCCCCAAAGATATCACCTTGGGTTTCTCCTTTACATCGGCAACTTCTAAAATTTCCTCTCTCTTTCTGCTTACGTATAAGTTATTTATATTTTATGGTATTATAAATATCATCGACGACAGGTGAGATAGAAAAAGACTATTTTCAGTCTCAGTACCTCAACGTAAAACCACATGAGGAACCAGGTAATGATTATGGATTCATAAAGTCATTATCAAAACAAATTATGAGTGTGAACAGAATGAGAAATAAATTATCGGCAGATTTCTAAACATTTCTAAGAGTTAACCTAATATGGACGAATTTTAGATTAAAAAGTTCAACCCTACATGTAACCCATCTTCAGATCGGAATATAGTATATTATAGCGAAAAATTAAACAGATGTATATACTGGACATGATATTTATTTCCTTTATTTTTCTCGCAGTATTTGGTCTATTTAGCAGGAGGATAACCAATATCAATAAATATA
The DNA here is from genome assembly GCA_036926295.1 of Pachydiplax longipennis. NCBI lineage: Eukaryota > Metazoa > Arthropoda > Insecta > Odonata > Libellulidae > Pachydiplax > Pachydiplax longipennis. The sequence goes on from JAVFKF010000019.1 coordinate 28,442,607, forward strand.
TCCAGGTATACATACTAGATGTCACACGCCGACTTTCACTTCACCAAGTCAATTTGCACGATTTTGATAAAAATTATTAGAAAAATAAGAGAATAATTAGCCCCTCCTTACTGAATTTCCAAAGTTTTCTAGATATAACATCTATTATAAATAAATCATAGATATATTTTAGTAATAATTTTCTGAGCCTTATTCCCATCATTTATGAGGTAGGCTGGTGAATGATGGTTGGGTGATGATTTAAATCTCCAACCCTGAACTGGAAAATTGGACAAACACACACAACCATTCCCTGATCCGAAAATCCTGATCATCTGGGATTCGAACTCTGGGCTTTGGGGCAGGAAAGATAGCTCTTAGCACGCTAACCACTCGGCCATCATGGCCGGTAAGGACTTACTTCAGTATTATCTTGAAAATAAATTGGAATTGATAAGCTGGAGTGTCGGGGAAGTGAGGCTGTCGGTCAGACTAAATGTCGACAAACGAGATGTCGTTCAAACGTCGACAGAACGAGAGAATCCCGCCCGAGACATGTAGGAAGCCGCGGCTATCAGTGGGGGGTCGATGATTGAATTTCAATTAAAGGAGTGTCTATCAATCGAGGTAGACCAGTCTCCAATTCCAATCATTTCAACTTTTATTTAGGTGAGACCAGGACCGGACTATATCCTAAACGATCATCTCTTTGGGCCGCCAACTTTAGTGAAGTAAAGATCGAAACTTAAAAAAAAAATATTTTTCCTCTGATGGATTAGCAACAGATGTGAATCACGGTTAACGCAAGATTAAGCTGGTAACGTACCGAAGATTTTGGAATGTATCTATTGAAGATAATGGTCAAATGAAAGAGATAAAAGAGAAATTGGGAATCTAAATTACTGAATCATACTGGAAATTGCGTCGTTTTAGCATTCTCCAAGGTATTTCGCGAAGGTCGATTTTGGAGACACAACTGCTCATCAAGGTTGCGATTTTCCTTTTCTTTAATTCTTTTCCTTCATTATAAATCTCAGTAAATATTCCTATTGCATTATAACAAACAAAAAAATTTTCACAACAAAGGCATAAAGCCACATTGTTTAACTAACATTTCCAATACTAGAAAATGTCTTTCTAGACCCAAGATAACCAGTCTCAAAAAAATTTTGCGTCTCTCTGAAAATTATATGTAGAATCTACACTGTAGATACGCTAATGATTTTTGGCACCTACTACTATGTTAGTGATTACGGGTGATTCGACAAGCTACTCAAATTTTCAATCCTTCGGGAATTAGGAACGGGAAATCATGTTTCCCGAGATTTTTTCCCCTTAGAAGTATGGCTAGCGAAGTTCGTAACCCGATACAGTAATTCCTATGGGTTAATCGTTTCCGCAAAATGTAAGAAAATGACACTTGCTTATTTCGAGCTCGAACTCTCTCATTATGTGTTTGCTAATGTAAAAGAATCCGAATGGTAGTATCTATTAGTTATTTTCCAAATAATAAACGTAAGGCACTAGTGTCCTAATCACTCAATCGATATTTTTGTATAGAAGCAAATATACTCGATCTATATAAACTTCTTTAATTTTCCATTAGCGGTTTTTCTAGTGCATAGCGTACGCCAAAAACAATATAGAAGTATATGTATTCAAATTGGGAGAGAGAATTTGTTATTTCATAAGCCACTTTCTTAAATGTCTCAAAGATAAATTATGAGTAGTACGTTTATTTCCTACGGTGGGTATTCAGATTTTCCTAGAGCCAATTTTTCCGATTTCTTGACTAAAGTTTCTCGGTATCTCGGGTACCTTCGGAATCTATGTAAACTTCGAAAATCAAAATTCAGCAATACGAGGTCTGTTCAAAAAGTTCCCGAACTTGTTTTATAGTGTGCCTCCAGTTGGTTATTTTTTAATCTGCCTGTAGACGCTGTATCCGCAAAAGCTTCCCAAATAACCACCTTCAATCACTTTGTCGATATCTTGCTTTGTTCATTAGTTACGGATGTCTATGTGAACAGGTGATCGTAGAGTGCGACGAAAAATTGGATCCGCGGAAATGAGCTCTTTGAAGGAGCAGCGTTCTTCTGTAAAATTCTGCGTGAAGCTGGGAAAATCTTTCACGGAAACTTTCGAGTTGATTACCAAGGCTATTGATGAGCATGCTATGAAACGTACCGCGTGTTATGAGTGGTTTATACGGTTCAAAGACGGGCGGCAATCAGTGGAAGATGACGAGCATTCCGGAAGACCATCAACGTCCACAGATGACCACCACATCGAAAAAGTGAACGATCTTGTTCGTGCAAATCGACGTTTGACTGTCAGGGAGCTTGCAGAAGAATGTGGCATCCCGATTAGTTCTGCTACGAAATCCTAACTAAAAGAAATTAAGGATGCATCTAGTCGAGGCCAAATGCGTGCCTCGCCTGATGACAGCAGACCAGAAGCAACACGAGCAACTCGTGACTTTTTAGCTAAAAACAAGACCACTGTGCTTCTCCAACCGCCCTATTCACCAGGCCTGGCTCCATGTTACATTTTCCTATTCCCAAAGCTAAAAACCCCGCTCAAAGGAAAAAGATTTGTCACCATTCAAGAAATAAAGAAAAATTCGTCGCAGGAGCTTATGAACATTCCGAAAGAAGTGTCCCAGGATTGTTTTAAATAGTGGAAATACCATTGGGATAAGTGTAAACGTTGGGGTGGGGAGTACTTTGAAGGAAACCCGGAGCAATAATTTGTAAGTGAATTATTTGTGTTGTAATAAATAAAGTTCGGGAACTTTTTGAACAGCCCTCGTATTTATTTACAAATATCATGATCTTCTATGCTGCATTTTGCTTTAAGGTTGAACTTTTTCAATTAATAAATGATTTAGTTTTCAAAATCATAAAGAATTCTGTCGACTTCGAAGGTAAAAATGTAAATATATCGCAATATCATTTTAGCTACCAAATAAACATATTCTATCTACATCAGTGTCTTTTTGGAAGCAATATATCAATTTTACAAGGGACATAATGGCAGAAACCTTCTGAAGAAATCGATTCGGATTGTTATTCATTTACAACTTATAAAACCGCACTGTTATTGGAGATCGATTATTTTTATATAATTCAGATAGCAACCAAATAAACAAAGTGCCGTAATGTACATTTATCATACGTTAAATTTAGTCCCGTCATTTTCACGGTGGAATTCACCAGCAATGTGATAAGGAGAGTTGGAGATATAGAGAAATCCCATTCGATCTCATCTCAGGACAGTCCGAATATGAGGACGGCCTTGATCTTCACGCTACAACGCCATTCTTTCCAAGGACGAAGCATTTGCATTGTTTCGAGCGCTAAAAATCGCACGACCAACTGACGTCGTAAGGGACGCTGTTTACGGGGTGGAGCGCGAATTTTCGGCGCAGAAAAACCGGAGTAAAAAAGTTGCGAAACGAAAACGAACCGTCCCTTTCGCTTTGTTTACAGAGGCCGGAGTTATCCTCTTATACGCCTCCCACGTAAAAAGGGATGGAGGGGAGCAGACCGGTTAAGAAACGCGTGGAATTTCGCCTTCATAAAATCGCGGGAATCGCATTCCGGTCGAGGAAATAAAGACAACGGAGAATGGAAAGGATTTTTACGCTGAGGAAAGAATTGACCCAGAGAAGAGCATGGAGGGAGTGCGTGGACAAAACACGTATTTTCGAAATGACTAAAAAAGAAGAGATTGAAACGGTCTGCGTTTTGGGAATCCTTGAGCCTTTAAAATTGGAATTTCTCCTTCGGGAGTATTTCTGCTCTTTTAAAAAAAATCTCTTATTAAAATTTCTGCGTAATTAATAATAATAGTACAATAAAAGTTTCTATATCAGGGCGAGACTGAGACTTATAAGTTTCTTCTAACATATAACCAAATGTCTTCATAGGTTTATAAAAGGATTTTTAGAGAAAGAAGAGCATAAGAAATGTATTTCGGGTTTACGAAAAATCTAAGTAATTTTCAGGAAAAACTAAGACCCTACAGGAAAACATCCATATGAAAGGGTGTGTGTAAAAAAACTGCGAATCTTGCTGACATTTGCATCTAAAATTCCTACTTAAAAGCTACGACTTGGTCACCAACGACCTCTGCACCGCACATGTTTAATCTTAGCTAATTTAGGATTATAATAAAAAAATTTACAAAAAATTTTACGATGTAAAATACGAAAACTTGAACTGAAAATGTAAATAATTACACTATTTTCGCAACTCAATCAGCACGATTAATTACAAACCAGTGGAGCTACAGTCGTAGTCGACCGATATCGAACCTGTTCCAAATTTTCCTCTATTCATTTGTTCCTACTCATGCTCTGTAATCAAAGTTATTGAAACTGCAACATTACTAAATCCATAGGTGTCACTACATTGATCGTATGGTTAGATTAGAATAGTTAATAGATAAGATTAGAACTAAGGGTTGAATATGCTCTACCTGCCTGAGGCTGCATATCTTTATCTAAATGCATGCCCTATATGTCTATTTATATAATCTATTATTGTGACGTACCGTCCGCGGAAAAAAATCTTTGCAGCGTCTAGTCCTAGCTTCTATTTGCATAATTTTTCTATTTGCATATGATCGGCTTATGTATAAGGGTGGTCACATGATATCCACTTTCTCTTGCGGCAATATATTCTCTCTGAATTCATTCGGCAAGTTCCACCTTGAAATTGATTTCATTTCTAAATATTCCTGCCCCATGTCGAGGAATCTCATATTTCTACAAAACCGATTTTCTCTATCATATAAGTTTTAGCCTTTTCTTATGGTATTGTTTTCTACAATTTTTAATAAAACATTCAAGGAGTTTTTTACTATTAGAATAACCTGGGCAGTAGCCTAAAAGTGTTACTTTGGTCATTGACCAAGCAGTGATATCTGCACAGTAAGCATCTACAATGGTTAAAGGCAATCATTAAAACATGCTCTTTTTCACGCGAAGGAAAATTTTCATCCAACATAACACAACATAATTCAAATTATCTTTGAATATCAACTTTGGTAAAACCGTTGAGATTAATTCTTAAATTTTCAATTCTTACTTAGGATATTTCATTGAGGGGAAACGATAAATTTCGGTAAGATTTTAGAAATGAATTATATATGATTGTATATTAATTTCTAAGATTATGTATGATTATACATGAATTTCTATCATTTCCAATTGATTTTCTTTTAAAACCCATTCAAATTACTTGGAAAAAAATCGGTGGGCTATGCGTTACATCTCTCCCCTGTATAATCAGTTATATATCCAGGTGTATGAATATCTGCAAACAAGTCTTGTTTTCAAGTAATGAAAAATAAATAGCTTTTTAAGTTTTTTCCAAACATTCTCTTTCGATCGGCAATTTTGCAACTTAAGGAACATAAATATTAAAACATGGTAACAAATTCATAGGTGAAAACGCGAATAAAACTGACGTGAAAAATGAGTTCCAAAAAAACTGCGTCACAATGAGGCAGAATTTCTTCCGCCTCAGTTCACGGCGGCGGAACTTTGTTTGAAGAATGGCGTTCCCAATTACGAATTATGACAGACAGTCGTATGAGCGACCGGAAACTTAAGTCAGATGAGTGAGACGGACATCCGGAGAGAAAATTTGACATAAGTCCCACTAAATCGACTCCCATCCAGTTCTTTGCTCCGCCAAAATCTTTGCTTCCGCTCGGAAGTTACGAAGGTGTAACAAGTTGCCGTGAAATTGCAGTAGTTGATGGAATTTTAAAGCACATTTCTATATACATTGGGGACCACAGACTAACAACTGTTTTCTAAGCAAACAAGATACTTCCATACGTAGGAACTCATAAATCTAATTAATTTTGTATCATCTATCTGCCATGTAAATTTTTTAAATTATCTCTGTTACTCTTTGAAATATTTCCCGGTCAGTACCGTCAGACGTTTTTCGAGTCCGCTTTTCCTTAGGATTTTTTCCTAGATTCACGCTCTTAAGAGCAAAAGATACCCGAAACACCTTCTTGGGCTTAGAAAAATATTAACTAATTAAAATTTCTAAATAAAATTATTTAACATTCTGTGAGTCTTACAGACGCCACACGACCATTTGTGCTCCAGTTGGTCAGAATTTTCCAATTTAATTTTATTTTTCGTATTTGTTTTTAACTCATCTGATTATCTAATATTAATTAAATTTACATTAATTTTACATCAAACGCTGCTGTTACGTAAGAAATAAAAATCAAAAACAAACGCGCTCATATGCCCACAGATATATATTTTTGTATATTAAAGTTTCAAAACGTATTTTTTCCTAGGAAACATCTCATTTTTGCTATAGTGACCAAATAATATCAATGGAACGTTTTATTTTAATGTTTTTAATCTTATAAAGAATTAGGCGAATAGCGTCTATTAGACGCCATGCGACCTCCAGAAGGTAGCGCGACCTCTGGATGATTAAGAAAAATGAGGACGGAAGGATCGAAGATATTTACTATTAAAACCGAGTTAAATTTGATAAAGGACGGCAACGCATCTGAAAGCCAGCAACGATACCGAACTGCTGAAAACAGATTACCAAATGATGATGAGATATTCTCTTAACTGTTAAATATAAGAACCCCAAGCCATTCCGTTGGTAAAAATGAGATTTATTCTCCAATGAATTGTCGTGTGCAGGAGAAAGGCTAATATGAGGCAGCCATTGGGAATTTTCCACACCAACGTGCACGTTTTGGATTTTTCCCCTGACCTTGCTTTTATGGCACTGCCATTTGGCCGGCACTCGCCGTTTTCCTCCGGCGCCTTTACTGCGCTGAAATGCCGTATTTCCATTCCACTGATGACGATTTATACAAAGGAGGGCGATGAAAATGTATACACTATTATGGAATTGTTGCCATAACAGATATTACTCACGCACTGTTGACCATCATCTCCAATTAGTGATTTTCCCTCTAGCTGCGGTCAAAATTGAGTTCAAAATTTCACTAAGCAATGTTTATTAGTTTCTCCTTGCTCTAATTCATACCAAGATTGTTTAAGTTCGATGATTAATCATAATAATGGAATTATCAAAAAAATACTTATGACATGCTGAATAATAAGATAATAATACTATATTTGATCAGATGTAACCAAAAAATTTTTATCTCAATATTCAGAATTTTATTTAATAATTTACAATTTAATTTGCGTACCTAACATACATACTTGTGTGATACTATAAACAAGGCCACAACACCGATGCATATTTCTATACAATGATTAACTGATGCTTATTACAAATAATATGATATATAATTTTTGATTAAATCTATATTTAAATCAGTAATAACGGGGTTTTGCTTAGTATAAAGATAGATACTCTTCTTCCAGCTTCTATTTTTAACAATACGACAGATATTTTTTCGGAAAGTTTTTTCGCAAATTCCTTCAAAAATGATTTGTTTGTTTCTGTAAACAATATGCTAATATTGCTATAAACAGCCAAACGGGAAAATCATCTCTCAGTCAACAATGCTAAAACTGCATTTTACTAAACGGATTACAATTTTCTGAAAAGTATTATCGTATTGTAGTTTTATCTTTTCCCTCTTTTATATTATTAGATGCCATGAAAATACGAGTATTTTCTGTCTTTTTTATTATGTATTCTATATATTTTTAATAGACACGGGACATGTATGTTAGAGTAGATGTAGCAGCATTATGGAATCAGGTTTTTTACTTTAATGAGACTGGCAGATTTACGTACACTTGTATGAAACATTTCATTAAAGACAGGCTCACAAAGGCAAATCTTTTGTGGAAAAAAATAAAATATTGGATCGATTCGAAAGAACCGGAAAACGCTCAAAAATAAAGGAATTAGAGAAACGGTCAGTACGTCCCTTTTGCTCCTTTTGAAAACACTATTGAAGGTTGAGAGAGAGAGAAAATGGCCTTTTTTCCACTCCACGAATTATTATTGGCGCGGGCTGAATGAATCGGTGAAAAGTTAGCACTTGGGACCATCAAGGGCGAACAACTGGATATTTCTGGATATGTCCTCCGTGAGAGAATTAAAGGAAAACAGCTAAGACCGTAAAACCTAAAATATATTAAGGGACTAAAACGGTAATAACCATAACAAAAGCATCAGAATGAAATGCCGAAGAATTTCACAGTGAAATAAGTCCGTATCTGAGGAATTTTTCGTGGATGTAATAAGAAATTCCCAATCATTCAAATACCGAGCCAATGTGCCAAAACGTTAGTAGAATAATCCTGAGAGATATTTTATTTTTATTACTATAACCTTCTTACGGCGAGGGTAGGCCAAAATATCCTCTCATCCAACTAACGTGAGACGTTTCAACATGCAAATTTTAAAGTGTTACCTCAGAAACTACTGAAGAAAAGTACTTAAATCTATAAAACTAGATCAATACACACAATCAAATAGTCAAACCTTATATAAAACATATAGATACGAAAAAAAAGGTTTAAACCTTAAAGGTTAAGAAAGGATTAAAGGGTAAACTCCTTAAATGAAGGTTTACGGAAAAATGAATGTTGAATACATTATGATAAAATCTTTAGTAGGAGCAATAAAATATAAAAGAGTTAGACGCAACCATAACACGAAACAAGCACCCAACTTTTAATGCTTAGGAAAAGACGCAACATATGGTATGAAAAAGGATCTAGATAACATTCACAACGTTACCTACCAATACGCTCAAGGATCAAACAACTACAAAAAGGAACGAGATATATAGTCTCTATATATACTAGAAATAGTCTCAAATAAAATCTTACAAAGCTCTTGCGACATCAATTATTTTATATGCATCGGAATGTTAGATTCAGAAAAGAAGAACAAAAGTAGAATACTATAGCAGCTGAATGTAACTTCTCTATATCAGGAACGTGGACTGGAAGATCAACGTATGTACGTGGAGGATTTCTTATAGAAACCCTTAAGAACCATAGAGGAAAAAATTTGTAATACCAAGGAAATGGTGGTTGCAAAGTTTTCCGGAACTACACCGTAATCTTTAAAAGTAAACAAGGAAATATTATCAACGAACGACCATACCAACGATTCCCAAAGTAATTACTGTGGCACCTGGGTGGGGGGAGCCGAGTGTTAATTTGAGGGGGCACCAAAAAGTAAGTACGCACAGCAGTTAGCAGTTCGTTTTAGATGAGACTCTGAGATATAAAACTGAAAAAATCGTACGTTCCATCTGATGTACCATGGAGTCCATTTGGTGTATACGAGAGGTTCTAATTGCCCCCCAGGGTCTCATCCAAGGGAGCAAAAAGAAACTTGAGGATGGGAAAGGGCCGCTAGGCACAACTTTCTATCCACATTAAACAGTATCCTATTCTAGAGAGAAAGGAAAAGGCGGAAAATTGCCTTGTAGTTACAGGGCGAAGATTCGCATCGTTGTTTTTTTAATTTTTTCAGACCTTACATTTTTTCTGCTGAATTATTTTTCTTAGATTTCCAATTGGACGCTAATTATATCTAACGAAACGAAATTGTGAATAATTCTGTGTGATTGTTTTTCATTTATCTCTTACATAGGAAAATGAAACAATAAATTATACGCATAAAAATGGAGACAAAATGGATTATTTAAGCCAGGAAACATCATAATTCGACGGTAACTATTGAGAATAAAATGTAAATTTGACCTTCTAAAATGAAAACTAGTCATAAAATAAATGGTTGCCGTATACTACATTCATCCTGAATCTTATGCAACCTCAAACTTCACAGAATGAGAAGCACTATACCTTTGTCTACCAAACTATTTTACTACTAGGATTAGGGAATTCGTCTTGAGGCACACCGATAAAGTTTCATTTTAGTTATTTTTTCCACATAAAGGAGTGGGTGCGTCGAATGTTAAATTTTTTAATCATAATCACGATAAAGTGATAATTCTGAAATTTTCGAAAATCGCGAGGTTATTAAGAATGTATCTCTTACTAAGGTTATAGTTTATTTTCTCAATAAATAAAGTCAAAATAATTGACGATAAACTTGCAGATACTCAATCTTATCTCTTATGCTCAAATTACTATTATTCAAATCATATTACTATTTAGTCTATACATCTGTTACAACAGATCATCAACATTACAATGAATAAATGTTCAGAATTATGGAATTTTCAAGTATCAATAGTTCTGCTAAGAACTTTTTCACATTTTCGCAAACGTACCTATATCGCGGTAAAATTTATATACCTAACGTAAACATTCAAATTGTCACATCAACTTTACATCAATTTTTTTCTATACTCCTAGCTCCTCTCATGACACAGTTTTGAATATACTGAACTCTACGTAGAATTTTCTCTTAGTATCGCGATTAAATTGATATATGAATGATTTGATTGTTGCTAATTGCAATAGCACGCAAATGGCATCTAAATTAGGGTTGCGTGAAATTATAATTGAGACTATCTATTGTTAATTTTCAAGCCGGAATATTGTTGTTAGTGGAAATCTCCTAACAATACACTACCGAATTCTAGGAAATGAGATTTATGATAATCTAACTGTAAAAAATCAATGTGAACTTATCGGTCACTAAAAATATGACCATAATTACTTATACATCAAAAATAAAACGATTGGTAAATACGCATATTTCTTGAATCTCCTACCACAAAGAATAACCTGTAACTTTTATGTACAATCAATTTAAATCCAATAAAATACCATACTTTCAGCCTACTATTCAATTTATTGCAAGGTATTTCATTTGTCCAGTAATGGAATTCCAAAAAGTTACGGCTGTTACTATTGATTTTTTAATCCTCCAAAATTCAAAAAAGTTTTAGAGGAAATTTTACATAAAAACGAACATGTTTATAGGAGAACATTGTCGTTGCTCCGATACGTAAAAACGGGAAACAGACAATATCAAAACCTTTTATACACAACCATATAAATCTCCTATTCTTATCTTAAGTAAGCGACTTATAATGAGGGTATTTCCCGCTGACAAATATCCATAGCAACGCCGAAACAACGCAACCGAAAAAAATTTGGAGTAACAGTGAATCCAGTGAGTGTAACATAAACAATTTTATCGCACCTGGCATATCGAATGGTGCGGGTAAGGAAGGTGGTTCTGTGACCCGCATCTTCACTCCAAGGTCTGCAACTTTCTCGCTCGGAATTGGGAAACTGGAACGTCAGCTGTTCCATTCGGATAAGAACTCTTTAACTGCCAAAATATTACGGAGATACCAACGGCACGCTTCTGGGAAATGCTTCCAATTCCGACTCCTTGAATCTACGTAGGAACTCTGCCAGCCGTCTCGTGGCGTGTGGCAGGTGGTGCACGCAATACAGGCCTAAAATACTTGGAGGGAAAAAGAAAAGGCTGCATCTGTTGCCTACTGCTGTTGTTTGGATTTTTACGGTTGGTTTGATTGTTGAGTTTACCCTCTACACTCACGTAAATTGTTCAGTGTCGGTTTATTTATTTCATCATAATATCACATGCAGCAATTTTTTTACTATTAATATCGCTATGGTCAAGATAGCTATCGCTATCGCTATACCGACAGTAGTCAGGTGTAGCCACAAACATTATTAAATTACAAACCCTTTTACACTTTTTTCGGCATTTACTGCCAATTTACAGTGAAATATGTTACAAAGACATACAGTCATTCTTTAATCAAAAAATCCCATTTGGGACTCAAACCCAGGGCCTTGGGGCTGGAACGTTTGCTTGTTAAGTCACTAACCACTCTTCCATCGTAGCCGGTGATTGTTGCTATTGTAACGATACATTTAAACTAGTTAACTCAATTGTTGGATCTTTATTTATCGATTAAGATGAAATCAATCTCGGTGTCGATTATTGTTACGCAACAGTTAAGCGTCGATCATTGTAATGTTAAGCTTAATTTCTACAAATATTCATCCTTTCTTATTTTATTCATCTCAAGAGATATACTCTAGACAGAAATAACATATATTTAACAAATCGCAACCTTGTGTCATTTACTGTCGCTTGAAGCACATGAAAAATCATTCTATTTTACGAATCAACCTACCGACTATTTTCATAATTTTCCTCGCAGTATTTGATCAGTCATCGTATTAATTAGGATACGTACTTTTTTACCTGAGGAGAGCAAAACATTGAGCCTTCATTCTATTGTCCTGATAGTTTTGATTGTCCTAAATACATACATACCCACACATCAACCCCCAATTTGCACTGAGCAATTATATTCTACGCATTTAAATACTTTTAATGAGGTTCTTTTAAAAAAATACTAAATCAATATATTACCTTTTCAATTAAATTTGCAGATGTTCAGGAATGGCTAAATTAACTGTTTTTTAGTTTTTTAAAAGCATGCTCGATTTTCCGCATTACTATCGGAAATATTACATTTCACACACATATTTATTGCGGATATGTACTTAATCCTACGGCGCTAGATTTTTTTACTTGATGCCTGACACTGTCCCGTATATTTGACGGTTATTCCAAACGGTGTCCAACTAGCGACAAGTCGCACCTTTCAAGGACTGTTTTGGCGCTCGGAATAAATCAAGATGACTCCTTAATTATTACACTATAATCAATTTTTACCTCGCATTAACTCAAGAAATCATTAACGATTAAGCCCTTCCCTTGAAATATATTTTTGTCACCTTTCTCAGAGTTTCGCTCTCTGTTTTAGTAGGTAGTGCCGCTCCGAATTCCAATTTCGCAACCCGGTGCTAACCCTTGCGACATTCCCTGTCAAATCAGACGTGTTAACGCCCGCTTCTACGTATTTTGGTACCTCGCGAATGCATTGGGCCAAAGGAACATCTATCCGGGAGTTTCCCGAGTTGAGGAATATTTTTTGCGTTTTGATTTATCATTTGATAGTCCCGCTAATAGGCATAATGTAGTTGGCCGCTGACAGTAGCCCGCAAGCAACATTAAAACCGAAAATCTAAAAATATATAATTCCCTAAATTTAAAAATTAAGATTGAAAAATGCAACCAAATGAATTTTAGAGATATTTGAAAAATATCCCACTATCCCATTGATACGAGTATAAATGACATGAGGGAAAAAAACAAGAATGCAGCATATCTATATCTACTCAAAAGCGATAGGAACCTTAAGAAACTTATGCAAATCAATGTAAGTTTTCAATAGGAATAACCGAGTTTTCTTGGAACATAAAAAATCTACGAAGGTACTTATAGGAACCAATAGAAATACCAGTTGACTCCGATGACATTTTTCAATAGAGTACCTCTGCTTGGACTCTGAATACCGTAAAAATTAGTTAGAGAGATTTTAGTTAAGTTCAGAGGGTGATAAAATTAAACTTGAAATTCAAAGTCGAAAATAATGGTAGATGTACCTATTACTACATTTGTAATAAATCTTATACCTAACAAGATTATAAAAAAATTCAGACGACACGCAATGATGTCCAAGTATAAGGCATGAAAAAATTGGTCGCCACAGTAACAATTACTCGTTACGTTTTCGTGACTCGTCTCGTAGCCGATGTCAGAATCTCTTTATTTTCCAGATCAACGTCTACCTCAATCCCTCTATTTTCGCGCGTCATTTTTTTCATCCCACATGACTCCCTCGTGGTATTTTGAGTGAGAGCCGCGAGGTGTTGCTGTCCATGTCCTTCTTTAAGGTCTTTTCTCCTCTGACGCAACAATGTGTGCGTGCGTCGCTCGGTTTCACCACCATCATCATGGCGTCCGACGTTGACTGAGAGCACGGTCGACAGCCTCCCGAGTTATATGAATTGCTAAAATTATTTTTCGACAAAGGTAGCGATTGGAAGAAGTCCGCGATTGATCCACTAACGGTTTCGGATGGGAATTACGGATGGATTAACGGTTTCTGATTTCTATCGCCCCGGGCAACGATTGTCGCCGTCTTGATTTGTTGACGCATTCGATATGAATTTCAACAATTTCGGTGTCGGTGATTGTTGTGTTTGATTTCGTTGGTTGCGAAAACGTCGAGGCTATTGTTGAATCGGTCTATTCAAATTTTCTTTCAAAGTCAATTTTTAATAGATTCTGAAGTTTAATAGTATTTGAAAATCTATTTCAGAATTAATTTTTATTCCTCAATTAATTCGTCTCAAACCGAATGTCATTGATGAGAATTTCTATTATTTAGCATTACCAAACATCTCGTAATCGTAACCTTGGAGATAGTACAAATTACCTTCCTTTCTTACTAACTTTCACATTTTTTGTACTCTTCAAGCTTCCTTAAAAAAAACACTTATTCAGCAATGTCTTTTAATTTTAGCATATTTTGCATTATTTAGCAACTTCTACTCAGGATATATTTAGATATTTTGATGAATTAGAAATAAATTACTCTTGTTGAGTAGAAAAATGTATCCTTAGAAGATGCCAGTAATTTAATTAAATAAAAAAGCCACTCTGCATCGCTTAGTAAAGTATTGCAGAACTGCTGTTATTACGACAGTTGGATTAAGTTTGCAATTCTAATTGTTTACAGTAATAATGTTCCTTGTTTCACCTCAATTATGCTTTTATTCATATAGATATTTTGCTAATTTATCGCAAAGAGTTGGCAGAAACCTACTACAAAAAGCAGAAAATACGGAGAATTTTTAGAATATGAACTGAATTCGATGGTATTTTTAGGCACAGATTTCTCTACTGATAAAAATCGATTCATTTCTTTCTGCTATATGAAGATTTCTATTATAATTTATCCATCCTATCATTCAAACATTGTAAAATATATTAAAGCATAAGAGAAGTGTTCGAAAAATACCTGTATCACGCTTCGCTAATTTTGGGATGGTTTCTAATCAAATGACGCCGAGCGATAACGTATAGAGTATTGCAGCAACTTTTAAACTAAAATTGTAAAACACACGCAGTCTTAATGAGTCTAAGAGTCTTGAAACGTTTTATAAAGCTGCGTGTGATTAAGAGATTAAAAGAATAATGCGAGAGTTGAAAAACTGAAATTTATGAAAGGAAAGGAAAATTAACGGAAAATAAATTGAGCCCGATGGAAATTCAATACAGGTGGAGAAAATTCAAATAAAACTGTACGCATTTTTCCACTCTTTAGAATTCAAGTCTATATCAATCTTCAAAATAAGTAAACGGAAATTAATTCCATTTCTTTTTTTGATTTTCTTCGATTTATCAAGCTTGGGTATATGTTGCCCCCCTAAAATTTTAGCGATAAATATCTTTTTCCCGAAAATACCCGTCTCGATTTGAAATTTATCGGAAATTTCTCTCAATTTTTGGAGCCGGGTTCAGACAGTAAGCAAAAGAGGCAAACACCTCAGGGCACAGCAATCAATGAGGCGTCATTTCTTAAATATCGGAACCCTTTCCTATAGAGCCTCAGACCATTGAATAAACGGAAAATTCAGAAGTCATATCCCTCAGCAACAATCATAATATTTGTAAATTTTTCACATTGTTAATCATCATATGATATGAAACAAGTAATTTCATGAAGTTTCATGAAATACATTAAGAGAAATATTACAGATAAAAAATCACATCAAGCATAAAATCATATCTGACGTCACATTGCAATTATTTTCGTTGAAATTGTTTATAATATAGTCATCAACCCAGATACTAATTCATTTTGGAAAATATTGTCGAGTTCAATCTTGAAAGTAAATAAATAGTCGCTGAACTTAAAAATAAACAAATCATACCGAAAAGACCTTTTAATATTAAAATTGTTCAAATTCGCTTCTACGAATATTATATCATTAAAATAGAACGTGGAAAGTAAATTCCTTTGACCAAATAATGAATATAAAAAAATTGAAAAAGCGAAAGCTCGAACCCTGCTCTTCCATTCCCAGGGACAAAGCACAGAATTTTAATATCATTTGATTTAATTGTTCACCTTTATTGAAAAATAGTATTGTTAGTTGTATTTCAAAATAGTTCAATTGATATGGAACAATAGTGTATGGATTAGTTACCAGAACATAATATATTAAAAAGAAAACGCAAGATGTGGGTAAAACCGAAAAAAAGTTGCTATCAGGGGAAGAATTTGCCGATTATAACGACGTAATGAATTGTTTAAAAAGAGAAAGCCTACGATTAAAACAATAGCGATTGTTGCATTCGCGTATCTGTTGAATCACCGATTGTTGCCAAAGCGAACAGCCCTATTAATTTCCTCTGTTTAAGAAACTAGAATTGTATTAATAGTTCATTACATACGTATCGTTATTGTGTAAATCCTAGCGAGAAAGACAAGGAATGATACGGTGGATTCGCTCCGAAGAACGCAGCAGGTGACGAAGACAAGTGTCCCTGTTTCGCCCACGAAATACAGGTCATCAACTCCTTGTGTCATGGACCCATCAACAGACCGCGATTGCACCATCCTCGCTGACTTTCCTCCGTCTCAGCGGAACCGAGTCCATTTATTATCTCTCATTTGAAGTCCTCTAACCCATACTGGAAGAGTGCGCGGGACGGCGTAATGCAGAGAAAAAAATGTGTAATCTCCCCATATTATTGTACAATTTATTTTATATATTTTTACGATATATACTAGTGCTAGGAAGATCCATCGGAATAGGGAATATCAGAGTATTTTGGGTTTCGGAATAGCAGAATTTTTAACCCAATTTCCGATTCCAAATACAACTCTCGATTTTTTCATTCCATTTCTGCGTTCCATTTCTAATAATCGTAAACAGGTATTTATTTATTGATCTTTACTATCAGTAAAATAATCTTTGGATCTTCATAACTGTTAAATGTGGCATTTAATGCAATCAATTTACGAATTCTTGCGTGTAAGAAATAGAATTCCCACTACCAATTCTCAAAATTACAATACAGTCTAGTCGTTCTAGTTTGTTTCAGTAGCAAATAAAATTTCTATTATTAATTTCATTTTAATTTTGTTAAGTCACTCATTTAATATTATAAAATATTATATAGATATCATATTTAAATGTCGGCAGTTTAAAGATAGAATGAATTGAAATTGTTATTCTGCTGGATCTATCATTTAATGTATGATGAAGTTTAATAATTGCAAGAATCGGGAATCTTATAGAAATTGGAGGTCTAAAGAACTATCAGGAATTGCTTCGGATCGGTAAAAATGTAAAAAAACTCAGAATAGAATACAATCCGGCAATGAGACACTTAACTTAACAGTGAAACAAATCCACAAAACGATAGCATAAAGACTCTATGAATACTGGGTCTTAATGCTATACATTTGTGCTAATACACTTTTTGTAAAATTCAACTAGGAGTGGCAGGATGAATTGCCTTATTCAGCATCACTCAAACGTCAGTTGCTTTCATACTATCACAGCGATGAACAAGACTTTAACGATTTAAACGAAAGACACTTTTCTCCATCTAGTGACAAAAGGGAAATTAAAATATCCCATCCATTAAGATATGGTTGCAAAAGCTCCAATTTTACATATATGCGAAACTTGAATGGAGATTTAAAGTTCTTGGCCTTTCCATCGTTTAAAGGTCTTCATTTAGGCGAGATTAAGACTGAAAAGTCTATTCTTCCATCTAATCTGTCGTAAATGATATTAATATAAAGAATGTATAGTTCCAGCCGGATCTCATACTAGCGGAATGACCTCAGCTGTCAAAGATCATTGAACAATCCTACTTCTACTAATGATAGACAAATAGAAATAGAGAAAAAAGCTTTAGGAGTGGATATAAAAAGCTTACGATATTATCTTAGGAAAAAAGATCCACACTGGAAAACGCCCACAAAGGAAGAGGGTCTTAAAAACCTGCGCAAACTTACAGAAAACGCAAGCTAAAAGATGTAAAGAAAGAAATGTGTTTAACATGGAAATCATAAAAGCCATACTATAACAAAAATTATATGAAATATACTTAATAACAAGACATATTGCAATCATTCCCTTAGGAAGAGAAAACGACAGGAATCAAGTGGGAATCAGCATTTTAAACTTCACATAAATGTCCAATTTAAACACTAAAAAATAACAAAAATAAACTTAAATCGTTAAGGAATTAAAATTCGGAATATTAAACAGTAAAAGTGTTCCGTTGTTAATGCAATTCAATTCTTAACACAACGTAACTTTTACGTGTGAAAGTATTAGCTGAACGATTAGACTCAAAAATTTTGTCACTTTCCTCTGTCTTCTCTTGAGATACTCCCAATCGGATGATGTGTCGAAGTACAAATGACTCAAGAATTGAAATGTTAAAGATTAAAATGAATTAAGAGATAATACTGAGCATCTATATATAAATACGGTGCTATGCTCCAATTGCTGTAAGTTCACGCGACGACACCACGCATATTTTCGCCATCAGAAGATGAGTAAAACTCAAAATCCCCATCGATTTTGCTCTTTCACGGTCTCCTTATTACTCTTAGCCTATGCCCTTTAACGTCTGGAATAATGTCAATATCCTCTGCCCGTCAACAAGTCTCCATGGCATCTTTACTTGACCCAAAACGTTCGCGCTTTCAGAGGATTTTTTATTCAAAATGGAGGGCGCTAAAGCAGTCGGATTGGAAAGTTCTGAAACGAGAGTGGACCTTGCATAATAAACTGGAGAAACTGAAATCCCAGCAAATGCTGATTTGGTCTATTTTTTCCTCACGATCTTTAATGTTCAATGGGACGCTACCGTCAGGGATGCCAACTTAATGTATAAAATGTCGCTGGGCGTACTGCTAGAACTATCTAAAAGGACGCTGAAATCGGAAAACTATCATTGAAAAGTATATTATAATTAAAGCGGTTCTAATTCACTCCTGATAGTATGATCAGTTCAGATGTTACACGATTAAAATACTTAGAGAGTATATATCTTATAACTTTCTCGGAAGAGGCTCACTCATATGAAAATCTATTGTCATGCGGTGTATAGTTGGTAGCAAAGCTCTTATTTTATGGCAACATCTTTTGCTCTTTCATGGTTAAAGATAGCGAAATGACAGTCTAAGACAGAAATGACAGTATTTTTTAAATTACTCTGAGAAAATTGATTTCGCCTATCCAATAAGAATATTTGCTTGCATCTTCAGAGGAAATTAAAAAAGTAAAAAAGTATTAAAAGTTTCAATATAATGGACGAATACAGCTAATAAGGACAATTATAAGCTGACAAAATGTAACCATATAGTATAATGGTTAAGAAAACACTTTTGCTAGCCTTGTAACAGAGATAAAATCTCATCGTGACCGATGTACTGTATTAGTCTGAAGTATTCATCAGAATAAAAAATGCTCTTATGATTGTGGTTGGTCAAGCATCAGAGAGCATCTTCAATCAACACAATCGCTTTAACTTTCATTTTTTGTATTCACTTTCACTTCCTTTCCCCATGACAACAAACTCGCTTCGTCAGAGTCAATCAATATTACCAATATTATTTCAGCATCATTACTTGAAAGGTTAAAACTTTTCAATTTCCTGATCTATTTAATTGTTTATCTACCTGTATTTACATCTATTTTATTTCACAGCTTTATATTGTTGATTTATGCTGTACAAAAATACTAGCCCCTGAGAGTTAGACAACCTTCTTTCCTTAATTGACTTACGGAAAGAGCTACTATGTTTTAACTTTAACCTTTTTTCGGGTAATTTATCTCATCAGATCTCATGAATCAATTAGCTCTCTTTCCCTTTCTTCAACTCATATAGATATGAAGGAAAAATCATTTTGGTCTATTTCCGCTATAATTGGACCTAAACCTTGTACTTCCTTTTACCCTAATTACTTTTCCTGCACGACTTTGTCTTTCGCGAAATTTTAGGACTGCTTGTATGTATCTCACGTAAATATAACTAAAATTCACGGATGCTGGAGCAAAAGCTACCCATTTTTATTCGATATTTCATCCATCTCATGTAAAAAATAATCGATGAACATCTCAAAGGTTTCTCTAATTGCAACTCATGTCTCTCTAGATTGTCCCGCACAATTATAATTCTACGTTTTATTTATTTTTTTTCTTTGCCCAAAGCGTTCATAAAACCTTCCGTTTTTCAAGTATAGACGCCCCATTAATTGCTTTGCCCTGGGGTGTCTGCTTCTTACCCTCTGAACGTGAGGTACCGTCTGGAAACTATATACTACATATTACATCAGGGTCCTTAAAACTATTTAATAATATGTATATATACAGTAAATCCCGTTTAAAACGCTGCAACTCAATACGCGGTTCTCTATCAGTCCCAATCCCTTTTACTCAAAACAAATGTTAAAAATACCTTTTAAGACGCTCTGCTAACTGCTTATAAGGCAGATTTTTCCCATCCCTTTATACACTGCAACCCGCTTTTAACGATTTGGTCTCATTTGATGGACAAAAAATTGTTGCATCTTTTACAACTGTGGCGAATAAAGTAAACTATAGAATTGCTCTTTAATCTTAAGATTTAAAGTATTTTACAAATTAAAGAGCCAAAAAAATTCCATTTTGATTCCCAACGTGCAGGAATTAAAATCCTGCCATATCCCTGTTAAAACGCTTATAATGCAGTTTTAACTCAAACACCTGAAAAACGCCTTTTAATCGGTCTTACTGTATTTCTAAATAAAAAAGACATGGGTATTCATTCGTAGCCTATTTCGGATTACAAAAACGGCACATGTACTTTTTAAATTTAGTTAAATATATAGATATGTTATACCCCAAATACAGGTATAGCTGGTTACTCTATCACAATACAAAACGAAAATCTTTATTAATTACCATTATTAATATCCCCTTCTGATACATAATAATGAGGTTTTTTACGCTAGAGAAGTGAGAGTAAATAATTTCTGATGCACTTCCTATACCTCTCTGTTAATCCTTGATGCTCTTACGAAAGGATTCAATCCCTAACAAATGCAAAGGAGTAATCAAGTGTGTGTGTGGGACACGTGAAATGGATTCATAACCTGGAAAAGATCGCAGCATCCATTTCCGGTGCCCTCGATGCATCCTGAATTAATCGAGCGCCTCGTTTAATTTTCAGATTAGCACCACTTGTCAGTACGGTTCCTTCGGATTTCTCTTCGACGGCTTCCTAACGAGGCTGGGCCAGAAGACCACCGGAGCCACGCTCATCATGAACACGCTCACCGCTGCACTCAGTTTTACCGGTAATCTAACTATCCTTAAACTTTTATTTACTTTAATTTTTTGCATTATGAAGCATTATGATGAAACGGTACTGTCTACAGGTAAATTAGAGAATGACAGTATTAATGGTATGAGTAATGCTTTGGAATCGGAGCATGAAGCTTTCCAGGATTTCGTTCGAGTTCCAAGGAATTTTTTTATTTCTTGATATATAATAGAAACTATGTTAATCCGTTCCATAGTACTACGAACTCAAATTCCAAATACGAGTTTATTAGTAAATGGGTTTTATGGTGAAGTATTAGCATATAATAATAATTTATGCATACATCAGATTGAAAATGGCTGATGATGATATATATGTATAAAACATTATGATGAAACGGTACTGTCTACAGATGAATCGGAAAGGAGCATTACAGTATTAATGGTGTGAGTAATGCTTTGGAATCGGAACTTGATTCTTTCCAGGATTTCGTTCAAGTTCTAAGACTTTTTTATTCCTTGAAATAATAGAAACTGGATTAACCCGTTAATTGTTAATTAACTGGTTTCTGGATCCCATTTGCTCAAATTTTTAAATATGATTTTAACAGCATACTGGGTTTTAAGTATAGTTTTAGCAGATAATAAATTAGTCACTTTAGCATTCCTGACATATATGCCACACTACATTGTCGGAAGTTATGTTGTGAAAATCCATAATAATAATGGAGAACTTGGAAAAAAATACAAAGTTCTCCATTATTACCATTGCCAAAGAAATCAATAATACTCATAGAATTAATCAACAATGCAACAACAATAAAGCCTGAATTATTTTACTATCCTTACTGTTATTAATTTATCGATTATTGTCAACAATGATCAAGAAAATCAATAATACTCATAAAAATCACCAAAAATTCTATAAAAATAAACCATACGTTCTTATATTACCCTTTATTTATCTTAATTTTAACTTCAATTTTTCGATAAATTGTCGGAATTACCGCCGAAAAACCTCGTTAACCGAGTAACACGCCCTTCGAAATTCCGGTCCATTAAAAATTCTAGTATAAAACGAGGAAACAGCACGTCTGACCCCTTTAGAATTTCCATCTCGCGATACCTTCTCCCTTTCATCACTTCATCCACGCGATGAATTTACGCCATCGCGCGGAATTTTCCAGAAGCCTTCGTCTTAATTTTCATTCGCGACCCCCAGTCAAGAGTAGGTTTCTCTCCGAGTGACGCATGCGTGAGTGTGTGTGTGTTTTGAAGAGTGTGGCGCCATGAAGAGTCAACGACTGCGTTAAGTGGACTCGGGGTCGGCAGCTGATTGAGCCGAATTTCACTTCTTCAGATGCGATGTCACTTGGCTTCTTATACGCCTCCCGCACGCTGTTCCTAATACGGTCCGATAGTAACTGACGTGTTCCTCATGCTCCGGAGGGCACGCATGAAATGAACGCGCAGTTTGTCATATAGAACTCGAATTTCATTTGCATCTGGGCTATTTCAGCTGGTGCCTGAAATATAGGGTAATAGTTCGCTTCTTGAAGTAATACGTAGATATTTCCCGTAACAAGTTCTAAATCAGTCTCCACAGTATTTTACCTACATCTCATTTGCACGCATATTTTCATATAGTCCACGAACTTCATTTGTAATTTAAGAAAATTCAACTAATAATTTCGAATAATTATTACCTGAAATGTAGGGCAGTAATTCGCTGTGTATGCTATGTTCATATTCATTACCGGCCGCGGTGGCGGAGTGGTTAGCATGCTGACATAATAACGCTCCAACACTAGTCCCGGGTTCGAATCCCCGGTAACCGGAATTTTCCTGTTAGGGAATGGTCGTATGTGTTCGTATATTATTGTTGGTTAAATGGAAGATGTAACTCAAAAGTTTCAATTTCGTCACATAAAGCCCCTAATAATAATGATACAATCCACGAGTTTTATTTTTGTCGAAGCTATTTCATCCAATATCTAGTATCTGACATATAACCTTATAGTTCGCTTCTTAAAATAAAAGGCATTTCCCAAAATGCATTCTAAATCAGCCTCCAGAGTATTTTTACCCACATATCATTTGCACGCATATTTTCGTACAGTCAACGAATTTAATTTTTATCTTAGAAATTTCCACTAATAATTCCGAATAACTATTACCTGAAATGTAGGGCTGTAATGCGCTGCTTAGAGGTAAAGACGTGTCCCGAAAAATTCTAAATAAGCCTTTAAAGTATCTTCTCAAGTTATTTCTCAGAAGTTTGGAATGATAGTAAACCTCTCTGCCATTACAGTAAGTTTTGGAGAGGGAATGAAGCTTACTATGCAAGATGAGGAGTGAGGTAATTCACCCTTTTCCTGGAAATAGAAATGAAATAATTCCGTAGAAACCAGCTTGGCCAGTGTTCATCATATTTAAGCATTGAAAGATAATTGATAATTTCCTTGTCTCCTTACTGTCTTCCTACTTTTCAGTATTATCTGACGATATTTTCAAAAGTAAATAGACACCTCTGTTCGAATGCTTCCAGTTTTGCAATTTTATGACCAGAGCATTTAGGTGTATAAATATTTGATTAATAAAAAATTTCATGAATTTTCGCATACATTTCCCATAAATTAATATAAAAATAAATATAAAAATAAATATAAAACAAAATGATGGCAACCTATTGGTAGGATTATATATATTCTGAATATCCTGATTAAGATGTTATTTTTGAAAAATGAGAAGTTTCCTACTAGTAGTAGGAACATAGTATACTATGTTCCAGTTTTTCTAGCCAATTATATAGCTCAAAACTGTGTTTTTAATCTTCAGATGTAAGCTTCCAATCATTATTGTAATCGTCAGATAGAGGAACACAGCATTTAGATGCTTGGAATAAGGAAAAAATACATTCCCATGTAATCCACCATCCCTGACTAGAACGCAATATAGGATCTTATACGTTTAGCGCCGTAAGACCGTTATAGTTAACTTAAGTTAACATAACTTGTGCGGCCGAGAGATGTAGCAACCATCTTTATTCACAAAAAAATTAATAAACAGATGATGTCATGGTGATTACAAGAAAATGTACCGAGAAAGAATTTGCAAGAAATTAACTTACAGAGAGAGTCGTAAACGGAAGGAAAACTTGGAGAATAAACTTAATATGTAGTTGCTGGCCTTGAATTGAATTCAGAATTCTACAAAACAAACTCTACCTCTTGATTCGAGATATCCACTCCAGATTTGTCTAGGAAAGCAATTAAAACAATATTTAAATTAACAAAATTCATGAGTGGGTAACCCTGCTAAGGAGTCGTTTTGCGAATGTCATAAATCAATTTAGCGTGGATGAATAGAGAGTAGGAATGAAAGTCTCAAGATTAAATTCTGAAGTTCCTTCCATACTTATATTTCGTTTTTCTTCTATAAATAAGACAGTAGTTTTCTTTCCTTCCCGTCAGGTGACATAGAAAACCTAATGAAACTTAACATGTTTATCTAAATTCTGAACTGAATACCATTGCCACTCATTGGATCAGTTTTAGAAAGAAATATTCATGAAATAAGGGAAAATCTGCCATCTGTGACATTAGTGTTCTATTCAATCTAGAAAAATTCAAACATTTAAGTAGAAAGCTTCATATTTGCTTGTCGAAAGGTTTATCCTTGATTTTTAATAGGATAAATCAATCTTATCAGAGATATAAAAGGTCCTGAAAGTTCAACGAAATTCTTTTTTATATTGATCCCACGCGACTAATTAAGGAACTTTTTTGGACGCGACTTGCTAAGGGTTGATGAAAAATAATTTAATTTATTGATGAATTCCGATACTTGGGGATATTGCTAGCAGACGAAGGAAGGGGTAAAAAAAGAAGAAAATTAAATTATCATGGAAAAAGATTTATTGTTATTTACGACTCAAAATTACTGTACGACTGCAAAACTTGGAAATTCATGAAAGAAATGGAGAAAACAGCATGATTATTCGCTTTTATAAGTGGAAATGAAAGAGCACATAAGATAAAATGGACCAATAAAATACGTAATGAAAAGGAATGGAGAAGAATGAACTAAGCCTGTTAAAGAAAGAGAATAAGACAAGTTCTAAAGGGTCTGTTGGTAGCAGATTAGCGACTGCCCTGGATAAGATAAAAGAAGGAAAAAGAAATAGAGGGAGACCAAGAGAGGATGGAAGAAATGGGTTGGGATTAGTCATTAAGAGGGCATAAAGGGAAGGAACCTAATAAAAACCTGGAGAGCGATGAAAACTAACATCCATGAACGTTAACCTCGTTAGCGGGGAAAGAAAACTATGACGATGGACAGGGCCGGCTATAGACAGTAAGCAATTGAGGCAACTGCCGCAGGGCGGAGAAATAAATGGGGCGTATGTAGGCGGTAAGAATACCGAAAATTATCAAACTTTGAAAATACAAATGTTGTTTATTGTATCCTAATACTTAGGACGCTTATTACTTATTGTATCCTAATACTTAGTTATCCTAATTCTTACTTCCTAAATTAAGCCGCTATTAATGAATTATTTAAATAACCATCAAGAATGCTGCAACTGAGATCAATCAAGTATCCAATTTGATGTTGCCTCTGATTTGCGACAATTTGTAGGTAACAATGACTGACCTCAGTAAGTAAATAGTAATAAATATGAAGAAGTTAACAATTTGTACTTTTTCCACAAAATTTTTTATTAGAAACAATAAAAGACAGTAAAACGCGACTAGTTTCGGAGATTCTAGTCGTGTTTTACTACCTTTTATTGTTTCTAATAAAATATTTTGTGGAAAAAGTACAAATTGTTAACTTCTTCTTAATGACTTATTTCCACAAGACATCGCCGAGACTGTAGATTTTATTTTAGTAATAAATAGCTTATAATAAAATTGCTTATTTTATTAAAATTACAGCTAAACTTTAGCAACAGCTAATTTAATTAGAATTACAGAAAATATTTAGAAAATTATAACAATACGTTCGTCGCATGAAACAATACCTAACATGATTGTTTAAATCTTGTCGTCGTATAAAATAATAACGTATATAAAATGGAAGTTTTAGGCGTGAACAGTAAAGAGAGCAGGTAAATAATGCTTCTGAAGATGACCTTTTACTCTGAGACTTAAAATTTGGTGTCGTAGAGGAATTTAAAGAATATGTTGAATTGGCAAAATGAGAAAAAGAGAGGTTAACAATTGAATCTAAGAGAAAATTCGGACTTCAAAATATGCTGTTGAACAGAAAGACGTCGTGCTATGCGTACGCTTTTGGAGATATTAATGCAAAATATTTATGAAAAGGTACCCTATATCATAAAAAAGAAAGGTGTAGGGAAGACTCCCAGAAATTCCTTCATTCAATGAATGTTGTCTATTCAAATTCCTACGAGAATATGAGGAAGAATACGGTGCAAATGGTGATCATCTGCAAATTAATTTACGTTCACAGAATACGTTTATGAAGCCAAAAAGTCGAAACATTTGGAAAAACAACATAAGATGAAGATACAGCGGGAGGCATATCCTAATTCAAAGGACACTCGTTTGTATTTCTTACGGTTAGGATCTTCTTCTTGAATCTCATTGAAATTACGGATATATGCGCAAAAACTTTTGAAAATTTCTTATGTATGTACCTGGTATATCTAAAATCAAGGATGTTTCGTTTACTGCAAACAAGAATACACAGCTATATATACATCGTGTACATACACATCGTGTTCCGAGATAAACATGATGTTTCCAACACAATAACTACCATTCAATGACGTAAGGATGACATCACTCTCCGGGTTATTCAAACACCTGCTTTCGATGCCTGAATAGCAGAAGTCTTCACATTCATGTGTGTCCTTTAATAATTTTATCTGGAAATTTACTTTCCTCTTTCGGCTACAGGCTATTGGGCTTTCTGTGTTATTTATTATCAGTTTTATCCATTTAGACATTTTCCTCGTAATCACAGGGAAAAGAATTCTAGTTAAGTCTTCTTCCT
This sequence comes from Pachydiplax longipennis, assembly GCA_036926295.1. NCBI lineage: Eukaryota > Metazoa > Arthropoda > Insecta > Odonata > Libellulidae > Pachydiplax > Pachydiplax longipennis. Next base: position 28,469,764 of record JAVFKF010000019.1, read on the forward strand.
TTCCATCGAGTATCTCTACAAACAATAGCATGCTGTTTTCTCTTCGTGTATCCATAATCTTCCTTTTTCCTCTTCTTGAATTCATTCATTGTTTTATACAACAATTGTTGCAGCTCAATTGTTGCTATTGTTCGAATTACCATATTAAGTTTAAGTTATCAGTCTGAAGGCTGGTTAGGTCTTCAAATCCTTTGTAGGGGATTAATAGATATAAAAAAAACTTAAGAGAGGTAATGGAGCTTACCTAATTAGTAAGATGATGAGGGAGGTAGCTTTTAATTGTTTTACTCACTGAGCCAGAACGCTACCATTGTAAAGCATCCGCGCAACAATTAAGTATAAAAAACCTTTGGAGAAATAATGGAGCTTCGTTACTGGATAAGATGGAGACTGAGGTAGTTTGCAATGGTTATACTCAGTGTGCAGACTGTTACCTTAAAAAAACTCACGTAACGATGCTACGTAACAATAGTCTTATGAATAACCCTTTTTAATACATTCAACAAGGAACACCGGGATGAGTTCCGTTAATTATCACTCATAATTTAGGGACTTTCTAACTATCACCAAGAACCTACTAACAATAAATTACTGCTTAGTAGGACATCATTGTTTAAATTACTATTCAAATGTATAACCAATTATGCTTTATATTTAATGTGTTTTGTGTTAACTTAAATTGAATCCATGTACTTTTCAATGATAAGAATTGTATGTATTTGATGTATATAGTATCATTATGTAAATGAAATAATTTATTTTGCAAATTATAGATATTGCAGAACTCAATAATAATAATTTAACATTACAACTATGACCGCGATTCTGTTTTGGAAAATCAAAGGTATACGTCATACTTTGACCGCACTATAAAGTCACACAAGACAGTATTCTACAACAGACCTGGTATTACTCTAACAGAGAAAGAAAACAAAATTGTTTTTCTCATAGATATAGCAGTCCCTTTAACAGATAATATTCAAACAACAATTCATGAAAAAAGAACCAAATATCAAGAGCTAGCGAGTGAAATATTAAGGATCTGGTGTATGAAAAAGCTATAATAGTTCCCATAGTGTTATCGGCCACCAGTATAGTCCCAAAAGAACTCTTTCATAGCCTGGAAACTTTAAGTTTGACAAAGAACGTATATATAAAAATTCAAAAGGCTGTTATTATTTCAACATGCCATATTGTGAGAAAATTTTCGAATTTTGGGTTGTAAATAATCATCATAATAACAGAAATATTGTTCCCTAGGAGTACTTGGTATTTATACCCGTAACCTTGTGTAAACCAGCAGTGCAGAAAAGGAATGAAAAAAAATAATAATAACAAAAATAATATTGATAGCAATAATAATAATAACAAATATAATAATAACAACAATAATAATAATAATAACAATAATAAAATCAAAAACAAAGAAGACCGAGACAAAAGTAAAGTAAATGCACATCTCCTAACTTTTGTGCAAAAACGAGAAACTAAGAATCTTCATTTTGGCGGAATAATGGCACGAATACCCTTTCTCCAAGGATTTTCGCTGAATATCCTAACAGCGATACGCAAGGCACAACGGCAGACGTTTAAGCCACCGCGTAACTAACAGGTGTTTCGGAGTGGAAAGACAGAAATAGTGGCGTTGGGAGAAAGTAAAAAGGCGAGCTGTCACCTCCCTCATGAGACGTAGCCATGGAGACACGCCAGCAAAAGTGGTGCTGAATATATTAAGAGATCGAATTCTAGATATTGATTCAAAAGGAATTCGAAATCCTTCATTTCCAGAACCGGGGCGCGTGGTTCTCTTAGACGTCGAATCTGAATAAACAAGTAGCCTGCATCATTCAAAGAATCTAAGCAGCCGTCATCGACGTCCGCAATAAGCGATTTATGTATTTCATGCGGGGCCTTAGCAACGGAAGTAACGACCCTTTGTCCAATACTTTGGGGCGCGTAATATCCAACTTTGGTGAAAGATGAAGCAAGAAATTCGGAGGAAGACAAATACTGCTGGTGTCAACCAGTCAGAAGTTTATGACAAAAGGAAAGGGATGTTCATAATATTTCAAAAATTGGGAATATGCTAGTCTTTCCTATATATCAGATATGACTAGCTTATCTTCTGCTACGATCGACTTTTATACTAATCTTTCAAGCACGATTGATTGAGATAACCAAAATTTGATATTTATCGAAAAAAATTAAATATTAATAGTCCTATTTCGCATCTTCGAGACATATTTTGTATTTTATCCAAGATTTGGTACTTTAAGGCCAATATAATTGGCCGAAAACGTATTAAAAAGTTAAATACTTGAAGTAAGAAACTTTACTCGAAAGATAAAAAATTTTAGATAGCAAGTCGTGATGTACTGAATGTCCCTCCACGATAGATTGATCCCGAGCAAGATGTAAACCACCCCTGCTATAATCGTCTCTGAGATTATAAAATTGCTCACCTCTATACCTCGTCCAACATGATGAAGAGACCACGTAATTATTATGACTCCGTGTATTAATTATGGGAGGTGTTGCGACTTTTGTATAGAAAAAATAATTTCGCGATGATTGATTCTGAAGATATTCAGCATAGAATAAAACTTATTTCTGACAGAACAGCACGAACGGCGCGCCATTCTCCCATAAAGGATACACGGTTCCGCAAGATTTACGTGGTTTCTTCTTGAATGAAGTATAGAATATAAGTAAAAATCAAGCTCAAAATTGCACTAGTTTCCTCAAGTCAATAGCGCTTGCATGAAATATAAATCAACGAAATTTATCATATCACATCAAATTTCATAAAGATTTTATCATAATAGGTTAAATAGAAGTAAACAGACAAAAGTCGTTAAAGGAAAGAAAAAGCCGCTCTGTCTATCGATCTAAGATAAAGGTATCTTTATAATAATCCATTCCTTTCAATTTATAATTTAAAATACCGTTCTGATGAGAAATTCATAAAATTTGTTTTCGTATAAGTACGTAGCGATCTGTTGAAAGTTTGAAGCCCTCGTCATACTCTGATCAAGTGATTGCGGCTATTTTTCGGAAGAGTATTTTGTAAAACAAAAGAATCACGCGCCAATGCGGTTCCGCAATATAGCGTGAGATTCGAACATTATCAATTTTAATGCGCCAACGATTGGATGGAGATATTTTATTGAAAATTTTCATTTTTAAATACCATCAATGATGAACGGAACTCAAATATATCAGCTTTGATGCATGGTTTCTTTTAGGTAAAGAATATTTAATAAGGATAGTCATTTGGTCAATAGTTTCTCTATTCTGACTTAAGCAAATCGCTCGGTGTTAGAAGTCATCCTGAGAGTAAGGACCTAGAGCTTCTGGGAGCCAAACTTTTCCTAAAACTTGATTATTAAGCTTCCTATAATAAGGCTTCCAATAGTAAGGGAAGAAAACTTAGGACCAAGAAGCTTATTTAGCACCGCTAACCATTCTATTCGGCCCTTGTGGGTGGGCTTAAGCCTACTATAGGTATCGAGGCCAATGGTGGGATTCAGCCGGTTCTCACCGGTTCGCGCGAACCGGTTCTTAGAATTTCCAAGTTAATTGAACCGGTTCCAAAATCTGATACTGTAGTTGTAAAACGATATTCAATATGATACTAAAATTCGTTCGTTTCAACAAGATATAATTTCAATGTTGGGTCATGCAACATTTATGTCTTAGTATATCTTTAACATTCTGAATGAGTCTAACATTCAAATATGTTAAAAAATGAAGTGGATGGACTGAGATATATATGAAGAGTTGTAAATAGTAAAGAGGGTAAATGAAAAAATAAGATGGATCGATTTGATAATCCATAGGAAGAAGAATTGGATAGGGCATGCAATAAGAAGGAACTGCTTACTTAAGGAAATGCTGGAAGGCAGAATGGAAGGAAAAGTGAAGACAGGAAGGAGAAGAGTCATATACTGCTTAAAGAATGAAGAAAGGTACACTGGAATGAAGACCAGAGGATAGGGAAAATTGTAGAAACGGCACCTAGGACCTACGCAAGCAGACTGTCCATGATGATGATATCTTTAAGTCACGTAAACAAATTTTGATATTGAAATAGTAAGTGAAAATGAGATATTCAAGACTGAATTGCGTGGTTGCATACTCCTAAGGAATAAAAATCTATCACAAAATTATTTTAATCTCACCACTGATAATGAGACCTTGATCAGGGAACTGCTGAGACATGGCCGCTCTGTGACAGAAACCGTCATAATTGTTGACTTCCCTTCCGAATCAAATTATAATATTGACAATGGCTGTTTCGTGACGCCCTCTCTATTGAAAACTCGTTGCCTTGATTGTTAACTCCCTCTCTTTCGACTCTTATTTTTATCTTGACAACTATTTATAAACTCTATATCACAACAATCATTTCCTGCTACTTATTGTTTTCATATATTTTTCATGGCACAAAATAAAAAATTAACTATATTATTTTTTGATTATCACTAACATTAGCAATTCATCATCTTTATTAGCGATGGAAGTTCTAAATTTTCACTTTTTTAGCTTGAAGTGCTCACATAACCTCTCAATATCCCATTTTTTACAACATTTTAATTGCTTCACCCCTGGACGGTCTCCTACTTTGCTCACTGTCTTCAGCCGGCCCTATCACGAAGTGATTAATCGTCCTATCTAGACCCGCCATAGGAAAAACTGACTTTTCTGCATCCTACCCTCATCAATGGATCATTTTATAAATATCACCTTTACATTGCATAGAATATAGAGACCACTGATGGGAAAGTGTAATTTGTATGTAATGCACATGTAATTTTAAAAACATCAAAAACGTGAGTGAGCCCAATATACATTTCGTTCTCTAAGAGGACATCATCAGACTATCTCTGCCCCTGATGACAGAAAGAAGGAAATGTGCATTGGATTTACTCACGTTTTGATATTTATTTTGTTTTTCAGAACATTATATTTTCCCATCAGTGGTCCGCCATATTCTATAAATTATTAAGGGTATATTTATTGGTATGATAGGTCAAGAGGACATTGTAGGACATTGTATGGAGCACCGTGCCTTTCTAACCAACAATTTTGAAGGCAAGATCCTGGGAAAGAAAGGAAGGGGTAGTCGAAGGAAGAATTATTTCGAGGGTATTGGAAAAAGAATGGAATATTCCGATTACAACAGGATTAAAAGAGCAACTAAAGTGAGAGAGGAATGGTTGCACCTCCTTTAGTTTGTGAAAGTGAATGAATGAATGTAAAGGGAATATTTGTTACATTGCATTGTTGCCGGCCATTGTTAAATTACCATTCACATTGTTGGGAGTCCAAAATAGAGTAACCTATCAGTAACTAAGGAAAGCAATTAAACAAACCGTCCGGATAAGAAAGAACAAGGGAAGGCGTTGGATCGATGCAGATGAAGCGATACATCGCTTAGACGATAAATATTCCACTCAGAGCGGTCGCCTCGGCAGATGCAGCTAACAAAAGCCCATTGTAAATATGTGTATAAGATACGCGCTGCCATCTGCCGAGCGCATCCCTCACCAGAGCAGAGGGAGCATGCATCGGCGTGAGAAATTAAATTAATGGCGGATCATTTGTCAAAATAAATGAGGAATGCCTCGGGAGAACCGGTTCGTCAAGGCCTCAACATATCTGCAGTTGTGTTAGTCTCTGAAATGACTTACTGTTTGGAGCGAGCAGGGGGGATGCGTTGCAAAAAAGTATCACACAAAAGAAAGTGTCTGAAGCGACGGTGAAAAAAATAAAATGCATTTCACGTCGATCGCGGTTACGGTGGTCGGAATCGAGGGCATTACTAAAAAGTTATGCAAAATAAAAGAGGGGCTGTGTTGTTTCCACGACTTAATCAGCAATAGAAACTCTCGGTGAGAAAACACCCCTGGACTGAATAAATTGGATGATTCTGAACATTCATCTTGCGATCTATTTTGGTGCTGAGAGCCAAGTGAAAGGAGATTAACTTTTTCTTGCTGATTTCGATGTGGTGATAACGAAGGAGATCATCATTCATCTGCAAGTCTCGTTTTTATCTATATAGCCACTGTTGTACTTGAGTAATACCGTGTTTATAAAACCTCCACTTTGCTACGGTATACATGAAGTAGAAAGTGAAGCCTAAAATCCACTGTATTCTTACGGAAAAATGCACAAGTTACCTTCCTACTAACAACTCCAATCCCGTTGGTCGTCATGTGGACGCGTTGCTAGGATTTCAAAATCATACAAAATTTTCGTATATTTTTTAACAAAAATCTCGCAATTTTGAACCGAAATTTTAACAATAACGATATCCCGCCTAGACCAAAATAAGAATATTCATTCTTCAACAATCAAATTATAAATATTTATTATTATATATTATATTGTTATATTTATCTTTCAACCATCCCGTTGGTCGTCATGGGGACTCGATTGAGTGCAATTCCAAAATTTCACAGAATTATCATGTATTTTTAACAAAAATCACGCAATTTGAAGCCCAAATATTAACAATAAAAATATTTCACCTTTACCAAAATGAGAATATTTATTCGATTTCCATTCTTATTGGTGGTTGTCCCGATCTATTACTACAAAATCTTTCAAATTAAATTTTGCAAAGGAATCAAGATCTGCAAACGGCAAAAATGAACTTTACTTCCTTGGATTAAGTACGTCCTCAGGTAATCCATTCTATTTTCTAACGATCCTACTAAATCAAGTTTTCTGAATTAGCTATGAACATTTTCCAACGATCTTTTAAGGCGGTTTGATGTATAATACATTTCATAAGTACGATAAGAATTGATGCTCGTCTAGCTATACTTCCCCTGAAACAGGAAGTCTTTTCGAAGGAATCATCCATGATTGCCTATTGTTTCCCTGAAGTCGACTCGCCCGAGGAGAACAAAGATGGATAGATGAACCCTTTATTTGTGAGATTAAGCCCCTGTGGGTGTATCTTCCACCTAACTTCGTACGCCGTTGAAGGAAACATGGTCTTATCCAAAATTTACCCCATCTTTCTCTGAAGATCTCACCACAAGGGTTCAAACTACCATTTCTTTACTAATAACTTTTTTGTGACTTAAAGTAGGACATTTTCCGAAAAAAAGATCGAAACAGCGTTTTCAAGGATCGTCAAAAAGTTTTCCCTGAACAGAAAAGGCAAACTTCATCCAGATCATCTCTGGTGAGAGTAAGGAAATGCGTGGGGATTGCGGGAAATTTCATAGAATCTTTAATTCCAGAGCTAAAAACGTCTTCCTTCTAAAAACGACATAAAATTTAGCAATTTGCGAACAATTTTTTAATAAACTTATTTTGTAGCTTAACTTTCCGTTAATATAGTTAATAGTTACCAATAAAAACCAGGATATTCAATTCACCACCTCCAACACATCCATTTGATTTAGAATCTTCTCGATACTTTCACAGACTCAGAGAATTATCTGTTTGCTTTAGGAGCGATGAAATTAATTCCGCAATTGATTTTAGGTACTCTGAGAGGAAACAATCATTTTCTCTGAATCAATTCCACTTCATTTCTTCCGTTAAATCTTAACCACGCTTTCCAACTCCGGAATAGAATAAAAATTATCTATAATTAGCTAATTACATATTTAAGGCATGTTAAGCTACTATAGTAATAACTGGTGTCAATATTTATCCATTACGAAAATTTTGTATAATTTTGCATCAAACTCGGTCATATTTATTTGAAATATTTCAATCCATCCATAGTTAAAATGTATCTAAAAAATTCTTAACTTGCACCTTAAATATAATCTTTTATGTATATTAAAACTCTCGTGTATAGCTGGAGTATACATTTTTCATCAAAATTTTCCATTCAAAGGTCGTTTCATACATGAGGTTTCAAAATATATTAAACATAACATGAGGTTTCAAATATATTAAACATAAATATATTATAACACCTAATAAATAAACCAATTTATTAAAACATAGTAATAGTAAGTTGCAAGTCGTAGTTACCCGTGTTTAATAAATCTTCCTCCAATCAGACTTAATTGTGCCTTGTAGGGAACCAAAAATCAGAACGGAATGAAAAAACGTTTTTGGTTTCAAGAATTTCAACTCTTACGGTTCTAGCTCGGTTTTCATTCCTGCTAAAACAAAGAATTTTTTGTTTTCGGTTTCCGTTCCGGTTCGAATCCCTGCTTCCTAGCAACACTTCCATTAGGATAGGAGACAATTAAGACTTTTTCCGCTACGTTAAGCGACAAATTCCCGAGTAAATTGGCGTCTTTGAGCGAGCAAACGCGTTTTCCGCTCGGAAAGCAAGGAGAGCTGAAACCGTGAAACGCTAATACTACAAAGGACAGAGTTGCATAACAATTACGGCAATGTATGGGGGTCATTTGTCTCCGTTGGAAAAGATGGGAAGAGGAGAATCGCTTATCAATTCCTACCCGCGGCAGCAAAATCCGTTTTCATTTAAATGCATTACCAGAGTCGAAGTTGGAGAAACAACGTGGAAGGGTAGGTGAAGGTCGCGCTAGCTGTTGGCTTAGCAAACGGAGGTTCGTCTTTCTGCGGTTGGGAATAACGCGTCACCGCTTTACTTGTTAAGCCTTGTCACAAAGAGATTTCATTTCTCCGGGAATTACATCCGATGAGAACTTTCATCAAGCCGATCGTTTGCAAGACCGAGCTGCATGAGTTGGATAATATTATACGACGATTTTCAACTGATTCCTCTATCTTACTACAGAGTTTCTCTGTTTGATGAGAAATTGGAAGGTAGAGGTAGATACAAGCTCCGCAAGTAATCAATTCAGGCTACTGCTTCTGAAGATAGGAGTCTACACTAAAATATCATTTGGCAGTAGTCAAAGGGATTCACATACTTGAAAATCAGACTGTTGTGTAAACGCCCCCAACTGAGAAAATAAAGAATGATTGCTATACTTGAGAAGGACGAGATGCCAGATGAGGTTGGAAAATCATTGGAGGGAACTATGACGTTCCACTAGGCCAGAGTATCCCTAACTTTCCTTCTTATGGAATATTCCAATTTGGACTTCAATGGAATACCAAAGTAGTTTTATTATCCTAACATATTAGTAATATATAGGTGATGATACTCAAGATTTCAGTGTTGCCACGATCTATAAGCGAATTAAGTAGTCCCTTACTTTCAGACATGTTTCAATTTCATCTTTAATTGAATATCATTCGAGATATATCAATTTTCAGAATTTTTGCTGAACGTTAATTAACTTTATTTTCCCCTCACACGACTAACCAGGCTAGATGCCTATTCGTAGTCATATAATAAATAAATTAAACTTTTCTCGGAACACATAGCTTAGAAAACGCTATAATATACAATATCTCTCTGTAAAGACGTACCCTGACTATTTGAAGTCCTAATCATTAATCTTACCTCCTCAACCTGCCAAAAAAACTTTGCAGAGGGGAGGTGGCGATTAGGCGAGATGGAGAGTGAGGCAGTTTGCCCTCGCTTTTTTCAATGAGCAATCATGCGATAATTAGAAAATATAATTGGAAAATATCTACTCATGTACAGAATCTCCCATACCTCGGCAGCTTCCATGCTACGATGATAATGAATTAAGCGGTGAAAAAGAATGAGAAGCATTAAAATGTAAGATTCCATTAATAGAATAATAAATGATTGTTCGTCTACAGCTACATAAATACGCAGCAAGGCGCCCTTAGGCGTATGGCAGGGGGTGAATAATGTTTCGTAGTTAATACATAAACCTATACCTCTCATTATTTTGGTCGAGTAAGTCGAGAGTAGAATTCCAACGATTAAAAGACGAGTTTACTACAACTGAAATGTTAAAAGACAAGAGTCGTCGCGGAAAACGTGCTTCCGATGAGAAAATGTCAACAATTAAGGCGGAGATCATTATTTAGCTTAGGATGGCTACGCACATGCAATTCGAATTAAGTCGAAGGAGGCTAATCAAATATTTTAATCAATTGAAGGAGCGAAAAACGTGATACCAAATACCAGCTCTATAGAAAATAATCGTTATACGACGTACATGGGTGGTCTGAAAAGTTTCCGACATTTCGCCATTTCTCGACATGTTTTTTGAAAATTTTCTGAAGATTTCTGAAAAATCTGGGGTCGAAAACTTTTCAGACCACCCTCGTATATGTAGCCCATAAACCATTCAAAATTAGGAGATCCTAGAAGACAACTTATTCTTGTAAATATCGCTGAATAAATGCGAGTACGTTGCTGAAAGGTCGCTAAAATCATTCCAATTGGTTCAGGGGTGGTTAAACCATCAACCCCTTATTCCGCCACCTTGGATGTATATCTTGATGTATACCTTGATTGTAAATCAGCATACATCCACTAAATTTGTTAAGACAAAATAGCTTTTAAAAAGTTAAATGGAGACGAGTTAATAAGGAAATTACTTTGATCGCTCACCGCTTGTCTCCTCCCATTCCCACATTGGAATGTTTCTAGAAACCCTCATCTAAAATTAATTGTATATCGCCGAGGAGGATGAAAGGGTTTTCACTCCACTTCTACAAACATGATATTTTTGGATATTACACAAACTAAGCGTGTAGCATATTCAAGAATTACATTGCATATTAAAGAGTTTTTACTAAAAGAATAAACGGAAATAATATTTTAACCAGACCGGTACTTCATCTTCCTACTCATGAGTGGAAGCTCGTTATAAGTAGAAGTTCAGTCTTTTATTAGCAAATCAAAACGTAATTTTGATTTAAATACTGTCAACCATTATTTTACTTTTACGTGGAGGAGGGACTGTGTAGTACAAGCTATTATAGAAGGAGAAGTCGCTAAAACAAATAAGATCTTCATTAAAACAATTAAGCTGGTAAATCAAACTAGCAGAGAAAAATAAAAGCTTCATTGACACTCATAAAGGAGACCAATTTCGACCAAACAAGATATCGCATACCGATACAGATGCTAAATAAAACAAATAAATATCTCAGATCACATACGGCAGCTTTAACGCATGCAGATTCATTATTCCTTTTGCCTAATTTATCAAGCTCACTCTATTCTGCCAACATATTAATTAAACATATTTGGTTTCCCTATCCTATCATATTAATTTTAAAAATTTGGATTACAATGGGAAAAATTAAAAATGAATTTCACACACATGAAAACAGGCCTGGAAATATGTGGTATTACGCAAAGAAATTGACATGAAAGGCAATATCCTGGGAAATAAAAAATACCAGTTAGTCCATTACCCCCATAACTCGTTTAAATTGGATCATGCGCCAGTTTATAACCATTGGAGCGAATTAGACAGTTGACCTCTTTCTTATGGACCAAGTCTTCTCTTCCATGTAACTCAACGTTTGAATCGACTTCCCAAGTAAACATGCGGTGGTAACAAATTTAAATGAATTTATGGGTGAAATATACGGATTATAGCATCCAACCATATTAAACTGTGACAGAAGATCAGAGCTGTCTCTAGTATCTACACGAGATCTGGACGAGAGGATCACCGCGAGCCCTAGTAAAATAATACAGAACAAACAAAACCAACGAAATGAATTCCTCTTTTAATTGCAATTTTTTCACGATTGTAATAGTATTATTTTTCTTAAGTGCCAAGAAATAAATTCCAAAAGTATATGTTACGGTTTGGACATATTTGTTGAAAAATAATAAGCAACTGAATTTAAGCATTCATTTTTCCAGGTTTAAACAACCGACTTTGTCGATAATTTTTGATTTCTTAAAATTAATAACTTCCTCATGTTTGATTGACAAAACGTAAACCTGCTAGCTTCTCTTCGGGAAAAAACGATCTTCGGTGACTTTTATTAACTTAACTAGCGATTGCCCTCCTATGAAGTCATCATCCCGAAAGGGGGTTGAATTCTCAACGCTTCTACCAAAAGCTTCTGCGAGGGAGCAAAGCTAACTAAGTTAAATTAAAATGACCAGCATGAATCTCGTCTTTCAACATCATTAATTCCTCAAAGGCTTTTAAATTATCACAATCATGAATGAGAGTGTGAAAAAAGTTAATGAAAGTTACGGTTCTCTATCTTGTAGCCTAAGATCAAACCTATTCCACCCCAGGCACATATATTTTACACTAATACGAAGAAAATATTTATAAATATACTGACAGGCAGATTTATTATTAATCAAACGCACTGAGTTCAAGCCGATAAGAGGGCCCGAAAAAAAAATATTTGTCATTTCACAAAGTGAATAATCTTCTGTCTGAATGCTGATCTCTGTTCACTCTTATCTTTCAAAAAATGTCTCTAAATTATATTTAATCGCAACCAGAAATTTACTACCCGCAATCTATGGCGGTATTTATTTTACCACGATAACTGAAAATTTTAATCCGCAAAGATAGGATTTTCTAAATGACTACTGGGATTTAATGGCAGTGGTAGTTAATTGAGGATATTGACTTCTGGTCTGAACTCACCAAGAGAATACTGGTATAAAACTATTGATAGTTTTACATTTGCGCATATACTATGCAAATATAATCACAGACACTTCGCTAACACTCGGTTTCCTATCTAAGCCACCAACAAATTTTTCTCAGCATACTCTACCTCAAACGACAGACTTATATTTTGCGCCACAATGCTTGGAATATAGTGCCCTGACACAAAAGAAAAATATTATTACGGAATTTTTAAAAAGTAAACTTTATTATTCTTGGCAACCACATAGCTGAGAAATAAACGAGCGATATGAGATATTGTCGGGAAAATAAATTTTACAGCCAATACACAATTACTTTTGTTATATCAGTTCTATAGAATCTTCGCACGAAAACACGAAGAGTGCCATAAAAAGTTAACGTATGTTAGTGGTATTGGCGGTTATCGACAACCAGAGAGGTGAATTCTCCGTGGTAAAATTTAAAGGCGGTATAAAATCGTATTCAATTTGAGGTCAACAAGGACTTGAATGAAAAGAATTTGTAGTCGACGCATATTCTTTGTCGGATGGAGGAAAGATTTGTATTGAGATATAAAAATTTTATGAAATACGACGTAGAGCAATAGCTATCATATGTAACCTTATAACTGACGTACTTTGTAAAAATGTGGAAGAAATGAACGTAAAAATTTATACTGAAGAATATATGGAATACGTTCCGGTACATGATATAGGATGCCATTCTTTCCAAGGAATGAAAAAAGACATTAACGCGAACAATAAAGTATCGGCGTCTGAAACTATTCCGAAAAAGAGGAAATTAAGTTTTCATATGACTGGAGACAGGGCAACCATACAAAGCGGATTCTTACGCAATTTCCAATACCGCGGACTTTTTCAACGAGCGAAATGTTGGAAAATGACATTTTTAGTGCAAATTTTTACACTTTTTCTCGTGTTTTTCTTCAAGGGAAATATTTTTGCTGTCATCAAAACATATCAAAGTCTTTTTATACCATCAAAATAAAACTTTGATTTTCTAATATAATGTATATTTGCTTTCTGAAGGTAAATGTTTAAGTTGCAGTTTATATATCTTGTGACCCCTGTGGTTTTCTTTTGACATCGAGTCGAAAGAAAGATGATACATACTCGTTTTACTTCCATACAATAAAATCTCTTTTCTATTAAAAGACAACGTGTAAAGGATTGCCTTAATATCGTAATATTTGCAAGAATTTGACCGGCATGCTTTTTTATGTCACCTTCTCGTAAAAATTAAAACATGGGCGAATTCAAAGAAGACTAGAAATAACTCTCATCTATGACTTTTAGGGTCAAAGATTTGCCTTCAATAGTACGAGGGTAACTAAAAAACTGATAACAAAGGATTTTTATGATCTATTGGTGGTTACTGTGGGGAGTAATATCTTTTAAAGGTATTGCAAAGCAAGGGATTGGCTTAAGGAATAACGATAAAACACCAATAGCGAAGTATTTCTATGGTGACATAACATGTACTGGATTTTTAAAAAACTATTTAACATTCTTATAGTCAATTTGAAGGAGCCGAGAATCTAATATTGTTTTTAATTTAAGACGGGCCTTTTACATATTATTTTTAAAATTAGCATATACAGTATGTATCACATTAAACTGGACCCACTTTCGAAAGTTTATATACCCTCCCTCACTAAGATCGCTATGTATTCATTGCGGTTTTCATTATAGAAGCGCATTTTAATGCTATTTTAACCATAATTATTGCTGTTTTAATTTACTGAAGAAGAAAACAGTCTAAGTCGCCCCCTGGCCAGATTCTGTATCACATAGTTGATCCTTTTCGACGTTCTACTGTTTTATGATGATATTGACGACGAAGGCAAATAAAAGTACTCCAGCCCCTGACAAACAAAGCTATTGCTTAATATCAATAGTTTTTATGGTAATAAAAATAAAGTAGCCATCGTTAATTTCTGAGAATTTTTAATTTTCACGGCCTTGTGAAAACGAACTGATGATGATGGATAGTTAAGTCAAGAGCGGTCGTTGAAATATATTTTTGTGGAACCATCTGAGTCTGAACTTTTGAATAAATTTAAATTCACCGCACACGATAAAACATAAAGACAGAGTATTATCTAAAGTAAATTCCTTGAAGAGACGCAAAAATTCAGAGGTGCAAAAAGACGCTGGTAGGCGTCAAGGGGACTAGGTGCAAGGAAGTCTTTCTTTTGATATTAAACAATACCACTGCCGGAATCTTCTTTACTATAAGGATAAAATCCGCGAATTCTTTCTTAACTTATGAGGCAGTTTGTATGCCCGCAGTTTTTCTTTCGTTTTTATATCATCATCCTGATTGTTCGCATTGATCATAACAAGAGCATCCTTTCGGAGGGTGGAAGAGCTGGGATCGTACCCCAGTCACGTCGAACTTTTTCACTTCCGCTTATCTATTGAGCTTATAGCGCTCCCCTATGCTTCCAGTTGGAGAATCTTTTATCCCTATGTAGTTTAAGTTGGGGTGACGGTAATCAGCTACTGGACTCAAAGGGTCGGTGACCAGGTACACTTCCAGAGGATGACGAGCTTTAACCCTCCCTAAGACTCTCAAATACTTCTTTATTATCCTTATTTTTGATGTTTATACCCATGCATTTATGGAAGCTACAAAATTCCAGTACAAAAACTACGATTAAATGATTATAAGTTCATTGAATCACTAATTTTAACATAAACTTCAGATGTGCTGGCCGAACTTTGTGGAACACCATGTAGAACCAACTAAAACAACGCTTGGTAGTTTCCAGTTTTTAATTGGTACTGATTTTAACATTTTGTGATACTTTTAGTGGCAAATTTAATAGTGAGAATCCCCTAACGAAAATTATACATGCACCCTGTTTGTGGTAATTTAAGGTTTGAGTGGCCATTGACTAAAAGTGACAGCAATAATTTTGTCGCTGGTTTTGTTTACTAAATTGTTTTCTTTTGTCTCTTCCTCACAGGGTTGGTGACCAACCACATGCTGAACAAGATGTCGTACCGGAAGGTGGCCCTCCTTGGGGGCTTCCTCTTCACCCTTGGCATCCTCCTAACGACGTTCGCAAAGAGCATGGCACACGTGCTCGTCACCTACAGCGTGCTGGCCGGTGCGGGGAAGAGATCGGTGGTGCCTGGGTTAGAGGCTAGCGCGCAGCTAAATGGCGGCGGTTGCCGTGGCATCCAAAGACTGTCTGAGGGGTCGTGACCGTGCCTCATTGCCTAGAGCACCCTAGCCTAGAAAATATCCCTCCTATCTTTCGTCGCCGATGCGACATGGGGTGGTGTTAGGACAGATTTAGCGAAAGAGAATTGATATCTCCCTGGGGAAGGGAATTTCTTGATAAAGAGAAAATTTAACGTAACTGTCCCAAAACTATCGATAAACATTAGTCTTGATCCAAGCCAGATAAGTAGGAATTATGTCGTCTTTCTGATGATTTTAGCGAGATACAATCACCTTCGAATTTGCGAGAAAAATCAACCAAGAGGGCACGAATGTCCTTCTCTTTAGAATACGAGCTACTAAATGCTTTCTGATATTTCAAGATTAAAATTTTCAAATAATCTATTATTAACATGAGATTATGTCCTTTCGATATTAATCACCAATATATAAAATTCTTGCACTTGATGTTTTGAAGGACCAAACGGCGTAAATTATCGTGCTCTTCATCCGAATTACATGTCTAATATCGGAAATGGCCAATTCATCCTCCGAAGCGATCGATTTAAAATTAGGTCGAAATAATTTAAAATTTACAGACAGTCTAATGATAAAAATTTGATTCGCAGTTGCACTTTTTAAGTCGTCTTTGCATAATTATTACATCTTTGGTACTCATGCACGTGCATGAATTTTATAGCTATTTTGCTGTTCAGCTGCCATTTGACTTGCCGCGGTCTGCTAAATACTCTGCAATGATCAATCGATATATTGCGATTTACGATTTGGCCACGCATGATCTGTAACTTCGCAGAAACTCCATCCACGACTTTTCGACTTCGAATTCGTACAGAATACTAATAAGGAGAGAAAGAATGCAGTTGCACCGCGGGAGCTATTTTTTTCGAAGATTATTTATTCCTAGAATCGATCCTACGCAGGATTTTAGTCACATCCTTCCTTCATTTAAACCAGAAAAATTTTTTATGAAAAAATTCTGAATCTAAAACTCTGAATTAAAAACCAAACTGAGTTAAAGTAATATGTCATTAAAAATCATAAGTAGTAAGGGACGTCTCCGTATAGAACCCGCTTACTTTTCTCCAGAGAGAGTGGTTCATCTCAATATTCGGACATCAGCCCAGACGTACGGGTAAATTATTCCTATTGATATCCAGTTGAAATTGAAAAGATATTTAATGGATATAAAAATATACTATCTCAACATTCACAAGAGATACGATACAAAAATGTCGCGAATATTGAAGTACGCGATTTGTTTCCTTAATTCAAATTATCTTATTTCACATAGTATAATTCCTCTGAAGAAGTAATTTTCTATAGTTTTTTATTGTTTTAATTTTTAATAACAATGCGTTGAAGTTGAATTCGTATCCATTGAGAACTGATGACGAGGTTATTGATTACAGTAAATTGAAACCATTATACGAAGAGTATAATGTTCAAAATTAAGCTTAAAAATTCTCAAATATCCATGATTTTGGGCCTATAAGTAATGACGTATTACGTAAAATGATATCGTAAAATTTTATATACTAAAAATTTATGCTATCCCTCTTAAATGTGAGTTCTCGAGAGTTGAGTTCACGCATAACTTAGTTTTTTCATGTTCTACTAAAAATAGGTTCCGGTATATTTAATAAAATATATTTCATTCTTTCTCTTTTGACCTCCCTCTTTGCCGCTGCAATAATTCCATTACAAAATTATCCCGTAAATTAATAATTCACGGTTGGATGTCGGAAGATGTGACTAAGTTCCGTCCGTCTACGCAAAAACGAAAATGCCAAGCATAAATACGTAATTGGGCGACTTAAGCTAACAGACTACAGTTTTAGCGGTTAGAATCCGAATATTTATGACGAAAATGCGAGTTTCAATGAGGCTGAGAAATAGTATTCCGTTTTCAAAATTCAATTTGCTTTAAATCAGTGATGCCAAAATAATTTCAAAGAGTAGGAGGGTTAGTTTTAAACGCCTAAGATCTCCAACGGCAGTTGAATGTTTGAAATTTTGAATCTATTTTCAAGTTTTAAATATGCTTATCAATGAAATAATTCAATATTATCTTTTAAATTTAATTTCACTTTAACTTTTAAATTTAACTCTTCTCTTTCTCTCGTTTTTACTATCAACATTTTATTATTCTGTTGAGATTTGGAGAAAGAAAAATTAAATGAAATGGGATTTATTAAAACCTCTTTATAGAGGATAACGTAATGGAAATATCTGAAAATCAATAAGATTATCCACCCTGATGAATTATTGTCCAGAGAAAGAAAAAATACTTTAACTTCTCAAGAAGTTCTAAAACTCGGCATGCTACTGCTATTGGATTTCAAGGTGAATTATTCCGCAGCCATTTTGGATTTCAGTCTACTAAGAACTTAAACTAACTGGATATTCTCTATCTCTTTAGGGAAAATTAAAATCAATACATTTCAAATCTCAAAAAAATTCCAGATTTTCAGTCTGGTTAAGGACACTACTCCTCACTGGCCGGAATGGATTATAAAGGAACGGCCAAACCAATATGCATGCTGTTGTTTCAAAATGAAGCATTCAGTTTCAATTTCTATTTTCAGCCTAAAAGATATATTATTAAAAATCCATGATTCCTTTTAGCGTGGGCGGATCCTTGCGGGGGGTAATTTTTTGAGCGAAGAATTTTATTTTTGGAATTAAATTCCTAAATTTAGAATCATTAAAAATTAAAGAGGTACTCTGAAGGATCTCAAAAATACAGTTAGCCATAGCGATATTTTATTACATTTTGATTTGATACCTCTTGTCACAAAAAATTTAAAAGAAAGAGTGCACCGATCTTTCATCAGAGGTGGTCCTCCAGGCACCCCCACTCAGTTGTTTGCAACAATTGTAAAACCGCGCTACTAGGAGTCCTATTGAGACTCCAGAAAATTCTCTAATAACAATATTTTTTCGAGAGATTTCAACTCTCGGTTAAAGGGTAATATTCCCCTCTTGAATCCGCCCATGCCACTGCAAGGAATGATTAATATATCCACGGGATTGTTCTATTACTGCTTGTTTATCCACACATGCATACATTGTTGGCCTTTCCTTCCTTACTATTTGATAGTTCAGTCCTAACAAGCGCTCTCCGTTGTGTTTTCAGGCATTGGTGTGGGCCTCATATCTCCGTCATCATACCTAGCGTTCAATTCTTACTTCCTGAAGAGAAGGGGGTTGGCCATGGGGATATGCCAAGCGGGAATAGGCCTAGGGTTCATGGCCGGACCTCCCATTATCCAGTACCTCATGGCGGAGTACGCATTCTCTGGTAAGCGAAATGACAACTGACTCTTTCTCACGCCGTAATTGGTTCCTGCAACCAGTCGCCTTCGCAGGCAGCTTTGCCGTCACCTTCTAAGGCAACTCCTCGTTAATTGAGAAAATGGCGAGAAACGTTGCAGAGGCGGATTCCCTCGGTTTCCCTTTGAGGTTGGTGAATGGGCTACATTATGAGGAACAACCCGAACGAAATTTGTTAACCTTCGGTTCGTGCGGCGGGATCTTAAAGACCCTTAATGCATTAATAACTCATGGCATTATTACGTCTTGGTCGAGTGCACCTGAAAGGGCTTCCGGAAAATCTAGAGAGATGGAATGGAATTCTATCTTTCTTTGTTTGCTGGTATCCTACAATTTCGGATTTTGTTTCTTGAGCGTATGAAATACAAAAGCATCGACAATTGCATTAAATTTAAATTTATTTTTTTAAATTATGATCTCAACTAATTTTTATAGTTAATCGTAAATATGCAACCGTGGATAACAAAATTTCCAGGAGGATACTCACTGGTCGTTGCTTTTATAGAGAAAAGAGAACTTTTATAACTCCTCAATTTCGTGTATGTAAATTTATCAGTACTTTTTATTATTATT
The DNA here is from genome assembly GCA_036926295.1 of Pachydiplax longipennis. Taxonomy (NCBI): domain Eukaryota; kingdom Metazoa; phylum Arthropoda; class Insecta; order Odonata; family Libellulidae; genus Pachydiplax; species Pachydiplax longipennis. The sequence goes on from JAVFKF010000019.1 coordinate 28,489,341, forward strand.
TGCACGCAACAATGCTGCCAAACAACGCAGTTTTACTTCCGTTTTTAAGTATAACAGACGTGGTAAAGCTTGACCCTAGGACCTTTAGAGCTCCCCTCTTACCGATGAAATTCAACGTTGAATCAAGAACGTTGTGATTCTCTTCAGCAACATTTCACAGTTGAAATATTAGTACTAGATATCTCTCTTTCTACTTATATTTAAATGTAGCTGAACGTTAATCTTTTTTCAAGAAGATACTAATGCGGAAAATACACGTGCTGTTATCAGATTCATAATTAATATTATCAAACTGAAGCGGAAATGAAATTTAGTTGGTATTAGGTAAACGCTGCATTCATTATAAAGTCGGAATACATAATGAGGATTCAGCTACGTTTTTAAAACTCTTTCATAAGTTGCTTTATATACAAGAAAAAAAATTGGATACCCAGTAGATGCAGAAAATTTTACTGTAATACTGTAAAAATAAATTAGGCCAACAGAAAAAGAAAATCGGACTAACTGTAATTTGGAACAACAAATGCTGAAATACCTTTGACCAGCCACATAATAGTAAATCCACATCGAAAAATATGTTACTGATAGTGTTTAAAAGCAAAAATTTTAAACGTAATTAATATTCCGTAATTAAATTTAAATTATTAAGATATATTTGTCAAATAGATATGTTATGTCCGATTCCCCCACCGCAGCTACGTAACAGAACCGCCTAACCTTTTTGGCGTCCTTGTAAATATTTTTCGCATGACTCTTTTAATGCAGATCATTTACGCAGAAAATATCATAAAGTAATAAAAAACGTAAAGACATCGTCAAACCTATACAGTAAAACAAATCGTCGTAGAACAAGGGGTCGACTTAAATGATCTCACATTAAGAGAGAGGTCTCAGAAAATATGACAATTCATCACATAGGATATTCTGCTCCATGGGACAATTTATGAGAGAGGGGATTAAGAAGTTCCAAAAATTCCGTGACATCATTTACAGACAGCACCTTAATATACTATTCAGTTCATAAATAAAAGAAGTTTTAGTCGAAATGAGATTAATTTCAGGGCGTGACCTCATGTCGAGTTCGACAAATTACCATTATCTAAGCATTCAAATATTTGAGATCGAAAAAAAAATGATAGTGTCAGCTTCCACAGAAGCAAAATTGTCCATATATCACCTTTAATTATTCCGCCACCATTATGATTAAATATTTGCCGACAGATTCTCTGTACCATATTTGATTACCGACTAAATTTTTTTTCGTCTGCGCCATGGTTCTTTACATCTTTACATCAAATGCGCTGCAACCAACTTAAATAGATCGTCCGCCCTATATATTATGATAAATATAAAATAAATTAATTATTATTAAAATATAATAATTGCTCATTTTGTGAGCAAAATAAATGAGAACTGTGAATATTTATTAATAAATAAGCCCTTCTGTTTAGCAAAAAGAAACCAAAAAATTTCTATTTTCGTTATCAAATTTTATTGTAATAAAATATTTAATATACTTCTTTAAAAACGAAAGTGCCGAAAAAACTTCTAGACTGCTACTTATCTTACAAGAATTGTTATTATTATAAGTCAGTCCCCAGAAGAACTACTCAAGCTCTTCTTTACTGTTATTAAAGCGTAAAATCTCTTGGAAGTTTTCGGTTTGTATTATGTGAGTGAAAAGATCGATGAGATAAGGAGAAGGGGCCTATAGTTTCGCTAGAATAAATGGAATTTGTTTCAACTTTAATTAAGTACACCACTAGGAAAAGAAAAGATCAACCTTACTGCTGGGGTGTCAAAAATTCGGCACAATACGCAGAAAAACATAACAAGCGAAAAATAACGACATATTTCCAACCACTTTCGCTCAGTGATAAATTTCCTAGGCTCACAAGCGGTGGTACAAAACTGATGGTAAATCCAATTCTTTTAAATGCTATTATTTAGACTAAATCTTACCTTTTTCCGCAGGGACCATGCTGATATTGGGTGGAGTAGCGCTCCACTCCCTCCTTGGTGCTGCCCTCTACCAGCCGATCAAATGGCACGTGAGGAAGTCCAGGTCGAAAAGGAATGGGAGGGCTCAGGAAGATTCGGCAGGCAACTCGGAAGAGACCCACGAAGCGGAGGATGAGGGCCTCAGGGTATCCACCATCTGCGGAAAAGACGGGATCAACGGTGAGGCCTCAGTGGCACTACTCCGTAACGGTTGCGACAGCAACGCTTACTGGTCGCCCATGACGACGACAGAGAAACCAGGGAAAGAATGCCACCGCCCCGAAGAAGAGGAAGAAAGAAACGGATGGGCATCCAATGGTCAAGCAGAGCAGCTTGAAGGACTTCTTCCTCAGACAACTCTACTACCTGCACATCCAGATGGCCTTACGGACGAGCAGAAGAATGGACTGGACCCGCTAAAGAATAAGTGCTATCAGCGTCAGTCCTCATCGCTCGTCAACTTTGGTAACATAGTGTTGATCTTTGACAATGCTCTGACTGAGCCGGTGGGGAAGGACGCCGAGTTGGAGGTGAAAGAGAAGCCTTGGGTTCCTCCGGTGGAAGAGAAAACCAAGGAAATAGTAGTGGAGGCAGAGGTAAGGAGGAAAAAGGTGGGGAAGACTATGCGGGAGAAGTTGAGGTCTGCGTGGGAGAGACTCGTTGGTAAGGCTGCAGAAGCTGAAGAATCTGCCGCGACAAAAACCACACGATCTTTAGGAGTGAAAAGCATGTTTGGGTGTGTGGTGGACTTTTTAGATCTGAGGCTGCTTCAAGATCCCAGCTACGTTAATTTGATTCTAGGGATCTCAGTTAGTAACCTTTCAGACACAAACTTTTTCCTTGTGCTGCAGTTCTATCTGCAGAAATCATTGGGGTTTTCCAACGAGAACGTTGCTGTGTGTCTGTCTGTGGCAGCAGGGGCAGATGTTGCCTCCAGATTACTTCTCCCTCTATTGGGAGACCGTATGCATCTCAGGAAGAGGACAGCCTACCTATTGAGCTGCCTCACCTCAGCTATTGCTAGATCCAGTTGAGTATTTCATACAATTTTTTGGGTAATGTCAATTAATATTCTGGAATTGTTAAGTAGATTTCTTTCATAATATTACATTTATAAATAAGCTCACTAACTGATGAAAGATTTTCTAGCTCACTAACACTTACTTATTATTCTTAGTTATTTACTTGTATTATACAACCTTCCCACTACTTCTGCTGATCCAAAATATGCAGAAATTATGAGATATACTCGTATATGCAGAAAATACAAAAGAGAATTTCAAGGACAAATTACATTAAAACTCATTCTTTACCCAAATAAAGTACTAAATATTCATGCAATATAAAGTACTAAATATCCATACAAGATTTAATGTCAAATTGAAGTAAAATGCTGACTATCTGTCATAAAATCTTACATAATGAGGTTTCCAAAAGGAAATAAATTTAAGTTAACAAGGGAGGATGGGAAAAACTAGAACAGGATCACTCAAGTGGAAGACTATCCAAACAGTTTTCATTCTTGGGTATCTCTCTAGATGGAAGAGTCATAGATGAAGTTTAGAAAAGGGTAGCATTAGCCAAAGAAGCATCTGCAAAGTAAGGGTAACTGATGACAAAGGGTCTCCATAAGGTAATCAGGAAAAGATTAGTGTAATTCTTTGTGTGGAATGTGTTACAGTATGAGTGTGAAACATGGACCTTATGAAAAGAAGACATCAAATGCTATTGAGATGTACAGTGTAGAATGGAAAAAATAAGCTGTGTTATTATAAAAACAAACACAGAGGTGCTAAAAATGGTTTGGGAGGAGAGGATTTTAATTGAAGTAATTAGGCATCAACAGAAGAAATGGGTGGGTCAAATATTGAGAAGAGAGGGATTGCTAAAGTATGAAATTGAAGGAAGAATATTAGGGAAAAGATAGCAAGGAAGACAAAGACAAAAGATGTAGATAACACGAAGGGAGAGGTGGGATAAGTTACCACGAAGCTAAGGAGAAGGCATTGTATAAGGAACACTAAGGCATATGAACTTATTGAAAGGTATAACACTTATTTAAGGTAAAGAGATTTGCCATTCTATACAAAAACAGCACTAGGCCAACCTTAGCAGAGATACAATATTTTTTTTTTTAATTTTTCAAGATGAACCTTAAAAGTTGCTAGAAGGTTCCAAAAATGAAAAGGTACATTACTCAATAGTTATTAAAAATAAAATAGCTGAAACTTACTTTTATAAATATGATATCTGTTTATGAATTGCAAAATTTAAAATAATAATATGAAATTTATCTATAATCACCAAAAGTAAGTACTGTTTTGATTTAAAATCTATTTAAACATTAAATGTTATAAGTACATAGTGGAAGATCCATATAAAAGGAACCATATAGATTGTGAGACGTCTCTGGAAAGGAGAAGGTCAATAAAAGAAGGAAAAAATTGCTACATCTAGTGACAGTATTGCTAAATGAGCAACTATGAGCCTGGATAATGAGTGTGAAACTAAGCCTCACAAGCTTATTGCCTGAAACCAGCCATACAGCCTGGAATAGTAAGTTTTAAGAAATATGAGTACAGACCACTAAACTTAATGGGCTGAGCAAAATTCTTAGACCATCGCACGATAGTTTTTCACCACTAGCCCAATATTGTGGTCTTAATTTTACCATCTATTAAAAAATAGTCTTATACTTCATTGAAAATTCAAGAAAGATATTATCAATATTTTAAAATTTTTATAATAAACTCAAAAAAGACTTTCATAACGACTCAAAAATATAAACTGACAGAAGAAATTGTCTTTGTATAAGAGGAAATAATTTTAACTTTTTTGATCAGACTTCCATGGTCAAAACCATGAGCTTGGTACAACCACACAGTATAGAGTTTAGTATAATTCAAGATTATATATCCCATCTATCTCATTGCACTGGATGCTAAATATAAGATGTTATTTGAGGTGGGAAAAAATTTCTAAAAATTTATTTTACTGATTATCCTGACCAAGATACAAATAAATAATAAAAATAAATATATGATACAAATATATGACAACCTGATGAGTACCACAATTCATAAGGGTAGAAGATTCATAAACTCATAAAAAAATGGGTAATTTTTGGGAATATAAAATATACCAGTATATACAGGATTTGTCACATTTATACTGTTTCTAATGCAATATGTATAAGAGTTGGTCAGCTGTAATTCCATGGATGTGGCAAAAGAAAGGGAATGGGGCCCCTAGGATATATCCTTGTATCATAGATATTCACATGTTGGTATTCATGGTTTCTTAAACATTCTCTCTTTTCTTTCCATTCAACCCATTTCATCGTTCGGCTGCATCCAGTATTTGTCTTAGTGCATGATTTTCCTTCTGTTGTGGTCTTTTGTGGCCTTGTTGGGTTCCTAAAAGGCACTATTGTGGTAAATATGCCATTGACAATTGCTGAGCATTGTCGCCTGGAGCAGTTTGCAGCTGCGTATGGTCTTTATATGATCATCAATGGCTTAATCACAATAACACTTGGACCATTAATTGGTAAGTTCAAACTTCATATTTTTCTTCATTGAAATCTATTTCCTTTGCAAGATAAAGCATCTTATCAAAATTATGAATACTGTAGCGGGTTTTGAGGTGAATGATAAAACACACAAAGTTTTCTAAGAATTACTTTAATAATGCACAGGCAATATACCGAGGCACCGCTACCACGTGAACTGTTCTGTCTCAGGACATATTTTCTGTTAAAAGGACCAAAATACTTATTACTGTCCACTAATAGTGGTTAAAATTTAGTGAAATCCTGTAACTTATACCTATCTGAACTTCTTTTTCAGGAGTGTTACGAGACTATAGTGATAGCTATGAATTATGCATTCACATCCTGTCCGGAGTGTTATTGTTGTGTGCCATCCCATGGCTAATAGAAATGGCAATTGTTCGATGGAAGCAGAAAAGACGAGCAGAACGAGATCTTCCAATTCTCTGATGCATCCGAATGCTTAGGAGAGATTGTAAATACAATCCTACATTGTTTTTGTTGAAGGAATTTTTGTTTCTGTGAAACCGTCTATCAAACGTGATTTCATGACTCTTTCCAAGTTCCACTTTGTAAGTGTATGTTGTTACAGATGAAGATGGTGTTGAAAGTTCCCAAATAGTTGATGAAAATGGACCATTTATTATTGTTTATATTGTTTGAGACAATGTTGCATGTTATCAAGATGTGAGAATGAACGAATTACTATGGTATTCCTTGCACAGCATATCTGGTACATTGGAAAAACAAATAATGCCTCAAAAAAGCTTACATTAGTGAAAATGAACACTGACTTTATTTTAGAAGTTGAGTAGTGCAATGTTACTTGTTTCTTATCATCCATATCAACTTCGACTTACTTAGATGCCAAGCCTTTTGTTAGGTATCAAGTTAATTATAGCCTTAAATTCATGAATTCAACTCTATTATAATTGATAATCTCATATTTTTGCATAAAAATGAAACTATTTTCACTTAAATGCAAGGAAGAGACTGTATAAGTTGTTGTGGACATAAAAATGGTATTTTATCAATGAGATGAGCTTGTATATATACTGCCATATAAGACAAAACAATAAAATTCATTTACAATAGAGAAAAATATTAATATTTGTAATTTTTATTAACATAATAAAATCTTCGTATTGTAACCATTTCAACAATAATTGGTGAATAGGCATTTCTTAAATTTTATGTTAAAACTTTCTGTTTCTGTAAAATGGTCTGCAAAATAGCCCTGAGTTTCATATTCCAGCCAGAAATAGTTCAAGAGAACTTAAGTATAAATAATTAACTTTTCATGCCAAATTTTGGAAATTTCAATCTTAAGTTTTTATTGCAGCTAGTTTTGATGGGAAAGCTCAAAATACTTAGAAGCGAATCTTTAAGGACAACTGCCGATATCATTTACAAAGACCAAACAAGTTGTTAAGGTAAATTTTTGTATTACATAGGTAATGGATTTCCAAATGTATCAAATTAATAAGCATAATTTAAAAATCATTTTTGCCTTAACTACTGAGAAAAGTAAGAGATCTGAATGAGTAAAAAGTTTCAAACTGAATCTTCTGTCTCTTTCACATATGTAACCTCTGAAGCTCACTAGTAGGAATTTTCTTCCAAGTAACTAGTTAGTATATTACTGATATAATCATACTCACTGTAATTATGCTGTGCTATGGATTTTTAAAATTATTTCAATTATTAACCACTAAAAAAATACCATTTACACTTTCGTAGAAACAATCTTACAGTTACATCTTACACTTTGCAGCTAATGTTGCAATACTTACCAAAAGGTAAGTACAATTACTATTCAATCTTCAATATATTAGAGTTTGAAAGAGTGTTTAACTTCAAAAATAAATGAAAACAAAAGAAAAGTGATTTCTAAACATAACAGATAATTTCCTAATGAATTAGGGACATACCATTGAATGGATCAAAGAATTCCAATACTTAAGTGACAAGATCACCAGCAATAAAATAGAGCTGTCTTCAGCCATATGACTGCCACTATCAGCGGAAAAAATTACTACTCCCTCTATATGTTAGCATATAATCTAAGACAATTTTATTGAAACTCTTTGTCACATTTCCAAAGTTGTTTATGGTGAATCAATTTGAATATTTGTATTTCTGGTGCCCTTAGAACAAGAAAAAAATTGATAGAATTTCCAAAATGCTGTTATAATTTTAGGCAACTAAAGAAAAATCTATTTGCAATAATTATACAAGTACCTTGCTAGCTACAAATAGATTAAGATATCACAAATTATGAGGACAAATCCAAACACAAAATTAATTACTTTAGAAACTCTCTAAACTTCTATATCTTTACAGGTTTTGTTAGGTCTTTCTTATTCATTTGATGAAAAGTATATGTTAAATTAATAAATATTGTTCAACGATCCTTTCCATCTATTTTTTTATGTCAGGAGTGCAACATAACTGGGGGTGCTTGTTAAGCATGACACAACAGCAGTATGAATAAATGAAACAAGAGAGAGAAGTATGTAGAATAAGTTTGGTTGTAGGTAAAGGGTTCAAAAACACCTATATATGGGATGCCCTCCTTTATAAGAGTATGGTTGTAGAAGAGAAGATAATATTAGAAGCAATGGAGATATGGTGCTCTAGAAGAATGATGATGATAAAATGAACAGACTGTGTTCCTAAAGAAGTCCTTTGGAGATTAAATGGAGAGAGAATACCCTCTATTTAATTAAAAAATACTGATAAAAAGAAGATGAAAGTATTATAGATATTAAGATTAAGATAAAGTATTGGAATGAATGGTAGAAGAGAGGAATCATTGGGGGCCTGCTATAGATTGTGAGAAGCAGGTAGTTTAGAGTTAATACTGGAAATTATGAGGAAATATCGTGAACAAACCAGTACTGAGGATGAAACTATGAATTACACGTAAGTGCTAGATATTGAACACATCCAACTTCCTAGAGAATGAAACTTGAAAACGTATTCTCATGATGTCAAAAATATCTTGACTTGATATGAGAGTTTTGTAACTTAGCGCGAATTTTAAAGTGAAAATAAAAAGTAAAATATATCAAATTATAACTCTATCTTGGATAATATCAATTTTATTCACTACTAATTAACCAGAATTATCATAACAGGGCTTACTTATAATGGTTAAACTAGGGCGAACTTATGAGAGTTGTAAAGAATAGCCATTAAAGTTGCCATAATACCTGAATGGTTTCCAACTTTAAACTTTGGATTATATTTGCCTGGACCGGTTGGGTGGGGTTCAGGGTGCTGAATGAATAACTTCGTCGGAAATTGCTACAAATACACATACTTGCATGTACTCGTAGCAATTGAATCGACTGCGGGATACTAGTGCTGTCACCTATGCGGCAGTGATTGTAAACTCGGTAACAGCTTCAGAAACTCGACCGTGATTTAAACCATCTACAATACAGATAGTAACATTATTTGTATACATACACGCTGAATTCCGGTTTCCAAAGTTAACTGATGCGTTCCTACCGTGAAAGATAGGCTCTTTTTTCCCCTGCATTTCATACGGGCCTATCTTTCACATTTATTTGTATGAGAAACGAGAATAAATTATGTCTTACAATTCCACGTCAGGGAGACCGGTTGTTCTTAACCACAAAGTTGAACTAATATTTCGTCCTTTTGTCCTTATTCTCGCCTTTTGGAATCGAAAATTATATTCCACAGCTAAGTAAAGAATCATTATTCAATTTCCTCTCTTTTGGTACTTCTCTCGATTTCGTAGGACTAATATTTGTAATTTCTACAAGGGAAAAAGAGTCCGCTTTCGATCAAAATGAACTTTCCATTGCTTATCAGAGCATGACAGACAAGTAATTGTCCATTAGAGATTGTATTAATAATAAGATTGTATGTACAAAAAGTTACTACAACGTTGAGTAGCTTCTTGCTTAATACATGCATACATAATTAACCCCCTGCTCCTAGGATCAAAATCCATAAACCTTTATCTTTCTTGTTTTCTTCCCTCAATGGAACACCAAAAACATCAAATTAGTTTATGAATTATCAAATTATATTTTGAATTATTGTATTATTATAATTAATGTTTTATGAATTATCAAATTGGTTATTCTTTAGTAACACAAAGTACGTACCATTTGTTTGGAATAAAATTCACTTTTTTATGGAACCTTAAACTTTAACCATCTTTATGTGAAATGTTTCTTACACTTTCTTTGCCAATGTAAGGAAATGGTATGTAATAATTTAACCACAAATAATTTGTTTTTAAGAAGCGTTCCTTGTGTCTACCCGACCTCGACCATATTTGTTCAATTTTTAGGCTAACACTTCTGATTATAACTTTTAATTCTTTAAACTGTCTTCTGAAAGAGACAGGGCTCCAAATTCTTGTAATATAAAGATCAACAAAGCCTCTGCTATAAATTCTTTGATGTAAGCAAACCAAACGTCGAAAAACTTTTAGTGAAATTTGCGTAGTCATCTGTAATAAAAGAAAACTAAAACTGCTACTAGCACACATAAACACAGCATATTCTTCAGGCAAACTCAGACGAATTACACGATCGTTTAGAACACTTGACATGCTGTCCCTTTTTCTACTGGTCGGTGCGATTTTTGCAGAATATAAACATTAGATCCAGTTTGCATGATTTCTTTCTTTCGTACCTAAACAAAATTTTGACCTGCATGCACAAGTAAGAAAATATACTTTTGTCCCTCAAGATTACGAAATTATTACACTGTGCATTTGTAAGAAATGGAAGACTTCGTAAGTCAACATAATTTATTATAGTAAATAATTTTTCTATAACAGTTAAGTTTCACAAATGTAGAATAAAAGATATGCTTGGAAGAAGGAATGGAAATATTGACAGGAGGAGAGCTAGGCAGGATTTGCCTGTTTTGATTCATTGGATGAATCAGATGAAAGTGTTGTACAACCAACAGAAGACTCTGGAATGCTTGGGAACAATACTGGTCCAGAGGGAGGGGAGAAAAACTGATGAAAGTTACTTTTTGTGACTTTCTGCCTCTGCCTTAGGATAATCAAGTTCTGCAGTTTCCTCAAATGTACATAATAATCTGCAAAGGCAGGATCATCTGTTGCATCAACAAAGTTTAACAGAAAATCAATACTTTCTCTAACATATGACAGCTTTGGCAATTTTATTGCTTTACTGTCATTGCTGTCTACTGTTGCACAGGGTACAGCATTAGCTGTGTTAATAAGAGTATCTTGAGATATTTCTCCATTTCCATTGGATAACATGCCTTGTCTATGAACTTCAGACTCTGATTCTAGCCAAACTGCTACATCTCTTATGGTTAATTGATCCCCTGCAGCAGATAATATTTTGTGATAATCCATGTCCTTCAGCCCTTCAAAATCTACTTCTGTGTCAGCGTTATATAAAAGCATCTTTGAAGCATCCTCAATAGCTGACGGTTTGAGTTCATTCCAAGATTCCATCCAGTTGAATACTGCAGATCTGAAGCTGTAACATTCGATATTTTCCAAAGATTTTTCAATAACTGTGTCTCTTACATGATTCTTACAATCATCTGGAATAGCTATCACCTGGTTTATAAACTTCTTAAGGTAAATCCTTCTGGTTTTAGCCATGGTTCCACTCTCAGATGGTTCTAAAGCACTGGGGAAAGCAAAGCATTTGATTTTACCATCTTGACTACTTAGTTCATTTACTTCTGGATGCCAGGGTGCATTTTCCAGAACAAGTAAACCCTTTACAGCATCTGGGTGCATTTTCAAAACCTTCACCTGGTGACTACGAACCTCTGGCTCAAAATGATTATAGAACCAGTAAGATATCAAATCCTGGTTGAACCAACCATTATCAGATGTGTAATATTGAATGGGTATTTGATCAATCCAACTGTTTGGAGGAAATCTCTGAGCAAATTTCCTAACTATCACAGGGTTCAGCTTGTGGCTACCATCAGCATTGGCACATAAAAGTACAGAAAACGTGTCCTTGCTCACTCTTTTCAGAAGACATGGGTTCTGCTTTAGAAGCAGCATACGCTCAGGTAAAGACCTCCAACGTATCACAGACTCACTCACAGTATAGATTTGAGACTGTTGCAGTCTTGCTCCATTCACCAATTTAAACAAATTTTCCCTAAATGGATCGATATTTGAGGATTCTAAACGTGGGCTGCCATCGTGGATAACTTTATTGGGTATACCATGTCTGTTCCTGAACCTGCTCAACCACCCACTGCTGGCATTAAACTTTTCAATTCCAAGTTGTTTTGCTATCCGATCGGCAGCAGACTGGATGTCCACACCTTGAATTTCTTCTCCAGCTGAGCGTTGCTGCCTATACCATTTGATTACAGCCTCTTCTAAAGACTTGAAATTAGCCATCTTCAATGTTTTCCTAGCAGACAGTCCTGTTGACTGCATCGTTGGGTCAAACTGAAGGGCAAACTTTCTCAAGCTATCTCTGTTCTTCTTCAAATCCTTGACAGTTGACATGCCAATGCCATATTCAGCCACGATTTGAGATGTTGGAGTTCCTGTCTCCAATTTCTCAATTATCTTCAATTTATCAATTATGCTCAACACAACCCTCTTTCTCTTCCTATCCCTTCGATTGTTGGCAGCAAGGAAGCTCTTGTTCATGAAAATGAAGCAATTTCAAAATTAATGTCTTTTACAACAATTACATTGCTTTGTTAGCCTAGCCAAATCAAAACTTCAGTCATGCAGAAAAATAATGGTTAGCAAATGCAATACCTCTAATTCAGGATGCCTGTGGAGAACATGCAACAAACCATCATCCCATGCAGACTAAATTTCTTTTCTTTCATTCTAAGAAATAGGTAAGAGAGAGTCATTCCACAAGGCTGTTAAAGGCCACAGACAATTTAAATTATTCAAATGCCTGATGTAAAAGTGAGTTTGATGTTATGTGACAAATCAACATAAAAGGATGACAAAATTAACATTTTTTACTCCAATTTATGTTAAGTCCACAAACAAGGGTAATCTTGACTCAAGTACATATCTGTCCTTAGAAGGAATATAAAAATTTCTGTGAAAGAATCCATGAAATAATGTTATTATTGGCTCCAAGGCTTTTCCTGTGCGATTCCATTGAATAATATCGTCTTTCAGGAAATAGTATTTCTTCTTACAAAAGGGGAATTCCAAAAGAGCCAGCAGCTGTCAATAAGGGTGCTTAGTTGGTCATGCTAAAATTCTTTAGTAAATAAATGACAAGCAAGAAGACCTATCCCATTTACTAATGGTTCTCAAGGCTTAGAAAGCAGCAATTAAAAATTTCATTCAGCTGCCAAAGCATGCAGAACTGATTTTAAGCACACCAATAATTACCTGTGACCAAGGACGTTTTTCTGGGGTGAATGAAACATTTCCTTCATCACAGCCAGTGCTGTCAGCATAGCTTTCTTGCTCTGCATATGATTCTGCTTCACCATAATGTTCTCTTACAGGGGAAGTCCCTCCTTCAATATCAGAATATCTTTCTATTGATTCTTCCTCTTTTATCGATATCTGTAAGTCATAAATTCACTACATAAATAACAGATAAATCCATGACATGAAGAAACAAATATCTGATGGGTATTTTTATTAGGATTAGATATTATCAGCGCTTTGATACCACTTCTTTAGAATTTGAAAACTGGAAATGAAACTACTACCACCTTAACATCCCATCTTAAAATTCCCAGTAAATTCGTAACTCTCCATTAGTTGCATATAAAACTTTTCAATCTACTGTATAAATATTAATACTTTCATAATGATATACAATTATAAATCAATGAATACCTGATAATTTTAAGTTTAATAATTATAAGATGTTATGTTTTGGGGTTCCAAAAATTCCTCATTGAATCAATTGACTTACAGTACATGGGCTAATTTTAAGTTGCCCTCTGAATTTGAGGTAAACATGGTGGGAATCAAACCTGAAACTACTTGTAAGATGAATAACCTACTTGTCTATCTGAGAACATGATAACCCATGGAATAACAATGACCCAAGTGAATCTAAGAAATATAACTTCAAAGAAGTTGATACTATGACTAATAAAAGGTAAAACTTTCAATTAAAGAGGGGTGAAGCCAAATTTGGGTTAAAATCAATAGAGGCACATTGAATGGGTTCTCAACTATTATTCAAAGATGTCAAAACATTGATGAAACGTGTCAACTCAAAAATATTCTATCATGGAAATCACTCAGAGGTGTATGAAAATATAAGAATAGAAAATAACCTCAGGTTCAGCAAAGTTTCCATGAATTGGTGAAGATCCTGGATCAGCATCGTATTCCATATTTTCTTCTTTGATGTAATTCTGAAAGGATAAGAAATGAATTTCCAATGTATGACATGAGTACAATACAAGAAAATGGAGTTGCTACCAGCTTATTAACAAATATTATTAAGAACAGTTAATGTTGACATGAAAAAGACCTCATATTCTTCACAATTTGGTCTAAGTTATAGAATATCTTTTCATATTATTATATTTTTATATTGTATAAGTTTTAAATTATTTATAAAAACAAGCATCAATCTTTCACAAACAAACATTCCACAGCAGTAATATTCAAATAAAATAAGAACAATATTTTACATTTCATCCACTTAAAATCTTAATACTGAAAATGCATTAGGCTTCATCTAAGTGACAGTACAATAATAAGGCATAAGAAAAATTGATAATATTACCAACATTACTGCAACTTGAGTTCAACAAGTAACGTTTATGTACATATAAAAATCCATAATTTCCTAATATAATCATAAATAAACCATACATAATCCTTTCACTAAATTACATTAATATTCTTATACCTAATTTAAAAGGACCATTGCTAAATGGTGAAAAATCAAACGGAAAATATTGATACAAATAACCCCTTTCATGCAGTCAGGTACTTAAGTCTTTGCAACAAGTTTTGAATATTTTTATGGCACAAAGTACCGTCTGTGAATTCATATACAAGAACTCTTGTCTTTAAAAATTTAATTCTTTGGAAAGTGGTTGGTATACTCTTGCTTTCATGAATACAGATATATTGAGGAAATGTGTGTATTGGATATGAGAACTGATAATTAAAGGAACATATTGATACTGCCATGCAATGACTGGAACATTACTTTCACAGCAGAACTCATAATACAAACTCCTTTTTATGCTGACAGTCTTCTGAAGTCGAGAAAATAATCACATCAAAAATTATAAGTGTAAATAGACCTAGCACATTAATATGACCACCATTAGGACTGCTGAGGTTGAATTGTTTCTCAATAGGTACAAGTTTACTTTGATTTTCGTTATATAAGTGACGAATGAAATTAAAACTTAGGTTATGGTGATCTTTTGATGAAACAAGGTGTAAATATATATAAGAGATATCCTATCAGAAGCTTTACCTTAAGATTTACTTCCTATATTATAAATGTAATAAAGGATTGCATGAGTACTGAGGTGCAGTGCTAAAGTTGTAACTTAAGCAGGAGTGGATTGGAAAGCAATAGATGTAGAGCAAAATCAACTAAGTATAACACAAGGTATATGTTATAGTTAATGACTATAATATTGAAAGATATAATTTACAATTTATAGAAAGTCAAATTACATCGAATTACATTATTAATATTTTAATTATTATCAAACGGAAAAATATAAATTGAGACGAAAATTAAAAAAAAATAAAAGATACATTAGGTTCGAGCCATAACAGGCATTGTAAATATCAGAAGTTTTTATGCAAGTGACAAGAAAAATAGGTGACAGTATTACTCAGCCTCAGATATATTCTTACCTCGTCCATGACAGTACTCTGGAAAGATACGTTTCCAGTATTACGGTGATTTCAACATGATATGAAGGTTTAAATAGCACATTATAGATGAAATCATGCTCATTGCTCTTCTTTCCTTAACACACACCGCGTAACATCAAGTTAAAAAAAGAAATTAATAGTTCACTGAGAATGCATTAGAACCAATAATGGATTTGCTACATAAAATTAAGATATCTTACTTTAAAAACAAGAGCGATCAACTAATTCGTTTTAGGGTGGCTCCTTCGTTAAATTTCCAAAATATGTTCATTACTTATGTAACTGAAGTTACTAAATTGCCGAAACTTTAAAATGCATGGCTTTGATGGGAATATCACTGGGATCATCACAGTTCGCACTCATTTCCATTGTGCCGCAACAGTATTTTCAATTTACTCTACTTTAATTTAGCGTAAATCAACGATAAAATATAAAACAAGTGTATCAACGATCTGACAACCACGGACACCGAAACACCGCCTACCATCCGTAACCTTTTTCAATCATGTCAACAAAATCGATCCCTTCTGACTTGGGTATCTTATCTAAATAATTATATTTCTTTAAGATATTTCAGCAGCAAACTTAAAAATTTTAAATAATTGAATTTTCAAATAAACCTGACCACTCTTACTGCTGTAAGATTACCCTGTACTTCCGGTATATTTCAAATTATGCCGCGTAATGTCAACATCAGCTGTTTAGCTTAAAATTCTGAAATATCATCAATGGAATTTCCTGGTTGTTAGCCAATGCATGATGTAAAGCTGCTGTAGACCATTCTGCAGAAGGGAGAAGAAATATTTTAGCACAAGAGTGTTTTAAACCTTACACAACTTAGTTTTCTCGAACTATTTATACCGTCATAGACATTAGCAATGTTCAGTATCTCAGCATATTAGAGGGAATGCAATTCGTTAGGTCATAAGTCCGACCCGTAATAATGGGACCAGTTACTTCATCATAACAATACCTTGAATGTAGATGAAAAGGAAATAGTTAGATGGTTTAGATAAGAGAACAAGTATAATGATTGGGAAAACATATGCATTTCATTATCATCAATCCGCTTGTATCTCCAGCGTTTATTTATCCTCTGAAATTCTTCTAAGTTTGAAAATATAAACTGTGAAAACTCATGGTTTCATCAAATGTAATATTTCACTCCCAAGAATTTTTGCTTTCCCATAATGCTGTTGCAGATTTGTGAAACGAAGATTATTAATCTTGGATTATGGATAATTTTCTTCTAAATTATACAATGAATTTGGATTAATTATATATTGGTATGCTAGCTGAGATGCATGCATGTCATTACCATCTTCATGGATTAATCTAAATATCTCTGCTTTTGGATAATCAAGTGGGCAGTGTGTTTGACTTTGATGAAACTGGTCCCAGATTTGATTTCTGGTGGGAGTCCATATGTGCAAAATAATCTCAACTGTCACAACACAGTAATATTACTAAAATGTAAATAGATAATCAATATATAGACCATAGAGTTATGCAAATCAACTTTCATTCATTTGATACTTAGTAATAGATAATTTTATCTTATCTCTATCCTTCCTTTGTTTTTACTGACTTTGCTACACAACACAAATATATACAATATAGAATATAATTACTTTGAATAATCATTTCTGATTCCCTCTTTAGTTGTACTTTTTCATAAATAGTATTTAGCATCATAGATGTTTTGCTAATATCAATTACTTATTTTGTACTTTTTTAGAGAACTCAAGTAAAAAGTTTGATAAAAAAGCTACTACAAGATTATTTTGAAACTTTTAAGTAGTATTGGTAAAATTTTCAGCCACACTTGTAAATGTATTCCAATCTATAGATGAATGTGAATAAAAGACCAACTCAAATTATTATCCTTCTTATGAATTTTTACTAAAAGAGAGGTGTTTATTATAAAAGAATCAGTTCATTTTCTGAGTTCAATGTGTAGTCTTCATATTGAAAAGAAAGGCAGTAGATTTATAATGCTGATAACAGTAGTAGTCAATGGTAAAAATGCTTCAACAACTGAAGTAATTTCAAACATGTGAGCCCCTCAAGGCTATCAAACCTGAGTCAATTTCACCAAATGGAAATGCACTACCCACATGCCAATACAGTAGCCCTTATTAACGATACTCTGCACTGAGTGGTGTAAAGCAGGCTGTATGAAAATAACGCTATATCTAAACATCGATATCCATTTAGTTATCAAAATCAAAAAGATCTATTTACTTGGTATACATATTTTTCAGTTTAGATACATAGGAATTCCACTGTATGACTTAAATATATGTTAAATATATGAATATACATTGTATATTCAATACCACATTAGACAATGATTTATCCAGGAAAACTAGACATCATAAGAAGCCAGGTGAATTTCTTACTTACTGTCAGTGATGGATATGGTTTGGAAAACAGTGACACAGAACGTATGAGAAAATTACTAATTCTTTGGAATATAAACTTCCTATTAGGCTTGAATTAAAGTCTATATTTTAACATAAACAAGTTCTTCTGTTTATTGAGGTTAGGGCTATAATGGAAGCGCTTGCCAATTGCTGTCTTAAGTTGATTTATATCATAGAATATCTCTCTGTAAAGAGATTTGAGTGAGCAGAGATACTACAAAAAACACTAAAGTAGAAACCATTTTTGATTCAGGGAAGCTGGATTATTTAACGTGTAGGGTGAAGACTAAGATATCTTAAATATTAAAAGGAACTGAACTGAAAACAATCATTTGAAGCCATGAGAGAAATTTGGAAATGATGGAACACACCTATCATAATATGTTTACTTGTTATGACCTTCAAAGATATTATATTTCCATATAAGTATCAAAAGTTGATCTTACAATAGATGACTTCTATGACATTGCTTAAGGGAGTTGAAAAATATTTGTGGTGATTTTGCTTGATTAGTCACTGTTAAACATAGAAGAGAGTGAGGGATGGAACTTAAAAGTTTAATGCCTACCCTCCTTAACATCTAGATATGTACACCATATTATCCTCCTTTAACATCTATACTATATTTATTAGCATACGTCACAAATCAACAAATAACATTTAATGGCATAGACATGAACTGTAATTTTAATGTGGAACTTTTGGTCAAAAGAGAATCATCTTTTCATAAGAAAGAACTATAATACTGAAATGTTACAGATAACTTAATACGTACATTGATTGAAATACAGTAAAACTAAGGGACCCAACCCAATTACAATGGACACCTGCTAATGGACAGAATTTTTTAGAAGAATTGCATTATATGCACAGTCCCTTACAAAAAAAGTTACCACTTCCAAGGGGCAACTCGTGCAACAGACCCCACTTTTCGGGCAAGTGAGCGTCTAGAAGAGAGAGAGAGAGTGAAAATAAAGATGGAGGATGTTGTCTGCTGTGAAGGTCCACGTTGAGCGCTTAAAAGGATTTGTTTTCGTTATTGTTATTAAAATAACTTATTTAAAGCGATTTTTTAGAGACATTAACATGGCAGAGTAATATTATAGCAAATCGGAGGTCAGAATGGATTATTTGGTAGTTTAAAAGTTGTTTCTTTGATATAGTTTTACTTTAGATTTTTTGCATGTAGTATTGCAATGGTGGACATATGAAAATGATAGCATTATGTAAGAAAACAAGATCATGAGAAAAGATGGAGTTGTTGATTGTAGCAACGATGTAGACAGAATGGCAACGATGTAGACAGATATAGTAAGGGTTTGAAAAAGAGCAAAGAATATTCAAAAGAAAAAATAACATGAAAACTGATTGGTCAATATTCAACGCAATTATATAAATTATAAAATTATGTATACAAATTCCACATTTTTGGTGAATAATATTTTTGGGAAAGTTTAAACCATTTTTTTCCTCTCCGATATTACTCATCCATATTCTATGCCACGCCATTGGTAGAGAGTATCCCCAAACCATTACTTAGTTCCTCCCCCCACTAACCTTCATAGATTCCTTCCTCCTTCTAATTTCTGGACTTCAATGCTTCAACGCCAGTCGTCTTTACATCGTGAGCTCTTCTGGTAAAGAATATTAGGTAAAGATTTCGATACCTACGTTACTTAACCTTGCGTGTATCCTCTTTATTATCTTCAGATTCTTCATGGCTTATTAATACATAATTTACGACATTCTAGTAGTTTAAATACCTTACAATCTTCTAAATTTCAGGAAAGCGTTTCTTAAATTGGAAAATGTATTGGATGTGTGGCTTGTCTTCGGAAGTCTTATCCTGTCAAGCATGTGCTCTGCCATGCCGAGGGACTGCGCCGAGGGAGCTTCAATGAGACTTAGAAGTTAAGTGATTTCGAACATTTCTTCCAGACGTCTTCCAGTCATTAATTCTAAAGCGTGTCATCCCTTCTTATTTCCAAGTAATTTTATTCAGGTTTTCCTCGGTAAATCCGTCATTTTCATGGTGAATCGCACCACATTTTCGAATGTCAGGCATCCCTTAGAATTTGTGATCTGAATCGTTGGCGTTTGACGAAATGGTTGGGCCGGCGTTGAGCCATTCGAACTCTTTCGAAGGTTTCGGCGTGCTTAGTAAATTCATTTTCGTATATCTTAATTTGTCGATGAATGTAAAATCTCATAATTTTTGCCAAGGTTTCTTCAGTCTGAAGTATGTTCTCGAGTATGCTGTTCGGTTGAAAATTTCCCTCAGTCGCCCCATTTGATAGAGAATTCATTTCGACTCAATAATCACCTACGACGGGATGCTTGTCAGGGTTAACATGTGCTCGCCAGAAACCCTAGGGAATACTTCTACGTCGAAGTATCAGTGGGATTTAAGGATTGTCGAAATTTCTCCATGCTAGGAAATTCTTTCCTCATTCCTCCGAAATTAAATTCAGTCACGAAGAATAGTCGATCAGGGATATCTTTGGCGAGCATGAGATGTGTAAAATCACACAGAATAGGAGATTTCGAGGTCTCTGCTCATATTCTCCTTAGATCAATATGCCCCATCAGATTTCAGTTACTTAATCGCGTCGAACACTCGGATAGCAGAGTGTAATACTTGGGTGATAACGTTCCCGGGTTCGATTCTCCTTGGTATGTCATATGCGCGAAATTACCTCTGCTTTTAAATAAATTGAACCATACAACTGGTATTAAATATGTTAATTTGGTTGATCCGACAAAGCCATTAATATCGCCCACATTATGTGGGTACGTACTTTGGAGAATAGTACGAGACTTACAATCTTGTAAATCAAGACCTCAAAGCTGTCGGCGCTTCTTAGATTTAATTTTGTCCTTGATTCGATACAGACTTAAATCATAAATGTTACCCTTTTTAAATCTATATTTTGTTTTTCGTGCATTTTTACTCCATGAGTGGAAAGTAATCCGTTGCTATGAATTTGGGAATGGATCACTAAACTCTTTCATTCGAACATATTCAAATTTTTAAATATCGTAAAATTTCCACAATGAGTGAATAGAAATATTTTTATTGAAGCAAAGCGAGGATTGTTTGACTTAAAACGATTTGTTTCTATATATTCATTTAAGTTGGATTTTCATTTTCATTAATTTTGAGTGCATGTATTTGGTTTTGGTACTACGTTTGTTTGCTCTGTGAGAATGGAGTGTCTGGTGATGTGACTGGAGGTGTTCTCTTTTGTGTATTTGGTGATGGATTATGATATTAGCAATCGTAGTTCCATGGTAGGTTGTCTATCAGTTTTAGTTCCATCGTTACTAATGGCTATTCATTTCATGTATGTGGTGTGGTATAACAATGAAGATGAAAATCCAATTTGCATATTCGAACAAATTTAAGGTCTTCTGATTTATTTTTAAAGAAAACTGCGACAATAATTAAACCATCCTTTGCTTTGCTTCAAACCCACTTATCGCGGAAGATTTTGACAGATGCTTTTAAATATCGATCTAAATAGATATTCCAGTATGTAATGAATTTTTAATGTGCTTCGGCTGGAATAGTTTTGAACATTTCTCCCGTTTGAGCAAGTTTATTTCTTTCAATGCGAACAGCTTTGCACATGTGATTTTCTGACTTTTCAGCTTTCCTAAGTTATTTATATTGGCTAATTTTCATCAAATATAATTTGGATATTTGAGGTTTTTATGGTTGTATAGTATTTTTCTCGATTCATTTCAGTCAATTTAGTCGATAATCTAATTTGTTAAATAAGGCATACTTTAAGAAACCTTGAATCTGTTTGTAGACTTGCTTTTTAGTTCTAGATTTGATCTGTTTTCTATGTACCGCTTTTATTCTCCTATACATATTGAATTGTAATTTTAAGACTCTCCTTTTTGCCTTTTCGGAGCTTCAATTCATCCGGTACCTGTTAGATTAGAATATGGTAGTATTTTAGGTATAAGTGCTTCGACAGCTGAGATCATTTTGCACGTGGTCTCTCACCGGAATCGAACCCGTGACCGTTTTCTCCAATGTAGAACGCACGGCACAAATGGCTATCTGGAGCTGTCTTAAATTCGAGTGCTTGTTAACTTCAACGAAAACGTAATTAAATATAAAGCCCCCTTTAGTTTTTTGCGCAATTAGTACTTTTAATAATTTTTTCCATTTGGTCAGGGTACTTCTACTAAGGAGTTATTTCAAGGTAATTTCCATATACTTAAATACGTTTAAATTTAATCACTTTTTCGGAGAATTGCATTGCTTGAGTACCCTCAATTACGATATAATGTTTATTCGATCACCTTAAAGCAGTAGATATATTTTTAACGGAAAATATCGATAATGATTATTAAAGTTAATCAAATTTTTGGAGGGGATATGCTTAACATCTTCTGCAGATGCAGTGTTGATTAATTTGAGTTGTAGTAATTCAGCAAACTTCCCAAAATCATCTTTATAGATAACGTAGGGCTTTCAGCTTAGATCAAAACACAAATTGAACTTTTTAAATCTTGTGTTATACACTTTCAGTAAAACTACTAGAGTGGATGTCATTGGAAGACTCAAGGGAATTAGTGGCGTTTCCAGAAGTTTCTTCCCCCAGATCAGGCAAGCATACTGAGCAGTTAAAAGATCAAGGAATAAAGGAAGCAGTTGGGGGCCGGAAGGGGTAAGGTATTCCTCTTATTAAATTGTATCATTTCAGTTTGTGTAGAGGAATTAAAGTGAGTTTCGCAATGCTTTTTAAGACAGCGGTGCTGCTGGCTTGAACAGTAACTCAAGCCCTCTCATATTGTACACTCATCAGAAGTAACGCTTATAAGAAAAAAGATAGAACTTCAAGCCAATATATTTCAAGATTTTGATTAGATAATATAGGAGCATAGCTTTGCATGGTAGAATTAAATAGAAATAATATTGTGCCTTAAATTTTATTTGTGATACTTTTAAATCGTTTGCTTTATGCAAGTTTAAAAAGTGTATTCACCGAAAGAAGGTTATAGCTTTTAATTAGAAAAGGTGTCGTTTCGACAATGATTATAGTTACTTAGCCCATGGATGGAGCCTACGACCTTTGTGCCATGTATGACCTTTCTGTCATTCAGTACCAGCTTTTCTTCTCTCCTGAATTTTACATGGTTTTATGCATGACTTTTCTCACAATGCTTTACTAGATTCGGTGAAAATGGAATGGAAAATGTATAACCTGCATTTATAAAACATTTCAGGTAAGCTATATATCAGAAGCCTTTTAAATGTTATCAATATGACAAAGACATAAATAGAGAAAATGAACACTGATAAAGGATAAGGCGTTTTAGTATTTCTGTATTAGTTCGTAGTTACCGGAGTGTTTGTTTAAATACATTTGGGTGCGGAAAAGAGTATCAGTTTGTCTGGGAATTTTTTAAATGTGGAAACTAGCAGTTTTATATATTCAGATTTCATGATCCTGCACATTATGCGTATTTAATTAATTTACCTTGCACATTATGCGTATTTAAGGAGAACGTACTTGTTCTGAACTTCTGCAAGATATTTAATACATAGCGGTTTCTATTTTTACTGTATTGTTACTTTGCTTCATTTATGAAATTCATTTTATTTACCCTCGCAACCTGCTTTCACTGAGTTTATTATAGATTGCAACATATTCATCGTATTTGCTTGCAGAACCTGAGGTTGTAGCTTGCATATGATGCCTTTGGAAAGAGGATAAAGTGAATATTCCCTCCAAAAGGAACTGACAAGGCTATTAAATGAGACAAACCTTGGAACACTGAATTCAAGCAGCAAATGCGGATCCCTACAGCAGCACCCATTAGAAGCAGAAAGTTGTGTTAGAAGACTCGATGTACTTCATGGAGCCTGGATGCATTGGACTTTAATATTGCTAACTTTTATAATAGAGTAGATTGGACACTAGAATTTAAAAAACAAAACTGTAATTTCAGTATGTTTCGGTATTTTGTTTAGATGTTATGCATTTATAAGATTATTTCTGTTTTGTGATCTGTTTGAAAAGTGTCGGGACGGCAATCGAATGTATTAGGTGCGGAGGGAGGCTGTGCAGGGACCTGAGGAAGGAGCTTTCACGTCAACGCAGAGAAGATTCTGCGAGCAGATGAAGCGGTCAGGGAGCCGAAGCATCGAGACGATTCTGCCAGCCTACCTGTGTGAGCGAGGCCTGCATGCGAGGCTTTCGTGTAGTTCTTTGAGGCCGTACGCGTGAGGTGTGCTAGTAAGTAATGCTTGCGTGTCTGTCGTCCGTAGAAGGTGCCGAGAGTTAGGCTACTGCAGGTTGAGCCTCACAGCGGTGGCTGCAGGTCGAGCCCGAATGCAGTGCAGAGGGAAGAGAAAGAAGAGCCTGCAAACAGCAGGCGAAGCCAAGCAACGAAGATAGTCTGCGACGAACTTCACACACCGATCCGAATATACCGTACAGCGGCAACACTTCGTCTCTACAAATATTTCTCGAAACGAACCGTCCACAATACGTCTAAAGTCCGTTTTAACGCTGCATTCACGTAATGCGATTGAACACTGCGAATATGACACAGCGAACATATCGTTTTTTAACTCTGCGTTTTTCAAGACAGCGATTTTAAACTGAGTTTTCGAACGCTTCGTTATCACAATTACTGGATTATCATATTATCATCACCTTGCGTCAACGTCATGCGTACGACAACTGTGTCAACGTCACCAGTTGCTGCAGCCGATGCTCTCTCAATACTAGGCAATGTTTCCTCATACGGCGTCTGCAGTCGACCTATGTGTATAACGCCTTTATATGTCTTAGCCTTTTAGATGTTGCGATTGGTTGTTTGCGAGCTTTGTTAATAGCCATGTACTTAGTGTGAATGATCATGCTGCATTTCGGTGTCCTTCCTACGTATAATATTACATATGTCGCCTCATCCTTAAGGCTATTTTTTATAGAGAATGTTTTTATATGAAGTCTTTAAGCTTAAGGAAGTTGTTTGAATTAGTGTTTACTTGGTATGATATTACTGATATGATTTTATTTTCATGGATTGCTTCATGGCCTGCTATAATTCGTGCGTGGGCGGGCGAAGCCAAGCAACGAAGATCGCCTGCGACGATTTTCACACACGAATCCGAATTTCAGTGGCAACATTTCGTCTCTACATATCCCACGAAACGAAACGTCCACGATGCGTCTGATAAGTACGTTTAAACGCCGCATCCACCTAATGCGATTGATTACTGCGTTTTTTAACATAGTTTTCTTTATCTCTGCGTTCTCCCAATTACTGGATCATCATACTATATCATCACCTTGTCGACGTGATGCCTACGATCACCGTCGCCGTCACCATCGGCTGTAGCCGATGTTCGCACTATACTATGAAAGTTATTTTTTGCGTACTGTGTCCGCAGTCGCTTATCTAAGAGTATATAACGCCTGTATAGTATATGACTTAGCCTTTTTGTTTTTGCAATTGGTTTTTACGAATTTAGTAATTCATGAACCTACTGCGAAAGATCCTGCTGTATTTGTCCTTCATTTAATATTACATGTCGCCTTAACCTTAAGGCAACTTTTTCTGCTAGATTATAAGTTGTTTTTATATCCCTTTGATACTATACCCAATTTTCTTATTGGATGTCAGTAAGGTTGAGGATTTTAGTGAGTCTTATTATCTTATTACTGATGATTTTATTTTCATTAAGTGTTACATGGTGTCATTATTTGTTTTTCTCCCTATTGTGAAAATTTGAGTATCATATGTTGCATTAAATTTCTAATATTTTCTGTGGTAATCCATATGGTTAATTTTCCCTTTTTTACAGGAAGTCTTTAACATTTTAAGGAATTTCTTTGAATTCGTGATTTCTCATCTGTAATTACTGATAAGATGTATTTTCTTGAAATTTTACTGGCTGTGTTGTAAGGTGCATCGTTCCTTTCCTTTCCGTACGTGTTCGCATATCAATGTTTGCATTAAATATCTAATCTTTTTTCCAGTCTTCGCATATGACTATTTTTGTTTTTGAAAGGTTGTTTTGTGTATTTTCTGTTCCGTGTAATTTGCTCAAAATTTCCAGGTCCAGCCTCGTATTTAGCCACAATTTTAATTTGCTGATGGAATTTAAGTGGAGAAGGTGCTGTTTGAGCCGTTTTAGGTGCCCAGAGATAGGATAGCCTTAGTCTGCCTGATTCATGGTCTCTTGCTGCCAATTGAACGGCAGATATGCTGAGGTTCTGGAGGAGTTTCTTCGAGTTCATCAGATTACAACCCTTTGGTTCAGTTTTAGGAATCCTACAGACAGAAGTGTGTTGCTGCAGTATATTTCATCCACGACCATCTTCCAGAGGGGCGCCCGTAATGGACACCAAATCACTTGCGTGCATTAAGTGACTTTTGACACGTGGCAAGTTCAGATACATTTCAAGAGTATTTACTTGAACTATAGTCTCTTCCACCAGTGAAACCACTCTTTAACTTAACGCGCTGAAGTGCTTATTAGTCCATGTTCTCGTAAAGAGCTGACCGAATTATTAACTGTTGTTTTAACCCTGTACTATTCATTCTTCATGGAGCAATTAATCTATTTTGTGAATTTAATGTTGTGGCCTATGGTGCTATACCTAATCGAAGTTCAGGAGAAGTGAGTGATTAATAATACAGTAGGTTACCAGATCCAGTGAAGAACTTAATTTTACCAAGTTTTCTATTCATGTAAATGTTTTATCACCTACTTAAATTATTAAGTGTTCTCTATATATGTATAAATAATTTTGCCTACTTTTGGAATCTTGTCAGCTTTCAGCTTGCATTGCCAGATAATGTATTTACATTACGCTTTGATGGAATCAAACATGGTTTTTCGTTATTGTAAAAGTATCTGAAGAATCGCTTGTAGTTAAATAATTCGTTTGTAAATCACTGAATTTGAGATGTTTTGCTGATTAACTTCTGTGGTTTTGGCTGCCTTTGGGAGGTTTTTTACGGAGGGGTTTTCCTTCCAACTTCGAGCGAATGCCAGGCAGACTTGTTCTTCCCCTCCGGTCTTCCTTGTGATGTCTGTTTTACTGTTGTATTGCTATTTGGTTAGTTTTGTCTGATGTAATCGCAGGGAGATTTAAGTGAAATAAAAGTTAATATTGAGAATTGCCTGTCCTGATTCATAGTGGCATTTTGTTCCTACAACCTAACTAAAAGGAAAAGCAACCATGTATTTTCACAGTTCAATTTAAAATTAACTACTGCTTAATATGACGATAATGCCGAAAAAAGTAAAAGATATCAAGATAATGAACACAAAAGATGAATCATCCATACTTTAGCTCCATAGCTAATCATAATAGTCCTCCGTAGCGAAAAAATATATTCGCCAACGACTGACATGTAAATATAGTAACATCTTATCAACAAATGATATCAATCGTCTTTATACATGGAAGCAACACACAACTTATTTTACTTACCAAAACTAGGAAGTCCTAATCATGAGCCACGGATGTCTTGACTCCGGAAATAGACTAATTTACCGTTAATCTAATTATTATTGTTATTATATTCAAAAATTATAAATTAATTTCGCAACGCTCAAAGTAAACTTCAGACCGTCCCATCTAGACTAACGCACTTCAAGAAATTCGAATTTTAACGGTTTTTCAAAATAATCAGATATACGTATTCGCAAAGCGATGTTATCATATTAACTCTTAACAGTTTATGTCAAATGTTTTTTCCTGTGTCCGCGGCGCTCAGCCGGACTCTACCGCGCTATAGAAAAATTCGTCGCATTCCAAGGATGGCACCTGAATCGAATCAGTTTCTATAGCTCTGTCATTCAGAATCCTTACACATTGACGTGGTATAAGAGATTCGGTAATCCAGCACGATTTTCCTATTAAATACCTTATTTTATCTCGGAAATAGGCCGGAAAAGTTGTCTCCCATTTTGTTACGTCGAATGAGCAAAGAGCTACGACGAATCTAAAGATAAAGAATTATACTTTAATAATGCATCATCATTTTATCAATCATTATCCATCGAAAGCCTTTACTTTAACAGCGACATAGAATTTTCCTCCGAAAAATCTTGGTTAACTATTCTGTGAAAAATTATAAAGTGTTACGCCCTATATATTTTCACGCGTTCAGATAACGAAAACTAAGCAGCGGAAACGTAAAATTCAACATTTTTTATTTATATGCAAAGTTTCAAGACCCACGATAGAAAAAAACTGCTTGTGGTCTCTTAACCATCTTTTTCGATTTTAGCCCATTGTGCGACTTTATGTATATTAGAATTAATGCTAACTAAAAGACAAAGAATACTTGGAAGGTAAGAAGATGAAATTTAACCGCGAAAATTTGATTTATCTGTAAAAAAAATGGAGAAAAATGATTTATTAAGTGGAAAATCACGGGATCTGTACGGTAATGCACGTGTGTGGCGTGGTTGCCTATCTCTGATTACCGGTTGTTAAGTTTTCGTAAACAAAGACCCACTGAGCTGAACGGTCGGACAGGTGTCCACTATTAGTAAGCAAGGTACGTGTCCTGAAAATTTCGAGTGAATCCATTTCTCACAAACCTGATATTTCCCTTGTAAGATGATAGATGTTAGATTCTCTTCTGTGCCTACATCTATTTTCTCCGTTGAGAATTAACAAACTCTTCAGCTAGTTTAATAAGCATGGTTTAAGTGTGTGGCAAAACATGTGTCAACAAGTAAGCGTTTCGTGGAAATCAAATTCTGGGCAAATTTTAAGGCTAAATGTAGGTAGCATTTTCCGTGATCCATTTTTATTAAGAGCCTTATGAGTAAAACCTCACTTCAGATGGTCATAATCACATATCAAATTCATTAAGTTCAAAATAGTACTGATTCGACAGCAGGGATCACAATAGTTGCAAATGAAGGATATACATCAGTATTGTGTACAGTATGGCCAGTCTCTTTACTTATCTTCCTCACCCCTTATAATTTCCTTCATAAAATCGACCCATCGCCTGGCTTTTTCAGATTATGTACTTCTATTGATCTAAAGGACCATTAAAAATGGATACGTGGATTTTTTAGCGGGGAAAGATCGCTACGATAAACCTTTGGGAAGGGTCTGAGATAGGCCTCAGATTTCATGGGGCAGTTTATACATTGTTCGATGTCGCAATGATAAATATATTTCAGGACTTCGTGAAAATTATTATGGACACTTCCCAATGTTTCAAAATCATGGTATTCATTAAGTCATACGCTTTGATTATAAACGACCTCACTTTTACGAGGGGAACTCTGGATTCTAACCCTCATGGGTCGGAAAAAACTTTCATAAGAAAGTAAGCTACCTAAATTTCTTTTGAAAAATTATTTTAGAAATAATGGACACCCATCTATTTTAAGAATTTTATTCTCATCATCAAAAATTTTTAAACAAATACCGTTTTCAGAGTATATTGACAAAACATTTGATAAAACAAGGCATCGTAGAAATAGAATTGAAATCTTCTAGTATTAAAAAAAATCAAGTATAGCGAAATGGAAGGGAAAGGTAATAGAATTTTCCTTGTTTTAAATTGTCATGATGGAAAGTGGCCCGTAATTTTAAAACCGCAACAGGTTTTCTACTAGTTATTAATTAAGAAGTTAATAGATATTACTGAAAAACAAAAAACCTTTTGGGTGAATATCCTAGATCTATCAATGAATTGAAACATCATTTCCATTACAATACCATGAAAAAGAAGTAAAGAGAAAACGCTGATTTATAGAACACAATAGTGATTCACATACATCTATGACGTTAGAACTGATGATTTATTCAAGGTGCTGAATGTTTACTATTTCGAAACGATCGTCTAAAAAATATTAATATTCTAAAGTTATCATTAGGAAAGTGCTGTGAACAAATAAAGACAGAAAGAACAGTAACTTATATGAGTGAGTGAGAAAAACAAACGATAAAAAATCGTCGGACGGATATCGAAGATTTCTGCAAAAAAGTTAAAAATAGTTTCCAAGATATCAAAGGGAATCGGGGAATCGTCATTCGGACATTAAAAAGTGGGAATTGGCTCAGGCCTGATGTAGTTTTCTCAGTCTATCCATACATTGTCTTCCACTTATTTCGAACAATCTTATCTCTTATCAATTAAGCTTTAGAAAATCTTTGAATAAGATAAATAATTCAATTCATCCTATATCCCGGAAACTTTGTTTCATTTCCGAACTTTAAAGAATTGTACGAAGAATGAGATGATCTCCCAAGAGATGAATGTTCATGAATTTAGAGTAAACGTTTTATAAGAGTGTAATCAGCGTTTTTAAGCGTGTAGAAACTCATTCGTAGCGTCCTTTGCGTAGGGTAAGAAGAGCTTCAGCACATCAACTTTTGAAGGACCTCGGTAATTGTAAAAAGCAAAATATCACAATCTGACCTGATCATTTTCTTCAAACTCATCTATTAATTTACTCATATCAGACAATTATTTATTTATGTCATCCCGTATTTTGATTCATGAGAGTATATATATTTTCGGTGACCCCGAACATCTAATTGCATATAGATACTGATCCCGAAATGATATTCGGGAAATTCTAAAAATAATAACTAAAGAAAATTCTAAAACTATATAGTTATCGGAAAGGCTGAATATGAGCAGGTTAAATTACTTCAATTAATGCAGGAGGGGTGTAAATGGGGTGCTCGCTCCCCCTTTGAAGACTTAGAAGCCCTTTATCTAAGATCTGACAAGGAGCTTGAATTAAAATCAGATTGTGAAATTTTAACCATCACGATAAATCTACTGCATTTATCACAATCATTTACCTTTTAAATGGCATTTTTATAAGTTAATTGGCGGTAAGTTCTTGAAGAAATTGTCTCAAATTCCCCCTTTAGCAATTTTCTAGAGCGGCTATATTTTTCATAACTCCGCCAGTCCTAGAGGCGGCCATGAAACTAAATACTGAATAGCCCGTTTTCTACTAAAATGAAAATTGTTAGATACTCGAAAATGAACTAGATGATGATAGAAACAGGTTGAATTCTACTTTTTTTAATTTCCCTCAAAATTCGATTTAGAATTTATTGGTAGGCAAGTGTTGTGATATCAAAAAAGCATTCTCTACGAATCGGCTACGTAGGGTACATTTCATGAGGAAAACTCAAGCTATGTTTCCTTCAAATAGCATAATCTTAATGTAATAATAGCATAATAACTCCTGTTGACCCTGACAACGCGCAAAGTTATGAGGGATGTCCAATAATAAATTTTAATAATAATTTTTAACTTGGCTCAACTTAGTGTGGACATAAATATTCTTAAGTCCTTTTATGTATCTCGGACAGTGGAATAAAACTGATTTCTACTGTACTTGTATCATCAAAACGGGTGATACTAACCCGCTACTAAAAGAGCCACCAAGATAAATTTCAGGAGAAATCACGAAGTTTTCCAGTATATTATATTTTCTTAAAGACCCGAATACTCGAGAGGAATCACCCGGGTAATCGAGCACCCAAAAATACGGCAAAAAACGGAGTGCTCGGCAACCAATGGAGAAGCGTTATATAGTGGGCCGCGCGTATAGGATACATACACCATTAATCCCCGCATAAGAAGCATTTCCTCCCCATTTCACCCGTGTAAAGCGTCTTCGAAAGCCAACTCCTCGCCCCGCTCCTCCGGTCCTATCGATTTTGCTCATTTAACTCCGTAGATGGCAGTGAGAGCGGCACGGTTGGGGAACAGTGAACATGGTCGAGAGCTGGGTGTCGGCTGCATCCATTTCTCTCTTGCTCTCCTTGCTACCCACTTATTGCTACCTTGTGCCATCCGTTTTAGGAATCCCGGGAAAGAAGTGTGAGTATCCATTATCTTGCCTCTCACGAATATTCGGGCGATGACAGAGCGCCGCTGCTAAAAATGCGGTTCTGTTTGGGTCGATAGGTTTGGAATGTCTTAGTGTCGTGAGAAAATCATTCGAGCTTTGTAATACGTGGTGTGACACGTCGCGATGATCCTTTCTCAAATCTAGAATGTGTTTCTCCTCTTACTGGGACTGCATTCTCTTTAAAATTCGATTTGATACTCTGCGTGGAGAATTTAAATAGGACTGAGGTTAACGCGGCAATGCTGTTTGTTTGTTAAACTTGAAAATCGCGAAGCATGCGCGGTGCTTACGAAAGTCAAAGTGATTTTCCTTTCGCATTGTTATTCTAGAATGTTAAATATCAACAGGTGAAATCATTTCGTAGATGAGGAAAAACAAGAGAGTCCTCCACAAAGTCCAATGGCTTACCGCAAAAAATGACAATAGAAATAGAAGAAGTGTTCGACTGGAATTTGTGAATTATACGCTCGATTTCTGAAAGGATTAATCACGAGGAAGT
Source organism: Pachydiplax longipennis (assembly GCA_036926295.1). Taxonomy (NCBI): domain Eukaryota; kingdom Metazoa; phylum Arthropoda; class Insecta; order Odonata; family Libellulidae; genus Pachydiplax; species Pachydiplax longipennis. Next base: position 28,521,573 of record JAVFKF010000019.1, read on the forward strand.
TATATAAGAAAAATAACCTTCCGTTTAATTATTGTACAATTTCATTAGTCCATTATTTTGTGATTATCAAATCAATAAAAATATGAAGATCCATGCAAAACTTTACATTCTTTCTCTTACTCTTTCTCACGCATATTTAGTGCAAACCTAGCTATTTTAAGTGATACTTTATCGATTCTATGGCATTCCGTAAAAGGATAAGTCCATTAATCGCCGTTGTAGAATTATTATTCAAAGTGCTTCGACAGCTGAAGTCATTTCGCATGTGGGCTCCAACCGGGAATCGAACGTGCCACATGGCATTCCGGGAGTCCCTTTAATTGCCCCTTGGTCACTTAATTAGCAATATTTCCAGCCGCAACTTTTATCAGCTAATTTATTGTAAACCAGAAGTGTTAGGATAGAAAATTGCTTTTCCGGTAGACAACTGAAAATACGTAGTTCGAATGTTGCTCGTGCTATTTCTGTGAAATTAAAGTTGGAGAAAAAATGTAAAAAACTTAGTTTCTACGGTTCATTAACTCTCAAGAAGGATAACACACTGTTAAGGACCATAAATATGTATCCTCTGATATCATTTCTATCTTTTTATCAGCTCGCTAATCAAATAGTCTAAGAGTTCTTGAATAAAATACTTGCTGAAAAAGACATTTTTTCTGTGAATTTCATGATTTTCCTTTCGTTTTTAAAATTTAATAATTAGGAATATCGCAGAAATTTATTTATTCTGCGGGTGGGTATTCTATAGGATGCGAGGGACAAAATGTCTAGTTTTTCAGAGGAAATAATTAAACGACCCCAGGAAAATTCTCCTATGTGAATGCTGCTAGAAGGAACTTACATCGGAGAAAAACAATCAATTCTGCATTTCTGTACACTTTCATAGTAAAGCCTAAATATTTCTTTTTAGACAAATAGAGAGAAACATTCGAGAAAAAATTTCGCTGAACGAATTCATTCCAAACTAAAAAAGAACCAACTTGTAAACCTTCTGAATTTAGAATTAGCACTTAAGGACCGTTTTGTCCAAATCAAAACATAAAATCATCTCTTAGGAAAAGTGCCTTCATCCTTTTCAAGCCGTCATTCTTTCGTGATTCAATTTCCTGTTACCTTACCATACCTATCTAAAAAATACCGCGAATAAACCTCAACCTGTCATACGGAAGTAAGAATTTTTAAATTGATCCCGAAAGATTTTGCCATCCCGAATAAAATCTGTGCGTCGAGAAATAAATAATAAGTCCGAAGAAATCTGGGCAAAAATGGGATCCTTTCTTATAATTACAAAACAAATCGCAGTATTATAAAAATTAATCAAATATTTATAATTATTATATTACAAAATTTGTCAATTACTAATCAATTTATTTAATATCAATTATTAATCAAATACGTTTACATAGGTACGAAAAAGTATCAGAAGTTGCAGTAGGGAAATATCCTTTAAAAAATTTTGAGTATTTATAACGACATGATTTAATTAAATTAATAAATACAGTTTTGGACAACCGTATCAAAATCTGATAATAAATGAAGACATATAATCCTCTATTCATTCCTAGCATACTATTCCACTTCGGCCTTCCTCATTGAGAATCGTATTAAAATCATTTTGTCACCTAATTACAACGCCTCCTGAAGTAGCCTCCCAACAATTTCAACTTCTGCCGCAAAGTAGCTCGACGGAAACTACACGGGCATACTATCCTGAATGCGCAACTTGGGAGAATGCCATCCTTAACAAGCGTAGCTAGTACATAAAGTTTTGTAGGTACAAAATACATAAAAATACGGTTGAATTAGTTCAATGCATCTTGACGACATTTATCTTTCATTGCTTTAAGTAAATGTTCCCAACCCTTGCTCAACAACCCTCAAACTCCCCTCCGCAGCTCATACTTTTAAATGGCCCACCTTGTAAGTGAGTTCATGCTCTATTTGTCCCCAACTTTCTGCTCCACACTTGGAAAACTCCCTAAGAGCTATTGCCACTTTATAAACTCATCTATCACGTTTCCCACCCACTGCTCTCTAAAGGTTCTTCAAATATTGCACTTTATGAACTGTGCAGTTTAGTTATTTAGCACCGTTTCTATGTTTCCGCATCCTTATTTGCATGAAAGGAACATTTTCGTCATTTAACATCACAGCTAAAACTTACTAGATAAATTCAGACAGAGTACGTTCATAGAAGATGTAGCCGATATTATTCGCCCTCCTTGCTATATAGGCCGTTCTGATACAGCGAGAAAGATCAGAGAAATAGATGGTAAAACCAGTCGATTCAAGAATTCTTTTTTTCCGAGAACAATACGCGAAAATAATCGACTGGGCAAATAGAGTCCTGGTGCTTGCACCCCCTGCCACATGCCGAAAGGCGGCTTGCAGGGTACATATGTAGATGTAGACAAGAAAATCATCTTCTTCATTACGATTATTCAAGATAACTTTCGATGGCATTTTTAATTGACCACAAGACAGAAATGCGGATGATTGGATCTAATTTTAGAGTATTTTTTTCTATGTATAATAAATAATATAAATGGTTACAATTTTTTATATCCTTTATAGATGATTATTTTCATTTGATTTTCGTGACTGTATTGAGGGAATTGTGTATTTTATTTGTTTCCCCATCATTCCTGTTCATGGCTGCGATGTTATGAAAGATTCTGAGGCATGAGTGATGCTGAGTAAAGACTTTATCCGGTTTAACTCTTATTGAATTCCATAAAAAGTGTTATTCACAGGGTCATTGTGCTGCACTTGCGTGTATTTATTCCATTGACAACATTCTGGCTCAGTAGGAAAAGCAAGGACAAACTACCTCAATCATCATCTCAGCTAGTAAACCTCATTACTTCTCCAAAGTATTCTGTAGTTAATAAGATAGAGTTTGAAGATCCAATCTATTTCCAAGCTGAACACACAGTAACATTCGTCATTATCCCTTTATCGTGTAGATCTTTTTCGAAATTTTATGAAAATTTTCCGGACATATCCGGAAACTCTGAATGGTAATGAATATTACATGTTGAATTTAGAAAAATAATGAAGTTTTGAATTGTAACTTTCTGATATGCATTTTCCTTCCTCTTAAATGATAGAAGCTAAATTAAATTGAAATTACCAAGAATAAAATTAAGAAAAGCGGCGTATGACATCTTTCCTTATGTGGAGAAATGTCTCGGCAAGACTAGTACTTATTCATATCCCCTGATTATCCACGTTTTCCTAGAGCTTCGCTCTCCCCTCTTTGTTTCCATAAGCATTTAGAAGTAATCAGAAATGAAAAGGTAAAAGACGAAGCAATTTCTTAATTTTGGAGTATTTTAATTTTTATTGATGATGCAATGTAAGTACTGTTTTATGGTCTTTCGAGCTATATTTATTTCTCAAGGGGGTTCATATGAAATCGTTTCAAATAAATAATATCATTATTATTATCATCAATATTATATAGTAATGTAATAATAATAATTTAGAAATCAAAGCGCGGAAAAGCAATAAAACTAATAGATATTTTACCGTTCACTTCGGATATAATCGTTGTGGTCCACAGTCACCCGTTCAATCACAGACATGGTAAAATATGCAATTTAACGGCTGTAGTACTTCGTTGTGGAAGTAAACGGGAAACCTCCACATTACTTCACCGAGGACGTGCAGACCGCTAATCTTCATCTTCATAATCAATGCATGATGGTTCTCGGGTAAAATATTCCATAGTTCCCTACTCGGTCCTCCGGGAAGGGATTACTAGAGTAATTAGGTCGGAAGCAGGGTTAGAAATCGGAATCGTACCGAAACCTAAAAAAGTATTAAATTTTCCGTTGTGAGAACTGAACCCGAACAGAAATTCTTGAGGCTAAACTGAAACCGTTAATTCTTCCCTTCCGAGTTTTAGGTCCCAAAAATGTAAATTTTTAAAAGTGTAATTGGAGGGTTTTCTAAATATGTCTAATTATGACTGTCGACTAACTACTATGAATCCTTTGCATAAAGTTGCAGTTCTCCTTTCTATATTTTCAATATTTTCGAATCCAACGTAGAACATTCACATGAAAAACATTCATAGCTGTACTAACATACATATTATCTTTCTATTACTTTTATATTATAAAAATCAATACTTTTTATAGTCATTTTACAGAATGTAGGATTACGTTGCAACATATGAAACCATTCCGGCTATAACGTTAGAACAGGATTCTGCAAATTATTTTTCACAAAATTTGCTTCGAAACGTGATAGCAGCAAACAATGGATATTTTGAAAATATAGTTCTTGAGGTTTTGCAAACTTCATCGCAACATATTCAAAAATTTTTATTCTCCTCTCTAGTAAACATATGTTAATAAATTTGGAACCTAATTTTGAAATTGCGAGGCCAAAAATTTGTACTTTTGTTAAATTTTTTTCCCTAGTAAAACGCAACTATCGGCATATGTGTACCTCTTCATCAGCACACTCAATTTTAAAATTAACCCGTTACTTTTGAGATAACCTGTATATTTTTGTAGTATCGCGATGTCCCTCTTCCGCGATAGAATTTCTGTTAGCAGAATATTTTTGTATCTTACACTTGGTGATCGAACTGAAACCAACCAACGGCTGACCTAAAGGGCAATTAAAATATTAAATATTCACCAGTTGCGGCCTAGTTCTTTTTCACGCAGGAATTCTCAAACTGGAAGTGGGAACTTCCGCAACAGTTACTGCTTTATTGCTGCATATTTTAACAAATGGCTTGCGATACATCTTCCTATATTCAAGGATGCAACTTTTTCCACTAAAACTGATATACTTCCTATACTGATTCTAAATGAGGCCCATCTAAAGAATTATTCCCTCACTTACCCACCGCACCTACAGACAATAACCTTTCATAATTTTGGTATTTTTAAATACCAACTCACACAATTTTCGATTTTGTAAGCACCAGTTTAATATCATCTGGAACATACACCACGACTAATAGCGTTTGACAATCGCGTTAAAAAATTTTCTGTCCCAAATGATTTCAAAAACTTGGCTGCATCTCAGATTCAAGAATATATAATATTTATATAATATAATATGTAGATCCATACCTCCTTTTTTCCAAGATATTACTGGAGAGGCTAAGAAAATTTACCGCTATGTTACATACTAGTTTTTCAAGCTGAAAAATGCAATAGGAATCTTCCTAGAAGTTAAAATCGTAATTTTAATCGTCAGATTAAAGAGCTCAGCATATAGACGACCTGGAATGAGGCTATCCTTAAGATATGGAAAAACATAGGATTTCATTCCGTATAATCCATCATCAATGACTAGAAAAATTGGGACGTGCTATAGATACTCCAGTGTTGAAAATATCCTATCACACTGGCGGCTTTCATAGTAAATGCGTAAATTTCAGCGTAGAAAACCTTGGGAACATCTGCACCAGAATTCAATTCCAATGCGACGTCGACACAAGCATCGCATTGTTTTGGGTCAATATGGTACGTAATTTTCCCGCCCGATCGTTAGATTCGTCTTGGGGATTGCGTTGCCCCGCGACCGACTCCTCCTTACGCTATCGGATTTGTGCGTTGTGTACCATCCGGCGCCTGGAACCCCTGTTCGCCCTTCCCAAGGCAAGTGGCGTGCGGTCGAGTGCTGCGTCTTCAAACGCACGCTTTCTTCCATTACTTCCCGTGAATATCGTTTCGCGTGCCCGAGCACTTTGTTACCGCTGAGGAGATACCCTTTCCCGAACTTGTCATTTCTAAGATGGACACCTTTTGCGGATCGCGGATTTTTTCAATGAAATGAAACTGGTGCCTCGAACTTTGAGCGTTTCAGAGTTCGAACGTTGAATTGGAAAGGAAATTGCTTCCGAGTACAATACCATGCACTCCGCACACTGTTACGAGAAAAGAAGATAAAATCTTTGCGCAAAGTAGCTCTGTACCCTGAATAATAGCTAGAAGTCCAAACCTATAAATTATCGGCCAAAAATGCTTTTTAAATTGATGGATGGAATTCCCCTACAGAAATATGTTCAGATATTAGACCTTTCGAAAGGCAATTTGTTCTGATGTTTAAATACGACATGGATTACATTCCAAAATATGTTAGTAGTATGTAGGGCCCCCTATATCCAAGTGGGCAACACCTTTAACTTTGGAGAAAGCGGTCCCGGGTTCGATTCCCAATGGGGGCTCACGTGTAAAATGACATCCGCTGTCGAAGCACTTTTATAATTACTACTACTTCTATTAGTATGTATTTAGCCATAAGGTCCTCATCCCTTCCATCATTAGCCAACAAGGGGAGGAATAAGGTTTACTAGAAAAGATGGGAAGTGTAGCAATTTGCCATTGCTTTCCTCGACGTGCCAAAGTATAATGAGCAGATGAAGTCCACATAAGTGAACCGTAATCATTACGGGAACGCTTTTCTTAAGGAGAGTCCTTCATCAATACCATTATCAAGAATTACTCCTACCTCAGTAGTTTTCCTATCACCACAGTCATGAACAATACCGAGAAAATAGTAAATTATTGATATATTTGCTCTATCTTGTACCATAGATATAGTATAAATGATAATTTTTTAAAGCACTTGAATGTAGGCAACGCTTGACAAAATAGTTGTCTGATCGTTTCTAAATGGTCACCGAATGCTAAATGTGGCCTTCCGATGGAAAAAAGGTCTCCACTTCTGGGTTAAATTTATGTTCGGGGTATCTAAATTTGCAGATATATTTTCCCTAATAACCGAACACTACCTGAATTATTACTTAATATAGGAAGTAATAATTCAGGTAGGTCCTTCCTATCCTTTCGAGTATAAATAAACAATAGAAAGAAGAAATTCATCACTCTTTACGAATTTCAAAAGATAAATTAATTCTCCATTCATAGGAGTAGTAAATATTTATCAACAAAGCTTTGGAAGAAGGAACGAAATTTGGAAAACGAAAAGACAAAAGGAGTTGGAAAGGCGGAATATGACAACAGAAAGGGTGAAAATAATGTAGAATGTATGATGAGAGCCAAGTATCGAATTAAAACATTTCAGCACTTTTCACAGCTAAATATTCCGTAGAGAGAATCAATTTTCTTTCTTACGAATATGACATTAAAAATGCGTTTGATAATACCTGCTAGGTTTATTAGAAACATATCATCCTCCAACACTAAAGTTTCTTAACCAGAGAATCCTGATAGCAAATCCTTAATGGAAGGCCTCTCAAGATCAGCTGGTATCCGTCTGCCGTCCCAGGCGAACCCAAGTGCATTTCTTTATACTTCAGTTTCGCCTCGTTCAATTCTCTCTCTTTCTCATTTTATCTTTGACCAAGTATAACCCGTCATTCCTCTACATCCAATAGCACGCTTTTCAATCCATTCATCAATCCTTCCAATCTTTCCAAACATACTACTTAATTACGCAGTATCATTCACCTCGTCAACATTCTCAACAATTGTATTCAGTTCACAATCATTTGATTCGGTCATTCCATCGGACAGAAAAACCTTGATTTGGCAACATATTCTTCAGATCCATTCTCTCTGCATTTTCAGGCGTACTATCTAAAAAAAATATAAATTAGTCAGTGATTCTCCAATCAATACCGCATCCTCAGAATGCAGTAGCGTATGAAGCTTCGGAGATTTCAAACTCCTAAGATTCTCTCTGTCTTCTCCCATACATTTATCCAATTGCACGCTGAATAACCATGGAGACATCGCTTATCCTTAGGGTTTCTGGACTAGGCCAAACGTCTCAATATTGGCGGGGTTTTCTCGATGTGACGGATTGTTTCCCGATTCCCCGATATTCTTTGAATGTCCCACTGTTAAATACCATATCTTTCGGAACGCTATTGAAGTGCGTGATAGAATATTCTGCTTTGTGGAAGTTACACAGAAATTACAGAAATTAACTACCATTTTCAAATTTGTAGCTAAACTTTTGGTTAAATCAAAGATTTCAAATATCACAGAGAATTAACCTGGATAGTGAGTGCCGGAAGAATATTATGGAAAAGGCGTGATCGTAACTCAATTGAGAATTAAGAATTTTATTCTATTCTCGACGCATTTGCAAAAGAATCAACTTTAAAGTTCTTGAACTTAAAAATGAATTTTAGTGGTCATTTATTCGAATAATTTGAATTTTTATAAATTATTAATTTGCCCACTCTATAACCTATGTCCATAAAAAATATGTGGACATATTTTACAGAGTGAACAGACTGGGTAACTGGTAGGGAAGTCTATTCGTGAGCAAAGCAGAAGTCTCTGGACATATAGAAAGAATGAATGACAGAATAGAATGACAGAAGAATGAATATGTATAATCCGACATACTCCAAGATAAAATAGTTTGCTGGGAAAAATTGAAAGGAATAGAGGAAGTAGTTAATTACGTGGAGGAGGATCTAATTCAAATTGCGAGGAAAAGGAGATGGTCAAAAATAGGAATTAAAAGGGAATGAAGCGATTGGCTGGAAACACTATGGCTCGGATAGCCGCGACAAACGATTCTTGGAATTGATAAGACCTTGATTATGTTCACCATTAAGCCAATTCAAATAGGCACACTTGGCTTGTAAGCAACGATGGACTTTTTCGTATAGTGAAGAATTGAAAGACACCCATTCAACATGCTAGCGATCAATAGAGAGGAATCTATGTTTAGAAATCAAATTCTGACATCTGTTTTATTTACCCGGTAGTCCATCGCTTCCTACCTCTTTGTCCTTGACCGAAAATCCTTCACCCGTTTCCAAATGATTGCATTCCAGGCGAAACGAGCGTGTTCATTGCATTTGCATGCGTCAATGAGAAGACATCGCCTGCCATTGTTCATTGGGCGGATTTAGAACAGCGTTTCCAAAACTATTCCTGTAATGGAGCACTTCGGGAAATTTGGAAGTTTAACGGAAAGCCTTAAGCTATTCTTAGGAAAGGTAGATTTAAATAGATATGATTATTCAAATGAGATTAGTACAATTATGGTGGAATCGACGTGAAAAGAAAGGTGACGCTTAGTTTCAAATATGTAATTATAATAATGGACTTAATTGAGGGCGAGATTGAGATTATAAAGTCTCTTTTAACATCTTACCCTTAGTCATATGAATTTAGAAAATGAGATAGCTTGAAAAAACGGTACACAGAAGAAGACTACTTTGTGGATTTAAAAATTTACACTCAGGAAAAAAATTCTACAGCAGGAAAACACCCTCAAGAAGGGGAGTTTGAAAAACCTGCCAAACCTACAGATAGGAAACTAAGTTTGCTGGTGAAATCGTATAAAAAAGAGATTTTAAAACACAAGAAGACATGCTAAAAATATCTTAGAAAAATAATTAAAAAAGAAAGAACAAAAAAGAACAAATAGTTACATATTTACATTCAGTTTCGTTAAGTTATATATTAACATCAAAAGCTTGTAACAGCCTGGCTAAGTATTTCGGGACATTCTATGTCAATAAAGTCATCGGTTTTAATACTGAAAAGGGAATTAGATATACTTAGCATGATGAGGGGGTTTAGTTTTCTCTTCTCTTCCCTCACTGAGTCTATTCTACAAAATGTCTAGGAAATCCATTAACCCGTCCACTACTCTAACATTCAACATCATTCATACCTTATTAGCTTTCATATTATCACATCCACGAAAAGAACTTACCCAAGATAAAGAAAAAAGGTATTTTCCTCAATTCCGTACCAAAACACCTATGAAAACTATTTCCTTAATTAATATATATGGAACACCTAATTACTTTATAACTGTTATTGCTTGGAAAACGCTCTATTATATGTTTATTTTTACTGTTCATATCAGGATAAATTTTTCTAAGCCAATTCTAGCAGAAGATGGAGTTGCATTGTGGAAATATAGCACGTTGAAGTAAGAATATGGAAGACGTTCTTTTTCTAGAACTATGACCTTACACGCGTTGTATTTCTGGATGTTTTCATACCAATGTGAAGGATAGATTTTAATCTGTATCTGAAGAATCATCAGCGTGCGAAAAGTCTTTCAATTACTCCTAGTTCTCTCTTTTTCTCTCTTTTCTTTTTCCATGCTTCTTACATCCAAAGCATCATTCTTGAACGAGGATATTTTTGATGTGCCTAGTCATTCGTTCCACTCTTCCTGATAGCTCCATATTTACTGTTTATTAATTAAAATAACATAGATAGGAGATGGGTAAATTTTGCCATCGAAGGCTCGTACTCGGTCTCATCCATCAAGCCACTCCCGTGTTGCGTGCTGCCTACATTCAAATAGATAAGGGGTTACACAGCGGTTTCTTTAAAATTTTTGAGGGAATTAATTTTGTTCCTTTGAGAAAAAGCGTTGTTACGTAATGTTAATATAAATTGTTAGAGCTTAGATTAGAAATATAAATACATTTCGAAACGTTATCTGAATAGTAAATATGGTGGTTAAAAAGTACGCTCAAAAGAAAACATATCTCGCTGGTTACATGATTCCAGCCGTACACCATTTTTTACTAAAAAACCTTTCTATAGTCTAAATTTATTAGCTTGTAACCTTCCTCAGTTGGGGATAATTTTAAAATTGAAATATTCATAATTTTTAGAAGCCTTGAAACAAAGATATGGTAAAATAATTTGAAAAAGAAGCGATATTTTTTCAATATCTTGAGTGATTTTAAAAATATTAAAAATCGCCATCGGCGGATTATATGAAGTTTAATTCTACAAGTTTTAAGCAAGTTTCGCTGTAATCGGTACGATTAAAATGACGTGTCAACCGAATAAAAGAAATTGAACTGCCATAACAGCAATTAAAATTTTTATAAAGTTATCTTTTTGTATTTCCTTGTAATTCTTTTAAATATTACGCTTGCGCTTGTAAGCCTTAAGTAACTTTATAACTTGTTATCTAGCTGATTTTTTTAGAAATCACGTCATCTCTAAGATTGAAAGTAGGAAAATTGCTCCATGTTATAGCTATACATTTCTAATTTAGTTCTTGCTAGTCCTACAAGAGAACTTTTCGTAATCTTACGAACGAATATTTTCCTAGATATTCTATATCTTCCATGGTCTATTATAGTTCCGTTTTTTAGGGATTAGGAATTCTGAATTTTACCGAAAGATTTCGCAAATGCGGACACATTGCATAGTGAGATTCTCAAGGAGATCCATCCCATGAGGGTCTTTTAATATCGAATGAATTCTTCCCCAGATTTAGAGCATCCCCTGTATAGTGGTGAATTGGCACGTGACATCATAATCTCTCCCCGAAAATCCCTTTCTCCTCCGGATTTCTTTACTAAAGCCTTTCTATCGGTTGCGCGTTCCTTAGAGCCCACATCAATCACTATTCGAGGAAGAGCAATCGATTGAGGGGCTGAATGCACGGGTATTAAGCCGATCGACGGACCACGTGATGGCTGTCGATAAAAGATCCGAGGTGTCGCGCGAATTCGCCCCAAGGGGACGAATTTCTCATGGAATGCGGTCATCTACGTTAGGGTCTGAAAACCCCAGGCGTCCCTCGGAAATTCCTGCGTTTTATCTCTAGTAAACTATTTGATATAGAATTCATTAGTCTAGAACAGGATTGCCCGGCCTCATTTATGGAGACGACACAGGAAATATTATCAATTAAGCGGCACAGTCTTATATTAAATTAACCCTTCTTTCGTATATATATTGCGTTTCTTGCTTAATTATTTTTGGATGATCTACTAGCAATTTGCTTGATTAGAAACCGGAATTAAAATCACATTGTAAAGTGTTTCCACTATCACTATACATCTACTACATTTATGATGGCTTTTTAAGGTTGATTGGATATGGTTTTACGAGAAAATTGTCTCAAATCGTCACCCTTCCCTGACTTTGTCATAAAAATTAATTATTCTTATGAAGAAACATTGCTATAAGTTAATGAGTTTATTGTAAAACGATAATTTCTCTATTAAAGAAGCAATAACAGTGGATTAATTTAATACAGGACAATGGTCCATAAACTTTTTACCCAACGTTCCTGTAAATTTTTCACCTTCTCGTTAGGCTACTAGCGAAAAGATTTGCATCCATTACTGTTTCCATACACCATCTTCATAACAACAAAGATTGATTGCTTTCTCTCCTTACCTGAATCCGGTTCTGTTATTAAACTGCTTTGCTTAACTAGAGGAATAAGCATTTTTCCAATTACTTGAGGAATTTTGCACGAAATCATAGCCTCAATAGAAATTTTTGAGATGTTTTCCGACATGTATGTGAAGACTGAAATCCTCAAGAGCATGATAGTGAAAAGTAGCATATTAAATAAATAAATTGTCTTAATTGTGGGCGAAATGGAGATTCTGTCTACTCTGCCATTTAACCCAATTAAAGGGGAAATATGAAAAGAATCCCATTCTGTATTCGGATTTGAGGAAGTCACGTTCCGTAGTTTGAAGGATCGAAGGAATCGCCAACGTAAAAAGGTCTACTTCCGCATTGATTGATTCAGCGTAATTTATTCGGCTATAAATACGACCAGACGGGAAATGCAAATATTTCAATAGTAAATTCAGTGGAATGCGATTCTTAAATAGCATAACTGCGATTGTAATCTAAGTTACTGGGTAGGTTCCTTTATAAGACTAGTCTAGAAAATAGACGCAATCTTTAATAGTTTTTTCTTCTGGCATTTTCTCCCTAAAATATTATATTTTCTTCTTGCCAATCGAATCGTCGTTTTCCTATAATACTTTCCGAAGTCCTCGACATTAAAAATACTTTTGTCTATAGTATTCTACATATTGTACTACTATATCATGACGGCATTGTTCACTAAATGATGTTCACTAAATGTTCACTAAACGTGAAGCAACATCTTACTGTTATCACACGTCGAAAACGAAAATTAATATTATTGACGAAAAGTTAATAGTTAACTAGAAAGAAAATGCCTAGAAAAAGAACGTCGGATGTTTCTTCATTTCTCCTATTATAGTAAGGTCTTTAAAGATAGTCACATAGTATAATGTAAACAGTTTGATAGTTATGTTTCCTTATCATTAATTTCGTCTCCCTCTCTCCCTTGTGCCAATGTTAGCTGTTCTAATTAAGCTAACTTTAATGTGTACATAATCTATTCATAACGAACATTCGCTGACTTGGATCGTGTACTTTAATCTTCTAAACTGTATAACGTTTTATCGGTACTCTATATTTTTACTTTAAATGCAACAGCCATTTCAGGGCTACAGGATAGACCAGGGTATATCTTTCGTTTAAAACTAAATCTTCAGATAAGACCCAGAGATAAACCCTAGAAAGGGGAAAATGAGAGCCGTCCCACACCAAAAAACTCGCCGGACATTCATCGCGTATTGGTGGAGTCGCGAGCGGATATAAGCACGGTTGGCTGAGTGCAGCCATTTCCTGTGTCGCTCGCAGTGTAATCTCTGGCGCAATCTGCGCCGCTCATACCGACTCGGTGTCCGATATCGGTAAAGTAGTTCTCATCGCCCAAATTGCTGCGACACAAATGCTACCAGAAGCTCTCACCGAGAGGAAGGTCCGACTCAGCATTCTCCTCCGCATTTCTATAACCGTCCCGTTCTGGCCAAGCGTTGCTTCGCGACATGTTCTCGGAGAAGAAAGCCCCCCGAGTTCCCCTTCTTGATCACTTTGGCGCTTTTAATGAAGTCCCTTTCCGCCCGCGGGATTGCAGATGTACGGGTGGAGGATGACATCTTGACACACCCCGAAGACGATGGCCAGTCTCACCGTGCTGCGCCTCTACTCCGGAGATCCTTCAGACTCGAGGATTTCCTGTGGAGTGGCTCCGGGGATGGTCCGGATGACGCTATCGCCAAGGGGGCGTCTCCGCCGCACATCACCACCGTGTTCCGCACAACCACCATCGTGACGACGGTCTACCACACGCCGACCCCTCACCTCTCTTGGACGACGTGCACCAAAAGCTGCCTTTCATCTCCGACGATCGAGCCGTCGGAGTCTTTGGACGTGAGTCCATCGGTGACCATCGAAGATGCCCCGACGCCGTCCCTCCATCGGACTTTCCCCCCGGAAGCGACGCCGAGCGTTGAAATCCCCACTCCCACTCCCACTATACAGATCCCTTCCCCGACGAAAACGATCCTCCCTCCAACTCATATAGAACCCTCGACGCCTTACCCTCCGGTTACAGAGATCTTGCCCCAATACTGGCTCCTTACCGTGGTGAGAGGAAACGAGGCGGAGGAACCAGTGCCTAGTGTGATGGCTAGCCGACTGGCGAGGTTGTACAAGAAGGCCTTTATGAGACAACAAGAGAGGCACTTGGGTATCTTGAAGCCTACCCTTCCGACTCTGAAAAGAGAGGAGGGTGATGGTGGAATGTCTTCTGGATGGAGGAAACCACGCGCTCTTGATCCCGTTCTGGTTCGAATGATAAAAGTGAGCAAGAAGGAGGATGTGGATACACCCAAGGCAGGTGAGGTGGAGATGCTGTACACTGTGCACGTGGGAAACCGTCCAGTGCTTGCGAAGACGGCTGCTGAGGATATGAAACTTATCTCCGAGGAAGAGGCCTCCAAAGAGCTGGGATATCCAGTTGTAACCAAAGCCGAACGTGAGTACAGCTAGATTTTAAAAGTTCATTGTGATTGTGTGCTCATCTCTCACATTCAGTATATGAAAATTTTTGCCTACAACAAGGTTTCTTGAATTCAGGAGTTTATCTTTCTCTTCCTTAGCATACACAAACAGTATGATGTAATCAATTGCCAATAATTATTTAAGATAGGAATAAGTCAATTATATGCTAATGTTAATAGTAACAATAAAATTAATTGAATTTAAAACGTACTAATGAAGTTACATACGAAAAAAAATTTTGCCCTTCAAATCCCTTTGCGAACAATATCTGTTCATAAACCCATCGCAAATCGTAATTGACTCTCAAATGCCCAAGAATACCCTATGGACTTTTTAGTTAATAATTACCACTGTATTGCTTACTCAAAGGCACAATTTGGGAACCTCTGTCCTAGAAAATATTTTATCCCTACAGCTTGCCCTCACTTCAGTGCTTTATTTTCTTATTTGACTTTATTAATTTTACTTTATTTACAATAGCAGATATACAATTTCAGAGACGTTTAGGAATATATAAGACAATTTAACTTCACCGCAAATAATCCTCATAAATCTCTGTTTACTCATATCAAATGAGCCAACTATCCAATAAAATCGAATGAAAATCTCTTCGGAAAAGAATAAAACTCTAGAGAATATATAGCTTAGAGGAATATTAAGTGGGTTGCAAAAAGGAAACATCATAGGTTGCTTCATGCATCCTCGCTTATACTTTATACACCAAATTTCTACTTTGATTCTTAATTAAAATATCCACCTAAGGATAAACTTCTACATAACCGACATGTTTTAACTTTATGATTCATCTTTCACTTTTCTTGCTAAAACATCCATTTTGTAATAACATATATTAGTCGAGTAATTTTGTAATTATGAGAAGAAGGAAAAATGATTAAGTATTTCTTATACTGTATACTATAGTACTCTGATAAGTCTCTGTACGACTGTCTGGAGAGTAAATGTTGTTGTAAATGAATTCCTCGTGCTTCCAATTATAAGATACGATACTGAAACCGCATTGTTTTGATATTTTGAAACTTGTTGAGTAACTTTATCAAATCTCTGCGCTCCTATTCGATTAGCATCGGACCTATTGATGTCGGCTTTAGTCTGTCTCGAAGCTCTACCCATAATTGAGTTCTGATTGAAGAATTATCATTCGCCCTGCAGCTTACTTGAAAGATGCTGGACGCTCTATGTCATCGAACGGCGTGTGGAGGAGCGATGCGTGGGTTGTGGTTGTGGTGGCCATTGCTGCAGGGTTCCTCATTCTCCTTGTGGCTGCATTACTGGCCTTCATCGCCAAGAGGCAGCGAAAGAAGAGCAGGCAGCGCAGACTGGTCTCGGGAGCAGAGTCAACAGATATCACCGCTACCACATCGAGGACAGAAAGACTAAGCGAAGGTGGACTTGGAGCCGCAAACCGGAGGCAGGTGTTCGAGTCCGGAGCATGCACTAACCTCGCCTATGAAGGCGCGGAAAGTGATCCTGATGTTAAGGTGAGCCTATACTATGCCACTTATCAATGCTATAAGATACTATTGCTAAAGCAATAAGTTATTAATTGCTATTTCAAGGAGGATTGTAACTTGTGCTGCTTTTCCTTTTGCATCGAGCGTCATTGAATTCAATACTAGAAGCGCGGTTTCGAAACTGAGAGTTCGAATTGGATCTAGAACGTTTGTGGGAGAAAAATGATAAAATTGCTTTCGTTTCGATTTTTTTGCATTTAAATGATTATTCAGATACTTCCTAACGGTGATATTTTAAAATCTTACTCTTAAAGAATTCCTGAAGAGTAATTTAGTCATCAAACCATGGCTTCTAATGCCTCCCTTTCATTTCATTTATTTATGATTCTTCATTCATCTGAATTAACTCCTAGTGTAAACACTTTTTATGGCTATGCACGTGCCTTAGAAAATGAATCTTCACAAGCAGCCAAAAGTCATAGCTGTCATGCTGAATAGCCACAAGTTCACTTTTCTTGTGTAAGACTATAGTACTATGAAATTTTATACTAAAATTATTCATTTATTTCAGTTACCCGTCGGCCCTTCTGGACCAGTCAAGGGACAAACCTGGTTACCAAAGCAATCGGATGTGTTTCCTGCGCCCTCCGCACCACGACGCTCCGAATCTGCACATTCGATTGGCGGCGATCCCCGCAAACGGGGCCCCCGCAGGTATACTCGCCCCCCGCAGAGACAATATTCAGAGGATCGAGGGGACAGGGGCGAGGAAGAAGACGAAGAAGAAGACAAAGATTACACCGAGGAGGCTATGGAGGAATCGAGAGAGGACATAAGAGTGGTCCCTGAAAGAAGGAGATACTTAAGAGAAAAGAACATCACGAAAAGAAGAAAGAGGCCTCCGGGGAAGGTACAGATGCACCCTGCTTCAACGTTGAGACTGGAGGACCCCCTGCCGAGAAGGAGACCACCCTCACCCCAGGAGGACTTCATGGGATCAGAAGGGGAGTGGACATTTTCACCTGTGCCTTTGCATAAGTCGATGGCCAGTCCCACTTCTTACCTCTCCATGCCTTCAGTGAGGGCTTTTCCCAAAGGCGCCAACATTCCGGAGCCATTGGCCCTCGTTCTGGAGGGCAACAGACATCCGGCTGCCAGAGACTCGGTCAGCGTACGCCATCTGGACATATATCCAGAAGCCTCTGCCTTCGAGCCCCATAGAAAAGGTGAATATGTGAGACATTCTCGCCACGGTAGCTTTGACGAAGACCCCGGTGTGTTGGGGCCCAAAGTATTCGAAGTGGTTCGGCGTGAACGAGAACTACGGAGGCAGAGTTCTCTGGTGATAGGGGGAAGCAGAGGAAGTCTGAGGCTTCCAGAGGATAACATAATCTTGCCTCTCGGAGAGGGCGCGAGGTTGAGGAAGAGGTTTCACGATCTTCTGGATGACACGCTTCTACTGTTTGGAAAGCGATACGGAGAGCAATCCAAGACAGAGAAGCGCAAAGAACCAGTCGTGGAGAGTGGGAAGGCAATCCATCAACTGCACCCGGGTCCTCTGCGGGTGGACTTCAGATCTCAGTCGGCGTATGCACGGTATGTCTTTTATAATAGTCGACAGCATGCTCGAGAGGAGCAGAGTGTGCCCTTTCTTTAAAAATATTACGTGATGGCTTAATGCTTACTCTTCCTCGTTGTTTTATTATTATTTAATTTCATTGTGCTCTTATGTGCACATCACAAATGGAGAGAACAAGTGGGAAACTTTAGTTAAGTAAAAATTAAAATACTCATTTTTTCATTAAGATTCCTCCAGATAAGACCTTTTAAACGAGAGGAAATAGAGAACATGGTGTTTATTATGAGAAAAATATTTAAGAAAACAAAATGGGACGATAACAATCAAATTCATTAATATCAGAATATTAATATGGAGCATTCAGTTTGAGTTTTATTAAATTAAAAGTGGTCAGTTTAGTTAAATATCTAAGGATCTCTCTCACAAACCAGGGAATGGAATCCGAATTCCGAATAATCTGCTGCAAAGCGTTTAAAATACTTGGTGTGATGAAGCGCTATGCCCAGCGTGATAGAAAAGGCAAAGAGTGATTCTAATTTGCTTCAGTCAGGCTTCATCTAGAATATCTAGTAAGAATGTGATCTTGCGCATGAAACTTGAATCCGTGATATCTAAATACTGCTACATAGAGCATTTCTTTTCACTGAAAACTGTAAATAAAGCAGTATGCGAAAATGTTCACTAAGTCTGGGAATACTTGTGGCGCTAACGAAAAGCTCGATGGGTATTATGACTAATTATGCACCCTTTCTGCTAGCTCGACCGTTCCGACCACGAACATGAGATGAAACCGAAGATAAGTAATTTCAAATGCCATCATTTCTGCGAACCATCCACGATAGTATAAAACACGAGAAATTAGTAAAACGTTTCGTATTTGCAACCTGTGATAAGTAGTTTGCAGAGTGAATGAAGATGTATATTAATAATTAGGTCTGCGAATATCTTTCCATTTCCTTACAACCAAATTAAAGGAAGGAGTTAATGCTAGCGCGCATTGAAGTGTATAGCAGTAGTATATAATTAAAAATAAATTTGAATTCGATTAAGAGAGTTCATACACGTAATAAAATGTTACTGCCAAAAGTTAAGTGATTAAAGAAGATAGGTTTCACAACAATATGAGAGCTTCGGAAAGGAGCCGTGAATTCAAATATTTAAGATAAAATCGCGAGTATTATGGCGTATGATCCCCAAATTACTCTTGAATTTAAACACAATATCTCAATTAATAATTATTGCGTCACAATTGCATGCATGAATACATAACAATCACATTGTTTCCTTCGATTTAAGCAAACTATATTCCTCATTTGTCAATACTTTTCTTCACTTCCTGTCCTTGCATTAGTCTTTCACCTCGGACAGATGTATTAATCTTTCTATCCATTCCATCTCATTTCTACTTGGTATCATCTCTTCAATATCTAATTCACTACATTATAACAGATTTTTCTCGATATCATAGTAAAATTAATCAAAATATCTCTCCAGGGCTGAAGAACCGCTGCTTGGTTACTTAGAGAGACCACCAAGGCCAAAAACTTCAATGTCTCGTCCTATAACCGCCGATGTCGGAAGCCACGGATGGAGCGCGGGTCAAAGGAGAAGTCGAGTCGCCTCAGCAGGACCTCGAGGAGCGTGGGGACCTACAGACTCCGTAAATTCACCTGTTAGCAGTGGGAGGGTTTCCTCGACGATATCCCTGTTCACCCGCCCTGTAAGCGCAGGCCCTTTCCACAGTGTGACACCAATACCTCCATCGGTTCAACACGACTCTCCCCCTCCCCCTGCCCCAACAATAGACACAAATCTCGTTCTGGTTGATGCACAAATGCCAGCCTCAGACCCTGCCATACCCCTAATTCAAGCTATTAAAGCTGAGCTGAGAAAATTTCATCCTCATGACACACCTTCTTAGTGCACATTGAATTTTACAGGGGCAATTAAGATCGCCTCATGAATGGAATTCTTATCTCAGATTGATTTTTTACATCGATGGAACGTTTAAACATATCATACTATCCAAGTGTGACTTGAGCCAATAATAAAGTTGAATATTAAAAATTTTATCTTGAATAAAAAGAGGAAAGATGTGTAACTGCTTTTGTATGATATTTTAAACAAGAACCTCTGAATCTTAAAGTGTTGATGACAATAATCTTAAGTCCATTTAACAATTTCTGAGATCAAACTTGATGTTAAGCAGAAATTCTATGTAATTAAAATTCGGTGTCATATTTTATGAAAAAATATTAAGAGGTGATGGCATCTAGTATTTGAATGATCTTATTTTATTTTCAGAAAATTCATGCATAACCTAGCATTAAATAATTGTATTTGCTGCTGAGGAGCAATTTCTACAATTCTTCTTCAAAAGTTAAATTGACTGTGAATTTAGGATTGGATCACTATGAGAATATTGCTAAAAATTATCGATAGCAAGTCTTCCTCATTAAGACTTCAAATAATTGAATGGCTTTAACGATATTTTCGGTGTTCTACAATTGATCTTCACTCTATTTTACTCAAAACTAGCCTTTTTTCTAATCGATGAAAATTTTCAAATTTACGATACATAGAACTAGTTCTTACATTATCATCTTAGAACCCATTCCCTTGCCAATACCAAAGGGGTGCAGTTATATATTTTGTTTAAATGGCTACTTAATTCCATTCAAATTCATCTTTATTGTGTTTCAAACTTCAATTTGAACATTAAAGAAGATTTCTCCTAAATCTACTGTAATTTGATATTTTTAATGGGGTGAAGATAACTGAATTCTCTATATTTTTTATCAAACTGGTTGATAATAGCTTTTCTTTTGTCATTTGATCTTATGGCTAAATTGACTACCTTGTAGCAGTCCAATTAAGGTAAATTTGACTGCAACATTTCAGCAAAGACAAAAGAACTTTTAAAATGGAGTGAATTAAATGTCATGCCCCACCTTAGAAATGTACCAAAATATGGATTCAAAGTTTTCAGGAAATTCCCTTCATAAAAGCAAAAAATTAAGGAATTGTGATTTTAATCATGAATGTTATTTTTATCTGTGTTGCTGTTGAATAATAACAAACATTCAATTTTTATAAATATGGAAATAGAATTTACCATTGCAAGAATGTTTGAGGAAAATTTAGACAATGCTTGAAAATAATTTTGTTTGTTAGTGTGACAAAAATGTCGATGTCACTGAATGTGTTCCTTGATTACATTTTATAAATAGCAGGAGAGAGCTAGTAAAAGTTATTCATCAATGTGTCATATATCCTCAGCTTTTTTGGATATAACTTTACTGAATGTTCTACAATATGACTAATATGACTAGGTATCTCTATTAAATGTCATAGCACAAATTTATTCAGATGATTACTCATATCTAGACATTCCAAATAAAGTGATTTTCAAAGTAAATAAATAGAAACATGAAGATGCTGATATCATCATGATATAAGGCTTTACTTGGCTGCCAAACCATATCATACAATAGAGGCCTTGATAAAAGATTATCTCTTACCTTATACATTCAAGAAATAGTATCAACTATGGTCCTGCACAAAGTGTTTGGTCATTCAAGGTGATGCAATCCATCTTACTAATATTGCTTGAAGTTGCTATATTAAAAAGATGGAGAAAATTTTTAATTCCTCATGCGTTTGACATTTTAATTTCCACAAATAGAATTTAACATATTAAAAACCATAATATTAAATGAATGTCAAATATAAAAGAAATCTCTGACAAGAATCTTGCAAGAATACCAGATTTATGTTGTACTTCAGATCATTACTTTTCGTCAGCTTTTTTTCATTATGTAATTCTTCCATAAAGATGAAAATATTTGGAATCTAATTGGTACAATAAAATACTTCAATTAGTGCAGGGGTGCTCAAGCTTCAACCTTCAGCAGACTGCTTTAGCTCCTATGAATACTTTTCTTACACCAGACAATGAACATTGTTATTGTTTGACATTAATTATGATTATTTTCTTCCCTGCTATAAAACAATTTTTGTAAAGAGAGCATAGCACTCCACTTTTAAGGGTAGATTCAATCTGTTATTTGCTTTTTCTGATGTTTTACTTCTTTACAATGCTTATTTTAGGAATGATAATATGAAATTTTCAGGAAAAAACAATATGATGGGCTAAGAAAATAGAGGGCTAAATTTATCCTGCATGTGGCAAATTAGATACCCCTGACTTACGGAGAACAAAAGCATGAATCAATTTTCTTTAACTATATGTAACACCAACCAAACAAAATGTCATGAACTGGAATTAGGAAGAGAGGCAACTACAATATAGCAGGTATAAAGGATATGATTATCACCATTGATATACAGAGGTCACACACTAAGGATGTACCCAAATGAGCAGAGTTTGAGGGGAGAGGAAAGTTTAAGGAGTAGGAGATAGGAAGGCCACGGTCGCTATCCAATGAATTCGTGAGGACTTTCAGCAAGTTTTAAACAGCATGCCAACTGTGCATTTCTCTCCATTCCACCAACTATGCTATCTCTGCATTCTAGGGAAGGACAGACTCATCATATACATAAATTGGAAAACAGTCATGCACATCCTTTGAGTGTGACCACTGTATCTGAAATCAATTACCATGTGCTAGCACCATTAATTGTGTTAAATAAAATAAATTAAAGAATGCTAGAAGCAAAAATACATAGACTATGGAACAAGTCAACAAAACTGTGGCATCAAAAGAATTGAAGTCTTATAGGATAGAAGTCAGCATGGTTACATCAATATTTAATTAAAATTTTATCCTCTCTTTCCTTAATCCATATTTAACAATATTTTTGGAATATAAACATATACATGCAAAAATTAATTTCACCAGCTTTTATTTGATTATAAATGAAGTATTTCTCTAAAGCTATATTCATTTTAATAGAACATTTCGATATTTTATCATCAAAGAAAGAATATTCTAACAAACAAATAATTTTAAAAAGTGATAGAGGGAAAATAAACTCTAGTCCATTATCATGTTATAGATTGTGAAATAAACTTATTTTGGTACCATACTATTTAATTTCTAAAACTAGAGCATTTTTCCATCAACGCTATTTATCGACGAAAATTAAAATTACGTGGAATTTCATTATGATGGTCAGAATTTTCTTAAATCAATCTAGAATGGGCCTGAAATGCATCCTACCTTTAAAAGTGGATCAGTTCAGTTTCCAAAGGTAAAGAAAAATAATATAAGTACATTCTACACCACTAAGTTGTCAGTTAGATTTTCATAGATCTTACTGTTGACTCATTATTTCTATTCCTATCAAGGACTGTGCAAGAGTGAAAACATAAAAGTATACTCAGCTCAAATGCAATAAAAGTGCATTAATATAACTATGACAATAAAATTTAACCTCACCATTATTTCATTATAATGGTAATAGACTGGATTTGGAGTTTTATAAATGTAAACTCCTTTCTTAGTGTTAGTAGAAGGATCTCAAAAAATTACATAAAGTGCAATCATATTTTGAAATTTATCTCTTTCACAATTCATAAATCAATTTAAATCAATGTAAAAATTAGCTAGATAACTTAAAAGAAGTATGTAACCATAACCAATATTTAAGGTGAAAGTTGCAGTTCTGATTATTTTTTAAAATAAAGGTTTTCATTGTAAAGAATATAACATATAGTGTCAGAGTTATCTACTTTTACATTTACTGACATTTCAATTAGGGCTATCAAATTCTATTGGCTACTTTTTTTTACAAAAGTACATTCTCTCCCAAATTCTGGGAGATAATGTGTAATGTTAATAAATTTTTGAGTGTTTCAAAAAAAAAAAGATTTAGCTGATGAACAAATACACAGCAGAAGTACATTACATTCACTATGAAACTTGTTTCATGGTTTATTATCTATCAGATTTTATTCATGAATTAATGAAATCTCAATGTATGGATGTATGTATACATGTATATAGAAACAAACAAAATAAATCTGTTCCAAATCATCACTTAATAATAATCAAATTTTCCACAATATGCAATTATGCTTAACACAGAGTATTTCATATGTCATTGTATGCAACAAAGTTATATTTCCTATCATTTTGCTATTTCTTCATTGCAGCACAGTAAGTTATGTTTCAATAATAGAAATACTTATAATTTTCATTTTTTATGTGATTTATTTCAAGATATAGAATCTTGAAAACAGCAGTATTTGTACTGTAAAAATGAAATAGTTCCACCAGCTGTGTCAATAAAATTAATAACCTGAGAACATTGTATTGAATATGAAGCATTCACAGATTCAACCATTAGTTTATAAATGGAATGTTTTTTTAAGAATAACACTGTTGGATTTTATGTTAAAATCTTTAATAAATTATTCTGTACTTATTATGTGCATAATTATTTAATTTTCTATTTATGTAAAGTCTAAAAAGCATTAGAGGTTATGAAAACAATTAGTTAATGCTTTTAAAGTTTTAATAGTACCCATTTTCATAATATACTCCTTGCTTTATTGTGACTCTCTTGAGATTTAACCATCCACTCACATTTACCATTTTTTTCAGATAAATTTTATGGAAATCTAATTTTTTTAAATAATGAACATTAAATAGTATTTGTTCTCTATGATTCATAATTTATGGCTCAAATTTACATGAGTATACGCCTTAAGATCCAGAACATAATAACAATGAAATTCATGATTCAGTTGCATTTCTTAATAATTCCTGGAAAAACTTGATATAACCCTGTTGGTAACGGGGATAAATATTTTTCTTGAAAATTAACAGTCCCATATTGTACATTCGGTTACATGTGCATCATTAATGCTACAAAAATTTAATTCTAAAACATTTGTATTTAATGAATAAGCAATTACATTCACTATTTTCCAAGGGACACTTTTTAAGAAAAGAAGAGGAAAGGATTCAATTATATTTTGCATTAAAAATTAATCATTAGAAGAGAAGTTGGAAAGTATGTTAAAGAACTTATAATGTAATTTGCCCTTATATTTTTGAAAATTTAAATTGGGTATTAGAAAAAAATAAAACTCATTATAAAGTAAACTTTTCATATTAACTACACTCACTTAAAAATATTATTCAGTTATGTTTTTGTCTAGGTGCATAATTAAAATTATTATAGTATATATATATATATATATATATATATATATATATATATATATATATATATATATATATATAATTTTATACTATACATAGTATATATAGTATAAAATTATTATAGATATCTATCTATTATATATAGCTAACTCTCCGGATATACCTATTTATAGGGGATACGAATTCTGACCATGTTCCGCAAGCGCCATCGACTTCAGATTTTTTCGACGTTCTGGCCCTACACTCTAGATGCCAGAATAATGCAGACTTCGACGCTAGCTATCATTGGTTCGATGCCAGAAATTCCCAAAAATCGCAATTTTCCCATAAGAATGCATTGCGCGGATTTTTGAAAATTATTTTGAGGCACTTATCGCTAAGATAGAGGAACCAAAATTTCGGAGGTTGAAGTTGAGGTAGTCTTCTATGCTTCTCATGGAAAAAAATGTAGCCAAATGACAGTGAGTTCGACGCCAGGTGGATGCAAAGTTCTTCCATAAGAAATGCATTGCGGAAATCTTTGACAATTTTTTTAAATGCCTTCCCGATAAGCTGGAAAGATAAAACCCGGAATGGTGACAGAGGCGTGGGACCTTCCCGATAAGATATTGAATCGAAACTTTGGAACAAGTAAGGATGGCACTTATCTAATATTATTTTGCTGTCTTCTCTCACGATCGGGTTCTTAGTTCGTCGCCAGGCGGTCTTTGGCGCGAAATTTAAATTTGAACTGAGGCAGTACTTGGTATGATACTGTATTCAACGGATAGCTTGCAGTATGCAAGCAACTTTTACTCGTATCTATTATATATAGCTAACTCTCCGGATATACCTATATATAGGCGATACGAATTCTGACCATGTTCCACAAGCGCCGTCGACTTCAGATTTTTACGACATACTGACCCCACCCTGTAGATGCCAGAATAATTCAGATATCGACGCTAGGTTTCAAGGGTTCGATACCAGAATGTCCCAAAAATCGCAATTTTCCCATAAGAATACATTGCGCGGATTTTTGAAAATTATTTTGAGGCACTTATCGGTAAGATAGAGGAACCAAAATCTCGGAAGCTAGAGTTGAGGTAGTCTTTTATACTACCAATGGAAGAAATTTTACAAAAAGACTGTGAGTTCGACTCCAGGTGGGTGCGAAATTCTTCCATAAGAAATGCATTGCTGAAATCTTGGACGATTTTTTTAAATGCCTTCCCGATAAGCTGGAAAGATAAAACCCGGAATGGTGACAGGCGTGGGACCTTCCCGATAAGATATTGATTCGAAACTTTGGAACAAGTAAGGATGGCACTTACCTAATATTATTTTGCTATCTTCTCACACGGAAGGGTCCTGAGTTCGACGCTGGGCGGTCTTTTGCGCGAATTTTTGCAATCTGTTTTGAGGCCGTTCTCGATGAGATAGAGCAATCAAAATCACGTTGTTTGCAGATGAGATGGTCTTCCATAGTACTTTAGGAAGAAATGTTACCAATGGCCGTATGTTCGACGCCAGGTGGGTCCGAAATGATTCAGTAAGATTTGCATTGGTGAAATTTTGGACGATTTTTTTAAATGCCTTCCCGATAAGCTTCAAAGATAAAACCCGGAATGGTGACAGGCGTTTGAGAAGATTCTTTCATGACGTCCACTGCTTCTCTAGTGGTCCTTGGTTCGATGCTAGAGCGTCATTCCGATTCTACCATGCATTTCAAGCGGAAAGAACGGAATCTCATTTTAGGACCTTCCCGATAAGATACTGAATTGAAACTTTGAAACACGTGAGAGTGGCACTTATCTAACATTTCCATGCCATTGTCTCTCACAAACGGGTCCTGTGTTCGACGCCAGGCGGTCATTTACACTAATTTTTTAAAAATTGTTTTGAGGCCTCTCTCTATGCAGGAGACTATTCAAAATCACAGCGTTTGCGTTTGAAGTAGTTTTCTATAGAACCAGTGGAAGAAAGGTTGCATATGACCGTGAGTTCGATGCCACATGGATGAAAATTTCTCACGTAAGAAATGTATTGCGGCAATTTTTAAGAATTTTGCTGGATAAGCTTCGAAGATGATACCCGTAAGGGGAACTTATTGTTAAATTTGTACCAATTAGCTTGTAGTATGCAAGCAACTCGTGTATATATATATATATATTAAAATATTTCAATTTATAACAGAATATGATATTATGAGTTTGAGCTTACTGATTTTTATTTCAATTTTTTAATTATTCCCTTTTAAGCACTGAAGGAAGCTAAATGAAAGTTGAAAAGTGGCCTTTGTAAGAAGAAATGAATTTCGCCTGATTTTATTTATTCCCAGTTAGTTTAAGCATATAATTATATACTGATATCATAACCCTTGCAAAATGTTATGGAGTTCCAAGTACCGGCATTTGCTAATTTTATTTAGTCTAAGTACAGTTCTTGACTTTTATTATTACATTTGCTCACCTGGTATTCTTTTCCAAAGGTACATGTGTGATTAATAATACTTTATCAGCAAAAGATCTGTACAGGATCGTTTGATGAATGAGTTAAGCTTGAACTTGAAAGAGGCAATTAACTGAGCTTCCCATACCCCACCGGCAGAATATCACCATTGGTGACAGTCACTTTTGGTCGGGCGCTACTTGAATTTTCATCACTGTTTACTTTAACATAAATCAAAAATCTCCCCTGTGATTGCTCAAGTTGCACATTTGAAAATGTAAGAAAATAATCTTGATAAAAATATTGAATTCTTTCTAAAATAATTCTTCTTTCACCAATATCTTCATCACTGTCATCTCTGTCATTTGTACTTGGCTCTAAACATTGAATGAAGCCACTCCAGTACCATCTAGAGAGCGAAAAAAGCACTAGTTCCTAAAACATCCCCGATCAACAGTTGCGACGGTTGCGGCGATTGTGTAATTGTTTTCGTTAGTTAACTGCATGGTTTTATAAATATAAAAGGAGTGGAAAATTCTGTCTTGGCTTGTGAAAGCAAGGGGCCGCGGAGAAGAAAATTGTGGAATGGTCCTCATCATCAAATTCGTGAATTGCCCGAACGTTACGTTGGTAAAACTTTGAAGTGTATTTAGTGACTACGGTAAATAAATGTCTTCAATTTCATTCAGCAGACGCTATTTTTATGTTGCCCGTACTTAATTCCTTTTTATTCATATGTAGGTAGTTGGATTTCTATGGGATTAATAGAAGATGAACTCGAAGAAATCAGGAAACTTTGTGAGCGAGTTGTTGAAGGGAGTAAGCTCGTTTCTTGTGTGCAGACTATGGTCCGAGTCGAAATAAGGTATATCTATTAATTTGATATGTAAATGTCATTAAAAATCAGATCTACCCAAAAAAGTCATTCTAATGTTAAAGTGGTCATAAACCAATGTAGTTATACAAACTGTATTATTAGTTCTTATTAGGATCAAACTTACGTTCTCTTTTATCATAGTACATTCCTCAATCTTTAAGAAATTATTTCCTCATGAAGCCTACTTTTAACCCCGAAATTTTCATTGATATTTTTAAAATTTTATTTTTATTATTCTCACAAAGTATATACGGAGCTGTCATTTTCATTCTTTCTGCTGTAAGATGATTGGCATTTCTGAATGGACTTTCATGTATTGATTAGTTGTTGTTTCCATCATTTGTTGTCTACCACAGTATTTACCTCTAAAAATTAAGTCTTTGGCGGCATTTTTAAAACCTTTTTAAGGCTTTTTTTTCTGTGTTTATGACTAGTTATTTTCATTTGTGTAATATACTTCTTTTTGCTGTGAAACATGTCAACAAACTGAACACCTATCCATTATCTCAGTTAACAACTCATATTTATCAAAGAAAATATCTCGATAGTATAAACAAGATTAACCAATTCCAGATTATATGGTGATGTTATTCTAGTATAAAACAAAACATTGGTATTCCAAAGTAGCTCTTTGCCCTTAAAGGGATAGCTGTTTTTGCAGATACCTCCTCCCTTGTCAGGAAAAGGGTTAAGTCATTAATTCACTCTTCTTAGGTTGTCTCCTCATTTTTTCCATGGGAAATCAATGGAAACATATTAATCAGTTTGTTTTCGCTTTCAGGCGCAATAAGTATAAAAATTTAGTGGCTTGTTTGCAGTTTCCAAGCAACTATCCAGAATCGTGTATACTTATTGAACTGAAAAGTAAAACTCTGTCTGTGAAGTTACTGGATGGATTAGCATTAATATGCGAAAGTGAGGCCAAGAAAATTCTTGGTAAACCTCAGGTATTGAAACATTTCCCTGTCTATTCAAAATGCGTTTAATTTCTAATTTCCTCACTTTCCTTCACTCTAGGCAGTAGAAAACTCATTAGAAAATATAATTTTCATGTGAACTACAGTTATTTGAGAATCTTTTTCAGTTATCTTTTTAGGTGCATGAATTGAGATTGCTTTGTTGTTTTTAGTTTTTTTTTAAAGCTTCGATTAATAGCCTCGTATAATTTGTGAAAACTTAATTGGATATAGTTGTAGTATATTATGCTGCTTCGAAACCCATGATGAGTATTGATTTCTTCTTATAAAAGAAAAACAGAAGTATGCCAATATTCATCATTTCCATGCTATTTAAGAAATGCAAATGTAAAATTGCTCATAGTGGAAACTACTATGAAAAGAGACCTCGACTTTCCTTGATTTTAGCACTTGTAGGTTGGAAATTAAAATAGTGTAAGCTGGGTTAGTAAAAATACAACATTATGTATATAATTTGCAACACATTAAGAAAGTAAAAATTGAAATTAAATTCATTGCTGGTAGTATTTCTACTTGTAGCCCAAAATAGTGTAAGCATAAGACATGACTAACAAGCATAGGTAATGACAAGAATTAGGTTTCAATCAAGCTTTTTAGGAGAATTTAGGATTATAATCAAGATTGATAAGACTAACAAGCATAGGTAGATATCACATTCCTGAAATTAATATTTCTTTTATCATAAACTTTCCCTCCCATTATTTTTCAGGTGCTACCCATTCTGAAATTTATTCGAGGTTTTATTGATGATAATCCTCTATCCTGCTGCTATGATGAGATTGCTTCCATAAAGAAGAATCTGCTCACAAGCGCAGATGAGCTAAAGCTCAAGCAGAAAACTTCAACTATAAACTTGAATCTATTTCAAGATTCATATTTTCTAAAGGCCAAAATATTTATACCTGATGAGTATCCTGAAGAAAGAATCAGGTAAACAGCTAAACTGCATCAATATACATTAAAATATCGACCATATATTGTACACCAATGTGCACAATCCTTCATGATATAAGAACACCTTGATAATTGGATGTGACTATGCCATCTGTAGAACAAAGGGTGGACAAGGAAACAGAATGCAAGCACCTCAACATTCACAATTATTTCTTGAATGTTGAAATTTGTATCAATTTCAGATTAATTTAGTTTCATTTACTTTCTACCTATGAAACTTTAGCTTTCTAATTAAATGTTTAGTTTTATAATAAAACCCATCTTAGATTGGATATCGACTGTTGATTGGTTCCTAATACCAGCAAGTATAGGTTGCATAGTGCAAAAGTTAAGTGATTGATTTAATCTTTTCAAGTGTTCAAATGTTTTACAATGCAGATAAGTGAATTAGAAAGTTCATTTTCTGCAGATTGTTTAGTTTTCAGTGTATACTAGAAGGATAGTTGTGTAAGAGGTTAGAGGGAATGATTTGTTCATGAGTCTTTTATAAATTTTCTATCAAACTTGCAAATTAATATCTTTACCCACACTTCTTCTCCACTACCAACCAAAATCCTCCACTCCCTCACTATATTATAAAACAATGCCCATCTTCTGACTCTAAATACCTTCCCTTGACTTGACCTTCCTCAGATAGTGCTTCCTAATATACTACCTTGACATGATAATGTAGCTTTTGCATTAAGAAGAATATCATAGAAGAGGGAACGAAAGATACATAAATATCCTCTAATCTCTCAATGTTTTTCGGGTTCTCTGCCACGTTGTTTCTTTCCACAGGAGGACATTTCAGCTGCATTCCATTAACCATCTTCAGGTCTGAAGGTATCAAGTTTGAAGATGGTTGCTGGAATGCAGCTGAAATGTCGTCCTGTGGAAAGATACAACGTGGCAGAGAACCCGAAAAACATCGAGTCATTACGTGAACGCCACAAAAACCTGCAAACCTACAGATACATAAATATTTTTTTTAAGTGTTTTCTTTGCATGGTTATTTTTATGAAAGTAAAGAGAGACAGTCTGACATGAGGTATATAATTAATAACAATGCAATTTATATAAAGAATCGGTTCTTCAAAATAATAAAACTTCCGTGTAAAAGCTGTTGTAAGGATAGGAGGAATTTTCAGCATTAACCAACGTTTTCTAAAATTTCCACATGTAATCCAATAGGAAATGAGAATATTTAGCTACATCTAGTTAAGAACTTCCAATATTTATGTATCTATAGTGTGGAGCTGGACACAAATCTGCCACCATTGTTCCAACGATGGCTTACCGGACAGTCAAAAGAGATGGCCCGGCAGTGTGTGGAGCCCCCTATATTCAAGAAAGGGAAAGGACAGAAAAAGGCTGCTGAACCATTTCGGCCCAAGCCATCTCTGGAACCTATTGTCACATTCTTTGTGGGACAGATACGGCAATTACCAAAAGAAAATTGTCAGCTCTGCAAAGAGTCGTGTCTCCCTTCTGACCCTGGGGTAAGCCTCTTTATACATCATTCCATCTTGGTGCTCGCTATAGATGTAAAATAGTTACACACCCATAGAACATAATCAGTTATTTCAAAATATGCTCTAAAATGCTTGGTTTTCATTTAAATTGGTCTATAAATTCTATTTATTTTGATGTTGTGGATGATCCAAAATTTGTGTGAAAGATTTGAAATGCTGCCATGGCTGTACTTTAGAAGATAGAGTCATGCCCTTTTAGGGTACAATGGCTGCACTATAAAGATGTGCATGACCATTTCTAACTAATTTTTTCAAAGGAATAAACTGCATTGTAATAGATCATCCTCCAAATGACCTGGTATTGAACCTATAACAGTTAAAGTATGTATAAGTCTCCTCCTCTGTACATCATAATATAATAAAGTTCATTTTTCAAATTGAGTGACACTAAGTTATTGAGTTTCAGATGAATATAGATATATCTAATTGTAAGTAAACATACATATAAACATGAAAATTTTCTCTTAAGGCCATCGAAACTAATGAATCTGCAGACAAGCATGTGGAGAGAGTGTACTGTGGGCATCTGTTCCATCTATGCTGCCTTATCACTTACATGAAGACTCCTCCTTTTAAAGGTGTGTGAAATGTTAATTTGTTTATAAGCCCTCTTTAGCACATTTCTTTTGTTCTGCAAGTTTGGACTCCCTGAATGTATGAGCTAACTATGCAATAGGTAGCCTAAGTATGTGTCTGCTGACAAACCTCCGATTATTTTAGATTACAGTCTTGTTAATGCTAGTATGCAATGTATTTCTGTATCAATTCATTCACAAACCCATCACTTTCTTCAGAGCATATTAATGCTTTGTATGATTTTAATCATGAAATAAATAAACTATCATTTATACAATTTTTATTCTAGATAAAATTTTCCACAAACAGTTGTTATTGCATTCTTTTGGTAACTCTCAAAATTTCTTTTGCATCTGCAAAATATTCTTTCAAGCTTGAAAATATATGTATCCAAAGAATTATTAGTAGTAGTAGTATTGTGAAAAGTGCTTCGACAGCTGAGGTTATTTTGCATGTGGGCTCCCACTGGGAATTGAACCAGGGACTGCTTTCATTGAAGTCAAAAGTGCAGCCTACATGGCTATCCGGGAGCCCAGAATTATTAAGACTACTAATACTTTCATTAGTATGAATATGCAAAAGATTAGGGTATGATGTATAACATACTGTAACATACCAAATTTAATTAATGTTTTAAGGGAAACTGTAATTATGGTAAAAATGATATCCTGATTATTAGATCTCCTTTAAGAGGAAGAAATTACTGCATCTTTATAAACACGTGTAGTTTTACCTCTCAATTTTATTGGAATAGTAAGACTTATAAGATAATGCCTTTTTTTCTTGTGTATGTGTCAACCTCTACGAATAACATCCTGTATTATTTGCTCAGATATCTAAAATTTTATCACTAACATTTTATTTATTTTCAGTTTTTTAACAAATTGTATTGAATAATTTCCTATTTTTACTACAAATGACCACAATAATAGGGAACCATCATCTACCAGTGTGTATCTTTCATGGATGACTTACTATGACAGCCTTGTCTGGCTTTCTAACAATTTAATATTGAAATACTATCAGTTTGATGACTACGATTTGTGTGTTGGCTATTAATCAATTATTCTGGCTGTCTTTCCTATCCCTGCTTCAGTGAACATCATAGAATTACTTCATCAACTCTATTTTAAGCAGAGGTTGTAAATTTTGAATTAAGGCTCAATTCATGAATTTAAAAACATTCAAAAGTGTACAAAAAGTAAAACTGAAAAAACATGTATACATGTACATACAAAAAACATGTTCTTCTGCCGTAACATTTCAGCCATAATTTTTAAGAATTCAATGTAGTGTGCTTGTTTGATAGGTGGAAAAAAATGCCCTGCATGCCAGCAGCAGATATTCCACGATAAATGGCGCGTTGGTGAATGCTTAGCAGAGAAACGATGGGCACACCAAGAAGCTAGGCAGAGGGAGCTAGAGGAAGTAGCTGATTTCCTCCAATGAGAGTTCAACTTCAATTTTGAGCTACTCCTTTCAAGACAGCACTTCCAACGGAGACCCTTTTCCGTTTTGTATTTTAACATTCAACAGTTAAATACTGCTATGAAATGTACTAATGACTGATTCTATTTCCTAAGTATGCTGACGAGCTTCATGTCTGTTAAGCCTCCTAATTGACAGATATTTCATGTAACTTGGATTTTTGGTTTCAAGTGTTTTGCTTTAATTAAAAGTTCTTGTTTGATTATTTACTGTACGGGCTTAATGCATATTTGGGTAGGTATTTAGAATGTCAAACTTTGCTTTTTATAGTACTCTCTACAGTATGATATTAATTTTCTTTTGTTTTATAGACTTTAAAATGAAAGAACTATAGGTCAAAGTAGTGGTATGAATGTAACAATTCATAGATTTTAGTTACAAAGGTATCATTTTTCTGAAAGATGTTTACAGCTAAGATTGTTGCATGATGATCTATTCCTCAGTAGAATTAAAGCTGAGTGTCAAATTTTATTATGATGAGTCAAATTTAATATAAAGAGCAAAAACATGATAAAGTATAAAAATGAGTATTCATGGATTTAATTATTGGAAGCAAATGCTTAAATATCTCAAAATGAATTCTTATTCCTGTATTTATATTGTCCCAAATGATAATTGTGATAAATTTTTCTCTCAACAATACAACAAAATATGTTTTTCTACCATGTTTCGTATTGGCCATCTGATGGAAGAAGGGTATTAGTAAATTTGACAGTGCGGTGTTACAAACTTATGAATGTGATAATTTATAGTTTTGAAAAATAACAGGATTCTGTGAAAGCATCTCCATGGTATAAATGTTCAAATTTAAATAAATGTCTTAACCTAGTGGCATCTACTTAAAAACATATGTTGGTGATATTCAAACTTATATGAAAGTTTTCATTGGTAATAAAGATATGATGATATTTATCTGCTGATACTTTATTTCCATCACACTTCCAATCCAGCAAGAATGAAGCAGCTCTAAGTCAAAAGAAAGTAAACCAAAGCTTAATAACTGGCAACAATTCTTGTAACAATTATCACTTCAATATATTTCAGTAATAGCTGGTAAATTTCAATGCAACTTAACAATAGCAAGATAATACAGATGCTGGCTGACAAGTCAATCTGTCATGTGGGTAAATCAGCAGTATTTAAAGTTAAAATCAGGTTTACCCCTATACTTGCAAGTTAAGGCAAATGTATGGTAATTATAAGGCAACTTTATTCTGAAGCTATATGAAAGTAATTTATTAATATCAAAATCCCCCATGATATAATTATTATTTAGAATGAGAATTCTACGTAGTAATACTATCATGGGGAAGAATAAAAATCAAACATGGTCATATAAAGAATAAGTAATGGTAAATTTTACTTTACTAAAGTTACTATTTTATTTGTCAGCCCAATTCTACACTATTTTTGCCTGAAATTCAATTGAACTGAATTCAAAATTTTCATATTTTAATGAAAATTTTGAATTACCAAATATACAAGGGCGCATTATATAATTTTAATGAGAACCATATGAAATAACAAATATGAGTGAGGTATTAACAATGAGTTAAAAGATATTTAGGTGAGAGTCTTTTACAAAATCCCTTCCAAAGATTATAACCATTCTAGATGTATCAGAATCAAAATTGATTATATACAGCACAATGACCTTTTTTAATATGTAAAAGACAATAAGTAAACATAAAAACGTTCCTATGCCAAATTCTGAACTTAGAAACCTTTCCTTTTTAACACTAAATAACATACAGCAACATTTTCTATCTTCAATTCTCTACTTCCACTTGATGATTGAAATGAATAAAAATTATGTAAAAAATGTTTTGGCAGACAAGTAACTACAGCTTGATTATAAATGAAGACGAGATTAGAGTTAGACCTGATATTCCAGTCTTTGCCAATCTGTTGGCTTTTTAAAACTCTACTGCCACCGATTCCAAACGTCAATTGAGACTACATAGCTTTGTTAAGGCTTTTGAAAATGTAAACTACAGAAACTTCTCCATAAAATTCAACCATATGTGTATCTTTAGTACTTACTGAAATGGCTGTTAAGCTACCTATTAGATAAGAAAATGTGTGATTAATACTGGTAGCCAGTCCCTAAAAAAGCTAATAGTCGTTTCTCAAGGATCTACATTGTCAAGAGGAGGAGAGCTTGTTACCTCCTTTGGTTGTAAGGAGATTATATATAAATCTTGACAAAAATAGAATGACGAGAGATAACAGGTCGACTTGAAAGAGACATACACACGAAAAAAGTACAAATATAAAGAACCCCTGAGATAAAATTTTTACCTAACATCGTTCATTCTCACATCTCATATGCTATTCCATGCATCCTTTTGGTCTTAATTAAAGAGGATCATTCTGAGATTAGCTTCCTGAAAAATATCTCGATCGGAGCCGCCAGGGATTTTTTTTTTCACCCACTGAAAATGTGCAGATCCGCATCGAGATAGGTTCCTTAAGTAAAGATGACTATTATTTTCAAAATCGTATGAGAACTTGAAAATAACTTAACTATTCAATATAAAACAAAGGAACTGAAATTAAAGAACCACGAATAAGTTAAATGAATAAATTCCTCAATTTTATCCATAATAAAATTTGGCTGGTTGAAAGTGAACTAAAATAATTCAAAATTTGAGAGAGTTCAAGAAAGAAGAGGTTATCACACATAAACACGTAGGTATTATATATCATTTCGCTCCTATAACAGGTGATAAGATTCCATTTAAACTTCTGAATTAAAACGCCGGCAAAACTTGTTTTAGATGGTCGATTTTCCAGCACGTAATTTAACTTTACCTTTGTTGGAACAAAGAATTCGTTTACGATAAGTTTCGACGTTTTACGCCAACGAATTTAAAACCTGACCTAAATTACTCATTAGCTTATCACTTAGCGAAAATACTCGATATACAGCCATCTATTGTGAGAACCTGTGCTTCCTATGCGCAGCACTTGTAGTCCGAGGTGACTTAAAAGTCGATACAGGAAGTGTAGAATGACATTGTATTGTTGTTATTAAAATGCAGTCATGGAGAATAGACTTCCGAGTGCGAAATTTTGATACAAAAAAGTGCATTATTTATAAATTAGGAAATGTGTTAGAATTCTTCATCTCTTGTAAATGACATTTTAGTATTTGATAACTGCGCTACGATTTCCGAGTAATACCTGGATACTATGGATGTGTTTAATAAATTTTATTCGTCCGTTAGTAATACTGTTTCCCAACTTTCTGGGGTTCTTCCTGGTAACCCAGTAACAAGAGAATTTGAGATTACGAATCACGTAGCCAGTGCAGGGCCATGTAAGTACTGTCAAGTTCAATTTTTCATTTCATCGGCGCTAGAAGAATCATCATAGAACGGTAGGTTTACTGACAATAATCCTATCTCCTTTTAGGTCTGTTATGGAAGGTATACTCTGGATACAAGAAGTCAACCAAGCAGGAAGCATCTATATTTTTACTTGAAAAACGAATTTTTGAAGGATGGAGCAAATCGGACAGAGAATCAGTATTGGAATCGTTAAAGAGAGGGATTGCTCAGCTTACGCGCTTAAGGCATCCGCAAATATTAGTCGTTCAACATCCTTTAGAGGAGTCTAGGTATTTGTGTATTATTTCTTGACGTCATAGTTTTAGTATTCTGTAATAATGGTTTAGTATTATTAACTCCCTATCATTGATCTTTGTACAAATGTACTCCTCTACTTACTCTAGAGAAAGTCTAGCATTTGCGACGGAGCCAGTATTTGCTAGCCTTGCCAACATACTCGGTAATAATACTAACATATCTCCATCTCCTCCATCGCATCTCCGTGATTACAAGCTATTTGAAGTGGAAATAAAATATGGATTGATGCAGGTAAAGATAAAACATATTCTGTTATGTTCTCATCAGCTTCATTTTGTAATCTTTTTCATCTGTTTTGTTTATTGTGTAGTGTCATTCATAGGCTTTGTCTTCACCACTGATCCAAGCAACATATTTCATTCAAAATAATTATTTAACTTGTATTTTTGTGGAATTCCCAGCCTCCCAATTCATGATAATGAAATATGGCTTATTTTTTTATAAGGTTGGACAAGGTCTCACCTTTCTTCATGATGATGTGAAGCTGCTACACCGTAACATCTGCCCTGAATGTATAGTTGTGAATGCACAAGGAGCATGGAAAATATTTGGATTTGAGTTTTGTGTTGCCAATCATAACACAACCCCAGGATCTTTAGTGAGTACCAATTGCTGAAAATCTTTAAAAGTTAACAACTATAACTGTTTTTGAGGATTTACTCATTCAGAGAATGTAGATCTGAATTACTTCTCACAATTTTGGGACCATCTAATGCACTAAATTGACTTATATGCTGACATTCTTTTGCCACATTTAAAATCTGTCACTCAATATTTTTTATAAAAGTATTTTAGTTGTTGGCTGTGGTTAGGTATAATGGATCCAGTTTGTCCCTTTTTAGATATGTTAAGTTACTTTCTCTTTGCTTTTCTAACTTTTCATTTGTGAGAATATATTGAAATCATTTTATCATAAATTCTAAAGCACCTTACTGTTACATATTGGATGTCAATTATTCTCATGTACTCAGTGTTTTCTTTGGATCTACTTAAGTATGCAAACATATGGGAATCAATTTTTTACTTATTTATTGTATATTTCATAGTTTCCTTTAAATTTTATTGCAAGGTCATCTTTTCAATTCAAGTTACAGATTACCTGCTTGAAAAAAATGTTGTGTATTGAAAATGATTTTTAATGCTTCAGTTAACTTTCAGATGCTCAATATATCACCTCAAATTTGAAACTTGTTCAACAATCTTGATTACCTCTTTGCTTACCCTCTGTAGCGTACTAAAAATAAAATAAATTAACTGATTCTTTTATTGAATTTAATTTTTATCATAGTTCTGTAATTGTAATCTATTAAAACATTTTTAAATTACAGAAATTTTTATCAGCTGATGTTGATACTATGAAACAAACGCATGTAATCTGTAACATTCTTGTGATGTTGTATAGATAAATTTATTTTTATTATTATTGAATACCCCTTAGTAAAAGTAAACTACATTATTGATTGTTTCACCCTATTTAATTTCATGAATGACTCTGCAGCCCCATTGGCCTTTTGAGGAGTTTCCATCAGATGGTCATCCATGCTCACTTCCAAATCTAGACTACATGGCTCCTGAAATGGCTCTGACCCTTTCCCACAGTCCAGCATCTGATCTCTTTTCCTTGGGAGCTCTAGCTTATGCTCTATTCTCACCGGACGGACATGCTCCCCAGCATTGTGAAGGAAAATGGAATAGATTTGCCAAGTGTGCTGCAGAGGTATGTAAAATCCTTTACTTCCCATTTTGCATGATTTGGAATAAATTATGGATGATTCAGTGGTTTCATTGAAAATAAACTCCTTAAAGAATCTATTTTAGCATTAGGGAGTTATATCAGGACTAGATGCTTACACGATTTACATTTATCTTACTTTAGGCATCCTTCATAGGATATGTCACCACTATCTATAATTACTTTGTTATAGAACTCTTTGCTTGTAGTATTTAGAAGCTTTCAGTCATCAATAATGTGATTCTTGCTATTTTTTATAACTCTGACTACAAGCCAAAATTGACCCATAGTAATATTTTATCAGGGGTCCATTTCGGTCCAGATAACTTGACTCAGCTATTACTTTAAAGATATATTTTGTATCCTTATTCCAGTTGAGAGGTATTAAAATATCCCATTTCAGGATTTGCGTAGTATTTCTCACAAACCAAAGTGATGCAAAATTCATTTCTTTCACTGTAAGCTTTAAATTTGTGGGTGCCTCATGTAATGTAAATTTTAATGTAATGCCTAATATTTTTTGATGAGGGGATTTTTCTTTTTATATCTTGAGCAGAATAAAAATTGTGATTATTATTTCAGCTGAAGCGGGCTGGTACAGTGAAAGGTATTGATTGCATTCCAAATGGATTGAGGGACTGTGTAAGGATGTTGCTTTCCCCTACTCCAGAACTAAGACCAGATGCCCATCAATTTCTAAAGGTGAGTGTCGTAATTATAGCTATTCCTCCATATTGCCAAATGAGGATATTTCCTCAATGTCGTAAAAAGTTTGTTTCTCTAATTATATTTTAACATCAACCTATCCTCTCATTGATATTTGGAAAATATTCACTAATGATTCAAGAACTATCATTTGAAAGAAAATCTTTATATACATATCTAAAAAAGTAAATGTAGTAGGAGTAATCATTAATGTCTCAACACTGAAGGAGTTGACAAAGATCTGGAGGTCCATCTAAAGAAGCCCTTCATTTATCAAATTCTTGTACTGTCCACTCTATTGTAAGGTTGAAAAGTTAGTCATATTATCATCTTGTGATTTGAAATTAATTTTTTCAGCTAGAAGTCTGTAATTTTAGGCCAAATGTTAGCATTGCACATTTTTTCATCTTTATGAAGATACCACGCTATAAAATTTTCTTTCTTCCTCCTAGTCTTTTTTGGCTGATGCTGAATAATTATGTACCATCAGTTAATACTAGGTTCAAGCTATATTGTGTCCTTAATCATTAAGTAAAATTTAAGTCAATCTGCTAGTATAATAAGATTAAAAGACTGAATATCTTAGGGAAATCAGGCATTGTTACAGTTGAAGTTACAGCTGTAGGTATCCTAAACTAAAATCAGTATTAATATCCTTTTCTTTGACAAAAATACTTTTATTAATACTATAGTTTTATAAAGCTATTCAAACTGTAGGGATAAAACATATACGTCAAGTAGGAGGAAATTTAATGCATCACATAGTTCCTCTGATTCTTTCTAAATATAATATTCATCAACTTTCACATTGTCTTTTCATCATCACTACAACCTTTATTTTTCAGATTGAATATTTTGAAGATGTTGGTATTAAGACCTTAAACTATTTGGATTCATCATTCCAATGGGACAATCTGCAAAAATCTCAGTTTTACAAAGGCTTACCTCAGGTTCTACCTAAACTTCCTCACAGAGTCTGCCTTTACAGGTATATTAATTATGCTGTTGTTTATCAGTATTAATGTGTATCAGTCATGCCCTACCTTTGTTAGTAACTAATCACCATTGTTCTACCACGAACAGGATAATACCTTGTCTTGTGAAGGAATTTATCAATGCAAGCATGGTGCCCTTTATTTTACCCAATGTGCTGGCAATAGCTCAGAATTGCTCACGAGAGGAATTTGAGCAAAATATCTTGCCTCACCTGTTACCTGTTATGAAGATTCAAGATCCTATACAGGTACACTTCAGATTATTATATTGAATATTTACTAAGATTATTTCAACATATGGTTAATTTTAATGAATGTCAGTGTTATTTTTTCCCATTGATAGCTGTGATGACTTAAGTATTACTTCCTTTTGTATTGTAATCCTATTCTGTATTTGATAAATCTGTTTTTATATATCATAATCATAGTAATTCATAGTCATCATCTGATACCTATTTACAAATGTGAACTTCATATTAGTGGCATATATATCATTTTCTCTTTTTCTTCTATTTTTTCTCATTCAAATGTATTTCTATGTAATTAATATCCATTAACTATAATTATTTTAGAAAATTGCTATTATTATTACTAAAATAATTCTTCATTATCACAACTTTCATGGAATTAATTGATTATTATAACATTTGATCGTCTGAAGTTGCTCTCCTAACATTTACATTCATCTTGGACAGATATTGCTGATATTTATGCAACGTATGGCCCTATTGCTGAAGCTGACCCCAGCAAATGTTGTTCGTTCAGATGTGATGCCAATGCTGCACAGGGCTTTGGATTCAGATGCACAGCCATTGCAAGAATTATGTCTCTCTGTACTTCCCTCTTTTGCCTCCTTGATTGATTACTCCTCTGTGAAGAATGCACTCATTCCCAGGTTGAAGCGCTTGTGTCTCACTACACCATATGTTTCAGTAAGTACTCATCATGCTCAAAAATTATACAAACTGGCCTTGGTGGCCAAGTGGTTAGCGTTCTAGCTGCTCTATCCCTCAGACCCCAAGGTCTCGGTTTTGAATCCCGGCTAATCAGATTTCCTTGATCAGGAAATGGTTGTGTGTGTTGTCCATATACAAAATTATTTTCGTATTACAGCACAACTTAGTGGGTTCAAGTTCCTGTTTGTGTGAAAGAAATATTAATAATAACATAGTAGAGAAGGCTTTCTGTAATTCAGCATTGCCTCACTCAAGGGCAAG
Source organism: Pachydiplax longipennis (assembly GCA_036926295.1). Classification (NCBI taxonomy): domain Eukaryota; kingdom Metazoa; phylum Arthropoda; class Insecta; order Odonata; family Libellulidae; genus Pachydiplax; species Pachydiplax longipennis. Next base: position 28,563,502 of record JAVFKF010000019.1, read on the forward strand.
TCTTTCTCTTGCCTTTCTTTGTAATCTAGTATTTTGATGGATGTTGGGAGCATGTCATGAATGTCTTTGAATAGGAGGCAAAGCAATACTGACCTGTAATTAAACCAAGAAAATATCAAGTTTATTGACCTATTAGGAGAGGGTTACCAATACCTCTGTTTATGATGTATAACTCAAATATATCTATTGATACATGTATCAACCTATGATATCTTTTCTATTTAGCAATTAATTCTATAAGTTGAGCTTCATGAGTCTCATGACTTAATGTAATCCCACAATGAGCAATGAGAAACAAAAATGCTTCTTTGTGTTTGCCCTTTCACATTCTTTCAACCAAACTTCCACTGACAAACACAGGGGAAGCTTACAAGGGAACAATATACTGTTTGTTTTAATTTTTGTAAATTGCACATTGATTTGTGGTCATGATATTGATTATTTTTTAAAAATTCCTCCTTTGTCTCTCATAGTTCATCCAAACCATAATTTTTGTAATAACTTAAGAAAACTTTTTCTAGGTACGTGTTAATTGCCTTGTATGTATTGGTCGCCTTCTGGAACATTTGGACAAATGGTTGGTTTTGGATGAAGTTCTGCCTTTCCTTCCTGAAATACCATCACGAGAGCCGGCTGTTCTCATGGGTATCCTAGGTAAGTCTTTTATCTACATCTCAAGTTCATATACTAATAAGTCCATCTTTTGTTTCAAGGCTTGTGTTTAATGTGGAAATATTTATTAAGGAGGCTTGTGTTTAATGTGGAAATATTTAGGCATCAATTTTTATGCATACGTATAAACTAACTTTCTACTTTATTCATCTACTGTTTGATTTTGACCACTAGTCAGTTTATTTTCTCCTTAGATTATGCATGTTCCCTTTCCACGTTTCTAGAAATAGGCATCCTTTACTGCTTAAGAATAGATTATTTTCCACTCTATTGTCTCGAATAAGGAAAACTTATTTGCCACTAGATGCTAACACATTTTACTCTAAGTAATCTTTTATGTAAAACATTGAGCTAATATCCTCTAGTAAAGAGTATACTTTTGGCTGACTGAATTCTAAATCAGTAGCTTTACATAAGTAATTCTTTTGAATCATGATTTCAGCTGAAGATTAGTTGATTTCTCTCTTCAGTCATATCTATGCCCTAAAATTGCTAGGTTGGAAATGTAAATGATTTTACTGAGTGATCTTCAGTTTGATTCCTTGTCCGGGTATCATCTTTTCCCATTATCAGAAAACATTGATGGTCACCTGAATTAATAGTTAGCATGTTTTTTGTGGTCTGATCGAACCAATGAGTCAGGGATTTGATTCCATGATTACACGTAAATCAACATTAATGTAATTGATTCAGTTATAGCTTGTGGGCTCCAGCACCTTGCATTTAAGTATAAAATAACATGCTAAGGACATATTCTAAAAACTTTTTTCTATCATTTTATAGGTATATACAAGATAGCCTTGAATCATGAGCGCTTGGGCATCACGAAGGAGGTTATGGCCACCAAGGTACTGCCTTTTTTGCTTCCATTGCTAGTGGAAAATGGCCTTTCTCTTCCCCAGTTCAATGCACTTGCTGCTCTTATCAATGATATGGTGAAAAGGGTTGAAACTGAGCATAGAGCCAAGATCACCCAGCTCAGCTCCATTCAACAAGAGCAAAGGTTAGTAGTTTATTTTGGCCTATTCAGTATCAAGTAATGGGTTATAAGTTCCTGTAACTAGAATATTTAATTTTCTATAGGATATGCCTGCCTACTCAAGATGCTACCATGGTAATAAAAATGTATAATTGAATAATTTCATAGCTGGTTTTGAAGCTGTCACCTGAAATGAGGTGACAGCCTTGTGATTTCGTTCTTTGGGGAAATTATAATTTGTGTAGGCTGATTCAAATTTTGAGTTTCATTCATTTAAACAAAGTAATGTAATTGAAATATTTTGAGAAAACTTATTAAGCAGGGTTATAAGGAGTTTTAAACTTCTTTCCTTCATCCTTGGAATCTGGTTTAAGTAAGATGTCACTCCATTAGGTAATTTCAACTTGTATCAATGCCGTGATGGTAATAAAATTTAATGATCCATGAGATTCTGAACTTTTAGATGTAAAGCCATCTGAAACTTCAGAATAAATAAATATAAGTGAGAAATAGTAATTAAGTGAATGTGAGATGTTTGCTGTATTGTGTCCCTACATGTCCGTACAAGGTTTATTATGCTGAAGAAATTGACATTAACTGGTCAAGAAAAACTGAATCATAACTTTAAAAAGAATTAAAGTAAGTTTTCTCTACAGTATCTGCTTTATGATAATACATTTTAGATCCCTATATTTTTGTATATCGAGTATGTGATATTCAGATTCTGTTTGCACTCATTCACATTATCATGTTTTCCCTAAAAATAAGCATTTCTCTTAACTTTTCAGCTCGGCCCTTCAAATGGCATTAAATGCTGGTAATCCTGATGATTTGGTACCAGTCTCCAAACCTCAGTCCGACTTTGACTCCATCTTTTCTGGTCTTGGAATTGAAGACAGCTTGAAAAGTAAAAATGAAACTTCTGATGTTTCATCAAGAAATAGTTCAAGCTCCTTTGATGCCAGGGGAAGCAGTACTAACACTAACTTAACGACATCTCCATCATCTCAGCTCTCCATAGAGGATAAAATGAGGTATGTTATTGATCTATTTGAAAGAAATCATTTTTATAAACTTTTCTGTGTAACACCTCAGGACAAAACTCAAAAATCAGTGATTGGTTTGTAGTTACTTGTACCTTAGGCCATCTGGATGTTTAATGCTGTCTCTGATTGATAGAAAAAAGACAAATAAGCAGATTTGGTAGTAGAGTTAATGTTAAAAGAAAGCTTTAGATCCCATTTACCTTCTAATTTTTTCTTTTATTCTGTAACATTGCTTTATTGATAAAGATTGTGTGCAATGCTATACAGCATCTCAAGATTCATTATAAAAAATTGAATTGTTGTCATGATATCACTAACTTATTTTAGATTGAAAGGAAGATTAGTGTTGCTATATTACTGAAATTTTTAGGTCCATCTTCCTCTTTAGAACTTCATCAAAAATCTTGAAAAACAGTGTTTAAATTCAAACTATTTTTATAGAACTTGATAAATGCTAGATTCACTCGATTAAAAATCTTGAAAAGCCTCATTGCATTACAGATTATGATATATTAATGGAAATCATTAATATTGAAATTAATACATATTTTAAATTATCTATGAACTAAGCATTACTTTTCTTTAATGTCTAGGTTTTTATTCCAAGTTCCATTAGATTTTCCATGTAATCACATAGATACACAATATCCTAAAGATATGAATTCATTCCCTTCTATGGTAGAAATGAAATTCTTCTGGTTATTAAGTATTTCAAATGATTCCCCTGAATATATTTCAATATTTTTCATTGCTTAATAAATTAAAGCTAGTGATCATCATTAAATAATAAAATCATTTTCTACCTCATTAGAATCATTAGCATGATAAATTAATTTTTATTACTTGGTTTGTGGAAAATAACGTAAATAAAATCAAAGTATATGCTATGAATTACATGAATAGAGTTTTCAAATACATATTTATTTTCTCTGCAGGCTTTCCAAGCAAAAGATGCATATGAATCAGATGCAGTCAGTGGAAATGAAACCTCAGGTTTCAAAGATGGCAGCCTCTAAAGACATGGAAAAAAGTCTCTTAGAAAGGAATCTGAATGAAATGAGCCGGACAACTACGGTCCAATCTCCAATACGACCTTTGCCACCTCCTTCTCTCAACCCTAGTACTCCTAAGCCAATTGCATGGAGTAACTTGGACTCCCCAGCAGCTTCTAACATCTGGAGCAAGGAAAATACCTCAAACATGCAAGGATTTGCAAAAGTGCCGGAAACTATCAATCCCATTACTCCAAGTGCAGTCAAGAATGTCCAGCCCTCATACACTCCCAACCTTAATTTCATGTCATCTCCTGGACAAGGAATTAATGAACCCCTCCTAATGAACTCTAAGGGACCAAGTATGGCCAACTCTGGCTGGAATGTGACAACACCCTTGTTGCCGTACAATCCTCAGTTAAAACCATCGACTGGAGTCAAATCTTTATCGCCTGCTGAGATTAATGATCTTTTAAGCTGAATCTTCGCATTTTGTTAAGAAAGTATACTGCTGTTACAGATTTTTTCTTAGAGGCAAAATTTGTTTACATTTTAGAAATGTATATCTATTTCTGAATTCTTTTTGTACATTGAAAATATTCTATCATCTCTCTGATTAGTTTTTGGTTATAATTTACATATTTTATTCCTGTAAATTAATTTTTATTATAAAGTTTAACATGCTGAGCATCAAGTACTTAAATTTCTTCAGACTTTCTGTAACCAAATTTTTTTGCAGCTAAGTTATATAGTAAATGTTTTAATTTAATAAAAATGAATGTTTGTTCCTAGAAATTAAATATGAAATGTTTATTGAGAAGCAAGCAACTAAAAATTATTAAAACTATTTGTACTAAATATAAATTGAAATAATATCAGCAAACTCTGTCATAAAATATACTCATATGAAAGCATTATTAAACATCAGTGTTGTTATGACTGAGCAGTATTTTTTACATTTTTACCATCTTTATTATTTACCCTTCAAATATTTTTTCATAGAAATCTATGCAGAAATCTGTTATGATAGCTACAGCTAAAATCAAGGTTGTCATAGTAAACAATTGTTTTGTTGACGGTCTCATGATGAAAATTTAATTTTTTTTGTTACTCAAGTAGTATCTTAATCTTTTACCTATTCTATGATGAGACAAATTGCATTTATGCTGAATAAAGCCAGTAACCATACGTATGATATGATAGCACCGCAAAGGAGTGCTTCTTTCATATGGCTTTCTTTTGGTGTGATTTCTTTTTCATAACTGGACACTCAGTTCCATTTTTTTATTTAGACAATGAATCGAGATATCAAATTTACAGTCTTTAAAAGTGATAAAAAACTTGTAATTTCTACCACTATTCAACTTTTTCATACAAAATACTGTTAGGCTGAAAGAAATATCTGTTACTCCAGTTAAAAGGTATCCCGTTGAACAGCTAAAAAGTAAAAGAAAGCCACGCACTATACTGTTCATACTCTTTTTCATAAGCGGAATTTAAAAGAACAGAAAATAATGAATGTGGCATTGTAGTTCTGAGAATCGTATACTTTTAAGTACAACTAAACTGATTAAGATATGGATTACAAACATCTTACATATAATGACTTTGGTTGTTGTGTAAATGTGTCAAGGAGAAGTTATCAAAATGAAGGCTTTGATGTGAAATGATGTGTTCAATAGAATGATCTTATCAAATCATAGTATCTTGAGCACAATAAAGAGACTTTTGGGATGCTGTGTATCTTCCTAGAGTGTCATTTCAGTACTGAAGACCAGGTAGAAACAAAGGCACGAATTTATAAAATTTGTTGATATTTACTTTTTCTGGAGCAGTCTAAAGAAATGACCCTACCTTTGGAAATTATTAGAATCAGGATGATCATTTTGTTATCTTATGACATCAAGTTTATGCTCTAAATTTTCTTGATGGTGACTTTTGAAATACTTCAACAGATACAGGCGATGCTAAACTGTGAATACTTAAGAACCCAGCAGCTGCTTTAACTTACAGTGGTTAGTTTTTGAATAATCATTAAGTTCGCAATAGGTTATTGTCAAACTGAGTAGCTTTAAACTTCCAATATTAGTGTAAAGTCATATTTTCTAAAGGAAAAAGAAATATGAGTAGACTTATTATCATCCGATTTTATTATTTTTACATCGTCTCTGATATCAAGTTATTCCAACTTCACTTCAGTGAAATATCATGTATACTAACTGAGGAGGTTCTAATTGCCTTTAAACATACAGTAGTTTTCCATCATTTTTCCTTGACTTTAAGGCTCATTTATTAGGGATAACTGTAGTTAAACAGCAATCATAATGCACGAGTTTGATTAGCTATCTCATCTTACTTTTCATAATACTCACTAAAATTAACTACTGATCTGCTTGGTTAGATTTATCTAATTTCCACTTAATAAAAACAATTGTGAAAGGTAAAGCCATGATTTAGTATAATGTAGAAATATAAACCAAAATTTACAGATCGTTCTTGAGATTGCTGCAAGGGCTTCCATGGTGCTTCAACAACTTTGACCTGAAGACCTCCACAGGATAGCTGACAAACTGTCATCATTAAGAAGGAACATTGCAGTGAAAACCCAGAAATGCATCCTTGATAACCTCAGAAGATATGATAATATCAGAATATGATATTTAAACATAAACAGTGATAATAATTCTATAAGAAAACTAACACATTATATTTAAATTGAAGTGTTATTAAATCATCTATACCAGTAGTATTCAACTTTGACAACTCTTGGACCCAATCTTATCTTTTTGTGGTTTATATTTTTCTATCAAGCTTAAAAATGGTAAGAAGAAAATTTTATTGTCTTTGGTTAAAGTCTGTGTTCAATTCCAGATGAGGATTCTTAACCCTGAAATGAAAAATGTTAAAGAGCTATCTACATTAATAGGTAGATATAATGAATTCCAGTAATGCCTATGAGGTGACAACCATGTTTATGTATAACCACTTAGTCTGCAGGATTAGAATTTTACGTAAATTCAGGTACTCCATTAAATCTTATATTTATCCATTTCATTGGGTAGATGGTAAGTTTTTCTAAAACTTTCCTTTGGCTGAAATTTTCACAAATTCTGAAGCTCTAATGTAACAATGACATTATTTTGTAGTTTAATATCAATAGATATCTTATTAAAGAGCATACACCACTAGAAAATGCAAAATCTGAAATTTATTGTGAGGTTGACAATGGTATGATGATGTACTCTTAAAAGGTTTCAATATTTAATGAACACTAACGTCAATCTCTTATAATTAATACCATGTATGAAAAAGAAATAAACCTTTCTTTAAGTTTCAAAGGTATAAGAAAGCATTGTAGACACTATATTATAATATTCATAATTTCTGTACTTCTGGCATGAAAAAATATATGACTGAGCTGAAAATACCATAATCATAAATTAACTGAGCAAGAAATGAGAGTTAAATGAAGCTCCATATCCATTCATAAAGTTATGAATTTGGTAATTTTCTAGATTTTTCATCCAAAAAATAGCACTGACTTTTAATAAAATGTTCTGGCTGAATTGAGGATCTTGAATTAAACTGATATTTCTAAATGCCAAAAAGGTTAATCTCTATTGCTTGAGAATGCATACCTGCTCTAATGAATGATTTGATGAAACTGGTATTAATGAATCACAATGATCTTTGAAGGTAAAATACACCGATGGAAAAATAGCAGACGTATACCTAAGGCTTGTTATTATGGCAAAGCAAAATTATTGTTACGAAAAATTCATCAACAAGATTTACTTTATGTAAATACAATCCTCAAATGACAACACCAAATTATTACATTTTCTATGAAAAATATAGTGATTTTTTTCATAGTTCCCTAACTTAAGTACTTCCAGTCTAAGATAAGAATTTGAGTAACTAAGATCAACACAATTGAAGATATTATAAATTACTCAGTGGCATCAAAAATGGCTACTAAAAAATCCTTAGGGGCACAGAAAATATTATGGTATCTCTCTGCAGATTGGGCCCTAAAATTGCAGGAACCATGCCAGATAGACATCGGAGGGTCTATCAGTGCACTGAGTTACGTTTGACAGAAACAACATAATCAAGTGATCAGGCCCTATTTTATCGTCCTACAATATACAGGGATAGTATTCATACAGGAAATGTGAAATTTGTAAAGAATGAACTCAAATAAAAAGTTAAAACCAAGGAATACAAAAGAATACAAAATTTATTTTATTCACATGAATAAATAGTCTCATCCAAAATCTTAAAAATCAATTCATCTAGCATGCAAATATTCATAAATATTAAACCATTCAGTGACAAACAAAAATGTCTATTTGGAAACAGGAATTCACAGAAAGATGTTGTTGAAATAAAGAAAAATAATACACATTAACAGTAATCATCATGTAAGTGATAAAATTAAATAGCTAAAAAATATGGTTGGCATACAATTTGGCAGTAAAAATGACATTTCAAATGATTTCCTTTCATCTTTTTGAAAAGAGGAAAGCATAAGATGCAAGGAATTCTTAAATTTAACTGTCACTGTTGAAACAAATACAAACAGAAAAATAGAGTCCTTTAGTTATAAATGATAAGCAACTCAAGTGAAACATTCATCAAGAAGAAACTTGAAAAACAAAGATCTGAAAATCTAGAGAAAGATATCAATATGCCAAGTAAATAATAATTCCTACTCAATATATTCTGGTATAATCACTTCAAGGTTTTTTCAGTGTCAAAAAATTTATTAGTTAATAATAATTTATGGACACAGAGGGACAACTGATACTGTATAATAATCATGATTCCAAGCTCTACAAGACTGTTTACGTGATTTAGCAATGAGCTTTGGAATGACTGCTGTAATACCTCATAAAACATAAGAATAAATATGATACAAAGAAAAATCATTAGAAAATTTTACATTTCAGGAGAGGAATACTTTTATAAGTTCTAGTCACATTGAAATTCTGAGTCAATTTTTTCCTCAATGGCTTAAAAAAGTATTGTCTTCTATAGTTTTCTATCACCATACAGAAAATTTTTATACATTAATTAAATGATCAGGACTAGAAACAAAGAGAAAAATTAGCATCTGCTTTCAAGGTTTAAAAATAAAATTTGTAAGAAGACTATAAAACCTTCCATTTAGATGTATATTCTACTTATACTTGCATGTATAATAAAATATGCAGAATGTAAAATCTTATAAAATTAATGTAGATATGATAGTATTAATATACCAAAATTATCGAAAAAGGCAGTACCTAATTAACTGTGAGATTTTTCATCATATGCCATGCCCACAGTTTGTCCTGTTCCGAATAGAATACCTTCTTTTAATTGATTTACAAATGAGTTGCACCAGAGCCTGATTAGGGAAATGGACTTATGGTACATGTACCCACTGCCACATGCAAAAAGGTGGCTTGCAAGGATTGTAAATGAGTGACACTTAGCCATATAAGTTGATGATAGATTGTGATGGGATATTAAATTTTTAAACATCATGATACCACAAATTACAACTTTGAAGAAACCATTTTCCTTCCTTATATCTAACATCTTCACCTATGATAATACCTACCTTCTTGTAATGAGACTCCTTTGCCTTGGTGTACACTTGATGATACCTCAATATCAACTCAATCCATGTTCATAATGTTACCGTTATCCCCATATTATCAATATTCTGACATTTCCTTCTGTCTTCGAAATACTTGGAATTCTTCCTCATTCTAGATCAATCCCTAGACAGTCTTCTTTATTCTGTTTTACTGTTCCTCTTCATTACATAGAGCTATTATTTATACTTCTTTGTACAAAGGTTATATTAACAAACTATAAATTTCATCAATTTGCAAGAGCATCCTTCAACATAGCTATTTCTTTTTTTCCCTTCATCAGACTCTAATTTCCACTTCTGAACTGCTTCTCTTGCCTCCCTAGTAAAGTTCTGCCACTATATTATAATAAGATCCAATTATCTATCTGGCCCTGGTAGTCTTTCACTGACTGACTCTCTAACTTTATAGTAGGATGTAATCTGGCATACAACTCACTTTTTCATTGGTATTTTCAACTCTCCTGGATGTGTACCCAATGGTATTTTAAGGATGTCTCCTGGATGTGTGATGTACTTTGATTATTAGGTAAAACATTTTTTATTATGTCACAGTTATTTAACAATGGCTCTATAGGTCTATCTTCTCCATCATTCTTCTTTCCAAGTCCAATTTTCTGAGCTATACTCTCTTATCCTGACAAAACCTATTCCAATCACCCATTTATTCATAACACAAACTCCCTCTCCTATGATTTTAGCAGTTAAAATATATCTCCATGACCAGATGTTGGTTGGCACAAAAATTTGAGCTATGAAGATAAATTAGGCAGTTGAGAGACCATCACCAGCTGAACTGCTTCATGAGAAAATTTAAATTGTAACTTGGTCGATCTCAAATGAAAGCTACCTTTGCTTTAGAACACTGAAGTCACTATTGAGTTAAGTGATTACATTTAAATTTCCATTCAAATGGAAATCAACCAAAATATTTTAGGGCTCTTTTCCTTACAATGGCAAATATACAAAGTTATAGTGCATTTTATGTCATCATTTGATGAACTAACATTAAACCATCGTACAATATTTCTTGACACTGCAGCAATAGTTTTAAGCCAAAATTTACCTTATAATTATTCTCTGAACAGATAGTGTAATCTTTTTGGCTTGATTGTATTTACTTACTGTAAAATGAATTTCCAAATTAACTATACAATATTCTCATACTAACAAAATGTAGTTTCAACAAAATATGTTTGCAACTTAAAAAAAAACTAGAGAAATCTTTTTATAGAGCAAAAAATGAAAAGATACTGCGATGTTTTTTGTATGAAAATCCTAGTTACTATATCCATAAAAATATTTCATTTTTGTAGGGAAGAGCTCAATCTGGAAGACTTGATTATGTAAGACCCACATATATGGAAACTTTTAGTATATACATATATTTTTTTACCTTCTGATATGGAAGTAGATAGAGCCACAATGTGCAAAATTAAAAGAAATTTACTGAAAATTACAATCAGGAGCAGCATGAACTGCATGTGCCCTAAAACTGTGATGCAACATCTAAATACAAAAGATTCGTGTAAGATTTTAAAGGAACAAATATTTGTGACAAAGATTAGTGGAACTGGAGATCAAAATTATTTAGACTTGCTTGACTTTTTTTGTAAAATAAGTTTACATAGTTGGGCTAGAACCCCAGAGAAATTTATCCATAAAGATTATGCAAACGTAGTTCAACTGAGATAAAATTATAGTTTCTATATTTTATGATAAAACAAGCATGACTTTAAATACCTGTTAACAATAATTTGCTATATAAACCTGACAAACATCACTAAGGAATCTTGAAAACATTTTTGATTTCAATCAGGAAGATATTTACAGATCTGCAACTTAACAAAGAATTTATGGACAAAAGTCATCCTACCAAAGCTAGGCAATGCCAATAATGGAAACAAGATCTCATTTTACACCATGATTACAATTTGTTTTTCTTTGGTTGCTTACAATTTTACATAGAAATCTGACTCTGACATTTAAATTTCTCACTTAACACTAATCACAATTGCATTTTTTCAAAATCAAAATTTCCTAAAATGCTAATTATTGGCTAAAGGTCTGAAAGATTTATCTGTAACACCAAGATTCAAGACATGAACTTGGTCATTAGTTCAGCCAACTTCCTTAACAACCATTTTTGGAAGTAGCCTGTGTGGTGATAATGTATTCATTTTTGAATTAAAAATATATAAAAGCTTATGAACTTAGGTCCACATAATGAATTTTTGTGTTAAGTTCATTGTATCAAAATTAATACAATATAGGAGGCATACACAAAAATCATTGAGAAAAGCTGTCACCTGTTGTGTTTTATTTTCCTACAGTCATCTCTTATAGTTATTTCAGCACCAAATTAATATTAATGAGATATCTTTTCAAAATTTCTATCATGAACTCTTCAGAAATAGGTAATTTTTCTATTAACATCCACCAAAAATAAAAGTACCTTCTAGGTCCACTGCAACTTGATGAGTACTAGGGAATTAGAGGCAGTCTTAGATTCAAAGCTACCGGTAATTGAAAGTGGAATTTGGCATTGGTCAACTGCAGTGGCTCATCTGACAAATACTATTTTGCATGCATGTAATACCTACAAATAAGATCCAATGCACTTAGTATCCCAATGCTATCATATATCTGGTTCTAGATTTCTTTTGTGAAAGACAATTATTCATTTCTAGAAAAGAATAATTGCCTCTAAATTAATATATAACAAGAAAAATATTGGAAATTCAACAATTGTTAATAGCTTACTCATATACTATACCTTTACAAGTTCATTCATTTGAATGACTGTTATGGAACTGATAGTTGAGCAATAATCCTGCATGTTAAATAACACTTGGTACTAATCAGTGTGTTGTTGACAGTAAAAATATTTTCTTAGATCACAGATTATTTAAATATAAAATATCACTGTTGAACCAAAACCCCATGGTAGCTGATAGTTAACATTTTATGGAAAATGTTGAGATTTCTGACACCACACTACTGAAGAGTGTAGCAACCACTCTTGTACTACTCCTGTTAAATATGTACTATTTCTACCTTTGATACAAAGATCATATAGCACGTTTAATAAAATATTATATACGAATCAAAATTCAAATTTACAACTAAATCAAATCATAAATCAGTTGAATCATTCAGATAGTAATTAAATAACATCTTACAACAAGTACAAAGAGCAATGAGATACCCATTGCTATCAAAGATAAAACATTTTAATAAATATGACTGATAGGAAGATTAAAAACAACAGATGGTACATATAGCAAAGAACAAGGAAGGTTTTGGAGGAGCATATGCAATTGAACAAAGATAACTCCAGGATTGTCCAGAAAAATGCATACAAAACTTGACAATTAATTTATACGCGTTCCTTTACACTACCAGTTTCATTATTTAAACTGATTTAGAAAAAGATAGATCATTATGCCAGAAAAAATGCACTCAGAAAACAAGATCAAAATCAAATTCGTGGCCTAATTTTGATCTCAGCTTCAATTTTATACCATAGTCCTCTTTTATGATATTTATATCTAAAAATTTTGAGCAAAACCTGACAAAGCTTGATTATTCCCCAATATTGGCAGACCTTTCAAGCTCTTGACACTTCTCAAGAGAGACTGATAATATATTGTGATATCAGGCCACACAATACTCCTTTAGTACTTCCAAATTTACAAACAACCCTTTACTACTTGTTGAAAACTTCCAAGGTTTCAGGAAAATCTCTTATATAAAAATTTTATTACTTTAAATATCCATCAAGACTTTGTAGTCCATTTCTCCAGTTCAAGAATAAAATTTATAAATGTATTATTTCTTTGCAATCATAGAGCAAATATGTATCCATGTGCCCATGGTGATAATGCTTTTTGCTCCAAGATGAAAACAACTGTAGTAAATTAGGCTATTAAAAAAAGACCAAAAAACAAAAGTATCTGTTGCTACAATTTTCTGAAACTTATCCCAAGCAATTCTCAAAGTTACTTTATCTAAACAACAAAGATTGTAAGAACACCTGTGATACAATCAGAAAATACATGGAACTCTGAAAGACTCCTTCATGTAATATAACCAGTGGTGGGATTCAGCCGGTTCATTCGAACCAGTTCTTATAACTTCCCGAGTTCGCCAAAGAGGTTCTTAAACCCATCTGAAACGACAATAGTGAAACAATATGATTAGAGGTACCACAGTCCACTCATTACTACAAGAATTGTAATTTCAATGCCAATTCATGAAATACTTCCTTTATTATTTGTACACAATTTTTAAAAATAGAATAATAAGGCAAACTGTACTTAACCCTCCAGTGTGTGATTCCATATTCAGACGGGATAAGAACCTCTTCCAAAAATTTTGAATCCCACCACTGAATATAATCATATGTTCATTTAAAATGTGTATAAAATTAAAATATTACAAAAAATTAACATTTTGGAATATGTAATTTAAGCTATAAAAACAGTTTAGCATCAAGATGAAAACAAGATATCACAAAAGATATTCTTCCTTAGCATTTTAAACATTTTCACCTTATGGTACCTAACAACCTAAAATGGCATCTAACAACCTGTTGCTTCTTGCTTTGCAATGATTTATTGTTTACTTCTTTAGACTGAGCATAACAGTAGCAAACTGATGAGTAAATTCCACCAGTCAATCATAGTAAAATACAAAATATAACCCTATTAAAATTGTTTTGAAAAATTCTGGATGTGACTACATTAATGCAGAACATTTTATATGCTGAGGTTGCTCTTAGGACAAAACTGGCCATCAAAGGATGTCTCATAACAGATATTTGGCAACACTATCAAAGACCTGTACATCCTATATATTCCTCCATAATACCAACAAATGAGAGTGCTGAAACTAGTTCCCTTTGAAAGTATTTAAGCATTATGCTTCGGGCAAAATTTTAGATTCAGCATTTTTCACCTTGAAAACAGACTTAATTACACAGAGAGAGATTTTCAGATCTTTGTTTTCATATTTCTTATATCAACCCATTTTTATTTTAAATGAAGTTATGGTTTTGTTTTGAAAATATCATTCAACAGTTTCAAATGAATCATTTCTTTTCATAAAAGCTACATTAATGTCCTCACTAGAGGGAATGTCTGTTAAATGACACTTAATCTAAAAACAGCGGCACATTCTTCTCTACCTACCTTACCTTTCTTTCCCATACATATTGGTCTGCTTTCAATCCCCTGTAAAAGAAATAAATGTGGTTTTAACAATTTCAACAAAATTTCAAAACACATAGAAATGCTTCATTGCACACATTTTTGTTACATTGTGAAAATGTTTAACCGGCTATAGCAAAAGTTAATGTATCAATTAAAAATTCTTTTCTTGAAAAAAACTGATATTTTCATTCAATGCAGTTTAAAACTTTAGAAAATAATGTAGACACTTTATACTTAAGATAAGCATTAATGAGCATAACAAGTTACTATAAAAATTATCAAATTATCTGTATTTAATAACTTAGTTACCCTCATCACAGCTTAACATAAATCAGATTCACTATAAAACAATAGCAGCAACTATTAATGATTTACCTGTTGGATATTTTTACAATCAGACATTCATTTCCACTATCAGGACAATAATTTTGGTAACAAAAAATGGAAATATTTATATAATTACCTTTCAATATAATTCATGTTTTAGTCTGAGAGTAAAACAAAGAAAATTCAACTTTATGGAAAAGAATAAAAGGTTAGATGGACAAATTTTCACACTAACAAATCTTGTCTTTGTGAGTGTCTCCTATTTTTCCAGTGACGATGTTTAAAGTGCCAAAACATTTATTTTTTTTTGCATAAACAACAAAATCTGTATTATATGTAAAATTCAAAGACATAAATATCAGGGCCCAAATTTTGAATGAGAAATGTTTGACATTGTAAGTAATCCACTTTAAGTTGCAAATCAGAAATCAGTGAACTACCAGCATCTAATTGGGAAACAAAAGTGATTTCACGCCTTGAACTTAAAAGAATTAAGAGGAACATGATTACACCCCCATGGCACTCTCAGTGTTAAGGGGATAGTAATTTTTGAACTACACATCATTCTGAACATCAATAATTTTCTTTAGAATTGAAATTAAATTTTAACCCCTAAATAAGACAGTGCAATTCTAACTTGAGGAAAATTTTGATTTAAATGAAAAAATAATTAGGTGAACAATAGTGTGGAACTAAGTAGTGAAGAAAAAAGAAAACTTGAGCCATCAACTCAAGTATATATAACATCTATCTAATTCTGACTACAGAAAGGCATCAACATATCTTTACCATTTCTGTATTCATCCAACCTACATGATCAAACTTATGAAAACTCAATGGGTGCTAAGAAATGCTTCTTAAAATAATTGGTATTTAATGTAATAACTGTGATGTCTAAAATCCAGTGATAGAATACATTTTGTGTACCACAAAATATAAAGATTAATTTATTTAACATAGTACATTTAATGGAACCTTAACCACCTGGAATGAAGACCCAAATGGCTTGAGTTAACATCAGGATGGTGAACTAATATCTTATAAGTAAAAAACCAATAAAAACAAAAATTACTACTAACATGAATTCTAAATCCACAGTTTCAGACTCAACTGCACTTCCTAAACATTCAAGTCACTTCTCAGATAGTTTACCAATATTTCTCTATTTTTCAAATGCTTTATCATGATATCTACCATCATGGATTTCTGATTCCTTGTTAAAGATAAATCAGGAAAAGATTGTTTCTTGGCCTACTTATAGATTTCTACCATTCATTTTCATTCTTTCAACCTAAAACAACATATGTTCCTTGAAGCAAGAGAAACATCCTTTCCCTAGTCCAGACTCCAACCAAAGCTGCTGGTAAACTATTCAGTTAAAATGTTCAACAAGCAGAAACAAATAATACTATATATAGTATCATGTTAGCCATTCAACATTAGGATGATGAAAATTAATGAATCAATAATTCTATGGCTTTGAATGCCGAAACCGTAGTCTAAGATTTCTTCTCCAAAACATGCCAAATATAGACTAGATACCACATCACAATATAATACAGAAGATGGAACATGATCTAGCAAGTGTAACAGGCACGGATTCTTTGACAGTTCATAGCATTTCATCACTTCATGGGAAAAATACAATTTCCTTCTAAATACATTTTTCCAAATAAATTTATGATATTTACCATTATAAGGTATGTTTAATGATTTTTCATGTGGTTTTAATCCCTTTTCCTCTCAAACTTTTCACAATATATCAATACCTTGATACAAAAGAGTATCAGCAACTTATCAAACCTCAAGTACAGGTTGAAATTGGGAAAATGTACATGGATATGATATATTCCTAGGTAGAGTGCAATTTTAAGAAATTTACTTCTATAGTAATTTAATTAATAAGACTATTCTGACTCAAATAAATTCAAGGACAATTCTCAGTTCTAAACTGAGATTCATAGGATATGCATTAACAAATTACACATTTCACAAGCTTATTCATACACATATATCACCTAACATGATAATTTATTCTGCTTGTTTACACAGTCTATTTTATTCAGAGAGCAAATATAATTCACATCTTCATAAATAAGATTTACACATTTTTATTTATCAAAATAAACTTTTCCTTAACAAAAATAAGCTTTGTAAATTAGACACACGACTTTGAGTTAAAACCATATTCATGGCCTTGTTGCTATCATTGAAGAATGTTAAATGCCTGAGAATGATACTGATCATCAAGGGATGAAATTTTAGATTATTTAGATAATGTAATTAATCATTCAACTTGTATAAGATTTATAGAGGATTTTTGCTTATTGAGGTACTTCCAGCATGAGAACATTGAACCACATTCCCCACCTAAGGCTTAATAATTCCTTCCACGATTCTTCTCAAGTATGAAACTTTTGTTTATATCATATGAAGGATAATAATATTCATAATGAATTGTTATATTTCTCTTTCTATAAGAGTATCACCAGCATTTCGAAAATGTGACTTCATTTACCAAAATTAATTTCAACCATTCACCAGCAGATACAGTGAACTCCTAATGTAATATTTCTCAATCGAAGGTCTCCTGCATTTTAACATTTTTTCACATTATAAGAATGGTTTTAAATCAAGAATTACATCCCCATAAAACATTTCTACAATTAAGATTAGAAGTATGATTATTTGAAATAGGGTAAATGAAAGGAAACCACTACTAAGATCCACTTTAAGTCAACAAGTGTTGTTAAGTTTAAGTCAAGTGTTTTCTCACTTTCATTATGCTCTTACCATAAGTTTGTTAATATTTTTGTGGAGAAAAATCGAGCTACAATTTTACTTTTATTAATTCAATATCAATCCTTCTGTATACATGATAGCAACTCTGAAGTTTAATTTGATGAAATATCCACACGTCTCTATTTTTGCATCTTATTTCATTACCCTTTAGCCTGGTTAAAAACATTAGCTTGGGAGTTGACCATAATCAACAGAAATAAAACCTGTATCTAGAAGTTTTCCTTTCCTGTAAACTCACAAAGGAAACATACCACTACTCATAAAACCTGGTTAATTCTCTTGTAACTGATACATCACAATGACCCAATAAGAATAATTTTCCATTAATTTTTTCTCCTCTAAATAAAAGTGATAACATACAACTACTAAAGAAATATACATTACCTTATTGGATAAAAAGCAATTATTACAAAATTGAATTATAAAAATAATACCCAACTCAAATATTGCGCATACTCATTTTCAATTTTATTTCAAAAATGGCAAAAAAATATTAAATTTTCTATTCAAGTAATATTTCAAATCTCAAGCTAGTAACACAACTTCTAATTCGACAGGTTAGAAATTATTTTATGGAAATGGAAAGACAACTTAAAATCTATGCAGATTGAGCATAGAGCAAACTTAAGTGAGTTTCATAACTTCAAACATGAGTTAGAAATTGAATAACGTTTTAGGTTCAAATAATCTTAGGTTTCACATAAGCTTTCACAGATGAAATTTATTTCAGTAGAGCAACCAAGCATCAATAAGAAGTATAAGAGTTGGTTAAATGACCAAATAATTGATTTTTCTTGTATGTATCAAATATGAATACTTCCTATGAGAGTATAGCAAAGGAAAAAAAAATGACAGCTGTAAAGGAATAACCACAGTTGCAATCTTCCCATGTCAGCAAGATATAACTAAAACCTGCATGTGTATACTTCTATGAATATAAAATACCAGTTTACCCATTTATAGTAACTTATTACTAGTAGATATTAAGTAATTGCAAGAAAATTCATCTTAATGAAACAGTTACTCCACTGTTAATGCAAGGATATCACCAAGTTTAAAAGCAAACAGTTAAATCCATTTGATATAAAACATATGTTTATCCCGCATATGATAAATAAAAGGTATACAAAAGATAACAAGGGAGAACACGTCCAATTTTTCAAGTTAACTTATGATTCTTTCCATGCAAAAAGAAACGTATGGTTGCTAGAAGTGAGAAGGGCATATTAAAGTGAAAATATATTTTTTTAAATTTCCATTTAAATGAGCTCACATGAGAACATATTAATGCATTCTTCAATTATGAATAATCTCACGTAATATAACTCCTTGAATGGTATGATCATACATTAACAAAACAAAAGCAATGCAAACTGAGAAGATAGAGCTCAGATGATAGATGAATTGAAATTTTAAACGATTCAAAATTTATGGAAATTATTTGTCCTACATCAAAAAACACTAAAACAGCAGTTCACAGACACAACTTTCAACATCAACTTAAGCATTTCACTAAACAAATAACAAAACAAGGAATGTGATTTTTACAAATAATTTGAAAGACAAATACTTGGTACATTTTTTACAAATTTCTCATTTGTGCCAAATAAGAAAATGATGTATGTCCATCACTTAAAAAGGGGCCAGACTGAATTTTGGAATATAGTAAAGAAAAAACTGAAACAAATCTGTTTTCTAACAATCTTTGCAGCAGTTTAAATGCTTCCACAGAATCATATTCTGCATCATATTTTTTTTATCACTCTACAACAACAATTTACCATAGACATGTAAAATAGATCCACATTTATAGATAACTTTTCTCGTCAATAGCTTATGCATACAATCATATACTACTAAAAATGTGACTGATTCAATACTTAATCATAATGACAGAACGAGTACAAATGGTTCAACTGAAAGGCATTAAGGTTAATAAAACATACACCTTCCATTCAAACCAATGTCCTCAGTAAACAGACATGCATGTATCATCAATGCACTTACCTGCAAAATTAATACAAAGAACTTCACAAAAATTACAAAATGGTAATGCCTTTCCTTGAATATGAAGCATGCAGACTAGCAATACATTGATCTTTCTTGTGATTGATTAAAAATGTGCAAATAATATAGTGATAGACAAGGTTACATCAACTAGAGATATACAAACTGACAAGAAAAGTGAGCTTCATGGAATTAAAATATCTCTCTCATACATCAAATGTCATTGCACCACAAAAATGTGACACCTGTATGATAAAACTAAAGAATCCTTACCACTGAATGTGAATAGCATACAAAATAAATTTTTGTTTCACCATTAAGTTTTACCTTTTCATGAAAAAATACCATTTCTTAAAATACAAACTATTGATTATATAGAGATCATAGAAAGAAAGACTCAACCCATTTACTTACATTTTTCCTAATGGATTAATCAGATGACTGTGAATGACTGCCACCTGTGAATTCAAATTCCGTTGCTTATTTCTTGTAGCTAGTTATGAAACTTGGGAAACCAAGTTTATTTATTACACTTTTGAGTTATAAATTCTATTGATTTCAATAAAATCTTGAAATTCCTGATTTTTAACTCTAACACTTAACTTTCACAAGCTTACCTCTTCATATCTTTGAAAGTACATTTAAATATAAGAAGCAATATTTATAGAACAGAATTTATAGAAATAATTTCCAATATGTGGTGTGTGAATAATGATTTTTCATTTATTATCTAAAAAAAATTGAACCATCAATAAAAGCTTTTATAACTACAAACTACAGTGATTAAATATAATAGACATGACTTCTATGCTTTAATTGTTACACATATTTGACTACAAAAACATACATCGTTCTTGTATGAATCTTACAGAACAGCAGGTACCTAACAATATTTCAAAAATGAAACAAGCCTACAGAATGACAAATTAATATAAAAACAAGATGAGTTTAATGATTAACACAATACAATTGGCAATTTTATGCTCTCTTTATTGTTTTAATCTTCTTCCAATCTTCTCAATTTTGATACAGCCTTCTTTCTTGTTCATACATAAGAGTAACACCTTCATTTGGACATTTAATAACTATTCTAGTGATGAAAATGATAGTATTACAAGCGAAACACATTTCAATAACGTATTAGTTTTCCATCTAATGGGTGCCATCAAGTCAACAGACATTTCTCCATCAATGTCTTCCTAGGTAGCAAAATTAAAGTGACATTCTTATCAAAATAAGGTAGAAAAAGATTAAAAAAAAAGATGACAGGATTCACTAAGTTGATACTGTTACTTTAAAAGCCTTTTTAATCACACTTGCATACAAACAAGAAAATACTTCAAGTTACAGGAAAGAGAATACTAATGAAACATGTTGTTGGAATGTTCCAAACATTGGCTATGATGCTACTTTTAATATATAAGGCTAATAGGTGACCAGGAACAGGCTAAGATGGCTGCCGCAAATGGAAAATTTTCTTACTAAAAACTTGAGGTGCAACTTCTTAGACGTAGGTCATACAGTTAAGTGACGCCATTTCTGGAAGATTCTTTTTCTCACGAACACCATGAGAAGAGAAAATATTAAAGATGGATGTGAGAGAAGACAGTTGAGCACAGGAAAGGGCTGACGTTGAGGCATCCACTTCATTGAGAATTCAGTGCCGAGAGCTTCGGTGTGATGACTCGCGCTCCTCACGGCGTTCCCTCTCTCTTTCTCGGTCCCGCTCACGCTCTGGTTCGCGCCGGTTGTTTTCTCTTTCTCTCTCCCTCTCCCGATCACGCTCGCGGTACCTGTCTTCGTAGTACCTGCAAGGTGCATCCGGTGATATTGGCACCGGAATTTGGTTGGCCCAAATAAAAATGTTGACAATTTATTACAGTGAAAATTAAAACTTAGCACAAGGACTCTCTATACTCAGCAACAAGTGAATTTTCAACATTAACACGTAAGAAACACAATAAAAATGGAGAAAAATTATGCAAAAACTCCAAGCACTACAACCATGTCATCAGAGCAGCCGATTACTGAACCTATCACAACAATTAACATGCTTATGAACTACTTCTCAAACACCAATTTAGTACCTTTCCTCATTATGTTGCTGATGACTGAAATTTAGATCAGAGGCAGAGTACAGCATAGAAGGCACCTCAATGCACCATGTCATTGAGAATGCATAACTTTAATGATTACTACAACATATAATTAGTAATCATTAGAAACTGGCTATTTTCCTCCTTATAAATAAACAATTCAACAAAAGAATTTTTAAATTTACAACAGAAAAATTTTGTTAACTAATGAAGCATGCATTGCAAATATTTGTACAATATGAATAGTATTTCCTTAAAAATGTCTAGCTTTGAGCTTACACCAACAAACCAGGCATTTATACAAAATCAATAAACACTCGTTGGATGCATTCTCACAAAATGATCTTTCACTGAATTAAGTTTCAGCAGTATAAAGCAATTTTCTAGAAAGCATCCCACCTTGAGAAATAATAAAAGAATGATAATGAATACTAATTTACCAACAGCATTACTACTCTTTAAATTACCTCAAATCATATACAACTTGAAATACTTGTATACCTACCAGTAATAATTTAACAAAACTAGTTCATACTAAAAACTGTACCATGGATTAAAATAACAATTTTAATAGAAACAGTTTTTAAATTAATGGCAGCACTATAAAGAAGAAAAATTTCATCACTCAACAAAACATTATTTTCACCTTTACCAGTCATACACTGAAAATATAAACCATTAAATGCCAGTCTTTTGAAAAATAATTAACCTTAGGTCATAGTCAACATTCAAGTATGATGGATAAGAAATATTAATTATATGTGAAGGAACAAAGATGAATATCATGGAATGACAATCTAATATATACCAGAAATATCAAACAGTATATAAAAAATGGCAACCAGATGCATAAATTGCAATTACTTAACTTTTAACATGTGTATGTACATTGTCTTAATTTGATGATACACAAAAAGATTTTCAAAACCAAAGCCTCATCAATCTATCACCTTTTTTAAGACCACATAAATTTTATTTTCCTATTCCGTATTGGCTTTACTTTTCAATGATGTCAGTAATGAAAGCTTTTGGAAAATAAATTTTATTCCAATTATTTGTTTTAAAACAAGGAAAAAAATATTTACTACCTGATCACTTTACCAGGAAAGATGGCTTTCAGATTGATTGTACAACATTTAAAATTCACGACAAAAGCTGCTGAATAAAAGTAAGAAGTTTTTCTATGACACAAAAAATTTCTATCAATAACTATAGTAAGAAAGTATTTCTTTTAGTTTTCATCTAGCCAAGTGATGGAGGCTTTGGAGAAGCCTACTGATACTTTACAATTTTAGATATAAACCCATTCGCTACTGCTCAGAATGGAACTCATCTCAGAAACTAATAATTAGTTCTCTTTTGAAAATAAAGCCGGCTGAGACAAAAAAGAAAATAGAGATGATATAGATAAGTTTAAAAAATAAGGTATTTACTTGGGATAAATTGAGACTTAAAAGTTTCCTTTTAAAGGTAACAGAGCAAGCAGAACTGAGAGAAAAATTTTCCAGCACGGCCAGAAAAGGTGAGATTTGAGTCTCATTTATTACAATGTAGTCTTTGACCACAAAGTAGAACCCATTACTAATGATTGCATGCCATGGTAAAGTCAGCAGAGAATGGGTTAAAATAAACTGATTGTTTAAGATGAAAAAATGAACAAAAGGAGCCCTAAAAATTTCATCAATTTACTTCACAAAAAACCATGCACCATTACCAAAATGTTTGTAATGGAGTCACTTAGTTGATGTGTAAGAATATAAAGAACATGAGGCAAATGATTTTCAATATTGCTATGGGAGTTTAACTATATGTATTAGAGTAAATGCATGATCATAATGAGACATATAACTATCACTCATGTAAGCCATAATTCACCAGATTAAAAGTTTATTAATACAGATGTAAAAGAAGGAGCGAATTTTCAAACAATTTCTTACCATCATAATTTCCAATTGCTGGTACCAGGATATCATGCTCAAATAGAAATAAGATAAAGAGTAACTTCACGCCTTACCTATAGGCAACAAAACCATATGGGTAACTTATATACAATAATAATTTCAGTAAGTGAATTCACAGACAGATTTAGACTAAAAGAAAAATCCCATTTCTCCCAGCAATCATTCCCTTCTGAAAATCTCTGAGGTACTGAACGATTTTTCAAGAAAAAATCTCTCCCACAATAGCATTAACCCCAGGAGATGAAAAGGGTTAAAAATAATAAAGGGTACATAGTTGTACCAATGGATTTAATTTTTTTACAAGGTAATTAAAACAGCATGTATACAGGAACCCCTCACTATTTGCAGTTTGACATGCTAACGAACTGCTCTTAATCAACGTTTCTTAGAAAAATTTACCTCAAAAATAAAACTTAAAAACTCCAGCCAAATAAACCTTCTTGCCAGATTCTTCTCAAGCATTTATGCTTCCAGCTGAAGTCTAAATTAATATGATTTCCATTTCTATTTAATTAAATTTATTTTAGAAACCAGTGAAAATTTTCAATCACTTGTATGTACATGAGTAATCTTATAAAACAACTCAAATAATTTAAATTATTACTGCAGTCATGATGTACAAATTGAGAGAAAAGAGTTTGTAGCTTGAAAAGGCAAGTGAAAAGATGATTTAAAATTTCTAGAGGTCAAGAAGAACCTTGTACCTATTGTTCTTTTTATCTACCTTCCTTTAACAAATTGAAGTTATTTACAGCTACCCAAATTCCTAAGAATATTATGCAAATAGAGAGTTTCATGTGAACATGTTGTGAAAGAGAGATAACTGTTGTTTTCCTAATTCTGCACTCTGACAAGCAAAATACAAGATGCCAACTTAATTCAAAAACTACAGTTTTTACAAACAAGGATTAATCTTCTTAAATTCAACAAACTTCATTAAGAATCGTCATTTCCATACCAACTCATAAATAGTGCTATAAGGTGACAAAATAATACCATTTTTCCTTAATGACTACAATCTGGGGTGTAAAAACACATTGAAAGGCAAACTAAGGGTAATTTATCACGAACTAGTAGTTTTGAATACTGATTTGAACATTAAACTTATAAAATAAATACTCTCTGAAATGAAATTACAAATCAGTATATACATATATATTCCAGGGAGCAATCACTACATATAGCAGTGACAGCTTTAGAGAGAATGTTTTTAAGAAATATATGAAGACAAAAACCAATTAATTAATTATTAGAGACATTTTCCATAAAATATTACAACGACTAAAATAACTGATTTACCAACTAACACCATCTCTTTCATAAATGATCAGACATTCTTAAGAAATTCAAATATAAACCCAAAATAAATAAAGATGTTAAGCATTTGGTAAATTAGTTGCAGGTCACTGTTATAAGAAACAAGTAAAGATTATAACCAGTAAGTTTAACTACTATACTATGTTTTCCTTTGATCACTATATGTTTGTGAAAGAGACAAATATTATACTAGTAAACAACATGAATAAATGCACAAATCAAGGTTGATGAAAGAGTAAATTATAACTTGTTGAAGCCGTTCAATACTTTATAGTACATGCAAAGGAATAAAAATAATGTTTACAAATGATTATTTATTTAAAAGGTAAATACAAAAGTGAGTTTCACAATAATAATGGTCAGAAATTTCTATAAAACATTATTTTTATGTATTTGGGAGTATAACACTTGAAATTAATTTCAAAGAAGTAGGTCAACTGTATTCCTAATTATGTCATTACAGTAAATTATGCTGCATATTTACACAAGAAATTATGATTTCAAGCATATGTAGCAAAATGATATTTTCCAAAAAGGTTAACGAGTAAAAGAACCTGAATATTCATTCATCAATAACTAAAAAATACATAATTTTAGTTATTGGTCTTAAGCAATCTTCCATTCTATTCTACAGCACTTATAATTTTCTGATAACTGAAGATAGATAGATTAGAAGTATAACCAAATACTATATGCCAAAATATTTGCACTTCTGATAAAATTTATTAAAAAATAAAAAGAAAAAATTTTGAATATCTAAGTTTGCAGTTTAAATTTATTCTAAGGTCTTTGTCCATGAACATAAGAAAATACTGCAAAGCAAATTTTTATCTAACGTTCTGCCCTGAGAGGAAATGGATGAGGAAGAGCTTAATTTACCTATATGGGATAAAGATTGTTCTTTTTCTTATTACATTAGTTTTATTCCCACAAAATTATTCATTTCAAAAGATAAAACCCCCGAGTTACGACAAGGAAAGGCAGAAGAGAGGAGGGCAATACAAATAATTTAAATAATATTTTATACAAAAAATATGGTAGATAATTGACTTAAGTAGGCTGCAATATATCAGGGGATAGTAAACATCTGCCTTAAAAGCAGTTAGGAGCTACTTTTACCATAAGTTACAAGTAAATGGAACTGTAAATAACCGATGTCTTAAACAGCCCATCTTAAGCAGTCTTAAACAGTGATGTTTTAATCAGGTTTTACTGCATTTCAATTCAAAGAATGTCCAATACAAATCAAATGATATTAGTTTAATTTTCAATAAAAAATGCCAAGGAAAGAAAACCTTAAAAACAAAACAAACCTTGCACAAATGTAAGAAATTTACATTTACATTTGGTCAAATCTAGCTTTTTTTCCACATTGAACGAAATGAAGCCAACATTAAATGGAATAATAATCTTTAAAAATTCCAAAACTATGATAATGAGGATTAGCTGGACATGCATGCAAACATCTGCTTTGCACACCCATAAACACATGTGGAATATATTGTTAACACCTGCTACATGAATTTGACTAACTTTAAAAACATACAATCTATGGGATTATAATCGAAACAGAATTTTACAGATATCAGTAATGCAGGCAGAAACGAGAACAATTAATGGAATTCATAACATAAGAGTTCGATGCTATAAAAAAAACTAGGCCTTTGGAACATTTTATGGAGAGTTGTACTTAACGTCAATTATAAATAATCTATTTATCATAATATATAAGGTTGAACCAATTTATTGCTAGTTATATGACTGATTTTCCAATAAATGCCACACCATTCAACAGACTACCTTGGAAAGATGGCCAAGTTATAGATTATTTAAAATTTGTGTTACATTACATGAACTTTTATTTTGCAGCTTCACTGTATAAAATTTGATAGTTCCATGATAATACAGCACTCTACTGTTATTTTAACTGAATTAATTTCAAAGAGAAGAAGCAGATTTGTAGTTTGATATTAGATTTCCATGCAAATATTTATATTTATTGGTGCAAAGAGAGTACAAATTAATGATAAAAAACCATTAGTGCAGTGAAAGAGTTATTTTTGTAATGCTTGCTACCAATCTGAATTAGTTTTGAATGTACGAAGGTGGTACACTTTTTGATTTCAGAATGCGAAGTTAAATTTGATTCATTGCAGCCATCTTTTTCAGATTTAAGTTACAAATACTGGTCCAATGAAATCAACACAACTACCATGTAGAAGATTTTTTTTTATCAGGAGAGTTAATGAAGGGAGTTTTGTTGGTTTGTCATGATAAATAAAACAAGGATACATCAAGTTATTTATCAGTTCTGAAGAGGGAGAATGGAAATAATAATGGGAGACTTTGGGAGATATACTTAATAATGAATATATAATTTAAATAATTTCTATCACTTTAACAGGGGAGTACACTAATATAATAATGACTAACTGAAAATAGGAGTTATACAGGAGAAAATTATTGAAATTAACTAAACTCATCTAAAAATGAGCAATGTAAACATTTGTCACATGAAAATAGGTCAATATCTATTTTGCTATCATTCTTTACTCTGACATTAGCATCTAAAATCAAAAACAAATGTAATCATTAAAGGTGGCCAGTATTACGTACTGGTCAAAACACACAAATTTAAACAGATCTAGTCAACATTTCAGACATAGAAGAGACATTAAAGACACTAAATGAAAAAGCAATAAAATATCTGTTTTCTTACTTGTAATTTAAGGATAATATTTTTCCTATATCTATGCATGCTTGTTCTGAAAAATTCAGATAACAAAATAAATACCTCCGATGCATGAAAACAATTAAAAGGCAGATGAGGACAAACAAAAAAAATTGACAATAGAAAAACATACTTAAGACAAACTAAGACCTTGCTTTTCGGAGATATTAAAAAGAAAAAAAGAGTTAAAAACCTTTAACCAATAAATTAACACTAATTAACAAGTTAGAAAAGATATACAGGGTAACATTGACACTATCATAAACAAATGATACCAAGTTAGACTACTCATATTATTTATAAGTAAGTTATGATCTAACCTTTCAAAAGTACATCAGGTTCAATTTACAGAATCTTTTAGTTGCTGATAAGAATTTATATAGTATTCAGGTCCTCTATGTAAAACCCTTCCATAGAACCAGTAACTTAAGCATATAAGAGTATATAACAGAGATCTTTGTTAAGTATATGCAAATAGACAAAGGCATACACATAGTCATTCATGATGAAAAATACAATCCATTACCGTAAAGACATGTAATCTGTGTTACTTATAAAAATCAAAAGATTTTATACATGTTTTCCATTGCCTTCAAAAATTAACATCCACAGCTACAGAATAGTTAATACCACCAGATAAACATCTTGCCCTGATATTTGAATAGATAAAAGATATGGCATGATTAATTAAGTGAAGATAATCAGAATAGAAAACAAAACTTAAATAACATTTTCTCCTATCAGATACAGTAAACATTCTTTTCTAGATATTATATGACAGGATTTAAAGAAATGAAGGAATCCTCAAGAAAAGAATCAAACCTCAAAGTTTTCTATGGCAATGCTACACAAATATTGTAGTAAAATATTAAAATATTTTACTCCAATACTTGTATAAATCTGTAAATGTATTGTAGAACAGATAAAGATTTTACAAAGTAAGGCGGTAGTTAAACAGAGCTCCAGGGTCTAGGAAGATGAGAAAATTAAGACAAATCTGCTTTGTATATAAATAATCTCCAATAAGCATTTTTCTCTTGCAACAGAACTCTCCTATTAAATCCCACAAAATTAACTGAAATTTCCTTCTGTGTAATACTCCATGAAAATACAAAAAGAGACAGATAGGATAGTTATCTTAAAATATCTTTGAAAATCAAAAATTAAAATTATTATCAATGATCAATTTCTTGAAAAAATTATATAGGATACAAGCCCAAGGAAGAAATTTAACAAAATAAATTTCTTTGATGAGGACAGAAGAAAGACTTTCAGAAACTAACACTTGATTAAATCACAAAGGTTAAGATGTTTCTATTTTTGCCAAAAAGTAAGGAAAATATGATGAACAGAAGCAAGATACTCTACTTTCACCTCAGGTATCTACAATGCGAACTTTTTCCTTTGGTAATGAATCAGAACATTCATCTTAATATATTAAATGGCATGGAAATTTAATCCATACATGATACATAAATACCAAACATACATCGATTAATCTTCAGCATAGTTTGAGATAAATGCAAAATTAACAATAATCTTTAGAACATATTTGCATTAAATAAGTACTGACCTGGATTTAGAGCCTAGAACAGCAGCTGTTTCTGGCGGTTCAGGAGACTTCACCCTGGGGCGGACACCTTGGCGCGTTGAACTATAAAGACACAATCAAACAATTCATTCTTTTGCAATAAACAGAAAATGATTAATAATTAATGTATTACTGAAATGAGAAGTGAAGTCATAACAAAGAGAAATTAAATGTTTAGAGAATATGCTGCATCATCTTAAAATACTTACCTATCCTCACGTGATCTTTCACGATAATCTCGCTCCCTGTCCCTTTCACGGCTGCGGGATCGATCCCTAGGATAAGCATCAGCATAATACCTAAAACAGCAAAGAAATCATTTCAGCCAAGAAAACAACCTAATCATTTCCTCTCAGTCTATTTTTTCAAATTATTTACAACTGCTTTCCACAAAAATGTATCGTGAACAACCCATCAAAGCCTTAAACAGCTCAGCTGCGATTGTGAAAGCCCAAACATCTGAATGGCTGATGGACTTTACCATAACAATAATTCTTTACAGAGTACAATTGTAGCAGTCTTCAATCAGATGATGTAGGCTTGAGAATCTCTCACAGCTGCTAATTCCATTTACTGAAGCTCTGAGGTATACATAATTTACATGCAATGTTCCAGAAACATAAGCTAATACAATTTTTGGAAGAAAAATTGACCATACACTATATCTTTCTTTTAAGTAAACTAGTACAGAGGATACCTCCAGCTATTAAACCAAACTTTATGCTGCACATTACACAGCAGAATCAGGATTAGAAGTTTGTCACATATTTTTAAGTTTCAAAATACAATGTACTTCTGGGAATGCATCCACCTTAAGTTTGCAAGAAAAAAAACCTCATGCTGAGTTTTGAAAATACATATTTGTATAACACTAAAATATAAGAATATATACACTAGGAAACTTCCAAAAAGTGATTTAAAAAAGCTTCAAAAAGAAACAAAATATCAAATCTCCACAAGATGTACTGAAATCTACTTTGTCTTATACGTGCTAGTTTTGAAAGGAATTTTCCAAAATAACATAGAGATCTCTTCACTGTTTAACATACAATCATGAAAGATTACACCAGCATAACTTTTTAAGATGAGAACTATTACAAAGTTTGATTAAACCAGGCTATTTATCTCAATAGGAAAAATACAGTTCTTTGTGCCAAAATTCCACACCTTTTCTCCAACTTTACAATGAGAAACAGGCAAGATAGAGTACAAATAATCAAGACTTCAGTAAAGAAATAAAACAAAAGCACAGAACATAATTATTTAATATTTTTGTAAATAATGCATGCACAGGAATCTTGCTTGGCAATCTACAAATTTTCATTGACTTCAACCAAAGGGATGATTAAATGAATCATTTTTCTTACAGATTGCTTAAATAACAATCCCATTAAACCAATTTAGGTTTCCCATTACCATGTTTCCCAACTTTAGAAGTTCTTAGCCCTTAGTAAAACTCCTTAAATGTGTTCTACTGAATTGTACACACAAATCTGCTCCAGATGTCTTACCTGTCACGTTCTCTATCTCTACTTCTTTCTCTATATTCCCGACTTCTGGAACGCTCTCTTCTGCGACGGTGAGACCTTTCTCTATCTCGAGAACGTGACCTCTCTATAAATGATAAATAAATGCATTCTTACAGGCAACTGAAAACAACTCAGTCACTTGAATACCACATCACATCAAACTCATTATTTTTCTCTTTTTTCATACTTAAGCAATGAAATCTTCAAAATATCTATGGATTAAATTTTTTAAAAACTATCACCACATGCTTCTCAAGTTGATAGAGTTGCTCAGAAATTTTTTCAAGAATTACAAACAAAATCAATACACTTTGCAAAGGAAACTCAGCTAACCACACAAAATCTGTGATACTGAAACAGAATTACTGACTCTAAAATTATAACACATAATTACAAAGTTCTAAAATTATAATACAGAAGTAGAGAATTTTAATGAAAAACATTTTTGACTTCCTTTGAGAAATATAATACCCACACACAAGAAAAATGTTCCTAGTAATAACTGAATACAAACTGAGAACACTAATTTGTGTTTAACTTTCAAATACATTAAGGGAATGAGCAGAATTAGAGTATCATAAATAACTACACTTGGAATGAGTACTCTCCTTCTGAACTTGAGATGAATGAGAAATACTTATTTTGAATACATAGCATGCATAAGTAGTACATTATAAGCAACATTTCATAAATGCATTCCTCTCACTATACCTGTAAATCAGTCGAATGCAAGACAATATCAAATACTGTGTAGCTCCAATTGGTAAAAATTATATAAAGTAAATGTGATATCATCATATGGTAACTTCTAAAATGAGGTAAAAATTATAGAAAATCAGAAACTTCCATGCCCAATATTATCCTAAAATATGAACAGATACAGGTATGAAGGAAAAATTAGAGGCTGACAAGAGGAATCTATAAGTTGGGTGTCAGATAAGGTAGGCTAGCAATGTTTGCCAGTAAAAAATGTGAGGTGGCCTCAAGAGTAGATTATGTATGCATGTGACTTTCTTCTTTACTATATTATCATCACTATAAATTATGCAGCAACGTACTTCTACAAAATTTAATTAACACAAACCAAAAACTAAATATTTTACAAGAGTCAGGAAAAATCAACCAATTCATCAAAGTAAAATGTTGATTAATAAAAATCCCAATCCTCATTAGAGGCAATTGTTATTTTACATTATCACAGACAAAAGTACTTAAATGATAATTACTGAAATGACAGCATTTATGAAAATTCATAATTATGAAAATCTAAAGTATTTTAGAATTTTCTCTTGGCTATCAGGGGTTCAAATTAAGTTATCTGATAAAGGGTGATAAAAATATCTGTGGTTATCAATGACCCAAATGATTCCACTATTCCACAATGCATACAATTTATGAGAAAGAGCTGAATAATTACTTCTTAAAAGCACCATTAAATGCTTTCATGTAATTTTAACAACCATGTATGTAAACTTTGTGTATGCTTTCCCTCAATAATATGGTTGTTGAACTTCACATTAGTAAGTTGCATTAGTAAAATAATCAACTACATGGGACAACATGGACCTTAAAGTTATCAAACCCTCCTTTTGCATAAGTACTAATGAAAGTTTTCTAATAATTAGTACTTTAAAAAACCAAGTATAGAACATCATGAATATTCATTCTGTAAGAATGAATATTCATGATGTTCTATAAGCTTAGAATATATAATTTTACATTAAAATTTACAAACAATGTACAAAGTACAATATGCATGATGGCCCACCATGTGAAGGATGGAATGCTAAGGTTTCTTCATGGAGTTATTTAGCATACAATTTTCATTGTCATATAGGTATGCTAAATGCACACACAATTAGTTTAATATATATTTAATTGATCAAAGATACTTACAGTGGATATACAAATAAATGCATGTATCTTTACATTGCCATCAGATATTCCTATTACAAAATTAATAATTGCCTAATCCAAAAAAAACCTTAGCATCAATTCACAAATCAGCCACATTCATTTTACTTTAACCAATCACCAATGCTCAGATATCCATAAGAAGGTTAGAAAAACCATTTTGATTTAAACCAATGAAGCAAAATATAATGCAAATTTTCCATCTATTGGCAACAGAGATCTGAATAGAAATTAAAATATTGAACTAAATTAAATATCCTTGATCTTCATGAAGCTAACCTAGAGCAACAAAAGGCATTTTTATGAATTTCATCACAACAGCGATCTGCAATAAAAGCTAAAGAATATTTTCATGAGCTAAATCAGGAATTTCCAAGCACTATAACAAAAATATTTTGATCATTCATTAGGGTAGGCATATAAGTAACAATAGTCTTCATTCTTTTTCACACCAACAAGTAATACTATACTGATGTAATAACCTTAAGATCTACAATATGGCATGAGATTAATTTCATCAATGCTTAACTTAAACAAAGTGAAAGATTAGCTTTACTCACATTTGTTTGAAAAATAGGCAAAAAAATTCACAGAGATCATTCTAAATACCTGTTTTTACCCAGCCAAATTTGAATTTGAAGGAATGATAAAATTTAAAGAATCTATAATTTAAATTTACAAAAATATGATATACACATCTTCAAACAGTTACAATTTCCATAAAAGCTGTTTAGTCAATTGAATATTTTCTCAAGATTATAACAATATTAATATGATAAACCATGCATGTGAATTGCACTCATTTTCAAAGTTAAGAATGTAAGAGTTACATTGAAGTGAAAAGAATGAAGAATTACTTCACCTTATTTCTATTGTGATTATAACAGAGTTCAGAGGGGAATTTTATTGAAGAATATGCAGTTGAAATGCATTTTATTGACGTAGACAACTTACAACTGAAGATAACTACCAACCCATTAGATAAATCTCTCCTTTAATAAATTTAATCTATTTTCATTTATTCATAAAAACTAAAAAAAGATTTTATGATAACATTAAACCTCTCAAGGGTTAGCAAAGCATATAAAAATATCACAAGAAAAAGAATCAAACTTCATAATAACATAAATGTACACTTCAAAATTATATTCACGACAGAATTTATGTAAAAAGCGATAATTCTATTTAATCTTCATCAGGCAAATTTAAAATTAACAAAGCAAAACACATCACAGTTACTGCTAATGAAACAAAAAAATATTTTTTCCAGGACATTCTGATTGACTGATATAGGGCACTAAAAGGACAACTCAAATTCAAACCTATGAAATAAACAATCTAGTCTAACAGAGAACATCAAGCATATTAGTTATGAATACAATCACTCTACACCTCCAGTAAAAAATATGAAGCACATTAAATTATATACCCTTTGGGAAATCCAAAGTAGCTACTACATCATCATACAGCAATGCTTTAACCCCTAAAAACGGATTAATAGGTAGTTTCAAAGATGCTTATAAATAATACACATTTCAAAGTTATAAATCAATAAATCATGTTCTATGAGTTTATGTAATAGGATCTGTAGCAAATATTGAAAAATAAATAAGGAAATGACCAAATTCTCCGCTAATAAACAAAACTAAGGTTTCACAATATATGGTAAGTACAAATAAAAATTTGATTTCTACTTGAAATGCTACAGTTGATGTTTAAGTGAAGAATTATTATCTGATATGTAGTTTGACCCCTACTTTCACAGTTAAAACACTGGACTTATTCATATCTATATATATTCTTAAGTTCAACCTACTTTAATACTCATGACCACTAAATGAACAGCTTTGAATTTATAATCCTCCCATTAGAAGTATATGAAATGCTTTTCACTTTCCTTTTTTTTAAATTTCATATTTAAAACTATTACCAAAATGTATGTCATATTATATTTAAACCAATATTTGTTGAATATAAAAAAAATAGTTCATGCACTTTTGTTGAGGCAATGAGAAATACATATTGTTATTGAAGCATTTGAATATTCAAGTATTTAGTCACAAATTCTTAATTATCACAATAACTTTGTGAAAGTAATGTATCTTTACAGGTAGAAGAACAATTCTTAAAGAAAGTTTTCAAAGCAGTGTCAACAGAGATAAAATATTGTATAATGGAAAATTTTTTTTCACAAATATGTGTCAATTCCACTAAAGCCAAGGACAGCTTCCGACAAGAGATAGATTATGGGATACAGACCAAATCTGTAAAGAACTTACTCAGAAAAGGCAATTGACTGTTCAGAAGTGGATCTCATTCTATTACAAAATCCTTTATTATCGATTTATATCTAGAAAAACAGCTCAATAATTGCTCTATCTGCTCCAACATATCTACCTTTTTTTTCTGTTTATAGTCCATGGTAAACTTACTTGCTAGATGCTCTCACACTGCTGTAAACACTGCAAGCAAATACTACTTGCTAAACTGCAACATTTTACTAATAAATACAAACTAAACTAATAATATCATTTAAAAATTATCCAACCATAGTTACTTTTGTGCATGACCTCTAGTCTTACAACTTTGATGAATGAGATAAAGCCATGTAAAGAAATCAAAGGAGAATAAAAGAGAAAATCTAATTTAAGGTAATTGTCCAATATTTAACTGTGAACGGTAGTCAAGTATGCAAAGTTCTCTATAAGAACTACCTAATTCAAAAGAAAAGACAACAGAAAAGACATCTAGACTCCCATGACTCCTGTGATAGTCTGCCTATGTTTTCACAACAAATGGTTTATTGTCAACACTTGTAATAATGAAATAAAAATAACATAAGATTATACACATACATTAATACATTTACATACAAGAAACATAGGAATGCCATTATATGTGATACAGAAATTGTGCTAAAGAAAAAAAAATAGGAAACAGAAGTTCATAAACTCTGTCTGAAGAAGCTAATTTGGAAAAAACAAACATCTAAAAATTCTGGATAAATACTATACTATATAGTACTAAAAAAAGGGTAAAATAAATCGTTTACTCTGCAAAATGATATTCTTGAAATAACCACTAAACAAGAGACTGGTATAATATGGTTATCTTTTACAAATTAATATTGTATTAAAATATGATACAGCTTCAACGCTCATCACATACTAAGCAAACCATAATTTTCCCAATTTAATATAAATTTTAAAAACAAAAAACCTGAGTAGCCAAATTTATTTTATGCAATAATAAATAAGCAGGTAAATGAAAACACTTACCTCTTCTAGAGGAACCATAGCTCTTGGTTTCCACACCATGTAATGTGTCTTGTAAGGAGCTAATGAGGATTTTACACCTATCATCATTAGCCACTTTAGACTGCTTAATCAGAGATATGGCTGTTACAAGAGTCTCAATAGCACTTGCATATTCACCTAAAATAAAATGCATAAATAAATGAGTATTCAAAAATATCAAGGCCTTACATAAAAGTTACGAACAAAAGCAGTGTTCTTCATAATTTTGCAAATTTATGGTTGCATTACTTTTCAAAAATACCCAATTTAGAGAGAGAGAGTGACTGTTTAATATATTAAAGCATCCAGCCACTCCTTGACGCATACTCTAAAAAAAATAACCATTCTGGCTGTCAAACTGGCAAAGAGTAGTATTAAAAATTTTGAAAACCTTGCAGTACATTATTTTTTCATTAAATTTTTTCTTTCATGTACGAAGGATTAAGCTGCTATGAAGGCAAGTTTCTCAAACAAAAATAAAACGTAAGATATGTTCAGTCAGAATGTTAAAACTTTATTTTTTTTCTGGAGAAAGTTAAAACTTTGTGTTTATCTAGAGTCACTTTACTCACCTGCAGCAGCATCAGATACAGCTCTTGCAATTGCAGAGCTTGACACAGTCCTATTGCGTCCCATAATTTCTTCAAACTCTGCCTCACTTAAGGGAGGAGGGCCATCAGGCCTATGATCAGGAGGAGGTGCACCATATTGTCCCACAGGCTGGAAGAGGACACCACCACCTCCAACCTTTACCACAGTAAACCCATGTCTCACCATAACAAATTCCTTATATCTACTGAATTGATCTAAATGTTATTATGGGGCTAGTAAAATATTTTTCACCTTCAATTTAATTTTCTTTAAGAAACAGGATTTTTTTAACTACTGACCAACTGAACCAAATAATTACATTCTTACTTTGCCAAGCTATTATTCACTGAAAAAATTCAAAGCATGTAAAAGAGATTCTCAAATAGACAAAATTGATACCCATGAACAAAATACATGTATTCAGATTTTGAAGTCTATGAATTGAGTAAAATAGATCATTAGATCAATGTGAGTTTCTATAAGGAAATGTTACTTTTTTGAACAAGAAGTGCATCAGTAATCAAAATTACAAACAGCACAAAACAACAGCAACAAAAGTTCAAAATACACTTTAAATGAAATTACTTAAACTAAGCTTACAAATAGATATGCAGTGAAATTTCTCTGAATGAAATTATGGCACTAGAAAAAGGTCACAGGAGGAGCAAAATACACATCAACAAGAACTTAGTGATGATATACCATAAAAATAATTTTAGAAAGTTTCTTTTGAATTGGCATAATTGATGATCTACAATATACATACATAAATTTCAGTATATTTTATACGTACTAAATTATATGCATGAACTCTGGGATGCTGTTTAAGATTCAAAGGCAATAAAAAATGGCATATGAGACTAACTACTATTTTACTAAAGCGTATGACTCCGAATAGAGCAAATAATAGATGCAAAGTTACAGGAAGAGTAGCAAAACTATGAAGGATATTAGATATTATATTTCAATTAAAACTGGGCTGACAATGTAAAAATGGCCATTTATAGTTTTAATTTACTCTGATTTACAATAAATACTAAGATATGGACTATATGCTACAACATGATTTCCAACTGATAAACAGAAAACATATTTTTATCGAGTTAATGAGCACTGCATCAAAAATGTTTTTATAATACCATCAAAAATCTTCAACTGTTAAATTTTCAAAGAAAACGTGGTATTAATTATGTCAAACTTATCAATGAAACTATGTTACAAGAAACAAGGAAAATATGGACTGATGTATATTACAAAGAAACACTTCATTAAATATGAAGAAGTGCAAGCAAACAAAAATAAAATAATTGATATAATTCATATCCTAAATGTGTAATTATCTTCATAAAAATTAATGACAGGCCCAATAAAGAATTGTATAAGTTTAGTTACATCTATCTTTGAGAATTAGATTTTTGCTAATAATCGACTTGATATTATTCCACCACTACATACACAGGTCAAATAGTATAGATTCACATTTCAGAAAAATTTTAAACTTTTTTCAGAAGATTACACCAGAAAGAGTTGATATAATTTATTTCACTATTTTCATTCATGATTAAGAAATACAAGGTGTTAATGGCAATAATCTTTTTACTAGAAAATTTATCTCAATATTATCATATCCATTTAGTAAATTTCCTAGCTTAAACATAACTTAATATTTCTCAAAAATCTTGAACTTTTTCCAAGATATATTTATAACATTCTCTATTAATATCCATTCTGCAACTGCCACTGATGGAGTCTTACTTTCACAGCACATTAGAATTACGAAACAAAAAATTTCGACATCCCTAACCTTAATTTAAATAGAGATAGTAACGGACAATAGGTAAATGCTAAAAAGAGGGGTATAATCTTAAAATAAATCTTACCTTTTATTATCTTTTCATCAAAATGAGTACATCATTCTGGTTAGGTAGAGAAAAGAAAAAACCTAATCAGTGTATTTAAGGGAAACAGAATTCCCACTAAAAAGGATCCCAAAATAAAATGTATTTAGATTGTTACTGTAGAAAGTTAGCAAAAAATCAAGTCAGCATCAACCAGAAGTGGACAATTTTTCAAATTACTCAGTTGTTTTATCTCTTTTGTAATGTTACAACTTTACCAACTGATGTATAATTTCTACAAAAACCAATTCATCCTGAGTAACTTATTCTTTAATGCCTTATAGTATATGCTTCAACAACTTTATACAATAAAACATGATAGTGAACAGTTTCCACCAATTCTTCCATTCCTAAAGCCTTACCACAATGATGTAATCACAGACTAATACAAAATTCCAGAACGTTTCTTCCTACCTCTTCTGAAGTACAAAAATCAACCCCATCCCGAATCTGATGACAGACATCAAAGTACCAGGAACTAGTATTAAGAATCCAATGGATTAAAATTACAGGTAGCTTCAGAGAGGCGAGGCAAGCCAGGCTCAACTTACCCGACTCTTCCCCCAACCTCGTACCTGGGATGCGGGAGGTGGGCCGTATCCATGAGGAGGGCCATGTGGAGGTGGTGGTCCTTGGTGGGGCCCTCCTCCTTGCTGGAAGAATGCAGGGTTCACATGTGGAGCTGGAGGACCCTGCGGAGGGGGTCCTACGTGACCTGGAGGTGGGCCTCCTGGGCCTGAAAGAAGTAAGGGATGCTTTTACACAAATGAAACTAAAAAATGGACAGAACTATACCTTGATATAATATACTGATATGATATTTTTATGAAGTATCTTCAATACATTCTCAGCAAGTCTTATCTTTTAGATCATAGATTTAAATTGTCCTCAGAATGGACCAGCAGTTAGGATATAAATTTAGATAATCCTTGAACTTCAACAGCTACGACTTTGAACATAAAATTTATGAAAAAATCCAACCATTGTAGTAATGCCCACAAATTCATACTGCACAGACAGAGAAGAAACTTCAGTTTAAATTAAGACCTCATAAGTCTCAATTCAACTGATCACAATCTAACTTAAATATCAATATACTTCTTCTTACCTGGCGGAGGTCCCCTAGGTGGAGGTCCCTGACCAGGGCCAGGTGGTGGCCCTTGCATAGGTGGGGGTTGGCTGTGAGGAGGATAGCCAGGACCTGCAAGTGTATCTCTAATGAGTTAAACTAATAATATACACCTATAAAATTGAAAATGGAACATGGCAAATAATGTAAATATATATTCAGCAAATCAATTTAACTTTTAAGATGGACTTATCTGAGGGTTTTCTGGGAGGCTGTATAGGAGAAAAGTAAAATGTGGGAAAATGTCATTAAGAACACAGATCATGTACTGAATCGTCTCTTGTATCCAAAGCACAAAAAATAATTGCTTAGTACGCAGACTAGGATTGCCAAGACTAGAACAACTCATGTATTCTCCCTTAATTGGGGAAGCAAGCCTCACACTGGTCACCTTTACGCAAAACGTAAGTTTCAAATGGATAAAACTAATATTTTTTGTTTACATTGGCTTATTTCAACTTCAGATTTGACAATACTTAATTGAGAGTGTTTCTATCAACATAGTGGGATTAGCCTTTTTCTTTCTCCCTCCCCCATCCCATAGTCACCAGTGAATTTCCCCTCCCACTCCCCCTCCTAATTGATTGTTATTGTTGTACACTAATTTCCTTTTCTACATTGTGTATCTGTCTATAATTAACCAAATTACATTGTAAGCCTCGGTGTTTTCTGATCGAACGTGATGATGGTTATACACCGAAACTGGTAGTTCACAAATAAAACATTATGTGGAAAAGTAAACATCAGCTTTCAATGAGTTATTTCCACCACATCACGGCCAAGACTATTGAGATATATAGAGGGAAAGATATTGTAGTTGTATGGTGATAACAACAAAGCTTAAAGCAAAATAAAGTTGCATTTTTCACCCAGGAAATTTTTTAAAATTGCAATTACCGCCTACCATTCCAATATAAAATGCCATTTTTCTTCAATCGCTTTGTATCATCAGCACCCATAAAATTCGCATTAAATTTATTTTTGAGTAACCAACACTTAGTAAAAGTGGAATGTAACCATAGAAAACTGGTCATGTAGCCAAATTTAGATGCTGGCTAAAATTATTTGCTTTTCACACGAAGAACTTGCCACGAGATGATTTGAGATAATTATAAAAATTTTCATACTAAACAAACCCTACTGCGTATGAATCTCAAATTCATGCACCATGGCATCATAGCAGACTGAAATCAAGAAAGGCTGAAGACGTTCCACAAGTTCCACACACATTTAAGAAGTTGAATCCCTCTTACCTGGAGGTCTATTCCAGTCAGGACGAGGGGGAGGCCCCCTGGGGTCTGGTGGTCCTCCTGGAGGAGGCCCTCTAGGTGGGCCCTGACCCGGTGGTGGTACTTGGAATGGCTGAAAACAATCAATTCCCTTCACCTTCATCACTTACAACACAGACATAATACAGGAGGTTCTTGACTTACTACTTTCTCAATAGTGTAGAAGACTGGTAGTGAATTGATTTAGACAAGTAAATAAAAATGAACTACTAACTAATGGGTAAGTACATATTTTGCTCTCTAATATATTTAACAGGTTTTATGAAAGAAACTGATTATATTACACACCTCACACAATGATATTTATTTAACAACAAAAGTTTGAAAGATTTGGTGCTTTTGATTCATGAGTTTAAAGCAAACACAATAAAACTAAGTAAATTTATTGTTTAAGTTACATAGATTATGAGTCAAGAACCACCTGTGCAAGTTATAGGCAACCAAACAAGCATCTTCTACCATTTGTATAACTTCTGCATCATCAACCTTGATTTAAATAAAAAATGCACTGATGCTCAAATGACAGATAACATCAGATTTAGCAAAAATATAATTTAAAAATAAATAATAATTCAGACAATAAAAAACAACCAATTTATATGATTTGGGATATCTCAATGAACATCAGTTTATCTTGGAAAACTTTATCATCTCATCATGACTAAATTATACAATTTACTAACAATCTGCAGCAACATGCAGATCATTCCATTACATTTGATGTAGGTAAATAATAAAAACAAAATTTGAACAAAGCTCTCTCCATAAACAGAGAAGCTAATAAAATGATAAAATACAAATTTGCATTACTCAAAAATAATACAAAGGTTTAAAATAAAATCATTATGATCAGAAAATTTTTAGTTTCTCCTAAAACATCTTTATAAAAAGGCCACCATATAATTCTGCACTTCTTTCTTCTCATAACTTCAAGTCACTTAAAAATTTAAGCTTATCGTTACGTATCAATAATACTTCACTGGAAACTTTCACAATTTTTGATAAGTTAATAGAAAATCGAATACTATCTATCAAAATCTTTCAGTTTTCACACAAACATAAGTCTAAAATTAGGTAACATCAAATTTTAGCAGTCTTGAAGACTCTTTGCAAGCAATTTACAAACATTAACATTGGATGCAAATATATATTCCAACTGAGATGACTCTTCCAAGCACAGCTTAGCTTGAGCGGCAATACCACTGGCTAAGTCAACTCTTCTAAATTTCATAGGCAGATACAATTTTAAATGAAGAAGACAGGCCAAGCTATCTACAGGCTCAAGTTTAAATAATACATATCTGAAGAAAAACAGAAATCACAAATAAAAACTTCTGATGTTTGTTTCCAGATTCCATTAAAAATACTCTGATACCAGAGTAGGAATAAATTTAAGCATAATTTGGTGTATTTACCATTCCTGGAGGTGGTCTTTGCTGAGGCCCAGGAGGTGGAGGTCCTTGAGGAGGGGGTCCAGGTCTTGGTGGACCTAAGATAAATAAAAGAAGTATATTTATAAAAATATATTTAAGCTATGAACTTTCCAATAGCTGTATCCAAATGGATGTTGAGTTGTATTAGCTATATTAAGCTTTCAGCTTTTAACAAAATAAGCACAGTCAGGGGAAGGCCAAGCCAACAAATATCCCAATGTGACATAAAACTCAATTGCATAGCATTTACTTTATTAGTTCATAGAATATAGGTAAAAATTTGACTTTAAATATTTCTTTAGCAATTAAGGTGGCTTTACTTTGCAAACTAAATAATCAATATCTAGAAGAAACCTAAGAGCATAATTTTTTTTATTCTTTAAAGGTGGCCAAGTTATTATAATTTTTCATCAAATTCAAATTAAGTTATGAAAGGATACAAATGTTTTTCCCTTATTCTAAAAGGCAGAGACTGACAGCATATTAATTAACTTATCTTGTAGTGATAAGTACTGGAATATTTTACCAACTAGAATAGGCCATTAAGGCTATACCTAAGGCTTTATGCTAAGAATTCCCAGAGTATCACACACACTATTCAAAGGTAAATTTTCATTCCTGATACTCCTTCTGAATTCAGTGCAAGAAAAAAGCATTAAAGGCTCATTTCTAAATAAGTTGCTCCTTAGAGATAAAGGCAAGGATAAATGATTTGACAGCACATTTAAGCATCCAAAGCTTGCAGTGAATGACACATTATCAAAGAAAAATCTATCAATCGAGACAAAACAGGCTTATATGAGTCAAAAACTTAAGCCAAAATTAATTCATTCTCACATATGTAAATTAATGATTCCCAATAAAATTAAATTTAACACTGAAGTACAATTAGATGGAAAACGGGATAATGTGCACAATTTTACTAACAAGGAGTCTACACACCGTCGGACGCGATTTAAGTGGTAAGACTCGGTAATGTGATAGATATCGAGTCAATATTGACGAATCACCCCCAATGTTGGGTTTTATCTGTGATAGTTTTCACGGAAAATGAACTTAAAGTTTAAGCAAAATCGTCAGCTACTTTATAATGCTAAGGGTAGCGGGTTTCGCCAGAGGAGCGCCTGGCGTAGTGGTATGGTGGCTGCTTCCGAAGTCATTATTGTCGGGTTCGAGCCCATCTGGCGAAAAATTTTTTTTCTCTTTTTTTCTTTAACGTAGTCTTTTGTAATCTTAATCTATATCTGTTTTCTTCTTTTGGTGAATTTTAAACTTATTTTCCGGAAGTTA
Source organism: Pachydiplax longipennis (assembly GCA_036926295.1). Classification (NCBI taxonomy): domain Eukaryota; kingdom Metazoa; phylum Arthropoda; class Insecta; order Odonata; family Libellulidae; genus Pachydiplax; species Pachydiplax longipennis. Next base: position 28,607,249 of record JAVFKF010000019.1, read on the forward strand.
TAGAATTTTTTCCGCGGTGAGTCACCCATTTCTTCAAATTAAGCGCAAATACTTCTGTCCGCATATATAAGCGTGCTTGTGAATCCTAATTCCTGAAATTTGAAAATTTATTTTCTACTTTGAGAAGTATTTGCGCTTAATTTGAAGAAATGGGTGACTCACCGCGGAAAAAATTCTATAACTTCCGGAAAATAAGTTTAAAATTCACCAAAAGAAGAAAACAGATATAGATTAAGATTACAAAAGACTACGTTAAAGAAAAAAAGAGAAAAAATTTTTTCACCAGATGGGCTCGAACCAGACAATAATGACTTCGGAAGCAGCCATCATACCACTACGCCAGGCGCTCCTCTGGCGAAACCCGCTACCCTTAGCATTATAAAGTAGCTGACGATTTTGCTTAAACTTTAAGTTCATTTTCCGTGAAAACTATCACAGATAAAACCCAACATTGGGGGTGATTCGTCAATCTTGACTCGATATCTATCACATTACCGAGTCTTACCACTTAAATCGCGTCCGACGGTGTGTAGACTCCTTGTAAGTTGCATGGTCTTCTAAAAAGTTGTATACAAACCAGGAAGCAATATATAGGGATCTCTACTGGTTAATCAGATACTTGAAATGAAATTATAAAAGTCTAATTCAAAATAATTATAAAAAGCATAACTAACAAAAATCAAACACAAATGATTGATAACAAAATAAAATTCAGAGGAAAACAAAATCAAAAAAGGATTCAACAAAACAAAAAGCATATAAGAAATGATATAATTGTATAAAAAAAGACCTGAAGAGTTTGCTAATGTGAATTCACCAGGGTATCCAGGAGGCATATGACCCTGCTGTGGAGGTGGGGGGTGTCCAGGAGGTCCACCTTGCATTGGTGGGCCAGGCATGCGTTGTCCAGGGGGAGGTGGCATGCCAGGTGGAGGAGGCATCCTACCCCTCATCCCTTGAGGTGGTGGACCCATCATCATCCTTTGCTGGTTATTATTCCGATTCTGATTTTGCTGCGGTGAAGGTCTTGTCTTCGATTGAGCCTCAAACTAAATTAAATTGATTTTTTAATTGAAGCAGTTATCCTCTATCATATCTATTAATAATTATTATCTGAAAAAAAAACTGATAACAAACACATGCATCCATGCCCTACCCAGAGAAAAACCATTTAGATGCAACTTAAATTTAAATTGAGCTCTCATATATTATGTTTACACTGTTTTTTCTCTAGTTTAAATTTTTTTGGATTTGACCTTTGACATTATACGTGGTAAACCACATACTATTTTCCAAGAGAAAACTATTCATTCTATAATAATGTAAGTTAGAACTAAGGTACACAAATAATTCTTAACTCTTCAATACTTAACATTACACCTCAGTCATTTATAGGTATAACTGTTACTTCATGAAAAGAGATGAATTAGGGATGGAGTATTTGTGGAAATCTAAAATATTGGAAGTCCTGAAATTGTAAGCTTTCTCTTAGTGCATAAGCAAATTTTCTAATTCAAGAAAATTGCTAAACCATTTTCAAATCTTTCAATTGCAAGTGGTCCAAGATAAATTTTCTTAATTCATAGTTAGTGAAAAATGGATAAACTTTGTAGAGCCATCTTTGAATAGATTAATCAATTTCTCTCACCTCTCATTTTATGAAAACCTGAGCCCTGTTGTAAAACTTAAAATTGAATTGAAGTATGATTAACTTACTCTTTTTTAACCAATCTCTTCTGAACCAAACCTTAAGATTAATCTTACAATATTATAACATATGGATCATTTATGAATAGTTTCAATCCTTATGAAAGTAGTTTAATTTTAAAATATAGGAAATCTCTTCTAAAAACTTACACCAATGGCAAAAAATAACATATATTCCAACATAAACGACAAAAAACTAATGGATATGAAAATTGCTACAAAGATGATATTAAAACAGCAGATCAAGTCCCTAAGCCTACTGAAAGTTCATTGTGGGAATAAAAATTAGTGACCCATCTTGATGTCAAATACTAACAAAATATAATTTTTCCTTACCTGGTTTAAAGCTTGTTTTGTGGGAAAAGTGACCACAGGCAAATGACCATGCAAACTTGTCTTCGGAAGTCTATCCAAACATAATCTCACACTTTGCTCTGACCCTAATGAAATGGCACAAAAGCCTTTAGACTGTCCATTTGCTCTATTTTCAAAAAACTTCACTTCTATAAAGTCACTAACTCCTATGTCTCGGACAGCATCAGTGATATCTTGATCAGTGGTCCACTGAAAATAAAGAATAAGCTAAATATGTTTCATAAAAATAACCTGCTATTCTGAAACTAATTATTAAAAATATCATAAAGGACCAATCATGCTCAACATAACCCCTTCCTTGCTCTAGCCACCTGTTCATAATCCAGACCTATTTCATCAATTGAGTTTCTGAAATGCTCACATTTTAGGAATATAGAAGTGATATGTATACCAATGTTTAGGTTGATCTTGTGTGTAGGTCAACACCTAGAATATTTACTTAAAATTTCTATTTCTTATCTAGTTTGTTTAAGAATAAACCTAAGGCATTTCCATTGTTAATACATACCATTATAATAATTTTAGAAGATTAACATCAATCAATGTTAATTAAAAGATCTTAATGGGCTATTGAAACCTTGCAACGTTGGTTATGACAGAAACTCTCTCACTCAAATATGTTGACCTTAGAATTTTTAATTTAAAACTTTGAAGCTGAAGATCAAGTTTTTGAGTGTTTAGATATACATTCAAGAATATTAGACTTAAAGTTTTTTATTCCTGACATTTACATGCAAAAATATTCACAGAACTAGCAAACACTTAAGTGGAAAAAATTAGACCTTAGAAGTAATTTGAGAAACCTAATGCACAGTTAAATGGTTAAAAAGGTGAGTTATTTGGAGTCTATTATACAATTGATTAACATGTAAAGCAAGAATTACAGGATACACGGAAATGCAACAGCTCAGATTAAGAGCATGAGTAGACTCTTAAGAACAGGACATCTCTCACATAGATAAATTGATTTATATGGTTGATCTTGATACTAATGATTGAAAAGAGGAAATTTCAACCTTTAAAAAAGCTAAATATTTCAATACAAATAAAAAGGTTCCTCAGTTCCTTGATCCCAAAATAAGGATTCAAAATTATACCATTCCTAAACCATTCATAGTAGTTTCTCAAATGATTTACATGAAACAAGTAGAAGCTCTCCCATTTATAAATATCCTCAGAACACAATTGGAAAAATTCTTCCAGATGTATAATTTACACAGCTATAATACTTTGCCATAAATAGCTATTCATTTTCATTTGATATAGCTTCACAAGTGAACTGAATACTAAGCACTTCTCACAAAGGTACCTTAGGAAATATAAATTATGAGAGTACATATATAGCTTAATTATTATGATATTACGATAAGTTTATTAATTACGCAAAATAAAATGAATACTTCGGGAACATATTTGCATTTTTCCGAAGTTGTGTAGCATGTTAAAAAGTTAAGACGATTGCTGGGATCAAAAACTCAAAACTTAAATAAACGTTACATTAAATGACGTTTTAATAAATTTCTGTCACGTAATGTAATGACACTTTCGAGGTAGAAACGCAAAAGCCTCTTGCTTACCCAAGTTAAGTTTCCTACGTAAAGCTGGTGTCTTCGACCGATCTGGTTTGGCTGTATGTTGTTACCCATTTGCTGATAAGGCGGGTTCGGAGTATTAGGAGAACGACCACCAGAATTCTGATTTGTGGTAGCTGGATGTGAAGACTGATTGTTGTCATCACCCCCGCCGCCACCGCCTCCAGCAGCAGGGGCAGATATAACGTCGTCATACAAATCAACTCCATCTCCAGCGAACTCATCCTAAAATTGAAAATAATTAAGCATTTATAACAAATATATTTAAAGAATGGTCTACACTTGAATTAAACGAGAGCTTCTTTTCAACATGTACAGCGGAATAGCGCGTAACGCCGGTCATTCGGTAATGTTTATGTCAACTATGATACAACTATATGTGCTAACAGCTTGAAATATAAGAAGCATTTTAATGAATTGGAGTTGAGAGATTCATATTATAGCAAAACTCAGCAATAATCCGACTTCATAAACTTCCAAACGCATAAACATATTGAAACATACTTAAAGGTATGTATACTAATAAAATACCATAACCAAGAATACGGGAATATAACTTAACAGCCTAAATGTCGACAGATGTTATCATAATAGAGTCTGCCAATCTAGATTAAGTATTTGAGATTCAAATGATGCATGAGATTTAATAATCACCTGAGCAAAATCTTGCTCGATGTCGTCGGCATACAAATCTATGTCCACGCCGTCCGCCATTTTTAGGTCCGTTATTAAGATCAATCACAAAATCCGAGAATTATCCTGTGCATTCGAGCTAAGTATCACCATAATAATTGTTACAAAGATTTCAGCATTTAAAGTACTGAAAATGCTATCATTTAATACTTATACGAATACTTTAACAACAACCGCTATACAGCAAAGAGGTCCAACGAAATCCCCAGTAACGCGTTAGCATTTGTTTACAAAAATTATGAATCATGGGAACCAAACATGAAGACCGCCAAGACTGAAAAACCCACTAACAAGACTATTGCATTCATACAAGCATTTTTGCTGCAAACCAGCAGTTTTACCTTTAAAATAAAAGACATTGTTTTCTTTTCATAACTTTTATATTTTTTCTAATTTATACATCAAAAATAACTGTAACAAAAACACAGTCTCATCAATTTGAAGTTCAGCTTCTGTCAATTTATCCATAGTGACACGAACTTTCTCCAGGACAGTTCTTTCAGGAGGAGTCAGCATTTCCTCAATCTGAAAAATACAAAATATTAAATATGGAGCAAGATAAACAAAAGAGTTTCCAGTGATATCCCTACTAGGAAATTTACTCACTTCTGCCAATTGCTCTTCTGATGCTCCTTGTTCCTTCAAGTTTAAAGCAATTGATTCAATGCGCTGCTGTTTTTCAATTAACCTCTTGTTTTCAGTTTTCTGAGAATCTCTCTTCACTAATGCATTATATAATGCTTTGTAGCACATTTCAAGAACCATACGGACAACCTGAAATTGATCAGTAAAATTACTTAGTAGAACTTAGAAAATTAACTCTATAATCTCTCATCGACAGATGGGGAAAACTCATTACTTCACCTGCTCTAACTCTATATGATACATGTAGAAGGTTTTGTTGGGTCCAGTGTTGGATAGAGTTTTTCTCAATTCTCTTAACTGGAGAAAATTTTCTTGAGAGAGTTGATAAATTAAAAGTTTACATTCTTTGGAAGGAACCATGCAAAGTTGGAGAATTTGGTCCTGCTCAGCGTATTTTTTTAGCTTTACAAGCCTGAAAAACGTAAATATGTTATTTTAAAATTCAATAAAAATTAATTAGTCCATAAAGAACTTTTTTGTTTGTGTATTAAAACAAACCTAAATATTCTGGCTGCTTTGGATCCAAATCTCTCCACTACAATATTTTCAACTGTAACCCATGCAAGCTGACTGAAGGCTTTCTTCATGTTAATACAGAACTGACCACCAGCACTGTCTCCACATTTGTCCAAAAAACCACTTAAATCCTCCTCTGTTAAAATAAAATAACTATATTCAAACACAAAAATGCATTTGTATTTCATACACCTCATTCAATACAAAATATTTTGAACCAACAGCATAGGTGCAGTTTTTCCTAGTCCTTTCTCATTGTATACATTTCCTAACAAAAATAAGCATCTGGTGTTTATAATATAGCAAGAATTTGAAATGAATCTCTTGCCAAAAAGTTGCTTTCAATTCTAACTCTTCATTTAGGATTTTGACAACACTAGATAAAAATTTTATATTTTACTCTACAATATTAAATACAAGAAATATCAGTTCTACCTTGTATGATTTGACAATAGGAAAATTAATAAATAATATAATGGAACATCAATTTTACCAAAGGAGCACTATCAACTGAATTAGAATAATTTCATTGAATGATAATTAGTTTGAGAGACAAATTTATTACACCAAATAATTTTTCTAGTTATGTTGCAGTATATACTGTAACTGTATCAGATCATTACAGTTAATAAGAACTTCATAACCTAAAATAAATAAAATGTAATCATTCCTCTACAGGGTAAGCATACAAATATCCATAGAGAAGAATATTTTTAACTTCCAAAAGTTATGAAAATCAACTAATAGATTTTAGTTTATGAGGAATTGTGCATAAATTGATCTATTTAAACAATACTAGAAGCATTTTCTTGCTCTGCATAAATTTATTGCTTTACCATTTCAAATGGAAGCAATTTGTGATGGAAACTACACATGAAGTGATACCTAAGAAAATCACTAAGAGGCAACTATTTTTCGACAAGAAGTGTGAGCAAGTTGTTCAAAAAAGAACAAAGAAGCAGAATATATTGGCCTGAAAGCAGACGTTACAAAGATAGAAATACACAGTTTGATGAAGCAAAGAACATTAACTACACTGAAAAGAGAAACTATCAAAAATATAATTATATAAATGAATGAATATTTTCATGGAAACAAAAGCAAAAAATCATTCAGAGAAGTGAAGTTACTTATGGTGAAGTGGAACATAGTAAACAACAGGTTTTTACCAAAGATAATACTGGAAGAGTAAGCAAGTGAAAAAGAAATATCAAAGAGGTGATCAGAATATTTTGATGAGTTCTTAAACTGTGAGGATACAGAACTCATTGAGTTTAATGATCCTGCTACTGTAAAGCCAAAATATTCTCTAATAGGGTGTACCAGTTCCTCCAAAAGTTGCAAGACTAAGGGGGAAGATAAAGTTCTGGCAGAAATACTCAAGACTGGAGATTCTCCACCCAGAAAATCCGCCAGATAGTCTTAAGAATGGGTTGAACAAGTTGTATAAGAAGAATGTATAGTAGCTATTATATGCTCAATTCAGAAAGAGAATAAATATGTTGTAATAACTACAGAGGTTATACACTACTAAATGCATTCTGTAAGGTTTTTTAAGTGCTTGTTTACGTATATCACATCTCTGAAAGTAGATTGGATTAGGGAATACAAGGTGAATTCCAACCAGGAAAATCAACAGCTGGCAATACATTCTTCCTCGAGGATGTACATGAAAAAATGCATGAATATAATAATGTGATATGTCTCCTTTTGGATGTTCTCAGAGGGCATATGAAATTATCTGTATGAAAAGCCTATTGAAGAATTTCACCGAATTTATTGCCCTGACTGGAACTAAGACTGGAGAAAAGATGAAATTGGGCAACAAAATAACTGCAGTGAACACTGGATGGAAAGAGGGCAATGGACTATCTTCAGTTTTACTGAATGTTGCACTAAGAAGTTTAATAGAGAAATCGTAAAATGGCTTTCAAGGAGATCAGTTTGAAAATAAAATATAGCACCTCTAAGTTAAGGCCTAGTTTTACCCAAGGGTTTAAACTGGCTCTTAATGGTTAAACTACTATACTTCTGTAGGATTATGTGAGTAATATTCATACAATGATAAAGATTCAACATTTTTTCTTCCTTCCATAATCTCAATTCTTTTCTACTTCTATACAAAGTATACTTCACAAAAGAATTTTGAGATTGGCCTGATAATACTACTGTGCTACAAAACCCACTTGCAAAGATAATTTTGTTGAAAATTACCAACTTCTTCTTACTCATTCTATGAAATTTAAACAGTCTTTGGATACTATAATTAAAAATTATTTAATTATTATTTATTTATTATTACTTAAAAATAAATTAATTACCTAACACCTTTAGATACTGATCCAAATACTGAAACAGAATTTGCTGACCAGGATTTTTCCTCAGTACTTCTCTTATTTCCATCAAGGAGATGGGATTAGATACAGGGGCCCAAACATCAGTTTTCTTGTACATTAGTTTTAATAAATGATCCAACAGCTCGGATGCATTACAGTCAATCCTCCTAGCTATAGATGATATCATGATCTGGTCCCTGCAAAACAGTTAAAGATAAGATTTATAATAAACAAAACATCATCATTTGAACTTTCTACACATAAATTCAGTGAATCAATCTGGTCAAATTACATGTGATAATGTCAATATGTAAAAACGAAGAAATTTTTGAATTTTCTGTAATGGATAATTTATAAAAACCCAGAAATGAGGATTCTCAGATGTTTGATCCATATATATAATGTAACAGTCTTTTTACATTTTTAAGTTTCCATGACACTATGTATCTCACACAAAACATACCATTATAATTTAAGCTAAGCCTTAGAGAATATTTATTATATCTGCAATGCATTAATTAAAAATATTGATTTTCTATCATAAAGGAGAAAGATAGACCCAATTAAAGGGGTTCCTTTCCTTTAGCAACTAAGAATAAAAACTTCAAAATGAAAATAAATAAATAATCTACCAACAAAGAGAAGATTAGAGAATATTCACCTCATCTCTTGATGGAATCTGTCAAAATTCACCCTCCAATAGATTTTGTCATCTGGAAAGCTATCTTGCTTTGAGTCCTTTTTCTGTATGCTAAGAGTCAGCTCTTTCATATTTATATCAGGTTCTAAGTAAAGTGCTGTTTCATTCATGGTGAACGAAGGCACTGGTCCTTCACAAACTGATGGACATCTTTGAATGAACCTATTCCTTATTAGTGAAAGGAACTTGTCTTTCAAAGTCGCAACACTAACGCATTTGTTTCCTGAAAATATGTAATACACTATATTAAAAAAGAGAAATGCTGAGAAATAAATGGAGTTGATGATTAAATGGATGGTAAGAAAAAGAAACAAATTCAATTACTACCTCTAGTAAGGTGATAAAACAAAAAATACTCAATGCTTTTTTGGCAAGGCTATCTTGCCTTTTAACTGCAAATAAATTATAGCTCCTTGAGGGTTATTACCTTCCATGGCTTCATTTAATTTTTTTGCCACACTTGACAATGTTTCAGACGCAGTTTTTTGACCATACTGAAGCAACTCCTCTACAACAGCCTCTTCTTCGTTCCCATAGAGAGTTTTTATTAGATACAAATACCTGCGAGCAAGATATTTTTCATGAAGTTAAAAGTAGCTGCACATTTATAGCGATCAATTAAGCATCTTTCACCTTGGATAACGAAGTAACAGAAGAACTCTTTCAGCAATTAAGGTATACTCCGCTTTATTTGGAGATTTTCCAGGGGCAAATGTAACCAAGTTGAACTGTATAAACAAACAGAGGATTTCCTTTACCTGAAAAAAAAATCTTTAACATTCAGAACTGCATGAAATCGAAAATTATTGAGAATAAAGTCTCCATGAGTATACTTCAAAATAAATTGGATAAGAACAAAGTTAAATTATTTTAGGATTTACATTCGAAAGAGTTATTGCAGACTATGGAGTGTCATAATTCAAATACAGAAAATACAAATTTGTTGGTAATGAGAACTTACTCTTTCTACTTTTATTCCAGTAGTGGAACTTATTTCACGAAGAGATTTCGGTCCCCACCGATATAAGTCTCTACCAACATGTTCAGCTGCTTCTCCATAATGTTCCAGTAATATTGATGAAATTAATTTCCCAAATTGTAATGACATATTTCTATCTACTTGATGCACGTGTGATGGTAAACAATTCAAATGCCTAAACAGTTCAATAACAAGAAGCGTGATTCTATCTTTAAATTGCCGTAGAACCGCAACCTTTATATTTTAAAAACTTTCTTCATAGTTTCTTGTTAATTTCCGAGTTCCAAAAATACCACTTTCTCATAATTACATTAGAAAATAGCAGAATATTGTATGTGTGTATTGTTTGTAGCTATCAAATTGATCTCAAATTACGTTATTCCATGCAAAAATGATGAATAATTATTATTCAGGGATTGGTTGATTTTCTTATCCTTCATCAGGAAATGTATCTCTGCTATTATTTCAATAAGTCAAAATTTTTAAATCCGCTTAGATTTATTTTAGTAGATTTTGGAAGCCTTGACTCGTGTGATAGAGTTCCTTTCAAGCCGAGCGCTGACGGTTGTTATGGGTAGTTTTCAGCCACTTCTTCTGAGTGGCCTTTCAACTCCTCTAACCGCTTGCCTGTTGAAAGTATCTCAAGTAAAAGTAATGTAAGATAGTAAAACTGTGGTATGTTGCATCCCTTTCACAGCCTCTCCCGCGTTAAAGTTGTTCAAATTTAAGCAGGACTGCACATTTTAAATCGTTTGTGACGTTAACTTTTTCTAACATAACTTGTTTACAACAGCAATTTAAGAATTAGCTTTCTTGAATACGTGACTGCTCTGGATTTTGTGTCATCTTCAGTCATTCCGAGCTAGGCTGTCATAACGTCATGGCCGAGGAAGGAAAGGTATTCAACTAATGATTATTAAAACAAGTAATATTTGGCACAGTCGAGTAATGGATTATCTGACGAAAGATAGCAACGAATAACATCTTTCGGTTCACTGCATTGGTTAATGAAATCTTTATAGTTCTTACGTGTAGAGTTTTCTCGCAGTAGGTTTATCGAAAATCCAGTACCTTCTATTCCGCTATATCTATTTAGCTAGAGATGTTGTCATTCCGAGAATTTTTATTTTGAAAACTTGAGTATGAACTGAGACAAACAACTTTCATTAAATTTTCATGTCAAAGATATTGTCTCTCAGATAATACTGTCCATATTTTAAAATCACTCATAAAGTTATTAAAGACAGTAGAAATTATTATCCTCCTATCACTAGAGTACTACTACTACTCCATTTTGAAATCCTCCATACAAAACTCACAGCATACTGAAAGAATGTAAAATAAACTCTTGCATGTTGTTAACTGTTATGATGGATTTCCTTCAAATAGTTAAGTACCCTCACATTGAAACGGTGATATTGACTTACATCCACTCTTTGCTCAGAGAAACAAAATAAATTTTATACTTATTCAGAAATTTAAATTTCTTTACTTATGTTTAGTTTGTGCTAATTATTTGACTATCCCAGTTGGAGCTGTAAATTTTTCATGTCTAATAGTGTGGATTTAAGGTTTCTAGTAATCTATCTCACTGGGATGATGCATACTTGTAACATCTATTCTTTGGATTGAATCAGATATAATATTCTTAACATAATTTGAGTTTAAAACATATATCATCTCTTATTTTAAACATTTGTGGAATCAGTTGATCTCCTGTTATGAAAATTTTAAATAAAATATACTGTTTACTGTGTTAAATTTCATATCACTATTTAATGTAACATTTTCAGGAAATTTTTCCCCACCCACCACCAAGGACAAGGAGAACCACTGGTTGGTCTGAAGACTCAAATAAAGCAACAAAGTAAGAAAATTTCTTATTTAAAAGCACAGGAAATTTTATCTCTATTGAGCCACTAATTGTTCTATCTAAGGAGTAGGGTATTATTTTTACATAAGAAGGTTTTTTTTTATTTGCCAAAAGAATGGTGTAATTGGTAAGCAAGATGTTCTGCCACATACGAAAAGATGGCTTGCAGGGTATTTATGTAGATTAGATGTACAAATCTCTTTAATAGTGTAATTTTTTTCAATAAATTTATAAATCCTTATTTGCTTTCCACTTCATAATTGCACCAAGAGATATTTGTAGCATCTTCAGATGAAGAAAACAACACTATTATAAATCTCAAGAGAATGACCAATCAGTGTTTTCTAATTAGGCTAACTTCCTTGTTTTGCATATTAAATATGTTGAAAATGATAGGAAATCAGTGAATGATAATGGTTATTTTTTTATATTCTTAATTCAGTTTTTTAAATTTCTTTCAGGAACCGTAGTGGTGCATCCTCTATTATAGAGTAAGTGTTCAATAAATTAACATATTCATAATATTCATTAGCTCTCTTGTAGAATTATTAATAATCACTGGAATGTATGTAACCTTAAATATCATTAAGTGAAAGCTTCTGGTGCTTTAAATCTTGTTTTTGCTGTAGAATATTTTTCAATATATGTGAAGGTCATATGGTAAAACTAATGCTTTCCCTGAGACATAAAGTTAATTATAAACTTGTAGCATGTCTTACTCATAGAGCCACTTCAAGAACTCAACAGTTTCAATTTATCCACCCCATAAATAGATATGATTACTACATTGGCTGAAATAAAAATACTATAAAGAGTTTATCAAATATTTTGATTTGCTTTATTTTACTTTATCTTAATCTGAAGTAATCTGCAAATCTGTAGAAATTGAACGAATAGAAACAGTTTTTGTTTCATCATCAAAATGAATATTGTGACTGAACAAATTTAAACTCATAACTTGTAGGAACCCATCTTAAGTTCCCTTATTAACTCTGAGATATACATAAAATAAACTATGCTTTCTATATGAGTTATATATGTACCAAACACTATTTGGTACAGATATATCACTATCATGTGCTGCCTTAGCCTCTAATCTCAAGCTAAATAAAGACTACATTCCATACCTGAGCTTACTTGTCATTTATTGGCACACATATCAGTCATACATATACAAGGGTGGTCTGAAAAGTTTCCGAACCCAGATTTTTCAGAAATCTTCAGCAAATTTTCAGAAAACATGTCGAGAAATGGCAAAATGTCGGAAACTTTTCAGACCACCCATGTATTTGTATTTTGTATACATGTATGTGTAGATATTATATATTAGGTACTATTAATTATGGAATCATTACTATTAATAAATAGTTAGAAACTACTTTCATAATATATAACAGATAGACTCTATTTATCATTTATGCTTAATCATATATTTTATTATTTCAGTGAGAATATGAAATCTGTGGAGAGACTAACAATAATAGACTCAGATGATGGTATGTGTTTAAAATTTTTGTCATTTATTAATCGATCAAATTCGCTAACAATTCAATCATTTGGTTATGAGTAAATGTAACCAATGCTTGGGAGTCCATATTTCAGCTTATTAAATGTTACATTTGTTGCATATACATATAGTTTGACCGTCAGTTGAAAAAGTAGATATCTTCTGTGTATCATGTTCAGTTTTGTGTTCTGAATTAATGTCATTACTACTTCTGTCATTTTGATATCTCTTAACTTTGAATTGAAGTGAATATGATTGTTATCATTCATATTATTATGAACTCCTGTTAATCAGTACGCTTATCTACTAAATACAAAATGTTTTAAAGTACAGGATTGTGGTTCACAGATGCTTATGTCTGAATGTTAATTTTAAATCAGTTAATTTGAGATTCCCGCATTGTTTTTTTCTTTTGATGAGTTAACACTACTTTTCAGTATTAGCCCTTACCATGCGTGTTAGAATCACTTTTTGTAAAATAAGTCCTCACAACTTATGTAATTTCTGCACTTTGTCTGCTAAAATCGAACTTCACTATTTTAGAAATAATGCTAAAACATCTCCCAATAATTTTAATCTTTTTTGGCCATATTTTATTTCCATACTGTGTACACAAATTTTTAGGGGCTTATGCTGATGGTTCTCATTGTTTTTATATTATTTTTATGAATAATTATCTTTATACATACCCTTATTCTATCATTGTCAACTCCTTTCTTTCTTCTAGTTTATTCTGCCATAAGATCAAATCCTTATCACATATAAGTAGTGAATTATGCAGTATTTTGATTCTAGTCTTACAATGAAACATTCTTATTTGCTCATAATTGAATTCTCATCAAGTGAGAATATTCCATTGAGCAATATTAAGGAAATTTTTTTCCTAAAAAATCATTTTCATCTAATTGAGTTAATTAGCAAAATCCACCAAGCGTAAAAATGGTATTTTGTGAATTGTAATCCTTGGTGTTTAACCTTGGTGAATTGTAATCCTTGGTGTTGGTCTAATACATTCGTGTATTTTATTTCAGATATACCAGTCATCCCTGACTTGGAAGAAATGCATGATGATTATGCAAGTAAAGGCATCAGCAGTTCTTCGTAAGTATTCAGTATTGGAACCAGTGAATGATTTATGAAATCACTTCATACTATCAATTGCTTCAGGCTTGACTTCGTGGTAGGTTTCCATCATGGTTGCATATTAAAAGTTTGAGTGGTGCGGGTATAAGTGTTGTTATTTATCCTAGTCATGAAATCACTTCATTAAATGCTCCATGAATAACTCATTTCTGCCAGAATTGGAAATGGAATTCAAATTATCATTGTTAAATTGGAGTATTTTTAGCAATATGTGCATCAAAGTATGAAAACATTGAAATTTTATATGAGAAAATGAACTTATTCACAGAGTAAAGGAAAAGAGAAAACTTCCCTCTATATTTTTGGTATCTTTTTTGCTGTACAATGCACAGTAAAATTTGTCATAATAGGTCAGCTGTCATATTTTAATATCTACTTTCATATGCTACTTTCATTCATCATTTTACCTTGCATAAGTTTACTTTCCTCAATTCATATTGTGTTTCAAGCACAACATTTCTTAGCATTTTGGTGTATATAATTTTTGATTTAATATCTATTACCAATTAAGATTAAATTCTATATTCTTTAATTATTAAATTAAGATCCTAATTTCAATCCTATTTTTTGAGGTTCATAGGATTTTAATAATTTTATGATAAATGTAGATAGTTAGTAAAATACCATAAGTAGTCAGATATGTTCATGTGATAATATTGTTAATGACGTATTATTTTGCTTGTAGCCTAGCTGTGATCCAAATGGCAAAGTACAAGGAAGCAGATACTGATTTTCTAAAGAATTCTGCCTTTAGTGGATATGAGGAAGGGATGTTAAGGCTACTGACTAAAGGAATGCAGCCTGAGTCCAGTATCAAAGAGGTATTTTATATAGATTTTGATGTATAGATATTGTAGATTTTGATTACTTTATATTTAAAATAGACATGGTCACTAAAACTGAAGCTTATTTTTCAGGAGGACACACCATTGACATGGCAGGAACTTTTCACAAAAATTTCATCAGATGAGACAGCTTAGTAAAAATATTTTTGATAATTTGAGATTTGAACGTGGATATTGACTTTAAAATTATGTGTTAAATTATTGAACCCTATAAATCCTATTTGTGTATAGTTGTCCTTTTTATTCTTTTTTGGGTATGAGTATTGTCCAATTATTGATCTACTCAATTTTATTTATCTGCAATGATTTAATTGTTATGAATGTATTGTGTTGATAGGATATTTTCCTCTGAATGTTGATTTTAGACTTAAAACCTTTCACGTTTGTTACGTAAAACCTTTGTTAACTAAAATTATATTCTCTATTCTGTTGAAAATCTTGAAATACAATTAAACCTTGCACAGCATTTACCAGTTGTTTCTCTGGAGAGAAAGAATGTTTGGTACCCAATAATTTTTGATTGTTTTTGTTTCATTTGTGAATGAAGGCATTCACCCATGTCAGTAAGATTTAGCTGGTTTGTAAAAGTTCATGCAAAGCTGTTCTTATACATTTCTGAGTTTGCCAAACTGTTTCTTTTATCTGTCTGATGAGATATAAATCTATAATTGTGAGGGTGCTTTGGGTGATTGTGTAGAAACTTTGAGAAAGCTTGGTTTCTTTCGTGAAGCTGGTATTTCTTGGAAAACACTGCTGTTTCTTGGAAGACACTCTAGCTATGAACACAACATAAGGGTCAGGACATGGTCTCCCAGAGTAAAAATAAGGTGCATTGGAGTCCAGCGCAGGCTTAGGGTAGCTGTGGCTAGATTCCTAGCAGGGGGCTGTGAGTTAGTTTGCACTTGATCCAGCAGTGGCTTTTAACTTCAGGTGGCTGTTCTTTGGAAGGAGGAGGTTGTTCTGCGATGCATATTATTCTTGAAGTGATTGTCAGTAGAATCATGTCCTCCCATGAGGTCAGCCAGCCAGGCTAGGGGATGAAAGTATTGGCTTCTTTTGTGTGGTTCACAAGTTACGATGGTGCTTCAACCTTCAATGGACATTGAGGTTTAGACAAAATGTTCAAAGTAGTCCAGTGGTAATTTAAATGGCCTGGTTGTTACGCAGACATGCAAGTGTATGTAGTAGATGGAAGGTTAAGGCAATGGCAATTCCCATCCAGCCAGTTATCGAGGTCATGCAGCCCTTGGAGAGGTCTCCCTTGACATAGTAATTTCCTTTCCTACATCAGAGAGAGGCAGTCAATACATTCTAACATTCTAGGACCACTGCAACAGGTATCTTGAAGCTATAGTATTACCCGACCTATCAGCTGCCTAAATATCTACTTACAGATAGAGGGGCCAATTTCATGTTCAATCTCATGAAAGATATTTGCAAACTTTTAAAAATCAAAAATATTTTTACGTCCCCCTGTAATATTGCTGCAAACAGTAAGCTGAAGAGGGTCTACCATCAATCTGTGGTAATGTTTCATTACATCTCCCAAGACCATAAGGATTGGGATGAACAACTTGGTCTCACCATCTTCAAGTTCAGCAATACGAGATGTAGGGTCACTGAGTTCTGCCCTGCATACCTTATGTAAGGAACTCAAGTTGTCATGGGATGTCATCCTAACCCCAAACGTAACCTTGTATGAAAAAGGGCCAGGGTATGTTACTTCCTGATGAAGAGGAAGGTTGCAGATAGCTCATGCTCAAGCACTTGATCATACAATTATTTTTTGAATGCTATAATTTAAAACGAATGCAGCAGCCATAAAATTTTATATGTTCAATTTATTCTGTAAGAAAATATTTTATATTCCATTTCAAAAATCCTACTATACCATTCATAAATAAAAACAAGTATGGTTTTTAATTTTTTTATTCAGAGTCAAGATGAAGGTTGGTCCAGGAAAGACAATTTAAGTTCCAAAATTAACTTTTGCCATTGGAATACTTGGAAGGTATTAGAGTTTGGCTGAGTTATTGAAGATAATAATTTTAAAGTTTTCTTATCGAATAAATGATCACAATGATGGTATTTTGCACTGAAATACTGATTTAATAAGGCATTAGGTAGTGACCATTAAAATAGGCTAAATATTTGTACAAAATGTCTACCTTTGAGATAAATTAACTTCTACATTAGTAGTTTGATGAACATGGGTTCAGCTGAATTATCGTTGATTTTTATGTCTTTTCTTGTTAACAGTATTTTAGAAAATAAAATTTTATATAGTTCTTTAATTTCAGCTTCACATTATCTTGTGGAATCAATTATAATAGCCTAAATTTATTTCCCAGAGGTTTTCTATGAATAATTAGAGGACTTTATTTCCCAGGAGTGTTTCATATCTTGACATGGCTTCATCTATGTCAACATAGCAGCCCTCTAGATGTCTGAAAATGAAAAATAGAAACAATTTAATATTTTGTTTCTCTTTATAGGAAAAATGTTAACTGAAAATAATGGAACTGAGAGGATTCATTAAACCATTTTCAATATTTAATCTCAGTTAATTCAACCTTTTGTTAAAAATTTAATTGTTTAGTTGGAATGGATTGATATCAAATATAGGGCTGATTCTGAATATTTATATTAGTAATCAGAGAAGATAAGTAAAAAATGTATTTGTGCAGAATGAATCCTTTCCTATCGCGAAAACTTCTGAATTCCAAAAAGGGTTATTTTGATTTTTATTTAAATCTTGTTTCCCAGTGATTCAATTAGGACAACAAAAAAACAATCAGGTTGGAGGAAATGAATGCCTTTGAGAAGATAGATAAGAAAGAAATTACTCAAATGATGCAAATTATATTAGTAGGTAGATAGCAAGTAACAAGTAAGCAAGTAAGACAGTTATTAGTACTATTATACAAAGTACTTCTTGCATAATAGAGTAATTTTTCCAATGAATTGCTATGATCATTTTTAACTAACCTCACAACTTTAGAGGGATCAAAGCCAGTTCTTCCATGCAGTACTCTTCTATTATTAAATGCTACCAAATCTCCAGGTATCATGTGGAACTTCAGCTCAGATATGGGGTCTCTCATTTTATTCGACAAGAGCTGTGGAAAGAAGAACCAATTCACTATAATTACAGAATATTACGGTAAACCACAATGAATTATAATAAATTGGGGTTTTATGTTTTGTATTTCTTCTACTGTTGTAGTTAAAAATATTAGACCAGCATATCACACTATGGTTTAGCACTAAACTCAACTAAACTGCTTTACCAAATATAGAACACTTCTGACGAAAGGTTTACCCTCTCTGCTCCAAGCCTTCAATATGACAGTGGGAGAATAAACCACTCAGATATAGGTATAACTTTTTGGAAAATAAAAATACGATATGGTTTCATGAATTAAATATATATTATGTGATATATTCTAATCTGAATCCATACAATTTTAAATGAACTTTTACTTCATTTGTTGAAATATTATTTATTGCTTACCTTGTATGCGTGATAAAATGGAATGACTACATGTGAAGGACTTTGTACTGGTCCCATGGTACGATTATTATAGTGGATTTCAGTAATGTCACCATCAGAATTTAGACATATTATTGGCCAAAGTTGAGAGTATCGCACCTGAGGAAAGGAAAATCATAATTTATGGCTGCTGTTATTCAATTCAATGAGTGATGATTAACTTTTTTTACCCCTTGATTCTTGATTTGAAAGCGTATTGGAGTGCTGGTGAGGACATGAAAAGCTGCTGGCTCATTTTCTTCCAGCCATTTTGCTGCTCTAAATCCATCAACAAAAAATGACATTCCACCAGGATCTTCACCTAGCTCTTTTGGATTGTTTGCCTGTTGTGGATAGCAATAATTTAAAATAATTTAATTTAAAGTATAAAAGTGATATATGCATATATTACACAAATTCCTTTAATGCCATATGTAAGATTTAATTATAAGAGTACTCCCAGATTTATATAAAACTGCAATAAATTGAAGACCAATTTATATAGGAAGAAAAGCTATTTGGAAGTTATGAAAATGTTACATTTATTTTTTTCTGCATGAATAATTATTGTTTGTAATTTAAAAAATTTCAAGCCGTTTAGAAGCTATTTATTTATCTTTTCCTCTATAGACTAAAATTGTAGATCCAAAGAAACTCATTACCTCTTTTTTTATATCCTACCATTATCTTATAGTTAATCAAATGTATATCTCCTCAATTAAATTGTTTATCAACTTCTTACCTTTAAACAATGAAGTAATTGCATACCAGGGCTTTTTTCTCGATAGTTCATATCTGTATGATGATGAAGATAAAGACCACTGTATGCAAGATGAGCAGAAGGATTCGGTTCATTTATCACATCAAAGGTGACTCCATATTGTGTTTCCTTGACATATGCAAAACGCTTCACAACTTCTACTATTTTACCCTAAAAATTGTGAAAACCATTACTTCCATTGCATCTTTTTATATCTCAAATCGATGACTCTATGATGACATATTTTCATAAAATATTTGAGGATGTGATGAATACATATAGCAAATTTTGTACAGTAATTTCATTACCTGAGCATACTGCATGTATACGTACTTACTTGCTTTGGAGGAACATTCCTCATAACGGCAATGCCATACTTATGAACCATTTCTAACCATGTTTTTAATCCCTCATCACTATCCATGACTTCATTATAGGAAATTTCAGGAAACTGCTTCCAAATTGTGGTTCGATCCCATACCACTATGGGTGGTCTGTGAGGATGGTTGTCATGTGATTCTGACTCAAAAGTTTCATGCATGAAGCTTTGGCCATATTTGTAAAGCCTGTGTCATAATTATTTGAGGGTCACATTTTAGTACACCAAAGGCATCTCAAAAATTCAACATTATATGTATTTGTAATGGTAAAGATCAAGAAAAGACCAACTCACCAACTGGAATCAAAAACTGAAATATGCTCGTCTTCATCTTCCATCCATGTGATCATTAACTGTCCTTTATCATTTACATGGAAAGATTTTGGTTTTATGTTCACATCCAATGAAGGTGTGTCAACCAGTTTTTGTCTTGTTTCAGGGCTAATGCATTGTGGACATTTGCAGTTATCTCGAAGCTATGGTTAGAAAATTTTCTCATTAAGTGAAACACTGATTTAGGATAAATTAAAAGTTTGGAGGTAGATATTTAATTTACACAATATCTTTTGATGACAAATAAAAGTGATGAATACATCATGATTAGAGAGAACAGTAGGAAAAATTACGGTTAATCCAATAGCTTTGGATATATGGAAGCTGAAAGAAACATATCTTTCCCCAGCAGTGGATTATATTCACTTTTGGTTTACAAGAATAGATGATGTCATCCTTCATTTTATATAAAATATTTATATATGAAGGAATTAGTATAAGTTCCCTTTGAAATGTATTCCTGAAAAACATATGCTGTGATAAATTTCTTTTTTTAGAGTGTTGCTCTGGCACCTCTGCAAGTAAATAATGGGGTGGGGGTAAAGGAGAGAGGAAAGGTAGGAAAGGCTAGAAAGTATTAGTAATGCATAGAGCAAGGTGACAACCTCAAAAGGCTGGTGGTTACACTTTTAGGCTGTATTTTCTACACAAGAAAACTGCCATTGCAGCACTGTATGATCATGACAACATCCATGAAAGATCTTCATGTGAACTTCAATGAATGTATAGATCACTGCCAAGTGAAATGTGTCTTTGAAAAAAGACTGCTAGCCTGATGAAATGCTATCTAATTACGGAGAAGCTGAAATATCTTTGTAAGACCATTAAGCTTTCCTCTTACTCTGATCTAAATGCCTTTAGAGACTGTGGAGGATCATGGATGCCACATCCCCCAAGATTAACTCCCATTGATGAGCTGTTCACATGTTATTCCTAGAAGTACTGCTGAATAACTGGAGATTCAGTCACAGCCTGATGATAAGAGCAATACATGTATCTACACTTATGTTTATTAAACTTCATGAACCTTCTCTAATTCACATGAATCCTAAGCAATATGCCACATGCAGCACCACTGATTGGTAAATTACTTCAGGACAAGAGTTGTTTCAGTCTCCTGAAAACATCTAACACTTGACCATTTGTGGAAACTATCATGAAATTTATCACTAGTGGTATTTGGTTAACACAAAGTTTTATCTTTGTAGACAGATAAATACATGATTGTGGTTATTCCTTATTTGTTAAATAGTTATATTTTATGGCACTTGGTGAGTGCATGTACAAAATTCTTTCCTTTTCTATAACATGTATAGAAACAAAATAAGACATGACACGCTTTTGTCAGATCCACCAGACACTGTTACCTATAAAATTAGCACTGGATCCCCTGTCTGAAATACCAATTTTTCTCTTTTCTTTCTCATCACTCTCTCAAGAAAAGACATGGTGTAGACTTTCAATAAGTTAATCAATTTTAGAAGTTATCTAAAATTCGGATATAAAAATTAGGTTTTTGCCTACATTCCTTAGAGGATACTCTTAAGTATCTATCTACTACCTCTGAAATATATTTTCGATCTCACTGTTATTTTATTATAAGATGGAATTTGTTAATCTTATTCCTGCAAAATTAGCCTAACCAAAGATTACTTTCGGCTGTAAAAAATATATATGCTACTTGAACATGGACAGACCTAGGGCAGGGAAGTCATTAAAGAGAATAAGATTAAATTCTTCTCTTCTACCCTAACCCGGGAATAGCAGAATGATGATGAAAGTTCGAATTTCATGGTTCATGAAATATTCTGACTATTTCAAACAGGTTTCAGCAATAACAGTATTTTTTGACTTTTTGAGACTTAACAATTGCTGTGATATGTTTAACTTTATAATTACCCATATATTCTTGAAGTCTGCCGTTTTGTTGTTGTCAAAAAAAACTTTAATTGATTGATGGCTCGAAGGTAATGCTGATGATACTATTGGATATTGTAAATAATCCAGTTTAACGTCAGTACTCTTGCCTGAAAAGATTTTATTTCTCATTCTCGGATCTTCGTTTAACGGAGCACAAAAATGATGTTCATTGGACCTAAATTATCACCAAAAGTTACATCTACTTACATCTTAGCGGAGTCGAAGAAAATTTCTGTGCGATGGGTAAAATTCGTTTTGCCTGTTTGAAAGAGGCAATCGCTCCCCGAAGAGCCATTTGTGAATCCCTCTTGGAATTGCCTGAAAAACAACAAGTATGTCACGTTAAGTGATGCACATTCCCTTGCGAAAGTTATACTGATATCTTTTTACCAGAAAATATATTACAGCGGAGCAGGAAGGGATGCCTCAAGAAGAAAATTATATCCCAGTTTTCTCAAGTTCTTCAAATCTCGCTGTGGGATAAGTCCGTGACGCACTCGTTCGAACGGGGTCATAGGTCACTCATGTGGAAGTTTGATTCCTGGTTACTGATAACAACATCTATCTTCACAAATGATATGCAATTAACCGCGTCTTAAACGTAATAAACGTGATTTATCACTAGAGAGAATATGCGTATCAGTCTTCATAGGTTCATGAGGAAGTTGTTAATTGACGAAAGCAGTGCTATATTGCGTTCTATCTGTAAATATTTCTCTTTTTTCGAAACCTTAATCAGCCCAAAAGATAGGCGTATCCATGGTCGTCCTCGAATTCGGGACCTTGATAGTGTTTTAACGCTTGGATTATTTTTATGACCTCTGATATTCAGCTGGCAAATAAATTCGCGACCCATTATTAGTAAATATTTGATTACAAGATGTTCGCAAACCATGAATTTGAGTCTTTGTCGAGCTCTCGTTTTTAAGATAATATCAATCCAAAGCTACGAGTGCATCAAGGGGAGGTTCATGGGTCCCCCCCCCCCTCTTAGGAAGGACAAAACATGAACGAAGCGTACTAAGAAGAATGAAAATAAACGTAGGATATACGAGTGTTGTATTTTTTACTTATTTAATGAAAAAATAGAATTTAATACTGATTAACATATATTGGTGAGATAATTGACAACTCAGAAAGCCCTCCAGTATGATTAGGAGATGGATGAAGTTTCCAGTGATGAAGGATTAAGTTCTTTCCTGACGTATGAAGTGGATGAAGATTTTTTCTCGGGTTCTCCACCAGCTTTGTTGTTTCGTAGCCGATGTTTTGTCAGCTATAGAGCTGACTCAGTTATCACCCTCATGGTGTTGAATGACGCCTCAACGACCAGAGGACAATGGCTGAGTCAGCTACAGAGACGTCGGAAGCGAAACAACTGATGGAGAACCCGAGAAAAGCATCATCCGACATTTCAGGTACTGGACAACAGGTGATGGAGTCATTCTCACGATCTATGATGAGTTTATAGTAATTGAGAGAGTATCATTCACCTTCCAAGAAACAAAAACTGAAAGAATAAACTACCTTGCAAAACTAATGATCACAGATTATTTTTGAGATTGCCCCTCCCTTGCACATCTATTAAAAAATGACTTTTACTCTCTGTTGCTGTTAAGTCTGTTATTTTGCTTTGTAGTCATCGGAAAAAACTGATTTCCTTCGCATGAAAATTTAGAGAGGATGTACGAAACAATTTGCAGGGGCGGCCAAGAGGCCAGTTCCATGGACATCCGCACCCCAAGATTGAGGGTCCCCATTTTTAGAAAATAACTTTGTTATTTTGTAGAGGGTAAGCAGTATGCATGAAAGAATTTTTTAATGTAATATAAAGCTTTATTAATTAAAAAATATTCGTAGCAGATACAGCGGAGTAAGGGGTTCATCGTGATATTCTTTGGGTTCAAGAACCAGCCCGAGAAATGGGTGGTCGCTCGGCGCATGAAGGTTTGAGGACGAACGACCTCAGATTCGTCGAAGTTAATTCATTCGTCGGAAGAATTGTTTTATTTTTTCTTTTTATATAAAAATATTTTTCTCTTTCATCGTCTTCCGATGATGGTGATAATTCGCTGAAGCCAGTCGTCTGCAAATAAATTTCGGAAAAAATAATATTCCGTCTCTTCTATTTGTTACGACGGATTTCCCAAAACTACGTCTTTCTCGGTGAATTATATTTTTAACTTACTTTCGTCAATATAATCACATCATTTTCAAACCACTTGTTGAACCGTTTCCCCTCTTTTATTTGAAATATTTTATTACCATTTCTTCGGAGTTTGAAAACCTTTAGTTAATCAGATGGTAATTTTACATGGAGATACCAACCACTGTATGCATGTTGATAAAATATTTTCTGTATTTTTTCGAGCAAAATCTTAATTTTTTGTAATAGATGCGACGGGAAGCGAATATGCTCACGTCAATAACGTTGAAAAACATTCTTTGCGGCCATCTAAAATTGAAACCTTTTCTCGTGTATTGACATTAGAATTCTTAGCCTATTTTATCTGTGTAAGTTATTTCAAGTTATCAGTATGAATTTTCAGCATCGCAAAATCTTTATGCAATACATAATCAGCCAGCTTCGTAGAAATCTACTGCCTAAACTTAGTACGACCGCGAGAAGGATAAAGTTTTTCATCGATTCTTAAATTCACCATCAGGTTATAAATCCGGTATTACGATGGGGAACCAATCTAATGAAGGAATTCAAAATTTTTAATGAAACAATAAATATAAACTACCGTTGAGCATTGTATTTTACTATGATACGCAGTATATTGACAATTTCTCCATGACCCTTAATCATTCAATTTCACGTTCACATTCAACATTGTTGGACTATCACAACGAAATTAATACTAATGAACTACTGCATTATTTTGTATTAAATAGCAAAAAATAGTTTTCAGTTCAAAAGGAAGCTGCCATATAATATCGGAATTTTGTATGGGCTAGCCAGGCTTCGGGCTTTTCTCCGGAGTATGACTATATGAATGAAGAACATAATTCGCGCAGAAACACACTTCATTATTCTCCAATGATGTTAGAGAGAAGGTATTACCATACATTTAAAAATATTCCCAGAATTTGACGGCTTTTCTATAGAAAATTCAACGCTGATTACCTTCATCTACTCCGGTAAATCCCACTTTGGCGTCCTTTTTATCGAGCATCATTAGATTACTTGATTTGTTCAAGACTAAAATTCATACTTGATATCCATTTGTTGAAAAAATTGTCATTCAACGAATTCAGATACATAAATATTTTAAAATAAGAGAAAGTCGTATGTGGGCACTGGGGGCAGACCATAGAGGGGCAGTGCCAGCCCGCGCCGACATCTAGGCAATCAGTTTTTCAGAGAATTACGAGGTTTCCCTGTGTTAAATTCTTCGAGTCAGGCTTTTGTTCTAAGTTTCCAATATCAATCGCCTAATGAAAATTTTTAGTAAAGGCTACAACCACAATGAATTTGTTTTCCTATTAACAAATTTTGCCTTCTGATGGAAGAAGGTTCCCCACACCAAGTCTATGAGATGATACAGTCTTCGAGTACTTATCCGTAAAACTACTAACGTCATGACGTAATTACTGATTATTATTTCTAATACCACTGCTTTAAATTTGTGGACCGTTGCGGTGGTGCAAAGGAAATATCACGTATCTTGAAGTCTGAAAATAAAAATGTTACTAGACGAAACATCCAAGTCGTAATCAAAGATTCCTGGGTGATGATAGCTCTTCCGTTTGGCCGACGATAACTAAATGTACCACCTATTTATGGTGATAGGAGATTAAAGCACAGAACTGCAAGCTTGAGTAACAGCACGATAAGAGATGCGATTAGGTGAAAGGAAACTTCCTTTAAAATGATTTTTCTTATCATACTGCCATCCTACGCAGGTTTGCGCAGCGGTTCCTTAGCCCGCCATTCCTGAGAGGGGGATGAGAAAATTATCGAGGGGTTGAAAGAAATAGACGTTATTTTACAATTAGCGGTTTTCAGGTCCTTCGTGATGAATAAAAGACATCAAAGAAAGTTTCATTTTTCTGGACCGGGCTAAATTTTTCTTTTCTTGAGCTTACGAAGAGGGTGCTATGAATACGGGTGATTTATCCACATAGGGGGAGATTTGAAAATCGGAGAAACTTGAAAGGATTAAGCAATATGTAATTGTATTAATACGTATTTGCTTGAGGGTGCATTTTTTTCTAATTTTTTTGTTCGTCAATATTATGAATTTAAAACTCTTTGAATATTATTAACATATTATAAACACTGATAACATTCCTTTGAAGTATCCAATTTTCGATTTGGTGTCTTTCCTTTGTTCACTAACAATTTATGAATGGAAGTACACTTTTCACACTCTTATATCACAAAAAGTTGTCAGGCAAGTCAGAAAATCTGAGAAAGAATCTTTCCAGCCAAAAATTTGTTACTCAAGATATCAGAGTAATTAAGACCTTCCTCATAAGGGTTCCTAAATAGACAAGTGGGCAGGGCATTCAACTTTGGTGAAAGTGATCCCAGGTGTTGAAGAATCAAAGCACTCTTACAATTACTACAACTACCAGTTTCTCCTAAAATCTCTCCTTTTACACACACAAGTGTACAATATGAACATAGTTTTCATTATAGAATCTGACAGTTGCATTTCTGCCCATGTTTCAGGAAGGGCCAACCAAGGGGATTGATACCCAACATCGAGGCCCCCAAATTGATAGGGTTCTATTTTACAAGAGTAACGTTTAATTTTATTGATGGCAAATAATATGTCTGCAAGAGATTTTGCTACATCCAATATCATGCTTTACTTATTAAAATTTTCTTATCACAGAGAGGAAGTGGAGAAGGTGGACTGGTTGCATCTGGATCCCATTTGGTAGATGGCTGATTCTGCTTTCAGGTGCTGTATGCTTCTTTCATGGGTAATACAAAGACATCTCATAATACAAGTTTCTCCAGTTAACATGAGATCAATTAACAGAAAATTTGCATTAACATGAGTATCCATCTGAGAACATATTCCAATAACATGAATATATTTCCACCTTTAACACAATTTCTTATTATTATCCAATGGCAGGATGATAAGGATTTTAAATATTCATTTTACATGATTTTGTGTTGCATAATATTTTTTTAAGAATGTATTTATAATATCAGATGGAGAAAACCTATATTCAAATCTACAGTTTTATTCAGATCTCTGATCTTGTTCCAAATTTCATTCAAAACATAAGTAAAAATTTTATGCACTAAGGTTACAGCTTTTGATAGTGCTTTAGAATATGCTTAACCAATTTTGATCAATGATCAATTGCTGATTCGTCTATAGCTTCTTTAAAGCCAATAAAATTTCCTTAAGCAGTGCTGGTACTGAATTGCAATGAACAAATATGCTTCTGTGAACTATACTGCTGTAAACCATCCAAGCAATTGAAAATTTCTGAATTACAATAGGATACTTTTCTTACTCATGCAAAGTAGAAGGATCATCAGCTGTATTTTATTTTATTGATAATTTTACCTCACTTCATTTTGAAAAAAAAAGAATCTTTGGAGAACGTGCAGAACCATACACCAAAATCATTTATTATAAATATCATCCCTATTTGGAAGTAACTAGGGTATATATTTGTCAAATTTTCCTTAAAGTTTTTTATCTTGTAATTACAATATTATAAAATAATTTAAAGGCAACCTCCTATTTCTAGTCTTTAAGAAAACGTACACTCCATGCTATGATATCTCAATGGTTTAAAGTTCAAAGGAGATTAATGCTTGACTGCCTTTTAAGTATATGATGAGTTATTTGCCAAATTGTTTATTCATTATTTTTAAAATTATCAGATAAACAATCAATATAAAGATCCAAAAATCTTAATTGAAAAATGTTATCTATGACTGTTTTTTGATTTGCTAAAGGAAACCAACAATAAATCTGATATTAAATAAATTAGGAGAAATCAATCCCACTGCAAGTAATTTTTAAGAAATCTTTCATTTTTCCTCCAGAGAATAATTTGCTTAAATTATGTTGAATAACTGGTTATAGTCCCTTACCATTTTTCTGCTTCAGCAAATTTTCCTTTTTGTATATTTTCTGTTCAGAGTAATACACCAAAGCTCTTCCCTGAGGGTGTCCCATGTTCTTCAATACCTCATAATATATAATAGGATAACCTTTGGAAAAGGAATGAAAAGCATCCATCACATTAATACTAAAATAATACTCTAGCCATGAAAGGTAATACAATGCTTGAAACCAACAACCAAAAATGTGATTTGATAGCAACAGATAACTTTGCAATCATAACTGCATTTAAAAAATTACATATTTTTTAATTTTAATTCATAAATCTTACCAATTCATATTGTTTTTTTCAATATTGGTTATAGATAGGGTTGCCACATTTTAATTGAGAGAAATAGAGACGTATTAAATTATGAAGTAGTTAAAACTGGGACGCTGCTTTGAAAATTAGTCCAAGTTTAAACGGAACAAATAATCAGCCTGGTTGTAATTCATAATAGATGTGATGTGGTGCCGAGTGAGGTTTTAAAATAAAAATTGGCTACCAATCTTAATTTAAAAGCCTCACTCGACTGAGAAAAAGACCAATGAATTGTGAGATATCCAATCGAGATTCCATCTATCATGAATTAAACAGTTGAAATAAAATATCGAGTCCAACAGTTACCTTTCTAGGATGAAGGATCAGGCATGTTTTCCTTGAATTGCTCCGAGAATATTTATATTCAACTTCCGAATCGTTGGATTATTTTGTCTCCATTTTCTGTGATTGAAAACGAGGCATACATATTCTCGGTTCCTACAGTTCTTATATTTTATCATTTATATGACGTGTATATTTATGTTATTTTCTTAATCGGTAATATAATACTTTTTTTCTTCATAATGATAATTAAGTATTCATTAGCTACGGCGAATATAAAATAAAAATCTTAATGAGCAAATCGATGATAGTTCTGTAAAGAAGCATCATTACATCCGCAACCCCGTCTCGAAGTTGGCGGGTGCAAGGTACAACACTGACATCTCTTGATTTTATATTGTAAAACAGTGAAATAGTCCCAATTTAATTCGATAAATAAGCGGGATAGTTTGGGATAATCGTGGTTTCGCGTTTTGAGATCGTATTTTATTTGAGGCTTTGGAAAGCAGAGTTCTTTATGATAGCAGTTTCCTGTAGTAAATAGATATCTTAGGTATATCTCTGTGGTTTCAGTAAGACATCTAACTAGAAGCTTCCGCGGCTGCTTTCTTGTGGAATTCCAGAAGTTTCTCTGTGATAACTTTGAATTTGTATTTCTAGTCCGTATAGAGTCGGTGAGAAGACGAAGCCGGCGTTCCTGTTGTCACCTGAGAACTTCTTGAGTCTTTGAGGTTACACTCTACTTTGGTAAGTTTTATAAGCCGCATTAATTGGGTTTAATTTCTTGTTCTTGATTTCATAGGTATCGATTTGTTTCATTCATTCATTCGCCGCACTCACGCATCGTGGGATGTCCTGAGAGTGTCACATGTGTACTCATTTCCCGTACTATTACCTTTGCTGTTCGGAGAGATGCATATACATTGATATTTGACGATTAAAAATATCTCATCATCGTAAAATCAGTTTCATATGCTTTATTACTAGGATTGATGATCATTAAAAGAATTAAAATTAGCATATAATTACTTTCGTGTAAATGTAAATTTTTTAAGGGGCATTTAATCTCCTTTGAGGTAATTAAATTATCTTTTTTTCTACCGCTTTGTGAATGTCAAGATGTGAGACGTAATTCGCAATTGAACTTCGCATAGAATTTGCTTTTAAGGAATAATTGTTAACAACGTGTTTCATTAATGTTACAATTCTTCATGTATTAGTTTTTCAAATATACTAACAAACAGCGTGCATAGCCAAGAGCTCATTGATTTTTAAAGACTATTTAGCGTTCTAGTTTTTTTGCTCGTCTCTAGCCTTCCTAATGGTTCGGTCATTGAAACCGAGGGAGGAAAAATTCCTTGGATGCTCACTTTTACACTCATTACTTCTTCATCGATTGAAATTCCACTACATTGAATTATTATGGATCATGGCTAAATTATTTATATTTGATTGAAAATTCGCATGCCGGTATCTACCCTATGAAACGTTCTCTGAAAAAAGGAGAATGCACGTTTTTCAGACGCTTCTAGAGGCAGCGAAAAACTGAGTAACAAGAAGACTGTAGTATTGATTAAAATAGAAATAACTCCTCTCTATTGCATGGATTACAAAATTTTGGACCGTATATTAGTTTATGTTATCTTACTTTCATATTTATTAGCATTGGTTTATTTAATTTAAATATTGCGTAGATTTTGTAATTCAAGTTATATCTTGTAGGAGAAAGAAATTTTTTTGGAACTCAGATTATAAATGATGTATACGAATTGGTAATCAATGAATTCTACATTTAAAATGCCGAAAGAATATATCCAAGGTATACTTTTTATTATTATTTTATGTGTTTGGTTGTGAAATCACAATTGAGAAAATCAATACCTAGAATGCAACATATATCTCACTGATAAATGATATAAATTCAGCAGTGGGTCCTTTTAAAACGATAAAATTATTCAGATCTTTATTCAATTATAACATTTTTGAGAAATATTAGGTACTGCATCCATTTCAGCTGAGTTATCCACTATACACAGGCTTACTATACCAATCTTTGGTAATTTATAGTTATAAAAATAGGTTTTCCTGGTTTATGTATTGTTGCATCACTTTTATATTGATAGCATTTATATCTTTATGAATGAGGAAACATCAGTATGTCATTAGCTGACCCTTTATACAAGCTGATGAATTACAGATTTTAAGAAAAAATTCTCATTTATTGATAAATTTATCAGTTATTGGCAGTATTCCTTAAAGAGATTGAATGCTCATGTTGTTTTTTAATACTCATTTCCAGGCAAAATGGTGGAAGAAGCAGAAGTTGAATCCAAAGAATACGTTCCAAGCAGCAATGCTGTTGACATTACTCCTGATAAGGATGGAGGAGTGTTAAAAGAAATATTAGTTGAAGGTTCTCCAGACAAAATTCCAGCAAATGGAAATAAAATGATTGTGCATTATGTCGGTACCCTAACAGATGGTACGAAGTTTGATTCAAGTCGTGATAGAGGAACTCCATTTGATTTCATGCTCGGAAAGGGTTAGTATATTTTTATAATAATTTTATATTTAATTTTATTTTAATTAGTAATAATGATCTTTCTCTAATAATCGACTATCACTTGATTTTGTTTCCGAAATTGATCATGGTATATTGCTTATAGGAAGTGTGATAAAAGCATGGGACATTGGTGTAGCAACGATGAAGAAAGGAGAGAAGTCTGTGTTTACTTGCAAGTCAGAGTATGCTTATGGAAAACAGGGCAGCCCTCCAAAAATTCCTCCTGATGCAACTCTAATCTTTGAGGTAAAAAATTTATTGCTATTATTTCTGAATTTCAAATACTCTGTTATACACTAATTTTCTCTTTTGATATTAGTGCCTCACTTTCAAAACCAACAGGTGTATACTTTATAAATTTCAATGGATTTATTTACTAGATTAATATTCAGTTCTGTTTGTCTAGTTATCATCACAACTAAGATAAGGGTATCGTGTTATGTATCTATACTAAATTCAAGAATTTAAATTCAATTATGCTTAATATATTTTGTACTCTATCTATCAAGTTTTGATGTAATTGATTTTCCCTAAGTGAAAGAGTCAATTTGTATCTATTGAAGTTATTAAATTGGTAACATCAATATAAAATTAAATAAGTATTAAATTTACGTTGCTTATGTTCTTCTTTGAAATTGGTCAAAATGTTTTTCATTCTGTATTTCAAGCATAATTTTTTCTTTAGTGTGAATGATTCCACATTTCAATAATTTTATATTCTCATTAAAGCTTTTCATTTTTACAGATTGAGTTGCTTGATTTTCATGGGGAAGATCTCAGCCATAAAAAAGATGGTGGTATCATTAGGGAACAAATAACCAAAGGAGATGGATACAGCAATCCCAACGATGGGGCTCTAGTTGAAGGTAACTTGGTTTGAGCGAATTATTTGATCGATGTATCAGTGTTTTCTGGAGGTTATAGTTTTTCACTTAAAAATTGAAAATTAAGGCTCATTCTTTGTTACCTTATTGATCAATAGTTGGTGGCATTTTTATTAGTTACATTATGTTATCTTAACATTTGAGTATGTATCTCAAGTCTACAGAGGCCTGAGAAGTACGTTTAGAAAAATTCTTTAAAATATTTTTTGCTGAAATCCATAGTTTTTCTTTCTAGGGTCTCATATTTAGAGTTTAAAATCAGCAACAAAAGTAAGGCATAATGGTAATCAGGGAAGCGTATATCATTGATGGTCTTTAGGGACTCTATGATGTTGTGTAACCTCAAGTACTATCTTGATAGGGTTATTACATGTCAAACTCAGATGAATCAAACTAAATCGAGATAAACTCAATTAAACTTACTTAAAATTACTTTCAATAACTAATATTTTGTATTATTCAAAGGATTATGAAATGAAAGTTATTAGAAATGAAAATTACTGATATTTTACTTGGGAAATCAAATTTGTAATCTTTGACTCCTTGTTGCTTGCCTTTTGGGAGAAAATATTCCTTCATCTACTCAAACTGAAAAAATCTTTACCAATATTGATTTAATGACGATTTTAAAATGTTCTGTAAATAATATGAAAAATGGGCAGTCCCTCATTCAATTCTAGATATCTACAGAGGCCAACCAAGGGCTAAATCCAATCTAACTATCAGTATAATTTTTGGAATTTCTTATATTTTATGTTAAATCTGCATTTTATGTGACTGCAAAAATATTCCATATATCTTTGCTTTCTATTTATTTGAAATGCAGTTAGAATTTTTTGGTACCCTTTACAGTCCCATTAAGACTTATGTAATCACTCTTACTAAAATATTTTGAATTTAAATCGCAAATAAGAGGCTTTGGGTATACTAGAAGTGACATCTTAAATAATTAGAGAATAGTAATCAATACCTTCATAATAGTTTATACCTTCATATACTGGTCTAAATATTTTTCTTGAATCTCCAGTTAATTAGAAGTATGCAATGAAAATCAATTTTTTTTATCACATCAGAACCAGAAATGGGTACTTAACAGAAATAATGACAAACAGTTGATTTCCTATGTTTTTATTCTGTCAAAAGCAGAATTTTTGTATTAATTATTCACTGCAGAAATGTACAGTAATATCATAATTTTCATAACTAAATTTGTTTGATTTTTGGAATTAACTATCTGTTTACTATAACATTTTTCAATGAAATGTTTCATCGTGCTTATGTAATATTTTTAAAATTACCTAAAATATACTCATTAAATATGCACCAGTTGTTATTTGATGAAGATTTGATGATTTATTGTAGTTAAATTCAAGTTGTGTGTCTAACATAGCAATTTACTGGATAAATCACAAACATTTTGAAATATGTTAAAGAATACTAACTTTAATTAATTATGGTAACTAATATGAAAGAGATATTCACTATTTTTCCAACTTTTATGCTGATTTAGATTTAAGAAGTTGATGAAGTTTTGGTGGAAGAAAAATTTAACAAATATCAAACAGTGTAAATAGATGTAAATAAAATTAATTAATACCTTCATGCATTTAAAAATGTTTATGTTGTAACATGTTTAGCCTCGTAAAAATTGAACAATTTTCTATTTCCCCATATAATTTCCAAAATGTGCTATGCAGAATTATCTTATGTATTTTACCATATTTTAATATTCCTCAATAGAGGCAGAAACAGTACTTAATATCGTATCAGAATCCATCTATGGGGGACATTTTCAGTTTAGCCTGTTATTATTCTACTGTTTACCTTGAGGGATAATGCAGTGATATTATTTTTGATTTATGATCCCTGAAAGAATGTGTAATGTTCATTATTTTTATCGGATTGAATAAAACATGACTCATTTTATCTTCTTATTAATGATGACTGGCCTTTGAAGATTTATATTACTAGCAGTTTTATTTTGGGAAAAATTTGCCTCAATTAAGGTTTTGTTTGCAGTTCACTTATTGGGCAGATATGCTGGAAATGTATTTGAGGATCGAGATGTGAAATTTACAATTGGAGAAGGGGAAGAAGAAGGTATTTGCATTGGTATTGAGCGAGCCTTGGAAAAGTTTAAAAAGGGAGAGAAATCTCTAATTAAACTGAAGCCTCAGTATGCATTTAAAGATAAGGGAAAACCAGAATTTAACATTCCACCAAATGCAGAGATTGAGTATGAGATAGAATTGAAAAATTTTGAGAAGGTGAGTGGTCTTACGTTCACAAAAGATTCAGTTAAGTCTTCCTATTCTTACTTATCCCATAAATTTTCTTCTCAGATATTCATGTGTTAAATCGCGAAGGATTTTTGTTGATCTCAATGTGTATGTTAATATAATATTGGCATGCATTTGTGCTAGAGAATTTATGTCAAAGCTTTGTTGAAACCCTACAACTATATTTCTAATGAATCTAATGGTTCCCAAATAAATAATGCAAAATTTCTCTTTGTGAAGTTTGTGCTTAAGTGTTTTTTGTTTGGTTAATAAGTTTTCTTGAACCAAGGGAGCACTTTTAAAAGCTTTCACTTCTATGTCTTTAGAGATGTGCATCCTACAAAAGATCATAGAAAATGTGGTGTATGCTTTAAAATTTTTGTGTTTTTCTGTCAACAGTATCATCATTATTTATTTGTACATTTTGTCATTTATTCTTGTCATAGTTTTAACACTGCAGCAGTGAATCTTTGGTAGAAAATTCAATTCTTAACCAAAAATTTCATTTTATTTGCTTAAGAAGTTGAGTTGTATTTTTTTATGTGACATAACTTAGCATCTCTCATACATGTTCCTTGTTGGAGTTTTGTTGTTTTCTGCTTGTAAATAGTAACCATTAATGGAAAAGATACAGAATTTTTTGGAACTAATGATGTCAATTAATAGAATGTTTTCCTAAATACTAGTATATTCCCGAATTTCTCAAACATGTTTTTTAATACATTCTATGTCAAGAAAAGAATAAATGGAAAGGTTTTTATTTTTAAGTAAGCAAAAAATGAATAAATTTGTTTTGAAGTATCATATACACTTTTAAACATATCTATCATGGTTAGATAAACCTCGAAATTTTTACAGCAATGTTCTCTCTCTAAAGTTTGCAAGATTTAAAAGCTGCTCAAAATACATTGTAGATGAGATTCAATTCAAAACCACAAAATAAAAATATTCTGTTTTTGAATGCAAAGATATGTTTTTTTCTTCATTTTCAAGCGTGAGAAAAACTGAATAGTGCAAAAGGTTATCAGCAATGAAAGAGGCTGAAAACCATTGCTGTAAAGGTTAAATATGGCCTCAAAATGATTTGAATAAATGCTATTATATTTACTGATATATTTCATTTGAGCCACACAATATAGTAATTTTATCATTCAGAAATCTCTTTTTTGATAGTCTTGTAAATAATTTCATTGCATCATATCTTTGCAGGCCAAGGAGAGTTGGGAGCTAGATGCTGATGGTAAACTCGAGCAAGCTGGAATCTTTAAGGAAAAGGGAACAAACCTTTTTAAGGCTGGTAAAATTGACAAGGCACTTAAGCAGTATAAGAAGATTGTGAAATTCATTGAGCATGACACAGGTTAGCCATGATTCTTATTTGATTATGCTACCTAACTGAATAATTGTGTATAAGCAAATTTGTAGTGAATCCCTTGGGATAAATATAAGTGATGATACTGGGGGTCAAACTAGGTCACTTCCAATTTTCCTTTGCATTTGCCAGGCACATTAATGTACAAATTTCTTTGCTATTATAAGGGTTTTTAGAGGGCTTAGCATAATTTTACCAAAACATGCTCAATTTGCCTGTAAGAAGTAAAGTTAGTCTATAAGTGGTCATCCTTAATGATGTTATACTTAAGGTGAAGGGAATCAGGGAATATATGACTTTTTATGACATAGAGTATGAAGGTCCATGTAACGCTTTATGGCATAGGGGAGGTTATTAAATCCCAAAATTGCTGTTACATCATTTAGGGACTATCATTTAGTACTTAAGGTATAGATAAATATTAATACGATGTGTTACTTTAAGATTTCTGGTCGATGCTGAGGAAAGATTTATCCTTGCTTTATGTTTTCTGTTGCCTTGATGATTCTTTGTTTTAACAAATTTTCGAATTATTTCTTATTTGCATAAGATTTGTTCTGTAAATTTTGTAATTGTATCAAGAGAATAGTAATGAGCTTCTATCAGCAGTAAATGGAATATTGTTCTATCTTAGGTTTTGAAGGTGAGAAAAATGATCAAAGGAAGGCAGTGCTTCTGGCGACTCATCTTAACATGTCCATGTGCTACCTCAAGTTGAATGAGTTTATTGATGCTCGTGAGCAATGCAGTAAAGCCTTAGAATTGGATCCTCAGAATGTCAAGGGCCTCTTCCGAAGGGGACAGGTAAACACATTTCTCCTTTTCTGAATGTACTGCTTTTGAATGCTTCAGTATTTTTTCTTTTTTTTTTGAGAAATTTCCTATATTGGTCTTTGCATCTTTATTTCACTTGGATTGTTCAGATGTAAAGTTTGAAAAGAAACGTTGTTAGATAAGTCATAAAAGTTGAAGTTTGTATTTGGAACTAAAATTCTCACATTTGTTTTAATATAACCTGTTAACGGTTAACTTTGTCATGTGCATATTCCTGGTTTTTATTTAGAGAATATGGTTCTGAATCAACTTTTGCTGTTAGTCTTGGGTGTTTTCTGTTTTGTTTCTTATTATACTGAGTCTCTTTCTTGGATTTTCATGAAGTGAGATTCAATTATTAGTATCTTTGTGTTCATTAACATTGTCCTGGAGCAAAGTGATCCTATAAAAGTTCATTTTCCAGATTATATTGGTTCTTATTCAAATCATTTTCAACTGTATGACACTTATCAGTATTTCAATTTCATCAGGCTCTCTTAGGTATAAATGAGCCGGAACTAGCCAAAGTAGATTTTGAAGGTGTGCTGAAGATAGAGCCAAACAATAAAGCTGCCTCAAACCAGGTGTTGATATGCAATCAAAAGATAAAGGAGCAGAAGAAGAATGAAAAGAAGATCTATGCCAACATGTTTGAGAAGTTCGCTGAAATTGACAAGCAGGTTGCCTAGCGTTGTGATCATTGTGACATGTGTGCTTAAGCTTGAATCAGTGGTGAAACCCAGTTTCTGTTTCAGAAAGAGGAAGCTGAAAGGAAAAAGCAACCTGATGTAATGAAGACTTTAGGGGAATGGGGGGAGGATGAGAGGGAAAGAGAAATGACTGACTTTGAAAGAGAGAACCCAAACATACTTCTGTTACCCAATAAGTCTGGTGATTTTAAGGATTTGTGAAGGAAGTGAATGCCCGCAATTTAAATTGTATTTATCTTCATTTCTGTTCCAATTATTGTGATCCCTAGAGAACTGTGTAATTGGAGGAGTAATAAATATTTTTGTCTGCTTTCTGAAAGCAATCACAAAAGTGTGCGTTTTAGGTGCCAGAAATTTATTTCACTCTCCAGTTTCCACCTTAATTATTATTTTGTCTAGTAAGCTTCATTTTTCTCTTCTAGCTTTTGGTAGCTATTAGTAGAAGGGATGAGATTCCAACAAGCTCTCAGATGTTATACAATACTACACTCATACATTTTATACAACAGAATACTTTCAGACAGACTTAAGTTTCTAAGGTTTAATTGGACTTACTGAATATCCCATATTTTGAGTGGTTAACTTTTATGCTGTTCTATTCTCTGTCAATAAATACATTATTGAGCATTCAGTAGTAGCTTCATTATAGTAAGAAATAGTCAAATTGTTAGTTATAAAAAATGTATCATCAGTTCAAATGTATTTTTTATTATTTGTATGAAGAGCTATTTTAAGTTGTATTGTAAATACCCTTGGAATGGTTGACCTATATTTTTGCTTTCAGTTTCTACCTTTTTGTATCCAAGGTTGTTATGGTTTAGTGGTTCCCAAAGTGGACACCAATGCCCACTCAGGTTAAGGCCCAGCCTCTACCGCTGGGTTAGAGGCTGGGCCTTGACTATCTATATTTCCATTTCTTCCCTTTTTATGGTTGGGGACATTTAGTTTAATTTTATAGAATCGGATGGGGAAGTGTTGCTTGAAAAGGTTTGGGAATCTCTGTTTTAGTGCGTTGACTTTATTGTAATTTGCAGTTTTCTCATTAATTAATACCAAGTTATAGGTGCTGAAAGATTTAGGATTAATTTTTCACTCTTCTGCCTACAGATTTGAATGGTTTTGCTTAAGTCAAGATGTAAAGGAAATTATTAAATTTTTTAAAGCTTCAAGCACTAAATGTTGGTCAGGTATTTTTTGGACTTGGGTAATATGCTTTATCTAAACTTACTATGGAAAACTAAATCACATGTAATACCAAATTTTAATTATGAAACTGATTATGACTGAAAATATATATAGCATATGTTTACTTTTTGATCAACATTTTGTGTTTGAAAGTGAATCCATCCAGAAATGTATTTATAAGTGTATGAATTATGAAGTTTTTCAACAAGGAATTACATTTTAGCTGCTTCAAAATGTCCAATGTCCCTAATAATTAACTTTGCCAGATTTTTGACTTGTTAAACTGAATCAAATAGTAGGTTCCCATGGAGTTTTAGGCAATTTTCTACATATACTTTTTCTAATTGTTGTGAATGACCCAGTGAAAGGCATATCATGCATGCTTAATTTACCTAAAGTATTTATGTGGGGTCACACAAATCTCTTTGGTAAATTCCCTATGCTCTCTTATATCTATGGATAATATTATCAAGCATTAGGTAGCAAACATCTGAAGAAAAAAACAAATTAGTATTTTTGGTATCAGTCTCTTGGGAAAAAGATCCCTAAAATGGTACTGTCCCAGCCAAGCTGATGCATTTAGTGACCTTACCGATGTATGTACACATATATGTTATATGATATGGAAGTGACACTGGTAAAGTGGAACAATTTCAGCAAGATTGGTTGCATTGAAGTCTTTACAATATCCTGATTGAATGTCAAAGGTGAAGTGATAGAATCAATGTTAGGTTTAGAAAAGAAGGAATCTTACCCGTTAATTAAATTAAAAAATCTAATTAAGTATTTATGATTAATTAGCTTGATATAGGGGTGAAATGTGTGTACTTTGTTTGAAGAGCACAGTTTGTGATTTGGAATATCTTAATTTGCATTTTAACATTAGAATAAATATAGAAAGATGGATGATTATTGTATTCATATCCCAATATTTTGAAAACATATTGAGCATGATTTGAGGAGGGAGTTAATTGATAAGAACATCTATCAACACTGAAAATGAATATAAAGCTCATGAAATAGAGGGAAAATGTAATAAGTCTCATTTCTGGCTGGAGTATGAGTTAGCCATTTCCCGATGACTTCCAGCCAAGCATCTGTGAGTTTTAATTGAATTATGTATTTTAGCAATTAATTCATTCTATAATCTCCACTGTGTAGTTGAAAAGTTCATTAGA
Organism: Pachydiplax longipennis; assembly: GCA_036926295.1. Lineage (NCBI taxonomy): Eukaryota > Metazoa > Arthropoda > Insecta > Odonata > Libellulidae > Pachydiplax > Pachydiplax longipennis. The sequence goes on from JAVFKF010000019.1 coordinate 28,646,758, forward strand.
GTGAAGAAGAAAATACATTCAATGTGCCTATCAGTAACATGTTAGTCTTGTAATCAGATTGAATGGGAGTCTCATGGATGTTTACGAGGTCCAGGTAATATGTAGGTAATGGTAAAGAGGCTTGCTTAAAAAGAAGTTAAAGAAAAAAGAGTATTTTGTTCATGCTGTAAGTGAATTGGAGTAAAATGAAGAGATATAGAAGTAGCATTCCCTCATTCTCTGCTGAGAAAATATAATTAAGTTGCCATAGTTGAACTGTGACCAAATAAAAATTTGATAAATATTCATTAGAAAAATTATGCATAGTAAATATTTATTGATATGTAACTTTTATAAAAATATCGAGATATTTTTCACTAGGATGAGACCTAGTGAAACGACCGTATAAATAATCGCGCATCTGCAATGAACAAAAAATTATGTTATAAAGGTTAGAAAAGATTATAGATTTATCTTTTTAGGTTAGTATAACGATAAAAATATTCGTTCTAAATTTGTACGACGAGATGACTTTTAGCGATTTATTTTACATGTATATTTCTAATACATTGTAAATAATTGCGGCGTTAAAATAATACATTGTATTATTTTACCCGCCGCGGCGCTTCTACACTACTTCGGTAAATTATTAAAGGGTGGCGCTGCTGAGGTTCCCAGCAGGAAGTGGTGGATCGACGAAGTTATTCTCTTGTTTGCCTGTCCATCCAGCATGGTGAGTCCACTGTGAAAATATTAGTTGTATCTGAAAATTCACATTCCATCCTCTTGTGTAATCTTATTATAACTAAATAATCTAGCCCTGCGTTTATTGTATGTTACTTATTGTGAATTATTGCTGTGAAATTTTCTTGTGTTATGATATATTTTTGCCACGTTTCTGTTCCTTTCATGAATGCTTTGAGTAAGCGACACATGTTGTCATTTCTGTTTCTCTCAATGTACGTGGCACTTATTCTGGAAAACTTTCTGTATTTCTATAATGATGAAATTGTGGACGGGCGGAATGAAATAATTTGATTAAAGTCCTCAATCTGAATGTATTCAGTGAAATTTTCTCATGCGGCGTGAAACGTTATTCTCTAACTCAGTTCTATTTCTTTGTAGTCCACCCACAAGAAGAAGACTAGGAAGCTCCGTGGACACGTGAGCCACGGTCATGGACGTATCGGTAAGACATATGTTTTTTAATCATTCGTTTCTGTGATTTAATGTAAAGATAAATGAGAAATTGTCACTAATTTTTATTCGAATGATGTTATTTCTCATGAAATGTTTTGTATTCAAATGATGTTCATAGAACGGGCGGTCTGATATCGTTAAAAACTTGTGTTGATTGTTCTCTCTGATGCCAATTGAAGAATTGAGCTATTTTTGTCGAGTGTGTTTTCACATTTCAACCAGTGGATAACGCTTATTTACAGGAAAGCATAGGAAACATCCTGGAGGTCGTGGTAATGCCGGTGGTATGCATCACCACAGAATTAACTTCGATAAGTACCATCCGGGTTACTTTGGAAAGGTAAGTTACAATTTAAATGGTTGAATGCAATTTGATAAGGAATGCATGATTGTAAGAGTTAAACCTTGATTTAGTCATGCATATCTTCATCGTTAAAGTGCTTTTGAGGAAAAATTTCAATAGTATCCTCTCACTATCATGATTTTACTTTCTCCACCTTAGATATATTGCTCTAATTTTGCTCAAAGTTCTTCAGTATGTAGTTCTTATTACTAAGCATAATGTTTTGATATCAATGCTCCCATTTAATATTTTTCAATAATTCGGTTTTTTGATTGACTCTAGAGATAACTAAGAACTTCTCATTAAATATTTTGTATTCAAATGATGTTCATAGAACGGGCGGTCTGATACTGTCAAAGACAGTGTTGTGTGTTGATTGTTCTCTCTGATACCAATTTAAGTATCAAACATGAAATAAAACATTTTTTAAATTTCAATATGTTTTGATGTCAAGTCCCACCATTTTGATTTCAGGTTGGTATGAGGAATTTCCACCTTAGGAAAAACAAGCTGTGGTGCCCGTCAATTAACCTCGATAAGTTGTGGACCCTTGTAAGCGAACAGACGAGGTTAAAGTATAAAGAAAATGCAGAGAAGGCTCCTGTCATAGATGTTGTAAAGGCGGTAAGTGCAAGGCAAAACAACATGGGCCTTCATTTTAATTTGATATAGAGTTGTAAAGGTTCACTTCATAAATTTTCTATTACATAATTTTGAGTTGAGACGTGGAATGTTTTTCCAAGGGACTGTTTTCGCTAATTAGAATAGTTAACGAATACTTGCTGGCGAAGCTGATTTTAGTAATAGTGCTGGACAAGATGAAATGATTATTCCCGATTTATTTTAAAGTCTTAGGAAAGTAAAATTTTAAGTTTGCTTGTTGCATATTCACTTAATTATCAGATTATAAATGCTCTGTATTATTGCATTTTGATTGATGTACATAAAGAGTTAAATCTTTTTTGATAAAATTATTATTGTGATTTAGTAATTCCCCCTGATCTTCTGCCAGTCTGAGATGTACAGCATTAGCGGAAAGAAATTTTTGCACTTAAAACTGTTTGGTTATGTGATTTCCATTGTAATGTTTCTTTTTATTTCAGGGTTACTACAAAGTACTTGGTAAGGGTCGGCTTCCAAAGCAGCCAGTCATTGTCAGAGCTAAATTCTTCTCTAGGTCAGCAGAAGAAAAGATAAAGGCTGTGGGTGGTTGCTGCGTGTTGCAAGCATGATTTCTTTTTGTATATGTGGGCGTAATAAAATATTAAAAATAAATTAACATTTTGGTACTTAATGTGATGACCTTTGTGATAAACCAGTGTTTGATTCTTATCTACATTCTTGGGCCAGAATTCCCTTGTTTAGCACATTCTTCAAGTGACCTTAGAATTATTTGTAGTTCAGACTATAAAGTTGAGTCTGATTGCAATTATTTGTATCAATTTTTTTACGTTGTATCTTATTTTCCTATGCTGGTTTCTTACCATCAGAGTGCTTTTTTCTTGGGAAGAGTAGGTTAAATGAAGTAAAGAGCCTTATATCAGGATTGTGTGATATTTGTATGATTGGACCATCTTTAATTTGGATTATGCAGTTCTTTAGTGCATAATTTTAAAAAATAACTTTAATGAATACTAAATTAAGCTGAAAGAAAAGTTTTTCTTTCAGATAAACTATGGTAGAATATGTGAAGATTAATAAAACCAATTTATTTTGGAAAACTATTAGAGCTCCAATAAATCAGGTTTAATACTGTTAAAAGTACTTTGACGAAGTTATTTTGCAGCTCTCATGGATTTGAACTTTGACTAGGATAACCATGTGTCCCTTGTAGTACTGAGGAAAGATATGGTTTTTGTAACAGTATACCACTACCTCATCCAAATAACTTGATTTTCCCAAGGAAGATTAGACTTGCAATAGGTCACATGACACCAAGAATCAAACCTTGATCTCCCAATTACTGGTTAGGTGCTCTTGCGCTATCCTGCCAAAGCACCTTTATTTCCTCTTTTTTATTTTGGTGGTCACTGATGTATGGAGATTGCCCATAAGTATCAAAAATAAAGGAAATGTCTACCAGGTTTATTTTAACTAAGAAATGTCTTAAAATGAAAAATTTACTGAAGTCATTTCCAGGATGAGAGTGATTTTTCAAACTGAATCTTAAATATTTCTTGACTTGTATAAAATGTAGTATTGAGTCTCTTAAAGCTTAAACTCTTGGGGATATTAGGGTGGTTGGATTTCTTATTAATGGATAATTATGATGCATATTATTTGATAGAAACTGTGTTAGAATGGATAGATTCGTAGTTTTTCATGATTTGGTTGTCTTATTTATGTTACGGTATGATCACCTTTCATTCATGGCATTCTGGTATGGAATGAATGTAGTGTAGTCAGTACCATACTTCTATTGCCTATAATTAACTGGAGTTATATGTAGTACTAATTTTTACTGGCTGAGTTTATCTATAGCCTCAACTCCTAAGGTTAGATTGACTCGTAAACTGCATAAGCTGATTATTGAACTACTTTCTCTGAGGCTTGCAAGAATCTTAACAGCTTAAAATATTCTCTTGCTCATATTCTGCTTTATGATTAGTTCACTGGAAAGTCAACAATCATCTGAGTCTTGAATGAGTATCATTCAATTATGATTTTCAATCATTTGATGTTCTTATCTGGATTTTTAGAACTAGAGTTACCTATAGAAATTGACTCACACAGATTGCAGTGGGTAATTAGGCCAGGACTTGAGTAATTTTTATGATAGTTGAGTTGTTAAGAATTTAAAATTGAATTATCTGCTGAAAATATATTAATGTTATAATTTTGGGACTAGCATCATCTACAATGTAGAAGGTTAGCATATCTTGCATTTTTATTTACCTTTATTTGTTGCTTTTGGATAGTTCTTATGATTACAGAATTTTTTTCTTTAGTCTAACCTTCCTTATCTAGTCAATTGAAGTTATTTTGATGAAGATCTCCAATCTGCTGTTAAGTTATTGCTGTATGTCCTAATTAATTAATTATTAAAGTAATTAATTGATAAAGATTGCAAAATTTGAAGTTATATGTATATGAAAAAAACATCGCTCCTCAGTTCTATAAGTTTATAGGAATAAAAAGTAACAAGATAAAAGATTTTTAATGTTTCAGACCAAAATGAAGAACCTTATAAATTTTATGTAAGCATTTGAGAGGCGTGTTATATCTGACTGAAAAATATTTAGTGTCTATTATATTAAAAGATTTATTTACAAATAATATAATTACATTTAGTGTTTAGCCTTTCACATCTGAAAGTCAATATTTAAAGCTTATTTTTTCCTTTGGTTTTCTCATGGTGGATTTAGGTAACTTGTGTAACCTCTCCTGACCACTCTTCATATTTTTTCGTCCCGTTTGGTGTGGCTCTGCTTAATTGATGCAGATGTCTCTTGACCTTTGGCTGAAAATGAATGCCAATAAAGTTATTGATATAGTAAAAACATGCTCCTAAATATAAATAGTATTAAAAATGAAGCCTTGCTCTCTTCATGAAGTTCATAGGGTAAATAAAAGCAAAAGTTCTTTATTATGAATTTATTTATAAGCTAAAACTGTTGATAGTTTGAATTATAATGCATATTTATTTAATGGTATAGTAGAATCCTTTCTAAAGCTCAACGTAGTCTATCAGTTATGTACAACCATCTATCCAGCTTTTCTTTTAAATGATCACATTATGAGGTACAGTTTATATATTTTAAATAACAGTATATACATTGTATGATGGGTTTAGACTATGTATATTGATTTTTGAATTTTTACCATAATATCTATGTTTATAAGAGATTAGAAAACTCACTCACACTTCTCCAAATATGCAGAATAGTCATTTTCATATTTCTCTTGCGTTCCAATTTATTTTCTTTCATCTATAGTTTTGTTTGTTTTGACAAATTACAGTTATTATCAATCTAATCTAAAGTTTATCATTAATATCTAACAGATACTCTGTCAAAGTTACAGGTAGATTTAATCGCGTTTAATATCTAATTTTGTATTTTAGCTGATATATCCTCCCACCTGGAATTAGCTATCACCAGTTAATAATAGATCCTACTCAAATACTTACTCTCTTGGAAGATCAACTTTTCAATGCCCAGTAATGGAGCTTCAACCAGCATAGAAATAATAAAGGCAGCAATGAAGGTTATGAAAATATCTCCTCCTGTTTGGTGAAGCTACAAAAAGAATTTAAATTTAGTTAGTATTGACTCGCATGTCAAATTATGACAAATTTGTCTTCATTATCTCCTTGTTGAGTTAATAAATTAATTTAATTAAAAATTACCGTGACAAAAACACCAATGTGCTGAGGATTCTGTAGTGAGCCTACTCCATAAATTTGAATTGCAGCATGAAGAAGATATGCAGTGTATGTCAGTCTGCTCAAGGGTTGAAATACATTCCACGTCATACATTTCATGATAAACCCTATTTGTGAAGATTTGAGTCAATACAATTAAATTAATATAAAATGTAATTATCCTCTTATTTAGTAAGTATAGCAAATAATTAAATTTTAAATGTATGGATATTCTCATTTGTCTGTCCAAATATATCAAAGCATTAAATATACAGTAGATAAATGTAGCTACGTCAGTGTAATAAATTATTTCATGCAAGGATAAGTTTATAATTCAAGTCCATATTCATGAATGAATACGTATTTTAGTAAACAAATTTGGATTGATTCATGTTTATTAAAATGATTTATTATTTCATAAAATCAGAATCATTATGAGAAACATTAGAAATTAGATAATGCTTGTTCAATATATTTATAAGAGCTATTGTCTTAAAAAATGCAGTATTTGCTTAGAGTGATAGTAGTGATATAGTAGATTATTAAGTATTGCAGGAAAAAATAAGAAATTGTTACTTACACTCTTTTTCAGCTGCACAAACTATTATGCAGCCACACATTCCTAGGCCCCAGCTTACTCGGTGGAGAGATGCATATATACCTGCTGTTAGAGCACTATATTGGTATTCAGGTTGATAAAATATGGAAGCAATTAGTATGGGCAGGAATCCAGTTACGAAGGAGCTGACAGTTATGATATTTATCCACATCTGAAATGGAAGAATATATTCAGTTTTAATATATTTTGGGCATATGAAATGTAACAGCTGGAAATAATTTGGGTGGCTAGTTTACAATACTCATTAGAATTTATCAACAGCAGTACCAGTTCTGAGTTGTTGCATGTTTGGTTATCATGTTAATGGGACATAAAGACATGCTTTAGAGATTTTATACTTCTTATAAATATTTTTGGGAAGAATTTCTTAGGCTATACTTGCCTAATTTCCTTTATGATGGATAGTTTGTAAATAGTAATTTCTAAAAATAGCTGATGACAGTCTCTGGGGATTTTTTAAGAAAAATCATGTATTAAAGCTTTGTAAATACTTAATATAGTTTACTTATGTTAGAGCTATTGTGAGGCCTAAGTAATACTAGCCAATTGAAATTTTACGAATAATACTCACCTGTGGTATCTTTACTTGGGACTCCTTAATGTGATGTAAAGCATAACCCAAGGCAATCCCCATGAAATAGGGTGTTCCTCTCATGTAGGTTTGTATGTATGATAATCTGAATGTATCATATTTTGCCAAATCTATTAGGTTTCTGGAAAAAAGGAGTTTATTAATTTATACTTCAAGAAACAACTGAAGTAACATTAGTTATTTCCCATATTTCAAAAGAGACTATTAATTTCTTAATCCTATTCCTCTATTTTGTCAATCACTGGGAAATCATTCATTAAACAATATCAAAATCTCATTAATAATGATCATAATGAATAGATTTATATAATTTAAGATTAATATCTTGAGTTAACTGTTGCTTTCAAATTGTATTTTGAATTACTTTAACATTTTTGGTAATATTTACTTACTCTATATAACCCAAGACCAGTGGCTCAAGCTGTTGATAATAGGTAACAGTGAAAGGAACTACCACCGAAGCAAGAAATAGAAGACTTAAAACAATTTTTCCTGTTGTTGGTCTTTTGATCAATAAATATACCACAGGAACTGATATGATAAATAGATGCATATCACTGGTTACATACCAGGACTGAATAACACACTGGAAAAATAAAAAAACTAAATTATAGATTTCCCAAAGCAGCAGCATAAAAATACGCAACAAAAATGGGTGAATTTTAAGGATATTGGTGTCATAAAGAAAGACTTAAATTTATGTCAGTATATCTACATGTAGCTAGTGTAGTATAATTTTAATCAGTTTCAAATTGGAAAAAATTGGATAGTTAATTTCTAAGCAAGTATCTTATGTTCAAAATAAAACTATACTGTGCTATTTCTACAAATATAAAGCAGCTCTTGAAAACTCACCATTTCATTTGCATTCACAACTGTGTTTATATATAGTAAATTAGTCCACCAATTTTGAAGACATCTGTCTCTCTCCATACCAATTTTTAGGTTCCATACTGGTCCATATCCAGTTTTTATGAAAAGAGTAGCATAAAATGCAACCACAAACATGTAGATTGGTGTTAATCTGTGAAGGAAAAAATGAAAATATCAGTTTGGTTCGGTGAAGCAAGTTAAATAGCTCAGTAGAATATGCCTAGTTTTTATTTTTATATTTTAAGGGTAACAGTTATCAAATTTAAGGTTTAAATCTTTATCTTAAATAATTGTTAGTACATATCCCTTGCTTGCTATCTAATTACTCGTATGTAGTGTACATACACTGCTTTGAATGTAGCATATGCATACTGGGATTTGCTTAGACCAGATTTTGGTTTATTATTAAGTTTGATTTCATTTTTTTAAATTTTGACAGTTATTGCTCTCCTAAGTATGGTACCTGAAAGAATTAGGAGACAGTTTGGTGAACTTTGTAAGCTTACGGAATAGATTTACATGAATTTGTCCAAACTACATTAATCTCGCCACTAAAATATATTCTGGCTTGTAAGTCACCGCTTAGTCATCGGTGGCAAACTGGTGGAATTCTAATTATAAAATTTTAAGATAGTGTGAAAATGTAAAGGGTGTTTTTAATTTTTGCTTTTGGTGATTCACTTTTGTAATATAGTCTTATACTGTATTTCAGATTATCTGACCTAAAATAATAATTATTGTTGATTTTTATTATCAATTGTGAAGTACTTATTTTCAATCTCATGTTTTGTTCTACACTTGGAAACTACCCTCAGTATAGCTCTGATGTTCTACAGAAAAAATTTCTAAATATTTTTCTGTAAAAAATTTAAAGAGTTTTAATCTCCAATTCACTGGTATTAATGCTTCATTTCTGTATATCTTTGTTGTGCATGATCATTGTAAATAATCTTTTTCTTTCTGTTTTTTTTACTAGCAGTGAAAAACGATGGCAGAGTGATTCTTAATCTCTGTACCTGCTTGCACCACCTGAAATGTGTTTTGGTACCCATTCACTAAAATGTCTATCTTAATATAATGAATCAATATATTTATGATGTTTAATTAAAACAAGCATGAAATCATATTCACATCTCTTTGGATAGTTTTGCTATTTGAATTGTATAATTTTCCAATATTTGTTTTGTTTGACTCTTGAGCCTGAAAAACTTGTAGTAGTAGTATTTTTGAGCTGAGGTCATTGCACAAATATGTCCCTGTAGCAAGAATCAAGCTCTCATCAGTTTCACCTAGAGCAAATGCACTACCTATTTAGATATCTGATAGTCTCTCAAAAACTAAGTTTTTGATTTTGGATACATGTTGGAAATCCTTTACTAAAATAAAACATATACTAAAATTCACAATATTCATAAAAGTAATAGTTCTCTTGTTGGTTCTCACTAGTATGTAATAATATAAACACCATTTGGTAAAGTTTTGTGCCCTCCCAGTAGTTTTTGTATCTTTTCTTAGAAACCATTACTTTAATGTGCTTTGGCATTTGATCTAAGCTTCTATTCTTGATTTATTTTCCACAGATTCCCTATTCTGCTCTTGGTCCATTAAATATATGCAAGAAGTGTGGTCCTAAACAAAATATATGACTATTCCAAGACATTCCAAGCTGGCCTAGGTCTAACTCCCAGCCTGGTGGTATGCACTCTCTAGTAAAATGTGACAGTGACTTTGAAGCCAAATTTTTACCAGAAAGGTACACATAAACTTAGTTGAATCATTTTTGTATGACTATAGTTATAGTGAAATTGAAAACTTTACTACCCCTATGCAGATGCAATTTTTTTCTTCTAAGACAGGTCTGCCATCAGAAACTTAGGACAGGGATTTTAATAGTTACAATTACAATTACCTTGTGGTAACAAAAATAGAAGCTTAAAATCATTGAAGGGAGATAATAGTATCTTTAGGAACAATGTACATAACAGTGAAGCATATGTAACACTGCATATGTAACATCCCCTCTTGTTTATATCTAAATAAACTTTCCCTCCTTTATTGTTGTTCTGAACATACTGTGGCTGTAAATTTTCAATCGCACTTTAGTTTAATACTTTTTATATTAAAAAAATTCCTTTTATTGTAGTATGCATTGTAAAACCCAAGGCTTTCTTTGTTTGGGTGATCCCTGATGTCAATTCCATCTCCCTGAGAATTAAATCTCATAATGCAAAACCTTGCAATAGAATTTAACGTTTTTAGTAAAAAGTTGTGGCCATATTTATAAAAATCTAAATAATATAAGAAAGCAAATGAAATTAGAGATGAGATTATTTCTTACTATGACTATGGAAAGTTACTGTACCTTATGTATCTGCGAATGTACAGATATGGCACTATCCACAGGTTTTTTATTTTTGTGGACTCTGATAACAAGCAATAACACAAAAGCAAGCCACTTATTAAATAAAAGGTGTCCACAACAGTGAGTCCTCCCAGTAGAATTGCAGTTTCTATTCTCTTGTATCTCTGTAAGCGTAGAAAAATTAAGATTATAGAATCGATATAATATATTTAGTATAATAGAGGTGGTGTTACAAAATATATTCACCTTTTCTATGAATTCAGCATTGTTTACCGCTCCTCCCAGGCTGAAAAATATTCTGTGGCCAAATATTATCAAACACATGGACAATGTTTTCATTCCTGAGAGACACTTCAATGGAGAGTCTGGTTTGTAATCTTTGGACAGCTTTTCAACATTCTTTGAGACTGAGAAGCAAAGTAATAGTTGTGGAAATATTCCTGAAACAAAACACATTACATGAATTTTGTACTGAAACAAAATAATTCAAGTCGAGAATGGAATTTTTAACTCACCTTTGAACTTTCTGCACTTTTTCCTCTCATAGTGGTCAAATAGAGTCCCGCATATCACAATAATAACCAGTAATGCGACCACAGCACTGAAATTTATTGATCATTGATTATTTATGTTGACAAATCATATTCTGAATCATGAAAATAATTGTGCTCATTTTATAGTCAGTCTAAAGAAAAATAAGTTAGATCTTAACTTACATCATTGCACTTTGTCCTTCTGTTAAAGTAAAATATTCTTCATTTGATGTACAGGCATTATGGTTAACTTCTATTTTCAGATTTTGTATTGGAATTCTCAATCCTTTCAGAGAAGTAAGTTGTGGCAATATATACTTAAGATGAGCCTCCAAGTCTGAGTTAGAACACGATGAAGGCATGCAGACAGCCCAATGTATTTCATTCAGTCGATTTTCAGAAGGCATATCAACGGATTCCTGTAGGTTCAATAAGTTATAAATATTAAAAACATTTAGCTATCATATTTCCGAAGCACATAATTTTATTTACTTATTTGACTTATTTTGAGAATAATAATTTCTCATACCAAATTGTTTACCATATTTTTATATTATTTAGACTGAGTATTTTATGTGTCTCAAAAGTGGTAATATGAGTTGTTCCTTTTTAAGTACTTAGGATCGACAGTGGTATTACTGCTATATTCAAGCAATTTTATTATTTGTCTTTAGTATTGTAATAAAAAAGCTAGTATGGTTTGGGTATCTATTATCATCTCAATTTTAATGCATTTCAAGCAGTTGATCCTTCGTATTCTGTTTTGAATCGCTCTGGCTTTGGAGATGATCTGGTACGTTGATAATAAAAGCCATTTTCGTGCAATATTAATCATTTCTTCCGCTCGCCAATTTTTAAAAGAACCGCCAAAGTGTATACAGAGAGTCGTCCACGGGTATTCATTGACTTTTTAGCTCCGCAGTATTTTTCGTTTTCAAAATTCTATTGCTTGACTTTGCTCATACGAAATGCGTCCTTTGGTGGAAGCGATCTCTGGTTTGATCCCGGAAATAAGAAAAAGCAATAAAAAATAAATGTATATAAACGTTATCCTCCCAATATACAGGAAATGAAAAAGGAAAACCTTTACCCATTCGTAACATGTATGCAAAATCAATTCTCCGAATAAACGAAATTACCCGGTATTCTCTTAATTATTATCACCCGACTTTAGAATAGAGCCTTTTCTTAATTAGTATTAAGGATAGAATCAACATTCTTTAATTAATGATGTTAAAATTTGATTTTAATACTATAAAGATACCTCATTTTCAGGTGGTCTTCTCCTTAATTTTAAATTTGAAATATATTGCATTCTGTTTTTATTATAGTATATTCTAAGAAAAGACTGGCCCTTTAAATATTGGGATCTTATTGATGGACATTTTTCTTGGTTGTGTCCGCTATTACAACTACTATATTCTTTAAAAACATCCGGGTTCCTACAATTTTTCGCGGATAATTACTCTCCAGAGTGAACGACATTCTAGCGAGGAATTCAGGGTTTCCGGGTAGCAAAGTGGGTAGCACGTTCAACCATGGTGAAAGCGATCTCTGGTTCGATTCTCGGTGGGGTATTATATGTGCGAAATGACCTTAGCTTTTGAAGCACCTTTAAAAATACTAGTCTAATGAGTAATTTCTAATTTAATAGTACATTTATAACCTTATTCTAAATAAAAATTACTTTATATGATACATAGATATAATTAAGTGTAATTCTGCAATTAAACTGAAGTTATGGCAAACAATTTTTATTGGAAATTATATTCGCGAAAAGTTCGAAGGTGTCTAATTTTAGTTTTCCTTTGGTAACTGTTCTATGACTAATCGATTCTGCGTTTGTTGTGTCATTAGATACGTTATAAAATGTTATTTTGCTTAATTTTCTCTTTAGAGAGAGGTAAAATAAATTTTGTGTTTCGCCTCAGCGGGGACGCCCAAGAATCCTGTTTACAAAAGCGATATATCTGTTAAAAAAGATTTTAGTAGTCTGTTAGTGGCCATTGAGAAATTTGAAACTTCCGTGAACTCATCTGTTTCTCTGTTTTCTGTTTTGATTAAATAAATATCCGAGGTGCGTACTTAAAATATGTTCAGCCAACGAAGCATGACGAAGCAAGAGGGATTACGGAACTTCTCCTAAAGTTAGCTCATTTCGCTCGATTTACCTTTTCATGCAATTAAAATGTTATTTGATTCAATTCTCTCTTTAGAGGGAAGTAAAACAAATTTTGTGTTTCACAACAGATTCGCCCGAGAATTCTGTTTGCAAAAGCGGAGTATCTATTGAATAAGATTTTAGTGGTACATACATTGGTAGCTGTTAAGAAATTTGGGACTGCCTTGAACTTGTTCCGTTTTGATTAAATAAATGTCCGAGGTGCTGCTTAAATATATATTCAGCCAACGAAGCATGACGAAGCAGGAAGGAAACTACGGAACTTCTCCATAAGTTAGCACATTTTGCTTGTTTAACGTTTTCATGCAACGATTATTATAATGAGTATTCCTGGAGCCTCCTATCTCGCCGCCGTCTCCTCTCTCCCATTTTCCCTAGATTTGAAATTTATCTCTATAATTTGACTAACGATGCTATCGCGGTAGCGAAACCGGTCACTTATAGACTATTATGCCGATTGAAAAGGTTGCCCTCTATTCATAGTTGATTGACACTATGAAGAGTAACGCCCAAACAGTTCTTTTACGCACAGAATTCAGGTCGTAATTTATCTGAAGAGTAAAACAGCCACAAAAATTTCGATTAACTCTTACCAATTTTACAATTTGCTATGAGCTCATAACGAAGACATTTCAAGCAATTCTCAAGCGTGGAGATTGTGCTTTCTCACCTCAATAAGTATCGTTATATGAACCTCGTTGAATACATTTGAAAGCCTCTAGGTTGACGAAGGAGATTTTCAAATTGATAGTTAGTTTTGTAAAAGTTGTATACGAGGGATTAACCTACAATATTTTGTAGTAAGACCAATTTAGAGTCTCTTTTTTGGGAGTATTTTTGTTTTTAATTCTCTAACAAGATTTTAAAATAAAAATATGACGTTGTGCACGTAATGGATGGATATTATTTTTGCATAGAATGAATGATTATTAATTTTTTACCTAATATATATAGCTCTAAGTATGTTTGTTGTTCTGGAAGGAAAAGCTGCGAGGTATGAAATTTATCGTTGTTTTCTTTCGCTCTTACTTCCTTTTCTGTTTCACAGGTTATTTGAATTCTTATTCTCTGATCATCATGATTTCCTGTTATGGATATATTTTTCCTATGCTCAATATCACAGTTTTGTTATTTTAGAAAATATACTATGTATCATTATAAATTTATACTTTTGCTTTAGTTGTGCTGTTTCTTTACTGATATTTTCTTGTAATCTTCATGTTATCATTATACAGTGTTACTTCCCGTACTTATATACTTCACGTTGTATGATTTACTCGGATATGTTCATTACTTAAGATGTAAGTTCATTGCCTCTACCAAGTGATGTATTTCTACTTTGGGTTTAATGCATTTTGTTCAATATGAGTCTCACAATAAGACAAAGGACAATATTTTGTGAATTAACGCTCAAATGTGAGATACAAAAAGGGTAAATTCTAAATTGTACGTAAATATTCCAGCGTTTCGAATCCAGATCGAAAAAAACGAAAAATTTTACGATGAAATCGTTAGGTTCGCCACTCTAAGGAGTGTAACGCTTACTTATTTACACTATGCGCTAAATGCCATAAGCAAAACTCTCGTTTTTATTTTTAAAGCGTATTTTGCTGTCCTTAATTTTCAATATATATGTCATATGTTATAAATATATTAGGCGGAATTATCAAGTAACAATTCTGTCCGAAATGAATGAATGAAATGTATGAACGGTTTCTGTATCATGTGTTACGCAATAGAGAGTGCAACATTTTCCTGAGCAAATGCGGATATTTCATTTTGTCACAAAACAGTTTCAACGCTCGAGTTGTAGTTGGGTTTCCGTTTTTTGTTGCGCTAATTGATCTTGGAATGTGTGGCCCTTCCTCCGGAAAGTGTGTCCCAGTGGCAATTTACGTGTTCCCTCAGTTCTAAGAAACTCGGTTGATGCTCTTGGACGTGGGCAGATACACTTTCACTGCGGTTCACTGACGCCGGTTCTCATTTGCGTTCCTGTTACCTTGATCTTGGCCCAGATATCTTCGATCTTTTCCCTCGGCGGTAGATCCGACGGCGCTATCCTTGCGGTCGCCAGACAGTACTTGCCCAGGAATCGATCTCGGGATGAAGCTCCAACAAATGCCTGCACCGAAAGACATTCTTCGAAGTTGCCCAACTGGTGGGTGGAACCGAACAAGAATCCGGTGGGGAGTTTGGCGGAGCTGTCGAACACTAAAACGATCAAATACATAACATTAAGCGATAAGATCCATCCAAAAGAAATATTTATTAGGAAATAGGTTAAATGTTTTTGTACGAGATGGCGCGCTCCCACGAAAATCCTCGAGGAAGGATATACTTAAAAGTCCAACGGTACCGGGAATAGAACCCGGGTCTACCAATCCCGGTCCCGTCAGAGTTTTATCCAAGTCTTTTCTTCCGTGAGGTAGTATTTTTAAATATTAAGTAGATATTTATGCACACATCTCAATATCTATTTGGATATCGATTCGTCGGGTTATATAATTAATTTAGAGTGCTATTTTAGAGATTTTAATCGATCTAAACCGATTATTCTCACGTGTTCGGCAAAATATACTCCAAAACGAAGAATACACAATCTCTAACAACTGACTGTGGTTTTTCAGTACGTTAGGGGAAATATTGCTGCAGAGATATATTGGAATATGAACTCCTTCGACCAAAAAAACTAAGGGATTAGATACTGTCGGCGCTTGGAGAACCTTTGTCTCTTAATAAATTTTATGGATAAACTGCAGTTTCTGTACTACTTATCATGTCTCTAAATCATGACTTTTTTTGTGTACTGTAGAGTTTTGGTATTGCTTATTTCCCAAATGTGTTGTTATATATACTCTTATTGGGGCACTCGTTATCTATTTTGTAATAACTGTACTTAGAATTTTGTAATGACTGTACCTTTGTGTATTCGACTTTCCCCATTTTCTTCTTCAGGCATTTAGATCATCCTTGGAAAGGCCTTTACTTAAGACTTAGCTGAATCCATCTATGTTTATAGGTAGGTTTTGAAGGTTTTTCTGGGATTTCTCCATCAAGGGAGATTATTCCCCAACTAATTATTGAAGTTTTTCGAAACGAATGATAGTATCCTATTCTATTTTGCTAATATTTGATTTTTATTTTTTTGAAATGCATTGATAATGGATTAAAGGTCTTTTTGGAGATGAAACATTTAAAAAAGGTGAAGTTCACAAGGAGATGAACTCTGAGATGAACTGAGGATGATGTGAGTTTGAGGTTTTCAGCCTGCCCACTTTATGATAATATAGGAAGAAAAGGCAAAAGATTTGATTACGGTACTCAGTATACTGGAAGGTTGCTAAAGAAGGATTCGACCGAAAATAATCTGAGGTTTTCTCTGAAAATAACGGTGTACAAGGTTGATCTTGCCTTGATCTTATTGTGGTGAGGTCGCTTTTCATCCCAATCGTGTTTGAATTTAAATTCACTTTCAGCTTTTATTCCTCGATTTGACCGCTGTCATATTCTTTCCGTCATTATGAACTTATAACGTCTAAGACTCTAATCTTGACTGTTACAAGAGTCGTGATCAAATTTCAGGTCATCTATGTATTTCCGGGAATGCACTTCTGCACCAACAGCTTTTATATTTTCATTTTATTTATTCATTTGTAAATTTTAAATCACCAGGTCTGAAATTCTGTGATTACGATAGCCTTCAAAGATTGCAAAGAAATAAATTCTGAGTTAAGCGACAAAAAATTCAAAGTAACTCATTAAATTTTGATATTTTGATATTTTTTGGGTTTTTTTTGCACATATTAAGAGCAAGCTATCAAAGCGTGTGAACTATAAGGAACTTACTTTGGGAAAAATGCTTCGTTCTCTATTATTCCCATCATTAATTTAAATATTTAAGTAATAGAGAGATGTAATTACTTGAACATATAAAAATCTAGTAAAGAAAAGATACTTTGCTTATTTTATCAACATTTCTCGCCTAAATAACCCCTCACGAAGGACTAACTTACGCCAGCAATTTTCTGACTTCCGTATGTTAGAACTAGTCTTTTGGAAAAACTGGTTTTAATTGTAACTCTTTCAATGCGGAAATTATCCGAAAATTAAGTGTCCAAGATTTCCCACTTGCATTACTATAAGAGAGATTGCACTCTGTTCTGTAAATTTTCTTAATTATTATCGTTATAATTTGTTTAATCATTTATCATAAAATTTATGATATTACTAAATTTTTACAGCATTATTATATCTAAACATTCTTATTATCCTATATACAAATATCGGGACAGCTTTGACATCATTGAGTGTTATAAGAAGGATTAAAATGAATTGCTGCGTTAAGCGAGCATGATCTTGATTGAGTTCGCGCACATGGATTCAAAATATCCGTGGACGAGTTTTACGGGAATCGCATTTTTTATCTCGATAAGATCAAAATGACAGTGATTTTACCACTCTAAGTTGCGTAAACAGGTACATTCAAGTGCGAGCTTTCTATCCAGTCAGTGCGCAGGAATCCAATCTAATCTTACTCAAGCGCTCAAATAACTCCCTTCGATTTTCATTTTTATCATCGGCAAAGCTGCAGCTAAAAATTAAGTTGGTTTGCTCTTTTTGTTCCTCAGTTAGTTTGCCTAATGTAAATCGGTCAAGGCGTTTTTCTTTGAAATTATTACTTCTCGTCTTGGAACACGAAGGCTTCCTTCTGAAAATTGCTGTATCATTCTTGAAATTCAGAAAGCTGAGAATGTAGCTGCTCTTTGCTTTTAACATTTCCGAGTCAAGACTTCATAATTGATGACTTGCGATATGGTGAACTTGTAACCGAACTTACCAATTACGGCGTTTTGGTGTTCTGAATGATGGCATACATCATACAATGATTTACTATCAATTACGATGTAGGATTACATAGCTAAATTCAGACTTGAGACTTATTGTACGAATCAGTAAAAAATATCCATTCAAAGGGCGCTAAACTTTGGCAGTTAACACTTTGGCAACATTCCTTAGACATCGAGTTGCTGTGATGATATAGTATTAGTGGATAGGTATACAAAAACCAGACTTGAGTCTCAAAAAACCAACCCATGAAATTTCATCAGCCCTTTCAAATTTCATATTTTATATCAACTCTTAGAAATAAAGAGATAATGGGCTAAAATTGTAACATATAACTTTTAGATCCATTCAAAGTGAGGCACACACGCAACCCTAATTTTAATTCTTGATAGGAATGCACTAAAATCGATATGAATATTCGAAATTCTCGAATGTTGAATAGAGTAAAGCTTTTTTCTTCGTTGCAAACCGGTTATAAAAAGCCTCTTGAAATCGAAAGAGGGATACTTTTTAGGTGAGATAATTAAGTGTTGAATGGCCTCGCTTTCCAACATTTGGTTTTGATTTAACGCGATCATTCAAGGGAGGGATGTTTCTGTTGTCGGCCAATTAATCAGTAAATAATATCATTAAGTATTTCTCCAAGTTATATAGTGCAGGGATAAGCCTATTGATAGCAAATTTCTGTAAGTATGAGTCAATACAGAAAGATGCAAACCGAACGAAACAGAGATGTACTTTTCAAGAAGTTTAGCGATTATGTAAATAAAGACCTTTGCCATTCCAATATTAATCAAGGGTGATGAGTGTGAGAAATGGCGGCACAATATAGATTTTTCCGAGATATGATGTAAAAATACACAGGCATATTCCGCTTTACACGCTTGTTCTGCTCCTCTTCTTCCTACTTTTATGATTACACTAGAAAATTCTCCCATCAAAAATGACGGGACTAAATTTAACTTTAACAGAATGTATTTCATACACCAGATCCTTCAGAATTATCAGAAATAAGATAAACCGCTCTCCAGCTTTAAATATCTATCATGATAGAAACCGAAGCTATAAATAATAACGTAAAGCCAATAAAATAACGCGATAAAATATCATTCAACCTAATGAAAGACGTGAATCACCTGAACTCACGTCACAGTCTTCTTTGTACCTCTAAGTTGCTCATCTTTGCTCAAAATCTTCCAAAAGTTTTAATTTTCTTTCGCTACTCTTATAGACATATAGATGTGGATGAAAGAGGATTGTCCGAATTGTTTTCCTCTGAAAATGTTTGCCAATATATCTCTTTTTAAATTGATATACAGTTTCCAAATAAAAATTTGATTTCGATACCTTTTTAGCTAGTTGCTAAAACAATATCCGGTTTGTTTACACTGTTACCATAGAAATCATTTCTACGGAAAATTTTCCATATCACGAAAAAATTTAATATTTGAAATTTTATTTACAATTACAAACCTTAAACCACTTACAATATAGCAAATTAAAGTATTTGTAAAAATGCAATGCTTATTTTCGATCTCCAAAGTTTACTAATATTTTTCCTATCCATGAAATGTCGGCTGTTCTTCCCCATGTATTTCGTATGGTTCATATTCTGATGAGAGTCCAGTTTCTAAGTTTCTTCTATATATTTCTTACGAGAGTAACTGACATCGGATAAGTATATAAATATATTTTAACGGTGATTATTGTATAAGATTGTTCGTTTACTTTCTTATGTAGGAAATTAGTCCACAGAGGAATGGGCTCAGCAGAGCTGTGTTAGTAGATGTCTCCCAGCTAGAGGCATCATCCACCTAGAGACAACTTCTTAAATACTCATCTTAAAGTGATAATAATTTTAGTGGCGCAATCCTCTACAGTATAGTGTTGTAATACCATTTTGGCCTTCAGAATATATGTAGAGTAATCTTTGAAAAAAATCGCTATTATTTTTTTTCTTTTTCTCATAGTTGAGACGTTGAGTAAATAGCTCGTTCTGCAAACTCATCCATTGGGGACCATACAATTTCTTCAATCACCCCTCTTCTAGATCCACTAATTTCACCTATTATAGTAAAGTTTTTTTTTAGAGACCTAAGAAAAATGCCTGCCTTAATCGGATACAATTATATTCTAGAGGAAATTAACTTTTTGTTATTTCACAACAGCGAATCTTGCGAAAATTAGTTGTGTTTACGAGCAGAAAAGCCAAACAATTAAATGCGATCTTTACAGCCTGAATACGGAAGTTTTCTGTCTATTCACCGTAAGGTCTTCCAAAGCGGGGCGATTTCGAGATTCAGTTTGCGGCCATGGTCGAGCATTTCTGCCGACATTTCCATCGGAAAAATGAAGAGGCGTATTTTACAAGCAAGAAAACTCCGAGACACAATGAAATAACTATACGTTTATTACGCTTTCGAACTAGAATTTCTGTTTTTGTTCTCACTGGTTAATAGAGCGCGAGCGCAATCCAATATCTCTATTTCGCCATAGAAAAGGATATGGGTGAATCAGTGGTTAGAGTTGTTTTTTAGGCAAATTATTGTTGCATAAAACTCAACTCGGAAGGATCGTTTTGAACCAGTTCGAACAGATTTTTCATTGCGATATCGTAGCTATTCTGCAAGCGTTTTATTTTGAGTATTTTTTTAGTACATTTTAATAAACTAAGTTTTTAGAATAAAATTCGAGGTACTAAAGAAATAAAGTATGTGTTCATATATATAAAATATAAATGTCTATAAAGGAGTTGAAAGTCACTATTACTCATGATATACTCACATCATGTACCAAATATAGCAACCGCTTCCCAAAATGGAATGCAAACCAAAAATCGGAACGAAATAATCAACGCTTACCGGTTTGATTTTTGGGTCCGAGTTCAGTTTTACCTTCGGTAAAAACAACTTTGTCAGTTTTTCGTTTTTCGGTGTTGGTTTTTTGCCATTCTCTCAAATGTTACCAGTCTTCCCAAAGATAGCAGAATGAATGGAGATCAATTTTTTTCACCAAGAAAAAAATCTTCCCATTAAAATAGAATTCCAGTTAGTTACATCCGAATTCACCCGAGTTTATAACGAGATGAATTTTGATCTCAGATACTTACATCCATACGTAAAATAGAAGTAACTTCTCTGACACCAATCGCCCATCATAATTATCCTCCTTTCAACTAAAACATGGTTACTGTAGCGCACAGTATCTAGTAAATTTTCTCGCACCTTTGATATTTAAGTATGATTTATTGATATACATAAAAGTGCTTGTCGGCGTGTTCAATCTGCATATTAATATTTATGAGAGGTTACGAATAACTTTATTTCTAAGAATAGTAGGTACACTAGGTACTCAGGCGCCCCATCTGCATTTTAATGGTCCACTAGTGAAAGGAAACATTCTCAGAACGTCTGTAATGTGTAAGCGCCCCGATGTTATGCTCACCCGTGTTTACTGCTTAGGCTACCAGGCCGGAACGTTGAAAATCTCCGTGAAAACATTTTATATAGATTAAGAATAGATCTTAGATTATGCAAGAGGAGAGGGTTGATATGTAAAATAACGATTAACCCAGAAGTTAAATTACAAAAAATAGTTCTGTTTTAAGTTTATCACATTGCTGGGCTTGCAATAAGTTATTTGTTGCCTATGAACTTTATGATTATAGCTGTTGCGATGTACGAGTACAGCCCTAGTTTGAATTTAACGCCAAACAAATCGTAATTTTAATACAATTTTTTTCAGAACAACAGAATAAGTAAAGTTGTCAGAACAACAAAAAAATGTGAAAATGGCGATGAGTATTTTAACAGGAGGCATTATAGATTTCCATATTTCCATTCAATAACTTTAAGGTTACATTTCTTGAGGTATGTTGTAAGAAAAAATTGTACTGAATAATTAAAAATCGCTCGTTTTATTGGAAGCATATTTTAGCATACTGGTTTTCTGCTCAATTAATTGAAATAAAGAATCGAAAGTTGATGTACTCTTAAAATTTACAGGTAACAGCTAAAAGCAAATACTTTTTTGATCTTATCTTCGTCAAATTATCTAAAATATCTCTCTGAGTGACTATTATTTATTACTATCTACTATTACTATAATTTATTTGGATATCTGCGGTTTTTATACACTGAATGAAAATTGCTTTATATATAAATAGAGGACTTAACGCAAATGTCAACATTAAAATCATTTCGTGCAGGGATTTTATTAAATTCAGAAGTTGTTATGTAATTATCACGGTGTATATGTAATAATCGCGGTGAAAAAGTCGCCAAAAACAAGGCTAGAAAATCATGAAGTTGGGAATAACGTAATAGTAAGAAAAGGAAGTTTTAGCGCCCTCCCGAGATTTCCGAAGAGTACGAAGTCTACAACCACACCGCTTGTTTGAATACCAAGTTCTCAATTGCCATTTAAGGATTTCCGTTCTTACAATCGATTCAACGAGAAAATGTATGATGAACAAAACATAGTAGGGCGGGGGTCAAGGATCAAGGCTTAATCATTCTATCTAGGAGAAGGTTGTTGGAAATTCCCGGTAATGCGTAGGTATAAACTTGGAGAGGAGGTGAAAGTGGAGATTATAAACAATGCGCGGCAGAATCACAAAAAGTGGAGAACTTATACACCAAATTTTCCGCGAGTATGTGACCAAACAGCATAATCGGTAGATCAATCAAGAAAGAGTTTTGTAGAATAAAAAATATTTCAATATTTTCTAGGTTTAATATGTTTTATGTAAAAACTTTTAGAAAAACGAGTCATGAATATTTCTGGACTGTTTCCAAATGTTTGTTTGATTTGATAGAGAATTTTATTAGCTCTGCCATTGGCGCCAAATCTCTTTCTTATTCGTCTTTGGGGTGAAGGGCGTATTAATAAATATATACGAATATTATTTCCTGTTTCATTATGTTATCAATCTCATTTATTTGTTGAATTATTTCATTTATATGATTTCATTACGTTCATTTATTGATTACTTCATGAAATTCACATTCCGAAGTTATTGATGAATAATTCAGGTACTATTTTCATTGCGACTTTGCGATTGTTACGTATGCTTTCCTGCTACCTTATCTTGATGAATAGAATATTTTTCATTTGCCTTTTAGTATAGGATTACGAAAAATGTATCATTCATTACTGTATATATAAATCTTGTTCACGGCTGCGATTATCTGAAAGTTACTGAGGTATGAGTGACGCTGAATAATGGCATTCATTTTGATTACTCTTTATTGAATGCTAAGAACAATGTTATCCGCACGGATATCGTGAACTTGTTTGTCGTGGATTATTCTGACTCATTGAGGAAAAGAGGGCAAACAGCTTCATTCCTCATCTTGCTAGGTAATCTTAATCCTTCTTCAAAGCATTTGATAGCTTATGGTAAAGCGAAGAAGTGGTGACCCCTCGGCCTTCAGGCCACATACAACCTATTCTGTTATCTGTGGCTTTTCATTAACTTCTTGAAACTAACTGTGATTTTTGTAATATTTTGTCTCTCAACCTCGCTAACAACGTAAAGTGAAGTTAGTATAAAGGGTATAAAACTTTAGATTACCTAGCGATTTAATTTCTTTCCTTTTGAACAAAATCGATGTTATGGGGCAACACGCCGATCAAGTGATCTCACATGCGGCCTAGCGATAAGGGAAGTTCCAAATCCCTAGTATATGGGTTCAGAATTCAGCTGGCTGTAAGGAATTTGAAGACAATAACGAGTTTTACGTTTATTTTTTTTAATTTTAAAGTTATCTTACCACTTTACATCATTTGCTGAACCTTAAGATGTTTGTCTCGTCAACCTATTGTCCGATTCTGTCTTCACTAACTCCTCATTTTTCATCTAGCAACTTTTATATTAATTGTAAAGGTTATTTCCTATTCCATAATTTTATTCTCATTTTCTTTTTCATTATTAAATTTTTATTAATTTTATCTTTGAAAATAAAAACATCAGTCATGACTGAACGAATTGTTAATGATACTGCAGTAACAGAAATTCCATTTAAACTATATTTTCTGATTCTGAATGTGGTCCTTTTTCCTAAATCCCTGAAGAGTTCATTAATCCTTCTATTCTCGTAAACGATTTCTTCAGTCATCGTTATAAGGGCGAGATCTTCAGTCCACGTAAGCTTTGATCACAGTGTTAACTGTATTCTTCTTTTCCTCAATAATTACTACGTTACCCCTGCATCAGAAAAAATGTCTCTTTTTATTTACTCGCTTTCCGCTAGCGGAACTGAATTCATCCTTCAAATTGCCCCTAACACGACGTTAACTTCCCGGAAGACTCTGAGATGAACCTGCAAATATCAGATCGGCTTTCTTACTATAGAGGTCTTGGGCAGTATTACAGGAATGGATTATACGAGGAAAGAATCTGCCAAATATGTTGGAATTACGACGAGATGAAACAGACGTTCCCAGTAATCATTAGATGGGAGGAGGAACGTTTTGCGGATTCCAGAAATTTCCCGCGTCTTTCGATTATAAAAAACGCTCAAGGTCTTCATCCGCTCGAACCCTCTTTAATGAATTCTGGGAATTTACGATGAATTGGAGGATGATATTAGAAATAGTCCCGCAAGGTGAACGTGCTCGAGGAGTTACGTGAAAATCGGCTCGTAGTATCCAAAAGGTCGTCAGTCGGGTCCACTTTTCTTGGGCGCCCCTGAAATCCGTATTTGGTAGTTCGAATTTTGGAGGTTTCCTATATTTTTGGTAACAGAGATACCAAACTCTTCTTCGTACATGATGCTGAATGTCGCCCGAAAAGTAGTCAAACCGTTGATCAATTGAAAATGATATCGCAGAAAAGTATCATAAAATAAAAAATCCTTATTTATAACTTTATAATGTAAATTAATCACGATTGGCTGTAGAGTTAACCTCTGTGGTCGATCTTAGTATTATACCGAGAAGAACAAGCATCAATAAGATCCAGATGTGTTCGAATTTTTCAAAATACCGATATTTGAGAAGTAAATGAAAGTAATTCTAATTTTCATAAATTATAAATGTTTTCTACAGATTTACATAATCCGCAAATTTATGGAAAATTATAAGGAATTTTAATCTCCTTCCTTCTTAGTCAAGTTAAACAATAATAAAAAATGTTTGGTGTTTATCTGTGGATAATAGTGTGCACAGTGACTTTAACGGTCAGTGTCTCGATAAATCCCGAAGAAGACCTATTGCAATCTAATCTTTAATAGATGGTCATAGTTTATTTATATCGACCCGTAAGCCTTTACGGGCTTTGCCGATTTTCGCTCCTCCATTGAATAAAATTCTAATTTCAGCTGTTAGGAGCAGGACCTAGTTGTAGAGTTCGAGTCAGGGCATGAAACCGTAATATTGCTTGTTCCGGTTTTCGCGGTAAAAACGAATTTCGGCTCAATTCCGGTTACTTTTTGTCTTCCAATCTCGAGCCGCTTTTTTGCTTTTATTCAGTCAATCCATTTAAGCTCAGATAAAACAGTATTGTTTCAAACCGAACTTTGGAACGGAATTAATAACTGTTATCGATTCGGTTTCGATTTTATGCTATGGTGCGAGCGTAATAAAACGTAACAATACAAAGTTGCAAAGCATGCGATGCAAACACACCATATAGAATCATGAGTAGGTATTTATACATGAACTATAAACTCTCTTTTGCAATATCGCACATTTGAAAATGGAGAAAAAACGCGTTTAATCTGTCTCGCATTCTCTCATAAATTTAGGGAAACCCCACATGAAATCGACACAAAAAATTAGCCTTGGTTTACATGGAGCTAATTACTATTTTATCGTTCGTATGCGTGAATAATTAGAGCACAGATTTTATGACCAATCAGTCCACATAAAACAGAAATCTTTTAGGTGAGTATTTTAGAGGAAACGAACGTTTGACAAAAAATCAGAATCAAGTAATAATCCATCAGCATACGACGGGATTTCCGACAAATTTCCCGAATTTATTTCCCGTGAAACTCATTCATCCGATCCCGGGAAGAAAAACGATAAAATTTAGCCTTTCTTTTGTGTCTCAAGCGACAATCCTTCCGCTTATTAATCCGAGCAGACACGTTGTCCTTGACATGTGGTGATCCTATTAAATTTTTCCGGAACTTCGCAATCTATTACCATGTAAATAACACCTACGTGACTAGATCCAAACGGTAGTCGAAGAATGACGTAATTTTGGAGCTGATTAGAATAATCGAGAAAATTGGAGTCGTCACCCGAAAATTGAGACACTTTCCCAGAAAATTCATTCAGCCTTCCCCGGAAAATCGAACGTGGAAACTACGTTGTGATCTCTCTCAGCACAGCCTTCCGCGTCTCCTGGTAGTAAACAGTTTCTGTTGGGGGCCACCAGCTTTTGGCTGCGTTAAAGAATTTTGTTTTACATTTAATGGCAATTAACTTCGCCATATACTAGTTGAGATTAGAATATACTGAAGGACAATGATTTATTATTCAGCAATTGATTTTATGTGTATTTTAATTTTGCATATCCTTTATTCTGGCAATACTTTCGCTCGTGTCATCAAAAATACGTAAGGAAATAACGGCAATATTGTAAATGTTCCCTTTCATATTCTCCGACCAATAAAATTTTCCGCTTCAGAAATATCCGAGCATTTTGTCATATGTTAGTCGTTTACGCTAGTCCCTTTACAGAGTATTTTCTTCACGACTTAAAAAAAATTCGATTTTATTCTCCTATAATTTCTTTAAATTGTCATGCAAGCCATCATAAAGGTTCCTCAAGCGCTGTATTATTTCAATGTACTATAATTTCTTGGTATCTCATAAACAGAATGGAATATATGACATTCATCAAAAATTATTCTCTTTTTGGGCATACCTTAATTTTACTCCTCCACTAAAAATCTTGTTAAAACTGTTTTTAGACTTCTGATAGTTTTATAGATGTATTTAGATATTTTTGTTTACGTATTTATGCATTCTAGCGTTCATTATATGCTTAAAATAGTTAAGGAAAATTAGCTTAATTCTTGTATGAAAGAGGGATGTATAACTTACGGGGCAATTACCAGTAGACGTTTTAATAAAACTTCTTGTGTTTCTTTCTGTCCAAGAACATTGGATAATCCTGACATAAACCAACGGCAAGCTTGTGTTCAAATCAAATTTTCAGAGTTATATTAATTTGATACATCTGTAAAACTTATGCATAAAAGGCTATTCGGAAAAATTAATCCTTAGGATACATAGTCCACGATACATATGCATCGAGCATTATTATTAGAGAAAATTTGTTCGCCTACAGGCAATTAAAATGTTATGATTTTATTATGGAAATTCTTCTGTCAAACAAGGCGATAAAGCTCAACTATTACGCGAGCACGTCATGACTCTTTATGCTCCGATTATAGGTCGGAAAACAATTAAAATTCCCCATATGTTTGTAAATAGATCTATCCTTGATCAGAAATCGACTTCTCAGATCACAAAACTTTCTAGAGGTACGATTACGTTTATTGCTTTTACGAGAAAAACTAGCACCTTCGAGAGTACGCCCCTATCGTATGCTGGGTTTGATTGCTACGACTACCTACAATCATACTCTGCAAATCACCTATCGACACTTAAAAAAAAAGTCCCAAGCGATTTGGCTCTTTTATAGCTAGCTCTTGCCATCGCGGAAAAGAACGGTTTTTGCAATTTTTCATCATTGATTCAGGGATTGATCTCCGTATTTTAAGTTAAGTTCAGTATCGACCGATGTAAAAGAAGGGTAACAAAATCCATTATGTTTTCTGGAAATATACTACTTAATCTAAATTTATTTGATGAAATTAATAAGGATCCCTAGTTCCTTTTTCAAACCGATTTCTGCGTACCGTCGGGGATGATTTTTATGCTTTCGTTTAAGGGAATTTCATGCCATTTAACGCGATATTTATAGTCTAATTAAAAAAAACTAAATCGTGAAAAAACTTTACGATAACCTTTGTCAATAATTTACGTTCCAAAGTATGAAACAGCGATATATAGATTTGATATGTATATAGAGAATTTCAACAGCGTATAGTTATAAAAATCAGTAGTGTATATTTGATAACTTCAACCAGTCCAAGAAATGATGTATCTACTATGTAGAAAATATTTTATTTACCTGATCTCTCGGTGTCCCTGTTTTCCTTCAATAACTGATTATTTATTCATGATTTTCGTTTCATTATTTTGTAAAATCTAGAGGCCTCGTAAAACGCAGTTCATACTGATTACTATTTTAACATATGCAGTGTAGCTGGAATTCTTACTCATGTCTTACGGTATAATGGTTTGAACAGATCTGTGATATTGTGATAAAGGATGCGCTGAGCGAAATGCTACTTACTCCCTTTCGAAACCCAAAACCGTGTCATCGCTTTCCTCTCTGTGAAGTTAATGGCTTGATTGCAATGCAATGAGAATCCTTGAACATTTCATGGGAAATAGGTTTAAGAACTAGTGAATGTGAGATGAGAAATCTCTCTCCTAGTTTGGCTACAGAGAGGTTTCATGCTTGATGAAAATATATGGCTTTTAATTCGTTTTTTGAAGTAGTTTTTATATCAGTTACCTTTAACGTAAGGAGAAATTTTCGAAGATACGGAAGGCATATTTCAGAAAGAAAAATTATTAATTTATTCGAAGTTAATAGTATGACCACCGTTCAGTATGACAAGCACGAAGAAAATTCGTGCTTTTACAGCATAATTTATGAGTGTAGAAAACGATCGAGTGGAACACAACAGAATCAGTGAAGATGATCAAATCCAGCTTAGGGGAATCGGGGAGTCGTTATATGTCATGGCTAAGTTTAAGCGTAATTTCGTGGAAGCCAATTACAGGAATAAAGTATATGCCGTACTTCTTCCAGAAAATTCGTTTATGGGAGAGTTTCGCACCAGTAGTATCCCGTGATAGCTTCATCATTGTTTTTTCATCAATTTATTTTCTGTATTTCACGACATATGGTGGTTAATAACCTGCTCATAATCGATGCTTATTTTCATTTCATTATATCGACTGCCATTATCTATAAAATATAGTAGAAGTTTTCTTAAATTTGTGGTAAAATTTTATTTAATTGGCTGCTAATGAGTCCAGGTTGACTTAACATTTTCTTTTTATTTAAATTTTACATCCAAAGGTCAAATTGAAGATTCATAAAGAAGATAGCCAAACATAATTCTACTTTGATATTGATAGAAAAAATAACTTTTTGGGAGAATCACAAAATATTCTCAATTCTCGTGGGAATTAACGCGTATCATTCTTCTTATTGCGTATTTTTCAT
The DNA here is from genome assembly GCA_036926295.1 of Pachydiplax longipennis. Lineage (NCBI taxonomy): Eukaryota > Metazoa > Arthropoda > Insecta > Odonata > Libellulidae > Pachydiplax > Pachydiplax longipennis. The sequence continues at coordinate 28,675,972 of JAVFKF010000019.1, forward strand.
TATACTCTCTAGCGTTATTGTTTAAGACCATTTACAAATAATGAAGATAAAAGGATTGCAGCAGTGTATTCCTTCAACTTTCTTTATAATCATTAGAATTTGACATTTTTAGTGTCCAGTGTTAAATCCTTTGAGGTTCACTTCCACTTTTATCCAACTTAACTGTCATTTTACCTTATACTTAATTTCTGCCGAAGGCTGTTATGATTTTTGTGTCCCGTAAAAAACCTCTTTTACAAGATACAAAAATAAATTAACTGCTTCAGTCGGATTTTTGATTCCGTTCAATATCCTACAGAGTTATCCTTTAAGCTGGTTCGACGCATTTTGCTCATTCATCCATTTTGAACTAGAACGCGAATGCAACCGCTAGACCTTTCGTAACAAGTGGAATTTATGAAATTATAGAGCGGATTAATATGCTTCCACGGCCATGATCTCAATCCGGATACCTATTAGAATAACTATGGAAATTCTCCCCTTAAGGCTTCAATTATGACGCAGCCTTGGTTACCGTGATACTTATCTTACTCATTAAAAGAAAGCGATGGGTGAATCGGTGCGCTTAACTAGATTCGGATAAATTATTATTACCAAGGACTGAAGTGGCCATTCCTTTGTTAAGCATCGTATCATGTTGAAACTGAGGACAATATTCCATAAAGTGCTCGTTAAAATGAAAGTATAGTGGTTCTCGACCTTTTGCCTCACAACTTCTTGCATTGGAGGGTTTTATGTCTAGCTGACGTAATAGAAAATGCATGCGTGACCATTATACATTAAACAGGAAGTCTAGAATTAAAGTATGATTTATTGTAATAAACAGAATTTGAAAATAGCAGAAAAATTAAATAAATAATTTTTATTCGACTCTATCAAAAGTTACTATTACCTCGAACTTGAACCTTTAAATTTCACAATTTTTCACAGTTACCTGTTAGTACATACTGAAGAATAAGAATATCTTAAGGATTGTCTTATTTCTTGTTTTAAGAAATATGCTATGCCATAAGAATTATCTTATTATCCTAAGACTTACGATTAGAATTATCTCATTAATACATCATTATCTTAATGAAAGAATAGGAATGTGACTACAGGTGATTTCAACATATTTTCGTAGAAATTTATGGATTTCCCCTATTTAATGATAAACGTTAAATGTAAAAATTTCGCTATTTCTGAGGTAATAGGTAGATAACGGAAAACAGTATAGGTACTGTAGTTTGGTAATAGACACAAATCTTTTTCAGTAAATATAAATATAGTTTAGGTGACAGAAATGAATTTAATTCGCATTTTTAGTTAAATCCTTGCTATGAAATCCAAATTTACAAAATGCTAGTTGAATCCGAGTAATTTTTGCCTGTATATCTAATTTCCATTGAGAAGTGTCTATTTTTGAAAGAAGTTGCTAAATCTAATTAGAATTGGAGAATGGTTTAGTGCTTTCTTTGAAATTTGAGTTTGTAGGGGAAATATGGATTGTAGTAATAAGGAAGATAAAATGAAAGGAGCACTCAGATATGGAGATTAAAATGTGCTATATTAAAGGACTGAATACATTCAGGAGAAAGAGTTTAGGAGAGAAAATCAAGAAGGGTTGCTGATTATAATCTCCGATAGAAGGCAAAAGAACTAGATTAGAAGTGTACTGAGGAGGGAGTATTTGTTTCGAGATGTAACAGAAGAAACAGGGGAAGGACTGGCGGAAAGGGAGGAAGATCCATTTTCTAGAAGAGTAGGTTACAGAAAGGCACAGTGAAGGATGAAGAGAGATGGAAATCCTTTGCGATCAGAAAACTGATGTCTTTTTTGTAGCATTTAGCTTCCAGAACCCTTGGAGAGGGAATTACGCTTACTGGCAAGATGAGGAGTGAGTCAGTTTGCCCTTACTCTCCTCTCTGAGAGGAAACGCTATGAGAGGAAAACTTCCGTGTTTAATAACCCTTTGAATAAAATATCGTAGCATTCAATGAGGTTACCAAGATGTATGCCATGCATCATACCTCAATAATTTTTATAGTATCACAGTCACGACAAGACTGAAATCAAAGTTAATGAAAAATAAAATTTTTCTCCACAAAAATACAGGTGAAATATTATTCTTTTTCATCAAGATGTAGATGGTGATGATATAAGGAGACCCTATCTTCTAATCCTGCATCAGAGTAAATTTACTCAGACGGAAAACTGCAAATTCATAAACATCTCAGACATTGCTCAATTTTGATGCAACTTGATCTAAAGAGATTCATACGGAGATCGTTTCGTAATTTTAAGTCCATTCACGATTCCCTTTCCTTACCGTTTCAAAGGGTAATTTCCGTTAATTAGGTCGCTTGTGATTAGGATAATGAGAGGGAAAGAGAGGCGTTCTCGTTGATACTTCTTTACAGGGAGCAAATCTTGTTTTTGTATTCTAATCGGAAGAAATTGAGTGACAAGGTGAGGGCATAGCGGTAACGAGAGCGTAATCTTTCTCTCATCGGCGGTGATTATTGCTTTTGAGATGACCTTTTCCCCAGCATTTGATTTCGAGGGGAAATCTTTCCTTCATTAGCTTGGAAACCTCCGTTTCTTACGTTATCGTAAACCTGAAGGGCTTGACACCTTGGGTTTACCAACGCATTACTGACACTTAGCTCTAATAGTGTTAATCAACGCTCTCTATGATAATTATGCTTTTATCAATCTACCGGAGGAAGTAGTGTTTTTATAAAGGTGATACGACAGATGAGGCCATTTGCACCCTGTCATGTACGAAATATCCTCCAGCAATGCATTATTCATATACTGTCTCTTACTGAAGAACAAATTTTTTACCGTTCAATGGTAAAGGAGGGCAAAACTAAAGCTGAATGTTAAAAAATAGAAATGCTATAACTTGTAGTAGTTTTTCCTTTTGGAAGAGCTCAGTCTCCTTAGGTCAAAATTCTGTCCAACACTTTATGATAAGAGCCAAAGGTACAGTCACTTACAAAAAAAAGTTACCACTAAAGGATGCAACCCGCTTAACAGACATGAAGCTCGATGAGAGCGAGTCTATGAGCGGCTCTGCTTTTAGCGCGCGTTTCGTCTTCCTCCTTACGCATGTTTTGAGGCTTGTTTGACGTTATTATCTTTAAAGACTGGCTAAAATTCATTCATTTGGATGCTGTATAAGCAATATAGTATTATAAAGGAACTAAAATCGGATTTTTCTTAAATCGGCTCAAATCTCACGCATACTTCACTCTTCTTTAAAAAAATCCGACAAGAAATACTTTAGTTGCCCATATTTTCTGCTTATGTATAAATTCTCATCAATGGAGGTTTGGAAAGGACTCCATTATTTTTCTTCATGCTCTACATGCCCGCAGGACGAACTTTTCCGTAAAAAAATAATAAATAATAGGGCTTAAATAAATGATAAATAAGAGAAAATGCAATACTATGAATTATGTCAAAAGAAGGGGAAATTAGAGAAAACGTAATTAGAATAGAAATGGAGTAACAGTGAAAGAATACGTTAACCCTTCTAAATCCGCTTACAGGGATGATTTTGTTTCGCGTAATAGCGAACACATCGGATGAATAAGACGTTCTATGCGTTATTTCTCTGTTGGATAATATTTCTAAACGAGATTAGTGAAACCGTATTGAATATATTTTTAATTATTTCGTTGATATTCATTTCATCTCTCCAGATACATATCATCATGACTGAATGGAAGAACCTTAAATGAGTTTCGATACTTGATAAAGAGAGGGAAATGAACGCTATTTTTTCACCCTAAGCCGTGCCGTCCTATGGGTGCATCGCACCCGGGCAAGTAGGATGCCATGGGTATTATCCATAAATAGGAAAATTACAACTAAAACACCTACAAATTACGTCGATCTATTTAATGTAATATATTTTAATTTATATATTTAATCCACTGACGACCAGATTACAATAAAGCGATAGTGGGTGAGGTGAGGGTGAGCCCTGGCGCTGAAGTTGTTGGTGGTAGTTTTGGTAAAAGTTTTTTCGTAGAAATTACGCCCGGAATCACGTGTGGGATTAAGTGGAGAAAGATTAGCAGATAATGGAATGGCTAGGGAGTAGCAGGTAGGCGAAAGGGGTTCACTGAATTCTGCCTATGCTGATCTCGGAAAGAATAGCGAGGTCTAAGGAGTAAGCAGCGGGGGAAGAGATGGGGTCAATGGGATACCAGCCGTGAAGGTCCATTTTAGAACGTAGTATTTCTAGGAAGTAATCAATGAATATGCATTTTCGAGAACCTTCTCCCAAAAGCATCTGGGTTTTCCACACCTTTTCGTCCATTCTAATCGATGAAATCTCAGAAACGCTGAGTTCTTCACTCGAGAGGTGCATTGCTACAACATTTCACTTATTATAAAGTATATTTTCATGCAAATAAAAAAACTTTGTAAATTCCATACAGATATATTAAAGGCAACTAGTTTCGTCTATAGGAAATCATCAGGCACTGAAATATCGAAAATGAGAAAGACCGAGAGGAACAAGGAGGTGTGGTGGGAAAAACCGGGAATTATCAACGGAAAAGGGCTGAGGGGATGAGAAAGGAGGGGAGGACTTGTGGAAGAGGTATTCGTTGGTAAGGATTTTGTCCACCCCCCACGCGCCGGGATGGGCATTCATTGCAACGGTGTTCGTACACCCCGCTGAGAGAGTCGCTGGGTCTTCTATCTTTGTGGTGGCCGATGGCTCTCCGCAGATTCCAGGGGACATTGAAAGCCGCTCTCAGGTCATTAGGAAGCATGTGTCCCAATCTATAGGATGAGAGGATATTTGGTTTTCTCCTCAAGAGTTTATCCACCATATCTGGGCTGTATCCGTTATTTATAGCAATCTGTTTGATAATTAAAACTTCTTTAGTCTAAAGGGAATTGGCGGGTGACATTGGGATGTGGGTGGATCATACTGTGGAAAGCGGGTAACTTCTGGGAAAAAGGATGGGAGGAATGAGAGGGGATGGTGAGGTCAGAATAGGTGGGTTTTCTGGAGGGAGTTGAGATGATGTCTGACAGACAGACAGAACTAGTTGCCGATTAATTCATTTACGTGGAATTTACAAAGTGTTTTTTTCTTTGCATGATGGCACCATTCCACAAAGTTAGGCTGTGAAATGTCAATTTTAATAATATATCTTCTTTGTATACCAAACTATTATATGTCGATTTCTCATTCTTTTACTCATAGATATAGATTACTCATAAATGCCTCTTCTTACGGTGTGACCGAGGTTATAGGACACTGCGGAGTTCTTCCTTATCGCTTAATTTCTGTCTAGCTCTATTCCAAATCATTTTCTATTACACTCCTTGCCATACACGGATTGAATACTTTTCTTTGTGCACCACTGCTCGGATTTTTATTTTTAATTTTCGAAGAATAACCTTTGTAAAATTCTTTTTTAATCCAAATAACACTTAACAAGTTATAATCGTTACCATTACTCATTACTCATATGAATATGGTATTAAAACCTAATGAATTATATTGCATTTGCATTGAAGTGGCAAGCATGATTTTTTCTGATTCAATAAATGCACTAATCATAATTGATGCAAGATTTTCATTTTAAATATGTTTACCGGAAAATTCCTTAAAAATATAATTTTCTGTTATTCTACAACATGTTATTAGCAATGAAAATTTAAATTATTATATACATATGGATGTCTGCGTTATCCTGAGACTCGTTTATACAGCTAATTATCTTCGCAAGTTCCTTTCAACGGGTTTGTTTATAATTTTATTTAATTTAATCAACCCTTTATTAGGCGAGGTTAGGCCCGAGTGGGCCTCTCTTCCACCTAACCTCGTATGAAGTTACATCGCTATAAAGATTCAAAATAATAATAAGAGAATAAAAAAAGAGAAAGGAAAAAAAACGGAAAAGAAAGATTTGATTTGCGGGAAAAAACCTCTATAACTGAAGGTGTTTATATATAGAATCTCAAAGCTTGCCGCATTCCCTTAAAAATTCTACTTACTTTCCGTACCTTGCCCCCTCTTGTCATCGTTGCCCAGGGCAACCCCCGGCTCGCATGATCTCCTTCTGGCTTTGGTAAAATATGTAAGCGTTTCTACCAGAGAAGTTCATCCAAGAAGAAGGAAAGAGACTTCTAAAATTTCTGCAGGTCATAAACAGCCCTCAACTTTATTGCTGTTTTCCTCCCCCAGATAAAGGGGGAGGGGGAGAGTCCTTGCCCGTCCTTCACTACCCACTCCATTTTTCCCTGAAATGGTCGGCACGGCTTCGGAGCACGGTCGTGAAAATTTCTGAAAAAGTTTACTCTACCATTCATCCCCTCAGATGTTCCTAACGCCTTATATTAAAATGCAATTGGTGATTTCAATCTGTGATTTATCGCAAGAACTAGCTAGCAAGACGCAACGTGCCCAGAATGCGTCTGATTTATAATTAACTTGAAAAAGTATGACCATACTTCCGATACGTTTAAGAAAATATCTTGGATTAGACTAGAACATTGTCAAAGATTTCATGTTGTAACGCCAGGTTTCAGGGTCTTGCAAGCACAAACTGCGGAATATCTCTTTTCTAAAATTTTTAGCTTGGAATATATTCACGATTGCTATACTACATGCAAAAAATCTAAAGTAAAACTATATCTAAAAAACAACTTTAAAATCACCAAATTAATCCATTCCGACCTCCGAATCGCTATAATATTACTCTGCCATGTTAATGTCACTAAAAAATCGCTTTAAATAAGTTATTTTAACAACAATAACGAAAACGAATCCTTTCAAACGCTCAACGTGGACCTGCATAGCAGACAACGTCCTCCATCTTTATTTTCGCTCTCTCTCTCTCTCTTCTGGAGGCTCGCTCGCCCGAAACGAGGGGTCTATTGGACGAGTTGCCCCTTGCAAGTGGTAACTTTTTTTTGTAAGTGACTGTACTATCAGTCTCCTCAATCCTCGATTTAATGAATGTAGTTCCACGATCTGTCATTGTTTCCCTGTAAGGTGAAAATATTGAATTATAATATTCTTAGCGTTTCAGTTTGTGTAAATTAAATCATAGGTCCTGAAACTAAGATGTATTTTTTTCAAAGATGAGCAAATCTACGAGTGCTCAAGAAAATCGTATCGATAATCGAATTTCACTTTCCTGATGACTAAAACTCAGTGGAGATAAAATAATTCTAGTTAGATAGACTGAAGATATAATGCCTTAAATGGCTGATACATTTTTTTACCAACCCTGGCTTTATTTCCTAGATGTATGCTTTGTATTGTGTGGTGACTTTTATTTGTTCATATTAATTACTGATGACATATTTATCTCAGGCCTTCTTTGTCATTTCAACTTTTCTCAAACCAGCAAAATGGCGCGAAATAATATAGTTCTACAGTGCAAGTATTGAATATTGATTAGAATTCGAAATACGCGACTCATATCTTGCGCTACAAAAATAGACGATCATATCGTTTTCACAAAATTACAGATTGTTACGAACTCAAGCAATACGGATCTGCGTCATGGCATACTGGAAAACAAGAGATTGAATAGATTGGTAAAATACATGAAAGGAGCCGGTTTGAGATTTCTAAGTTGCAGGGTCATTGAGGAAATAATTGAAATCCAAAAACATGCTCATTCTTATGCATTGACGTAATATTCATCTCTATACTATTTAAAGGTTAACTCTTGTCCCTTTCCTTCATTATTCAATTACAGTTTGAATACAATTATTTATTAGAATTATTATTATTTGCGTTTTGTGACTGTTCTTTAGAAAATTTTTCAGAAAAATAATATTTACTTCGACATTATTAACTTTCAAATATTCAATCTCGTCAAAAACAACAGAGTAACTGAAGTGTCCCAAAGGAACCTTCAGTGATTCAGTTGATTTGATTGGTAGACATTGGGATGTGTAGAAAATTAATCAAGGCTTCGGAGCCTTTTCAACAAACGGAAAATGTGAAAGGTTGGAAATTCTTTATCGAGATGATCTTTGGCGTAGGACTGCATGAAGGTCGATCAACAAAGACGCGAATCATAGAAAATTTCCTCTGCAGACATTTCCCAAATATTGAATGTAACTAGTTTCGAAGGTAGTTTTAATAATAAGAAGAGAGTTATTATTACAGTTAACAGTTTTTGATAACTATATGATACTTTAATTTTTAAATATAGTTATTTTCACGATTTCATTTAGTGTCTTATATCGGTATTGTTTTCAGTAGTATAATTTCTATTTATTTGTTTTTCTTGGAGTACTATTTTAATAACAATTATCGATTTTTATGTAGCATATGTTTAAATTCCTGCTTTTGTGATTTACGTTGATTTCTTAATATTTTATTTCCCTTCTATTGGCACCCGCTATCAGAAGATTTGCTCACAGCTTTCTTCTTTGATGGCGTTTTCCTGCTGCATATTTTCTTCCTGAGGTATTCTTAGGCTTTTTACATTCACAAATCTCCTTGAACGTATTCCCGTCTATTTCTATTTCCACGTAGATGGATTATAATTGGAATATGTATTATATGATTAATGACCCATATTGGATAGTCAAGTGGGCAGCATGTTCGCCCTTGGTCCAAGTGGTCCTGGGTTCGATTCCCGGTAAATTTATTTGCGAAATGACCTCAGCTGTGGAAGTAATTTTAACTATACTTCTCAGAATAAACAGTTCTATTATTACTGTAATTTTTCGGTCCTTAATTTCGAATATTATCACGCGATAAAACGAGGCTAGCTTAAGTGTGTGATATTCTTTAGCGGTGGACTTAATTTTCGAAAGGAATTTCCACACTTTTTTATTTCGATCTGTTTACAAATTACTGCGTTTGACTATCTGTATAAGTGGTCTCGCTCCAGTTTCTTTTCATTCCAATGTCTATTGTCATTGCGCAAAAGGAAAATTGGACTTGCAATCTTCTCTAATTCTCATTCCCTCGCCCATACTGTTTGTTGTCATCTAGTAAATGAGGTCTGCACAATTTGCTTCTCATCGCTCTCCGATATTTTATGAGATTTTGCATATGTCTATGCAGTAATTTCGCTTACTTTTCACCTTATTTTTTTTGTTCCTTGGTCTCTAGGTGTGGTCTTGTATTATTACGAGTATCGTCCTTTCTCAATATTATATGTTATCATAAGAGGCGACCAAAGGTATACTTGAAGCTCCGAGAAAAATAAGGCGTTCTTTCCATTGAGATATGTCTAAAAAAGGCAATAGTTTATGCATAATATACCAATGATTTGCGTATTTCCTTTAGAAGACTTTTGAAATTCGTTTTGAATTATCTAAGACATATTTAGCAGGTTCATTTCAGTAATCTGTTATCTGCCGTCATCGCATTAATATCAAAAATCAATGAATGAACAGAAAGCGAAATATATCGTAAGATGCGATGATTAACATCCATTACATCGATCTTTTATTGGAAATTCTATTTCACATTGATCTTAAATTACAGTCCGAAAACCTCCACATACGCAACATTTTCCTGATTGCTTGAATACGTTTCCCAGCAATAAATATATCAACTCTTTTTAACCTGATATTCAATCACACAACAGAATTCCTCTCAAATGGTTAATTTTGTGAGGTGATTGGCAATTTGATGCATGTTTGATTAGAACAGCACATATATCTTTAGTGAGAGTAGAAGGTTAGAACCTTAAGCACATATCCTCTGTTTACCCAAGCTGAAATTTCTTAGTTTGACCGGATCTAGTCATTGTTATTAATATGATTAATGACAGTTTTCCATGACTTTCCACGTCAGGTAAATAACGATTGGTACATGAATACACGCGCATTAATCTAATTCCAGTCTAATGTCCAATGTATCATAATTCCTCAGTATCAATGGTTATCCGTATTAAAGTGAGACCAACGTCTGTAGCATATGAATAAAATTACCTCAGGGACGGTGTATAGCAGAGAGTTATGGAGAATTCCGACAACATTAATGGAAAACTTGTCATGTTTATCGCAACTAATAACGAGGAAATGGTGAGTAGTGAAGTAGTAGTAAGGAAATTAAGTAGTGTTTGGTGAAGCATTGCAGTTGGTCATCTGAGACTGAGCTGTCAAAATGAATAACATATTGAATAAAAACTGTATTGTGCGAGAAATGTAATGTAATGAGACAGTCATGGATGAAAAATAACTAAAATTAAAATCGAAATTGAAATCAAAGATTGAGAACAATTAAGCGTCCCATGTCTCACAGATAAAGCTGGTATTGAATGCTGGAATCGTAACTGACTAAATATTATATTCAGCCGAAATAATTTTCAGATATTAATTTCTCTGACGTGCGATATTTTGCGTTTTTTATTGTTATTTACTGCAAATGATACGCAGATATCAAGAGAAGTTAATGAGGAGGAGAATGATCACTGTGAGCCCCAAGAGAATAGTGAATATAATAAAAGAATTATATTTAATAAATATTAAGAAGAACATGGGCCTGATAATGATGATATTTTGCTGAGCAATTTACAATCAAAATTCGAATGTAAAGTAGTTATTAAAATGAGGCATCAAAAATATCACTGGTAAACAAATGTAAACATTCAGTTTGTTAATTTTTCGGTAAAATTATATTTTGCATCATCCGTTTCTCATTTGGTATTACTTCTCTTTGAATGCCATTTTATTATGATAATTTGAGCAATAAGAATTAACATAATCTTGCAGGGATAAAATATACTGAAGAAATGTTATGTTAACAGATTCGATGAGAGGAAAGCTAACTTAACGATTCAAGCTGTCGGAGAAAAACAGACAGCTGGACATATACAGTACGTGGATCGGGTTCATTCTTGTGATAGCAGGTTAAGTTGCCAATGGAGAAGTAGGATTGCCCAAAGATGCCCATAGGAAGTGATTGGAACCAATTATGAAAGGTCTTGAAGAGATTATAACGAAAGATTGGTAAAAGCTTTAGAAGTATATTTTTCTACAAGGGTGAAACTTGTACTCTATGAAAGGAGTACCTTAAATACTATATCCCTCGAACAATTGGTGGGTTTAACTGGAGAGATTTGTTGGTTGAGAGGAGAACAAGAAACGTTGTAAGTAATACGACAAAATGAGTGCTTAGTGAAGGCAAGGGAAGTAAAATTTTAATAGGTAATGGAATGCAGAAGAAAGTGTTTAAAGGTAACACAAATAAATCAAGAAAGGGTGATAAATTTGATAAAGTTGATGTAAATTGGCTATTTAGAAGTAAATTAGAGATCGTCAAGTAAATAACTTATGGACTAATGAACCTACTGATAGATGGCTTATTTTTTATGTATAGTTAAGAATAATTTTAATCAATAAAAGTTTATCCCTTTAGCCTTGATTTAGTGGTAACATCAAATCCGCCATTTTACCTCCCCCTTTTGTGATTCTCTCCGCCAAGGATGTTCGGCAGTTGACTGAGATATATATATATATGTATCATGCAATGAGTTTACTTACTCCAGCACATGCCCTTATTGGCCAGAAAGTGAGGGAACGCCTGTCACGCCTAACTTCATGTAGCTCTTTTCATTATCAAAGGTATCATAACACCATTCTCAGACACATCCGCGATTGTTCATTATGTATCGAGTACTCCTCGCCTTCTGCGGCTAAGAGTGTGCTTCCCCGTGGAGAGTTATTGGTTAGCTACTGGAATATCTTCCTCAAAACAATTTTGAGATAGGAGTCCGAAGGGATATTATCTCGAAGGGATTACAGATTTTGAATCGCAAGGCAATATGCGCGAGGTCTTGGTGTCATAAAAAGGCTTATTATGATGTGCACCTTGAGCCTATTAAAAGAGAGAATACCTTTATGTTTATTGACGATTGTAATGATGATTTTTATTTGTAGCTTCGCAAGAGTTTCCAACTTCACAGCAGCAGATTTTTTTTTCTTTCGATGGGTCAAAAGAAAATGATTAAAAAACGAAGTCTGATTGAAAATTAATTCATGACGACTGCGTTTACCAAACGAAACTAAGGTGTCCTTCAAAGTATCATAATTATTTTACTGGATTACATTACAAAGTGTGATCTTATTCGAAAAACTAAATAAAAAATTTCAATTTCATATATATAATTTTCGAATGCTCCTAATTTCCAAAAATAAGCGCTATGAGATAATAGGTGATCGGTTTCTTCGTAATCTATATCTTTAACTTTTGCCTAACTTTTCCTAAATACTATCATTAAAATAACATATAAAAAAGATATATTGTAAACCAGTTCGTTCAACTTATTTACTTTTTCAACTTGTGACAAAAGTACAGAAAAGTTATCGAGTATTTTACGAATAGATTCCAAGAAAATAAAACTATGAATAACCTTAGAATTTATATCAGCAACACGTACATGGAATTTGGAAGGTAGATGGAAATTGGAATGCCAAACTAATGTTAATACAAACTTAAATGAATATGTGCCAACGTTACTTGGAATTAAAGATTGTATTTTACATAATCATAAATTTCTTAGTAGTAGTTTTAGGCCAACGATGTAGGCTGTTTTTTTTCACTTAAGCCTTATTGAATAAATGGAAAGGACAAAAATGTGGTTTTAGATGGGTTTCTTTACATGTAGCCACTAATGTTTCTGAAACTGATATACAGCATCGTCTTTTGAAGCGTTTCAATCGATTCTTAGAACATTATTCTAAGCTTTAATATTGACAGATTTCGATATAAATACTGCGAGATTTTTCTGTAAAATTTGAGATAATATTTTTTATTTCCCTTATATTAATATGATGATGGAGCTCTAAACCTCTGACATGAGATAATTACCGTCCTCTTTTCATTCATTATCCGTCTAATAAGTAAATTATCGTCACCTTGAAGAAAGGGTTACATTCACATATTTTTGAAATAATTTTGAATTTCATTTAAAGTATATCTTCTAGAAGAGGAACCATATGAAGCATTATATTCTATATTAGTAATAACTCGATTACACTTTCCTCAAAATATGCACTACCACACTACATTCTGAAATCTCTTATTTCTGTTTTTGGTTAATTCTGAATCATTTATCAATCGCCAAATATAACATGTGAGTTAACAACACATTACCGGCATTTGTTGAGTGGGTACGTTTACCAAGTGAGCTTAATGCGTTTAGCTTACGAGTGATTGAAATTATGATTGAGGTGAGCTGTTGAAGGATCCTTGAAAGGCATTTTTCAGCTAGCTCCTACTTTTCCTGAGAACGGATATTCCAAAGATAAATTCTCATTGATATTTTATTACTCTTATTAATACAATGGCATGACTCTCACTTTAATTATCACTTACATTCAACACTTGTTTATCTCTCGTCTTACGGTTGAAGTTAGTTTTTCTTTTCTCGCTTTCCGTTTGAATTATGACTGTCTAATAGCGTAAATATTCATAAGTATAAGAGTGTAGAATACAGAGGTTTATTGATAAGATCTAAGCCACGCATATCAGAGATGCTTCCAGGAATCGTGTTATAGGAGCATTAATTATTTTATTTTAACTTTTTTATGAATTATGTGATTTAATAGTGTTTATTATTTTGTATAAATAATTTAAAACAAATGGAACCCGCTGACAAGCAATTGCTACTTAGGAGGATCGAAAAATGAAAAATGTCTGCATATAAAATAGTTTAATTAATATGCTTACGTAAAACTTATTATTAATACAATTAAGTCATGTAAACTGAAAGAAAATTTAACTAGATACATTTTAATTATTTTTCTGCTGAAACATTTAAAAAATATTTTTGCTCGTATTTATTATGTCTACAAGTTAAGCGGACAGCATGAAGAATACTGATGGAATTATATATATGTAACTAAATCCCGATTATAAATTTTGTGATGAGATTGGAATTTTGACGTAAAACATCATAAATGCAATAATAGATACTTAGCTTATATACGTATTCCAGTAAAATGAATGAAGTAGAAATAATTTATAAAAGAAGTATAATTTTTACAAAATATAAGGGTGAAGGCAATAAGGAGTGGATTATGAACTAACGAAGACGGTGAGATCACTATTCGATCTCTTTGAAAAGTATGTGCTATGATGGCTGGGATATATAAGAAGATATGTGAGAGCAGCATCATTATGATGATGCGTAAGTAAGTGGTTCCAAAGATGGAGAAAACAGGGTGAAAGCTGGTGACTGTGTTGGATGAAATCGTAAAGAATTGATAGGTACAAAATTTGAGGATTAAAAGAGATTGAATGAAAATATATTTGAATGTGTTTGAAGAATAATTAAACAAGCGTAGTTTACTGAGTAAAAGTGTATGTATGGAAAGCTGTGTGAAGCCAACGTTATTTGAGGAAACTGTGAAAAGAAAAGACTAATAGCGTTTCTTTTCCATAGGAAAATCACAAGATTGTTATGCATTTACATGTGGTTAGCTGAAATGACCATTTCGATAAACAACTTTAATAAGAGGAAAGAATGAATAAAAAATTAAATGATCAGGTACTTCGCGATTCATTTACATATTTCAGACCACAAAAATTTGCATTGATTTTTTACTAGCCTTTTGAAAAATAGATATGCATATATGCAGATTTTTTTGATTCAGGATAGAAAATGATCGATTCTCTCGCTTTGAAATGATAAACAAGGAGTGAAAAGGCGATCATAATGGTAGATCTCTGAAACAATTACTGTATGGGCTAATACATCATCAGTTGTGACCTACAAAAACCCCAGCTTATGTCCATCTCTATAATTCTGTCTTCCCTTTTTTATCTGCCTATCGATCGCATATGATGGGAGTCATAGTTAATGGAATCTTCTGGGAAAATCACCAAGGACTAGCGCAAGTCTTTCCGCCTTGCTCTTAATGCCATCACGTGGCTTTTTCCCTGACTTTCGCCTCCGTAGGATGCGTCCCTGTCAAATAGGATTTGTGTGTTGGACGACTGCCTACAGAGACCATTCCCTTTCTGGAGAAAAAGTCCGCTTGGAAATTTCTCGTTTGAAACACGAGGACGCCATCGGGAAGTCATCTCGTAAAATGGGATACGGAAGTTAGAAAATGTCGGGGAACCGTTGCGTATTTCACATCGGTAAGCAGCGTAATTCGCTGTTTGACCCTGAGTTTGAGGGACGCGGAAAATTACTTTAGCACTCCGTACTCAAGGTACATAGAATATTTAGTAGAAAAAAGTGATTCGCATATCCATTATCGACTTAGAAAGCATCGAACTATGACACGAGGAGCTTCTGTGCTCATCTCCTATATTTCATTGAAAACGATACGTTTGCCGTGGTGGTGGGGAAACTTTGGCGGATAAGATCACTAGAGTTCTCTAAGCATTCCTTATTTTTCAAGATTGTCGGTTGCGAAATGTTGGAGCTTTCAAGAGCAGCTTAGTAATTCCAAGTTTCCGTCGATTTTAAATGTTAGCGGCAGGATGATGTTAGTAAACTTACGGACTCTGCATACAAATCACAGGTTTTAAGGAAGAAACTTATAAATTAGAAGATTGATGTATCCACGTGGTCAATCACAGTGTACCGCCGAGCTACCTTCACTTGTTGAATGAAATATTAATCATTTTTCTTTTGGTAATTTCTTCTTCTTGATAAAGAAAAATGACCCTTTAATTTACTTTCCTTTAATTTACTCTAACAATTATTCTTGTGCTACCACTACTTGGTGAAGGAAATATTTTTCATTTTTATTTTGGTAATTTCTCCTTCTAGATAGAGAAAAGTGCACCTTTAATTTACTTAACTTTAATATACTCTAACAATTATTCTTGTGCTACCACTACTTGGTGAAGGAAATATTTTTCATTTTCTTTTGGTAATTTCTTCTTCTAGATAGAGGAAAATGCACCTTTAATTTACTTCCTTTAATTTACTCTAACAATTATTCTTGTTTGTGGCCGTGATACTATGAAAAATACTGATGTATGACCAATAGTGCGTAATTGCATTCATCGTGGTCATTCCCAATTGAACGCAATAAAGCGTTATTCATAGGGTCATTGTGAAAAACTTACTCATACTTTATACTCTCATCCTAAATTAATTTAGCGAAGTAAATACGGAAAAGTTATTCTTTCCTCATCATGCTTAGTAAGAATTATTCCATCTGCTAAGCATTTCGTAGGTAATAGCGGAGGGAATGAATGTCCAACTAGCCATTGGACTGGACTGCACCCATATTAGAACATTGAAGAAACCACGTGCAATTCCTTCACGAGGATATTTGCCAAAGGCCTTACTGAACGTACTCCGTACACTAGTTCAACCGGTAATTCAAGCCAAAAGATGAATGATATATGTGATGATTGAATAGGAATATGTCAGTAAACGAACAATAATAATAATTTTCAGTTCAATTCCCATTTATTTTAATGAGAAATCTCCCTTTTCGTGAGTTTATTGAATTATCGCCATTTAGAAGTGCAAATTAATTGAATGGATAGCAGTGACAGTATACAATACAGTGTTTTTCAATATGTGTTGGCATAAATGAAACATGTTTCTGGTTATAATTACGCCAGAACCACGACATTCTCGATGTGTTGATAATCTCGTGGGCTGAATTTTGCGAATGAAATATTTACTCTAACTTCAGTTCCCTTGATTCAGATGGAATGGACTTTTTAAAAAATGTTTTTTTCCTTTGTATTTGTTTAATTTTTTCTTAAAATTGTGAATTAAACGAAAAATTTTTGTTCGTATTACGGGATTTAATTAAAACAAAATTAAATCGATTTTGAGATGAGATTACGCTGAAATTATTTGAGTTAAAAAGTTTTTATAACACCAACAACGGCATCATGGTATTTCGGAGTGATTAATGTAATTTATCATGAATTTGAAATTTATGAAATGTTGCTAATAATTTAATTCGTGAGTGAAGAGTTCCCTGGATCCACATTGATGTCTTGCTCTAATCTCTGCAGCTTCCTCTAAAACGAAAGTGACCGTAGGACAAGGGGAAAAGTTTTTTTTTTGATCCGCAATATCCTTTATAAAAACTACCGCACGTTTCTCCCAGGAGGTTACGTAGTGCTAGCGTGAAAACCATCGTACACCGAAGGAACCAAGTCTATATCAGATATAACCACTGTTTTCGATAAAGATATACATAATTTTAGAAAACATGTAGAGAATACATACATTTCATTTTCCATTTTACAAAAAAAAAACGATCAGAGTCAACAAGCCTACCATATATATGGTATTTTACCAACGTAGCGTCTTTCCAAAATAACGAAATAGTATACGAGTATAGAAGTGCTGAGATTTTATTTTAAATTTCCTATAGCGAAGCATTTGAGATGTCTATAAATAATTTTACGTTTGAGATGAATAAATAACTAACAACAAAATTATTGCAGCTTATGAAGCACTGCGTAACAATTATCGAGGCCAAGACTATTAAATTCATAAGGTGAAAAGTCATCAACCAAGTATGGAGTATGATGCATCAAGATGGCTATGAATCCTGTGTTATTAATAGATACACCAGACCACTATTCTTGGATTTTACTTCTCTAAGGACTTAAGAGATGATGGGAATCCCCAATCTTTTTATCTCCATCTTTGTGGAAACAAAAGTTTTCGCATTCTCTTCAAGAATTCAATGGTATTTTGAAAATGGTTTCACTCATCTGTCTTAATTTTCACAGTGTTTAATGTTTATCTACCCTATAATTAGAACATTAAAAATAACAACCACTGTGATTTCTATTGATTTACAGCAAGCATCTCGCAACATTTCTGAAGAATAAGATTTTCCGAATCACTGCGAAAGGGAAACATCTTTCGTAAATTATAAGCAAAGAAAATCGTGAAGACCTAACTGATCCAAATGGAATGCTAAATGTCGTAGAACAAATGTGTCTAATATCTATATCTTGTCGTACAGATTGCCTCATTTGGCACGGTAATGTTAAAGTACTTTCGGCCACATTTAAAACAAGCAGTTACAAAATGTTCTCATCAGTAAATATAGTTGCTTACTTTGTGGTAATTCTGCCGATTAAACTTTATTGATGATTCTCTTCCTCAAGGATTTATTCTTCATGGTTTATTGTTGCTTAATGAAACTTTTATGAATTCCCTATTCACCTACTTTGACCTTTTGCTAATCTCTTTACTTTCCGCTTTGTACACCCATGCATCATGAGAAATCATAAAAATACATCTATAAATATGCATCTACCTATACTATATTAATTTAAGTCATTTATACAATATAAGGATTATATAATGTCATGATCTTTTGCAATTATTCACACTCACAAAAGATCATATATGGTTGATGAGTAAAGCATCTGATTTATTAATCCTTTTATCGCAAATTTATCATTAAGTCTCTCACTTCCCTAACTATCACTTCGTTACGTAAATAGATTCTCTTTTCCTTCACATTATACTCACTTTTATCCTTAAGCTATCATTCATTGACTTGGAATTAGAAGGTTATATCTATCATAGACGGCTATCGCCTGCCATGCAGAAGGGAAAATTCCTATTTACTCTGCATTCACTTCCGACAAATAGTTGGAAATTTTCAATGTTTCGCCGCTGACACAAATCCAAGGTTTAAATAAATGTCGCTCGAATGATTAGCGGTTAGATTTTTTCCCGGATCATTCTCTGGAAAGTTCAAAATTACGGTTATTAAAAGGAATGAAAAGTAGGAATATAATTGCAGGTATAACAAATCCATAACTGTTACGCACTGCACTGGTGATGATAGATACAAGATCTCGGCGCTCTTAATTTTAGTGCTGTTTTCTTAGAAGATTCTGTATCTTTTCATCAGTTAAATTTAAAATTCAGAATTTTCCAGGAATTTCTACTGACGAGTTCTTTCGTAATTGTAATTAACCTGTAATTTCGTCCTAATCATGTATATGGTCTGATTGAGTATAACTATATTTATTATCGTTTTTCAACTTTATTATGTATCAAATGTAAAAGGAGTAAGGATTGGTTCCATCAGGTTGTTTTCTAACGAGGAAATAGCTTTATTAATTTTGTCCTATGAAAATTGCATTGGCTGTGGAAAATATTCGATGTAACCTAATGGTACTCTCTATATCTTAAAGATTAATTTACTAAATGATTTTCAAGTTTGGATCTATTCGAAATTTGAAATTTCAGTTACCAATGTGGATATTAAATTCAGTTACCAATGTGGATATTAAAGGATTCGTTATGGATTATCTTATCTGTGTTTGCGAATGTGCATGATGAAATGTAATAAACTGGTCTGTTAAAGGGTGAAAGGTAGCTTTGAACATAAACACGTGTACTTAGAAGAATTCTCAATGAAAAAGGGACATGAAAAAATTCTGACTGAATGAGCTGGAGAATTCAAACGGCGTATCTGGATGTTGTTGGCTATATAGCTCAGTTCTAGTCGGCTAGATAGCTAACATTCTGGCTAGATAGCTTAGGTAGAGCATCCCGCGAAGTGGAAGATCCGGGTCCGAGTTCCGGTCCTGACGGACTTTTTTCTTGTACGTTTTTCCTTGGAAAAAAACTGGTCTGGCTAGACTATTTGAAGGAAATAGTGGTTTAAGCCATTGAGAAATAATTTGCTGTCAGCAACGCGTGACCAGGAAAAATGGAAATAGAGTACTCCTCTAACTTTAATCATGCGTAGTATTACTTAATACTACGTACAATCGAAACGGAGAGAAACTGATAAAAAAGTAACTGAATGGAATAATGACAGAAAAATTAATTGCTCGCTATCTGAGAAGAGATATTATTGTTAAGAACTAAGGGGAGGTTAAAGGATTGGAGGGTTACATGTAAAAAAATGTTTTGCTAAAGAAGAGCTTAGAGAGCATAAACGGAGCAATTAGAACATTAGGAGAGGAGTAGGAAATGGAGAACTTAGAAAAATGTGATTACAGACATCTCGGATGAAGAAAAATGTGGAAAATTATAGTTGCGTTGATCAATCCGCTTTATAGGTTATGTTCGAGTCATGTTTGTAAGAAAATGGTGAATGCTAACGTTCATGGAAAGAAATCATGAGATAAATCACTGTAGATATGGTCACAGAAACCCTTGCTGGACCACCAAACATTGGGATTCAGAGAAAAATTAACACAATAAAGCAGAGAAGGGCTTAGTTGGAACCATAAACAAGATTTATATGTCTCCTACCTTCATTGAGTTCATGTACCCTAAAATACTCCATCTTCCTTTATTTATTGATAATTTTTCCTTACATTATCTGACACCCTTTTAACTTATTTTTATCTCTATCTTTATCCTCGCATCCTAACTTAGATTTTAGATTTAGATTAGTCCGCAAGCCCCTAATTGCGTATGGCAGGGGGTGTAATGACACCATCATTTTTTACTAATCGACCCAAAAATAAGTATCTGTCCTTGCGATTTCCTTCTTATAACGCTTTGCTGATGCCTCTCGGAGATCGCGCTCATTACTTACTGGAGTAAAAATTTCATTCACCTCGTCCCTATGTTCAAGGGAAACCGAGGAACTTTTCGAAAAGTTTCCTTCGGTAATCATTTCTTCTCTCCTGAAGCGAATTCCAACCGAGGGATTCTATCAAGGACGTAACGCTACTGTTGAACCTGGAATCTCCTGTAACGAAACGAGCTGCTCTACGTTGGGCCATTTCTAAATCTGAGACCAAACCTACCTCGTGTGGATCCCAAATCGCGCAGAAATATTCGAGATTAGATCGAAGAAGGGAAAAATAAACTATTTCCTTTACTCTTGATGAGCATCCCTTCAGCGTTCTACCTGTTAGTCTCTGCATTTTATTCGCCTTACCTATTACATCTCGAATATGTTCTTTAAAAGATAAACTAAACTAATCGTGACTCCTAGATATTTCTTAGGACGCACGAACTCTAAGCCACTTCAAATTCAACTACTATTAAGGGCTAGATGTAGGAAGAGATTATTTAGTCCCAATCCCGCTTGAATAAAGACGCATTATTATTATTACTTTCTTTTGCAAATGTCTTAAGATTCGACCAGTCTATCACGTCCTTGAAGAAAGGAAGACGGTTGCCGCTGTCGGCGTTTGGAGAATCTTTGTCTCTTAGTATCATGTCCTTGCCGTATTTCAGTTAATTCATTCTAAACCCTCTCTCCTCCCACGATCTTCTACATCTCTGCGTTTATTTTTAACCAAACCACATCCCCAAGGACTGTAGTAGATGTCCTTCTTCCCTAGGGTCCATGCTTTACACCCATGCTCCTAAACACTCAACAACAAGGTTTTTATCAATCATTTCCTCATTCCTGATTCTTATTACCGCTTTCATCATCACCTCTCTTTACTTTATGTAAACTTTCTTGGCTAGTGCTATTCTTACTCTATGGTCAATTTTTATCTTAATTTCAGGAAAGAATACTATCAAATTAGTGGAATTGTTCTACCTGCTCTGTTTTTCTTCATTGATCCTCATCCCAACTTTCTTTTCTTTAGTAAATCTCTTTCTTAGGTAACTTTAGTTCTTCCGGTGTTTATTTTCACCAAAGACTCTCTTGAGGATGTATAAATTTTACTTTCAATGAGGTGTTGCTTTGAAGTTAGATAATTGTTACAGAAGATTTTCGTTTAGAGATACAAAGTTACATTTTCCATATTAGTTACACCTAACAGACTACGCAGCATCGTTTCAAATTATCTTGGAGAGTCATTTCATTCCCAACGCTGATCTCATAACTTGATTATTAGAAGAATTTTCTGCCAAAGAGAAACTAAAGCAACACTTATTAAGAAAAATATAACGTATATTATGAGGTAAACAATTCACGCAGGATCCTATATCCACCGAAATAATTTTAGGAAGCGTGGTGAATATAAAAGAACTATGCTAATTCACTGGAAGGTTTGAATCTTCCGTGGAATTTGCAGTATTTTTCATTTCACCATTCTTCCAATTACGGAATTCCACAAAGTTAAGGCTTCCACACTATTGAATTTATTTTCAGCATCTTTTGTTTTATTTTGATGCAAGAACAGGAAAGGAATAGACATGAACTGTTAATCGATTTAATGGATGTTTTCGTTCTTCCTTGTTTTCCTTGAGAAAGTTGTTTAGTGGACACCAAATATAGCAACTTTTAATGGATTTGATACACTTTGAGTGTAATTCTCTTGATTCTCTGAGTTGTCACATTATTTTTTATCTAAGTAGGTGCGCGAGTCATATTAAGAACTCACAACAAGCATTTATTTCTCTTCG
The DNA here is from genome assembly GCA_036926295.1 of Pachydiplax longipennis. Lineage (NCBI taxonomy): Eukaryota > Metazoa > Arthropoda > Insecta > Odonata > Libellulidae > Pachydiplax > Pachydiplax longipennis. Next base: position 28,698,201 of record JAVFKF010000019.1, read on the forward strand.
TTTCTCGATGCTGAGTGTGATGAATTTTTGAACCTATTTCCTTATACACTCTTAAATTGGTTCACGTGCTACCAGAGACAAAAGAATGTAGTTAACGAGTATTTACGCAAGAGGCAACAAAGATATAAGAGATAAAATATTAACTCCGTATGCCTGCCGTGGGATGCAAGTAGTGAGGTGGTGAACAAGAACGTAAAAATGTAGCGGAAAAAAGCCACTAGCAAAGACGGCAGTTTCGCAACAGTGAACTCATATAAACAAGTGAAATAACTTGTGATCTAATCACACTCGCCAATGATTCAAGATTCTGCTGAAGGAAACAAAGTTATTAACCTTCGTCCTTTTTTCACAACGTTGCTGCAGCTTACGTTTTCATCCCAGAATTCCGCATTCCCCGATTCTAAGAATATGAGTAACTTTTTCGTTTTGAAACAAACGGATTTCCTGGAATAACCCTGACATAATTCAACGGTGCTTGTGTAGAATATTTTTATACCTCCGGGAACAATTTCTAAAATTATTTATCTCTCTTTTACACAGAATTCCTGAACATTGACCTAAATTCCATCGAACTGATTATGATAGAGAGCACGGAAGAAAAGAAACTCAGTATTTTTTCCAAGAAATATTTAATTTTTTGACCAGTTTTGCTTATAAATTAACTTTTAGGTGGAAAATTTACCAAGTTTATTTTATACTGTACTATGGCCCTCTAAAAAGTAACGCCTAACCATATCGACTTCATATCATAAAGATATGGAAATATATTGATTTTCGAATCGAAAATAAATTCGAAGAATTTTTTTTCAGTTAAAAATTCGTTCTCATTTTCTTCCATTCCTCCAAACCTTTTATTCCCATCAACATAGAAATGGAAGGACTTCATATTGGATTTTTATGTATTAAATGTTACTATTTAAAAGTTTTTCTTGAAATCTTACGTAAATATTGATATCGTATTATTTCATATGTTATTACATTTTATTCATTATAGATTAATTAATTAATTGATTGAGAAATCAAAGTGTTTATAATTTTAAGAGGGATTTCATGTTAATTTCATTAGCCTTGTATGATTCCAAGAATCATTATGGCCTATATAAAATTTCCAACTGTGAGCCATTCTTTTTTTCGTTTCATGTAAAGAGTAAACTCTGCTACCACTAAAGTGTAATATATCTCTTTGACGCAATTTCTGTCAAGTTTGCACGCTAAATTATAGGCATTTTGGATAAGCTAACCATGCAAAAGCTGAAATTAAGTATGTTACCTTTTCATTCCTCAAACATTTTCCAACTAAAATACGTTTGCGGTTTAATAATCCTCTCCAGTTCATTTCTAGAAGCACCGTGTGCTTTTAATATCTTTCAGTATACATTGAAATGCCAATTTTTGAGCCAATGGTCTTGAAGAGGAAGGTCTTCAACCAATGAATTTTACAAGTCTTGACTAATAAAAATGAAACTTGGGTGCTCCGCGCAGCAATGACCCTTCAACTGCAGACAACTCAAAGAAGTATGGGACTCTTTATGTTTAGATTCATGAGAAAGGGCAGGAAAGGCAATACCCAAGCAAGGATGACGACAGGAGAAACAAACGTGATTGATATAATAAGGTCACTGACGTATATGTAGGCAGGAATTGTGGTGAGGAGAAAGGACAACCGTTGGACATCAGTATTTCTCAAGTAGAGTTACGAAGAGGACAGGAAGAAGACCGAAAGACAGATGAGACTTATACATTATCAAATACTTAGAGGCAAAGTGACGATTAGAAGCTTGGATAACGATTGGAGTGGCACATGTCCGACATCGGATTGAAAATGTTTACGAAGTATTTTATCCAAATCAAGTTCATTAATATAGTCTGCATGAAATCTACGGACGACAGTGGTCGATTATCGAATCTTTGATCGAATATCCGGATGGAGAGTTGTTTCAATATTTACTCTTTTCCGCTTACTCCGCTTTCTTTGATCTTTGGACTAGAAATAGTTCAATAGTGGCAAAATTCTTGGATTTGCGGGTATAACAAAAGAATGATTCACCGCCATCGGTTTGCAAACTGCATGACCTCGTTCGCATATTTCTCCACTGTTAAGAGTTTCGCGTGGATTTACTCACGTCTTAATCCCGTTTTCTCAGCGGAGAAAGTAATTCGGTAACCTCGTGATATAACCCAATGTCAGAGTACCTCAAACAGGCGAAGGGCATATCCAAACCCTCTGTTGGCCTCTCATCCTGATGTGACTTCCTTGACACATTCGGGAGATTTCAACTGGGGAGTAATCGGTAAATTTCGGCACGTCGATAAGGCTTTGGATAACGCACTTTTCTTCGACATGGTTACTTCTCTTAACCCATTATTTTATTGGGAAATGTAGATTTTTCCACGACTCATATTAGGTTCGATTCCGTATCTGAGGAATCCTGCTTTTTCGCAATTTCAGGTATTTTCCATGGTGATTTTCCAAGACCCGGTATCATATCAAAAAATGGTTTTATTTTTTTAAGAGAGCGTTACAAGTAATATAAGCCATCGCGTAGCATCGTTTGGTAAATTAGTATTTAGAGGCACTGCCACACTCCGAAAGTCGGTAGGCAATAAATGAATGGATGCATTTGTAGATTAACGCTAGAAAAATTCCCCGAATTATTTTTTGTCCAATTTATCAAATCCCTTCCAGAAAGCCGACTTTTTTTAGTTAATATTACAATACTGGAAAACTATGTAATATAAACATTCAGTATGCCTCTCTTTAGAAAATTACTTTCCCTCGAGAGGTAAGCGACTGAAAGGTAGAATGTTGTTTGCACCCTCTTCAAGCCGCCGAAATTTGGTCATATGGGGCAGTATTTTTCCGATGGTGATCTATAGATGCGAATACCAGCTGCATGAAAAGCACCATCTCCTTAATGCCGCAACCTTGCTTGATGTTATCTACCGTCGAACATGTGGGAAACCTGATTTGATTCCGAAACATACAATTGTCTAAAATTCGTGATTTTCATCAGCCTGATAATTTTCCAGATGTCCTCTTATGAGGCCGATTGCGAATATAAGGTCTTTATTAAGGCGAGATTGAGACTGAAAAGTTTCTTCTTCCATCTAACCTTTCGTCAATAATATTTCATACATAAAAAGTTATGTGTAGGTGAATAGCGAAATAGAGAGAAAAAATTTAGAAGGAGTGGATTAAAAAAAACCTAAGGTGATATCTTAGGAAAAAATATCCACTGCAGGAAAACACCCGCAAAGAAGGGGGGTGTGAAAAACCTGCGCAAACCTACTGATAGTACAAGCTAAAAGTTATGAAAGAAAACTGTGTATGAATAGAAAATTACAAAAGCAGTACTATAAAGAAATTACAAAAACAATAATAAAATAAAATCAGAAAAAGAAAAAAATGCAATAGTAAACAAAGTAAATAAAAAATATGATAAAAACATAAGATAAAACATTCAAACTAAAATACAAAATAATAATAAAATAATAAAATTAAATAAAAAAAGAGGAAGTTGCAGGAATACGTCATTAGAAAATAATGAATATCACATAAAATAATAGAATAAAACATTGAAAAATAAAAACATGCAAAAATGACATATGAGAAATTTAGCAGTTAATTGAAAAGGGCAAATTAATTAATACATACATTAATAATGGAAATATAATTATATCAAAAGACCTAAGAACAGGTACAAAGGACAAGTAATATATATCTATAATTGTGCAGTGAGAAAGAACGGTTATCCGAGTGTTGATCAGTGCTGAAGTAGCTATATTGTGGGATAGAAGGAGCAATATCAATTGGGTGATTGATTCGCTAGAAGATGAGTTAGGCATTTTTTCTTGAAAGAACGGGTTGAAATAGATGATTTTATATGAGGTGGAAGTGCGTTCCAATGCTTAATGGCAGTTACTACAAAGGATTTGTGAAACATCTCCGTCCTATGATTTGGAATGAGTAAGTTGTTTTTTCCCCTAGTATTGCAACTGTGAATAGATTCTAAGCTGACAAATTCAGAGAAGAGGTATTCCGGAGTTTGCGTTCGCAAGACGCTGAAAGCTGACGTAAGAACATGAAGTCTTCGACGAGAATCGAGTTTAATATATATTACTGTTTATTAATCGATATCTGCAAGTAAATGTATTGCGTAGCAGACGAGCAGATTTCAATCATCGCGTTTACAAATACAACAAACAGTAGCAGCTATCATGAACATATGGCTATTTTTGCTTGATTTAGAACAATTAAAAGTAAATTAATAAGCAATTTGATCAAAATAATTGAATATCAATGGAGACAGCTAACATAGTATGTACATTTAGCCAACCTATTACGATTACGATATTACTGGAAGCAGTATTCAAAATAAGTTTATGTCACTGAAATTATACAACCTCTTTTTGTGAAGTGTTTAGCAATTCGAACTGAGGGAATCGCTCAGACGGTGGTGCATAACGTAGTTGCGTGAATGATCTACTTATGTATCTACGATCACTAACCTACTTAGAGGAAAGTGACGAAGAATGAAGTTCGCTGCAGGGTCCCATATTAGAGCTAAGATTTGAATACAGAGCCATTTCATAAATTAAGCGCATGCTTTTATCTATTGAAAAATAAATTTCAAGAGAAACACCACCTTTGTGAAATTGATTCGCTCGAGACTGTAAGGGCGTTCCTTGTTGACATCAACCGACCGTTGACACCAAATGCACTGTTTTGCGAAATCATAATCTGAAAATCGAAGTGAGGCAACCACGTATACGTTCATTACCTTGCAAATCATGAAATTTTCCACGTTGAAAAATATTCTCTCCCTTTCTTTTGACAAATAGCTTATCTTTCGTCATTAAATGTAAATTTCTTACCTTCCAGACATTCATCACCTTGTTCGTTAATATTTATTCAAATATAAAATAGGTTGAAAATTCAGAAGCTATTATTTTCATATAGGTTCGGAATTTCCGTTGAGTGGAATTCAATATCGAGTTGCTATCGCTCTTATGTGTTGAAAGTTTAAGATCCGCTAAAGTGTATCTCACGCTGATTTTCTTTGGATCACGTTGGATGGTAGAGGCCTTAATATAGTAGTATTCGATACTAAAATTAATAAAGTATTAAGAAAAAATTTCTTTATACTGTACAGTACTGTCTAAATAATACTTTCTTTTTCTTTGGATCTCTCCAACAGACTCAGTCTATGTTCCGATCTTTTACTGGATCGCGTATATTGCAAGTTGATTCGGATTTCGACTATTTCGGTCGGATATTTATTTTCTTCAGTTTCAGGTTTAAATCTTAATAGAACAAAAGGCAAATACCCTAAATGCGGTACCGTACATTTGCGGGTGATGAAACATCTCTGAATATAACGTATTCCAATGCGTCATAACCGTCAATTCTATTTAAAACTAAGTAAAGAATGGAGATTGCATTTCGTAACTTTCATCGGTTTTATAAGAAAGGATGGAAGGTAATACGATTGATAGATACCGAAACTGGCATTGAAAGTAGAATGTAATCCTCATTTGACGCTTGACAGCAACAAAGTCATAGAATTCACCTTTAATCACACCGGAGCTCTTAATCGGTCGATTAAGTGCTTCATTGCTAAAGAAAGTCTCACTGAGCGAAATTTTTTTGTATGAAGGTTATTTTCTCAGGGTTTAAAATAGATATTGGTTTCCAGTACTAACTAACGCGCAAGCAAATAGTTGATCAATGAATTAGAAAATAGTTTTTTTTCAATTTATTTACGTATGTATGGATTTCGTGAAAATAATATCATCAGGATTAATGGGATATCCTAATAGCTTACCCTATAATTGGAGAATAGTAGGTAATGTATAAATTGTAAAAAATGTATGGTATATGTTTATAAGTACAAACTTATAATATAAAACACAGGGTGTTCCGCTTAGACATACAAAAAAAGAATTATGTATTACATCGACATTGAACGTGCTAACGGCCGGAAGATAAGCTTTGAAAGTTTTTATGTGCATGTCCGGATGCAGAATAGAGGAAAAGGCGCCAGCACGCAAGGACATCCATATATTTACATTCCTGGATGACCAATTCACTGCGAAATGGTTTGGACGAGAATCTGCTTTCATTGCATGCCCCCCAGACACTTAACTCTGCTGAATTTTTTCCTCTGGGCGTATGTGAAGGATCAGGTGTATCACACACACATTAGTGTGAGATCTCCACAACTTGCGTGACAGAATCAGGACCAACATCAACTATATCATTCCCTAAATGCTCCTCAATACATGGTGCGGGAGCGATATTCCAACTGAACAGCTGTCGCACTACCCAAGGAGCGCATGTGGAATTTTGCAATTTTTGCGTGGTCGGCCACGCAATATAAATTTTTCTTTTACTACACATCCAAGCGGAATCCTCTGTAATTTTTTTAATAAACAACAACCCCTTTATATTCTTTAATAAATTTTTTGAGTACTTACTCTTGGCGGCCCAAAGGGTGGCGTTTCGAAGAGCGTCGAGGTATAGGAGTGAATGGTTGCGACAAAGCGGATTCTTCACTGCAGAGGAATACGGTACAAAGACATTGGGCAGAAGAGGTAAAGTCTCCGGCTGAGAAACCATTTGGTAGCGAACTCGAGAAGGCGGGTCCAAGGCTTCCGGTATGTCGTGGAAGGCGCCCAGAATCCTCGAAGGTCCCAAAGTCAATAGACATGTTATTGCGAGGAGCAGGTTTGCAGAGGCCATGGTGCTCCCCAAACCGAGTGATCGCTGTTCTAGTCAATTTTCCTGCAGAAAAATTTTTAAATGTTAGATTAATGAAAAGTACAAATTCGGCACTGATTGTGTAACATAGTATATGATTTGAAAATCTCTGAAAAGAGACCGGTAGTATGACTTTTGAAAACCTCATTGGAGGGAAAAAACAACTCTTTCTGCGAGTTCGGATTTGAAATCTCTTGCCAGGAAATAGAATTTTTGTCGTATGCGATGCAGAGCAATAACTTAAAAATGAAATCCAGGATGACTTTAATCGGTTTCCAAGCATGTAGTGGGAGATATGGGAGATTTAAACTTTTTAGTGCTCGACTTGTTCAAAATTTTTATCATACTTCTGTTTAAGCCACCGAATTTGGTGATAATTAATTTAGTAAATCATTCCATTATCTCTCGTTTAGGTAAAATATTGAAAGGAATTTTCGTAATAATCAAGCATTTATCAATATCATTAAATCTATTTGTTTTCTGAAATGAGGGAAGAAAGTATCCGCATTCTTATCAATCAGTCATATTGTTTATGCTTCAAATGTGACTTTTATGAAATTAAACACGAATATTTGAGCTGATCGAGGGGGATGATAAAGACGGAAAGACACAACGTTAAAATGAAGATGCGGAGGTTATATCTTAGACTCAGTATTATGGCAGAAGAATATAATATCTCAGGGAATGGCATACTATTTGTTCGTTTTCAAATGAATGTATGCTACTCATCGGTGAAATGGTCATCGAAAGTTTCCGCGATTTTTGGCGAAATGAAGAATGGAATTGTATGAGGAATCGCTATTGAAAGTTTGCTTTCTCTCTCAGTTTACGGACGACGACCACGAGGACTTTTTATCGTCATCTTGTGCAAGTGGCAGAGAATGCTTTTCCAAAACAATGGGAGTACAAAAACATGGCGAAAGCCTTCTTTTTGCAGCCGAAGGGAACCGGCGTTTACGCGGAAGTATTACTGTCCAGATCGTTGAGAGACACCTTTTTATTAAATGGAAGAATTTAAAGGAAATAAGACTTTTTGGTAGAAAATTCTGATCATTTAAAGGAAAAACGGAGTACTGGCAGTATATTTCCTTGGGTATTATACGTCCTTGGAGTAAAAAATTACTAAAATTAGTTCCTTTTTCTAAAAATATTCTCTTTTCCGCAATGTTATACGCCAACTTCCACCTCTTTCGGGAAGAACCGTGAAAAAGAACGAACTAGCTCGGGGTAGACGACTTGAAAATTGAAATAACATACTCCTGATTTCCGTGAAACTCAGTAAGATCTCCATGTTTCATAAATATATCTTGTATTCACTATCACACAACACGATATCTTCTCTAAATATCTGCCTATTATAGAAGATGATTCTTCAAAAACCAAAAATGCAACACTTGCGCTCCCAAACAGTGTCTGTGGTATAGGAATGAATATACATGGAAAGTTAATAAGAGCAGACTTGGAAGTCTCAGAGGTCTCTTGAAAAAATTTCCACATTTTCGATTAATTCATATTGCTTTAAATCTGACATTGGCTCCGATAACGGTTCTTCAGAATCTCCTCTAATTCCTCACAGCCGTAAGCTACGATACTTTAAATTCATGTAACACGGACTGAAAAATTAATTAGACTTTATACTCAGTTCCCATAATTGAAAGCTAACTCCAATTTTAGTTTTTTAACTCTCATTTTCCCAAGTTTGCAAAGTCTGTGGTTATTAACTTAGAGAGGTATTTCTTTTGATGTACAAATTAATATGCAGCTGATGACTAAATCGTTAACTGTGTGAACTTTCATGATTGGTAAAATAAAATAACTATGTAAGTCTTCCACTTGATTATTCAAACACGACCGGCTTTGATTGATGTTTTACTAAACTAAGGATCCTCTCCATTAGGATGACGGTTCATTAATCAAAATCGGTCGTATTAAATAAATCTAGGGAAGTCTTGCGTAGTTGAGTTAGTCTACATCTGATATTAATTAAAATCTTGCGGCTTTACTTGTGCATATTTATCCACTTTTTGTCTACTTTGAGTTGCATATCATATATTGAGATTAATCCGTGATCTGAAGTTGACCTCGTTAGAAACCATATACTCCCTCCTCATGCAGGCGTTGAGATCACTGGAGATTCTAAAAGCCAAGTGTAGTAAAAGATGTTACGCAGATACTTAAGTTCAAAAGTCAAACACCTTTATTCGAGGTGTGCTACTACACTGATTCTATTTGAGCTCTACGCACTTTAATGATTCATTGTTTGGCTTAAAAAGGTATGCTATCAAACAAAAACTAAAAATATTCTTCAGCTGACTAACGGTCTTTAACCATTTGACCATCTCCAGACGGTCACTGTCGATCGTAAATGAAATATTTTGGAGTGCAAATGCGGACTGGTACTCATATAAAATAAGAATAAAATATCCATTCAGAATCTGTGCAAAGGACAGCGACAAGTTTTTATAACCTTCTCCAGTGTACGAAAAGATCAGATCCGGTGTACCACAGATTTGGGAGAAGGTTGCTTTCGAGGCAGGTTTTAATATGTAAGACCAAGTTCAAGATTTCGTTTGGCAAGCACCCAAATGCCACTCCATGGATCACCGATGAAAGGAGAATGAATATATGGACTTTTACAGAAAACAGTGACCTCATTTCCGTGAAGAATACGGTCTCAGTGAACGGAACAATTACGAGAGAATAACAAGAAAGTAAATGTTCTGAGGAATGAGTCGTATGGGCTGAATAAATAATAATATGCTAATCAGTCGTTTGGAGTTTCACTTTCGTCGGAGGGAGTGTCTGCGATGTGTATAGCTTTAAAGTGATATCCAGTTCTTTTATAATAATCTTTATGCAATATGAAATTGAAAAGAGAATCCAATTATACGTTCCGTCTGTTTCAAATGCACTGATACTCTAAATTGAAACAATTCTTTTATATCGAATAAAAAATATTTAAGTTTGCCATATTTTCACTTGTTTACTTAAGTACAATAATCATCATCATTGGTATCGAAGTTTTCAACAAGAACTAAATAAAAGTTTCGCATATAAACATAGAAAACTTGTTGTTGATCTGTAAGGTAGCAGTTGTAGAAATGAGAGTGATTTAAATTCATAAAATGACAGTAAAGAAGTAAATTGTAACCTTATCTCGATAGGCTTAACCTCTGAATGATTAATTACTTCCACGGGAAGCAATTAACCATTCAGAGGCTAAGAGAATTATTAGGGATGGAAATAATATACACCTTCTCACAATAATTAGTTTTCTGGATATGAAATCTGGAATTTCCGATTTTTACTAGCGTTACATCAGATCGGCTCCATATTGCACGTTTCCGGAAATCGGTTTTCCGGTGTTCAAAAGCCACCGGATAACCATACATATTCGATTTCATTATTATAATTGCAGAAATTGGAACAAAGTCCGTTTGTTTAATATATTCTGATGAAACTCACATATGAAATGAAGTTATCGGAAAATTATATTTTAGGTAAGATGGAATATACTTTAATATTGACGGAATTCCTAATTCGATTAAAGTTGTGCTTAAAACCCTCTAGAAATCTAAACTTCCATATGATTAATATCTAGGAGATGTTATATTTCTATGATGTTTATTCGGATACTCTTTCCATGAATAAGGATATAAGTGTAAACGATTCCTCTAATCTTATAATTCTCCCCGTTTCCCCGTAATTTTTTTAAAGGTTGAAATCTTTAAAATTGAGAGTTTTTCATAGACGGTGTATTTTTAAAATCAGAAAAATTCTAACGAGGAACAGAGAAGCAATGTTTACTGATAGTTTTAAGAAATGCGTCTCACTAAATCCTTCATAGCTGTTTTCCTAATTTATGGTTATAGCATGCTTTTCACACCTTTTTTTGTGGGTGTTTTCCAGCCATAGATCTTTATGGTCTAACATAAGATAATAACACTTTTTCTATACACAACTCCTACCATTGTTTCCATCTCTATTTCTATTTACCTGTTGCCTAATAATTTTTTTATTAATGTCATTGACGAGAGGTTAGGTGGAAGATGAGACTTTTCTGTCTCAATCTCGCTTTAATAAACACCTTTATGGCGTGACATGGAAACTTTACTTTTTGTCGGAAGTAAGAATTCAAGCGATATGAATTGAAATGCGTGGTGAAATAAACGGTCAGGTTCTTTCAAGGGAACCTTCACCTTTGCGTCAAAGGGCCCTTGATAAGTCCTTTAAGGATAGTTTCTTTGCCTAGCAATGATAACAACTTTATTGCGACGTTCATCAACTTTTCGTTGTTTCTCTGTGAAAAGTATTGCAAAATCAGCGTAAAAATTCACCGATTTCCATCTCCTAATAACATCTTACACATCAGCCTCCCCAGCAAAACAGTGGAGGTGAAGTGGTTATCGATCGGTGGTTCGAGTTCCACCCGATGATTTGTTTTTACTTCCTTTTTCTGCCGTAAAATTTCCTTTCTTTTCGTTCATACTTAATCAAATTAATGCCACAGTCGGAAACGACTATCTATTGAGGTAACCGCCCTTAGTGAGGTAACCACCGAAAAACTATTTATATGCAGAGGGACATTCCTTGACATCAGAAACTAGTCGCGAGTCAGCCCTTGAGGTTGCACTTAACGAAGTTCACATTCTTTCATTATTTCGCTCGATTGATATTTATTAACGTATTTGCGCAATTAAAATTGATTGAAGGGTAAATGGAGGAATAAATTCTTTTATGATATGAATCATTTTATGATACGATTGCAAAGAATTATCATCGAGAGGCACAGCGTCGCTGGCTCTAAAAGGTTCACCAATTTAAGAACGATCGAGCTGCTGATACTTAAAGTGTTACGGACCAATTATCACCGGAGAAACTTCGTGATAAATGCTAATTCTTAACTATACGTCACTGAATTCACTTTATTGAAATGTTTTACCTTCGTATTGTTTTTGTGATCGTTCTCGTCAATGAAAGTAAAATCTGATATTTTAAGCCAATTATGGTGATTTTTTTGAAAACACTGGAAAGTTTCCCGGCTATTGTAATTTTTAAGAACCACATGGTTCAAATAGTCGTTGTATCTTACTTTGGAAAACTTAAGTTATGCGGAAATTTTTACCGTATCCGTTTAATTTCAGGAAAGATTCGTTATTTTAATAGTATTATTTTAAATTTGGATCTCATCTATGAAAATTTAACCAATAGATATTTCACAGCTAATTTTATCGGGTATACCGTTTAATTACTGATTTTCCAATATTCTATTTATTTTAATTTTAGGAGGTGACCATCAAACCCTTTTAACCGATTTTACGCCCTTGATTTGATGACCTTAGGAAGTTTGCTTGACCTTGGATATTGGTCAATTTATTGGTCTTTGGAAAGGACATTGAAAAGTAACCACGTGCAGTGTGAAAAACATGCATCTTGTGAGGCACGTGGTCCGGCAAGTTATATTGGCACCGTATAGAATATCACCTATCCGCTACAATTGCTCCTTCTTCAGATTGAGTTAAGTTACTCAGCGAAGCCACAGAGTTGATAATAATTAGATATTTCGTAATAACTTCTCCCATAGATATTCTTCTAGGAGAAACTCGGAACCGGCTCCTTGCCGTTCAAGTAGGAGATGCCAATAGTGGGCTTGGTTTAATTTAAATTAGCCCTTTGGGTATGGAATAGGTGTAATTTCAAAGCTCCATCTTTTATGTCCTTAATGGATATCTGGCATAGATAAAGATTTTTTTATTCGTTTTAAACTTAGGCAGGAAATGAAAAGGGATTTTTCCCTGGGAAAGAAATTCTGGCTCTGATTATTATTACAATTATTCGTCATCTGTATCTCACTGAATTTACTGAATAATTTTGTATTTAGATATTTATTAACGAATTCCTATGAAACCCTAGTCAGAGGTAATCTAAGTTACAAAACGATTATAAAAGCAAGTTAATTGGTATACTTGATATACTAATGTATTATTCGTGAGCTGGGATGATGTACATTAGTTAGTACTTTCTGTGGTAATTGCCACCTAGCATGACCTTCTAATTGCCAGATGGCAAGGAGCATTTTAATACCAAACGATCCAGCAATTTTTAAAGAATGATGAAGCATACATAATAAATAAGCTATATGAGCTTTCTATTGTAAAATCTTTTTTATTTACAGTTATACTCTGAGTTTCCTGTTTTAATTATAATATTGTGTAACTGTGTTTAGTTTACTTACTGTATAACAAGATTGTTCCTGTGGTTAAAAGCCAAAGAAAACCAAAGTAAAAACTAGCAGCGTCGCTGCGCAAACGGTTTTTAATGAAACGCCAGTATTGGATTGCATATCTTTTCAAAAGCTTGCGAGTTGCTCTTTGACTTAATTAACCTCTAAAGATGTTCATATTAAATGAAAAATTTTTTAAGTATCTTTTTCTGGGCAATGGAAATGGGCCAAAGTGGCTGGGTAAAAGAACGTAAGCGTTCAGATTTTTTTCTTCCAGAGAATAATTTGAGACTTAGCCTAGCTGTTCACAAAAGATTGTTAATAGTGGTGCTGTATATCACTCATCGTTATTTTAATTTTTAAAGTTTTGAAGGCCAAACTACATGGATGTTCGCAGAATAGGGTAGCTTATAACTTTTCGCAGAAATATAATTAATCGGTGTAAATTAGAAACCGTTCAAATATATTATAGGACATTTTTAAAAGAAGGCATTCTATATGGTTTTCACGATGTTTTACTCTGTTTTCATTATAAATGCTGATTTTTGTGTAAATTCTGATACATAAGGTTGGAAACCCTTTTCTGCTAAATTTTGGGCATGATGTAGTAAAGAGCAGACCCTTCACTCCACACATATCTATTCCCCCCTGCCATACGCCACTGGCGGCTTGCGGGGTACTCATCTAAATCTACAGTTGACGAGGATTACTTAAAATATTTGGTAATCAGGCTTTGAATTAAAAAACATAAGGCTTTTCTAAGGAGGCTGCCAAATCTCGGTTCAACCCAGGACGGCTTATTTTCTTAGACCTTATCGGAATAACATTGCGGAATGTTCGAAAAGTATGAATTTTATGGTTAGATAAACTGGAAATCGTCAAATTCAAGCATAGGAACTAATATAAATCGCTTTAAGTTGACTTTGGATGCAAAATACATCTTGTTTTCTCTCCGGAATTAGAATATGCATGCTATTTACGTTATATATAATTGGCCTTGTGATAAGTGTGGAGTCTATATATTCATACAAATCACTATATTACCCTTGTGAGTTGCTGACATGCATTACAAAATCTATTTAAACTTAAGAATTAAATCGTTTGAAATAATCCGGTACTTTCCCGGAGAATGTGATGAAAGAATTTTTCACGGATCGGAGTCATTGCTTTCTACCACCCTCTCGGAAACCCGAGAACAATTCCTTTATGACACCGTTGGCATACAAACGGTGGATTATAAGGGAATAACCGGAGCTGTAGGAATTAATGCATCTCCACCTTAAGAGCAATGAGGCAATCTCAAGTTCAATAACATTAGAATGCGTTTTCTTTACGCAATATCTTCACTACAGAATCTCGGCAGATTCAAATTTCGAATTTCGAAAAGCAACATCATAGGCGCTCCTATTTTAAATTCTAAAATATGAGGCGTTGGCCTAGCTGGAGTTCAGAAATCCATTGGACAATATGTATTCAACATGGGTCAATCAATTAATTCCATACAAACTGCTGTTTGCTTCAATCACGGAGAATAAATTTTTTGGGGCAGACCCTTATTCCCAAAGATTCCTAAATTGCAACGAACATAAATCCGGATGCACAAGTTTATGTGAATATGTGTGTAAAAATGCAATATAATATTATGTCAGAATGCTCAAATCTATCTATGCCGTTATTTATCAATCTCATCATCTATCTCATAAATCCGCTTTTTACTAAAATTCAGAAATATACGGCGGAAAACCCATCTTTCCCAGGATTCTTATGAACTTGAGCAAAAATCTTCCAATTTTTTCTTTCTTTACTCTCGTAACTTGAGGGCTGGTACGATTTAATCTTCTACCTGAAATTTCACGTTTCGATATATTTCCACGAAGCTATTTTTATTAAGAATTGGATTAACCACAATTGTTTGTTTACTCTGCATTTCGGTTGAATTTATATTTATCTCTGATTTACTGATGAAACACTATCTCATTAACAACCTCTGAAATTTCCGAAGTATTCTATCCTAGGCTTGGCTATTTCGGATTTACTAAGAGTACGATATGAGAATCTATCTGTCGAAATACTGGAAGGTCTAATTCAAAGTTTTGACAAAATTCAAAAGTGAGCGATGGTTTTAAAATGTTTATTTTGGGTAAGGGAAAGGACTGATCCTGAAGTTATATATTGGAAACAAATAATCTAACGAAAAAATTATCGAAGAAACTTCTCGTAACCAGGGAATATCTAAGAAAATATAATAGGAAAACTTACCGCTGAGAGGAACTTCAAATCCAAATAGGTTTGTCCGTACTCAGGTTGCAGAAGTATGAATTCCGAGTCACTGAGCGTTCCGAAATCAGCATGTGGAATAACTCCTTCTCAATCCAATCTCCCCTTTTTCCCTCTTCCGAGATTTCCGTCTTTTCGAGGGGGGTGATTGGCGGGAACCGACTTTCAAATCTTCTGACACCCCTCTTTCGAAACACACTAGAGACACTCAATGCCGGCGTCATACGTGGAAACTACTTGGTGAACGAGCGCGTGATTCAATCCGTCTTCAGTAGTATCCTTCCCAACGCAAGCTTGATATGTTACGTCCACTTGTGATCCTAGAATAAAAAATGAATCGTTTCATTCTTGGTAAATGTCAAAAGTAATTCTACAAGAATAATGGCCAATTGAAGACACTGAAATAACAGATAAGTCGTCATTAGTTGGAATATTTTTGTGTTTCGCTACTTTGAATGATCTTAATGAAAAATTAAGTTCCAAGGTTTCTAAACGGAATCGAGCTGAAAACGGAAAGTGAAAAATTCGTTATATGTGCTGTAGTGGAAACCGAACGCGGACCGAAAAATTAATTCTTGAACCAAATCGTTATCGAATGAAGTTATTAATTACATTCAGAATTTCGGTTACATTACTATACCATATAAGTTTATGTGGAAATAGATGAAGCCCTACTGAATATGTGAAACAACGTCTTGGAACTAATATTAACGAATGATTTAGATTTAAATATATCTGCACTTATATTTTGATGCTCATTTCTTCAATATTAGATACTTTAGTCTAAAATTTAAGTTGATCTTATGTGATTGAAAAGCTAATAAGTTAACCTTCTAAGGGATATCGTGTTTTAATGGTTGGAGCGAAAAACACGTTGACATTGGCAGACTGAGCAAAAACAGAACTAAACCAAAATTTGGAGCGAAAACAGCAACAAAAATATTATGGATTGATGCCTAGTAAACAGGGTTGTCCAAGAAGGAGGTGTTCAAGAATGAATACCTCACATCAGGGACCCCACTTTGAGAGAGTTTGATAATGCATAGTTTGATAAGAGTTACCTTTCCCCCCAGGAAAGGTGACTCTTTTATTTGCAGATGGCAAGAAGAAAGTGAGGAACAACATATTTGTCCAAAATTTTGTAATATTAGATATCATGCTATATTTATCAACAATTACTCATGACATGGGCAGATGTAGCTAAAAATGGGCCTGATAGTTCATTAGACAGAGGCCCCCGTTTGTGGATGAATGGTCCTACCCGTTAATTCCTGTATGAGGTTTAGTAGTAGTAGTTTTGCTATAAGTGCTTCAACAGCTAGGGTCATTTTGCTCATGGACCCCCAATAGGGATTAAACCTGGACCTGCTGTCACTGAAGTCAAACACATGAAGCCCACATGGCTATATGATGGGAGTCCCCATATGAAGTTTATTTTGGACTTTAGAAGGATTGCCTTGAACATCCTCAAGGAGAGAATAATCCTTCCAATTGGAGAGTGAGAAGAGAAGAATGTAGTAAAAATAGGAAAGACATTCAGTGATGACTGCTTAGTGAATGAATATTGGTAGGAAGATAGGGTTCATGACATGTATGAAAGGAATGGTTTTAAAATCCATAGAGGCGGCCAAGATGTTGTGGAAATTGAACTTCATGATGAAGGTTAAGAGAAATATACTTTTCCACAGTAATTTATTCGGAGATTATTGGTTTTGGTAATCTCTGAATATCGACATTTGGTTGATCGAGATCTGATGATGATGTGTAACCGAAACTGATAATCTCCGAATAAATTACTGTGGAAAAGTATATATCTCTTGTCCTTCATTAGGAATGGTTTTTACTTTAACTTGGGTAGTTGGGAAGAAACTAACAAGGAAAAATAACTAAGATGGTATTTTTAAGGAGAGAAGGAGAATGAAGAGAAGGTAAGCTGTTAAATGCAATAAAGGATGTTGAGCGTAATCCATGAGATGGTGACGAGAGACATGATTCAGAGAAGCTTTAAGAATAAAAAGAAAGTGCACAGAAAGATTTGTGGATGCATAAATTGTATACAGGGATTGGAAATAGTTGTGGAGTATTGAAAATGCATTAGGAAATAATGACATTACCATGAAAAAATCTTACCCTACCGAAAAACTAAAACACAGTAAAGGAGAAAACCACCAAAAATGAAAGATTTCTCCAAATAAAGCAATGTAATTGAAAACAAGACAAAAATACTTCAAACTAGAGCTTATTATGATCCACCAGGAATGAAAAATTTGTGATGCATGCATGATTTAAGCCTTAGCTATTAAGTTTAAGGATGACTGATATTCTTTGTCTCATTTTAAATATAATTTGGCAACATAGTGGTGTCATTGTTGGAAATAGAGACTGAAAGGTATATTTTGTATTTTCGGGATCATTCAATCATTTTTAATATCCTTTGCAATAAATTGAATACTCTCCTCAGTATCATATATTATATCCTTGTTATTTTCTTACTCTTATCATTGCTAGATTCCTAGGAGTTAAATAGGTAATGCCAATCCAAATTTTAACCGCTAAAAAAAAATTCTGTAGAGATATAATAATTCCCTCTCAAGAGGTTTGTTTATATTATTTAGCTTGCTCCTTTTTTGTAATAATAAGCTATCAAATTCTACATTTCAATAGATCAGCATAAGAAAGCACAGCTTTTGGAATCCATCATAGAATGCTCTAAATAATAGGTTATAGTATTATTTTCATATATCCTATGAATAATTATTATCTATAAATCATTTAGCTTCATGAAAGAGGGTATAGTTTTTCATAATTGGTTTGAAAGTAATGAAAAACGTCAACTTGCATGACAATTGTAAATTTTGTACCCATGCTACTGATGTGTATTAAGAGATTTTACTCGACACTTGTTGTAAACCAATTTATGTAATTATTATAGCCTATCTAACTTACTTCCTCTTGATACTTTTACTTGTGGAGTATTTTTAACATATAAAACAAATCTTACCCCAAAATATTGCTGAATTTTGGTAGAGGAAAGGGATTCATATGGTTGACAAAGAACAATCTCTAACACCTAGTTTTATGGTGTGTTTACTTACTCTATGATTCAGCTATATCTTCTATTCATAATATACTATAATTTTTTATTTTCATTCAGTTGATCTGATTAGGAATCACTGCTTTATTTTAGATCATTGTAGTATTTTTATATAGCCTTAAACAGGCTTCAAAGTAGAATTTTAGGAGATTCATAATTTCTATTGTGTTATGCGCATTTTTCATAAGTAGGACCATAAGCCATCTTGGTGTACCTTTTAAACTATCTTAATTATTTTGGGCTTTGAGAACTCTTCTAAGTTTTGTTGCAAGAAAATTTCATGTCATAAATCAAGATGTATGATTGGTAATGAATTTTGTTATTCTGTGTCACTTCCTTCATTTCTATCAAATATCTCACTATTATATCTTCTCCCTTTTACATTTGAATGTCAATTCCTTTTCTTTCTCATCCCCTCCTTGCTTTTAAGTTAACTTAAAGAATATCTTTTCATAAGAATATTCACTTTTGTGAGATGACCATTTCTTTTTTTTATCTCCAAAATATTCAATCCTAAAGATCTTTAGCATTCATGCTCTCTGTACTCTGTCTAGTTTTTGTTACCTAGAGTAAAGTGTAATTATTAAATTGTAGACAATTTTGTGTTCTCCACTCTGTTATATTTCATCGTAAACTTAAAACTCGAAACAAAGATGCATTAGAAACTAAGATCTTTTCAAGATAAACCTTTGTGTTGAAAGATTCATTACAACACAAGAGACTTTGGATGTGATAAATGATATGTTCTATCTTTCTGGAAAAATTGCAACTAGGGAGACTCTTAAGTCTTAAAGCAGATTAATGGTAAATTCTATCTTTAAGAGAAACTCATTTCCTTTTGATAACATGTGTCTTGATTTTAGCTGTAGGCCTAATACTAGAAAATGATATTGGTGAAGGCCAGGTATGACATAAATGCCAGATCTTCTTTCTTCTCTCTTTCTGAAATAATAATTTCTCTACTAATTTCCCTATATTTTTTGGCATGACTTACCTCATGATAAAAGCCTGCATTTTCTCATTTAAATTATGTCACAACCAGATAAAAGTTAACTGAGAGTGGTTGGTTGTTGGTTTCTCTGTCTACTACTGCTCTAAATTAGTACCAAACTGACTAATTTTCTTTCTGAAAATCTCTTGAGCCATTAAAATTGATACTTTGATCACCCTTCAAGCTATCATTCAATAATCCTGCAAAACTTTCTCAAATTCCAAAATAACCTTTTAGCTGACCATAGTTTTTTTACACTAACATTTTTTGATTAGTTAAGTTTTCATGTAAGTCATGAAGGATAATATTAGCCTTTATTCCTGACAAGTCCGTTGAATTCAAGAACACCAGTATTTAGTAGATAACTGCACCCAATGATGATTTCATGAACATTTGCTTCAGAAAAGAATGCACAGGTGATAATATTTAATTTAAAACTGCTAGGGAGGGTGAATGAGCAGCAACAGAAAAAATCAATCAATATTGTAAAAGGATGCAATAAATATTATTTCATAACGTAAGCGCGCTTGTTAAGAAATAAGGGAGCATTGAATGATTAGTTATTTTCATGTTACAGTTTCCATTAAATGATGATTTTAATTTCAGCGTGCAATTTAAAGAAGAAAAATTCTAGTGTTATTGAGATGAAGCAGATCTGTATTTTCTTCATGAGAGTATGATTCTGTTATATTAAGTTGAAGTTAAGAATATTAAGCAAAGTATCTTGCATGTAGTGAGAAAATTATTTAAGAAACATCCACTGAAAGAGAGTGAGTGGAGTGAGAGTAGAGGAACTTTGATTATAAATCTCATAGGTTAGCTTCCATTAGTTTGACTAGAATTAGAGATTTTCTGTCATTAGCTATATATGCCCTTGACCATCATCATGAGCATTTCATCAGCAGAACTACTTTAAAGATAATACTATATGAAATACATCGATCTCAAATAAAATGATTGCCTGGGAATGATGACTTTGTAACTTCTATTTGCTCCGGTGGATTCTTTTCTGTATAGAGAATGGTTATATGTGTTCATCTATTGTTCATGTTGTAGCTTTCACTTAAAATTAGCATTTTGCTGTAAGTGATTCATAATAAATAAATAAAAGGTCATTCTCTATTGATGGTGTGTGGTACTGAATATGATTTCTCTGGATGACTAGAGGAAAACAAAAACACTCCATCCTTGCCTCATTTTTTGTTCTCATATTCCACTGTCCCCCCTTTGATAGTAATAAGCTATTTTGAATTAATCTTATTTGTCTATTTTTGATCCATTTATTATTACCTTACGTGATTTAATCAATAAATTATAACTCAGCCAAAATTCATTTTTAAGTGAACTTCCCTTACTTTATGAAATAATATTTATTGCATCCTTTCATGGCATTCTTTTACAATATTGATTGATCTTCTCTTTTTGCTAATCTTTTAGCCTCCGTAGCAATTTTAAATTAAACATTGTCTTTTGTGCATTCTTCTACCTGGCACATTGAATGTTCTTCCTAGTAGATTTCCCAGATAATTTGTGAAACAGTTATGTCATTTGTTAGCTGCAGATGGCTTAATTATTCTTCAATAGAATTTAAAACTATTTAATTTAGGAATTTGATTCAACTAGTGGATTTAAATGCCTCTTCCACAATAACTGTCAATATTTTGGAGATGGTGCCTTCTTATCTTAATGCCTTCAAGAAAGTTAAAACATCTTCATTTTTGGATAAATTTGCATTTATACTCTTTTCAATCATTTTAATCCATGATTCATCAAGGCTTTTATGATGGCATCAGAACTGAGCTCAAAACTTTTTCTTAATTTACTTAATTAACTTTTTCCTAGCTGCAGTGAGGAAGTTCATCTTAATTTTTATGGCTAATAATTTCTCTCATGTGCCAACTTTTCTTGCATCCAAGTTGAAATCAAGCTAATTTCCTTTTCTAGCAATTGGCTCAATGAGTGAATTGATATAATTTGTAGCGAAATAGGGAAATTAGGTGGATTCTAATATGTCATACTTTGATATTCTTTTTTTTCTTTATTATGAAGGAATAAGAGGCTTGTACTATTTTCTTCTTTTGTTGATACCTTTCTTTGGGGTCTACTGATTTTAGCTCCGTAGTCTTAAAAAATTTGGCCACTATCTAAATTAGAAGTTTTACTTCTTTGGGCAGAAAATTGAAACTTTTTTCTTTCAAAGTAATGGTTTCTTCTATAGAAGCGCTGCTTTCTTGACCTGAGAGACACATTTGAAATTTCATTTCACATGTAAGCCAGTGAGGACCCCTTAGATTAGACTACCATTCTCTCGTATAAGTATATAGTATTTGCATAAGTAAATTGCACTGATTATTTACTCTAAAAAGTGCAAACCAAAAAGTAAATGATGCAACTCAAATTATAATGAGCTAATTAGTATATTATTGAAAGTAAATTTGGCTCCTGACATCAATGATTTAAATAATGACTGTAAAAGGTTTTTTATAGGTGACACTTACTTTACGTAAGGAAACAAGAGTCTGTGATCAAAACTTATTTTATCTAACAATGGTAAGATTTGTTGGTTGGTTAGAAACTTTCAGCAGGCTACATTCTGGCCTGGAGAGAGTATTCTGGACTATTCTGGTATCTACTCTTTGAATTATTATTTCCTTTCCTGTTTGTTGAATACTTATACACTTTCTTAAGTATCAATTTTTCCAAATTACTAAAAAAGATGAAAGATTCTTTTACTAGAGTTCCTTATATATTTTAAAATCCTATTATTATTTATATACACTGTTTTACTGTACTTGTGCTATGAAGCATTATTGTCTAAGTTTTCTTCCACCTATATGAAAGTGAAGTCAGATCAGTTAGAAAAGGGATGGAACCCTTAATTTTATTGATATATTTAAAAAAGGATCCAACTTTTCATGGCTACAAATTGTTTTCAAAGCAAATGTTACGTTAAATATGTAACCAGAAGAGCAGGTGCTATTCCTTTTGATTTACTTTTAAAAATCAATTCCTGTCATGGTGTATTAACTTGCGTTATGAAGAACCTTATTGAAGGAGATACTATCATTCATGTTGTTCAATAAAATGCATTTCCCGTACTATATAAACTGTATTTCTTTGCTCCTGCCAAATTCTACCTCATTTTCGAAGATCAATAACAACTTTATTTGCCCCTGGCTGAAGTGCTCTCATTTTTCTTACAAAAGGGTTATTAATGGAGTAATTTTCTTTCTGGTTGTTCTATCTTTGTTTTTTTCTAGTGAATGATTAATCATTCAGGGTAATAAATCAACTCCATGAGATACTTAAAATAAGACTTATTTAAAGGTCTGAGCAACATGGTACATGGTAAAGTCATATCTTATGATTCTTTTTGCTGTAACATCATATACTTTTCTTAAACTATTATGAATCAATTATTTGTAAAATTAATTATTCAAAAATGATAATTTTTTGCTGCAATAGTTATGATTGTGATTATCTAATGATATAAGATAAAATTCAGGGAAATGCTATCAAAATTGTATCCCCAGCTAACTAACTTTAAAGGATGTGATGTTTTGGGTTGACATATTTTCATAAGATTGTAGATACTATCAAGAATGTTTTGAAAATGATTTTGTGAAAATCCAGAGATTTCAAACAAGAAATTTGATTCTTTAATGTGCAGCACTATAAATTCATGAATTTATGAAGTAAAGGTGGCATCCTGTGGTAGATACCCTGATTGATAATGCAGTTGGTGGTAAATAGGATAAAGTTTTACTCAAGTAGTTGGTTATATTCTTCATTTATGACATCCTAATCTATTCAGTATGTTCTATTGCTATCATATTTGTTAGTTTCCATAGCTGATATGATACATGTAATAAAATTTTATGACTACTGACAGGGCAAATATTCTTTAAGTAGCCTCACACTAACAATAAGTGCTGTTATTTCTTATGTTACACAGAATATCTCTCTTATGGTAATAATTGGTGATTTGTTTGGATTAGCAAATGTATTCAACGAAATACCAGAGTAAAGCTTTAATTATTTCCTACTTTAATTTTGTAATAACCCATTATCATAAACTATGAGCATTTATAATTATGATTGATCTGTCACATTACAAGCTGAAGTATATGTTAGAAATAGAAAATATATGTTAAAGTATACATGTTAACAATTTGATCTGAAAAATGTTACTATGGAATGAGGGGTCAGTTTCTAGGCCAGATTTAAAATGGAAACCAAATAAATTGGATTTTAACAAGTAAAGTGGCTTGAATAATACTTGTTGAACTTTAAATAACTGAAAGTAGAAAATTATTATGATTATATTCTATTGAAGCTCATAGATGGTATGTCATTTTAATGGTAAGCGTATTTACAAAAAACCACCCAAAAATATATTTGTAGTCTGAATTATTTGTGACATGTTTTAAGGCATTCTTCTCTTGCTAATCCAGGTTTAAACCTTCACAATTCAGAAGTTCTATGGCTGATTAATGTCAGATCAACTTATGCACTGATATATGTGATGAATTGAAAATATGTCAAAAGATTGAAGGTATAGAAATTTTCAACAGTAAATAAATACAAAAATTAAAAGGACTGTATAAGAATTGGAAGTAATCAGTTATGTGGAAGTGCAAGGAAATTGGGAGATATTGAACTTGGAACTGGAATATGAGATTATGAAAGTCTTCAGTTAAAGAAGTATCATTATAGCAGCACTAAAAGACAGAGTAAGAAAATTTTTGCTGGGTGATAAAAAATGAAAAATGGAACATATCTGCAGAAGAATTAGTCACAAGAGGGGATGTATCTGATGAATTAAGAATTGGAGAAAGCATAATTCTCTCCTCAGTTTTGTCATTTTATTTGATTATTCTCAGTAATAATTTGATTTAAAATAGTTATCATGCGAGTTTCACCTCTTAAAATTTTTTATTGAATCCATCTATCGATAAAATCATGAATATTCTTAAAACTTATCATTATATTTTCACTTAGATTTCTTTTCCTGTTTTAGCAATGCAGATAATATAAGTTTCTTAGCTTAATGGGCAATGTATAAAATATGATAAAATTGAGGAGATCTGAATATCAAGGGAAGTTTACTGGAGAATAAATATGGTTGAACTATTCTAGATTCTTTTGGAACTTTTGCTCACTTCTTAGAATTCAAATTTGTTGGAAGATCATAGACGTTTTGGTAAGAAACTGCCTCGATGCACCATAAAAAGAATGGCTTTCCAATTAAATAAAAAACGATACCTCACAATCTCTTGTGAGTCTCTCATGAATGTTCCAATGATGCTGAACGATGTGAATTTTCTGCGTTTCTATGGCAACTTGCTCAATTGCGAGATCCAGAGTGTTAAAGTAAAGTCCATGGTGCGACATTCCTATGTGGGATTCGGCCTATGCCAGCGGTATTCACCGTGGGTGACACGTGGTCAGTGCATCGACTCCCGCACCTCCTTAATTGGCTTTTTCTAGACGTGGGCCTGCTACCTCTTTTAGGTAGCTTCCCAATCGTTTAGATACGTTGTATTGGCCAGGGTGTTGCTTTGGATTAAGCAGGACCAGAAACAGGGGGGTTTCCACAGATGCCAAGCATCTGGGCCTTCATTCTTAAGGAGCCCCATTCAAAATTGCTAACTTATTTATGATCAAATGGCAAACAATATGCATGTAATAGATTTTTTCGCGTCGATATCAGGTTTATTTATAAACAGGTCCTCATCTGGGCAGTAGTAACGGAGAAGGGGGGACATTTAAAAATTCTACATTCGGGCACTCTTTGATAGATGACGGGCCCTAGGGTTACGATCCTTAACAGTTCGGGCCTTAAAACTTGGAAGTGATCAAAGCCAATTATCAAGCACCTCCCCATACATCACACAGTCAAAACATAATTGAAAGTTTATAGTAAATCTCAGGGTATACGCAGTACTTAAAAAAGTTATAAAATTCGGGCACCTTCTTCAAAAGAAAAGAAAACACCAGATTTAATTGTAAATAAACATTTGCAATTCACCTAGTTCCTGGTATCGGTCTCAATATCGCGCTCAAGAAATTTCATAGACTGCCTAAAGAACGTTGGAAACAATTCGGGAAGTAAAAACGCAATTCATTTTGTTTAGTTGCTCTTTACGGCCGAAAAGAAATTTAATTTTTCACCTTGCATTTAGTTGAGACTTCATCGAAATTAAGTTTCTCGATAATTTAATGGAACAAAGAAATACTAAGAAATAAAATATTTTTTTTTCAGTTTATTTTCCAAAATGTTTGAGTTTCTTTTTCCAAAAACGTGAGGTTAGAATGTAGTAGCGAACTTAAGCTAATAAAGTGGTTAAGGAAAAATTCACAAATTCACGAAAATATTCACAAATCAAATATTGCGTGCTGAGAAAACATACGAGGGTGGTCTGAAAAGTTTCCGACCCCAGATTTTCCAAAAATCTTCAGAAATTTTCAGAAAACATGTCGAGAAATGGCGAAATGTCGGAAACGTTTCAGACCACCCATGTATGTAAATGATTATGGAGCGTTATTTTGTTCCACTTTAAGTAAATAGCTCAACTGACATAATGAATATGCGCGAATGTATGGTTTTGTTGCAGCATAAGATACGAAGATACTATTCTGATTTATGCGTATGTCCTGAGTTTTATTTTGTTAAAATTTTTGATAATAGGAATGTTTAACATAAGTTTTTAATAATTACTTTGAATTTTTCTGTGTAGCTTCACAGTTTCCTAAACATACAGCGTTCTAGAACAGGCATACAAACTTGAGAATAGACAAAATTCAACGATAATGATTGACTTTATTGGATTGAGAATAATTAATTGAGTATGATAAAATATTCCGACGGTTGTATAAACTACTGTGCAATTTTTATATACAAATTTGGAAGCATACTTAATTTACGAAATGTTATTGCGGTAACGAAAATGGGAAAAATTATGCATGTTACTATCTTATTTCTTTCCTTCATTTTAGGTAATTCAACTTGCATTGACTACAATATACTCAGAAGGGAACGAATTGTTGTGTTAAATTTAGGAAAAATTATGGTACCTTACATAGTTTCATAAAGATAAAATATATAGTCATAACCAAAATAATAATAATTTTCTTACGGATAATACTCTATCAGGCAAATAAATAGAATTCTTTCAAATATTTACTCAGAATTCGAATGTTATTTTATACTTTCTCTGTGCTTCCTGCTACTGCTTATTTGTTTCCGTCATTTTCCATCGATTTTCATTTTTCGCTATGTTACAAGTCGAATTTTGGAAAATTCTTAAAATTCAAAAATCACTACACGTAAAAGGGATAAATGCCGAAGCTGCACCATATTGAGAAGCCTTTTACGGTGTCAAAGGCCAATAATGGAGGTCAAGGGACACTTGGGGCGACTTGTAGGGCAGACTCGATGCATTCCAATTAATTCCATTCTCCACTTACCAACTAGAGTTTGTCCTTTAGCTGAGACGCACTTATTTCAGAGGGCAGCCATGAGCAGACCGCGGTTCGCATCCGAGGGCACCACTTGAGGAAATCACTTGAGGAAACCACTCTCACTGAGTTCACTCACTGGTGCAAATGCGAGCGATCCAAAACACGTTGTTAACCACCACCCGCTCAACAGTAACTGTCTGTCCATTTACAATGCCGTCGAATCTTAAAGGCATAGAACTAATTAAAAAAAAACGCTCGTTTTGCCAGATACTGATGCAATCGTAGTTTCTGCAGAGCGGGTAAAGTTGCAGCACTTCGCTGCTAGGCTCTTTCTCTTCCGTTGCCTTCGTGATAAATAATAACAACATTAACATGGACTTTTTCACGAAATAATTGCCGCTTTTCCTGATTTTGCCTCGCAGTTACTCTTTGTGATTAGAGCAACCGGTTGGAGAAACGTGGAATGGAAGCCGGAAGGATAAAGGGTGGGCCAAAATAATACTTTAGGATGTTTTAGGTGGAAAATTAAAACATAATTGGGCACCGGAAAAGGGGTTTTTGTGGAAATTGACTTCAAATCGCCTCAAAATAGGAACTGACACAATTAAGTCACCTCGTTATAAATTCAGTGTGACCAAACCCGACTTGGTGGAACTGCCTTTTGTGAAAGACAAATTCTGACTTTTCTGACAAATTTCTTCTTGTATTGTGACTAGTTAATGCCCCTTCATCGACGTGTTAATGATCTCATGTAGTCAAAAACAAATTATGACCATGATCGATTAATTAGATGCACAAGGACATTATGTACACCATGTATTCCTTAGTACCTCAAAAAGCCATTTATCTGAGGAGTATTTCTTTGTTAATTTATTTTGTTCGATAGTGTTTTAGTAAATACTACCTATTCATTCACTGCAGTTGTATTTCAACCGTAAAATACCTGCAAATTTACTAACAATATCAGTCGCAACACATACATCTATTTCTTTTGTTAATATTCTATAAGATTATTCCATTTTTATAACTGCTTGTTATTCTTCAAACATTATAGAAATACGACCAGATAATAGATGACTACAGAATTATAAAAGGCAAGAACTGCAATCTATATAGTAAATCTAATTTCAGCCAAAATTCGTTGTTAATAAAGTTATTAACTTCTCGTGAAAAGTTTTTTTCAAAAGATAAGAATTTAGAGTATATATGAATACATGTTGGAAAATTATCTCATTCTAAGAACTGAATTATTTATATTTCTATTCTTTGTTCATTTTTGACACTACAATAGGATTAGCGAAATGACCTCAGCTGTCGAAGCAACTTCATAAATGCATTCATATACTATATGGGAGAAGCTCAGCTAGAATAATTGGAGCCTCGCAAACAATGGAAGGCACACAAAAAGCTATACGATTTTTGTTTATTTGTTTCTTAAATTAGGTGTTTTCCAATCATACTTCTTATCTCCATCACTCTGTCGTCTTCTAACGATTGCCTTTTTGTAGCATAATCACAATGATGATAGTGCTATCGAAATTATAGGTATGACTGATTGTAGAAACGACCAAAATGAACTCCACTTAACTTAAGGAGATATCCAACAACTATGGGTCAATAATAAAAAAAATCTGTTTGATAGGTCAATGGCCGCTGTTCAAAGGAATGAAATTACGGTTTTTTTACCGTCCCTCGGATCATCAAATTCGAGTTTTTTCAAATATAAAAGTTGAAAAGTTCACTTTCATGACCACGGCGGCGTGCTGATGTATGCAACATCTCTTGAGCTTGACCTGCAGTATGGCTGGTTATCTGCGGCGAGTTTTACTTTCAGGTTCACTCAATATTTCTTTCCTTTTCCATGATTGCAGGGTAAAAAGCCCAATTGAATAGGGTAACAGAACATTCCTGCCGCGGGTATGAAGTCCCGGGTGAATGAACCACACTGATTGTGTTGAGCCAAAACATTCTGAGATTGAGGACCGGTTCTTCAAAATTTTGCGGGTTTGAGAACAAGTTTTTTGTAAAAATATTTGGCACTTATCTGAAACCATGTATACTATAAGAGTATCACCGAAAGATCTTCGTTGATAACACATGTTAACTTGAAAGAGCAACAAATAGAATATATGTAGTATACGGTACAATGCTATGGCATTACATTTCAACAAATGTTGGAGTATTTACTTATTTATAAGTAATATTTTAGCTCTATTTATACATGGGTGGTCTGAAAAGTTTCCGAAATTTGGCCATTTCTCGACATGTTTTCTGAAAACTTTCTGAAGATTTCTGAAAAATCTGGGGTCGGAAACTTTTCAGACCACCCTCGTAAATTTCTGAGTGGTCTTCCTTTTTGAAGACCGGTATTGGGCGCAGAAAATATCACGAAGAAAGAGGAACAATTTACTGAGTCGCTCAGTACAACTTTCAAAAAAAGTTCAACAAGAGTTTAACTTTTTTTGAAAGTTTGTTCAAGGACTGCAAGCGGCCTTCAGGTCGCGGTTTGGATACTCCTGATACAAATGAATTTTCAAATATTCATTTGAACTTATCGAGAGTAACTAATATTTTGTCGCTAACCAGATCATAATGAGCTCCATTTTAATGTGATTCAATATAGTAAACAATGGGCAGTCAATGAGCAACGTTTCCTCTGGGTGGCATCACGTCTGAGGGAAATCATTGAAACGATCTAAAAGAAACCATTTTATATAAATAAATTAGTCTTTACGGTAAGTCTTCACTATTTAAGCTGAAAACGCAAGAATACAAACATTTAAATTCGATTTATCGCCATTGTAGCATAAAACTAGAAATCCTCACCAGAACGTTGAATTTCTTTCCAAAATGGGAGATATTCTCTTATTCGGAATAATAAGATAGAAGTAAAACTGATACTCAAGAACTGATACGACGAAACGGAATAGAAAAGGTGTAATTAAAGAAAGTGGGTCGAACGATTTTTAGAATTTCTCACTTTTTCTATCTGAATGGTTTTAGTGGAAATTGGAAATGTTATGAGAGGATTGTCCGAGGCTGTGTTCGATATGCAGATAAGGTGGGAGTTATTGTGAGCTCTTTAAGATCTGAAAATGTTAGTTGTTATGCCCTTGGCTCTCTGGTAAGCACACCGTAGTCTCAATAAATGATTGTGATCAGTCTCGATTTTTGTACAAAAAACATTCATTTAATATTGATAACATATTTATGGGGTTCCTAAAGACAACGGAATTTCTTATCCGTTGAATCGTTCCCATTTACTCTACATCTGTGCATCATACCTTCATTTACTGAATTACGTTTACAAAATATCCCTTTTACTCTTAATTTGGATTCCAAAAGTATACTTTCCCTCATAAGGGATGTTGATTCCTCTTTTAGTCTTTGCGCTGAATGACTGATCATGGCAAAATTTCAATGAATATATAAAAACGGAATATATGTGGTATAACTATGCAAATTTCCCAAGTAATATATATTTAAAAATCTTAATTAATATTCATTAAATTCATAATGAAAAATTCAAATTTGATTTTGCAGACGTTATAAATTTGACTAATTGTAGGTAACTTTGTCTGTTTGTTTTATTTCTTTGTCTGTAATTCGTATGCCATGAATTATTTTCAAATATGGAGATAGCTTTTTTGAACCAATTGTTCATTCCTTAGGTTTGATAGTGCGAGTATCACCAGCCAATAATAATAATAATCTCCGAAGATAAGTGAAAATTATCGACAATACTGGGACACGAACCCAGATTTTCCACTATCCGCGTCGATATTTTAGTGACTGAGCTACAACACCGAGTTCATACATACGATAATTTTAATCATCCTAATCTTATGTTTCCTTCATACAAATTGCATCAACACACATCACCTTTTTATCGCAATATGTGACACATGGAAATCAGTTTTGACGGCCTAAATTAGGTGGAGCCCCAATCTAAACCAACTACACGGTTTATAAATCCGTTAAAAAAACATTGGAAAGATTGATCACCTAATTACTACCTAGGTCGTTAAATTCTTAAAGTAGACAGAATATTGCCAGGTATTTCATGACACGTTTTCTGAAACCAATATTGTGGGCTTAAATAAATATTATAGCGCCCTTCCGTTTTGCTTACCTTTTCACCGTCTGCAACCGGCCTTGACCATTGCTTCTCACAACGAATCAACGTATTTTTAATCGTATTGTATTGTACATAAGGTGGTGTTAACTGTATTATATTATAATATAATACAGTATATATAGTATCATAATGTATTATTTCCCCGCATACAAATCGGAGTTTTATCAGGTTACGCTGGAATGCAATCGCAGTTCAAAGTTCACAATCGAAGATGGCTAAATAAATTCGGTGCATTATCTGTCGGTGTTCAACCCGTTCTGCCGTACGCCATACGGTGGCTCGCTGGGTTTTAATGTAAATGTATCTGCCATGTTATTTGTCATTACCTGGCGGGCGCATATAGTAGCTTACTAAAGCAGCCACTTTGTCGAATTATAACTTACTTATATTAGGGCAGATTAAACATCAAAATGGCCGAATGATTAGTGTCTGGTCCAGTTTCTAACATATCCGAAAGTTTCCAAAACATTCCAAGTTTATCATTTTTGGTTCAGATCTTGTTCAAATAACTTTTTTTCTGGAAAATTAAGTGTTAATATCCTGTGACAACGATAGTCAAGACGCCGCCCACCTATTCTTATGGTTAGTCAGTTTATTGGTTCGTCCATGTATGTCTTAAAATTCGGTTGGTTATACACGCGGTACATTAATAAAAGGCATAAATATTTTCACATATATGTGATAAGTATATAACTACATTTTTTCTACATTATTTTTTGTGGTACTGTACATATATCCGCTTGGTGTTTATTTTACTTTCCGTAATAATTCAATATCCATGAAGGACTTTTCGATTAAATGTGGCACTTTTTCGGAGAATTACGGTTATGAACGATACAGAGGCTTCTCTATGTGGTAATTAGTGTTCTTGTATTTTAGTAAAAGTTTAAAATCCTCATGGAGTTTTTGGAGATTATAATCATTTTTAGCGATATCTGTTATTTAGTGCGAAAATAAATTATACTATTCACTCGTCTTTCCCTTAAATTTATCTGAACTTTAATCCCCTTAGAAGAATGATATTTGTGAAATAATCACAGTATAATAAAAACGAATTGATACTTCTAAATGAGTTGATATGGAAAATGGAAATAAAATCATATAAAATTCAGGTATTAGAGAACCGATCAAAATAATGAAGACAGAGAAAGCTCAAGGAAAGTTACGTTTCCCACAGTTTGTGATGCATTTTGTAACAGAGTGAAGACGTATCTTGTCTATCGATAACGCATGACAATACAACTGTTAACGCCTTCGCCAGTGAGAACTGTCCCCTCTTCGGATAGAGACACGCAGTTCCCATTTCAAGTATCTACGTTAGGCGCGTTGATCTCAAAATGGCGTTACGGAACTGGAGCCAAGGACGTCAGCTATTCCGAAACCATTTTCAACAATTCAGGATTTCCTGAAACAAATTCCCTCCGAAGATCAGGCGACTTCTTAAACTTACGCCGAAGAATCCAACCTACGTCAGAAATTGTTAACATGCTGTAGATAGGTATTCCGTAAAGTATTTTTGAGAGCAATATGACGTATTTGTATTGAATTTAACTTTTTAGAAATCACACTGTTAATAGACGATTATCTGGTCCATGTTTCCCAAAATTAACCGAAATGTGACATACACTAAATGCTCCTTCCAGCCTATTACTGTGGAACCATCACCTGGTTAAAAATGGCATTTTATATTGGATATTTTCATGTTGGAATATGAAAGTATAGACTATTACAGATCTTGAATAAGTACTTTTGATTTCGTCCTATTTATTCTTGATTGAGAGACATGGAGATTTACTGAAAGAGTAATTTTTTTGGAAGAATTCTCTTCACGTATTTATCTCTAGAAAAGTAAATCTTTAGATGTTTTATAATACACAGTATACACTTGTTGATGTTTAAGTAGAGCATAAAAATTTTATCAATGTTTCTTTATAAGGCTATGATGTATTCAGACCTAAAAATTCACGTAGAAGCAGTTACAAAACACTATTCTTAGAGAGGTTTATTTTACTAATTGAAGTGAACTAGTTCTTCAACTTCTTAATGAAATGGAACTGATTCTTCATAGTCATCTAAGAGTATTCATACGAATTGATAAATAATAGTTATTAAATGGGTGTCCTATAAAGCTATGCAAACTCGTTCCGTATTTTAATCAAATTTTCTTGTTCCTAGTTTTCCCAGTCCAGCTGATTTTCAATCGAATATTCCGTTTATGGTGGATAATTTAGGATTCCTGTGTATTATTGCTCCATTTATTGATATTTTTGGAATTCAGTTTCTAGAAAGAAATATGATTGATGGTTTTTCTACATACGAGTTTTCTTCTACGATTCTACATTCATTCTTTATACATAGAGATTAAAATACCTACGCGTTTTTATAAGCGATAAATTCGCTTTTATCTTCAAAAATTTAGTTGTTATGTTAGATAAAATAATCATTATCTCTTGAAACGGGAAAATACGCATCTGTTCAATAATTTTTCATCCGATTTTGCAAGTATCTGTCGTCAGTTACGGGTGTCTCACGCACAAATATTATTTACGCCTGATTGTGGAGGTTTCCGCTACGCATCCAACAATCGCGTGAAACCGCAGCGTGTTATGTCACTTTTCGGACCGCACTCTGCTCATGGATTTGAAATTTAGTGAATTATCTGACTCAGTAGTAAAAACTTGAATCACTCCGGAAATGATTTTTATAATTTTTTAGAAGCATTTCCTTTGAAATCCCGATTTCTGTCCTCTTCATGGGATTAGAAATTGAGGTATTGAATATCGAAATAGTCCTTGAGAAAAGCTTCTCGCCTGTTCCCAGTCCATCCTTAAATTTTTCTTTTAGAGAATTTCAACCTTCTGTTTTTTAAACTTTAATATTTGATATCATACCTAAAATACATGAAGTAAGTTACATATTAAAACATATAAGATTGAAATACAACAAGTATGCTCAAGAAATAAATGGGAAAATTAAAGACTTATTACGAGAGTTGGAGAGAAATTGACTGTACGAAAAAATAAGTCCAAATACTCGGTATTTACCGCTTCAACTGGTAGAAAACGCTCTTTCGTTTCGTTTTACTCTCGTAAATTCACGTCATACGACGAACAGCGTTAGCGTGATACTTCGGTTATATCATTAGAAAACCGCTTATTGCGGTTTCATTCGGCATAAGTTGTGCAATAACTGAATCACATAACGCTTAAAATATTATATAGACTATTATGTGACCAAACTTGCATGAAATAATAGCATATATATAACTATCTATTCTCAGTACGTTAGGGCAGGTATTCAATCCTCCGCGCTATTTTGTGGTTGTTTTTCTACTGCAAATAACCAGTTATGCTTTTGCTATGGTATTTACTGATGAAATTATTATAACTGCTATAGACGTTGCAGTTCTCTCAGCGAGACTACTGAAAGCAACTCTCGATACAACAAAAGTCTCTATATTCTGTGTTTCCACAGAAGGTTTATTTTAATAATTCTCCAACTGAAATTACAGATGTTTTCTATCCCGAACTTTTATGCAACTGACCACTTCCTACAACAAAGGTTCTCAAACATTTGGCATTGCAAAAAGAGTTTAATATATCGAGAACATTTATAATCCGCAACATCTGAATATATTGAATATATATTTAGATACCTTCTTCCAATTTAATTAATTAAAGCCTTGGCTTACGAAAATATAACATCTGCTCTTTTTCCAGCTCAGACTCTATTCTTCACTCCATATTTGCGTTTTCGACGAAAATTACTCAACCGTCTATTTCCATGTTCCTCTGCAGTGAGTTTCCATGATTATGAAGTATATTTATAACATCTGAAAAATTGTACAACCTAAGCCTTGATGGAGAGTCAATCGTCGCGGAACAATACTTTGTGTACAGTCCACACAAGTTAAGAAATGATCTTTTCCAGAGAATTATCTGAGGGTATTTCGGAGGTAGGCCTACCTTTCAGCATTTAGCCTGCAGACAGATATTGTTCCCCCTCTTACATGTACTTATGTAACTTTAAAGTTCCAGCGGTTGACTAGTATATTTATGATGTAATGATCAAGTGATCACGGGTTATCAAGTCCAGAGATTGTTTTGCTAATCTTATCTAAGCTATCCTATCCCCAGCCAATCGCTTCATTTTCTCATAATATATAACCTTAAGACGAATTATTACCTGCCTCTTATAATCTACCCTATCACTTCTTTTATAATTGCTCTCTTTCATAATTTATTTAATTCTTTCTTCAGAAGACCTTAGCGTATACCTAACGAAGTTCCCTCTTCTTTTTTCCAATGATTTCTAGTGACTTCTCACTTCGTTCGCTCACGGAAGGATTTTTTTATCAGTTGCTCAGTCTGCTTATTTTACCTATCCATATTTCTGTCTTCCCATTTTCACTGCTGTTATAGTCTCAGTCTCATGAAAGAACACTTCACAAATAGGCTTTTACCAACCCTTTTGTGATATCATTTATTTTTTGCTTTCAGACTTTTTTCTGATCAAATGCTCTCATAGCTATTTGGCTATATCTCCTACCATTTCTCCTTTGCTACTTCCACTTCAGGTGACCTTGGCACTTAAGTGCCTGAATTCTTCGTTTCGTTCAGAAGTGTTCTAAATTTAGCAGGAAATCTTTTCCTAGTTTCGGCTGAAGACCACCATCTCCGTTTTTATCGTCCTTGATATATTACTTATTAATTTGATTTCTGTTTGCTCAATTTTATCATTGTCATTTCATTCGTCGATGTGCGTGATAGTGTCCATAGCTTCAAACATGTTAATAGTTATAATTAGCCCTAGGTTGGTGTTTCCTGGTGTCCCTTGATGTTTGGCATCTTTTTAGGGAATGTTACGGGCAGGCGATGCTATTATCTCGAAGAAAAGTCTTCCATCTTCGTATTTGGCAGCAGATTACTACTGCAGCTGCTTTTAAAAATCCAGTTTTTTGCCCAACACGCCCTGCATCCAGAATTCCAGTTTTTCAGGGACATCTGCTAACTTTTGAAGAGATGTCAGGTAAGCGATTATTCCGCACAAATAAGGTCTACTTTCCAATTAATTAAAATTATAATCATTATCAATGGTATTATATATCATTGGAATGTTTTTTAAGTGGAGAAGAAAGTTGAAGCAAGTGTACTCATTAAACATATTGTGGATTTTTAAATTATAGCCCCAGGCTATCAAAAAGATAACTTCTTAAACTTTCAATTAAATTGGTGGGGGAACAATTCTAACATACCCTTATACAGTATGGTGTTCTTCCGTGACCCGAATATTTTAGTCAATGACCCAAAATGTTGAAAATTTCATTACCTTCCTAAGAATCGTTATTTTTAATGGTTACGTAATTTGTATGATCAATTGATCCCGCATAGCTTTATTTGCAAAGAAACATTTATTTGGTAAAGAACACACATCGCATTATGTTTTTTATGAAAGCAAAGGATTTGAGAGTATTACAATACGTCATGAAACGTATTTCGTCCTCTTCGCACTAGATGAATTCATATGCATAGGCCTTAAAGGAGGGTTCGTTTTAAATATATATAGAAATATACATACGTATAATTCAGATCTACTGCTTCGTGCGTCTCATTTCGCACTCACATTTAATATATTTCAGGATCAGAACAGACATTTAGAAGAATTCCTGCTAGTTAAAAATACTTAGTGATGCTTACTTCTTAAAATTATTCCAACATTGCCAATTGGTATTTTACACCATATCATTCTTCAGTAGTTTCCAAGTCGTTGCTTCTGTATTCAGTCATTAGCCTTCAATAGCGTTCTACGCATAGTCTAAAAATTAATTCCTATATCCTGATAAACAAGTCATCAGTCATCGACACTGACTCCGTATGAGAGAAAAACATTGTATGAATGTACTTCCGTGAAGACAGCGACTCTACGTTCGCTGTGATTGTTTCCACATTTCTTGTTGTCTAGAATTATATCTCAGCGTAAAGGTTAGTGAAGGCGACTGGTAAGGACTGGTAGGTGAGAATTATAAATTTAGTGTCACCTTCGTGAAGGTGGTTTCATGAGGCTCGTTATTAACAAAGAATCGGATTGGATTTATATACGATTTTCCAAGCAGCTTTTTGTGAGCAGCAGCTACTCAAAGTTCGGGGCACACAACACCACATTTTAGTTTCTTTCAGCAGGAATTGAGAAAATTAGAATTTACGGTGAGCTAAATAACCGAAATATATGGAGGTGTAACCAGGGGCGGTATAGAAATTGCCGAGGGTACATCCCAAGGGAGGCGAAGATTTAAGAAAATTTCCTTACAAGTTCATCTTCAATTAACTATTAAAATGACTTGTTGTCGTGATACATGTGGTAGATGTGTAGTAATCGTAGAAAATTTTCAGAATCTGATTTTCATTCAAGCTCTTCGTCAGATGCTAGGAAAATTGCTTGTACAGCGAAGTCATGCGGGTAATCGCCCCCAAGAATTTAGATGCAGTATACTTCGGCAAACAAGTGATCTTGCTAACGAATTTTTCTGCCAACTTTTCGCTCTTTAAAATTGAATTGAAAACATTAAAAATTCACGGATGACCAAAGCATAATCAATCATTCCATTCTGAAACACCAATTCTCTGATTATTCATTGGTTCACTGCGGTTGCTTTTTTTTGCGTAAATGATGTGTTTATGTTAGGATTTGGCAACGCATGGGAAACTTCGTTTCGGCTAACCACAGTTTCCGCCATCCAATACGGTTCCAGAACGAATTATCATTCATTATCAATTATCACCGTTAGTTGTGGTATCGCTATAATCAGTATTTTTCCAAAGAAAAGCATGATAATGAATGATGAAGCCAAACGATTTTCCAGTTTACTGAAACGTGGATATGAAATGGAGATTTTAACGCAGAGAACGAATATGAAGGAATAAACCCTTCATGCGAGGTGAGGCTTCTGA
Organism: Pachydiplax longipennis; assembly: GCA_036926295.1. Classification (NCBI taxonomy): domain Eukaryota; kingdom Metazoa; phylum Arthropoda; class Insecta; order Odonata; family Libellulidae; genus Pachydiplax; species Pachydiplax longipennis. Next base: position 28,736,095 of record JAVFKF010000019.1, read on the forward strand.
TGGCTGTTGTCTTATTGAAGTTAGGTGCTTTAAGTCTCCGCTTATTAGTTTTAATCACCTTACTGTTCTTTTGTGATCCTTATGTTTCATCCTTGTCACTTACAATGCATTCTATCTTCTAAATTAATGAAAGGTGTATTCTAGTATAACTTTGTAATTATTTCTTTGATATCCTCTGCAACGGCGAAATCATATGAAAGAATACACGTTTTTATTTGGACGAGTTTGGGACTAAAAGTCTACTTTTCCATCTAACCCATCTACATATGGTTACCCCGAAATTCTTACATTTTCTTTTCCCTTCCATTCAAACAGTGTTTTCATAACAGACTTTCTTCTTTTAAAATAGCATCCTTAATGGAGCAAAAAAGAATTTTTGGCCCCAAAATAGCAGTAAGGTTCACACCGTTAATGTTATGGGCATGGCGCAAATCGCATCGTCATTTCAAAACTGCCCGTCGTCCCTGGAGTAGAGGGTCAATACTTCATCATCACGTCGTTGTGACGTATGGACAGAAGATGGCTGACGTAGTCCTCAAAATAGGAAAAAGCTAGCGGCGTTTTGCGTCTCATATTAGTTTTTATTTACGACCCGCTTCTCTGTAGTTTCCTGCTTCCTAATGTGTGGATAGAGAAATACAACTGACAAATACAAAAGTTACTCAGCAAAACTGAATAATATTATATGTATACATTTTATCTCTAAAATTATTTTTTCACAAAATCGGACAAGTCTTATAATTACTTATTTTGTACGATGTAACTCAGGGGTGCCACTATTACGTCATTGTATTACTGTAAAGTTGCGGCTAACATACCTCGACTTTTATGTCAATGAATAACATGATGGGCTCCTGATTAACCACACGAGTAGCGCATTCCACTTTACTAAGTGCGGTAAGGGGTTCGATTCCCGGTGGAGGCGTATATGTGATATAAATTCTGTCGAAGCACTTATAAAACAATTTTACTGATAATAAACACCATGAAAGAGTACTATTAACATTATCCGAAACAGACTGCCATGAGCTCGTGGATAGCCAAGTGGCCAGTACGTTCAACTTTTTGGTGAAAGTGGTTCCGAGTTCGATTCCCGGTAGAGACATATTTGCAAAATGACCTTAGATGTCGAAGCATTTTTAGTAATATTACTACTGCAATAGACAGTCAAGCAAAAGGGAAGTGGGAATGAGAAAGGAAGGGTAATAGAAGTTAAAAATAAATACTATATATGTATATGTAACTTTTGTGAATGCTGATATTCATATTTGTTCAATTAGTAATGTTAATATATTTTTAGGAAGCTGAAAAGTAATTTAGAGGATTAGGTTACTTACTTCTATCAATCTCTGAGCAGAGTATCATTTACAATTGTTATCATGAACTCATTGACCAATGCTTCGAAACAATTAAGTTTATGACCCTACAGCGATGCAAAGCCTTCGTTCATTTCCACGTATCTCGTCGATGACGAAATGGTGACTGAAGGATTTGCTATCGACCCAGTTTGCGGACATTCCAATGACGTGTTGGACGTGCGACAGGAATCTGACCATCGCTTCCGTGAAATTCGTGCACATATTTCATAACTCGCCTTTGGAAAGACATCTCCGCCGGCCAAAGATTTCCCTAAAATCTGATTCCAAGGTTGCGGCCTCAGGGAAGGTGATCCAGTGGGAGCGCCTGCGAAAGAGGACATGCCTTCTTCAGGAGAGGTCCGATTCCTCTGACCAGAGAATGAGATGGGAATAGCTTTGGCTTATACGATTTATAAATACGATTTTCTTGCAACTTTACGAATTTACATTGCTCGTTTCCCGTGTACTCATCTTCGAAATTTCGAACTAACCTAAGTAAAAATATATATTCTTACATATTATTTCTAAACATCCGTTTTCGGTCATCAGCGCTTTTCTCCCTTCTTACTCCATCAAAACATATGAATGACACAACATTTTAAAGTAAAAATTTCCCGCTCCGTGCCAAAAATAGACCAACAAAACACATATCGTGTAAGCATTTTCCCGCACAGAGGGTTTTCCTCTGAGATCCTTAAGCCTAGGAGTTTTTACCCAAAACATATTCATTCATTTATCTTTTCTGTCTTTACTGCATTTATTTGTATTGTTGTTTTACTCTATTTCTCTATTGTACCATCAAAAATAACTTCAGAGGTTAGATGTAATAAAGACTCACATGGGCCTAACCTCGCCGATAAAAAGGTCCTATAATAATAATGATAACAAATGAAACATGCATCATTTGGTCATAAAATCGAATGAAAATTTGAATTAGTCTATAGAGCTTCGTTACTGAATATGTGATTATCGATATCTATCAATACAAAAGAGTATTAGTGTCCATCTGCGAAATTTTCGCACGGAGCAACTAGTATCATACATCGAAATATACACTAGGAGTGCACTAGGATAAGCACTAATACCTGCTTGTTATATGGGGAAAATATCGTAAATTTAGAGCAAGAACGAAGGGTCTTAGATATGATATGGGTAAATTTTCTTTTATTAACAGAGCGGTAGTTACTTGTAGTGACCGATCGAAGGAAATTTTTAGCCCTTTCCCCAGAAAAAGTTCAAGTTTTGTGAAATTGTTTTGGGTTATAATCTCCTCCTTTACGAAATAGAAAATTTAGCGTTATGAATGACAGGTCTATGAGAATTGTTATATGTGCAACATTCTGTAAACACTTTATAAGCTCTGGTGAAGATAATTTCGAAAGTATTTTCTTTGTTTTATTTACCTTATTCTTCCACCCCAATTCCATCTTCAGTAATTTTTCAAATAGTCATTTCAATAATTTTTCCTTAGATTGCTCTGAAAAATTTCTTGATTTTTGTTACCTTAAAATGTCTCAAATTCTTTATACAGTCTTCTCTTCTTATAGCTACTTGAAAGTACTGTTCTAAGTTAATGTAGGAATAGAATGCAACTACAATGGAATATCTAACTCATTTGCCCTATATTTTTAACTTATTCCTCATATTTACTCATTTTTCGTGCATGCGATTTTTTCTTTAATACTTAAGTACTTTAGATCTACACATTCATCAACAAATGGATTATTTTCATGACTGCTGTGACACTGTAATGTATTATCACAAACATTACTCGGTGTTCGACCACCTAAGCCATCACCACTTGAAAATTTTCATTTGGTCATCTGTTTTCAATTTACGCGCAGATTTTCCTGAGCTTATTCATCACCCAAACGCACCGTGTTGTTTTAGCTTTCCTGTTTCCATTTTGCCCGATAGAGGTAGACACGGCGCTGTTCAAGTATCTGTTTTTCTAAGCGGAATTCCAGTGGGTTTTCAAGGTTTGTTCTGTCGGAATGTTCAGTAGCCGTATGTAATTTATTAGATGAGGATTCCCTAAAAATGTCTTATGCGTCTGATTTTAAAAATTAAGAACATCGTAAATAGTTCTGGAAGAGAAACTTTCCTATTCAAAACATTTAGGAATACAAATATAAAAATAAATATACTTTCTCTTTCATCTAGCAATGTTTCAGAACCTCTACTTTCACAGCGGAATGTAAAAACCTTTATTCTCGTTTGAGATTCTAGAATGACCTCTTCTCGTTTAAAAATAATTACCATGTATCTGAGTTTTGAAATTAAATTAAATTAGTTCTTTTCGAACCATAAATGGCTTTCTTCTGTATATTTGGTTTAGAATTTTATTTATTTTTATATTATTTATTTTTTTAAAGGAGAAATCGGACTCCTGTAGTGAATAATTGAAATTATTCCAAATATCTTCCATTTAGCTATAATATTTTTATTCTATGTAATCTATTGTTATCGTAGCTCATAAAAATCTTTTAACAATGCTACTACTGCTTGGTATCATTACTGTGGTTTTGATGTTTTCGATCTTTTATCAGATGTGACACGAATATCTTTTTAAATTAATTAACGTAGATATTTTTGATTAATATTGCAACTTGTCTAAATTGATTTCATAGTATCATATTCATTCAATAAATATGTAAATATTGTTACGTTACTATTAATGGTACGTGATACTTTATTAGTAATGTAATTTACTACCTTTTAGCTATTACTTTCAGTAAATTTTTCGGGTTTTTCCTCTTCCCTTCTTTTGGGTGTTTTAATATTGTGAATACTTTATCCTCAGCTTAACCTAGGTTATTTTTAATAAACAAGTTTGTTCTACTTTATTTTAAATATAAATTACTTCTAAGGAACCTGGTCAATATTCCGAAACGCTAAGATTTAACGATTAAATCAAGAAAGTTTTTTATCATAGAAAGCTAATATGTTTATGAAATTTTTCATTTGATCAGTGTAATATTTGGGCAGCTTCATTTAGTAATATCTGAACTATTTTCACAGAAATAACATTCTAAATGAAACCTTTGAAAATGAAAACATGGTTATGTTTGTAATTCTGAAAGTGTGCTTTTCTTAAGTTAAGGAATTGAAGAGCTAAAATATGAGTACAACACTGAAATGAAGCAGAATAAGTTTTAATTACTTAAAAAACAATAATTCCAGAAATAAAGTGTTTATGCCAATGCTTTAAAACGTTACTGTTCACAAAAGATTCCACGTAGATTGTCATATACATCCGCACGTGGACATACTGTTTACAATTGCTGCACAGCCTCATGTCTCTTACCCTGTTTTCCTTGCAAATGATGCTAACTGCTCTTTTTATTGGAAGACATTCCGCTAGTACTTAATTTTAGAACTGTCGAAATTATGGTCCCACGATCTTCCCAATCCAGTTTTCAAATACTCACTCTGAATCAATTATTCCTCAATACTGTTTGTATGAAATATACAATATATATCACTTTTTGAAAGGTTAATACCGACAATAGGTTAAAATGGCACCTCAGGACCAATGCCTGCCACACTAAAACACAACATATGCTTTAATACAGCCGGCGCCACACCTTGGACCATGAAAATTTTCCTCCATGTCAGACGCCTGGTCAATATTTACTGAAACCCTTCTGCCAATTTCAGCACTTTTACACCCTTAGGAAGGATGTTGGAAGTATGCCCAAGTTGGAATATGCCGTAGGTACCTCATGAGACACAGAAATTTGGTTAGATGGTAGAGAATACTTTAAACTCTCAATCCCTCATATATCTATTTAAATAATTAAAGAATCATTTATACAAGAAACAACGCCTATCTATTTATATATTTGTATAGAGGAAACAGGAATTCTATAATGCAAATTCTGTCATTATGTTGTGCGTTCTGTTTAACGCTTCTATAGGGGTGTGCCTTATAGTATGAAGTTTATAGTCATATTATTTTCGACCATGAAGTAACTTTTGTGTTAGACGCCTTCAGTCTTTCAGTAATAAGCTAATCGTCTCCTTATTTTTCAATGATTTTCCTTATTCATAAGGAAAAGAACTGATTGGAGGAAATCTAACCAAAGGAAATGCAAATATTTCTTCATAAAGCATTCACCGGTTTCGTCTAGGAATGATTGAAATTGAGAGAATATATGACGTTGAGTATAAAAGGGAAAGCCATTAGCAAGCTCTTTTTGTCACAGGAAACGCTCGTGATGCCTTGAGTGAATAATCCTTCCTGTGAAGTGCTTCTCGATAAATGGTAACATAGTGTTAATTTACGGGAGTTAGAAATACCCAGTTTCGTACACCACCTCATCTCTTGTTAGCAAGCTATCATGACTGGCAAATGAGAAGTGACACTTGAGCACACTAGAGAAACATGACTAAGAAGTAGACAATATGTAGTATTCGTCGACGAACCCAAGGGGAATCATGGAATAGGAATAAATAATTTAGTAAAAGTACCCTTTATCAAAATATAATTATTATTTCAGTGATATAATTTATAAATATAAGCAAAATACATTTTAAATTTGAGTTACATTTCATAGACTCGTTTCAAGATAAATTTAATTATTTAATTTAATAATTTAATAATATTGTTCGAATAATTGAGTATTAACGTAAGCAAAAAATCTTTTACGACGTTGGTGATGGAGTAGAATATAACTACTTCGTCATGTACAAAAATGTCTTAAATTTATCCGAATACCAATGAAGCAATACTGTGTTTTCCCAGTGTTTGGATTCTGAAAACAGGTGTAGTATTAGAGAGCTGAAGGGATATCCCAGCGCGTTTCTTTCTTTGAGTTACAAAAATTTAAAAATCTCCAATATATGAATCTTACACACTCAAGGTTGGAGGGAATCAAATTCTGTGTTATTTGGGTAATAGTGATTACGCCCTGGTAATAGATAAGTGAAGAAAGTTTGACGAAATGCCTTTTTTTCTAATGAAAGAACACGTATAAATTTAGAGCAGTGTATAATACATATAACATAAAATATACATATAACAATCATACTACACAATCCTTGCAAAGGTTGTCAGTAATGCATTCATTCATGTTTTTCGAAAAGCCTTTTCGAAAGAAATGAATATATATTTTAGAAATAATGTACCATTAATAACTTTTAATAATTTAATTTTCAAAGGACTTTAAGGAATATATTTCTATTTCGATCTTCGGAAAATTGGTCACATAAAAATACCAGTCAAAAGATGGTAAACACTCTAATTCAATCCTAACAAAAGAAAACTGAAAGTAGGCGGAAATGGTTCCTCGCATTCCTGAAAACTGTTTACTAGGATAGTGTCGCAATGCAGTTGAAATATTTTCGGAAATATAAGGAAATCTCAGAATATGAAACGAACCAGTCTGGGTAAATTAGAATCGAAAGGTGTGATTTTCTTCTGAGACATGTTCAACTTTCTCTTCAAAATATATAAAGAAAATTGTTACCTTTTTATAGCTACAACGACTATTTTCTTCCCTTCAGGACACAAGATGGGAATCTTTAGAAGAAAGAAGTTTCAGTCAAATATTTGATTTGCTAAATATATTCAGAGGGAGTACATTTGTAGAAGATGTAGCTGAAAGTATGCGTCCTCCTTGTTACATGAGATGTTCTGATTCTGCAAGGAAGATCAGAGAAATAGATATGTCGCAAATGTTTTACTTCTGGAATTATGATGATTACTTCTATCGATGACAGTACCAGGGTGCTTACAAATGATATTTTTTGATTTATTCCAAAAATGAACTACGCTACTACTTTTTAAAGTTACTCAAATCCACAGCATATTCTTTCAGAATATTTAACGAAATATTTTAATCGACGCTGATTAACATAATAATAGATCCTGCTTGCATGAGTGATTTATTTTTATATTTTAAGGAAATAGGTATTTTTGAAATCCTTACGTAATATATGGCATTCATATTGCATTTTCTCTTAACTCAAAAACCATGATCTTAATTTTTACTACGAAGGAATCTATGATATCGTTGGAGAGTGAGGATTTTCAGAGCTAATTAGATGAAAATACCCTTGCTTGACGACCTGTTTTCATTTTGATTTCTTTTCAAGAAAATCAGGACGCAATGAAGGAAATCAAGCTAAGATATATATTCAGTAAAGAAAAAAATCCCTTGGTTCTAATCAAGCGCCTTATTTCCCATCGAATTTCTAGAACGAAGGAAATAAAATTGAGAGAAACTATTTATGAGATAAACATCTATAATTTTGTCGATCTGGACAATAACGACACAGAGTGGAGTCATTAGTGAGGACTCAATAGAGAACTGACGTCTGATATAGTTTAACTTAGTCTTTTTGATGCAATGTTTTCTCCCAATTAAGCGTCCCGTACTCTCCTAACGAGGACGTCAGAGAGCCACTGCGCATTCCAATTAGCGGTGGTGCCCTCGGCGTCGGTCGTTGAAGTCTCTTTCAGTCGCTCGCTTTCGGAAAACAACCTCGGGTTCTATTCATAGATTTAGATGCGAATTCATTGTAGTGATTGATATTTTGTTTCAATTGACAGATAAATAAGCCATTTTTCCAATACAGTGGAGTACGGCTATATCTTTTTTAGCTCTAGCTCCATATTATGTATAGTCACTGAGATATGATTCCCTCGATTTGAATGGAAAATATCAGATACAATTTTATGTGGCTTTATTGCAGGTTAAGCCTTGGAATAAGTGTGCAGTCTTCTCCTTTATTTATTTACCTATTTGTTGGTTTGCAGCAGCTTGGTAGTGTTGCCGCTTATTCTTTAATTTCTGTACACGTCTTACATCCAATAACTTCCATAATTTTTTCGATGTGTGATAGCCTGAGCCTCTCTTTGTCTCTTTCCTTCAATACATCCCACTATATTTATTTTCAATTAGTGTATAGTATTTTGAGAAGTGCTTTGACAGTTGAGGTAATGATTCGCCCATAGGCTCCCACCGGAAGCGCCCATGCCAAAATCGAACTTGACTATCCAGGATATAATTTTTATAACTTTTTTCTGCAGTAAATAATATAACTACTTCAATGCAATTTTTAAAAATATTATCACTACTTGGAATCCTTATATATCGAAATTGAATTAGTATCATTCCTGTTAAGGGTCTCAGCGAGAGGGGCCTGACAGGCGGCACAAAAAATAGCAAATAAAATCAGTCCTGTGACGAATATCGGCTCCTTTAATAGCGAAATAGAAAATGAAAGCTATTCACTTTTTAAGTGCAAATGAGGATTCCAAGGAAGGGGATATAAACTGGAGCAGAAGAGTGGGGCGAAGAGGGGTAAATGAAGTAAAGAGGTCAATACCAGAAAGGGAGAAACCCTCGATTTGTAGCTACCAACAGCATTCTAACTTCCGATGAGGTCCGCGGCGGGATTCACGTGAAAATAGAAATAGTGCCCCGCGGATATTCTGGTACCTCGCAAATTTTACGCCTCGCGAAGCAGCAAGATGTCATCTGACCGAAAAAGGTCGATGACCTTCCTTTTGGTGTTGACATGTGTAGGTTTTACGGCACCTGCAACCGTTCTGCACCTTCCGAATCCAACCGCAGCCACTACAATTCCACCGGTCAAATCCCGGGGGATCACCATTAAGGATTCTCAGGAAGCGTCTCCGGCGTCGGATAGTTTCTTTCGGACTACACCTCCGCCGTTGGAGACCACCACAACTCCGGCGACCCCAAAGGTTGCGGTGACACCGGGCGCTGATTTCCTTGCCTCATCGCTGAATTTATCTTACTCTCAAGAAATCGCAAGGGAAACGGCCGCTGGTGGTAGGTTGAGCTTTCAGGACTGGGAGCTGCTGAGATTTTCTGATGTCGAAGCTTCCATGGAGACGGCTCTTTCCGCTGTTCAAAGCCCTGCGTGCAAAAACGATGCGAGGATATTTCTGCGGCATCTGAGGAACCTGACATTGTGGGCAACACAAAGTAAGACCAACATTTTATACTAAATTATGTATGGTGCTTTTTCCGGAGCTCCATACGGGGAGCTTACTGGTAATAATATTAGTAGTAGTATAGTTAAAAGTACATCGACAGCCTAGGTTATTTCGCTCGTGGACTTCCTTCAGAAATCAAACCCGGGAACGATTAAACCGAAGTGGTCCATTTTCGCCCATTTGGCTATTCGGAAGCCCCGGGTAACATTCCGAAGTATTTCGAGGTTTCACTAGTGCAGAAAAAATGAATGTCGCATGATATTTAATCTTCTTTATTTGTTTGTGAAAGAAGTGGAAGGAAAAGCTGTTAGCCTCAAAATACTCAAGCAAGAAAACTGGAAGGCGAAGAGTTTTCTTTTATCAGCATTTAAACAACGAAGAATCGAGTAAGTTCTTAATTAACGCTCTCTAGGAATTTTATCTTTCCCATTTTATGCATGTGTGATAATGAATTAGAAAATACTTGTAAGGTGTTACTTCAAGTGTACGAATAGTACGAATGGAAAATTTACCACCTTTTCCTTGTTCTATGGAAAAGAAGCGAGAAAACAAATCAAAGGAAAATACAGCTAAACGTTTTTCCTCCATTATTGATTCCTAGCTTCCTCTTGACAAACAATTTATTATCGTTCACTAGTGTATATTACCATTAGTGTTCAGTCCTTGTTCAAGAGAAAGGTGGTTGTGGTGAACGAGCTAACGGTCTAAAACCAAGGCCCCAGGTTCAATCCCCATCTAATCGGATATTTCTGGTTAGGGAATGGTTGTGTGTCTGAATTTTCCATTACGAGTTGATCGCAGGAAGGGCATGCGGCTGTAAGAAATCAGCACCAAAATCAATCATCATCAATACCAATCATCAAAAATCACACCTTTCCATAAGTACTGAAAATAAAATTGAATAAGAAAAACTCTTTTTGGAGGTGTGTGATTTTACATTATGCCGCCGTTGGGTATTCGCGCCTCTTTCTAATTTCGTCGCATTTTTAGGTGAAAATACGGCAATTTGCGGCTTGACAACGACCTCTATGTGGAGTTTTCCTTTAATTTGAATTCTCATATCCTCAACCTCACCTTCAAGCTGTATAAAGGACATTAAAAGAAAAATATCCATCCCTGCACGTCAACCGTACGACTTTCGGAGAGGAGCAAGAGATACATAGTATATGGTTGTACATACACTTCTGGAGTCTTCAGTCCATCTAATTATGGCGTTATTCTCGTCTCTGTCCTCTGACAATTTTCAGCTCGAAACGAAAATGGCGTTCTCAAGATTTTCCGTCATCATCTTTTTTAGAGTAGCATATGATAATACTTTTAGTATTATATTGGACGTTCTTGGATTTTCACCTTATCGAAATTCCTCCTCGAGCATAAAATACTACAGGAATAGCTTCTAACAAAATGATCGCTGAAAAACTGTAATATTACTAAAACGTTACTTCTCCTTACAGACCTAAAACTCCAAGTTTTGCACTCTACATCCCACTACAGCTCTTTTCAGTTAATCATTATCTTAGTCTTAGTTTCTATTATCCATTCATTTGCAAATAATAGCGCGATTTCTTTGAATTACGTTAGTCTTCTTCATTTATCTCTTCGCGTCGCTATTCATCTTTCTTTGACTTTCCTTACTATTTTTCTACCCTTATTCTCACACATATTACGAGAAAAAAGAAATACAGGCAAATTAATCTTGCTTCACAAAATTCATTGATTATACGGAGCGCATTGTGTGCATAGCGAATTCAAGAAGTCTATAAATAATTTTTAGAGCCAGTACGTATATTATTAACCTTTGTATCACGTGTTAATTATTCAGATTTTATCATTTTTAAGTTCTTTAATTGAGTGTGTAAATATATTTGGATACAAAAGATACAAAAGATAACGGATCGGATTTTTAGTTCCACAAATTACCTTTTTTATCCTGCTCTTCGCAATTAAAACAGTGATCCGACTTCTGTCCAACAGCAATCGCCGATACTTACAATGTTTTGCAGGAAACTAAATCTCTTCTTTGATGTACAAACGATAAAAATAATTTTAAAATTTGACTTGAAAAGGACTTTAAGTTTTAGAGAATAAGCGTGAATGGAATAATCAGACTGTCGAATCAAAGCCATATGGGCAGGAAGGACGCCTCTACGTGTTATAAGAGTGTTAGAAACATCTACATCTACATGAATACCCTGCAAGCCGCCTTTCGGCGTGTGGCAGGGGGTGTAAACACCAATCGATTAAGCTACTTTTTTAGCCTATTACTATTGCGTATTGTTCGCGGAAAGAATGAGTTCTTAAATCGACTTGTTCTTATTTTGCTCTCATTGTCGGATCGGCCGAAGTAACAGGGGTCGCATAATATCAACTACGTCATGGGAAAACGTGCTTTCTCTAAATTTATTAAGGAGTCGCAACCTAGCTTCTAACCGCCTTTCTTTCAATGATGCCCAACCTGTATCTGAGACCATCTTCGTGACGCTTACCTTTTTCTCGTAGCATTTTTTAACGAAACGTATCGCTTTGCGTTGAATTTTCTCAAGTTCGCGGGTACCCGTTTCATCCGCTGGGTCCCATATATTTGCCGCGTATTCGAGATGGGGCCTGACCAAGGAGAAATAACATCGCTCTCTAACTTTCTCATCGCATCTACCGACAAAGAAACAGTTACAATCTGTTGGTGTTAGTTTCCAAATCGCAGTGATTGATGAAAGTATATCATTTCTTAGTGTTTGGCCTTAAGTGTGATTATTAGCAGAAAAAACTGGGCGGAAGCGTAAGTTAGAAGTTGAGGAGTCATTCGGAAATCCTGTATTCTTCCTTTAGGATGTCTGGGAAGGGCGGTTCCAACCAGGAAACAGGTGGAGCCCAATCAGCTTCGACCTTGAGAAGAAAATCTAGTCGGTCGCGGCATAATGAACTATTGTTTAGAATTTTCTTTGCCCTCGGCAATACGCTTGTTTGGGTGTCTTTGTGTCTATCAAAGCTGCATAGTGAGGGAATAAAATCTTACCAATGTAAAAATATGCGTCATAGAATTCCATCAATGCTTTTAACCGCTGATCTACCGTTAGTAAAGATAGGTTGATTTGAATCAAATCTCGCTGAGTGCTTGGTTCTTTCTTGAAATTTTGTTTCTATTCTTACATCTTAATGAAATAAATCATCGCTATACTTATGCCCTACTGAATTACTCTACGATAAGACGTGAGTTACTTTTGATGAATTAGTACTAACGGCAAGATAAAGTATGGATATTTTATTTTATAAATTCACAGATTACTTTTGTCTTAGATGTACCATATATCTCATTTAATATTTTTATTCACTTATTTTGTTCATAGAATGCTAGTAATCTTTGGAGGTCCAACTCCCTTAGACCTGTTTCATGACACAAAAACAAATATTCAGCTACTTTTACATATTTAGGTGGAAGAAAAATAAGTGCAGAAAAACATTCTCTAGGGAGCGATTCCGCTTAAAAAGCGTATATTAATTTCTATATCTGTCTAATTCATTATAATATATTATCAAATTTAAATCAATAGATTCCTAAATAAGGTAAATTAAGAGGCATATCTCTTCCCAACTCACCTTACTACTTAAAGTCAGTAAAATTACCTTTCTGCCGGCTAGCCCTATATAACGGTTTTGTCCCCCATTTCATGTTGAATATACTCGTATATAAGTACGAAGTAGCTTTTTTCATGCTGTTGTTCTTCTTTTATGTATTATTGTAATGTATTATCTGTCAGGCCTCTCTCTGATAGGTGATGATATTTTTATTTTTTCATGCAAGTTTCATCTCATTTATTCTCACTTTATATTATTTTTCATGGTGTTAGGTATATTATTATGAATATATGGTTTTTCATTTTTTTTCTCTTCGAAAGAACATTGACGAAGTTTTTAAATGATAGTGAATTTTTTTATTTTTATTTTTTCTGTATTCATACTAGTTTTTTGCCATTTTCATTTATGATATTCTGTATATTCAGTGTTTTTTATCTCTTATATCATGTTTTCCTTTTTATTAACTGTTATTCTTTTATGGATCATTTCTATATGCAGTTTGAAGTGTAAATATGTTCCTTACTTTTTGATTCCAGCCTTTTCTATAAATTTCAGTTTCTTATCTATCTGTAGGTTTTGCTGGTTTTTCACACCCTCTTCTGGGGTGTTTTCCTGCTGCGGGCTATTTTTCCTATCCTAGGTTTTTAAGCCCAGAGTATAAATTTCTTCCGTGCACTTTTTTTTGCTATCTCTTTCTTACAAATTGACGAAGGTATAGATGTGAGAAGAGACTATTCAGTCTCAATCCCGCCCGCATAAAGACGTTTTATTATTATTATTAAAACTTAAACCCTTCGTCCTCTTTTCGTCGACGGGGTCATTGAACAGGTCGTGAAACTCGCCCACATGAACCTATACATACTTGCGCTCTTATGCAAGTATCCAATCCTTCCAATAACGCAAGGTTACTGAAAATGACGATTTTCTTTCAGTATTCGACGCCTCGGTGAAATACCCTCTGGGAATACTCTCTGGCAACGTGTACAACATGGGAGATTTCGACGAGTGTCTATCAGTGAAGGGCCCTGTGGGGATCGAGGGCAAGTATTGCCTCGCCAAAGTGGACATCATTGAACCTCCTAGTGCCAAGGAGGAGAGGAGACAGTACTGGAACGGCAGTGATGTGTACGCTATTTGGTTGAATCCCTTGACGTCCATTTGGGAGCAGATCGAGGTAATCCTGTACGTGATACGCCTGCCAGAATAGGAAAGCCGAGCCAAGGGCAGAAATTCCTTTCTGAATTTCTTTGCATTCTTAACTCTTTCTCTGCTGTAATACGGGATCTTAAGAAAAGAATGAACTGATTTCGTGAAGCTATATTTTATTAAAATCTACAAAGCTATCTACATCTACATACGTACCCTGCATAGCGCCTTTCGGCATGTGGCAGAGGGTGCAGAAGTGGAGAAGTGCTCCATGAATCTACTTTCCTAGTCAATTATTTTCGCTTATCGTTCTCGGAAACTGTGAATTTTTCAATCGACTGGTTCTAGCTTCTTTTTCTCAGATCTTTCTCGCGGTATCAGAACGGATTATATTACAAGGAGGACGCATAATATTGGCTAATATGAATTATATAAAAGTATATTTTATTAATACTTACAATTTCACAAAGTTCTTTAACTGAGCTTAAAAATCGGTTCATTCTTTCTAAAAGAGCCTGCATAACTGATAACATCATAGTTTTGGAAGAGGATTGGTTTTCCGCAATTTTTCTTGCTCAGTTGGTCTCCAAACTATGACCTGCGAAACATATAATTGTACTTATAACCCGCAGTCACATTTGGTAACGTCATTGTCTTCTACGAAATAAAAACTCCATCCCCAATTCTTTCATATACTACGTTTCAGTGTTTCTAGTCAGTTTGATAGTTGAAATCTTCTAATGTAATCTACGGATCATAATCTTCATCTTCAGATCAAGAAATTCGACATAGAGACGACCTGAAATGAGGCTATTCTTGCAATACGCAGAATTTCATTCATTTACCACTATTACTGACTAGAATACTGACTCATTATAGGTAATCAATCTATGATCCTCGTAAAATAGAATGGTCTCCCTCTTTAAATAGGGCCCACCAGTCCTTTTACTTGCTATTAATTGCCCCTTCTCTCTAAAACTAGATCCCAAAGTTACGCATAACAGTGGGAATATTGCATATTTTTGACTGATGAAATCCAGAGATTTATGAATAGTCACAACATAAAATCTGATTTATTTGGCGAGGGAATCTTGCGGTAATGCTCATGGTCATTGGTAATAATAATGCTCGTCTCAAAAAGATATTTTAAATGTTACTTTACCATAAAATAACGTCTGGATATTTTTAAATCCAAATAAATACATAAAACTGACTCCGTCGCAAAAAAATACAATTAACTGAAGACACGACCGGTTCCGAGGATGCTACCTCAACTTCAGGCAAGCGGAACGGTTGCCATGTAGAATATATAAAGTAGAAGGGAACTTAAGTGAGTGGGGAAGAAAGGAAGGGGAAAGTGGTTGAGCATTGGAAAGGAGGAGAATTTTCCCATAGTAATGTAATAGCAGGGGGTATGTGGGGATGGGGTAAGTTTTGTGTTTATCTGTATTAAAACATGAATAAGTTCCACCGAGTATCACTCGTTTAATTTAATTATGTCTGTATATAATTACTCAAGAAAGATCTTGAACATGCCGGAAGTTTGCGTTGGAATTCATCGAATATATTTTCATAAATAAACTCTAATGAAATATGCATTTAATTTCTCATTATATCAGTGAATCGAATAAGAACTAAACGTCAGCAAAATATTTTTCGTTAAGGTCAAGGATAATGTTATATTCATAAGCATGACGCAATTTTTCATGAATACGGAATAAATGGAGAAGTTCAAATAACTAGCAATTTAATGTTTTAAATATTTTATCGAGAGTGGGTTGGTGTCAATTCACAATTACGTCGAGGTTGGTGACGGTAGATGGAAATCAATGTAATGATCATTGAAGTGAAAGTTGAACTTATTTATCAGGTATATAACGTATGTATAGACGTTAATCAACATAACTAGCTGCTATACTTTGTCCAACGTCATGAGGAGACCACTTAAATCTTATAGCACCGTTTATTCCATACAGGCGCTGTTCGTACTGTTCTATCAGATATCAGTTTCATACTATGCTAAATCTTCAAAATCAAGTTACGGAAACTTTCTTTTTCTATTCAAAAGATGCAACAGCTTGCGCAATTCCTATTCAAGTAATGCAAAGATTCATAAGATTTACGTTGTCTCTTCATTACATTGAACGAAATACGATAAATAATAACTGCTGATATAATTCCTCTGATGATCTTCAGTATAAAGGAGATAGATCCAAGCACCGGAAGGACTCCGCTTACTGGGCCATGTGTGTTCCATCATCATGCACAGCCCTAGACGTTGAATTGGCCATGGGCAGAGTGCTTCCTCCGCTTGCAGCCGAAATGGGAATAGATTTAAAAGTGAACGTGCATCCCACATTTTGCACGGCTGAGGAAGACAATGGCTTCACCGCTGGAGATTGGGTCTTCTGGTAATCTTGAAGGCACCGCCTCAGAATACGGTATCAAGGCAAAATCAAGCGAGAATATTAATGTTAGCTTATACGTATGACATCAGATGTGTGTTCAGGGGGGCGGAAAGGTCATACTCTCCTTCCTTTAATATTTTAGTTAGGTTTGTGGCTGACGCCTTTTATTCAGAGATTGATTAAATACTTGTTCTATCGTTTTCTCCGAAACGCATTATTCAAAGAATTGTTATTCACATGGCTCCTGATTCTAAGCAAGAAGAAATAATTCATGAATTCAAACCGTACATTTTCCTTGATCTGTGTTCAGAAATATATTCAAAATGCAGCTCTCATAGTCTCCCTACCTGGGATCGAACCTTTTTGAAATTTTGAAACTGAAAATATTTTATGCCCTTTACATACATTGATACATGTTATTATCACAATCTGATAGTAAGGACTTCCTGAGAAGAATTCTGATTTGGGCTAAACGCACTCAAAATAAATTTTTAAGCCGCAGTGCTGCTTAATACATTAGGAAGTACACAAATACAAATTTACAACTGAAATGTATAATTCAATGAAATAAACTGTGGTTGAAGATTTCATCACCTAAATGCCGATAAAATTAAGCAAAGAATAGAAATTGGAATTTTCGAATAAGACAAATTTCTAAAAAAAACTGTAAAACTTCAGTAAAATATTTAAGCACACAAGAATATTCTTAAAATATTAAATACAAAATATAAAATAAAAACACAAATTCAACCCTTTGATTCGTCGTTAACCATTTTTATTGCTTTATTGAAGTTCACAAAGTTTCCAATTCTTTGGTAACTCGTTTATGATTAAATTTCTTAGTATCAGAGATAAATTCATGGAAGGAGATTCAAAAGTCTCGTATAAAATGATGATTTTGTTTGTTTTTATTGCAGCTGAGGAAAAGGAACATGTTGCAGATATTAAAGAAATTGCAAACGAGACTTCCGATATGTAATTCCGTAGTAGTAAACGTAATTGTTGATTCAATTGCTTTTCGTTTCACCATTTTCTTCTGCATAAGGTTAATTGAGAAGTAACTTAATGATTCGGCTATCATATTTAGATCACTTGGAAGAATACTCACGATGGAAATACCAATCATTGCCTACAACCTATGCACAGTGTATACAATTAAGACATTTGTGCGAGTGAAAGAATCAATTTTCTTTTTTGGATTTTTGAAAAGAACGTAATATTTTTGAACATCTATTCTATGAAATTTTATCTCGTTCTGACAATTTTCATCATAAAACAGATTTCCCCTCATATACTTTCGTTATAATGCGATGACATTTCTGCTATAAAGTTTGAGTATTATGATTCTCGTTGAATTGTAAAAGGGCAACACTAAATCAACTTTAGAGTGAGTAACGTAAGGTTAATTGATGAGTATTTTTTCTCCACAGTGCTGTCGTCTTGCTGATCGTCTCTCTTACGATTTCGGCCACATTCTGCGACGCTCACTGCCGGAAATCTGTGGGCGGAAGCGGTGAGTCAATAATCTCAAGGATCTACTTCATTCAGTTTTGCTTCACAAGTCATCCTTCCTCATATTCACGTTTCTGGACCTTGATTTTCCCGTCTTTCATTATTTCATAATTGCTTAAGATCCTATAATTCATTGCAACAAAAAGTAACCAGCAAATCCTATCTATTGATGTTTCTCCCTACATTCTTCTTTAGGAAACATATATTTCACATTTGCTTTGTAGACGATGTTCTATTAGGATACTTCTTCTCATTCAGAAACGTCTCGTGAAATTATATAGTAAAAATATGTTTATTTTACCCTATTGGAAACTTTTTTTTATGATTCTATGAAACTTCCACAGCCCTAGGCTCCCTCTACCTCTGCTTCTCAATGAAGAAAAACTTCACCAGTCTACCAAAAGTGTCCTCCAACGACGACGGTCTTCGGATAATGTTCGGCATCCGAGTTCTCTCCATGATAATGGTGATCATGTGTCACAAGTACGGAGTCACCATCGGAGGAGCAACCACTAACGGCCAATACATTGAGGAGGTGAGGTCGTTTGGTGTCGTTCTGCTACCTGATGATATCTCTTAAGAGACGAAATTTGGTGTACTAAGTTGACTTTAGTAACAGCTTTTGAGGGAATAACAAAACCCTTGAATGTATGGGCGCAAGACGCTTGTGATCGACGTTATGATAGAAATCATTTCAGTGGTTGAATCAGCTCCAGAACTTAGATTTAATGATTATTATCTCATGAGAATTTGCCGTTCGATTTCTTGCTCCATTGACATACCTCATAATCCACAAAACCTACATAATACTTTAAACGTAACGGATAAATATCGACTTATACTGCGATGATATATTTCTATTATTCGCCCGGTTTTGAATTTTACTTGGTTAATTTAAATCTGCAGATTAGTATGGAAGTTACTGATTTTTATATTCCTAAAGGCGTACAACCACAGAATCTAAGTCCTATGGATGGTAAAATAAAGTTGAATTGACTGAACCAAGAGACATTGGGAAGCAATTCAAGTGAATTTGCATTAAGCCCCTGCAGTTCAATAATGACTCATGTTATTAATACATTATGGTTTCACATTCCTGGCTACTTTCACTGATGGTCCATACATAGTGTATTTTCTGATACCATTAACGTTATTAATTTACAGTTTCGGAGACTGCTCTTTGCTATTATGTATATGCTATACTTTGTACACTTACCTATTTACATTAAAGTTCTCCCTGAAACAATTCTCCTCTATTAGATGAACTGGAAGTTTCCTCAGGTAATTTATTCAACTCACAAATCTAACTTCGAAAATTCCTCGTAGAAATTTCCAAAATGCAATAAAATGTCCTGAACTACTGCAATGATATATAGTTTCTTTAAATTTCATAAAACCTCAATTAATATAACTAGTGTGTGTTAGGGCAACAGGAAGACTCAATATATGCTGACACTTCACGGTGACCTCGTGGTGGATACGTTTTTCACCGTGGGAGCCTTCCTCCTCGCCTACTCCGGACTCAAGGACGCAAGGAAACAGCCCAACATTGCCATCATGTACCTCATCAGATACATCAGGTGCTTATATATATGCATATGCCTAAATTATTGCACAATCCCATCTTTAAATTCTCCGGATTTTGGAGCTTTTTATCCAAGCATCTCAACATTCGCGACGGATACCTACCCGATAGTGCTGAATTTCGGATACTTATTTTACTCCTTATTTACTATCAGGAGGGAGTAGCACAGTGAAATATGCAATCTGAGTTCTTATTAAAAAAATTTGCAGTAAAATTCTTTGCTTCAGTGCGTATTTGTTTCAGGATTCTAATTAATTTTGTCTATAGATTCTATTCTTTTTCTCGTCGCGTTTTTCATAATTTTGTTTTCATATCTATTTTCATATATTTTTATGTTCATTAAAATTTGATTTTCGTTATATGTATCTATTTATTTTCTTATTTGCAAAATTCTTTAGTTCTGTTTAAAAAGAAAAATTTTGATACATAATTTCTTTCTTTAAAAATATTCTTTACTTCAGTACTTATTTGCTTCAGAATCCTAATTGGTGCAAGAGAGAATTAAGTGGATATATTTTTATATAGAATTTTTATATAGGCTTTTGTAATTATTGCAATGTAGTAGAGAAAAATTGCGAATTCAATGTGAAATTTCTAAATGCGAATGTTGGTTACGAATGGGCGTCATACATTCTTTATTAAATAATAATAATAAAGCTTTTTAAGTCGTTTCCTATTTCTGTTTAGATAAATATAACAATACCTGCGACATAAAGGTAAGACTACGATTTGTATTTTTATCTCATAATATCACATCTCAATTTGAGGAGACGATGCTCGAATAATTTTTTAAAGATTTTTCCTCTTTCTATTCAAATGAATACGAGACTTGCGTCATACAGGTTCGACTACCCTTTGCATTTTTATCACCTGCACTCAGATCCACCAAGATTTCAAGCGCGCTTTCTTTCCTTCTCTTTCCAGACTGACGCCAGCCTATGCCCTTGTGCTTTTCTTTTACGCGACGGTTCTGAATCGCTTAGGATCCGGTCCATTGTGGCACGCATCAGTCACGCCCGAATCCGACTTCTGCGCCAAAAACTGGTGGACTAACCTATTGTACGTCAGCAACTACGTCAACACCGAGGAAATGGTGAGGAAAATCGACGGATATTCACTTTCCTTGACCGGATGATGTGAAGATAAATTCACATCAAGATTCCCAAAGAATATTAACGATTCTGCGGCCAAATTCAAAGAGATGATGGAACATCCTCGTATCCTAGAATAAATTTTGATTTACAGTTTGCGTTAAACATTCGTTGTATGCATATAAGAATTCCTTAATATATTCATGCTATATTTATTATAATTTCACATTAATTCTCGATCAGGGAATTTAACACTTAATATTACATACTATATTTGTTACATGCGTATTACATACTATTCTCTTTTCCGTGTTTTGGCGCTCTTTTGTATGATTCCCCTATCTACTTTTTAAGTCCAAATTTAAAGAAATACTTTTGGATTTTTTCATTCAATTTTATCTATAACTATTTTTAGTAAAGATATAAATAAGTAAGCCAATTGGGCTTGTCGCCTAGTATGTTATGAAAAAAGCAAGATTAGCTCTGGGAGGTTAATTTCCAATGTTGATTATCGAATTTACTATTTAAACCGCGTCACGTTTTGGACCCAAATTTTTGGAAAAAATAAGGGCTTATTTCAGGATGAATACTTTATCAGCTACCTACCAAATTTGATTTATAAATTTAATCGCTGTTTCCGAGTTTTTTCGTTGTCTATATGAGCAGCAAGACTATTGAAACCATCGATCACGATTGATAAATATATTAATTTTATCACCTTATTCCCTTTTGGGTAGTTAGTAAGACTAAGAGTAGTAAAGTAAGTTATTTTGGCTCATCTTTTATATGAGGTACTCCACCATAATTTCCTCTGTAGGTAATTTCAAATCGCAATCTGTTGGTCTTTAACTCAGTAGCTACTTAAATTTATCTTTGTCCTTTGTCTACTTACCGCAGGCAGTAAATAGACAAGACCATCACGATGGACTAACACAATGCTCTTTTCTTTAGTGCATGGTGCAGTCGTGGTATCTTCCCTGCGATATGCATTACTTCGTGATCGGAGCATCGATCCTGGCTCTCCTGAGGTGGAAACGTATGCTCGGACACATAGCCATGTTGCTGTTCGTGACTGCATCCGTGGTCGTGCCGTTTGCTGTGACTATGGCGGGAAAGCACGATGCCACACTCCTATTCTACAGAGAGTGAGGAAACTTCTTTGATATAAAATTTACGATGAGTATCGTCAAAATTATTTTCAATTTTCAATTTCGAATTTCATTGCTGCGCGTTTCATCCTGCGGCGCTGATTGATTGAACTCTACAAGTTTACTACGATAAAACCCGAGAGAACATGCAGAGCTCAGTAAATCAAATTTCGCTACAGAAATATGTTGTATCAAATCACCTAATGGGTGTCTGCTTCATGATTAACAGTGATGACTTATATTTCTATGACATTTCTTAAATTTTGTTTAGGCTTAATTTTACGTAAGGAAGTTTAATAAATTTCAACAATTTAGCGTAGATTAATTTTTTCAAGCCATACGTTATCGTAACAAACAATTTGTTTCAATTACTTAATATAAAAAAATTCATCCATCATAAGTTAATGAAATACATACAGATAATTCCTCATGTCTCAGATAATTCTTCATCTAAAACTGGATTCAGCATTTCATAATGAAGGATGGACATAAAAGCAACGGTTCTAATTTTCCTTTCTGATTGTTAAAGGATTTTATAGCTTTTGCGACATTCATTCATTGACTTTCAAATTATTCTGTTTCTTCTATGTACCGGCCCTAAACCAAACACTCTATAGCTTGGGTGTCAAAATTGAGGTGATAGAAGCTTCTACTTGTTTTGAAGAAAGTGAATATAAGCTTATAATTTAGGTTTCGAATTTAATGCACACCGCGCTTCTTTAGGTACGTTTACATTTGGTCAGACTGAAAATTACTCAAAAGTCTACGTCTCGGCAAATTAAAACTTTTACTATCCAATCGTAAAGGAAATACATTGTATCAGTAAATATAGGGACTGTTTACTAAAATATCGCGAAAATATGGATCAAATGGAATGATTATACTAACTGCCGAGCGAGAATTATGTTAGAATCCTGGGGATTATGAATTATTTGTCGAATTCTCTTACACTCAGGAGCTCATTTGCCAAAATGATCTTTAAATTATTAAGTTCACCTATTATTATGCAAATTGAAAATGAAATTTCGCGCGCAAATTTTTATTGGGAAGGTGGAGAAGATCAGGGCCGTGCGAATGGGCGGGGTGGTCAGGTGAATGCCTCAGGGCCATCATTTGTACGCCACAATCTATTGTGTGAAGTTGAATGGTTAATCCAGAGCAACGAGCAATTTCACTTTGGAGTTTTTAATTGATTATTACCCTCTTCTATCAGATTCGAGTTACCACGTAGCTTTTCACTGAGCATGTAAAAATAAATTTGGAGTAAAAGAAAAGGCGTAGAAGAATGTCTTAGTATGGCCCTTGATAAAGCAATGAAAATCTTAGCTCAAGTAAATATCTGAAATTTGGAATAGGCAGCTGTATTCAAGATCGGTAGCAGTGCTTTTCTTTAATTTCCTAGTTCATCTTTTTTAGTTCACTTTTCAGAAATGAATTTTGTTATCAACGAAGACGCTGCCACCTGGCTAGATAGCCAAATCGCAGCGTGAAATTGGATAAATACATAAATATTTAGATAGACACGATCAACTAGATAGCTAGATAGATTTAGATCTACTAAATATTTTAACGTGCCGCAATTCTATGCTAATACATTCCCATTTTGTCGAAAAGGACCTTTATTCTCGATGATACTTTTACAATCATGTTCCAGTGCCTCCTTATCGTAGGTTCACTGCGGTAACACCCAAAACGATCCGAAAATTGTAGCACAAAAGGAAGCCACTGAATCCAATCCAAGGGGGAAGAAAACCCGTTTAGAAGCCGCCAAAATTTAAGAAAATTTAGCCTTAGGATTCAGGTTTACCGCTGATGATATGGTTTGCCTTGAAGCCTGAGTCTGAATTCTTAGGTAATTGACTGTTTTCAGCTGAAAGATGTGGCTCTCCCACTTCCTTCCGAATTCATTCCATTTGCATGAGCGCGGAATCGACCTTGCGAGGCGACCTCGGTGAAAGCGAACGAATTTGCTGGGTCACGTAGTTGCTGTGGAGAATCCTTGGTAGTTTTGGGAATGACATCGTCATAAGGATGGGGAGAAAAACGGAGGTCAAGTGCGGAGACAGTTTTCAAAGATTCGGTCGATTAGTGGTGCTTTTAGGTTTCCATACGATGGTTTTGACTGCTTTTTGGTCGTGCACAGGGAATCCAAGTTCCGACTTTCCATCCATAGCTTTCCGACTGCTCGACTGTCCGGGATATTTGATTGAAAGTCGAGTATAATGAAAAAATGACTAGGGAGCACTTACACCTTTACCATCAATTTGTTGCTAAGCAACCAAGGTTTCGACTAGTCATCAGATTTTCAGGTCTAAAGGGTCGAAACAGTGTTAAGTTAATGAAGTATTGGTGGTAAAGTAATGTTTTACTTTACAATGTAAATCGATATGAAAAATCGTAGAGTAAATTTTTGAATTGTAAATATATATCTTGGAGAGCTCGATTACCCGAGTCGTTGGAACCCTGATTATTTTGGATTCCCTAGCAATATAGATATCACTTAAGGTTTTGCGTAAGTGTATAGCACGAATTTCGGCCCGCTGAAGTTTTTAAAATACCCCACCTTCCTTGCAAAATTTTATGAATTTTTTTCTTTTGTATAATTGAATCTTCCTTTCTTTTCAGCTTTCTATCTGATCCCAGAGGAAGCCGATACTTCCATGCGATGTACATAAGGACTCACACAAGAGCGGGCCCGTACGTAGCAGGATTCATCGCGGGATATCTCTTCTACAGATATCGGCTATTTGAGAAAAAAATGTCTAAGGTTTGAATATTTTGTCAACGAAAAGATTTACTATCAACTTGTCTATTCTTTGCTTAATAGCATTCCATCCAAAATTCACATTCTAATTGGAGAATCTTCGCCTATATCTAATGCATACTGAAATATCAGTATTTGATTTCATATATTTATTTCATTTCAAATAATTATAATATTTTATATGATAACCATATAAATATTTGAAATGAAATGAAAATATTTGTTATGAATATTTGAAATGAAAATATTTGTTATGACGTTAGTGTGTCTCAGTATTTGAAAATAATTTTTCATACTATACGCATTGCACGGTTAAACCTATGACTTATGAATATCTGAGAGATTCGGATTAGAAATTTATGCTGGGATTAAGTCTACCATGTTTATATTCATCGGTAACAAATGAAAGTTGGAAGATCGGAGAGCAATGGGTATGAAAATATTTCAGTAGATTGCCAAGGTTAGGGAGAGTAAAAAGCATAAGTTTCACTTCCGTTCATTCTTGAAAAGAAAAAGTTTAAGGCGCAGCCAAAGAAAATGATTTACGGGAATTCTGAAAAACCGACCGGTGAGAGAATGGATTCATTATGAAATTATCGAAAGAGCGGATGTAGCTAGTTGCAATGGGAAGGCACGACTATCTTGTGTATAATTATTTTAAAACTTCATTTTTTTACTAATAACCATTAGGACTACTTTTGGTTGTGATTATTGCGATATGTATTAGTCAATGATTCTAGTTTTTTTTGTTAGAAGTGCTCTGAAATAACAAATAAACTATATTTTAAAGTCATATACTGGAGAACGTTCACGCCCAGTTCGTCACTGATAATTTTCGTTGCAGAATATATCAACAGACAGATCAAAAATAAAGTCTTATAGTAACAGGCCTTGAGAGGGATTTCTGAATCCCATGAAAGGCTGGATTAATTTCTTTCTATGGAAACCCAGCGTGCACCAAAACTAGGAATGTTGCTTATATCCAGCTATTTTTTGTGTATAAAATATTCCAATTCATTGGAATAAATTGCAGTCTTTTTTTTAAGAGAAATCAATTTATCAATTTTCTCACACTTTAGAAAAATAGCTAGTAAAATGGCTGTTTTATTTTTTATATATAATCTCGTTCCTCATACTATAGATTCAATTTTCTTCGCTGCCATTATTTTTAGCTAACTCTTTCTTTGAGATTCTATGTTACGAAGGATTGGGTGTAAGAAAAGAATTTATTAGTCTCAGTCTTCCCCTAGTTAAGTTGGTTATTATTATAATTATTAGACAAATATTCGTAATAGTTGCACAATAGCACAATTTGATCGTCCAATTTAAATAGAGATTTACATTGACACTTAAACCCTGCAAACCGCCACTGGCGCATGGCAGAGGGTGTAAAACACCAAAAAACCGATAAGTTAGAGCAACATTTTATACGTCGTTAAGATATCTTTTACCTGCCGAAATACCGGATGGGTCAAATCAACTAACAGAACGTCTGGCCGACCTTTTTCAGCGTTTTACATTAATTGACCCAAAAATTGTCTACCGAGAATTTATTGCATTCTCAAATTCATCTCGAAATTCCTTGGTAATTGAATTTCAAGTTTTCTAACCCATGATAATTATGAATACGACGAGAGGATATTGAGAAGGCCAATCAAAAGTTGAGTTAAATCTTTTTCAATTCATTCATTCGAGTCGAAGAAAAACGTTTCAGCGGTCTTACTGTCGATATTATTTTAAGGCTTTACATAATCCCCTCACTTTCCCTGCTTGTTCGGCCGAACCCGTTAACCTCAGCGATGTTTTCATGGTTGCGTGAACTTTACCTGAAAATTTGTAAACATGCGGTTTTTTTATTGGAATAAAATGGAGCGTGTGCTCCTTACACGGTTAGACAGGTCTTTCCTCGATACGATCGTAACTCTGAAACCGGTCCTTTCATACGTGGTTTGTTATGAAGACCATTCAAAAGTGGAATTTTATAGCAGGTCATTTACTCTGAATACCGTTCAAAAGTGGACATTCTAGAGCAAGTGACGTAATGTTTACGAGGCACCTGAAATTTTATTACTTCCAGTCAGGGGTCAATATCCCTGTCTACTCACGATTTGATATTATTTCTTTAGATTTTGCTACACATGAATCAATCAGAGCATTATATACATCTATTTACTTACATCTTACTTTTCAAGCTACTGTTCAGCTAGTGGCAAAATGGAATGTGGAAAATAGTGTAATGAAAAAAACCTAATTGATTACTTTCGCATATGTTTCGTAGAAAATTGAATTCTTGAAGCGACTTGTTTTATTATCTATTTGTCTAATCCTCCCTAATATCAGAACGGGCCAAGTAACAAGGAGGATTCATAGTATCGGCATCATATTCTAAGAATCAACTGTCTTTGAATTTATTACGTAAATTAAGTCTTTATTTAAATCTTCTTTCTTCTGTAGATTCCCATCCTTCGCCCTGAAGCATCTCAGCAACGTCCAATGATTTCTCATAGTAATGGTTACAAAAAGTATTGACTTCCGTTGTCCTATTTCTAATTCACGAATACAACCCTTTCCTATACACTATTGTATACTCGAGGTGGTGTCTAACGCAAAGTAACATCGTTCTCGGACTTTCTTATCGGTCCTTCTGTCTGTTCTCTTAACGAGACCGTTTCTAAAGTACTCAACCATTTATTACAGAAGTGGGTACCCAATGTTGCGTTATTCATGAGAATCACTCCAAGATATCTCACCAATTATTCTGCTTGTTAGACTCTATACTATAATTATCCGCCCACCTTTTTTTTGAGTGTAAAATAGAAGTGAATTTATTGAAAGAATGAAAATGTGATCAATTAATTCAAGCCATGTCTGGTGGAACTGATTTATGATTGAATGAGAAAAAACCAAAATCTGACTAAGTCCACAAATTTGTTTTAAAATATGCGACCTGCGATCGATGCCTGATGATGAGGAAGCTTCCTCGAAACCGGTCGCATTTTTCAAAATAAATTTGTGGACTTAGTCAGATTTTGGTATTTTCTCATTTAATTTATTAATGAATGAAAATGTTTATCTATTCCAGGTTTCTGCTTATTGGATGTTCGTCATGTCGATCATTATCTCCAGCGCCGTACTCTTCTCGTGCATCGTCTTCTATACTCCCTCGAATGAGTACGATGCGTTGGAGTCTGCCATTTACGCAGGTCTGCAGCGATTCGCGTGGGGGGTGTCCATTTCTCTTCTCATCTGCGCCCTTGCATCTGGACACATCGGTGAGTCTCACTTTCTATACCTCATCACCTTATCAAGCGGAAAAATTTGAATTCTTCCATGTTATTCTCAATGTTACTCCATTTTCTCTTTGAATAACAGCGACTATCTCTCCAAGGCTTACACAGTTTTATGAGAAATTGTCTTTTTTATTACCGCTGTGCTTTCGTGGATTTTTTTTCGCTCCTCTACTTCAGTGGGCGTTTTCCCGCATCGTGAGTTTTTCTCGTCATACCTTCACTTGAGGAGTTTTTTTCCCCGCAGCTGTTTGATATATAATTTTATTTAGATATATTTAAAACTATGTTTGCTTTTTACTTATCTATCAGCTAGTATATATTAGAATTTACAAGTTGTATACGTTTTATATATTTACTTATTTAGTTTTTATTTGATTTTATTTTTCTAGAAGTAATTTAACTGTAGATATCTGTTTTGAACTAATTTAGCATATTTTCATAGAATATCTGTAAAAGTTCGATGGAAGAGAGGCCATACATGCCTAACCACGCGAAAAGAGTAAAATAATATTAATAATAATAAAGACTTTGTGAGTTAGAAAAGGATTACATTTTCGCACATAATTTACTTAGACATACAGATAATTTTAATAGTCGATGTTACTCTCTTTCTTTCCCAGCGAATTAATTGTAAATTTGAAGTTTTGGACATTGGAATTGAGTCAGTACCAATTAATTTAATTTCGTATATCGGTTTTATTGCACATTGTTTTATTAATAATTATAAAAAGGTCGATCAAGGAACCGTACATACTAAACTATATCTTTTATAAACCTTGACCTTTCTCCAGTCACTGCGTTGCACGTGTAAGTTACAATTTGCGCAAGTCACGCCAGAAATTATGCAGTCTTAGATTGGTATGGTTAGAGATGCCGAAAGCATAAGGGTTGACCTTCAGGACTTTTAATTGGTCCCTTTTACCTTTCATTTCCGATTCAGCTTGACATCCATATGTTCGTTGAAACTTGTCTTAGAACTAATTCACTTAAGAAGAGGGAAGGAAAATATTAGCGAAAGCATTTCATCTTACTCTTTTCTAGATATTTTGACTTCTTGTGGGTACCATGACGGTTAAAATATATTTCCTTGAATATATTCCCACGCATATTACTGAGGCATTATAAAATAATATTCATGTAACCAACTATTTTCTTCATTTCTTTATACAATTGCATTATTGAACTCATTTCGAAATAGAAATATATTTATACAAATCCGTTTTAAAATTTCACTATAAAATCAGGTCCTCCTGAATTTGTCATCAAAAGCGCAACATAATTTCAAGAATAGCAAAAAAATTGTTTCTGTACCTATATATGAGACAATATTTGCCTCTTTTTGTAATTACCTCGTAATAAAATATTTAATTCGTTGAGCAATAATTGCTACATCTACTGGAGAGATCAAACACAGATGACAACAAACTTTTTCGATGATCGAGAATGAGCCTGCAGAATATAACAAACCATAAACCTAAGATATACTAGGAAATCAGCCAATAATTATTCTGTTTGTAACCTAAAACCCACATCCTCTTGCCTCGATGCAAATGATACATTCCTCTGATGAGTACATATTTACCGTAACGTATCCATAGAATGCTCTCGTTGGGAGAGTTTCTTGTGAATACGTGAATAACAAGCTGTCATCATCCAAAATTAGCTCATCGTAAATAATCCATACGTAGTTAAATCACTGAGCGGTAAGATTGGGCCGCTTTAATAAAATGTAGATAAAATATGGTATTCAAACATTTTCAAGTCTTTCGTATAGGAAATCTATACTTAAAATGTTAAAATTTAAATTCCTGTACCGGAATACCCTAGCTACTTCACGTTCTCCTCCCAAGCAGAATTAATGCTAGGTTTACTTCCTAATATTTTGAAGCTATAGCTTTTTAAAACCAAGATTCTATACTTTTCATTTCATAAAAAATCTGTGAAACTAGAAGAAACCTTTCCGTAAAACATGATTGACGCGCCGCAATCCCATTCGCGTGTTTTGTTTCAAAATTTTACGCTAATCTTGAGAATCTTTGAAGAAATTCCAGACTGGAATCCCTCCAGAACTTAGAAATTCCCAGCCTCTCTATTTTTGAGAAGATAACTCATACTGCTCACATTTAAACGTGATATACATAAAACGGAAATAATTAGGAGCAAATATATTTCAAATCTAAAATCTCTCGATCATTTGTAATAAATTCTACATAATTTATTCCGGAGAGTAAATCGAAAATGTGCACTAAAATACGAAAAAGCATTGTTAGCGTTACTTCGGATAATTTTGCCGACCGAAGTTTATTTCGCAAGCCAAATATCTGTGATCTTGATTTGAATGAGCAATCAGATATTATCCCAGCACGCCTCACAGTAGTTGCCTACATAATAAATTATACGAGCGACAGAAGCAATAAATTTCATCTCGTGAGAGAATAATAGCATTCAGATTACAAGTTATCCATTGCGGACAAGATTACCACCAGCTTAATTTTACATAACGTTCACGTCTCTTATGTAATGCTTTAAATAACTCACCTGGTCAGATGTGTGTCGTCATAGCATTGACCATCATCCATGACTACCACAAGGGTCAAAAGTGTATTCATTATCATGTCACTGCAATTTTCAGAATACTGAGAGAATTTCCTGGAAGGGATAGCTCAGATCCGTACCCACAGCAATTAACAAGGTTATTTTTACTCTGCGACGCAATATATAGTTATTATTTGCAGGAGGGAGCTGAACACAATGGAGCCCATTTCTAATGAGTGCGTTCTATTGCTAAGCCAAGGTCTACTGGAGAGTAAAGCTAATATCTACAAAAAACTCAAGGCCATCGAGTTTAAATAACGGTTGCACTAGAAGCTGGCGGAAGAAGATTTATGAATACTAAAATCGCTAACTTACATATTTATTGCCTCTCTACTGCATTTTGCTCTTAACCGTGTTGAAAGAGGACATCCATAGGAAAGATTCCGGTCGATAATGTTCATAAATATTTTTATAAGAAGACGTAATGAAATACGTTTCAGCTGAAATAACAAATTGTGCCATTTAATTGAATGAAGAGGACAAATTAAAGTGAAATTCATATTGTAAGTGAATAACGCTTGATTCATTAACATCTAGTACAATACAGCAATAATTTACGCTTAATTTTTGAGTTATTAAAATTAACACGATCATTATGCAAGGAATTGGCTTCAGTCAATTAATTATCGTTTTCAAATCAATCATCATTCATCAATTAGTCATTATATATCGATAAACCATAATAATGAATGTACTCATTAATACAATCATTATATAATGAGTATGGATGAATGAATTTATTTATTTATGCTCCCTCTAGGGATTGTGAGGAATTCAGCTCTATCTAAGCTTTTAATTTTAATCGTTACAATTTTATTCACATGGAACCTTGATTTTACCGTAATAAAGTGAAAACTCTCACTTTGTGATACTTTCCTTAAGATATTTAGATGGAGTAAATTTCGAAAAGAATTCATAAAAGCACCTTAACTTTTTTACCGTCATCTTTTATGTAAATCTTAATTCATATTTTTATAATTATCGATGATAACCTCAATTTATTCGTTACAGCTACTGTTTAAGTCGGCTCTCGTTTGCTATTCGTGGTGATGAGTGGCTTACATTGCGCGGGTATATGCTGCGTTAACATATACCATAAAATGATTTCATAATCATGTCATATTAAAGAATACTATATAACACTGTTGATATACATTCTATTTTATAACATATACTGCATTACTTTCTGTAAAAAAACAAAGATTGTAATCCAAACACTCTCCGAGGAAAATATGAAGGGTAACAGGTATTAAAACAATTTTGAGACCCAGGATTATTATTACTAATATCGCTACAATTTTACATTAGTCAGGTGGCAGCCACAAACATCGTTAAAATAAAACCCCTTTTTACACTCATATTTTTAAATTTAACATTCCAAAATAACATCATATAGTCCAACAGGATAAGGTCACTTTGATATTGGTTATGCCCTTGGTTATACACTTGGATATTGATTATGATGGCCGTTTGAAACTTTTTCTCGATTTTTCGTGATATTCTCTCTGTTATTGTTCAAGAGAGCTCATTATTCGATTTCTAAATAGGATCATATCCGAAATCCTCCTTTTATGCCATGCTAAGACAAGTAACTCATAAGATGAAAGATTTTCATTGACGATTTTTCATGAATAAACTGCATTTGGTTTATACCCTCTCCGTTCGTATAAATTATTGTCTCTTACCCGACTTTGGATATTTTTGGCTGTAGCATTGAGATCTTGAATCACATGCAAGCCAAAAGACTATTTAAAAAGACATTTTCCCTGTTTCCAATTTATTATAGGATTGATATCAAATGGCAGACGATCGACGAGAATTTATACAAAATGCTCATTACATCGCTTTTAGAATTTACTTCTTTTATGTTGTTGCATTTATAATGTTGCCTCATAGTTGAATAGCATGCAAAATGTTCGGAAATGTTTAAATATTCTATCTATTTCTATGGATACATTTCTTAGAAATAGGTCGCTAAAGGAGTAGTGATACTAGTAATTATTATTATTGTATCCTTTATTGGCGAGGTTAGGCCCGAGTGGGCCTTTTTTCTACCTTGCAGCTTATGATCATTTATTCATGAGTTCTGAGTAATAATTTATCCCTGCCAAGGGTGAATATGTTCGATATATAGTTAAAATCATCATTAATGAATATGTAAAGGAAATCTTATATTTATACTTTACAATACGATCAACATTTTCGTCTAAAACTTCTTTAAATAATTTTCTTTTATGGGACTCATGTCGATCAACTTATGATTCATTTAATTTGATATTGCATTACATTTATTTTTGCATTTCAGTATTATATTGTGGTCGTGAGACTGCTTCTCCTTGAATCGGTCGGCTTGCACTCAAAGATGTTGCATTCTTCTGCAATAACTCTTGTCTTTACATAATCCACCTTCACCGTGATCTTAATACGTCGGATGGCCTCCAAACGGTCTCTGTATACCTCAGGGAAGCACTTGGGGCTTTGTTTCAGCGATAAAGTTTAATTCGCAATGGAGGGTATAATTATTTTCTCGCTGGATATGGAAACTCTATCTAAGTATGCATTAGAAACAGGAACCATATTCTTTGATAAAATCGATGATATGTTGTAGAATATATTCCACTAATAGCTATACTTTAGTTATATCGCCATATCATTGCAATTAACAAGTGGAAGGAAGGTGATGGAGTGAATGATTGCTATGAGCAAAAATTTATGTTGCAAAGATGACTAAAGGAAGGAAACGATAGACTTCTGCATCGGAAGCTTATCTTTCCTCAAATATTTTAAACTCCCGTTTTGAATACTCTTCATTGATCAAGATAAACTTAATCGATAAATTCTTCTGGTTACTCAAGTATTAAAGTACGTTCCCGCGGATTAGCCCCACTCTTCATAAAATTTATAATTTAAATTCTACATCTACATCTGCATGTGTACCCTGCAAGCCGCCTTTCGGCGTGTTGCAGGGGGTGCAAGCACCATGACTATACTTTCCTAGTCGATTATTTTCGCGTATCGTTCTCGGAAAAAATGAATTCTTGAATCGACTGGTTCAAGCATATATTTCTCTGATCTTTCTCGCGGTATCAGAACGGCCTATATAACAACGAGGGCGCATAATATCGGCTACATCCTCCATGAACGTACTCTGTCTAAATTTATCTAGTAATTTAAATCTCTTGAGCCTTCTTTCTTCTAAAGATTCCCATCCTGCCTCCTGAAGCATCTAAGTAACACTTACCGATTTATCATAGCAATTTTTTTATAAAACGTATTGCCTTTCGTTGTATCTTTTCTATCTCGCGAACACAACAATTCTCTCCTTCATAGCGGTATAGATAAATAAGGGTCTTCTGAATATCCTGGAAATTATAGACTACGTTATAATGATTGTAATGCCATATTATTGGTACCATATGCCATACCATATATATTGGTAAAATATGCGGAAATATAAATATTATTGCTAATAAACTCCGTAAAGCTTTAGGCAACGAGTCCTTCGCCAAATTTCTTCCAAACAAGTTTCTTCGCCAAAATTAATAAAAAATCATCTTTTAATCCGGCTGCAGAATTCTTACTTACATTAATTTTACCCTGAAGTTGTGGCATGGAGTTAAGTATTTATCACTATTTCTGTCTTGCAACTATGCAAATGTGTAAGTCACGAATTTGTAGAACTGTACTTTCGAGATATACTCCCCTCGTGACCCTAACCTAATTTCTATTCGCCGCTTGAGTCTATCGGTATTCCTATAACCCGTCAAGGTCTTCCCAAAGATTTTCTAAAGGCTTGAAATGCGTTCCACAACCTCCACAAACAATGTTTGAGAGGAATCGAAATCTTCGAGGTAATTCTATTTCCAAATTGTGCGGAGGAACTCCGATTTCTCCAAGGATATGAATCAGAAAGTCGTTGGATGATTCGATAAATCATGCAGTGATTCAGTTTCCCAGAGCGTTTTACAGCGAAAACCAAAGGTAATCGAGGAATACGCAAGGTCTGAGGGAAAGTCCAGGAAACAATTTTGGGATACAGTTGATTGAAATATAAAGGTCTGGAGGTTATTTCTTCATCCTTTCTAACAATTAGCATACGTGAACCATGCTAATAATCCATATGGTTGTAAGTATCAGCGAAGTTGAGATGGTCTTAAAGGTTAATGACTTTTACTCTTACTTGTCAGTGCCGTGTGGAAATACTGCCAATTACATCCCATAGACAGAAAAGGGGAAATTCCTCAACCATTTTTTCTCTATAAAACTTTTATATGATGAATAAAGAAACCTCAGAAGAAGAGTAAAAATTCAGAAGTAACCGCATTGGGTACTTCTAAAAACTGGCGACCACGTGGGTGATTATCTTTTTCCGAGGAATTGCACCCGACGGTTGCCGCTTTCGGCACTTTGAGAGTACCTTTGTCTCTCTTGTATATGATTTTAAGATTTATCTAGGAAGAGAGAATTACTGATTTGATTTGGGCCGTAGTTGTACAACTATGGTTACAGAAGACCATCTTTTAATTCACATGTTTACTACAGAGTGAACCCAGGCTATTTTAATAGCGGATTTTACTAGGCCTTATAAATGAAGAGGTTACTTATTAATAACGATCTTGACTATAATACCAATTTTATTTAATTTCATTACATAAACAGGGGAATTATATAAAATGATAATTTCCAACGTAATATTTGGTATGTTTTGGTTTTCATGAGAGGTTTTTATTCTAGGTTTTGTCTCCGCCATTTTGTGCTGGACCCCATTTGTGGCGCTGGGCAAACTCACCTACTGTGCTTATCTGCTTCACTTCATTTTCCAATTGATTGGCCTCGGTGGAGATAGGAATCCCAACTATGTCACCAATTACAACGTCGTAAGTATGGCCACTTTCTTGTTGGTAATTACGTTTGGATCAAAACTTTAGGGGTCTACTTCAATATTTTATCGATCATTATCTAAGATATTAACACTTTTTAATACTGTCTATTCTTCTCTCTTACTTAACTAGTTTTATTTGGAAACGAAAGCATACTCATGTAGTTTACAGTCATATAGAAGAGATTACGCTATTAAGGTTCCCAATGAACAATCATTAGTTCGTTGGAGAGTTCCGAGTTATCATTAAACACAGTTTCTTACATATAATATATACTTTGATAGATTAACAGTTGAATGAAACAAAAGCAAATATAAGGGAGAAAGAAAAAAGTAGGAAAATGTGCACTCTTTATATAGTGGAAAGGAGTTTTGAGTTGAGTTAAAAGGCTAACGTAATTCAATAAATCTAAAAAGGTTTTTATAGCAGTTTTATAAAAAACTTTAAAAATATTCATGTTATAAAATTATACATATAATATCATTAGTTTTTTTATATATTATAACTATGTAGAGGTATTTTAATAATCAATTAACAGCAATTTTAAAATCGCTCCATTGTTACTTCATAATGAAATGTAAATAATCGCAGTATTTCAAACGTTATATACAAATAAATCAGTAAGCTTATTGGTTAAATGAAGTTAACAATCAAGCAAATAAGGTAAATACATATTTTAGCGGTGAAATTACAAGTTCTTTATTTATTTTTTTAACCGTTAAAAGCGATTTAATAAAGTGCAAATCACTAGATGATTCATTCTGATATAACTTCCTTAACTGCCTTAAAACGTTAGTGCCGTATAGTACAACCCAAATATTTCTCTTATTGAATAATTCGCTTTATGTCATACCTCTACTTGAATAAAATGTATAATAATAGTCATTTTTAAACTATTTGTATATTGAAGGAACACTGAAAAATGCTCTATATGAATATGAGTCTAATATATGGATCTCGGTTGGTGCTATTCACCATCATTACTCCAAACCGGTTGTATTTTTTTTATAGTTTTTGTGGAATTACGGCAGTAATTTCTCCCAGCTATTCCTGGATGGTACTCCACGCAGTAGCGGTCTCGATTGCAGATAATGAGCATAATATTTACCGTAAGATCAGTCGTGGAATGAATGGGAAATGGTATTATTCGATCTATTTGTGGTTAATCCACTCATACATATGTCATTGTCTTGAATCGCAACCTTACAAGCAGCCAGTGTATTGAGTGTATTTCCCTGATGAGTATCTGCGATATTTTCTTCAATTATAAAAAAAGGAAATATTGCTAGGTTTCCGGAAAGCATTATTTACAGAAGTAATAAGAAGTGTTCAGTCTAACTGTTTATTTGAGAAATCGAAATATTATGTTCATTAGATTTGATAAGAGCGAATTATGTCTAATTAGCTTTTTCCTGTGCTTGACGAAGTCAAGGCGCTATGGAATTACTTGACGAATCCTTTATCAGATAATTACTGTTTAGACACACTACTGATAAGTTTCATTATATGATTATATCACTTTTATACTGCTTATTTCTCATTCTAACTATAATTGCCTTACCATTATGTAAGGATAACATTATTAATGAGGAACGGCAAAAAATTTTAGCGGCTGAATGATACATGGTCCAAAAACTTCTTATTATCTATGATTCCTCTTAAAATTAAAATTAAGATGAAGGCTCATAAATTACACCGAAGGGATAGCTAGCTAAACTTTATATGTTAGCGTTTTAAGAGTTCAAATAACCCGAATTTTGGTTTTCGTTGCTTAAAATCGCTCGCTTTACTTAAATTAAAGTCATTTTGCAGTCAAGAAGCATTTAAAGCTAGTAGAAGAGAAAGCCGTATTTTCATTTTTGTTTTGAAATTAATTTTATGAGGCACATATGAAATAAATTTCGAAATGATGAGACGAATAGCTTAGATATAACAAACATGCCGTTAACAATTCTTTGAAAGAAGTTCATCCTGCTATAGCTATAAGTAATGTAACTTCGAAAAATAAGAACAAATTCATAAAGCTTCTTTTTTGTTTCTAAGGTGTAAAGCACTAATTCAAAGATTACGGATCCCAAAAACCTTCTCATGTGCTTTCTAATATAAAAGAAATAAAAAATTTCAATATCCTGGCAGAAAGGAAAACGTTTATTACATTGACATACTATGTACCGATTGCAACTATACGGAGTTTCCGATATTTTACAGCAAAGCGGATAAAACGTATACCATACATGTAATGAAAATGTATTTCTATGGTAAAAGATGTGAATTTTAGGGAAAAGTAGAATGCAATGATGTAAAAGATATGCGAGTTGAAGCAGTTTCGATCAATTTTAATTTAAGATTACTTTTATAGGAGTATTTTTTGTGCTTCGGCCAAGCTATTTATGAGGCCAAGGCCTTGCGGACTAAATTTAAAATTTTAACTGCAAGTAACGAATATTTTTGTAGCAAAACTTTGATTTTGTTCTTAATATATCTTCAATTGCATTAAAAGACTTGAACTTTTTGTTACTCTAACACAAGCTGTATACCCATACCTTTACAAGAACACTATAAAAGCAAGACGTGAACTTATGAAAATCAGGTTTGAATGCGGAGCAAAGAAAATTCTTCCATAGGCCGTTTGTTGCTCACCGACCATCAAGATAGTTTTTTCTGTTTGCGAGATAATTCACTTTGGTATAAATGATTAAAAGTTTTGTTTCTCAACAGTTCCTCAAGTCGACGGGAGAGTCTGTGTTCACCTTCACAATGGCACTGATCCTCTACTTAATGGTGGAGGCGCCTTTCAGGGATTTGGGAAGGGCTCTCATTTCTGAAAGGTAAGACATCTCCCATCCCTTACGGCCCATTTACCCAATCTTTAGTATCGACGAAAGACCATTGAATACATATTTTGGCATCGTTCAATTATGCTTTGCTCTATTTTTCGCTAAATTATGTTTTGTTGGCTGGATTGGTGGTTTTCCAATTTAGAAAACTTAAACATCTGAGAAAAATAAAACGAAATTAGACAACCACGTAACCCAACCATGCTGACTCAGTCTCACATTATAGTACGACTGATTTTAATTAGACAAGGAGGTAGAACAGTTTCATTTCATTTCATGCTTTTCAACATTTCAGCTTCATCTTTCCTACTGCAGAGTATGCTCACTGGGTATATCCCTAACATATGACCTGGGAGGTTGTCATCACTCCCATCTCCAAATTTTTTACCCAACGGTTTTCCTCCGTTCTTTTCACACAACTAAAATATTTTGAAGGTCTTTTCTCTATTTTTGTGTAACGTTTTCTTCTATCTGCATAATTTTTATTAAGTTCTCATTTGTAATTATTACTAATCTTGATTTTCTGCAGCCTCTTCTTAGAAAATCCATTTCTGGATCTTCTAAACCTCTGTCTTATGTAATTTGCATAATATTGAGCCCTATTTAAACTTTTTTACTCTCCGAAATTTTTGTATACAATCATGAATAATATTCGTGAACTATTTTCTCTCTATAATAAATTATATCTTATGAAAATCTGTTGCAAGATTTACCATTGATTACGCCGGTTTTTCGCACCGCTTTCGTGTAGGTTTTTTTTTCCTGCTGTAGAGATTTTTCCTAAGCACTAACTTTGGTTTTTACACGAACATATTAATTTTCTTCTGTGGATTTTTATGCTATCTCTTTCTTTCCAGTATTAATTGACGAAGGATTAGATGTGAGACTTAATATCGCTCCAATGAAGACGTATTATTATTATTTTTTGATTAGATGATCATTGAGGCCCAACCACTGAGTTTGGGCGCACTACCTATATTATTCTCAATTGAAAGTTGTCAATGTAATTTCACCTTAATTTCACCGTAACAGAACATATTTGTACCTAAAAAAGGAAAGGTTCCTTGGTAGAATCGCGATATTGAGACGAGATCTTTTTTAAAACATATCTTTTTTAATAAACATATTTGCCTTTTATAAATGCACCGCATATCTAACTCACCGCATAACTTGTAAAAAATACTTGGGCGAACCAATTTAGACCCTGTATTTAAGAAATGTGTCATGATGGGTGAAGAAAGGCCTATTAGTTTGACTATAAATATAGTCGGGAGTCCCAGGGATGCCGGTGGATTAGACTGTTTCGTTGACCGTGAGCGAATTTGCCGGCCGCTGGAGCGGTGTGATTATCGTGCTAGAGCAAGTAGTAAGTAATCCGTGTATATAACAGCAAAACAAACACTTATTATTTCTCTAATTAAGCATACAAGAAAACAAGTTTAACAAGAAAAAAATGATTGGATTAACTGATTCACTCTTGGGGTGGGGTTTGATAAGATAAACCGACAAACCATAAGAGCAGAGGTGGGCGGCAGCCATCTTGATAATCGACGTCGCAGAACCTAAAAAATAATTTTTTTTCGGAAAAAACCTGCTATAGATAGGATTTGAACCACTGAGGATGAATTTGGAAGATTTTGGATTTGTTGGAAATCGGACCAGATACTCTAACCACTCGGCCATTTTGGAGTTATAGAACATGTAGGTTATAATTCAACAAAGAGGCTTCTGCAAGTAGGCTACTGCATGCACCCGCCAGATAGTGACGGATAATATGACAGACACATTTACATTAATACCCCACAGTATGACTATGTCAGTGGTGGATGAACACCGACAGATAATACCTTAATTCACCGATTTTATTTAGCCAATTTCGATTGTGAACTTTGATTGACCTGAGATTGCACTCCAGCTTAAGCTGATAAAACTACGATTGGTATGCGATGCATTTATAAACGTCAAATATGTTAATTACAAATATCATAAACAAAGAGACAAATAATCCGTTGATAAGTCACAATCGCAACCCGAACATCCAAAATGAACGGCGAGTTCCTGCGACTTCATCGCTGACATTAATTAGCTGCGAAGAAGCTTAGCAGCAGGTATCTAATATGCTACTTTTGAAGGTATATTTAAACAACTACATCTCCTAAATCCGTGAAGAGAAATACTTAGGACAAAGCGGTGATTTTTATACTCAATTATCTGTTACGCTTAACAAGTCTCGTCTCAAAATCGCGATTCCACCTCAGAAATTTTCCTTGTCGTCTGTCTTAACACAATACTACGTGAACAGAAACATCGGGAAACTCCATTTGTCGTGTTCTGTACCGTTCTTTCAGGCCATCGAACGCAATTGCGTAGTAAATCACTTTCGATAGGATTCGTGGGAGAGACGTTTAGATGTTGTCGATGACTTTCCAGTTAAGTGGTTGTGTGAGAGATAGCATCGTCATGCTCAACCGATCGCTTTTTCCGCTTAATATTCCAATTCTTTGACGTTCAATTAGACTGGAATTCTTGCATAGTTATATAAGCTGTCATTCAGCTATTATATCATCTAACTTTTAAATTACCGGAAGATATTATTCATGACGAGAAAGCAAGACTATTAATTATGGGTTTGTGCACCGAGTCTGACTCAATATTCCTTTACGGAGGAACTTAGTAGATCATTTATATTCCTCCATTTATATTCAGATTTCATCTGCAGATTTTGGGTACATCTTTTTTCCCGATGAGTATTTTTCAAGATAAGTAGATTCGAGATTTATCAGAATCATAGGAGGCTGAGGGTTGGCTTAATTCCATTAGAAACAAAAAATAGAATTATTTTTATTACTACCCTTAAATACATCTGCTGATGATGGTCATCCTCTAAAACTGGTAGTACTCAGCTACATGCGGATTATAAAATAGATTTCTAATTCATTATTAAATCAATCCTTGATCGTTTTTTAAGATTACTTAATTTCTGGTTCTTACGGAGTCCGAGAATTCACTAGCATTAGATATAATTACCGTTGATCCATTGAAATATTAATTATATAAAATTATTATTTATTCGTCTCTTTCTTTGATCTACATGCCAGAACAATACCAGCGGATGATTTTGATAGAGAAGTTTATGTTTTCTCACGAAACAAAAGTATATCGTAACAGCAGTGACTGCCCGATAAGAATTCTTTTGATGATTTGAAAATTTTTTGGCATAAAAAGACTAGTGTTTTAAGCAAATCAGTGGTTTCCGGCGTTAATTTTAGATTACTTTCAACAGTTCTAAATGCAGCCATTATACTACTAAACTAGCGTACAATCTACGGAAGAAGTCAATGTGGTCAGAAAGAAGAGGTTGAAGAAAATAGCTTTCGCTAGTACCGTGTGCTGCCCTTATTTGCTGATGCCTGTTATTTGTGAAAAATGATTGAGATCATGGTATTGAGGTCAGGTAATTTTGTACGTATTACACTATACAAGCGTTCAACTTACCTTTCTTTTGTGGCAACGATTTCCATTACAAAAAAGTAATGACATATCTGTGGTTGATTATGATATTATATACAATGAAACCTTAATGGCTGTATATATCACGTAAAATTTTTATTTATTTCCTTTTTCGTCAGTCGATCGGAATCCGTAATCCATTGCTGATAATGAAATAAAAAATTTGAAAATTTTTCTTGCCTAAATGGTAACACAACTATGTACTCTCGTACGCTAATTTTGAAATAATACTGTGAATGAATTTTGAACTGATACTATTTCAGTGTATTTCAGTTCAAACTATTCGATTGCTCTGTTATCTATTTTATTTTCAATTACCCGTATCACTATTCATCTATATTCAGAAGGGACTTATTTTTTGATGTCTTTTGATTCAATATCATTAGTTGCGGTAGATATTCATTATTATTCTATTCGTTTCAGCCATCTAAGAGCTGCCATTACACAACTTTATTCATTTCATAATTTAATTATTTCTCTTTTACCAGTATTCCTTCATTCTCAGGCTCGTTCTTATTCTGAGAATACTCTTTTGGTTCTTCTTGGTTTCTCTTCGGATAAATCTTTCACCACTGCGATCTTCTTTCTGAGTATTCTCTGTCACTTATATTTTCCTTTTCTAATCCGCATTTTCGTAAATCTTTATGAACTCCTTCGCTCATGGGACTTATGTCTTCATATTCTCTCTCAAGGTGAAGATTTTATTTGCTATTCTTTCTGGTTCCAACATATTCATTATGTAATATCTTTATTTAACGAAGCATTGTTCTCCAATGCATTTAGGTAAGATCGACTTTCATTGTATTTCTAATATTGTAATATAGATCTTGTTTACTTCGTGATTTCCAAGGCCTTTAATGACGACACAAGTTCGAACCGAGGTTTCTCATAATCGATGAAACGTGAAATCGGCAAAGACCGGAATTACAGTGTCTTTTCACTTTCATTGCGGTTTAAATATCGCATCATGACCACCTACCTACCTTCGTGCTGGAGCTATTCCTCTATTTGGAACGGATTAAAGTTTGACTTTTCAAATCATCAATTTGGATATTGTATGCAGTGTCAATTTTGATAACTTAAGATAATACTCTAGTCACAGTAAGCCCAATATACTGGGTCCAAAAAGTCTTTTTACAATTTCAAGACTATTTGAAAAGAAGTGAGGGAAGATTTTACTGATACAGATTCTACAGATAATCTGAGATTAATTTTTATTAAAAAGCCCTCTTGAGTGGCATAAATAGTAACCTTGTTACCGGAAAAGATATGGTTATTCTAAGAGATTGATATTGATATCTCCTCAAATTTACAAGTTTTTTCGCATTCACCGTAGCATATTCTAAGCGAATCGTCGGTTTAGTTATAGTAGATTTGTTTCGCTGGAAAAAAACTTAATCTTAAAATAGCTGCAATGTGAAGAAGGAATAAGCCCGAGTTGGGGCTCAAGCGTCTTAAGTAAGATTAGATTAGATAAGATTGATATTTTCTGTGAGGTTATCCGCAAATTTCCCTCTTCCGTATTTCCTCCAGCCTCATATTTACAACGTAGATTTAATGAAAATAGAAAAGATGATCGTATGCGAAAAATTTTTTATGCTTAAGAAACACGGGTGGGGAAAGTATCCATATGAAAGGGGAAAAACCACCAAAACTAACAAGAATAAAAAGAAAAATGGCTGAAAGGCATACGCAGTAATATATTTATATTTAATGAAAACCCATAAACAGCAGGAGCCTTTATAATGGATTACGAACGGTAACAAAATAAAACCTTTAACAGCGAGTCAACAATAACATTATACGGTCAAAATATACATGAAGGAAAACAAATATCACAAGAAATAGTAAACGAAAATACTTATGTACCCAAACCAGACTATCAAAGCATCAAAAGAAAAGAATTATTAATAAGAAAATATCAAAATAATAAAGAACTAAATTAAAGTTGACCTCACTATGCAAAAGTAACCGAACACGAAGAAATATATGGAAATTCTATTAAAGAGATTGATAGCTAAGATTAAATTAAAAATTTAAAGCGATAATCCAAACGGTCGGACGAAAAGAATGGTAAGGAAACAAAAAGAATGGTAAGGAAATATTCAAAGCATTTATTACCATGTATCTCTAAGAGGTTTGACATAATATAAATCCTAAGATTTAATCCTTTTCTCTTGGAAATGCAGGCGTCCTCCCAGGAAACGGGTGGAGGAGAGCGGGGCAAAGTGAACACCTGTTTGCCGACATCTTGATTAAATTATTACCCAATCGGATGATCCGAGCAAAGGACGGAGCGCCCTCAACAGGCCACCCTGCAATCGTCCATTTTACACCACAATTCGCAACGTATATTCATGACATTTTCATTTAAAGTTATTTATATCGACTTCCAACCTTTGCCCAGACCAGACCTGCGGTATGAAATCGTATCGCGTTGTGTTTTGGGCGAATTTATGCCTGCCAATGCCTGCAATGGCATTCACACTGAGGCTTCTAAGTCATTCAGACAAAATGTAATTTAATTTTGTATATATAAATGCATGCAAACTTTTTAACTTCAATAAATTATTTATTATTATTGTTTACGAAGTATCGGTTGGTTTAATTCTTATCTG
Organism: Pachydiplax longipennis; assembly: GCA_036926295.1. Classification (NCBI taxonomy): domain Eukaryota; kingdom Metazoa; phylum Arthropoda; class Insecta; order Odonata; family Libellulidae; genus Pachydiplax; species Pachydiplax longipennis. The sequence continues at coordinate 28,780,382 of JAVFKF010000019.1, forward strand.
TAAAAATGAAAGAATCAGAATCCTAGTCCATATTTTAGTATGGATTTAAATGACAGATTAGAAATAAACAGATATTCTTGAAGCAATGGAGTGAAATGGCAAAGGTATACTCGTATATACTTATGCGAAAACTTCCAGTTGAGCACTTCGATGACAAGGGAACACCCAAACAAACACACAGTTATAAGTAACACTAGAAATCTCTTCTAGTTACAAAGGACGGCAACGTAGTTGCTGAAATACGTACTTAGTGTTCCTTTTGTGCGTTCCTTCATGTTTGCGAAGTGTTTCAAAGAATCTTATGCGAGGAGTTCCATCAAAGGTGAGTTTAACTTTGCCTTTATATTTTACGGATTAGTGATTATTTTATCGATTCGTTTATTAGGAAACCCTGTATCAGCTTCTTCTCGTTCGGATTAACGGCACAATGCAATCAACGATAGATCGCTTAGCTTCCACTTAGATCGTCATCAACGTATTATCGTATGGATAGTCTGAAATGCTTCATTTTTGTTTAATATTTTGATTTTCTTAACATATTGCAGCGTTACTTGCTGGAAATTCTTCAGATTGATACTTAATATGAATATATATTCGGTAAGCTCTAAGAAAGAAAACATTTTAAAATTTAGAATTATAATCTTCATTCAAAATCCATCAAATACTAAATCAATTCAATTATACATATTAATCATACGTTGATTGGTCGTATTAATTTATATTGTATAATTTTATTGTAGGTACTTGGACAGGTCTTTCATGCACTTTATATCGGACTATGGACTTCTTTGAACGAATATGCGAAAAATGCAGTTAATAAGGGCCTAAAATTACTTGAGTAGGGGATTTTTGATTAATGTATTATTTTGACGCAAAAAGAAAAACCTTTAGAGGAACGATGGTAGATATTGGGCTCAATGTAATAGTATTCTCTTAAGACAAGGAAACGTTGAAAGTATTTAATTTATAATTAAAAAATGAAATCAGATTTATGGCGCAACAGACCATAAACGGCTTAGTCAAGAGGCATTTGCAATTAGTGATACGAGGTCAGCGTCTAGAATCCCACTTATTGGCTTATCTAAACTGTTGTTTGTTTATAATTATCTTTTTTATTTGTTTATGAATTCCTTTTAACCTTATCATGTTGCTTTTGAAAATAATTAATCGTGCTCTAATACGAGTAAATTGATGAGGATGGTATTAGAAAATCAATGCCTTACATGCCATTCATGCATCGTTTCATTTCCAATGTTCCATGTAAAATAGAGATTAACATTTGAGTGGTTCTTTTGCATCAAGTCGGCCAGCGTATATAACATTGCCTGAGAATCAGTAGGGGGACAAAGAATATGTGCAACCTTAGCCTTGGAAAATACGAGTGCGGAGTGAGCGCTTAAAGGTTTTCTCAATCATTCTCTGGACATAGGAGAGTGCTTGCGCAATCTGATGAAGAACAGATGAAATTAGTCATTTTAATCTTAAGTCGGAATAATTAGAACATAGTGTGCATAAGATGAAAAAGGCTTGATGCTTCTGAATTTGGAACTTTGGACGCTTTTTGCACATACTGTACAGAACTATTTAGTTCTGCAACGTTGTCAAGGCCGGCTTTGTTTATATTTCTGTGTAATATGTGAAAGAAGAGGATCGGAAGAATGAAACTCCGTTCTTGAAAGGAGTGATACCTTGTTCCCACAAGTATATGCCATTATTTATTGCTGTAATAATATAAATATTTCTCACAAGGAAGTAGTAATTAGTAATTATTCTGATTAGAAATCTTTGCTAATTTTTTCTCTAAGGCTTGTAGTATCAGTGTCACATGAGGATGAAAGAGACCTGTTCAGGAGGGAAGGTGGTAGTGAAAGTATATTATGGAAGTATTCTAAATGTAATTGTCTTAAAAGTAATGAATTGGATATTAAAACCAAAGATAATAAGTGAAACAGCTTTAATTTTACAAAGATAAGCTTACATTTTAGTATGTATTCTACGGAAACAGAATGTAAATAGAAAAGACTGAGAAAAATAACGGGAGTATGTAGAAGATCAAAACAAGGAACAGATTTATTTAATTGAAAATAATTTCAATTAAAATTTTTTAATTAAAACTGAAACTAAATTTTAAACCTAATTCATTTAATATAATTTCATTTTACTTTGCTGTTATTTTACTAAAATGAAAGTTAAACCAATACACTAAAAAATTGGAAAACATACACGACAGGTTCCAGCATGCTTGGCTATCCCCAGGTGCATGAACTGGAAACGCGGGACAATTTTATTCCCTTCTTTCTTTACTACAACATATATATTATATGTCTCTTGTTCATGCACTAGAGGATGAACGTACTGAAGAATTTGTGTTTTAATATGTATAAGTGGATTGGTTTTACTTTGTTTTTATTTTGTGACAGTGAAAATAATTATCATATACATGTGAAATTCCACCCGAAGAAGTCTGAATTTATTGAGTTTAAAGTAAAATTTAATGAAGAATAAATACACTATCAATCATTAAGTTAGAGTATACGGAGAACTGGATGATTCACGCACTATGAATGCATAAATTTCAATTACCTTAATGCAATAAGGAGTTTACCAAACTAAATTGAAGATGGACTTTGGGGAAAAATGTGGAGGATTCATAAACTCTACGAGGAACTATTGAAGAGCGAAGGATGAGAAGGTTTGACTTTGTTCGAAAGCGTAATGTGCGAATACCCTCATCCTTGGAGGGGAGAAGGGCAAGGAATTAGCGATGTTCCGCTTTGAAATCTTCGAAGAAATCAGTCCGATCGAGTGAATAGTCTTTCTTGCGTAAATATCTTTCCCGTGCAGTTTCCTGAGGAATTCTGTTTTGCTAAGTCGCTTCTTGACCACGCTCCGTTGGAACTTCGCCGAAGAAAATGAATGTGATATTTTTTGTTTGTGTTATGAGTGGACGTAATGAGCGTGCACTAAAAGGAATAAATGGAATTTTAAGCTTCCAGGAAGCTTACCAATTCCAATAGCCAACGGATGTCTTCAGAAGTGGTGTTTCAAACCTTATTATAGTAATTAAAACAAATACCCAATTTCCTACGCTTGAGTAGGTATGAACTGAACCCTGAACGATAACCGGCTAAAGGAGGCAGAGCAGTAAATAGGATGAGTTGGGATAAAAATAAGAATACATTTATTTCCTGCCTTGTCAAGAGATCTTTTCAAAAAAGCTGGAAGGATGAATTTAAAATTGCCACAAAACAAATTTTTATCGATTAATTCTAATAATGTATTTCACAACAACCCCTCTTGACTTGGTGTTCAGATTCAAACCGTAAGTGATTTATTATTTAGTTGCGAGTGCTGATTCCTTATATCATAACTATTAATCTGTATATTTCAATGTTGTCGAGATTTTCAAAATTATTCTTGAGAACGGTTCTTCACTTGAAGATCATGCTTAAGCATAGAAGCTAGTCATGTGGTGTGTTCTTAATCTGTAATATTTTACGATTGTAAAAGTGGAAAAAAATATTCCCATTCTGGGAATTCTTATAGAAATCCCGTTATTTTAGCCACTGAACAACATGGGACTAATAGAACCCAGCTCCCTCATTCACAATTTTCCTCACTAGCAAAGTCGATTAATAAAGTCCTGTTAACCAAAACCTTGGTGGATGCATTCATATTCAGATTTGAAGTAACACTTGAACTTCCTTCGTTACGCTGAGTCATATTATACTGGAGATAAAAAAAATGGGGGAGTAACTCATCTCAAGGAAGACTTCATGCATTCATTCACTTTTTCAAATGAATAAGGTAAGTTAGCGGGGTTGATTCAGGAAATGCGTGTCGGCGATTTACCCAAGGCTCAGTAACTCCTGTTATAGCGGATTCGCTACATAAGATGAATGCTTGGAGAGTCATCCTCTTCTAGAGAAAGAATCAAGGTTTTCACGAAAATTTTGTTCCCGAAACTTATCGCCTCTCTTCTCTGAAAATTAACGTTCTCCATCAATATGAGTATATCTGTTCTCGAACAAGGATATCCAGTTTTCGCTCAAATACTGAGAAAATTTATAGGATCAAAAGTTTACCATATATGAGTGTTCTACCTTTCGGTAGGTTCATCTGCCCTCACGTTCCCTATTTAATTTCCTCTCCTTCAATTCCTGGCAACACATTTCAACCCTTAAGTCATCTAACATCTTTTGTCTTTGTCTTCCCCTCTGCCTTTTCCCTAGTATTCTTCCCTCGATCGCTTTCTTCAGTAATCCCTCTCCTCTTAATATTTGACCCACCCATTTCTTTAGTTGATTTCTAATTACTTCAATTAACATCCTCTTCTCCTCAACCATCTCTAGCACCTCCTGATTTGTTTTTCTATCGACTCAGCTTACTTTCTCCATTCTACGCCATACCCACACCCAAAAGCCTCTAATGTTCTAATAACCTCTTTTCTTAAGGTTCACGTTTCACATCCATAAAACAATACAATTCACACTAGGATTTTGCTAATCTTTTGCTAATTCTTTTATCAAGACACTTTATCATCAGTTTCCTTCGTTTCGTATATTCTTCTTTGGCTAATCCTATCCTTTTCTAACCTCAGTTGAGCATCTTCCATCCTTAGAAAGAAGGCTGCCCAAGTATGAAAATTGTTCTACTTGTTTATCGTAATATACTTGCCGATTATAAAAATTTTCAATTGTTATCTCGTTGCATGTCGTTTTCAACCTTGTGGATCACATGTAAAATTGTTGGTTAGAAAACTAAAATTTACATCTGTAGTTTATGTATTGCAAAAGTATCATATCTTATCCTTCTTCGTATGCGTAATGATTTATTATGTGGATAAATAAATGAAGCGAATGCAAATTTTATTTTCGAAAGCCTTGGTCTCAGATACGGATTTACCACTAAGTAAAAGCTGAAGGCCTCGCCGTTAAGAAGGCTCAAAATGCCGTTTATTAAAATGAATAATCGTTTGACAGGGGCTCAGAATAGTCCTTGGCTTAGAGCTTTCAGGTGCTGAAATTTGCCGCAGCTTATTTCGGAATACTTCGGATTACGGGTGCCCAACAGGAAAGAGAAAAAAAATTCATTCCAAGGAATGAGTAGTGTCAAAATTCAAGTGTCTCAACATCAGGGCTTATATCTTTAACCTATGAGTTTCACAAATAACATAATGATGGCTCATTTCCGTCTTACCTTAGTGTTTTGTTGCAGCGAAATATTTCTCATTCGCATTAGTCAGCTTTGGAGAGGGAATACGGAAACCGCAGGGCAATTTCAAAAAGTCGAGTGGGCGCATTTGAAATTTCTGGCCCAAAACAGACGACATATCCGGTAGTGCGCATTTAGCTGTCGCTTCGGAACGTAAACACGTTGCAAAAATCGAAAGTGCTCTCGAAAGCTATCTTTCGCTACGGAATTTCTTCGAAAGTCGGGACCGCTCGTTTAAGAGTTCGCCCAGAAACAATTGCGAGTGTATGTCACGCTTTTCGTGGTCCTAATTGACGAAGGGATGCCCCACGTGTATTTCAATGGCGCAACCCCAGACTACTATTGCTTCCGCTTTCGTTTCATGCCCCCGTAATCGCGGTAATTTCGCCGTTAATTAATTACTCAATTTGCGATAGCGAATTTGGAAATTGCGCTTCATTTTGGCAGAAATGATACATTTATAACTGACATTCGTAATAGAATTTTTACTCGAACGAATTTGCGAATGGCAAAATTTTTTGGGCAATGTTTCTAAGCAGTAATTGAAGGATGGACGTTGTTGCAAGAGATGCCAATTTATTTTAATAATATCGCTAGACACGCCATAAAAAGTTGCCAATAGTCGCTAAACTCATAAAATCCGTCGGTATAGAGTAGTTAAAAAGTTGCAATTGTTAGTACTTTTAAAATATTACATCAGTTCATATATTTCATTAATTACACATAATATGAACTTTAAGCCTTTAAACGTGTAATGATACTTTGGTTTCTATGTGTAATTATCACATGCTATGTTATGAGAACATAGAGGAATATACGAGTATATGTTACAGCAAATGCTGGATGGGGTGCGAGAAAGCTGAGAAAGAAAGAGACACTCAAAGAGGGAAAAAGTCGCTAGATCTAGCAAAAGAATCGCAGAATCGTCATCTATGGTTAGCATTCGTAATTCTGTATTGACGAAATTCGATGAGACATGACGATGATACTTCCCGAAACCACACTTGATGATTGGAATATTTTTAATTTTCTTTCCGTAGAGGATAGAGAAAAACGTATCTTTTATTTACTTATGTCTCCGACTTTTGTATGCTATTGTTGTATGGAATCTACTGAGTTATGTATGATGCTGATGATAGCATTTATTTTAGTCACTCTATGATGAATGCTATTACAGGTGTTATTCAATAACCAATGAGCTGCATTTGATTAAACTTACCGCATTCTAGCTCGAAAAAAGCTATAGCAAACTATTTCGCTCTTCATCAAGGCTAGTAAACTTCCAAGGATTTCAGTAGACAATAGAGGAGGGGTTAAGGATCTAACCAGCCTCCAGGCAGATGACTTTGCAGACAGACGAGGGTGGTCTGAAAAGTTTCCGACCCCAGATTTTTCAGAAATCTTCAGAAAATTTTCAGAAAACATGTCGGAAACTTTTCAGACCACCCATGTACATCTGCTCAAAGTTTTAGTTTGCCTAATTTTGGCAAGAAATCGTAAGTGGGCGAGATTGAGGACTTCAAGCGTATTTCTAAGGAAGAGGAAGACGCGTATTGCTCAAGTATGGAAAGCTACTACGAGAAAGTACTGTTTTTAGCTTAATTTTGCAAGTTCAACCAAGTTTTGGTCTTCTTCCTTCTGTTTCGATATTGAATGGAAAAATTTTAGAATCGTTTACTGATTTACTGTAGACCTAACGATTCCCTTGGCCTTTCTCTGGACGTGTTGTAATTCATGAAAACAATAAAGGGTCCCATATACTTCCTTCCTTGTCGTCATCCATTTTCCTCTCTATGTCCTTCCAGTGATAAAGATCGCTTCCTCATTCTTCCTTGTTTCCTGATAGATTCACGTTTGCTATCCTCTTTCAACGTATTCCCACGTAAAAAACAGCTTTTTATGGCCTAAATATTGCCGTTTAAATAGGAAAAACTGAAATATTTACTAAATAGTACTCACTATAAAGTGGCTCTTTAAATAGCTACATAAAACGCTAATAGTAAGCAGTTTGATAAATAAAAAAATAATTTGCTTCTTAAGATTTATTAGGCCTTAGAAATCGCGATCGAGACATCTGTTATATTTTCTTAATTTTACAAACTAAGCAGATGATTATTCTTAAGCATCCATCAGTTTACTTTAATTAATCCTACTTTCCATACTAAATTGTATTTGCTATATTATACTAGTCGTACTCTATTTGCGGTATTCTTCTATTTAGTAATCTAATTTATTATGCATCAGCTGAGGTTTTCGCAATCTTTGGGTTTGTGTTAGGTTGCGATGTAAATCACCTAATATGCTGATTACTCATCGGTACGAAGAATTCATAGCTGTAAGTTACATAGTAGAACACGTAGTATTTATACAGACTGTTGATCGTATAATTAATCAATAATCACTGAATAATAATAATCACTTAAGAGTTTAATCTGAATGCAACAACATGATTATTTTTATATATTATGTAATAAAGTAAGCGTAACAAACTTAAGCAACTAACAGCCCTACTTGCATTTAGCTAATCTTTAATTTGTGTTTCATCAGCCAGTTAAATAGTGCATCAGTTAGTCAATAATAATAATTTATGTTATATGAGTAAGTTGGAATTTTTGAGTGGAGTTCAGGCCAGAAAATGTTTTCTTGTAGAATAATTAGTCACCAATAAAAGAATTTCAGTGGAAGTGCGAAGGATGTTTCTCTTTTCGGATTAAATAATATTGTTAAATTAAAAAAAATAATTAATTTGATAAAATAATAATTGTAATGACAATAAACTAATACATTAATTTATGCAGATTATTTTATATATTATTATTCAGATAACAATAATTATAATAAATAATTTTTTTAACAATCATCGCATCGTACATAATAAGTAAACACCATGTCGATGACTTATCCTAATCTTGTGCATTCCTTTGGATGAATTAAGTCATCAACTCCGTCGTCATAACCTACTCACATTAGGATACTGAATAGGAAAACACTCCTCCGAGCACATGTCGGTAGAGTGGTGGTAAACCAACTAACTAATGGGAAAGCGCTGTGCTTCTCCCCCTCTTCCCCTCCCGCACTCCCCACAGCACTTCCGTCACCGAAGAACGAATCGGCCAGCAGGTCTTACGCGAATTCTCCGAGGAGGAAGGAGGAGAAAGGCTATATAGCAGGGCGTCCTGGTAGACAACCCGAAGGGTCAGACCTTGGAATAGTGCGGAATCGGTGCGGGGTCCATCGCCGTTCTCAAACCAGTCCTCCTTCCGAAGGCTAACTCGTTTTGGCTCGGTTCCGCGAGATGATCTGAGTTCATCAGAGTGGATCTGAGAGCCCAAGGGGTTGCACGCTAAAGCGCGATTTTACCACATCAATGGCCCGCGTTCCGCTGTTGCTGGTCCTGTGGGCCGCAGCGGGTCTCGCATCTTCTCTGGACCTTCCGGAGACGAAGAGGAGCCCGTTGCCCGTTGATGCACCGGTCACGGCGGCTCTGGAGAGAGCCCTATGGGAGTCCACGAGTCCACTCTGCAGGAACCATTCCATCATCTTTCTGCAGCAACTGCGAAACTTCACGCTATGGGCGGTTCAAAGTAAGTCCTGAGTGATTCCTACGCTGCGAGAGTCGTGCTTGGAGTGTTCTGAAATCGTGTTTAGTGTGCGAGCTTGCGTCTGATTTTCTGAAGAAATCGGCGCTGGTGCGGAGTGAAAATTGGTGATTGTGTTTTTCGGTTACTTTGTGATTTTTTGAGGAAATAATTTCATTTTATACTCCAAGATTGAGAGTATGGAATCTAGAGGATATTGGAATTCAGGCTGCGAGGCTTGTGACGAAAGGCTGGAAGAAAATGTTAAAATTAATACCGAAACAAATCAGCAGTCGACGTATTTCAATGGATTAAGTTCGTAAGTGATTTTCAAGAAACGAGAATTCACGCTGCGACCCAGCTTTTCGTCCGTAATATTCCGAGCTCCGAAATTTTACAACAACGTAGTCCGGACTGCGTTATAGAACTTTTTTATTGGAATTTACGAGGCATGATGTTTTTCCAAATGGGTAAATTTCTTCATGGTCAACCCTTCTATTGTGTTGCTCAAAATTCAACGTCTTATTTAATGATGTGAGATGTTTGATAGTAAACAAATTGAAATATTAGGAAACGGGAATCTCGTTCTGGGGTAACCAAGAAGGGGAGCGAGGAATTTCACAATGTGGAGAATCCAAAGAGGAGCAAAGACCCTATCGTGACTAGTGAGTAGTGTCATCACGCTGTAGTTCATAATTACAAGAAGTAGCGTTAATCAGAGGAGTAAGAGAGTAATAATTGGTGTTAAATATTCAGCCGATTACATTGTATCCTCTTCATGGAATGAGAATGTTTTACATTTCCGAGAATGCAGAATATGTTAGGACTAACAAGAGTGAAATTAACGTTTTAAGCATCGTAAAATATCGCGAATCAGAGGAATTTCAGTATGAAACAATGAAAATAACAATTTGGTATAAACAAGGGTTGTTCCGAAACGGAAATGTATTGTTTACAAGATGTTAGTCTCAGTATTCATTATTCGCAACACAGTACGCAAAACCAATTTAAGTCTTTCTTTTATAGTAAATTGCATATTTATGTATTCATCCGCGAATTTTTTAATCGACAGTTTACTGGATTATTTTCAGCAGTGACGATGATGGTAATAATAGAAGTGCGTTAATTTCGTGAAAGGAATGCAGGGACCGTAGTCTGTTAAGGTGGTCGTGGAACAAAATAACGGTAAACAAATAAGTATTTCGGTGAGAGAAAAAATAATCCCTCTCGGTGATTTTTTGCTGTTCCAAAATAAGGTTGGTTTGAAAGTATACATTCAAAAAGCAAATGACATAAAATATTTCAGCATTATCCTGAAAGTGTAGGCCGACTTTTCTTGAACATTCTTAACTATTTATATAGGAAAATCATTTTTTATCTGTTTATCATGTAATCAAGCAATATTCTGTGTTGATATTTGGTTTAGAGATACGTATATTATCCAGTCATAATTACCTCATGGTGTGGGGCTATGGGTTTAAAGCACAATATGCAGTGCACATCATTAATCACATACTCTTTGGACGTCTTTGGCACGTAGATATAACCAGTATCAGTTGTTTATTATTATTATTTTTGTTATTAAATAGTTAATATTAACTTTAGTTAACGGTGCCCCAGCCCTATCTCAATTTTGCTTACCTTAACATGCGTAGGATCTTCTCTAAATCTTTTACAAAATTCAACAACAAGGCAGACGTATTAAAGACGGTGATATTTTTACTTCAGTATCTTTACTAAGAGTAATAGCTATATTTATGATAATAGATTTCTTCCCTTAATCTCATCAAGAAGTAATTTATAGAGATACTTACGAAAAAGGGAAATGGGTGGATGTGTACACTTATTTTGAAATACAGAGATAAGATTTCTTTGCAGTAGTATTCGTCTCCCATCCTTTCATGGTTGTATTTTCTTTACGAAGAGATCTTTTAATGAATAGCTGACTCATAGAAAATTTTCTAAATAATTCATGAGCATGTAATACATTCACAAATCTTACCCTTTCAATTCAAAGACTATGTTTCCTTAAACTTTATATTATTGCATTCTTTTGTGTCAGATATGAGTCAATATATTAGAAAAAATAATTCGTATTCGCATATCTCCGCTCTACGCCAAATTTTTAAATTCTAAATAAAGAATGATTGGGGGAGGAAATTAATTTTTTAAATTAATATTTCGTTACTTTGGAAGTAGGTATATACTTTTCATCTCGTGGATTGAAGCGAACCACGCTCCAGTACTCTGACCACATAAATTCAATATCTCTCAATCACGCCTATTTCTAATATTCATAAATAGAAAATGGGAGTATTTTATTCTCTTTAGCATTCATTTCGCAAATCAATCAACATCTCTTCTCGCGATGATGTTCATCTTAATGATGATCTCCATATAATCTTGTCAATAAAAATTGTATTAACTTATTAAATACGTTAAAGGTGAGTAAATATATTTCAACTTTTTTCGTTGAAATGACAATAAAATATCTTATAGTCTTAATAATCACGGTGGTAGAATACATTAATACTTGCTATATAATTACTTATACATCATTACTCCTTCAATAACTTTGAAGAATTTATATCAACAATTTTCCGTAGAAAAGAAATAATTTCCTTCCTTAAAGCTTAGTTTAATCAATACTATTTATTCCAATGTAAAACAAAGTAAAATTCCTAGTGTATGTCTAGCTACTGAAATGATAACAATTTCTAGGTCTCCACTTTTAAGTCTAGCGTCAACTATGCGTGAATTTCTAATGAAGGTTTTTTCTTGGGCCTTTAGACTATTTCTGATCGGCTGCAAGCATTTTAAATTTCTCCGTTCTCGACCACAGTTTCCCTTTCGGAGAGCGTTGTCTCATAAATATGTTCGTGGAGTGATAGCGCCTAGTTGGGCGCATGCACTCCACATTCCAGCTACTGAAAAAGTCGCATTCCATTAATGGAGCGAATACTCCCAAGTCTATTCAGGGACGCAGAATTCTTACGTCCATTTGCATACACGCTACGTTTACGTACCCTAAGATATAAGGGCAATGACAGCAAGCCATCCGATAGAGGGAATTTCAATGAGAAAAGTTTCAACTTCTCATAAGATAACCTTGTTGAAAAGAGTTTGCGATTCGGAACCCTTAATATAGTCCAAAGGCCTTAAAGTTCCATGCATTTCCTAAATTTTTAAGTATTTTTACTCCATTCCACGAATTATAGCAGCGTTTTATGAATTATAAAGCCTGTATTTGTATTCGGTTGACATTCGGATCATTGTGAATAGTTCAGAAATAAATTAAAAATATATTCATATAGGCGTAGTTATCATTTGAACAATGTTCTTTAATTTAAAATTTTCGTGATGATTTATTGCTCCGTTAACAAACATTTCTCCACTATTTCCAACTTCCCATTGAGATCCTAATGACTACTACTATTCTATTCTAATCTCATCTATTGGATTTAACCTTTACTAACCCTCTGTTCTCCTAAATACACCTCAATAACCCCTTCAAACATGCTTTCTCCTCTCAGATGTAGATGTTTCCACTTTGCTTCACTTTCTTATCTTCTCCCTTATCACTATCCAATTATTTTCGGAGTTTACTCATCTCCTGATATGGTCATGACGGATTTCTCTCATTTCGCGAGGATTATTTAACAGAGAAATTCATTAAAAGTGAAGAATTATCCAGCTTGGCTTACATATTGGGTCATATACTGAGTTATTTATCCATTCAATGTGTATGCGCGGTAGATGAATAGAAGTAGAACAAAGAACACCCTTAAAGGATGTGGCGATGCAGATTATATCTGTCGAGATGATGCTAAAAATTAGCGTTTTTTTGATTATATGGACTTTATCGAATTTTATGAAATATATGAACTTTTATCTATGGCCTTTCTCTCACGAATCAAGTTTTAGATACACTGCGAAACGAAAACGAAGAGTAGTATACCAAATCCCAGTATCTCAATAACGATGAAATTAATCAAATGTTTAATTTTGAGGCTAATTATTTTGAATTGGACTCATAATAAGTACAGTTATTTACTGAAATGGCAAAAAGATTTATGGGGCTATTTTAAACCATTATTTATTGACGTTAATAATTTGAAATTTGCAAGGCAAATTACTATAATTTCATTGTAATAGAAGTTCTTAAGCAATGAGAGATTTATATCACAAATCGGCTATGATAAAACCCATAAAATGATGCTGAGAGATGATTACCGATAGGAAGTGATGAAATTATTTTTCTTTGTTGAATTTGCAAATTTTCGATAAACGCCTAAGTCTGATAACCCTAATTAATGTTAATAATATTCAAAGATTCTGAGTAGTTGTTTTTGTAATTAAAAGTCTGGTTCGCCGTGATTTTTAGGCGGCGGAAGCGGTGTTTATTGAGTGGAACCACTTTCTAACTCACGTAGCAAGTCCCATTTAGCCACGAGTCGGTGAGTATGAGAATAATTGGATCCCGAAATCGCCCATCAACAAATTCATTGATAGCCATCACTTCCTCTTGAAAAAGGATTTCAACTTTTGTACCATAAAATACATCTCTTCCGCCTTCCCGTGGATTTATTAGCGTGAATTAGTGGAAGCTCGCGAATGAATTCCTAGAAATAGAATGGAGTTGGTCTTACGAAGAAAATTGATGATGAGTAACATAACACATGCTTTGACCGATACAAAAACTATATCCAAAGTGAAATCATTAGTAGTAATATTTTCGGAAGTGCTTCAACGACTTAGGAGTATGAGTATCGTAAAAGTGCTTCGACAACTGAGTTCATTTCGCACGTGGGTGGGTTCCCACCGGGAATCGAACACGGGACTGCTTCCACCATAATCGAGCACGCTGCCCACTTGGCTATCCTGGAGCCTCAAGCGAAATCAATGCATAAAATTAAACTATGCTTAAGAGACAATGGTTTCTCCAATCGCCGGCAGCGGTCACCGTCCAGGGCAATTCTCCGGAAGAGGGTAATCGTCTGGCGGCAACCAGTTACTCAGAATTCCCTAATGCAGCATTGGACCCCTGTGATCATGAAAGTATTGCTTTCGAAATGCGCATTAGGGAATTCTGAGTAACTGGTTGCCGCCAGACGATTACCCTCTTCCGGAGAATTGCCCTGGACGGTGGCCGCTGCCGGCGATTGGAGAAACCTTTGTCTATTATTCATTGAACGCCGAGTTCCTTTTTCTTTCTTTAAGCTATGCTGTTATCTAAAAATATTATCGATTAATCTGATGATTTTTATTACCTTGAAGCATGGGACTCCCTTGAATTTTCAAATCCATCATCTATCTTTATCGTAGCAATCGCCGAAGAATATAACGAAACCATGGGATAAAGTATAATAAGAGGATACTTATCTCTACATCCGTAACAGTGAGAGATAAAATTTCAACATCTAACATTCCATGTTTCAATGTCGTGCTCGCTTCCGACAAATATAAATTAGTTTCATATGCGAGCAGAGAAAATACCTTTCGCTCATTTGTAATGAGATTAGATAATCTTCCGGACGTAGCTCGCAACCGATCGCAGATCGCTCGATGGAAAAACGAAAAAAGGAATTAATACTAAAGAATATAAATACATGAGAAGATTTCTAATGCGCAACCTCAGGTATTTGGCAACTGCGATTAGAATTGTTTTTCATCGAGGCTCTTGCAGAAAAAATAGTTCTACGCATGAAATAAAATCAGCTTTACTTAGTCGGAAAATAATACGGAGGCTAATCTCATAGTATATTAACGAATGAAGGTGATTTATTACCCAGGAAAAGATTTAACTTCGTAATGATCGGATAGAGAAGAAAGCTTTCTCTAACATATGTCGTAAATTACTAGTTAGTTTATAACTCCATATTTATAAATCTAGCTACGTAAAACGAAATATATTACCAAGAGAATATCGTGTGCTCGGATGACCTCGACTAATGGATCTTTAAGTTATGCACTTGGGATGCATTAGAATCACCGTTACTACGGAAAGGTCGGATACATCTTGGAATTCTGTACTTCCTTAATGCATCCTTATTCACCAACTCCTAGTCGTTGGAGAAACACTGAGGAACATACAACAGATGACATTTTTACACGTCGTAAATGAGATTTATAATCAAAGTAGTAGTTTTCATGATCGTACCTTAACATTATAATGAATGTGGACATCAAAAAGTTTATGAAACCAATTACTGAGCTTGGTATTCCTTGAAGGCAACAGAGGGGAAGTTTATGGGTGAAGTTTATAAATATGAAAAGAAAGCAACCGGTGGCCTTTTAAACAATTTAGTGCAGTACAATATATAATTCTATCGTAAACAGTTTCGGGATTTTTTAATTCTAAATATTGTTCTGGAAAGCAAAACAATTAACAAAATTTTGATTTAAAACTAAGCTTAAAATAAAACTCTTGACTCATTTTAAATATCACTTTATTAAAATATTCAAGATTTTGATGAATTATTTATATTAGGAGGTAAGCCCAAGTACTATAATACATGACTGGCTACTCACATGCTTAATAGTGGTAGCTTGTGCGGCCTACTGTAAATAAATAATTTAACACACTCGGTGTACACACACCCACGTACAAACACATGCACCCACGTGGCCATTGAATGCAACAGGCAATATATTTCTTGAGTTTTAAATGATCATTTAGGGATAATGATAAATTTCTGCAAGGAGCAGATTATTAATAACCAATATCATTATGTAATTTCAACTGAATAGTTAGAAGAAAGATTCGGAAAAATAAAATCGGCGGCGTATCCTATCTTGCTTTAAAGGGCAGAATGTCTCGAATCGACCATGAATTTATTAAGGAGAAGGTTTAAATAGCAGAGAGAGAAGTGAAAGGTATTGAAACCGTGAACATGAAAACATTCGAACCCGATGAGAGCATGTCCAATGTATGTATATGGGAACATTATTCCAGAATATAATGCCATTTCTAAATGCATACTACTTTTCAGGATCAAAGTTGGATCAATTATTAATCTCTAATCTGGATTAATTAACTCTTCGATCCCTCCGGAAATTATGGAACCCAAGAATCTTTAACTCGATTTCAACTCGAGAGCATGCAGTCGTACGACGCAAATATCAAAATAAGGTCATATTATGTGGTTGTTAGCTAGTATCACGTATCCTTGTGCTTGTATTGTATGATACTTGTTCACTGAGATCCTTTTAGGCTGACTGTATGATATTATTTAAAATGTTTATGAAGCCTTGAAATATAAAATAAAAAGTCAAATGTCATGGCAGCGCATGAAAAATGTCGTTATAGTAACTTCCTCAACCAGACCTTAGACTCGGCAAAAACGTGTCGGAAACATCGGAAATAAAAATTCTTCGTCTTCTGTTCATTTTGTACAGCCATCCACCCTTCTTAGGGTTGATGGCTATAAAAGAATAGGAAAAGAAACACGGACGTAAGACAGGAACTCGGTATTCAAGGTTTAAATAAATTAATAAGTGAACAGAGAATCATATAGAAATAATTCCTAGAACGAATGAAAGAAGAAAGAATGCCGAAACAAATATGAAAATAAAGCGTGAAAGGCAGAAAAACCCTACGCTGTCCTCGCATAAGATATAAAGACAGTATAAAGCAATTCGCAAAGATCTCAATGCATAACGTATGTAGAAAGAAGAGTAAAACTAAATCAATTCTTGTTAAATCAATAAATCGCATGTTAATGAGATGTGATAATAGACATAATATCTAACAGTATATAACAGACTGAAGTGGAAGTCTTTCAACTTGAACAAGCTTCAGAAACCGTGAATCATTGATAACGAGGAACCAATTAGTATGATATGATCCCACAGGAGGCGAGTGAAAGTGTGAAAATAATTTAAGGTATACAGTTCTACGTTGCTGTGGAATTACGGAATAAGGAAAAGATAAGGTTCTTATATATTTCTGACAATACTCCTTAACATTTGTTATTTATGCTCCACTTTCTTAGCTTTCCAATTTTTCCTCTTTAAATTATCTGTAGTACATTTTCCATTTCGTTTCGATGAATGAAATTTCACCGCAAGAAAAAGTACTTCTTTACTTCGTATCACAGCTTATAAATCCACTCATAGCTTACATTTTAAGCCTAAATGTCTTAAACAAGGCAAAGGGTGAGAGGTAAATTAGCATGCCAAGGAAAAGTATTTCTTAGGAAAATCGAATATGAAAAAATCTGTCAGCACGGGGAAGACGGAAAAACAGCTGTTATTTCAGTTTGATTCAGATCCCACTTTGAAGATTTAGCTGTAGTTAGTGTTCTCATTAAAACATTGTTTTGAAGATCTCCTATGCAATTGGTTGAAAGTATTCCAAGGTTATTTCGGCAGTCGATTAGGATTTCGAAACAAAGGAAACAGCCACACATATATGAACCAAAATTTCAAATATTTCTTTTGAAATGACTACGTGTTGTTGACAAGCGTCTCAAGTTGACTTCTTTAAAACAGGCAAAATTAGATGGGAAAGTCAATTTCGGAAGACTCAAAATTTCTCAAGCTTGGCTTTAGCTGACTCGTCTGCATATTTCGTCTGCAAATTATAGAAAGATCTCTCTTACCTATTACCCAAATTACCTATTCACTTAATGGTAACCATAGCCTCGGAGAATTCTTTTGCAAATATTTTCCAAAGAGAGGCTGCGGTAAGGCTGTTAAGGTCTACCTGATGGGTAGATTTTCTGGATAAAATCGACAGAAGTCATACCATTGTAAAATGTAGGTGAAGTTATGGATGGTGTGCCGGTAAGTGCCAATACTGTAACGGATTAGGGGTAGATCAAACTGCCTAGTATTCATGGGAGTCAGGACAAAACTCCCCCCACAAATCCTGTCACATTCAGCAGTACAGTATTTGACGTTCAACAAGACTGGATTTATGTGTGAAATTTACATGAAAATATCCTTTATACTACTTTTGCCAAGAACAAAATATGTACGTTATTATCTTCAATTTCAGATATATTATCAATATTTTTTTTTCTTTGCCAGTATTATTCAACTGGTTTGACAGAGTAGAATAATTTATAATCTGGAGTGTTTTGCTATATAAGTACGATAAAAATCACTATATAACAAGGAATTTAAATGAATGGAGGATTTTGAGAAGAGGACTCTGGACTGGAATACGTAAATAGGTTGGTAAAATAACAAGTGATGTGAAAAAGTGGAGACGTTAGAATAAAGGAATGTAGTTGATGATACAAAATGGAAATAGAGAAAATAGCTGGATCAAATATTGAAAGGGGATCAGTAAAGAAAGTTACTAACGGTAGGATTCTAGAAAAATGACAAAGGGGATAAAAAAAATAAAAATGTACTGTATGGCATCAAATGCGGGATAAATTATGAAGAAGTAAAAGAGAGCGTAGGAAAACTATGGTACATTCTACCGAGAGATGTATGACTCATGTATGTATGTATTATCATAGAGTAAGATATGTACTTACTCAATTGTATTAAAATTAAATAGCTACTCGATTTTTCATCTTACTTTTACACTGACGTGAATGTTTCTTATACTATTGCACATACTTATACTGTTACACATATTTAATATGCAGAGTATGTTATTATGTTTAACATAGCTCAAAATCTGCTTTGAAAATGATTATTTTCAGAATTTTGCTGTGGTAGAAAATTTAAATAAAATAGCGCTTCTGTTTTCATTTTCAGTGTTCGATGCTTCGACGAAATTCCCTCGGGGAGTGCTGTCTGGAAATGTGTACAATATGGGAGACTTCGACGAGTGTTTGGCCGTACGAGGGCCTTCAAATATCAAAGGACAGTACTGCCTCTCTAGAGTGGATATCGCCGAGGATCCTGATCATAAAGATGAGAGAAGGAAATTGAGTGGAGCCACCGATCCTTATACTCTCTATTACGATCGATTTGTATCTGCATGGGAGAAGATCGAGGTGAGAAGCTAGCCTCATAGTCTTTTACATTACATAGCTATATTTCGTCTGAAAATTTAGTTGCTAAAAGGATGCTAATCTATGTAAACCTGCGCCTCATCTTTTTTCTTGATATCTATTCACTTTCTCTCTCGCTCTAGAATCCTTTGCATTAAAATACTTATTTCGTGGAATACAGTTCGATTATTTTTCTAAATGAAATTAAAGAATACGATTCCCGAAAGAGAAAAAAGATAGTAGTTTTTGGTAAAGTAGGAATATTAACGGGGACATTTTTATGAGCAAGGCTTCTTTGGCTAAAGCAATATACAGATACATACCAATATATACCTGTTCAATGTTCCATCTCGCCAATGGAATTGTTTTAACTCGATTAAACTCACGATGTAACTTAAATTCCCCAATCTGTTATGTAAAACAAAACAAATTTCTCATCATTAATTATAGTTAATTGATGAAAATATTGGCGTTTCGTTATATATAGGATATGAAGGAAAATCTCATCAACTCGGGGATGAAAAATTGATAAAGCAGCTTGATTTTTGTAATAAAATAATTCGGATGCCATCCATGTTAACCAAAGTCAAGAATAACTGCTAAATTTCCATTAGCAAGTTTTACGACCATAGATCGCGGGCTAGTAAATTTGCAAGTGGAATACATTAATCGAGCGAAAATAAATCAGGAATTGATAAAAATTTCGATTGATGAAAATCAAATTGTCTTTAAGTGTCTTGCAAGGATAGTAATCGGATTCTTTAAGACTGAGCAAAAGTAGCTTACCGCGAATCTTTTCAATCAGAATGAATAAATCCATCGTGAAAGAAGATTACTTGATAAATTTCATTCAAGACATTCACGTAAATATAGAAAGTAGCAATGACTATTTGAAATGAAGTACTCGATTATAGTGCAGTCTGACTTGTTTGAGAATTATTTGTTTCGCATGTGATAAATTCATTTAAGCGAAAATGCATAGGAAAAGTTGTATCAAACTAAGGAAACATAAAATAACTCCTTATAAAGCACACTTGAAACCAGATATATGTTTTCGAAATTTCAGAATAACTGATATAATATAGATATATTTCTAATTTGAACGTTTATCGTAAACCATTCCATAAAAAGAAACTCCACTCGAGGCTAAAAGTTTTAATGATAAGAGAATAAGAAGGAGGGCTGATAGGAAAGATAGATTTAGTATTTTTGGAAATAAAGAATGGCGGAATGTTGAAATACTGACTGGAGGGATCTGTTAACATCAAGGAGCCCCGCCGTTAATGTTAGGCAATTTTTCCTGTTTTCTTCGTATATACTAAACTGTATTCCATTTGACAGAATTTGGCGTGTTTATGAATCTTATTTAGGAAAAAAAGCAAAGGTAGGCTCATATGAAGCATCTTCGAGCCTTATAGAGTGTAAATATTCTAGTAAAATATTAAATTGAGGAGAGTATAACTGTAATGACCTCGTTATGCAAAATTTTAATTAGATTCCATTTCCGATTCGTGACATATATGTGGGAACGGGTTCTTTTATTATTATTCAGAATGAAGAGTAAAATTAGAGTTCCTTAAAAATCTTCCAATCGTATCGAAGCTTGCACAAGAATTGCCGAACATGTTTTCCTTTGCCACGACATTAAAGTCCGCTGTTGAGGATCAACTGGTAAATGGTTTTGGAAAAAATGAAAGAAGTTGATATTACTTGCAGAGATTTATCATGAGAAGGAAAACTATGTCTCACAAAGATTGAAAACTGTATAAGCATTCCATAAATCTATATATAAAACATGCAAATCCATTCAATTCCTGGTAAGCGAATGCATCATCTTAACAGGCTTACATTGATATCTGTATAAATTAGCTTTGATGTGTTTGCAGTTATAATATTACCAGATATTTATTTGAAAAATTGTCATAGCTATAGATATTGCTCTTTTCTTGGAAGATATAGAAGATTTCCGTCAAAATAATTCTCTCGTAGAGAGTAGAGTCAAGAACAGCGGAGTTCTTTGCATCATCATTACACATTTACATTACGCTTAATCATTCACTGTTAGATCACCGTAAAATAAAATTAAAATAGGAAATTTTCTTCGAGACTTTTTCTTGAATGTATGTATAACATGTGGGGAAATTTTTGTATGATTATTCAGTATTTCAGCGCTTTAATTTTTGTGGTATTTGTTTTAGTTCTCTAAATATTTTCATTTGGTTACTTTGGCTCCATCTTCATTTCAATTTTTCATCTGTAACTATTTGTATGTATTCAAATCAAGGAGTGCTCTCTGATGTGGCAGCATCTTAGAAATATCTTGAAGAAACCTACCTTATACATTGAAGCCGGAAAACTACTTATTCAAATGAAAACCGTGAGTTGGAGATATGGGTTCGAGGCTCAGTATTAACGGCACGTTGTTTCGAAAGGTCATGGAAGACGTCGTAGATATTATTTCCTTCTGAATGGTTGAAATCTGTTTTGGAGTAGATAAAGGAAGAAGGAAAATTGAGGAAAAAAGAAAACGTGATGAAGGAGATATTTCTGATGTGATGATATGTTTCTGAAACTTATTATTACCTCGAGCTCGACTATTATGATCAAAGCTATCACCTCCTGACTCAGTTTCCTCTAAAGTTGAAGTGATCGTTTGGCGAATAGTACTTAGATACCGGTATCTTATTATTTTTCTATCATATTTTAGTCTTCACTCTAAACCTTCCTTCAAGTTGTCCTGAGTTCGACACTGTGCGGGGGCCATTTATCTACCCTGTCAACATGATGTATTAGGGTTGCTGTCTTAGGAAAAACTTGATAATTTGATCCTATAAGTCCATTATATTAGATTAAAAAATGAAGAAGAAACAATCTATTTAGTAAAAGCATTTAGGTCAATTGGCTTACATTTTCATTAAATACTCCTTTCCTCACCATTTCGATGAAGACTTTGATGATTTTGTTGTTTAATTTCCATTTCAGATATAAATACAAGAATTTAAATTTTATTACTATCCTGAGGAAGTGGCTTCAGATTATTTCGTTGAAAATAAAATAAAATATCTAAAAAGAGATTTAATATGTAACGTAAACATAAATGCCTTTTAGCTATCTAATTTGTGTTATAGAGCAAGAGAAGGCAATATAATACTTGTAGAATTCAATAACTTGGGCACAATGAAAACCTCGTGGATAAATTAGTTTCTTTTTATCCTGGGATGGCTTCCCACGAAGTAATGCCTAAACATTTTGATTGTATCAATATCTTGATATCCTCAATCTATTTATTAATATTCCATATAGTTCTCTTCCACGAGAAAACAACTTCACCGTGGTGGTACTAAATACTATACTAAAAATGTATATTGCAAGTAAGCTTGCAATTCAGGACTTTCATGTAAGATCGTTTATTTATCGTTCTTAATTTAGAATCGTGTTTTCCCTATCCTTCATAGACTCGGAATTCTATAAACGCACCATGATTTTAAGATTCAGAATTTTTCGCAGCAGGAATAACAAGCTCATCTTCGCGGAAAACGGGAAATACCCCAAAAAAACGTCCGCTCTTGCTCCGTCACTCTGCGGCTGGCAATGACCTTGCGAGACCGTGACTAACGTTTCGCGGTGAACGTTTTCTCACTGCATTAGGGAAGGAGAGAAACGTGCTATGCGATGCTGCATTTTAACTCAGCTCCCACGATCTTATCGGCTGCCCGTGAGAGGGTCATATATCAATAAATCATCTATTCCTGGCCTTCTACCAACGATTAGCGATAAGCTGTGTCCGGCTTTTAATTTACTATATCTTCTCGGAGTTTTGCCGCTATAATTCGTAGTGGTATACTCAATCGAGCGAGTGTTAGCGAGTATATCTTTCAATTGCTTCAGTGACTGAGATGATTTCTCAAATCTGGGCCACCAGCGGAAATCGAACCCGGGAGCACATTCACCGAAGGCGAACGCGCTACACACTTTGCCATCCGGTTTCTCTCAACTAGATAATGGTCTTTATTGAGGGAGGATTGAGACTAAAAAGTCTCTTCTTCCATCTAACCTCTTTTCAATGATATTAATAAAAACAAATAAAGTAGGTGTAAATAGAAATAGAGTGGAGAATTTTTAGAAGAAGTGGATTTAGTGGGAGGAGGCCTTACGAGTATTTTAGGAAAAATGGTCCACAGCAGCAAAACACCCACAAAGAAGGAAGGTATGAAAAATGAGATAAAGCAATGTTGATATATTCATATTCGGCATCCGTGAGAACAGTGCCCATTTTAGAAGTGCTTCGACAAATTAGGTTATTTCATACGTGAGCTCTCACCGGGAATCGAACTCGGGACCGCTTTCATTGAAGTCGAAAACGTTCCACACTTGGCCATCCGGCCGCTATCCGGTATCCGCGCTAAAAATCAGCGAAGGAAATACTTGGAATGGTTAAACATTCAACAATAGATGTATAAAGAATTGAGATGGACATATGTAAATGAACAAGCGGTTCCAGCTGAATCTGCAAAAGGAAGGAAATATGGGTGTACGGCGGAAAGGACTGAGAGCATGAGGGATGAATTTGGAATGAAGATTGCATCATACAAGGGAAAATATATGAAGGCTGAGCTGTTGGAAACCACATTTAAATATACATGGGAAGGAAAATTATAGAACAAGGATGCAATTTGGATGTTTGGATTGCGCACAAGCGAGTAATTCAAGTTTTGGGAAAGGAGAAGATCGGGAAAGTGAATTTGAAAATGTGAAAGGATCTTTAGCACCATTACCACCATCCAAGAGGACATTAATGTATAATAAAATTGATTGAACTAAAGAGAAGACATGCACAGCAAGGATATACTCCTTTGTTGTTCTACGCTCTACATAACTATAAGAATTCTTTAATGAAAGTATGTAATACCAAATATATTCGTTTTAATAAATTATAACGAATATTTACACAAAATAACAAACGCCTCCATGCCCTTTCTAGCAAACGCTCAGTTAGCCGGGAATCGAACCCGGGACCCTGGTGTTGAAGAGCAATCTGACCATTCCACTTCCAAGGTCAACAAGAAAGAAGAATTTGGAAAGTTAGAGATGTATGAATGCGAATAGTGAAGGTGAAATGCGCAGAAAGTCGAGGTTGAAGACGAGGAAGTTATTGAAGGTGAAAAGAAAGAAGAATGCATCTTGTTAGGAGCGTAGATTGTGCAGGAAATGTATTCACATAAGAATAATGCAAAAAGTAACCGAGGAAGAATTGGGATATCATAAGACCTGAAGAAAGATAGCAGCTGCAGGGTATCCCAAACATGATGAGTTTGCTGCATATTACTTATTCATCATTTGAAAACGGAAAACTATAGAACTGTATCGTTCGCTGAATTCTACTTTTTTTCTCAAATAGAATGCAGCGAACCCGTCAAATTTGGGACATCTCACATGATCAGATATATATAGCTATTCAATATGGAAATGAAGAGAGTTCGGATAAAAAATACGGATTTACAAAGAGAGGTAATATAGAGGGACTTTGATACATAAATTATGGGTGCAAGGAAAAATTAACCCACCCCAGCACCTAATAACGAGTGATATAATTACTTCAAACCGACGAATAGCATGTATCATCTCTACAAGTTTACTCATAGTGTCAAATTCATTGTAAACTACCTCCATTTTTCCAAGTTTACATTAAAAATCACTAGTTAATTTAAGCTATACATTCTTATTAGAAATATATTTAATTTTGTTTCAAGCAGTGTTTCGATTATACGAGTTGATATAGAAATTTTGATGATGGTTTTTTAATAAAGAGTCGCACATAAAATGAAAATAATATTAAGGATTAACGAAACTATTTGAGTCATGTTTCATATGGAAGAAGGACTGCTTCTAAAAACCGTTACATATTTTTCTAATGGTGAAATTTTATTTTACGGTGATGTAACTATTACAACTTATACTAATTATTTAAAACTTTTAAAACTAACCTTTTCAAACTTCCTAAGTCTGATTTTTCAAGATATTTTGCGTTTCAGCGAATTCAAAGTTATGGATATTTTAAGATTCCCCCTTCCAACGAGGCTTGTTTTCATATAGTAGTAAATTATTCAAATAAAAGGTGAATAGAGTTTCTTCGCTAGTGATAGTATTTGCGGAATATTTTGGGACGCCAAAGATTCTACCTAGTTTGGTCCTTTATATCCTTTTGGTTGACCCATCCGTTTTTCCGAAGGTCAGAATTTCCGGTTTGGTTGGCCAGCTCTTCGCTTTGAAATTTGGGATAGTTCTGACCTTCGGATAAAACCTCAAAATACTTGCGTTAGAAGTGCGCATTTGTCTCAGGAATCAGAAACGGATTGTGGACAGGCATAGGATTATTGATGATAAATAACAAGTGAAACGACGTATCAAAAGCCTTGAAATCTAAAGATTTATTTAACGAGGAAGAAAGAGGCAGATACTACCCCTTCCTAAAACAGAAAAAAAACTTTCGGCGATAAAGTAATTTATTTTTGCTTAAGATTCGTAACAAGAGTGATGACCTGTCATTTTGAATAATAATTGCTAACCCCCATTAGCCAATTTCACGGTTTGGAAAGGAGAAAAGGCTTCAGTAATTTCCCGTAAGTTACTGAAGCTAAATAACGATATTATATAATATAGACAGATATCTTTGGGCGTTGAGGTAAACGGTGAACATAGTGTCTCGTCTGACGAGGAAACGCATGGTACACATGCTTTACGTTGGAGAGAGAATCGAAAAAGTCTGACGTGGCCGAGTACCCGGATCTCCCCCATGTCAAGCGGGTGCTCTAACCAACGGATATCACAATATCATTTTCTTAAAGTGGGTTATCACTAAAATAATGGGAAGAAGCAATAAGAAACGTGTTTAGATTCAGGACACGATGCAACAAATTGATTCTCTTCATTTTTCGTAGTTTATTGCTATTTACTTCAAGATAAATTTACCCCGCTCAACAAGAAAACTTTGATGCAACTTAACGCAATTTAAATATAGAGAAAAATCATATGCGTTAGTTATGTTTTAGTTCCTTATGATGAAACAGTTATGACAAACAAGGAAGCTAAAGTTAGAGTATCGCTGTTTATGAATTCCTCATTACTTGAAAGCATGACGGCAGACACTCCGGAAATCTGGAACTCATCATCAAATATACGTCATTGAAGTGGAATGCAAGAATCTGATGATGTGGAACTTCTTGAAAAACACGCACATGCAAGCTGATTTCAGGCTTCTTAGTTTATTACGTAACTTCTTCATTCATTACGTAATTTTTTCCACTAAAAATATAAGTATCGATATAATGACTACTTAGGTCTAACCCAGGGCCGCTCTCTTCGAAGATGAGCGGATTACCCACTGAAAAACCTTCGTGTATAATCGTGTCATGGATAAACCAGTCATAAACCTATGTAACAACAAGTGAGATTTTTTGTTGTACAGATGAATCTGAGGGAAAGATTTTTACAAAATTTAATGAATGCCAACTGAATAACTCAAGAAATCATAGAGACTGCGCATATTTTAAGGTTTCTGATAAAAATTTCATGACAATATGGAAGAAATAAAAAGGAACCACTTTTCGAAAGTGAACCTAGTTCCTAATTTATTTAAAAAACAACTATGCAAGATACCACACACAGAATACAAATCATTTAAATTCACGACTTGTTTCGACGCGTAAGCGTCATCCTCAAGTGGTCGAAACAAGTCGTGAATTTAAATGATTTGTATTCTGTGTGTGGTATCTTGCATAGTTGTTTTTTAAATAAATTAGGAACTAGGTTCATTTTCGAAAAGTTTATTTCTTCCATATTGTCATGGAATACCACAAAGTGACCCGCCAATCAGTTGATTTTATATATATATATATATATATATATATATATATATATATATATATATATATATATATATATATATATAATTTCATGAGTTGAATTGTAGAATAATACTAAATATGTACTGTATAATAAATGAATAGAAATTTTGATGAGCTACTGTGAATACTTGTCAAATACCACGGTGAGTTAGCTTTCTATTAAACAATCCATTTTTTATTTAGATTGTGATTCTATGGAGGTAATAATTGGAGCGATAATGATAAAAATGCCTTTTAATCGTTTATTAGATCGATTTTAAAAATGGCAAATTGTTCCACATAAAAATATGCTCTCGAGAAATAGAGAAGTCGTTAAAAATTCACATTTTAAGTATCTCGCACGAGCCCCATTTTGGAAGTAGCGCCTGATTGACTACAATATAATAATATACTTCTTTCCGGTCTTGATAGTAATAGCCATTCCTCTGATGGTTTTTGGAGCCAGAATAGGAATTAGAAATGGTTGAGTATGGTTGGCTTTATTTCTTAAAATTTACCGTTCTATTCTCGGTGGGAAATACTTTCATAGAGTTACTGATGTATTTTTGTTACCATGGTTGATTTACTTAATATAATGTTTATTTTTCAGTACAAAGGAGACCGATCGAAACATCGTCGTGACCAAATCTACTGGGCCATCTGCGCTCCTTCTTCATGCTCCAATAAAGAAGTGGAAGCAGTCGCCGAAGCTGTCATCTCCACAGCTGCCAAACTATATGGCGCCAATGCTCAAGTGACCGTAAACGAAAATATGTGCAAGACTCAGACTGGGATCGAGTTTTCCACAGGAGACAGCGTTTACATGTAAGTCTACACTGTTCAGCCAAAACATTGTGACAACCCGATTAATATTATATTGCGTTGCTCCTTCTTTGGCTCATAATGCATCGGTTCGGGATGAAATGAATTTTAGAAGTTTTTGGTAGGTTCCTTTCTATCTGGTACCAAATGTCCAAGTCATGCAATTTCTTTAAGTTACTGGCTTCTGGTTTTTGTACGCGGTTTGGGCGCTCGATTATGTCTCAGCTGTGTTCGATTGGTTTGAAGTTTTTGGTACTCACTCAAACCCCTCTGAAATCTCCCAAGCGTATAAATGTTGTGGAATTCTTTTTTATCAAACCATACCAATCCCACATATTAAATCTAAGAAATCCATAGAACAAATAACAAATTAGTATTCCTGGAATTGCGAAATGTAAAAGAATATACTTAAGTCATTGAAAGTTTTCAACTTTGTCAATTACTTCGATTTGGTATATTGCTAGGTCATGGATTTATTTGGTAACTATAAGCTTATTTGGTTAATCTTAATGTAAGAACAGATTTAAGTCACATTGAAACTTTTAAATTTGTCAATTATTTTGATTTGGTTTATAATGCATTGTAATATACGAGTCTATGTGGTAAGCATAAGCTCATTCGGTTAATCTTAATGAAGACATCGCCTTTATTGACCTTCCGGAAGATCTTCATTACAAGAGCAAAGAAACCCCCATTTTTCCTTTTCTGAACCTTTGTTGTTTAATTTGCAAATTCCCATGCGTCATTTGCTATCCACCGTGTCTATTTTTTCCGTACGACAGCGAAAGGAGATTTACTGCCTGCTCAAGAAAGTCGAAATCATTCATTGTGCGGCTGTCACGTATTTCATGAACAGACCGCAAAAACGAAACTGTTTTGCACAGTTATGTATTTATAAAAAAATACGTTGAAATTCTCTTTTGGGAAAGTCAAAATTTGATTTCTGCGGAATAGAAAAAAATTTCAAAATTATCCATTAAAAATCACTGATATAAGTTGCTATGTCGTTACATGTACAACATGTAGTAATTTATTATATTATCTGTATGAAGATAACATATTTCCATTTCATAGAAATACGCATGAAAATTTTTCCAGCACCATTTTCATGGTGTTCTAATATTCTTCTTTGTTGCCATGTTTGTATGTGAATTACATCATAATTACTTTATTAAAATTTTAGCCTTGGTAAGAGGCTTTAAGAGTAATAAAATTTCGGATTAATCTTTGGAAATTTTGGAACTTAGAACCAGACATTGTAACCACTCGGCCTACATCTGAAGCAGATGAAACCTTTTGTCTTCGTGGATGCATGATTTTCTTGATGTTTTTCGTTCTAAATTTATAGTATATTCTTATTATACATTATATTCCCCTCAAAGTGTTTCCTTTTATGTTATCCATGTTTAAATTATATTTTATTTTACTCTCAATTTGTCGTTGTTTAGTTGTATTACCAAGTTTAGCTAAGGAGTTTCTTCCGTTATATTTCTTTTACTATTCATAGGTTCTCGTATGTTTTTCACCTTACTGATTGATATGTTTCTTATAATAAGCTCTTCTTCCGTGGATACATTTTTCCTAGCATTACCTCGGATTTTATTCTTTGAATATATTTTATTATGCCTCTATTTAAATCACTTACTTATTGGGATTAATGGACTATGATGTAAGTTTAATTCGAAGAAAAGACTTTTTTAAACTATAATCTCGCCTGAATGAAGACGTGCTTTATTTAATCACATATCCTTCTTTCATATTTTCTCAGAGCTATTGTGGCCCTCACAATCCTGTGGTCGTTGAGCGCCACCACATACGACTGGAAGTTCAGAGCTAAGGACTGCAAGCCAGGTAGCTAAAGCCTCTTCCTACATAAAACATCATCATCTGAATGGTTAAGGATATCGATTAAAATTCTTTTCTAAATATCCACAGGTGGCATGAAAGCTCTCTTTCTTTGCTTCTCGATGAAGCAAACCTTCAAGAAGCTGCCGAGCTTAGCTTCCAACTCCGACGGACTGCGAGTCATATTTGGTCTCAAAGTGCTCTCTATGATGGCAGTTGTGTTGTGTCACAAGTATGGAGTATCCATCGGGGGTGCTGCAACCAACGTGGATGATATAGAAGAAGTGAGTTAAACTTATATTTACCAGTAAGGACATTTTAGGTTGTAAGAGATAAATCAATCATCTTGGAATTTTCTGGTGATTCCGAAGTCCGTACATTATTCAGTCCTATTTTCTGGTTGAAACAATCCCACCATACTCAACAACCAAAAAAATTAGACATAAAAAAACAATCCACGGATCTTGCTTCGGTCTAGCATCTTTCAGGCACATAAAGTACCAAGAAAGACCTGGATTACCGACCTGTGGGATTCATTTCTACTAGTCTTTAATCCTGGCCTTTCTCGGTGCTTGTACCAAGAAAACGATTGTTCGAAAGACTGCCAACGGATCGTTTTCTAACCACTAATTCATTAACAGCCGTTTGCCAATTTTATTTTCTTACAACTGAAAGCATGGAAAGAAAAAGGGGCTTATTTACTAGTAAGTAAGTAAGATGAGGTAATGAGAAAGCCCACCTATGCTATCATCACCGAGCCACAATGCTATGAGAAGGATAAGTGCGTATGCACAGAGTTATGAATCTATGAATAACACTTTTCGTAGCATTCAGTGAGGAGTCACCTTGCCTAGTATTCCTCGTTCGTCCTCTTTTGTTTGCTAACGCAGAAGTGGTTGAGATCTGAGCCTCCCTTAGAGTTGATGCTTTTCCAGATGGTTCATTCATTACTTGCTTTTCCTCGTATTTTTTGCCGCATATTCTCTCATAATTCAATTCCAACTACACTGAGTTTACTCATACATGTAATTCATTCATACTTTCTTATCTCATTTATTCAACATCGATCATATCTCTCCAAATTTTTGAAACTGCTTACAAGCTTCCCATGAAATTTAATTATAAAATCCATTTTATGGTTGTAATTTTGTACATTCAGATCTTCCATTATATGTTAATGATATATCCATTTGACTTTGAAACGACTTAAATTTGTTTCCAGAGCAACCGGGTGGTTCTTCATATGCTGACCATGCATGGTGATCTGGTGGTGGACACCTTCTTCGCCTTGGGTGCTTTCCTTCTTGCTTACGCCACCATGAGGCACTCGGAGATGTACGGAAGAGCACCCGTCAGTGTCATGGTGTTCTTCCGATACGTGAGGTAACACCTTTTTGCCTCATTCGGCTTTCTTCGTGATAAGAGATACCTTGAGAATATGTACTTCTGTTTTTTTTTTTTTTACTGACAAGAACAAGAGATTTTCTTTACTAACAAGGAAAAAAATTGTGTTTAGTGTTCAGAGGAAAATGAAAGAACGCTTTATTCTATTCCGATATGATGATCACGAATATGATATTTTTCACCATTCTTTTTCACAGCCGAGAAATACGTTGTTTCTGCTGATAATTTCTATGTCTACTGAGAGTAATGTGGTATTTTCAAATCCGATGAGCATAAAGAATAAAAAGAATTAATTTTTTGTCTTTGGCAAACCTTTCTCACATTATTAAATCGTACACACAATGTATTAATTAATAATTAATTAATGCATTATGTGAAATAATAATAATTAATAATAATAAATAAAAGCTTATTATCTGGGCTTGATATTAATTACCATTACTTTTCAGTAGTACTAACATGAAATCTATATAAAATAAAAATTTACTACTTAGGATCCCCAGTTGCTGAGTAACTTGCGGAAAAATATTTCTGTATGTTTTGGATCCTCCAATTAATATAGATAGATACAGAAGATAACAAAAATATAGAAGTAATATAAAAATGAAGATGGCCCCTTATAATTTTCTGTCCATGACTTTTAAGTTTTAAAGCTCCTCGAGAATTGCCCCTTCATGTAGCCTTGACTATATTGTCCGAAACCGACTAAGGGACAAAAACAGGGACTCTCCTCCTTTTGCAATCCAGTTTCATGTGCGCGTTAATTCCGAATATACAAAGACGCAGTTTATAAGATTTTCGCTGCTTTTCTCGAAGTTGGCAACATTGCGGTTAGGACGATTCCGAACCGGTTGTTTGGATCTCGCCTCCTCCGTTCAAGTCGAGATTCTCTCTCGTAAAAATCAACTGCGGTCGTAAAGTTAAAAAAATACCAAAAGGTTATCGATGTTGTGCGAGCATTACATAGACACAAAGGTTTATAAGAGCGAAGAGAAGATGGCTGGTCTCATAGAAAGAGCTCATAAGTAAGCGCCTTTACGTAAGATGTATTGTTTTAAGAACATGTGCATTCGTAGTGCATATTTGCACAATGGAGAGCTCAGTGCCCGCCCACATTCACTCGCACGACATATGCGTAACGATATCTCCGATTGACGCATGCCTATAAAATTATAAATATCAAGTTTACGAATAGATTTCGATATTCTTAGATGCAATGGATATTTCTGAGCAACTTTGAACTTTTACAAGCTGGTATATTACCCAGGTATTTTTCAATTTCTGCCACGCGTTGCTACTTTAAATTTGTTTTCAATATTTCTTGGATAGCCTTAAATGTATTCTAGACATATTATTTCGTTGATTTCCCAAATATTAGTCTGAGGTGACAGTTTATGAAAATTTGTTTGCAAAAAAGTAAAATTGAGACCAAGATTGTATTGCCAAGAATATTTTCAATGCAGAAATGAATGGAAACACTTTAAAATATGGAATCCAACAAAATATTGCTCGAGAAGATAGATTTTATTCCGAGAATAGCTTTCAATGAATCTCGTTTCGGTGACATGTACACTACTTTTATAGAAGTGTAATAATCACAGGTTGATCTATTTCCTCATTTAATAGATCCGTACCTTTATTTATCAAGGTTGACGCCCGCCTACGCCATGGTGATATTCTTCTACGCTTGTATCCTCAACAAACTGGGATCTGGACCACTGTGGAATTCCACCACCGCATTGGATGCAGGAGCCTGTCTTAATAATTGGTGGACGAACATCCTCTACATAAGCAATTATGTGAAAACGAATGAAATGGTAAGGAGAACCATTAGAAGAAGTGTTAGGATAATGAAAACAAAGCATCAATCTCTGCAACGTCAATAAAAGACGAAATGGCATGGCTTCTAATCTTCATTACGAGATTCTTCACAAGAAACTGGCGATAAATAAAAAAGTTCTATCTTTAAAATTGAAATTTTGGCAATATGACTGGTACAATCCATTTTATAAGTATGTCTTAAGCTTAGTTTATGCAAGCAAAAGTGCCTAAAATCAAAGTGCCAAAAAATATGCACTCGGTAATGCTAGTTTATAATTAATGATGTGAGTGAAATTTATTTACAGATTTTCGTTTTAATTGTGAAGTAGTAATGCTTACATTGCAAATGTTTTCCATTCAACTCCTCGATAAATTTCTGATATCTCTTGTCCATGAGTCGAAGATTTTTTATCCAGAATCGTAAAATATTCCTCCTATCACCCTGAGAATGAAGTCATAATAACCATGTCCATAGGTGCTGAAATTACGAAAGCATATGTTTTATTCCTTGAGGAATTTTAACCTCTCGGGAAGTCCATGGGACTCCATACATTTCCTTATTGCCATAATGATTTCTATGATTGGCTCCAACTAATATCGCCCGAGGTATTTTGCCTGTCTTCTTCCTTAAAAATTTTCCTGCATCTTCCTTTCTTTCTCTATTCCTAATAACTCACTCCATCTCTGAATATACGTCGTTAAATTCACCCTTCTGATTTTTAACCTTTCAGTCTCTCAAAGCCATTACTATTCTACTTCATTCTGCGAGTACTTCCTTATGAATTTTCCTATCTCTTCTACTTATTCTCATAAAGACGTCTGAACCTGGATGTCCTGCACTACTCGTAACTTTCCATAAGTTTCTTGTTAGTACGGACAATGAAGCATCATATAACCAGGCCTCGTGGGATTGTGTTTTTCTCAAGGACAAATGTCATCAGTTCCTGCTCATAAACGTTCCCATTGAAATACCTGATTTAATTAAGTTCCTTTTCATCCTAAAGAAAAAAAAAAAAGGATTGAGCATCTTTACCTTCTTGCCTTCCCAACCTCCTTGTCAACCCTTGTTTTCAACTCAGGTACATTTATTGCTCTGAATTTCTTTAAATTTCCAAGAGTTTAATTTTTATAATTGTAATTGAATACTTCAAGTTCTTTTCACCTATTTTCACCAATTTGATAAAATTATATCAGACCTTCCTCATTACTCAGCTCATACTTATTTGGTAGATTTTATTATTATGTCCCATTATGTCTGGCCTGCCTGAGTCTCCTTCAAAATTTTCTTCTTCAGCTTGTGGATGAAAGTAAAATTTAGCCATACAGCAAATACTTTATAATTTTCTATATTAATGGTTCTTTTCTATATTAACTGTTTTAGTACGTGAAAAGGACTCTATAATTAAAAATGTTAGTACACTTTCATGTCATATTAACTCTTTCTCCTCCAGAAGATCAATACGATAATTTATCAGTTTAAATATTAATATGTATGATCAAAATGATAATATTTTGCGTTCTACCGTTTTAAAGTCTCTTAAATTAATCAAATATGTTATTATATATCATTATTAATTTACGTTATATTTTTAGATATCGGTACTTAACATGAATGATACTCTTTTATATCACTACTTTAGACTACTTCGCTAGCATTGAAACATTTCCGTACGAAAGTAAACATTGCCTCTTTCGAAATTGCATTAGCACTCACCTTATGATTTATAGCTACTCGTTTTCTAGACGTCCGCTTCCTCGCATTAAAATTCTGAGAAGCTAAATCACACATTAAATGCTATTTACTCTTCGTTATTTGCTAGTGGAAGTAGTTAATCCGTGGGAAGAAAAAGCTGTTAGCGTGAAAATACGATCAAATGAGAAAAGTGGAAGTCAAAGAGTTGGCTTATACTAGGATGTCGATTGCACAGAAATGTGCAGGTTTTAATATTCTATATAAACCATTCAAAACACTTGCTGTAATGGAATAGCAAATACATAATACTATGAATTTACATAAAGGTTGATGTGCTTCTTTTATGTGCATATCCCTCATAATATTTGTAGGTCATTGAAAATAGGCGAGAAAATAATCGCTAGAAAATAGGTGGAGACTGAAGGAAATAATATTTTTCCTCTATAGCTGATTTCAGACTTGAATCATCATCTTGACAAAGAAATTATTCTCATCCTCAGGTATATTTCATCATCATAATCATCGGTGTTCAGTTCTTAATGGGAAAGTCTATGATTCCATTCATCGCAGTATACATTCATAGTTTGGTATTCGCGCCTCTATCTAATTTCGTTGATTTGGAAGGCCACAAGAGGAAAATTTACGTCTTGACAGTGACCTCTATACGGCAGTTTCCTTATTTTTTCCTTTGATACCCTTGACCTCCTCTTTCAGTTGCGTCGAGAGGAAAACGTTTATCACCGAATGTTAGCCTTACGATGGTCAAGGTGGAAAAAGAGTGAGTCATGCATTGCACGGACTGCATGAATATTTTGGAATTTTTCGGGTCCATCTATTTATCGCGCTGTTTTCTCCTTGAGTCTCTTACTGTTATTGACGTGAAACGAGTAAGCCACGGGAGTTTTTCCTGTATCTTCTGCTCTTATGTTGGGATCTATTCTTTCCGAGATCATGTATTAGCTGAATCGCCTTTCTTACATTTTCCTAACCCTATTTTTCAATGTAGTACCCTTTGACTTCAATTTTCAATACCGCTACTTATAGTTAAGGTCCCCCTTATTCTTGATTTATTAATATTACTTATTATTCTTGATTTTGTCTGACCACTAATTTAAACAGCATTCTGGACTTTTCTTGGAACCGATTGGTATCTTTCTGATGTCTACATGACTTCGTAATAGGTAGTAGAAGTAATAATCTACTCATAGCATTTCAATAGCCTTTTTTTCTACGTCTAAAGCTGAAGCGGGCTAAATGTACACTACCTGCTCTATATGTTCACTCTTTTATTATAATGGGGATTATCTTAATGTTTGTCATCACTGATTTCTGAACTATCTTAAAGCTATTCCCTAACGCCTCCCTCAACCCAATCAGCACTGTTAAACTACTTAAACATATAAAACTATGTATTTTGAATCCCCAAACCTGTGAGATATAATATAGCTTGATTATCTAAACTTTTACCTTAACCATCTTAAAGTGGAATTTGAGATCTATTCAAAGAGCGCTATGATAATCGAGAAGATTAAAATCTACCTGACCACCCGATATTCCCCATTTTTGTTAACATCCCCAAGTTCCCCATCCCAACCATTGTTACATGTATTATCACCATCTTAGATGCTATTAGCCTCAAGGAGCTTACATAACGAAGAACTGAAAATATTAGCTCTGAGCATCAGAAATGGTAATGATATATTGTAGAAATACGTGTTAATAAATCCATCTACGATTGTGATTGCAGTGCATGGTGCAGTCTTGGTATCTTCCGTGTGACACCCACTACTTCATCATCGGAGCCATGATCATGGTTCTGCTGTACCAGAGGCCTCTCATTGGACAGTTGACTCTTCTTTTCATCACGGCTGCCTCTATTGCTGTTCCATTTGCGTTGACACTCGCCAACCACTACGACGCCACCGTCCTCTTCTACAGAGAGTGAGTGTAGTTATACATCATGAATGATCAAACCTCTACCTTTTTAAGAACTTTACTAAAAATGCTTTGTATTAGAGAGCTGTATGCATATTATTCGTCCACAGGTGATTGGACAAATTTATCATAATTTTCATTTTTTCTCAGTGTACTGGCTTTTGAAATGAGATTAACTTTAATTGGGGAAATTTTGTCAATTATAATTCCTTTATACCCTTCGGAAAGAGCTTTTGCGTTTCCGATCTTTCATACCAATTTTTAAATATTCTTATATTTAATTATAAACCACCTGTCTTGAAGCAAATAATAAGATAACTCAATTCAGCTCTTCTAACTACTATCAAGTTTGTACAAGAAATTGGAGAAGCAACTTTTCTTGCTAAAAGGAAATCGAGTACCTTTAACAAGTTAAGAATAAACAGGGAATAGCAAAAAATTAAACATTTTCCTCGTTCATTAACGTTTTTCTGTCATGGAACACTACAAAGTTACTCGCAAATCCGTGGAACCTAAATTCATTTGCATTAGGTAGTAATTGTTTTCAGCGAATAATACATATAACATTAGCCCTATCGGATTTACGGGCACCAAAATGATTCTTGCGTAAGCCACTTAGTGCTCGCGTGCCTTTTGGTTCTCTACCCTT
This sequence comes from Pachydiplax longipennis, assembly GCA_036926295.1. Classification (NCBI taxonomy): domain Eukaryota; kingdom Metazoa; phylum Arthropoda; class Insecta; order Odonata; family Libellulidae; genus Pachydiplax; species Pachydiplax longipennis. The sequence goes on from JAVFKF010000019.1 coordinate 28,817,182, forward strand.
GTCGTATACCACTGCCCTAGAATTAGCGCAGAAAAAAATGTTAACAAAGCTAATTTTTACTCTCTATATCGAGTTCGGTCTCACAACATGAGATTTCCTCGAGAGCAAAGTTAAAGTGTGAAAATCGTCTTCAGGTACAGAGATGATAAAATTGTAACCAGTATTACATTAGAACGTACGGAGAGAAGAATAAGGAAGTGGGCGAACAGTCTGACCCCGAAGGAGGTAGGAATTTGAATGTGAGAGGAGCAAGAACGGTGTCTGCCTCAGTGACTGACCTCTTCCAAGGTCTTCCGCAGGTTGGTTTCTGCTTCACAGTGATAAAAGGCAAACGCTCTCTAAGCAGTGAAAAAGGTCGCAATGTTTGTTTGTGATTCGGCAGTTTTTTACGACCATAAAATCAAGAGAGGTGTTTATTACGGAAGGACATGGAAGGCATTCGAAGTCTTGAATCATGTTCTGTTGTCCATTTAAATTGAAGGGCTTTATTTAGAACTTATAAGATATATTCGGATACAATATTAGCGCTAATTTGCAGCGTATTTTGTAAATCTCGGTCTTAACTTCGATGAAAAATACAAAAACAACTTTGAAAAAAATAAATATTATTAGATTGAAATATAAACACTGGAATTAAAGGTAAAATATTGTGGTTAAAAATTCTTAGAATTCACGTAATATTTTGTATAATATAAATGCAAGAAATATTCATTAAATACTTAATTAAAACCTAGAAATTTTACCTTTATATATGAAATACAGTTCCTGCAGTTCATAATATGTATTTCTTCTATTTGACCGAAACTAAAAAAAATGGAAGAAGTAAATTTCCGCTTTCCACATTTTGTCCTGTAATATTTTTATTCGAGCTGAATCATCTTCGGGATTTTTATTAGTAAATGTTGAGATTATTTTTCATCAAGAATAAATGATAAAATTCGTTTCCTAAAATTCTTCGTCCGGTTTCTATGATTGATGATGTTCCTCTAAATTTCTCCGGATTTGCTAACATGTCTATATCAATAAGCAATGTAAATAGATACCTCCACTTAGATCAGAGGATGAAACGGTTCCTCAAATTCACATTGCCTAACCTTTCATCATGTTCTCCATTAAGTGGAGTCAGCCCTTGACCTGAGAGGAAAGCCTAGGTCCGGTAGAGATAATGCCTTTCTCTTTCTTAAATAAACACTGACCTCCGGCTTGGACGATCCACGCTCAACATCCTTTATGATGTAAAAGATGGAGAGCCTATCTGTTCGATCATGAAAAATCAATTAATAAAAAGACGGCATTCATAGTCATGAAGTTTCAGCGTAGATTACTTCCTGAAAACGAAAGCTTTAAATTGATACGAGTAGTTGAAAGAAATTTTAGACCCAGTGTGAAAATATGACTTATTTTATAGCGTGAAATTTTGTTTCCGATGGATTTTTGTTACCGAGGCATGAGTACTAATGACTGAAGGTATTCATTTTGGTCTCACCTCATTGATTACTAGAAAAGTGTTATTCCTAAGGTCATTACAATTAATTGGACTTGTTCCACTCATAGCATTCTGGCTTATTGAGGAATGCAAGGGCAAACTACCTCAATTGTGGTTACTAGTCTTGCCTTGTAAACCTTATTTCCTCTTCGAAGCTTATTGTACATAAATACATATCTAAGTAGAAAAAAGTTAAGGATTTAATCCGTCTTTGGGATACTGATTTTACATACAAACGCAATTATAATTATCTGTTTTTACTACGATATCTTCTGTATCGATTTTTTCAGTGTAAAGCGAAAAAAATAAAAAATAAGACAAATTCGTCAAAGCTCGCAACCATAGAAAAAGTTATAGAGGGTGATTAACAAGAATTTATCAGTAGTGAAGATAGTACAGTATTCAGCATCTAAATTTGATTAAAAGCATTGCGTTGAGCTTATTTTACCAAAAAATATGGTCGAGAATCTTTATTGAAAGATTACTTCAAGGTTCATATGTTATGCGAAAAAAGGAGTTAATGTTGATATTTTAAAGAATGTAATAAGAAATTATGAGAGGATCAATTATGGTTATCAACCAATACAATGTCTGGTTAAATCCTCAATACAATTACACGAAATACGATGAACATTGGAGGAGGAATTACTTACAATGCAGGATAACTGAGTTAGTTAGGCCCTTGTTTTCATCTTTAAGCCCGAATGATCTACATAGAAAAACTCCCCACAAATGCAACATAATGACTCATAGTATTCAGTAAGGGGTGACCGAGATAAATGCCACTATTCAACATCATTCATACTGAAGAAGCTTTCATACTATCACAGTTATGAGGAGAAATAAATAGCAGTACATATTTTCAAAAGTGCTTCGACAGCTGAGGACATTTCGCACATACGCTTCCACCAAGAATCGAACCTCGGACTGCTTGAACTAAAGTCGAAAGCGCTACCAACTTGCAATGAAGGATCCCGGCAAAAATGAATGGCAAATAAAATTTCCTCAATCCTGTATCAAACTATAATAATATGATACATTCCACATGAAAATCTTCTATCCAAACTTGTGTTCCTGAAAGTGACCTTCCCCTTTAGATAGCCTTGCATTGTGCCTTTGGCTCCAACCAAACTTCTATGTAAATCGGTTATCCTTTTGATGGTCGATTGTGATTAATTAACAACGAAGGCGTTTGACAGACTCTTTGTCAAAGAGAAAACGCCCAAAGCTCTCTCAAGGATAAATACCAACACCTCCGTAGAAAATTACTTGAAGGGGCACCTGTTTTTGTATAGCTAATCAAAACATCAGCGAAATAAGCTTCTATTTTTCTTACAGCTTCCTATTCGATCCCCGAGCCAGCACTTACTTCAACGAAGTATACATCAAGAGCCACATGCGGGCTGGGCCATACTTCGCCGGGATTATCGGAGGGTATCTCTTCTACAAACTGCGTCTACACGAAAAGAAAATGTCTAGGGTAAGTTTTTCATTCATCATTATCACAGGTGTTCTGATAGAAAGTCCAGTTCAATTAAAAAAAGATGAACAACGGGTTATATCTATCTAACTGTACTTAATTTAATTTTCTTCAAATTACACACAACTTACCTAGATAGATTCCTCAGTAACGTTGTTAGACCGCTTGCATCATTCATATGAATTTAGATGTAAGTAAAAGCTTTCAATTAGGATGAAGGAGATTTAATTCGGAAGAAAACAAAAGAATAGAAAGATATATAAAAGCCTGGACGATATTCATTGAATAACATTAAGTATATTGGTGTAATTCCTTTGTTTAAAATCTAACATGCTCGTTTACCAAATGAAAGTCTATTTTATGTGGCCAAGCTCAAATTTCTAGAGGGGAGCCATACTAAAGAATTAAAAATTACTTAATAATTTTCACGGAAGATACAAAGTAGGGAGAAGTATTTTTATTTCTTCCAGTAATGGAATTCCACATAGTGACGGCTAAAACCATAAAACAATTACAAAATATTTTCTTTCTGAAGATGTCTACTTGTTGATGAAACTAGTTGCAGCGATTGAATTTATTTTCTGTAGAAATTACGAAGTTTTTTCAATTTTTAAACAAAAATCTTGAGTGAGCCATCCTTCCCTCATTGATCCCTTTAAGTCTCCAGTTCTAAACCGAGAAAAAATTCGAAGTATTCAGATGGTTAAAATCTTTCCTATGCGAGACTGAGACTTCCCAGCTGTACAAGTAATATTTTCTATTCGTAGTTGGAGATTGAATCTAGTGATCCTTCCCACCTTTGAAGGTATAAATCTTTAGGTTCTGCCATATATGTACATTTTACTTGGTGCAAATAAAGTATACTCTAATTCTTCAGGGTAAAATGTTCTTTCTTATACTTATCTTATACAGGGGCAAATTTTGTTCTATTTGAATCATCTGAAATTTGATATCTTCACAACTAGTACATATTATCGATTTTAATCTTTAATCAAACGACATATGCCTGCAACATTATCTTTGACATATGTTTCGATGGCTTATAATTCTTCTTAACGATTTTCACTTCTTTATTTGGTTGAAAAGTAGTTGCTGCGCTGTGTAATGGACGTAGCATGGAGAACTTTCAAAAACTTAGAGTTGTCGAAAGCCCGCTCATTCCCGAATTCTACGAACTCATTCAAACAGTTCTGCAGCAGCCCGATAGAGAGCGCAGCTTGCTTCGTGTCCACGAAAATAAGGTCTTCCGCAGATGTGGGTAGAAGCGCTGTCGAGATGACAGATAGTCACGAGTTCCTATCCAAACTGAAATAGAAAATTTGCGATCTGTAAACGGTGAAACAGCTTCCAGCGATCTTTTTTCTGAGACAGAAATTGTTCTAATTTGGTCATATTTTGATCATCATATTTTGTCACTTTATTTTATTCAATTTATCTGCAGTATAATTTTAGGGTAATTAAGAGCTAAGGTATAGATGGCTGAAGATCCCTTATGGAATCTGGCTCGTTAAGTTGATTTTCCTTGGAAATGTTTCCTTTCTGCTGGTTTATAAATCCTGAATATCATTCGTTTCGCCAAACTTTATTGGGAGAACACACGCAAACAACCAATTTCTAACCATAAAAATCTCGAACCTAGCATTCCGTGGTGTTAATTTAAGTGATTCCCATGTATTGCTTGAATCTATAGTAAAATTTTATCGAGTCATTTTTTAGGCGCTCTGTTTATATTGATAGCTTGAATGTCTGCATGATGGATATTTAAAATTGGAGAGCGATTTCTCTTATTTGTTATTATTCAGAAGGATAAGGTTTATACATAATAGCTGTATATTATTTATATTTTAAATTTAGTCCCTCATTCCTTGTGGAGGAAATCGCTAGTTAAGTATCATATATATTGTAGTATATATTGTACCAGAGATGATAAAAAAGGAAAGCATGCTAGGTAAACCAAATTAGTAGTCTCGCTTACAAAAAGTAATGGTATCAAGAATATAGTATCAGGTTATGTGTTTTACTTGGTACATGAGCATGATCTCAGCAGGAACATTATGATTACTCAGTAACGGTCAACCGTTACCGCTACCTGCATACATTTCTTCGTAATAGCGAATGGTATCACAACACTCCTCCAAGTTGAATTGAGATTCATAATAAAAATTCTGAAAGGAATATCCGTCTTAATTAATTTCTATCCAATGCTTTAAATATTTTAGGAAACATTCTACATTTTTACAAGTTTTTTCAAATTTTTTAGAAGTTCAATATTCTTCTTAACTTCGAGGTTATCTAATCACACACACTAAAGTAATAATGTGGTAATAATAGTTACACCAAATTACTTCACAAAGCACACATTTCTTTTTAAAGTCATAATGAGTTAAATTCAAATATTTAGACCAATATTTCTTGTCCCCCGATGAATTCATCGGATGAATTTACTGCACCTTAAGTAAATTGTTCTAAAATTTATTTCTATCGTCAATATCTCATAAAATTGAAGGAAAGTCACGAATAAAAACGAAAATGAACATTGCAATGAAAAGCAGAGGTAAGCCTTAGAAATTTAAAACAAAAAGTAAAATTTAGGTCTTCTCTGACCACCTCTTTGAGGGTTTTCATTCCCAAAACCGGAAAATATTATATTATACAGTATTCACACTCAAATACTTCCTATTTTTTTACTTTCCTCAAAAAATTTACGCATACAATTATCGAAAATAAAAAAATTAGCATCGAAATATCATTACTCATGGCTATAAATGGCTGAATCATGGAGTAATGAGGTAATACCAGGTAGTTGCATTGCTAACTCCGAAAAGTATAAGCGCGAAAGTTAATTGCGTACATGCAGTTGACAGTAATCGGTAGCAATTGCAGGAGAAAAGATATCTTTATTTAGAATGAGGTATGACTGCCGTTGTGTCGATTACTTCCTACTGTCAAACCTTCTGATATAACGGGATGTTACCAAATAAGTTCGCAATGTTCCTCTCCAATCTGATGTTTTGCTCCTGTGATTTCTGTTACATCACTGTGATCTCCGCATCTGTTACTTCATAAGTTAGACCAACGCACGCAACCGTTCATGGGCGACTGAGCCACTAGCTGCTTTTCTTTTCCCGGTCTAAATAGCACATTAGCAATTTTCTTATGTAAAGCTACTGGGTTTTGTGGTCGCTTTTGTGCTTATCGACATCTGAAACATCTAAATTTGAATATCGGTGGTTTACAAACAAGAAATTCGGTTGTATGTGATTCAGTGAGGTACAAGTCAGTAAACGTGGAACTGAATTCGCTGGTGGAGAGAATATCGAGGGTTAAAATTTATATATAGAAGTAAAATATGCCCATAGGATTAAATAAATTTGAATTCTTTGGTGTTTAAAATAAAAATATTCGAGGCTGAGAACTAATGATATATGTGGTGGTTTGTTTTCGAACTGATGGTATTTGAAATACTCTTTTTAGGGAATCGAATTAAAGAAGTTAGGGTATTCCAGCTCCTCGAGATTTCAGTGATAGAAATTCAAACACGGTGTTAAAATTTGCGACGAAATAGGAAATATGTGTACTGATTAGGCATGTTCTAAGAAATTTGTGTATGCGATGAAACAAGCGATCTTATCGGAATGCATTTTAAATGAATTTTAATTTCCACAATTTAATTATTCTCTTCTCTAAGTTATCAGAGATCAATGGTGAAACTACTGGAAGTAAAATGCATGGTCATTTTTAATTTTTTATCCTTTATGTCCAAGTCTCAAAAATCACCAATAGGAAAGACAAGAATGGTTTACTGTCAAAATATCTCCGAGTGATATATGTATACGTAAACTGGGGTTAAAATTAAATCTAATCAGAACCTTTCCGCTTGGGTTTTTAACTCTCACAGAAAACGTCTACCTGTATAATATGCGTTTACCCAGTTTTAAAAAAGTATCAGGGAGAGGGGTATCTTTCTGTAAAGGATATCCTAAGAGAAATGTCGAGATTTTCTCTTTTCTTTTTTTTGTTTACATCATCATCGTTATCATTAATAACGTTGCTGCTTGCCAATTGCGTTTCGGCAATGGTAGCAATTTTGCCGGAAACAGTTTTGCAGAACTGGCCTGTAATGTCGCATAACTTGTCTTCACAGAAAATAAATGAAGGCAGTCTGATTACGACTGCATCAATCGAATTCCGTGACAGACATAAATATAAATTTGCCAGGTCTGCTTACATGGAGCTGTTCAAAATGTATTTCCTCAAAAGGGAGGTTAGTAATTTTTTATCTTGTTTTTCACAACATCTACGATTATGTCACCTTTCAATTCTTCTGCAAAAGCCTTTTACGCTGCGGTTTTTGACAATTTCTCGTGATTGCGAGAAAATCGCACGGAAGTTGCCACTTCGTTCAGTAAAAACATGTAGGGGGCTAGAGTTCTAATCGAAATCTTAGATATTTTTCAGAAATCTCTGAATCTGCCAATTGACAACAGTACGGAGACTAGTCGGAAAAGTATAAACAGAATAATAGATGAATGTTATTAATTTTTAGATATTAATTTGAATGCCGTTATTTATCGAATTGTAAAGTTTATCTTCATTTATCGATTCCATTATCTGACAAAATAAGTTGGCAGACAACACTTTAAGATTTAGGTTTAGTGTTTCTGTCCTAAAGATACAATAATAAATACTTCTTTAATGATAAAAATTCTTCATGCGAGTCTGCGATGATCATTCAAACATAAATTTTAAATCGAGCGTGCCAAACAAAACAGGTAATGTTAAAAAACTTAGTGGATTCAAAGTGTAGAATCTCCAACAGCAAATTTGAGGAAGAACCCCGAAAAGTTTTGAGGGGAAGAACCTCAGGATAATTCCTGATACGTATTTGGGGCATTAAGTACCCATCTACAGAGACAACTTAGTGTCATCTTTGAAATACATCAATCTTCATTGCCCTCTCCGACAGTACTCATCGTGTCTTCTGAAACAATATTTGGTCATATCTGAAGTTGAGTACTTAGTGCCCGAAATACATATCAGGCATTGAAGTTAGACCCTTTTAAGACTGTTCGTGGGTCTGTCCTCAAATTTACATTTGGTGCTACTTCTCTATAAATCCACTCAATTGTTTAGCATCACTTTCTTTTGTGCGTTTTGTTTCAACTTAACAACTTCTTTAATGGAAACAGGACGGTCCCAATTACATTGATATCTTATTGTCATCAATACAGCAGGATGTTATTATATCACCGCGGCCGGTAAGATATATAATTTCCTGCTCCTCTAGGCCATACATTTGTGTCCGCCCTAGATCAATAAAAATATCTCATTTGAATGACACAGAAAGACTGCAAGTATCCCTCTGGGATATTCCGGGAAGAACTAGACCGACCCCAAATCCTAAATTACGTCGCCGCACAATTCATTCTTTTGTAATAATGACATCAGGGCACGTCAGTTACGTGTGTGTATTTGATAAGTGGATAAACGTGAAATATCGGGAAGGGAGCCTTAGAGGAAACTTTCTCGCCACCACAGGTGAGAATGATTTTACAAAAGAAGAAACCAGTTTGGGGTATTTCGGCGCAGACGAAAAAAAACGGGATGTTATTATCAAAAGGAAAGAAAGTTATATAGCGCGGAATGACGTTCACGGTGGCCCAATTACAGAAAGTCTTACTTATGTTATTCGGCGAATCCACATCTCTATTGAAAAAACACACATTGATTTTTAATGCTTTTGGTAATTTATATTTCATTGATTACCATTGGACAAAAAAAATACATTCAGGTATCTCGTATTGTACTCGCATACACCACTAAAATAAGAGTCTATCATATTTTTACCTCTAAAAAATTTTTGTTTTTCGTTCCATTTTTTAAGATGAGATAAATCTAGTGTTTTTCTAACGGTTGACAATGTATTTTTTTGCAATATATATTTACAGTCAGATCTTCCATATCTTCTCTTCCTGTATCCTGTAAACCAGTCCGTTCTTATACAATTTCCTTTTGTTGCTTGATGTTGCCCGCCGTCTGATTAACACTACATCCTTTCCTGTACTTTTTATGCACCATTAACTTGAATCCTGTATCCTTTTCTTCACACGATCTCTTTTCCGTTTCCCACCATCTATGTTATTTTTTCTGTTATTTGTATTATTAAATTTTCCTTTCTTTAGTAACTCCATACCTCTTTCCCCACATAACATTTCCTATACTTTCACATTTCAAACGTCTCCAATAACCCTCATAACCTATAAAAAAAACACGAGGAATAAAAACTTCCTTCTTCCCTCCTCACTGACCATCTCTCAGCTTCATACTACAAAAATCTACCGTCATTTCCTCGTTTCATTGTAAACTGGCTCACAAAGCAATATTTTGCACTCATTAAACGCTATTCTTGGCTGGTAATAAGATTATTTTTATCTGCAATCTGCAATTTAGGCGAACAAACTTCCTGGATGTGTAAAGGCAGTGATTTGCCCAATTCCGTTTGTTCCACTTAAACTTTTGTTCAAAAACCGGTTCCTAGACCTTTTCCTTTTTGGCATGTAATCAATCATTTTTCTCTGTTAGTTTTTGATTCTCATCGCAAACTCCTGATTATGTTTCCAACGTCACTCCAAAATTGCCTTAACTCTCGTTCCAAAGTTTTACCTTATCATTTTCATTCGTTAATCTTATGCAACTATACTACTACTTACTATAGTATCGACAAACCCAATTCACTTAAGTAGTTTCGCATCCCTCTTCTTTTGATTACATTTTTTCCATATAATTTTGAATAACTTAATATTTCTAATTGCGTCTGCAAAGGAGAGCAAAGCCGCTCTGCACTTTATTGTTCTTGCATCTCTTCGTTTTTTGATTACCAATCTGATTCATTGCATACTGATCTAGATACAATCTTTTGATCCCAAAGAAGTAGATTCACGTGAAGCAATATGTCAGGCATATTTTTCGATACATTTCCATCGGAACTTATTGTTAGCGAAAATTTCTAAAATGTTTATCATTCGACGACTACAAAGCTCAATTTAGGGGTGATAGCGCAGACATATTTGTAAAAATTAAGAAATACATAGTAAAAAATTTTCATTGATTGATTCTGTGAATAATTGATAGTCAGCAATATCAACTACAGTACATGTAGCGATGCTTAAAGTTTTACAGGTATGATATTGACTTAAGTTTATGAAGCATAACGAAGGGACCCTCATACAAAGCCCATTGTAGGGGAGTGTAGGATTAATAGACGAAAAGGAAATATGTGTATATATATATATATATATATATATATATATATATATATATATATATATATATATATATATATATATATATATACACACACACACACATTTTACTACATATGGTTACATTGTTCCTTTCATTATCATGAAACATTTCGTAATTATCAACATCTTCAATTACATCAACATGTTCAATTATACTTTTTATGTGTATTTTATTACACCATAATATTCTCACTTGCTCTTTTCCATCACTGCCTGTAAAGCAGCATTGTTATGTTAGCAGGAGAGTACGGAAATCACTTGTAGAACTCAGAGTAAGTCGAAAAGAATTACGAAGAAAATACATGGTATACCTTGCGAAATTTTGAGAAATGAGCATAAGGAGCAAATTCCATCGTTGTGCAAAATTAGGATTGCGTTGAGAGATTTAGACTCTTCCTCGATTCTAAGAGAGAGAGTATCAGATTGATAATAATCGTCGGGTAGGGAGTAGAAACAATGATAATTAGTTTTATCGAAAAATCTTTGCAAAATATAACGCGCGAAACACAGTCAGGGCAGTGTTGTGCAACAACAGTCACGAAATGCATCCCAGTGAACGTCTCCAACTGACCCTTTACTCTTCCCAAATTTTAAAAATTAAATCTCGGTACTAGAATCTCGCATTTGCAGATTAAACATATGTTGCTGTCTAGATCCTCCCATAACTTCCCAGCAAAATTACTCCTGCATTGACTTAAACTTAAAATTTCTTGCTTTTTTAATATCTTCGTAAAATTTTTGCACGTATCTTCGTACTATTTGCTTAGATAATTATAATGGATTATTTAAATGTGCTTCCCGTTTGCAGTCTACATAAAATGGCCACAAAATTGTATATGTTGATGTGAGAGAAGCTGTCAAAATTAAGGAAAATCAGCTATTCATGGTTCATTTTCTCATAGTATTCGTGTATTTAAAATGTATATGATTATTTTAAATTACCAATGTAGCCGATCAAGTAAGAGCTCTTGGTATCTCGATAGCCAAGAGGGTAAAACTTTCGCCAACGGTAAAAGAGGTCCCAGGTTCAATCCCTGGAGACTCACATGTTCCAAGTTACCTCAGATGTTGAAACGATGTTAAGAATACTACTACTACTGTAACTCCTATCTGGAGCTTCAAATTTATCTATAATTATTTAATTATGTGATGAATTCTTTCGAATTTAAAATTCTCACATCGTAGCAGCAGATGTTTTAGAGTTATCTGTTTTTTGCTAGAATTAATCTCGAAATATTCGACAATCCACATCTAAACACTGTATGCAGACAATAATATTTAAAATGTTTTCCTCTCTTATACTGTTTCTTTTTCAGTTCACCTAAGTTTATTTCCCGACCTTCTCAGTATAAAATATTCTGAATTGATTTTTGATTCATAGAATGAACTGAAATTTAATTCCTCGCGGCCTCGAGAATTTGGTAATAATTTATTTTTCGCTTATGTGAGGCCTTAGAAGTGGTATACATTTCGCTATCCTATGTGACATACGCTAATAACTGTCAAATGACAGCCTTAGTAATGTTCCATATTTTCTCCGACAGTTTTGGGCTTGCATAATGTTCGCTGTGTCCAACATCGTATTCTGGATCGTCATGTTCTCCGGTGCCATATTCTACATCCCAGACCGACCCTATTATCCTGTGGAAGCTGCCATTTACGCCGGGATGCAGAGGTTTGCTTGGGGTGCGGCCGTCTGTACTCTCGTCATCTCACTAGCATCTGGAAGAATACGTGAGTCTCTTAATTGATAGTATCGAAATCAGTTATTATTGATCAATGAGATACATCGTAAAATACTTTATATAATCTTTAGGAAAACTTGAGCGGTGATTTCTATGACCTGATCAATTGCACATGGTTAATCCTTCAAACAATTATTATCTGAGTAAGATAGCGATGAAACGAGTTTTTTTTATGATTTACTGTTGCAAGAAGTTAAATTTACTGAATTATTGTTGAAATATTTATTGAAAATTAAAAAATATAAAATAATCCTAATAATTTCTCATTGAAAACTAAATAATTAAATTTTACCCGATTTTTCTCTTTTATGATGCCCTAAACGTGTATATCTTGAAGCGAACGAAAGAAATATATTTATATTTAACCATAAACACAGCTCCATCGTCCGGCCTCAGCCTGATGATGGAGGTAAGCTTTGAAGTTTAGGTCTGATAGTCTTGTCCGGTGGTTGTATATAAATTAATTTATTCCCTTTACTCTGCTTTGATAGAACACTGCTGTATTCAGGCTATCACCCCTGTATATCTGGAAGTTCCCTACTTTAAGCGATTGTGTGAAGAGCTTACTTACATTGCTGTGTTTGAGTTATAGCATAAATTTTGTTTTTTTTCCTTCAGTCATATTTGGTATATAAAAAATCAAATATCTTCAGCAGGGGGAGTTGTTAGGGCGTTATTTCTGTGCATGGATAAGTTGGATTTTATATGCCTATCCTATAATTTTCTGTTTAATTTAGCGGCGAGGTAAAGCAAAACTAAAAGTTTGCTATCCCATCAAGGCATTCTAATATATCCTCGGTCTTAGAATACTTAAGGATGTCTTGATGTTTGTAATCTGAGAGATAACTGAAAATCTGGTACGGTCATCCCACGTGTATTGTTAATGAAGGGCAATGGTAATGCTAATCTTTTAAAATTACATGTTTAATTCGACTGAAGGTCTCCTTAAGCCTTGGAGGCCCTGTCTGCCCCAAGAGCTGAAGTCTTGATTCTGCCTAATCATTCACTGTCCATACATGGCCATGGATTTCATATTGGAATGTTCGGCTGAGTCGTTACTAATATTCCTCGATTTGTCTGTGCTCGTAATTTTGGACGAAGAAATTCCAAATGCCGATTGATAAATTTTCCATATCGAGGAAGAGAGGAGGATGAGAAAGCAGCTGAACCTTGTCCCACTTTGCGTCCCCGGAAGCTAATTCACAGGAAAACCTGTTTCCGTGAACCGAAGAGAACATTCCCAGAAATCAGTATCCATTTTAGGCGCGAGATGTTGTTACTCATCAACGCGTTTTAATAACAATTCGCCCGAGAAAACGATGGAAACATGTCGAAATGGGCGTTTTGAGTTTTGTTCTGGTGATAATAAAAGTTTGATGACTTTATCATTCCCTCGAAACACCACCGAGTTCAATTCTTCGTTTCTGGATTTACGTTCCTAAAAATACAAGTCGCATTTCACTTCGGTGGAGTAGGGCAGTTTTTGCAACCAGTCGTAGAACTTTCGCCTTTTCCACGATCTACGCTTCTAGTTTCGATCAACCGTTCCACATATGAACTCACATCTTTGTAATTAGTGGCCTAACTTTTTCGTTGCGAAACGGTCACCATGACAGTCTTCATGAGGGTGGGATTCAGACTAATGAGATTTTGTCTTTTTTCGACGATTTAAATAGAAAGAGATGGGAAGAATTTAAGAGAGAGAAGAAAACTACTTGCTGTAGCTAACCCAAAAAGCAAATACAGAAGATACGGATGTATGTACTTACTCAGTGGAAATAAAAATGTAAACAGAATTTAAATAAGGAAAGTGGCCAAGGCAATTGCTCGAGGGTTATAGGTTTCAGTGATGTAATTTCTGAAACAGGTGAAAAGATAAGCAAGGTGAGGCAGAATTAGAAATGAAGATTCGTAATGGAAGAGACAAATACCGACAACACCAATTATAAATTAAACGAAACGTCGGTATACCAAAGAAATATAACTGTAAAATGCTAACACCTGAAGGAGCAAGTAAAAATTACAATGCAGAGTTTGGAAAAAGCTAATGCCTGCAGATAAAACTAAAATAAGAATGAACAACTTAAAATTCATAGACTTTGCCTTCAATAGCTGGAATATCATTACTGTAACAGTAAAATTCACAATTAACTTTCCATAACAGGGGGGGCTTTAGGGATTGTAACATCTGCCTTTGTCCTTTGGTCTTGATTCAATGAAGGGTTATTAGTCTTAGAGAGCTATTAAAAACAGTTATAAGAGTATACATTGTTTACTAGCTACTTAACTATATATTATGAGGCATTACGATTCAAAACATTCGGAGTTTGTCTGAAAACCTTTAAACGGACAAACCCTTAAGTTTTACGCGACTAGTCGAGTATTTATTTATTTATTTATTTGACCCTTTATTAGGCGAGGTTAGGCCCGAGTGGGCCTCTCTTCCACCTAACCTCGTATGAAGATACATTGTTATAAAGATTCAAAATAATACTAAGAGAATAAAAAAAGAGAAAGAAAAAAAAACGAAAAAGGAAGATTTGATTTTTGAGTATGGTCACATTTGACCCCAAAAACTATATATATATATATATATATATATATATATATATATATATATATATATATATATATATATATATATATATATATATATATATATATATATATATATATATATAATCGTTATCTAAGTTCCTACTTAGGCACTTAGATAACGATTTAACGATAAACTACGTTTATAATACGTAATTGATTGAAATAATAGCGCGTAATCGTCCCATAATCGTTTGAGAAGCTCTATGATCTGCCTCAGGATAGATATAAATTTTAGGAATGTATAGTATTGCATAATGTATATGATGTATTATATAATAAGCGATATAAGATTCCATATATGAAATATACGATAATATTATATTATGATTTATTAATAGCCCCGTATAAAGGAACTAAATTTTGTAGGTAAAAGGTCATCGCCCTACAAATGAGGTCAAACTGACCTTATCCAGAAACTCAGGAGTTTATAAAGGCTTAAAAGAAAATAAAATGATGATGATTTCCAGTAAAGAATACAGCGAGAAAAATAGATGTGTGCAGAAACGTGAAAGTCATAGAAAAATATTTGAGCAGGAAAACTAAGGAAATGAAAGCGAGGGGTCAAATTTGACTCAACGTACCCGTTAAAGGTTAAAGTGGCTCGATGCAGAACCAACAAATAAGGGCACAAACACTTCCTGCCTTCTCTGCTGAACATACTACTCGAGAGGTTGATTCATTTCAATTTTCGTTACACAATGTATCGAGTCCCAAAATCTCTATCTCGCTCAAGCAGATTCGGTAATCGATTCGCTTCTTGACCCTTTATGCACGACTTTGATGCAATCTTTAAGAACCGTTTCTTTTAGACAGTTACCCGACGCCAATCGCAAAGCAATTTCCTTCAATGAGCGAGAGCTTGGTGGTAAAGAAGGTATAATTATCACCTCAGCGGTTACTTTCTCCGCCCGGTCATCTCGTTCAACGAGCTCAACTTTCCTGGACCGAGTACAAGTCTGTGGATGGAAGTGTTTGGCTTTGCACCTGTCCGTGACCTTTCTAAAGGGAGCAGCCATACTTGAACTTAAGTCCCTCCGAATTCTCAAGAATTTCCTGTTTTTCAAGTTCTCTTTCCAGGCATCCAGAATACGGAGAGCCTTGACTTCGAAAACGTTTCCTTATTTTGGATACTTGTAGAGTAAACTCGCGAATGAAGCTAGTGAATGTTCCGTCGGAAAACGGAAGGAAGTCCCGTAATACTTTTTCTGTGGAGCAATCTAAAAAAATATGTGACATTCTTCATTCTACTCTTTAGAGAGACCTCTATGGGAGCGGAGCTTTCGAACTAATGGCGAATTTATGCGAATTAAAAAATCGTTCTCCGACGCGGAAGTCATGAGGATATTATTCACTATCTAAACTGAATTAAGCCCGAGTTCACTCTATTGGAAAAATCTGCTTTCCTTTCCTAGTATAGTTGTTTGAAAACCTGTTTGTTATGCTATGGTGAATAGATCAATATAGATATCCTTTGATATTATGAATATTGTAAGATTGTAAGGGGTTTTTGCATGAATAGATAATACAGCTTCTACTTCCCTGCGTCGGTTTTTATGTCTGTATATGCAATTGTGTGATACTGAAATGTCTTTCATTTCTCTCTTCTTTCTGTTTTACTTTCGCTTTTCCTTGATTTCGATTAAAGGGCATGTTTCCTTTCATCCTCTTCTTTAATCAGTGTTTTATATATATATATATATATATATATATATATATATATATATATATATATATATATATATATATATATATATATATATATATCTTTATATAAATCGTAATGAATCGTATGGAATTCAATTTTTCTTTGATTCTTCGCTTAGGAATCGTTTGAACGCTCATGAGAATATTTAACGATTAATTCTTTCGGCTCACACTTTATTTAAATATTTATTTGAATATCATTTTATTTTACAAACTAATGCACTATTTTAATTATTATTTATTAGAACATCAATTTAATTTCCAAATTACTACACTGTATACAAAACTGTATCAACGCTTTTGTATTAAATTCTGTTCAATTTACAATATATGTTTAATTTGCTCGGATTGGAAGCTAAAAATGTTTTTAATTTATTACAGCATTCGTCTCCAGTTTCCTTGGATGGACACCGTTCGTGATACTTGGAAAGTTAACCTACTGCGCTTATCTAGTCCATTTCATCTTCCAGCTGTTCAGTTTATCTCTGGATCGGGGTCCAAAGTATATAACCAATTACTACATGGTGAGTTCTAAGTTATAAATTGATGGAAAATTATAATGATTGGTCATTTACTTCATATGAGAATTCTTTTCCAAATCACAAAATTTTTGGCGTTTATTAGATGTATGAAATGAAAGGAGGACAGGAGGATACTTAGATGGGCTGATATGATAAATTCCAAGGCTTGGTACAGATTAAAAGAAACTACTTCAGCCGATTATAATAGTAATTTTCAATTCAGAGAAATTATTGTACATTAAAAGTGATATTTTATACATTCAACTTCAACTGAGGTATCAGCATCATTTATAAATAAAAACTATTTTGTATTACGTTTCGAAGAAATCTTATCTGTGTTTTATTGGCTTATCCGCTAGATGAGATCGGAAGTACTTTCTTAATTGTTAACTCGAATAATTTTATTAACAAATATTTTATGCGGATCATTTGAAGAGTCCCCATTTTTTTACGACAAAGCAATTGGAAACTGGAAGTCTAACATTCGGATGGTAAAAAGGAATTCATGCTGTCGGTTATTTGAATCCTTTACTGTTACGCATGTCATGTTTTAATCACCAAACGTTTGAATGTTTATCTACAAAGAAAGTAATTATGAAAGAATTTCTGTGATGCGTGAAAGTGTTATGTCAAATCGCAAGGCTGTCAAAATCAGAAAAGTTCAATCCTATGCTAAATAGATAGAGTTAATGAGTTAAAGTAGGGGATTGGCCTTCATCAATAAAAAGCGAGAGGATATGGTCACGCTTGGGGAAAATTTCCACTTCCACGTGTGAACTCCTTTGTTCTCGGAACGGAGAAAGCGACTTTCCATATTTAAATATTCGCCAAAAATCCATCAATCACTTACCGAAGAGGAAGAAAGTGTCGGCGGGAGGCTCGCTCCAGATTATCGGTTCTCCGGTATCTTCGATTAGCTTTGTGTCACAAGTCCTTAAACCCATACGAGTTCCACATCCTTACAGGTGTACCCAACCTGAGCTCCAAGATTCAATGTCAGGCATAATAGCTGTGAAATTAGCTTAAAGGCCAGAGGAGTGAGTTAGGATTGGCTCAAATGCCGGCTGCTTTTAGAATGTCTTCTGAGTAAACGCCATTCAATAGCTCAGGAAGGGATTTATAAAAGATTTTCAAATTACTACGCAAATTAAAATCTTGCGAGTATTTATTATGTAGGTGGAAGTCTTGATTTTATGTACATAACATCAATAATACAGTAATATAACATGATTATAATAAAATATTAATATTAATGACATAATTGTGTAAGAGTAATTTAATCATAACTCTCCATTCACAATTATAATTCTGAGTGTGAAATGACAAAACGTGACCAATTTTATTGCAAAAAAATATTCATAAAGAAGTTTCAGATATCAGGCTTGTTTAATCAATAACAATTTTTTAATACATTTTTCTTATTTATTGATATATCCGATGTGAAGAGAATCCAATTTTCATTTACGTTTTGAATCAATTTTTATTCAAAGTGGTTCTAGAATAAATTTTTAGAGTTGAAGTGGTGTCAGCAACTGAGATTGAGAGCAACTGCTCAAAATAATTTTCTGTAACCGAGCAAAATGAACATATTTTCAGAGTGAGGAAGTATGTTTTAACATTTCACATATACATAGGTGTGCACCCTAACGATGAATGGAAATTCAAAATGCTGGAGCGAGCAGATGCCCTAGGCTCTTTAACAGAATATATTCTAACGTAATGTCTTGTAGTCATTTTTTGTATTTTGTAACACATAAAGGATTCATAAATAAGTTTTTGAGAAAATATTTTAAGAGAATATCTACTGCTCGAAATATCTTCTCAAAAAATTATCTTTTCCACCGATGTAAATGCTCGGGTAACTTTGGGTTTGACGGAAAATGAGTCAATAAGAAAATAAGTTGAATTGATACAGACAATGGAAACACAGATGACGATGAAATCATAGTCATAATTAAAAAAAGAAGAGAGAAAATATGGGTCAACATCTTGAAAGGGGGATGCATTTCTGAGAAAATAATTTAAAGAAACGGGCGCTGGGTGTTAATTAAAGTAAAAATTAGAGCGGAGAACTGAATCGAAAGGTGTTAATTAATTTTTACAGAGGAAGAAATTACAAAAAAATCGTCAAAAGAGAGCTTCAAGAGAAGCTTGGCTCTACCTCAAGTGGTAGAGCTCTGCTAATGAGCGTATACAGCACTCCAATTATAAAATCAATTAGATCAAGAGAGATAATCTGTGTACACTTATTATAATCATTGGCAGGCTATATTCCGGTATGAAATACAGATTTGTACTGTAAAAGATAATTTAATCACCGGAGTGAAAATCGGAGGATAATGTAATTTTTATATACACTTCTACTTTCTATCTTTTGCATTCTAAGATTTTCGTTGAAATCGTACTTCATAGACTCTATATTCGTGTCTAAATGCTCCTATCGGTCACTAAAATAAAGGAAGATTCGATGTTAATATTAATAAATTCTCTAATGCATTCTACAAACCAGTCTTTTTTTCTTTTCATTACAGTTCCTTCTGACTGCAGGAGAGTTGGCTTTCGTCTTCCTCTCGGCACTTGTTTTGTATCTAATGGTGGAAGCGCCGTGCAGAGACATTGCTAAATTGTTGATATTCAGAGGGTGAGTGCATTTGTTTTGTCCTTATTGATTAGTGTAAAGGTTGCCAGGCCTCGTCTTCTTAGCAAAAATCTTTGTTTTTATCTCCCGCTCTTATGTGTTCTGTATTTACGCAAATATACCAAACTTTTTGAATGAGTTATATTGAAAATGGCATAAGTTACATTTTAGTACATATTCACTCTTTTATAGCTACAGAATAGCAGCGTCATAATTATAAATATATTTAATAGCGGGAATTAATTAATCCCTTTTTAAACTCTGCTAAAAATATGCTGTCTGACTTAAAGAATTATTAAGTCCCTCTGAGATATTAAACCTTTGAAATTTCCTCCAAAAATTT
Organism: Pachydiplax longipennis; assembly: GCA_036926295.1. NCBI lineage: Eukaryota > Metazoa > Arthropoda > Insecta > Odonata > Libellulidae > Pachydiplax > Pachydiplax longipennis. The sequence continues at coordinate 28,837,001 of JAVFKF010000019.1, forward strand.
AATAATTAACTTTTATAAATTGTAATAATTAATCTTAGAGTCTTTTTGTTTTTCCCTAAAAACTCAATCATGTAAATCAGTAGTCTCAAACTCTAGTCTTTTATTTCCTACTTGGGGTAGTTATGTGCCTCGTAAAAGATTTAATTACCTTCCCCATTTATTTATGATTTAACATCAAGAAGAAAACTTATTCATTTAAATATGACCCAATTTAAATAAGTTCAATATCATTTTGAGTAGTGCTGGAAGCTGAATTTTGAATGGTCTTTTTCCTATTTGGACAATAAGGAATATCTTATTTTACCATCACCTGTTATATTATATACCTGTCATATCTTATTTTACTATTTTACCTGTTTATTGTATAGCGAAAGTTACTCCTTTGGCGTAGACAAATAAATATATTCGTGTACAGTAATGCTTTTATATATGGAGTTAGAATGTAAAAAATGAGTCCTATTTCCGAGAACATTAAGAGCATAATCATAATTTAATCATGAAAAATAAGGATTATCTGCTTGTAAAAAATCGAGCCTTGTTTATCATATAAAAGTATTTTTGTAATCTCGTAATGTAACAGTAATTTAATTTGAACAATTCATAGTTGAATGTGAAAAGTCTTAAATTACATCTGATTTAGGTCTTATACCTAATGATTAGAATACCTAAAAATACTTAGAAAATATAATACCTTAAAAAAGCTAGTTTTACTGCAGTCTGTCTAACATTGAAAATGATTTACGATTTCAGAAGAGAACTACCAGCACCGACAAAGCAGGAGGATCCAGATAGACCGAAGGATTCAGATCCTTGAAAATCATCGGAGAAACAGTCTGAATGCGACCAAAGCACTCCATTAGCCCACCGGAGGCACTGTTGGCAGCAAAACCTTCCGTGGGGTTGACCTGCGACGCCAAGGATTGCAGACAATGGACGTGCGATTCGAGTGTGTTTGTGATACTAGAAGATGACTACTTTGCGAAACAAAAGTAGAAGGCTCAGTCTAGGCATGTACTCACCACATTCTACGGACAATTCCGTACTCTCCCTGTTCTTAATTTTAAGAATGATCATCTTATTTTATCCTCCATTGGTTGCCATCAGACGTTTGACTACTCGCTATTCTTTTCGTGTGGTGAAGATGCTCTCCCCATTTTGAATTATTTAATCGAATTGTACTTGCTAATCAGATAATGAAAGAGTAGAGGAGGCCGTACAGGATTTAATCCCCTGCAGTGCTGAGTCAGCTAAGGAAGGATGACAACAGTCTTTGTGGGTGTTTAGTTCAGTGTACATGGGCTGGGCGATGGTGAAATGGCCAATGCTGAGGGTTCTCGAGATTACCTCTGGTAAAGTGATTGCGAATCAGTAGTGTTGATAGGACACCAATTCATCTACACGGAGCTCGATGATGAATACCATGGACAATGTCTTAACGTTGAAAATTGAACATTTCAACGAAACTTATTTTAATTATTTATAAACTTTGTTTTTATCTTTGCCGATAGATTACATCGGCCTACCTCATCTATTTTTTAAATAAAGACATATCATGTTCTAATTGATGTTTATGAGTATGTGCTACAAGATAACCTTTGAGTTTGATGCATGAACAAGATAACTAGTCGTTACGATTTGCGAAGGGACCTATTCCCATGGGGCACTTTCCCTTGATGGTCATGTTAAGTCTTGCTTTTTTGCAGTCGCGGATAAAAATTAAGCATACTGCACGGATCTCTATCGATGATGGTTTAATTGTTCCCTCGAAGTTACTTCCATTTGTGGCCGCTGTATCTTTTATATATGTATATACATACTTGGGGTATATATAATATAAGTAATTTGTTAACTTCACTCTCATAGGAGTTAAGTTTTTAGAGTGTATATGTCTAAGTTACACTCAATAAGAAGATCCTTTATGTTGCCTATAATCGAGGAACTATCTTATTGTAAGCTTTGACTGATCTAAAATCTGGACATCCTAAGCACGTCCATTACCTCCCACGTCTTCATCTCTTCCTTGACATCTATAAACCTATGTTAATGAATTTTCACAAAGAGATTCATCAGAAATGACAAATCTTCATCTTCTGTTATCCTTCTCGAGAATAAGCGTTGAATACATTTCCATACCCCAAATTCCCTCCATACTCTGTTCTACTCACCATCTCTTTTCTTATTTTACCTTCTCACCTCTTCTTTGGCCTACTCTTGGGTTTCCGCTCGGCAAAAGTGCTGTCCATACTCCACTCAACTCTTCACTTCCGACTTTCTTGGCATTTCCGAATAAATTTGGGATATTACTCTCCAAATCCTCATTACATTTCCCCACTTTCTTTCTAAAGTGGATAAGATCGATTTCTCTGATCCTCTCCATCGGTCGTCCCCTTGGAAAATATGAAAATTTTGTGAACGGAATAAACAAAGCTGTCAAATTTTCTTTATTATTTATGCAAGAAAAAGCGTGACCAGCTTAGAGCGACGATTTCGCGAACGTCCATTTCCGCGAATATGTATAGCACGATTTCTCCCAGAGTAAGGTTTTTGGGACTTTTTTTATCTATCATAATAAATACTATGGAAAATCTATACCCTCCTGTAATGCACCCTTCGCTTTTTAAATTTATTTTTTGGTGGAAAATAGTGTCTGATTCGCCGTTATATACCGTATATCATATACAGATATAAGGAAATAAGGAAGATGAACATTCTTCTCCGTACCACTTCGATCCGTAAATGGGTAGATAGGATGAAGTTCTCTTTATTCCTTGGTTTTATTGGAGATATTTTGTATTTCTTAAACGTTAAGGTTCAACGAAAAGATATCAGACATTATCTTGAAATAATTATCTGATAAAAATCGGTTTTTGCATAAGCTATAGGTAATGTATAAAGTAGAATGATAAAAGAGAGTAAAATATAAATAATGAAGGAAAGGTATACATAAAACTAAGCACGAATAATCTTACGGCTGGGAACCCACGAAGAAACAGAAGTGAAAAATGTCTGGATTCATGTACCGGTAATGTCGAACTGAAACACTACCGGCAAAGTTCGTCTTGATTATTTTTCAGATTAAAGAATGGGATTTATAAGCTTAATGGTATTTGATTATCAGTAATATGGTCCTGGTAGCAAGTCCAGATTGCTGGAATCGTTTTTCTATTTGTCTTCCGGTATAGGATAACGAAAAATGTATCATTTTCAATTTCTTCTCAGTCTCCTTCATAGCTGTGATGATATGAAAGTTATTGTGGTATAAGAGATACGAAATAATTCCTTTGATTAAGGTCTCCTTATGGAATACTATGAAAAGTGTTACTCATAGAGCCATTCTGCTTCTTTTACATAGACTTGTTCCGCTTGTAGCATTCTGACTCAGTGAGGAAAACAAGGACAAACTATCTCATTCCTCCACTACCCAGTCAACTCATTCCCCTTTCTAATATCAATTGATGTTCGAACAAGCCTTGGGGATGAAGACTGTATGTACAATTGTATACCCGGCATTAATATAAAAAAGTCACTTCGTTGTTATAATGCTCTTAATATAGTAAATATCAACTAATTGAAATGATTTTAATTCAATATCCGTTAAATAATTTAGGGGATATTTTGGAAATATGATTACGTTAAGTGATTATACATTCTCGTCCATGTTTATTTCGACTACTCCATGAATATTGGTTATGCCGAATTCATCATCGTACTCTCTCTTCTGCTTTTCACTTGCGATTCTGATTTCTCTATATTCTCCCTAAGCTCATCTCTTAGGTATAACCTGTTTTTTGCACATGGATTTCCTAACTTCCCTGCGATTTCTTTGACAATTCGCCCTTTCCTGAAACTGTGACCTTTTCAGTTTTCCTTCATCTGTCGCCTCTGTGATCCTTCTACATCAACATCTTTATGGCATCATTTTCCTATGGATTTTTTCTGATTCTCCTAATTTGATGTTATCTTCCTTACCCAGATGTCGAAGATATGTGGGAACTATGATTTATTATTTATTTTGATATTAAGTAATCATTCTGCATTTTTTATCTTAAAATTATTTTTTTTTCGTCATGCAACACGATGCGGGTCTAACACTTGGTATATGATTTTGGCACGAATTAATTAGATGATTGTCGATGATAGTGATTTTCTAAATATCTCCACGAGAGTGCTTCCAATCCAGTATATTCCTGCAAAGCGGTAAACCGTGAATAAAATTTTGGAACGCCGCCAAATGTCCGAGCGTAAAATGTCACTCTAACTACGTGATACTGTATTTGAAATACGAAGTTAATAATGCAATTTACTGATAGTTTATTTGGCGAAATATTTCATCTCTTTTTGAAATTGCAGTACGAAATTAATAATGCATTTATTCCATACTTACAGCTTTCTTTCTTTACTTTCATTTCAGCGAAAGTAATGACCATGTGGTTTAGTGTTCCAGGAATTTCGAATGAGTGCTGTTTTCCTTGGCATTTTATTAAGTGCGGTAGAGCCACTTTGCCTTTTTATTACTCTATTTTGAATATTAATTATTGGCATTTAAACAACGTTTTAGCATACGATTCAATATTCAGCAGTACAATAGGAAACTTTGATTGCTAACCCCTTTCAAACTGGACCCTCTCCATCTTTGGATTCTGCGGGCCTTACCGAAAATGATTTCACGTTCCAGACAATGGAAAATATCTTTTTGTTTCCGAAATAGAAGAGAGTTTGACAACATAGATTGCTTCACTTCTGAGAGACAAAAAAGCCGCTTCGGCATAATTTTGGGAGAACTTTTCCTCGACGACCTGCATATTTGGAAAACGAAAAAATTCTCCGCCTTTCTATCTCTTACACGAATGGAAACTTTTCGCTATTAGCACTTCCCTGCGAGCTCCTGGCCCTCGATTGTGCCGTTGGTTGCAAAACGAATCGCCGCAGATTGCGCGCTGGTGTGAACTTTATTGCCCATGAAGCAGACGCGGAAGTGTAGCCCCAGAGGGAAATGTGACTGCAAATACATGTGGAGAATTCAGCTTCAGATGTTTTGTGGGTTCTTCGACATGTAATGCGATAGAAGTTTCTCCATAATATGGTCTCAAGAATTTCGATGTATATCCTTATGGTCACCCTCGTTTCTCTCTTCTCGAAGTATGGTTATTTATTTAGTATTAAGTATTTATATTAAGGATTTATTTCCCGTTATTAACTTCAGTCATGAATGGACTGCTCTAATGTTGGGTTAGAAGTTACTCTATCCTAGGAAATCCTATTCATCTTTCTCATACTATATCCTCATATATTGAAAGCAATCTTTACCCGTATACTGACTTATTTTCTAGCAATATCAGGATGCATAACAGATATCCGACAGATATTTGACGTGTCTGCTTCTGATTAGGCTGATCTTGTCTCAGATTGTCAAAAGTGGGATATTTTCCATTAGTAAAGTTGGGCCTATGTTCAGTCAAGTGTCCCATTGAATCTTATGGGAGGCGTTTGATGTCACTGATTGAATACCACTGAACTGAATTGTTTGAACTGCTGCATCCTGAGGCATTTGTTTCACTTGTTTACTATCCTTACTACATTCATGCCTGTCTCTACCAACTACTTTGCTACCCATACTTCCTCCAATAGATAAGTGAATTAATTCAGAATGCGTCAAAAGAGAAGGAGCTGACAAGATAAGAATTTAAGAATTTTTAGTCAAATGTAACCATTAGGAACTCCTAAAATCAAAGCCTATTTTAGTTTCCCCATCAACCCTACTAATATTAAGCATTCTTCCATTATCTAACATGATTTTCAAAGGCTTTGATGTGATTAACTCATCTGCAATACTTTAATTCTATGCCTTGTTCTCATGTAAAGCCACAATTCAAACACAGTTATTCAGAATGTTTTTCAAATATACTTGCGCAATATTCTCCATAAAGCTCCTCATTTTGTAATACACCCCCTGCTTACCGTCGATTCTATAGTGTTTGGAAACTTGCAGTGGACATAAAATTCAACGAGCGTATCATGATATTATTTAGGTTTTCGTAAAAATTTCGAAATGCCCATGTTCAACAGCAAGTTATAGTAGGGTAGAAAACTAGAGATGCAGTGTTTATCTGTATATCTTTTTTTCGGTTAATGATAATATGATAAAAATCGATGCTAATTATATAACATTTGCAACGAGCGGATGGAGACGAAAGTTTTGAGAGTAGGGTTTTTCGCGAAACTTAGGTGTTCCCCGAATTACAAAAATATACAGTGGCTCTTAGGTAATACCAAGTTCTAAACTATTAGAAAGTATGAGCTTTATTATTATCCAACACCCTTTTAAAAAAATCCAATGGTATCACATGGAATATTTTCGAATACAAGTATATCATTCATCTTTTTTATTTTAACAATCGACTTCTAATAGGTTAGCTACTTCAGGTTCTACAGCAGATGTTCCGCGTTGCAGAATATGCTTAGCATAGCTAATTAGGTTCCATTTCCTATCATTCCCGAAAAAAACTGTTAAGTTCTTTAAAGACACTAATAAAATTGGCCTACAGCTGCTAAAATTTCGATGCAGTATACACCAGTATAAGATAAAGTCAAATGTACTGAAGTGTCAGGGAAATCAGTCGATAAATGAATTTAGATATACGTAATATTTGTCTCACTAGCAGTGATAACGGTTTATCATCTATTTACGATGGAAATATACCATATATACATATGTTATGTACATATGGTTTATGGAAATGTAGTATTATTAAATGAATGTTGTATTTATCACTGGACGCTTGACACGTAAAAGTTAGTGGAAATGGGGGAAGTATTAAGTTTTATACAAAACTTTTGTAAGGTAATTTAATAGCATATCTCCATCAAATATATTTTAACTTCCTTTCCTTTATATTTCATTCGATTCAGTTTTTTCAAAGGTTTTTCATGCAACAGCTATATGTAACAACTTTCCTAGCGACAATTATGATCCGTGAAAGCAGGAAATCTCTGTAAATCCCCTCACATTACTTTCAGATTGAGTACGAAATAACATACAGTATTCAGAGTAATGATTTAATCGATGATATTGCATATTTTATCATCGAATTGGAAGTGTTTTTCTTTTCTCCTATTTTTTTGTGAAGACCAAGAATTTTAAGTACGGTTGCAACTGGAGCAGGATATCTTATATAATAATCACCGTTGTGCATATAATTATATCTTCATATACTTATGTTTTTATTTATCTGATGTCAGTAACTCCCGTATGAAATACTTCGGAGAAAATTTTGAACATTAATTTCAAGCACTTCCTGACAACATCAAAAAATTAAAGGAATCCTTTTAAGGGTCAACAACCTAGCACACGTGTATATTTTTTGCCCAAAGTACCATAGGTTTGACTCTGTTTGACGGCTCGAAAAATCTATCATAAGAATTGCATGCAAGGTTCATTTCGATCAATTGCAGACATTTTTTAATTTGCTAAATGAAATTAGTAGTAATGATTCCACGACATCGACACAAGTACTAAAAGAAATGAAATTGAATATAGACCCTTATTTCGATCGCGATTTCGACCCCAATATCGTTTTTTATTCTAAGTTGCGAGAATTCGGACGAAAATGACAGAAAATTTGTACGATGTTGTGATTTTATACAACTAGTCCCCTTGACGACTAAGGCGATTGTTGAATTCGACTCTCATACTGATATATGGAAAAGATAAGCGCAAATCTTTCTTTATATTCACCATATCTAAAGGTCTTTTTTAATTTAAATTTGGATCCGTCATTTTTTGATGAGAGAATCAACTTATAAGATGATAATTACATTGCTCATTTGTTTCCTACAAAGAGAAACCAAAGAGAAGCTTTGTAAGGCAATTTCAAAATGCAACGATTCATTTTGCTTCATCATGAAGTAATTTACAGTAATGCCTAAAGGTTAATATATACCATATTACAAACTAAAACACACACAAACCTATTACTTTCCAGAAGAAAATATGAGTATAAAATACAGAATCATGGTTTACAGTCGATAAGAGGCAATAGACTGTTACATGGAGAATATGGTCATATTTTTGTAAGCTCGTGGGGTCAGAATATGATCAAAATATTAATTTTAGATTTAAGAAAAAGACGTTTCTTTCTGCGAGACGAGAAAAAAATATTTGCTTATGAGTTTGTGTAAAAAATAAATTGCTTAGTTATAAGTTTAGCAAGTTATCAACAATCTGTAAGAAAGATATCCGGATATATTTGTAATAATATTGGATACAAAAGAAGAGTTCAGCAACGCCTTCAAAGGAAAGTTCTCAAAGCCTTGTGGGCTCCCTCCCGGCTCCCGGATATGTATGTTGCGTATTCGTCTTTGGTAAAATCAGCCGGGTTTGATTCCCGGTGGGGGCTCATATACTTGAAATGACTTTAGCTATCGAAGCAATTTTAGTACAATTACTACTACCTTTTCGATACCCTCGTTCCATTGAAGAATAATAGAAATTTATGTAAGATGAGTCTCACCCAGCCGGTGTTTTTTGAAGTTAACCCAAAAACATTAACGATACTCATATATTATTTCTAAACTTCCCTTTTCGGTGACCAGCGCTTTTCTCCCTTCACACTCCATCAAAACATAAAAATGACACAAATGAAGTGCAAAAAATAAAAAGTGCACCATTTGTTCAAAATATCAAGTAAAAATTTGAATTTGCCCATAGAGTTTCGTTACTGGATGTGTAGATGTCGATATCTATCGATAAAAACGAGGTATATGGAAACAAAAAACTGATACAGAATATGAAGGAGTATCTATAGTGATTGGAGCGTTTGTTGAAATGTATTTGGGTGGGGTAATGAAGTATCAGTGTCCGTATATGAAATTTTCTCACGGGGCTACTGGTAATGACTTACATTGGTAACTTCCTGTTCCTATGTAATGTAGGAATATTCGGTCGAGATTCAACGATACAACAATGCAGTACTCAGTCTATAGCGGCGTATAGGAAATTGTTAAATTTCTCAAGATTGCTTCCAATTTCGAGCTGTGTAATTTTCTCTCTCCGACGTCAATTTCTTTCCATTAAAATTTCTTACTCGTTTCATCATAGCTGTAAAGGTATATGTTCCTTCAATGTTTTGACGAGGCACGTTTATCTATGAATCGCGTCGAATTTTCCATGCCCTCTAGGCATGGAACCGCGATCAAGAAGCTCTTAGGCGTTTCCATGTTTCACAAACGCGGAACCTAGAAATATTCGGCCAACGAACAAAGTCGCACACTGCCGTAGAAAGTTCTTTTTTTTCCTTTCGGAATCCTCTTGCGACGAAGAGAAAATTATGGAAGTTTAAAATGGTGATTTCTGAATGTTCCTTATCAGTCCTCTTTTCAAATATAGTTATACAAATCCCAAGGAAGAATAGACTTGAAAAATGTCCGTCGGGACCGGGAATCGAACCCGGGTCTCCCAATTGTCTCCCGAATAGCTTGAGATAATGTTCTGGCAGGATAGCTCAACAAAAAAGAGCACCAGACCGGCAACTGGGAGATCCGTGTTCGATTCCCGGCCCCGTCGGACTTCTTTCAAGCCTATTCTTCCTTGAGATTTTTCCTGGGTACACGCCATCTCGTGCAAAATTACATTTTCCCACGTCATATGTATACTAATGTGTTTCTGGATAAATTGTTTACATTTCCTTAAATTTCTAAAAGGTAAAAGTATGATTTGTCGAGAAAAACATAAATAGAATTTAGCTTATTTAGGAACAGGTCTGCGAAATAAGGTAGGGTGCAAGATTACTCACGAGGTCACGGAACCTTGCTATTGGGAGCGTGAGGCTCATTTCAAATTTCCATTTGATTGGCCTCTCTTGTTTAGGTTTGTAGTGCCTGCCTCCCGAGGCAATAGTGAATGAATGCGGTCTTTATTCTCTCTTTCGAAGCAAACTTAGTCATTTATTTCGTTTCTCGAACTCGTCCTTTGCGTCAAGAGGAAATAAACGAAATGTATATGTATAATCCATTATTTACTTAACTGATAAATTAGTTGTTCTTTATATCTTACATATTCTATATTTCTGTATATTGTACATATTCCGAAGTTGGCCAGGGTGAACAAATGCAATACCTTATTCGAGCTATATAAGGGATTCCCTGCCCCTGCGCTTTCCCATTGAAGGACTTAGGAATGGAGAGGCTAAGACAACCCGCTGACCACGTAAGTTCTCTCTTCTAGAAGATATCTATTCTTAAGCTAGAGTTAATTATTTATTCCTCTTGGCCTCCACCATAGCATTAAAATACCTAGACCAAGAAAGCACCATATCTATATCAAAGGATAAATTATTTTGTTAACTTAAAAAGATAAAATCTAAATACTCATTTAATCCTAAGAGCTCCTAAGTCTATCAAAATTGCTGCGCTTGCCAGTGTTGTTTTTCGAATAGATACAAAATTTTGGAAGAAACACAAAGTCAAAACAACAATTTTTAAACTAAGAGAATTCTTTAGATTAGAAAATAGAGGCTACTAATTTCGACGATGCATTCCTCACCTAGCTGCTATTGTCTATTCTAACCTGCGGAATTATGTACGCAATAATTTAACGTTATTTTACTAATTAAGTAATAATACCTCTCCTCAAAATGAGGCAAATACTCCTTCCCCTCAAAATCCCATAAACTTGTTAATGAATTCAAACTAAAGAAGTTATTTATTTATTTGTCAACATCTTTCTCTCCTCATATTCAATTAATTAAATGCACCTCCTCCTCGCCTTTTATCCCTTGTAACCGCATCCAATTCCTTACTCTTTTTCTCACATAGGTATAATATGATTCATTAATATCTATATTATTGATACATCAGGAAAAGGGGTTAGGGAGAATTTATTTCATTGCGTTATTTTCTGAACTACTCCAGGTGATGGTCTAAGCTGTCCAGACCGTCGAGCATTGAATATTGGTCGGAATCCTTTGGTTATTTTATTTTACTCCCAGGCATGAATTTATCAACAGTATATTAGCATTTGATTTTATCCGAATGTTTCTTCCACAGTCTTTTGAAAGGAGGGCTACAACTCTTTTAAGGCTACGAAATATTTTATTGTATTTAAAAAAATTTTATTGTACATTGTTTATTGATAACATATTTTGGTCATCGTTATTTATCGATTCCTTGAAAACGCGTAGAAGAAGTACATTTGCGATTCGTCGAGATTTAAACCATGGGGCACTTGTTGTCTTGAGGGAGTTTTCCTAATAATTTTTCAATAAATTTAGTTAATTAAGCTCGAGCATTTCAAACTGAAAATTTTGGCATATTATGTGATATTATAATAATATATTTTTCCATTGCCAGGATTATAGTGAACACCAGTTAACATGCCTCAGAGTTAATTTAACAAGAGTCAAATATTTTATGGCCATTTAACAGCTAAACGAATTTCTATGCGACTTGATAAGGGTCGACTTTTCATTAATAAAAACTTAACGTCCAAGAACTATCCAGTTCCATCTACAGGAAATATAACTTCTTTGATAAAATCTTGATTACAAAACTTTCTTCTACATTGGAGAATTTAACAGGTTGACTTATATTTAATCACCTATTTATCAAAGATGTTCTTATTGTTTTCAGAGAGGAAAGTGCTTCTAAATCGGTAAAATATGATTGTTAGGGAAAATTTTCAGGAATTTTGATGTGATATACCTAACAAACCGTTAAAAAGTAATTCGGTGAAATTTGGTGAAATTGACCTCAATAGAAAACAATGATTTTTTGAAAATTGTTCGCTGGGCTTAAATTAGATTAAATATTTTCCTACTTTCTCTCTGAAATCGACAAGAGTTTATAAAGGGAAACAATTCCAAAATATAACATTCGAAAAATGATGGCAAGATATATTTCTTGCAAATAACTGAATAGAAGTATCCGAATTTATTGATTAAATTTATTGTATTCTCTGATTTGCTTTATATGTATTGTTCACGAGTGAAATTTTACAATATGTTTTATATATGTTTCCCAATTTACCTTGGCTGGAGTAAGACCCCATGGTGATCCGCCAAAAATGGTTACAGGAAAATTCTTCCAAAAAATAATTCGTCGGAAAGTAATTCTTTGAAAAAGAATTTTGCGAAAATAAATTCTTCAAATGACAGATTTTTCGAAATTTGACCCTTCTAAATTTTTGTATTTAACAATTTTATATGTTTAGCATGATTTTACAACCCTTCATTCCTTAAAAATATACAATTCAGCTTAAATGAAAGGAAAGATTATCAATATTAAACCATTGATATCTTGATGAAATAAATATTTAGCATAATCATTAATAATAACATTATAAATTTAAAATGATTATTTATTTAGAATATCTGTTTGCTCCGATTACTGTCAGTCTTTAAACACTTTGTTAATCGAAGCAATGGTCGTTAAATTATATTATCGAGCATGATGATAAATGAATAGATTAAAAGCAGTTAATTTAATGTAAGTTTTGCATATACTCCGATTCTTAAAGTGGGGAATCTTCGAAGAATTTTTATTCGAAAAATTGAAAGTTTGAAGAAATCGTTTTCGAAGAATTTATTTTCAAAGGATTGATTTTAGAAATATTTGCATGTTCCCCCAAAATTAGAGCTATTCTGTTGCCCCATACGCTCAGCCTCGCTGATTACTAAAAGACTGCATATTTTAGCCATTCAGAGGTCTACTCTGTTACCTCTTTCCTCTGCATCTCTTCTTTACTCCATTCTTACTCTCCGTGAGAACTCGAGGCACTAAAAAAACGCCAATTTGCGTCAGGGATAAAAAAACGTGCATTAGGCGCGCGTTCCCCGAGGCGTCACGCACGTGGAATGCCCTCTGTGTTCCGGTGCGGCGCTTTCACCTTCAACTTCTTTCACCCAATTTACCCTCGCCACGGAAGACGCAGGCGCGGTATCAACCAATCCTCTTGTTTAGAGTGGTCGCGCCCCCAACCCACGTCACCGTTTCCTTTCATTGTGTAATACACTACGCTTTACGCTTCCCATAAAGTTTCACAAGTCCCGGAGGAAAGTCTGTCATCTTGACTGAGTCCTGAGTGAGATCCCTTCCACGACCTTTTCCATCAATCATGCAAATTTGTTTTATTTTTTATATGTACATCTCATGTCTTGCCGTTGACCTGCCGGTGGCGGCAGAGTCTCCCTTAGATTCAATAAATTATTAATCAAAATTACATTACAAACAAATTATATGCATACGAAATCCAAACCTGTACTTGAATAAATTTAAAGATCGCGTTGTTTTAATTTATGGTCTGCCAAACATCAAAGGGAAATGCGATTTCGCCTCATTTGAAAGCGGTCCCGGGTGCGACCCTCGGGGGGACTATATATGCGGAATGATCTCAGATATCGAAGCACATTTATCAATATTTCTATGATTTGTTTACAATGATTTATGGCTATTGATTGTATCATATAGATTCAGGTGTAGTATATGTACGGTGCATAAATCTCAATGGTGCACCAAACAAGCTACAGAAATCAGTCCAATCTGCAGTGATTTCCTTTGTATTTACTGCCCGGAAAAGGAGGTAAATAAGAGAAGGGATGACAAATGTATAAAAGTTTCATTGTCTGTCAATGATATCACGGATATTCTATAATTATTGACCAAAAGGATTTGCAAATCTTTCTCGGCTTGCAAATGACTATCATCTTAATATCAATTGTTTTGGCTCTAACTTGACAGTCCATGACAAAAATTGATGAGTAGAAAAATTTATTGATACAAATCACAAAGGCAACGATCAGCACGACCCAAGCATCGTTGTCTGACATCATCGATTGGAAACAGACAAAATTACAAGGAATATATGAGATAAAGGGGGAGGTAGAGAGAAAGAGGAGTGATGAGGGCAGGCATTGGAGAAAATGTGGGTAAAGGAGGAAAGAACGGTAGGAGTGGGTTAAGGGGAAGAGCTGCGGTTGGAGGAGGGGCAAAAGCAACGGTATCGAGAATTCGTGAATGGTTTTCAAAAACATATTCATTTACGATGTAACACTTTCTGTCCATTTCTCAATTTTGTATTGCTGATTGTTCCAGCGCATTCAAGCAGGTACCCATTGAAACCAAATTGTATAGATGCATAAAAAATCATTGGTGTAACCATAGTGTAGTAATCGACAAGCGAAATTCAATTTATCCGGCTAATTATTCAAGAAGCACTTACATGATCTTTATTCCTGCCCTTAAACTTCCCTTCGATTTGCCCTGATTATTTATATAAGTGATATTGATAAGATCTTATACACACTAATATACAACAATTTAAAATTATCTTTATGGTTAATAAATATATTCCCGAGGCTTCGGTTACACTACAATATGGACGATAACTTGGAGAAACCTGCAAGCTGCATCCAAAATTCTCCTTCGGAACCAAAGGATGCACCATTTGTAATCTTCCACATGTTTCTCTTGAGAGAGTCCTTTCTCCTATTTCGGTGAATTAAGTGGTCGACTATGTAAACAGGAAAGCCATTAACACGGGCGTTGTGGTGGATAAAGCTCAATTCTTTGTCGTAGTCTTCGTCAGACTTCGGAATCCTCAGTGATTTCTCAGTGATGGTATGGAATGGTGCTAGCTTGTGGGAGAAACAGATGGCAGGGATCGTAGGTGTAACATTTGCCTCTACTACTAAATTGAAATAGATTATACTATGTAGGGAGTACTGGTATTGGGAAAAGGTCTAGTTACTGGCTTAAGGTTCAAAAGCTTATCCAAACCAATAATCAGTGCTAGGAATCAGAGGACTGGATTTAAAAATATAAAGCGTAAGAGTCCTCCTATACTTTTATTATAGCGTAACTTATGAACTCATTAGTCATTACTGCTAACTTAAAAATCTATTCTTATATATCCCTCGAATTTCCCTCACATGCGATTTTACATCTAATAATCCTGGAATTAAACTCTCTTTGAGGAATCATCATAGCTGCAATATTGAAAGCAGTAGCATTGTTAAAGTGCTTCGACGGCTCGAGGTCGCTCCGCACACGGTCCATCATCAGGAATCGAACCCTGGACCCCCATAAACAAAGCTGAATGCACTGCCCACATGGCTATCTGCGAGCTCTATAATATAGAAATAAATTGTAGCAAAGGCTGGGAAATATTTAGGAAATTATAAATCCTTCATAATGAAAATTACCGAAGAAATTGAATAAAAGGGAATTTTGCGAAGTAATTTCTCGGTTTGGTAATTTTCTATTAGAAACTACCACAGCATCCTCAACCCTATAAATTCTTGATAACTCAGAGTAAGAAAAGGAAGTAGGTTCATTTAGTACTTCTTACATCTATTTTAATTTTTCATTATAATTTTTGAATTTAGATTAGTTTGGAGGCTTGTGACCAAAACATTAAACAATGGAACAATAGACGTTGCTGTGTTACAGAGATTTAACAAAGCCTATTATTCTGTCCTATTTTCTGTTGCTATTAGCGTTAATTATCATCACTTAATTGTGAAAACTTATTACAAATTAACATGATTGTGTCGACTGTGGCGTGAATACTATATTTATATCATATTCGCGCGAAATTCTTATGCTAGTTTTCACTTTCGTTATTTAAGTTTTTTTTTTAATAGGGTATTTATGCAAAAAAGCTTTTCATACTTATATCACAGTATATTTGTAAATTCTTCATTCTCCATATAATATTTTCTGCAGAAAGACTCTTGTTTGAATCAAATTATGGCAATTCTTTATTCTGTCAAAATACTTTACACAATAATACAATTAATTCCCCATTTACATTTTCATGGTATTTTCTTTCCCCATCAGCCAACCTTTCAATTAGCCTAGCGAACATTTACTTCCAGGTCATCCAATATAACTCCAAACGCTGATGGAGACTTATCATAGTTCCCTTGCAAACATAAAAATCTGCTTAAAACAATGTAAAAATATGAATATTTATGCAAAAAAAGTGGCCCTCAATGGCTTACGGAGTTCTAATTATGACTATTCTATCAGAAAAGTAGGATATATCAGATTTACATGCTGGCAATATGTGATGGGCCAAGTATAAGCTGAGGCTCATCTAAATTTCATTTAAATAAAGAAGGATGCGTAAACTTATTTTATAGTATATTACACATAGAGATGTAGAGCGAAAACCGCAAATCGGCAAACGGAGACTCCGGAGACATTCTCCAATGGCCATAAGCCTACCCGTGGCTGAACATTAGTTCCAGATTTCGCGTGAGCGTAGACAATGTATTTCTCCGTGAGAGAAAGAGAGAGTGACGGGAGACAACTCTCTCCCTCATCAGAGAAGCGCCCCTCCAACTCTCCTCCCCAAAAAGAGCCCCCGATTCTTCATATAAGGGTGCTGACCGCCTCATTCCATTCCACAAACCCAAAGACGAGCGTTGAAATCTCCGAAAGTGTTGGAACCGTGGTGTTGAGGAATACCGCTTCTAGGAACAATGGAAAGTGGACATTCGCCGTGAAGACTTTTATGGGATGGAAACTCTTCCTCAAGATCCCTGATGCTCTCTCCATAAGTGTTAGCTGAATGATTGACATTATAAATCTAATGAAAAAAGGGTATCAATTTTTGATATTTTTGCCGTGCACAAGCTAGTCACAACACTTTTAAACAATCAATAGATTACATTCGGAGTGTTCCTCTGATAGTGAAAAGATCATCGGTAGCTTATCATATGGAACACTCGAAAGACATCATCTTCCAGAAAATGAAGAGGTGATATAGAATATTGCCCCCATAAAAGACATCGCCGGTCTTGAACTCTTTTGAGAAGTGAGCAGAAAGTGAAGTGATAATTCGAGGAACAGATAATATTTACGATGAAACGGAATGGTGCGCTCAAGTGGTGCGAGTGGTGGGTGCTGATTGTGGTTTTGGTGTCGGGGGTGCGGGGAGAGAAGGAGTGGAGTGGAGACCCTATCCAGGGGCAACTGCACCTGTTCAATTCGATAGCCGAATCGCTGATTACTGTGGGCAACCCACTATGCAGAAACAGCACACTTGCATTGGTCAGGGACCTGAAGAACTTCACGCTGTGGGCGGTGGAGAGTGAGTGCACCTTCTCTAACCCTTAAAACATGTATCCTTAGAAATGAATACATGCCAAAATGCTCGGAGGAATTACGATTTCTAGTTTTTTTGCGGCAATAAACGGTTACGAGCGAGACATTATAGTAAATAAAAATGAGATCTCGAATGACTTAAAAATTAAATGCTCGAGTGATAAAATACCCCAATATTAAATATTTATCGCTTGATAAATATTTATGGTGTTATCTAAGGGTCGTGCCGAGCTACTTTGTAGCCTAAGACGAGATGTTATATGCCGAATTTCATTTTATTCTTCAGTCAATATACTCGAATTTAATCCAGGTACTCACAAGGAGACTACACACCGTCGGACGCGAGTTAAGTGGTAAGACTCGGTAATTTGATAGATATCGAGTCAAGATTGACGAATCACCCCCAAAGTTGGGTTTTATGAGCGATAGTTTTCACGGAAAATGAACTCAAATTACGAAAAATTGTCAGGTAGGCTATAAAGCTAAGCGTAGCGACCGTCGTCATTCGTCATTTCCCTGGAAAGGCAACACAGCCTAAAGCAGGGGAACTTCTCAATGTAATGTATAATGACCAAAAGACCAATAAACGCTTTTCAAAACAACAACTTCGTCATTCGAACGTTTGGCGCTGTGGTATGGTATCCGCTTCCACAGTCCTTTTGGTCGGGTTCGAGCCCTCATGTGGGAAAATTTCTTTTCTCTTTTTTTCTTTTACGTACTCTGTCATAATCTTAATCTATATCTGTTTTCTTCTTTATTAAGGAATGAATTCTGAATGCGCGAAATAAAAATCTTTACTTTACTCAAACAGTTGTCGGCTTCTATATTTAAACCAATGTGTTCAGAGTTCAGAATTGGTAAATGTAAGTCGGGTATTGCAATAAATGTTGCCGTTAGAGCGAGTAGCTGGATGTAGGAGAGATTTGAAATAGTCCTCTGCGTTACTTCTCTAGTATTGTAGTTTTCAGATAATAAATGCGGACATAAGTATTTGCACATAATTTGAAGAAACGGGTGACTCACAGCGGAAAAATACTCTAACTTTTGGAAAATAAGTTCAAAATCCACCAAAAGAAGAAAACAGATATAGATTAAGATTATGACAGAGTACGTAAAAGAAAAAAAGAGAAAAGAAATTTTCCCGCATGAGGGCTCGAACCCGACCAAAAGGACTGTGGAAGCGGATACCATACCACAGCGCCAAACGTTCGAATGACGAAGTTGTTGTTTTGAAAAGCGTTTATTGGTCTTTTGGTCATTATACATTACATTGAGAAGTTCCCCTGCTTTAGGCTGTGTTGCCTTTCCAGGGAAATGACAAATGACGACGGTCGCTACGCTTAGCTTTATAGCCTACCTGACAATTTTTCGTAAACTTTGAGTTCATTTTCCGTGAAAACTATCGCTCATAAAACCCAACTTTGGGGGTGATTCGTCAATCTTGACTCGATATCTATCAAATTACCGAGTCTTACCACTTAAATCGCGTCCGACGGTGTGTAGTCTCCTTGTCAGAAAAAAAGAAAAGAACTAGCGTCTTCTTACTAAAATCCATCACTTTTCCGAATAAAATGTCGAAAATATATAAAATGTAGATGTTAACATACAAATCGGCACCCTTTATGGTTGCTTCGCCGCCTCACTCATCTGCACATCCCGACCACAGTTAGTAAGTAATCTTTTGGATGATTTGATAGGCTAAAGAAGATTTTTTCGGTGTTTATATATCAGAAAACGATTATAAAATCCTCTAACGAAGGTTATTTTTCCCGAGCGGACTGCATTAGCTTCAATAAAGTTTGCCGCTGACGGTGTACCTTTTGGTATTTTCAGTATTAGTATACTGAAAATAGTTTTATTATACTATTACAAAAATATGTAAATTTATTGTAGTGAATCAATTTTAGTATATATTTTGAACTATTATTAGTTCTTTTCCCTCTTTAATTATCAAGGGATAGCACCGAAAACCGTATGAAATGAGGATAACTTACTTGGGCTCATGGATTAGATAAATTAATCAAAAAAATACCAGTTAAAGAAGTACAACGTATTCGAGATATTAATAAGCAATTTCGTATTTGAGGTAAATAAAGTAACGGTTAAAAGTTATCGATTAAAAGATTGGCCGATTGATGTTGCTCCTAGTTAACGTGATAGACGCTAGAATAACGGGAGTTCACATCGAAAGATTCAACAATTAAGAGAGAGAGATCATGCATCTGAAAATCCGACATCACTGATATTTAAAGGAATACAGATTTTGAATAGAAATCTTTCGGCAGCAATGTAATGTAAATTATACCCTCAAAATACACCATCCTATTCTATTATTCTATCATTTGATTAGCATGCGTCTCCTAACATCACCTTCACCCTTCTAAACAGATCTTTTCCCTATGTTTACTCAATAAAAAAATCCGGTCGGGTTAGAAATTGACACAGTGACCTGGTATTATCCTCGACGAGAATCTCACTAACATGTTCGGCACGTTATCTCCAGCTGCATGTCTTTTGTTGGCTTAATTTACAGATTTTCAGAGCTTAAAGACCCAATTTTCCTAAATTCCTTACTATCTTGCTGCATTTTCCCCATTCTTGAGTGCTGTGCTCCCATTTGGTCCAAGGCATTCCCATCAAACATTAGGTCTCTCAGTCGTCCATTAAGTTTCTATCCTTCGTTATCGCGTCCCCAAAATGTCCCAAAATAAAACACTTTCTTCCCTAAACATCTGTCTTTCTCACCACAGAAAAAATCCTTAATCTAAAATTCCTGTATTCACTTTTTCAAATTCTCAGATCTCCCTAAATTCACGTTCCCTCTCGTCTCACCCGGAACTCTCACCTCCAACTACCACGCTTCTGCCTCTTTATCCTCCGGAGATCTATGTTCTTCCGCTTAATTCACACATTCAGCGCTTTTTTCTCACTAACATCATCTATTGACCCTTTTACGACGGAGTTTGTATTCATTTCTATCATTAATAACACCTATCGCTCGGTTCGGTAAATTTCCCTCCCTTGTCTTGTACTTTGGAATATTTTCTTTTTCATAATGTTTATATTTCTTAATTTTGTTTTTTCTATTTTATTTGTTTTGTTGATTTTTGTATGATCCAAACCTTATAAATTTTTCAACCACGCTGTAGTTGGATCCGATATTAAATGGATATACATGGGTGGTCTGAAAAGTTTCCGACATTTCGCCATTTCTCGACATGTTTTCTGAAAACTCTGAGGTCGGAAACTTTTCAGACTACCCTTGCATGTATTCTCAGCCATCTCTAAGCAGGAGTTGTAATGTATGAGAACTTTCACAACCAAAATCATGAAATATGCCCTCTAATCCAACCAAAAAATATAAAAAATAAACAAATATCGAAATTTCTTTGCCTGAATAACCACAATAAACTGAATATTAGTAGATTCGATGCGAATTTATCATTCTCTGCGGTTATATCCGTGATGATAACCTTCGGGGTATGAAATAACAATGGATAATACCACGAATCGTAGAGAAAACTATGTGTTCCGTGAGAAAATAATCGGTTAATGAGCTGCAGGCATCATTAAGAAATTTTGAAGTAGGAATGATTTGAGAGAAAAAATCAGTCCATGATATTATTTCCCCTCTATTTGGAAGTTAGAAAGTTGCTTGATGTCTGTATTTCTATGACGAACCGGGAAGTCCAGCGAATTAATTTTAGGGTAAAAGAACTATTAAAGTGTTTTCAGAGGTTTTGAGGATAGGGTTAGGAAAAGAGAATGGTCATAAAGGATACCTCATCCGCTTTCAACTTCTTTACTTCCGGCCAAGAGAAAGGGCTGATACAACTTAATTCCAGATCTAGGTTGGAAAATCACTTTGGGGGCATCCGATCGAAATATATGTTTCCGCCTGATCGCAGAAAGCAATTGAGTCGCCTTTTGTCTTGTACAGCAGCGCTTCCAAGCATTTCTCCTAAATTTCTCCCCTACATCTTAACTTAAACCATAAACTATTTGTACATAAATATCTATAGAGAGAATATTTTAATCTTTCCGAAACAAAACCAAATCACCCAATAAAATGGAGGCAAAAGAAGGAAAATAGAAATTAGACACAGAATTAATTCTAAGCATTCGTGAGATGTTGTGAAACAATTTCTGAGGGACAGCATTTACAGATTGGGAAGCCTTGCTTTATAGGAATTAAGTTTTCCGACCTATGTGATCGCTATGATACTTTTACTCGACTTTCCTAGTGTGTTAAGATGTAAAAATTAATTTTAAGTTTGAATAATTTCAACAAAATTGCGATCGTGCTTCTTAAAAACGTATTTCCAATTTCTTTTACTGAAATTTTCTGCATATTCTATACGGCGTCCACGATAGAGGTGTATGTAAATCCTTCAGGATGCATGTTTAAGGGAATAGCGCAGATTAAAGCACTTTGCATTCTTGAAACATATGGTATATTATGAAAATTTTCATACCATAGTTATCGATAGCAGGATTTATAATTCAAGTAAACCGACGATGGTCTCATTTCATCGTTTATCTGGGTTTCATCCTCACTATTTATAAGACAAAAAGGGCACTCATTGGAGGGCTATATTAGTACAACGTTACTAATCTATATGAAAACTCTGACAAGTGTTGGTTTGTTTTCCAACAACAGAGATGCTGCATGTAATATTTTCTTCGTCAAGATTGGCAATGAATTTGAAAACGTAATTTTAATAATATGATAGTAGACACATGAAAATCGTACTTCACTCAGTGAACTTCAACTTACAACCGTTAGAATGCACTCTGGAAAGTAGTTTAATGTAAAGTGAAACTTGTCTTAAGTGGAACCTGTTTAAAGCGGAATCCTGTCTTATCCGGAAAACAATTTTGGTCCCAGCTTGCATAAATCACCAACGGCCGATCCTGTGTTATCGGGAAAAACCGTGGTCTTAATGGATTCCGCTAAATACAGATTTACTGAGCTTGATTCTTTTATAGCTGTCAATTTTTACCATATATTATTATTATTTGACCCTTAAATGGCGGGCTTCCACTTAGCCCCCTTTTTTCGCTACATATTACATAGATATACGAATGGAAAAATTAAATTAAAGATTAACTTTTCGAAGAAAATTTGTACAACGTAAAGTTGCGAGAGAAAAACCCACCGTGAAGGAATCAATCAAAAAAGAAGCATTAATAATTTCCCCAACATAAAATTTCAGGAATTACTACGAAAGCATACTATAACATTGGCCTCACATCTATCATATTACTTAAATTCATTTGAATAAATAGACAACAAGATGAATAAACGAATTCGATTGAGCCCATTAAAATCTGTTGGAACTTGGAAGAAAAATCTGTCAAACAAAAATCACTAATAAATACGTATATACTTTTCACAGGGTGTTTAATTGTGAATTTCGTTAGGCCTGTAGACAGAATATACATTATTTGTAGCATCTGATAACATTCAAAGTCACATTTGAATTTGCATATTGACGCATCTTAATCAACACAAGTGGTGACTTAAAATAATCTTAGAAAAATGCAAAAATGACCTTAATTAATGATTAACGATTTTTAACCTGACACTACCGGCTACTTTCAAATATCAATCCTCATCTCTCATATACAAACTCGTTAACATAGCTTTCCAAATGCCAAAATATCAAAAGTAGCGCACAAACAAGTTTCAGATTGTATTAATATCTATCATCGTAAATGAAGTTGCCGGAGTAACATGAACAAACAAGTCCGCCTCCTCTTCGTTGAATTCGAAGAACAAATATTTTAATCATTCGTGATAATTCTATCTCGAATTGTTAGATAAAGGTATCAATTTATATTTTATAATTTTATTTATATGAAATTACTCGTGTATATAACATTAGTGTAAAGTAATATATCTTTGTTTGGATTTTACAATAAGTTTTCTATCTTTCGATAACATATTTGTTATATTACAATTTGATGTTAGCTTTCGATCACCGTAAATATCACTCGAATCACTGTTAAAATCATTGCAAAAGTTATTCAAAGGTGAATAATTTAGTGCAAATTGCTTGAGATACAAAGTCTGGCTTATAAGTTATACGAGGGTGGTCTGAAAAGTTTCCGACCCCAGATTTTTCAGAAATCTTCAGAAAATTTTCAGAAAACATGTCGAGAAATGGCGAAATGTCGGAAAGTTTTCAGACCACCCATGTATGTCCTATGAATTCGCATATTAATTCAGGAAGTACATACATATATAAATCATATTGGAGGAATTCCATTGCGCTCTGATGGAGCTTCCAGAAGGCGCTAATCGATTTACAGCTTCGAAAGGGTTGTATTTAGAATGATTGATCATAAAAATATCAAGCTTTTATTTTGCTTTCTCTTTTATTCATGAGCGCAGTCCAATAACTTTTGTCTGACTAAATTAGAACCATTAACAAGAGACAAAACTCCAAATCAGCGATTTTTAAGACGAGGTACGAGTATGATTGATTTTTATATACTTAAAAGTATTTCGTTGCGTATAATTAACAGGTTGATGATCTTTTTCTTTTTAATATAATTAATTTTAAAATCCTTTTGTAAAGGTAATTAAAGAACATAATATCTTAAACGCGGCCTCCTTTCTTTGTACTCCATTCACCATCTATCACTATAGTTAATATACAGGGATTTTGAATACCTGAGAATTCCTATTACATACGTTGAGAAATTAAATGGTCATTATTTTATTTCTGTATCATAATTATGGAATTTAACCAAAAGTCTCCAGATAAGATTAATTTTCTGTGGTGCATATATATTATTCTTTCCGGCGTCAGTGATAAAAGGCTCAAGGGCAGTTTATACAATACAATATAGCTGATACAAATCTTAGAAATTTTTGTATCTCATTATTCAAATTTTATCGAACATATCATATATAACGTAACACATATAACTATATATAATAAAGTAAGAGAAAATGTGTAGGTCGCGATAAAGTACTACTCATTACATTTTTTCTATCAAATGTATTACTGTTTGTACATTTTGTTTGGTTTAGAGAGCTCTCTGGCTTTTGATTGAATTTACATAAAGCTCTCAGAAGTATATGCAAAAGAAAATTGAAAGATTCTCGAATATTGTCGAAAACCTATATTTGTTTGAAGGCATTTTCGCAAGGAATGGATACACAGTAAGTTTTTGGAAACTGTTATTTTCTGCATATATTGTAGAGAGAAATAGAAAATGAAGAATTTTCCAGAGCGTTGAAACTTTCGAAAAACCAATTACAGCGAAATATATTTGGAAAGAATACAACTTCTCTGTTTTCATTAGATTGATCTTTAAATCCACCTAATTTTAAGAAAGTTAATTAAAGAAGTGAATCTGAAGTGCTACGGGAGAAAAAATTTAGAAAGAAATAAAAAACAAATCTACCCACCTATGTACTTTAAAAGATAAGTCCAAATGAATAATAAATTAAATATGTAGTTTTTTCATTTTTTGCACCGAAAAGGAGTAAGTTAAGCGAGAAGAAAAATTATTCTCAACAATCTCTTTTATATTTCCCCAGAATTAATATTTCAACGAAGATTTTCGGCTTCTAAAAGATTTAAGTCTCTTTATCATTAGTTGGTGAAAGTCATGATTTTTGTGATGGCTCTTAGCTTAAAATTTAGCAGATATTTTCTGAGTAAGTGAGGAAATACAAATTAAATGCTTCGCGAAAAATTCGGCGTGAGAGAAAAGCAAGGATTTCGTTACGACATTTCGATAGAAGAGAGAGTGTTGCATAGATGCCAGCGGAGATTTCCGGAGAGCATGATAGCCTGAAGCGACTGAGTGCGGAAGAGTGTCATTCCTTTGCAAGAAAACTGTAACTGCACGATTCATTCTTTGGTTACCTCATCTTATCCTTTGAAACAATCCTTTACTCTTCTCTACTAACGGGATTAGTCTTTATTGTCCATCTAATCACGGATGCGTTAAAGATAATATATCTTATCAGTTACATAACTTAGGGATTTATGTAATGAAAATAAACCGCGTTGAGTAACCCCCGAAAAGAATGAAGATATGACTTATGAATGCAAATAATTTTCACGTGATGCGATTCACTCAAATAGTTTCCTCTCTAAGTATTTTGTAAAGGTTGTTTGTCCTTAGTAAAGAAGAACGGTTTTCATTGGTACCGCAATAACGGTAGGAAATGAAAAATAACCAATTTATAGAGAAGAACTGGTGAATTTATTCAGAAATTACTTGGCAAAACACTACAGATATCTGTAGGATATTTCTGTAGTGTTTTACTAAGTCATTTTTGAATAAATACACCAGTTCTTCTCTAGAAAGTGGTTATTTTTAATTTCCTGTCAATGGAATACTAGAATGTGAATCGCTGATCCGCCGATTTTATTCGAAATAATGGTATTCCTTTTTATACTATTGTAAACTTTTTATATCCATATTTATTTATTTCTCTAAATCAGTCTTTCTCCTACCATCCCCTAGCCTCCATCCCTTACACTGAGGTGTTTCGTTTGACATGCACAGATAATGACTTACATCACAACTTTCATGCATGAAAGTTGTGATGTAAGTCATTAATACATGTATTAAATTGCAATGCATCGGCTTTAAGTCTACCTTGCTCTATTGTATGTAATAATTCCCAGAATTTTCAATAATCGCTAAATTTTCTGACACTTACTATTGATATTACTAGCTTTTGAGGATGAGATATACAATATAATGATTCTTTAGCGAGTGTTGGATATCTTTGTAATCTAACTAAGCTCATTTTAGATTGAGTTCACTTCAAATATAAAAAGCATGCAAGGGATTGTTTTAATTTTATATTTTCTTCTTTCGTGCTCAGAGCTATGATTTTAAAAAACCTTTCGTAAACAAAAGGAATGGATACTGTGCTAAACGGAAAAATATAGATTTGAGGAATCACCTGTAGTATCGTGGTATTTTTGCGGTATAAGTGTTTATATTTTTGTGGTATTGTATATTATCCATTCCTTGTTTATTTAAAGTTTTTAAATGGATCTTCATTAAATATAGCTCGATAAAATTCATTTTAATGATTTTCCGAAAATTCTTTAGTTTATTGTTTTTTTTTTTGTTTTATGGGGATTGTTCCTGATCCTTATCGTGGCGAATCAAATAATTCTGCCTTTTGGTACAAAATAGAAGAAAATGCATTCTTCATCTGTCAGCTTTACCTCACTCTTACTTATCGCTCCTTTGTCGTGAAAACTACTGAGATATGAATAATTCTGAGTATCGGCATCGATTGTTGTAATACCTTATTGAAAGTTAAGAGGAGATGTAGAAGATATCCATTTTATTGTCTTTTGTTTGATCTTTTTTCTACATACGATATTATATTTCAGTGATGAAAGTAAGGTTAAGAAAGTAAAGATGCAAGCCTCATCATCTTCCCAAATTTGTGTGCAGCTAATGCAGCTGGGGTGACTTTCATTGTGGCATATGGACTCGATCTCGATTATTGGATTCTCAAAGTTAAGCTTTGAATAAGTTGTTCGTTATTAAAAAAACGTGTTAGAATATTAAGAAAGGAGCTTCCTCTTCCTCCTCTCTATCGAAGCGGAAATTTTCTCTTCTCCGCTCTCTCTTTTCCCTCCCCATTTCTTTCACAGGATCGTTACACCTCTTTCTTCATTCATTCTTGGTGATAAACCCGCGTCTATTCTTTCTCATTTGGCGCGATTTCACATTACTAAATTTTTTATGGTCATGAATCATGCCCCAATGCTAATAAACTTTCTCGAAGCAGGTCAGCAGTAATGGAGATAATTTAGAACAGCGGTCTTCAATGGAGGCGATATCACACCTCTGGGGGTGCTTAGGAAAAAACTGGAGCGATGAGATGCTATGGCGCTGGGAAAAAATAGACATTTCTTCTGCGAATAACGAAATTCTTATAAATAACTCTGTAGTTTCTTACTTTAATAACTATCCTGTAAAATATACTAACTGTAATACCAATTGAATCGTGCGTTTGCCTTTAATGTCTGAATCTGGTCTTACTAGTACCAAAAATATTTGAGTTTATGAGACAAATGGGACAATTAACCAACTAAATTAATTCTTGGAAAATTGAAAGTGTCTTGCACGATAGCCAGAACGAAAGAAATGTCGGAAGCCGGAATTTTTCGGTTGGTTGATCCAAATCAAAATCTCACAAGCTTTTATAATTTGTACCTCTGGATTTTGGTCCAATCTCTCTTACGTACGGAACACTCAAACACAAAATAAGTATTTAAGTACTTGCAACATATTTCGTCAACAGTTCTGATGCCTCTCACTATGCTACCGAAGATTGCAACTTCTATAATATTTGTAAATTTTATAAACATTTATTGATACCGGTGATGAGAATGTAGTTAACTAACTCCAAGTACAGAGTTAAAATACATTTCCCGATTTCCTGTGTTTCTGCAAATGAGACGGAATCCGGAACCAATGGATAAAGGTATGTCCCAACTTATCTCTTATTTTTCTAACTTACGGCATGAGGAGAAGTTCATTTGATTTTATATGTCCAGTCTCCTGATTCTCAAAATTCATTTCTTGCTTGAAGATAAACCATCATCCAACATTTCTTTTCAGTGTTCGAAGCGACTGCCAAGTTCCCTGGCGGATTCCTCTCCGGAAGCTATTACCGTATGGGAGACTTCGACGAATGCCAAGCTGTCCAGGTGAATCTAGGAGATCTTCCTGAGGGACACTCACTTCAGGGACAATACTGCTTGACTCGTTTTCATCTGCAGGAGTCTAATGAATCGAAACTATCTCGTCTCGGCCCAGAAATGCAATCTCTAGATCCTTACGCGCTCAGATATCCCCCGCGAAGTTCTGCATGGGAAACCATCGAGGTGAAGAATTTATTATCTAATGGTGTAATCCTTAGTATTTTTATGTAATCTACTACTGCCTGTTTTATGAATACTTTCTCAATTTGATAATACTTTCCATCATTGGTATTCAAGTATTTATTTCTGCCAGCATTTAACCATCTATTACAAGCTTAGGTTTACTGACGTAGTGAATGTTATTCAGAGCTTAATACTCAGCTTATCCCCATGTGTTGTTCTTCTCTTGAGAAACTGATAACCACCTTTATCCTTCATAAACTTGGCCACTGTATTTTGAGTTAGAATATCAACAACTTTGATTTATATTCTAATTTAGAAACCATTCGTTTAAAATTCTTGGGGCGAATGGTTCTTGCATTGTATTTCCTTCCCTGGATTAAACGATCTTGGAAATTTTCTACTGATTACCCAACAAAACTTGTTCATGATGTTCGGTCAGAATGACTACACGGATAATCTACGGAGTGTGTCAATAACTTTGCCTAAGTATCGTCGTGTTAAAGCTATTAATGAATTACACCGACATGAGTATGAAAGACCCTGCGTTAAATTATGAAAATACTTTCGAATTTTGCTGTTGATATTAGAATCAACAGTAAGATCTTTATATGAAGAGCGGAATATTTCGGAAATTGAAATAAATTATTATTTTTCTTTTCAGGGGTTAAAAATTAGTTAGAGTACAATTGTAATTGATGAAAAAGGGTGAAGTTCTGGCACCGCACTTATTAAATTAATGTATTTCTTCGGTCTGATTTCAGTTTAAAGGAGACAGATCGAAGCACCGAAGAGATTGGATTTACTGGGCTTTCTGTATACCATCGACATGTTCAGCCAAAGAATTTGAAAAGGCTTTAAATCAAGCAGTTCGTCCAGTAGTAATGAGTTATGGAATTGAAGTGGAAGCTGTAGTGGATCCCGTGTTATGTCAAGTACGAACTCAGAAGCAATGGCATGCATTAGATTACACTTTTTGGTAAGTGAATATGGCATCGATTTATCACATCATTTGTTAAGGACTTTTATTTCGAATTTCTGATGGAATAATTCCTTTAATAAATTTCTTTGTATTACGAGTTGCGATAGTGCTTTTATAAGAAAACGTTACTTTTTTGCTGTCATCAAATCATTCAATATTTTTTTTCAAGAAAAGAATTTATTATCAATGTATTCATCAATTATTATCGATGTTTTCATTTATCACAATTATTATAGTCTGTTTGTACTCGTATAATTTTCTTCTTCATTCCTCTCAGAAATTGGTTATTCTCTTCAATTCCTAGTGGCATATTGCTCCAAAATTCTCCATGATAATTCCAAGATTTTCCTCTGTTACTATTACTTATTCTTACTACCTTCCTCCATTAAGATGATAATGAATACCTTGCTATTCTCAATATTCCCTATCTGTTTTGCTTCTATACATCCTTTTCTTCATTTCACAAAACCCTTGGTTTACTAGTGAGCGATTCTGATCTATTCAGGGTCATTTTCTAAGTAAAGTAGCAAAAATTTAGATTAAATTTTAATTATCTTTTTATTATAATATCAATCCCTTCACATTCCAGCGTCATGGTCGGGGCCATGATATTACTGGCAGCAACTGCTACATTTTATGATATGTATTTAGGACCGTCTCCGGAAAATCTTAGGAAAGATAAAGGTAAGAAAATGTCATGTCATATTGTAGATATTGACTGTTCACATTTATGTCTCATCTTTATTCTATTAACAATGTCAATCTTATCTAAAAGAATTATTTTCCAGAAACCCGTGCATAACATTACCACGTATTTTATTTCTCTTAGAATAGAGAAAGTTTTAATCAATTCGAGTGCAATCAGCATCTGAACCAGCATATTTTACTGTAAAATTACTATCGCTGATATTTTCCGTTGAAAAAGTGTTTCCAAGGATCTTCTAGCTTTTCTCTCATTACAGGATTCTTCACGAATCTATTAATTTGTTTTTCTGTGAAAAACAATCTACTACATCTGCCGAGGAAGAGGGAAAATGCTGGGGGACTCAACATCATGTTTGGGATTCGCTTCATTTCAACAGCATCTATTATAGTCTCTCACAAATTTTTACACGTACTCCTCGGGCCCATTCAAAACCCAGGATACATTGAAGAAGTAAGTTATGTTATCAAAACAAACTCAAATATCAACTATGGGAAAAGGAAATAAGGCTGTTATAATGATTAGACTTCCGATACACGTGCCTGAAGCAAAGTATTGCAAACCTTATTCCGCGGAACAGTAGTGCTCAACCAGTCATCAAACTATTATATAGTATTGGAGGAATTTTCGTAAGCATCCTGAAAACAATTCAATTGATATAACATTCAATGAAAGTGTTTTATGAAAGGTTATGAATTTGGAAATATGTATGATAAGTAATAAGATTTTAAATGCGCTAAGTTGACTAATCTCTATAACCTAGAAACGTCTCACTTTGCGAGGGGATAGTTACAACATGTACTCAAAGTTAAATATTTCACTTGTCTATAAAAACTACTTACCATATGTAATTCTAAAATTTTAGGTTTCGTGGTGTTCCTTCAGAAGAAAACGTTGGGAAACGCTAGTCTGCCCGTCAGATTCATTTTAATAGACTGCCATCTGTTTATTAATTTGTTTTATATTTTTAAATGAAGAGAGCCAACTCTCCGATTTCCAGTCTCCACTTTGAATGCAATAGAGCATTTTGCAAGAGTAAATTTGCTTTTGGAAGAGCACGTTTATAAGCTCAAGGGGTACCTTCAGCTGAAGTTTGTCAGAAGCCCTACAGAGATATATTTCCAATTCATTTTAATTCTAATTTTTCGATTTTACCGAATGTCCTATAGGAAAAATAAACATGTATGTCTTTCTTTTAGACTAATCGAGATCCTTCATACACGTGGTTTCTTCACGGAGATCTGGTAGTGGACACCTTTTTTACGTCTGGTGCATTCTTACTGTCATATTTCCTTACAAAGCAGCTCGAAAAAAAGGACGTTGGAATGTCAATGCTCTACCTATTTCGCTACATAAGGTAAGCCAACTTGAGGAGAGGCTGATCTTTCATTGACTCATAATATATTCAGTTACCCGTGATTCATGTCGATAAAATTTATAACGACTATGGTAGTTTCAGGGGAGAGTAAAAAATTAATGAAAGATTTTAGACCAGTACTTTAACAAGTGTGGTCTGTAAAATGTTTGGGGTATTGGTAACGGATTATGTGAAAAAAACTGCTGGGAGAAATAGAGCTGTATTGACGAATTTCAGAACTGTTTTAGATTCTGGGTTTAAATATGTAAATACGCGGAATATATATTAATGCGCTCATACAAACGACTGACAACCGGACAAATTTGAGATTTCATTTCTTTCTCTCGTATATTCCGTTACAAAAATAGGCATATAAAGGTGTACTTAATACTTTTATTCTATGATTAGTAAGCTAAAGAAAATTTGGAAAAATTACTTCCTTTCATAAAGATTCTATGAGAAGGCAACGAACCGCACCTGTTAGTGAACGTTTGATTTTACTCTTCCGGCAAGGCCAGGCCAAAGTAGCCTCTCTTTTAGCTAATCTCTGAAGTCATAACATAAGAAATATAGATCATATTAAAACAGTTCATTAAAATTTATTTAAATCTAAAAAAATAATATAAATTTAACGACGAAAATAAGGATGTTTATGGATAAAATATTATACATAATTATTACAACTTGATACACGTACCCGTAGTCAAACAGTATAACTTTTTCGAGAAAAAACTAATACTGTAGAGTGAGAAAGTTCGTTCGTAAGCTGTAAGATTTATAAGATAATAAACTCGAGTTTTTCTCCGTCCATAGAAGATACTAAATACAAACTAATCTGGATGCTATTAACGTGTTCTTTTTTTCAGACTCACGCCCGTTCTCATAGCCGTGATGTTTTTCTACTCTACTATCCTGAACAAGATCGGTTCTGGGCCACTTTGGGAAAAAACCACGGCTCCCGAGATGGAAAAATGCTTAGAAAATTGGTGGACGAACGTTCTGTACATAAACAACTACGTCAACTCAGATAGAATGGTAAATTGCAGGAGTGATCGATTGGAATTTTGCCTATAGGATTTCGTCTATTTGTAGGGCGTGGATACTCGCTTAAAATTGATTAATAATTGATGTTCCGGTATTCTTCCATCTCACCAGTGTATGAGTCACTCGTGGTATCTGCCGTGCGACACCCACTTCTTCGTCATCGGAGTGCCTCTGGTCATCCTCCTCAAGAAAAGACAAGTCCTCGGCATTACTCTGCTCTGCGTCACCGCCATCCTCTCTGTACTCATCCCATTTGCCATCACTTTCTACAGATCCCTTGACGCCACTCTACTGGTGCTCCTTGAGTGAGTTCTAGCACATAACTTCTTTTTCACCTTCGAATGCATGTATATTATATATTTCATATTATTGGAACGAATGTGAAATATTGCCTCTGTCATAAGGGGATGGGAATCACACAAGAATTGGTCGTTTCCTTAAGACTTCTGGTTCTGACAGACTACCCGTGAGTCGATGTGGGCATACTTCAGATACTTTTAATTTTCACACGGATAGAGATGGAATTATAATCTCTTAAGGAAGGGTTCAAACTGCAATTTCCCATTCATACCAAAATAATATTAGATCTTTTCTCATTCCTTTTTGAAGGTTGAACTTAAGGGTTCGACTTTCATATGGATGCTATAATAAATTTTCAGGGTCGAATATCATATCTAATCTTGGTCGAAGTTTTAATTAAAAAAGCTTAATTGGTGTATAAATCATTACAAAACAAATTAGGAAGATTAATGGTGAGCTACGTATGATTATACACATCAAAACATATGTCCAGTAAAAATATGACTGATGAATTACCATTTTCATGGGTAATTTGCTCTTGTTAATATTTAGTCTTGTTCTTTCACAGCCTTAGCATAGATATCAAATAATTACTCACCGATTTTCACTATCGTATACTTTGACTGTCAGAAAGTGAAAATGTAAGTTAAACATACTTAGCTGCACGAATGTTAAGATATAACTATAATCTATATAACCTGGTTTATCATTGCTACCATATATACTTGAGTGCATATATTAATCATGATTAAGAGACTAATTCATAGAGGGTATTATGATAAATAACTGATGTTTGTAAGAGGAAAATCTGATAAATTTTGAACTCGCCTTTATCTTTTATCTGAAATTTTCGCGTTTGCAGGTAATTGTGCGTGTCTATATTTCTAGTAATTTTGTGATAATTACTATTGTTAATTTCACATAAGAGATGATAACACACAAATAAATATGATGTTTAAATAGTTTGTAGGTTCCAGATTAATCGTCCAGCAATACTGCTTCAAGAATGTGAATATCGAGTGAATCGGGCGTAATTCAGCGTAAAATGACTGCGCTTTAAGTAGAGGAACGCGACCATAAATTCGGTATTTGGTGATAGAACAGATGCTGGTAGAAGTAATGCATAGGATATACTTACATTGTAATATACGAAAAGAAAAATATGTAGCGAATCTGATTTTATAAGACAATTATTATAAATAACAAAGTAAAAAAGATCGTAACAAATCATAGCAATAGAAAGAAGAATAAAATAGAAAGTCTTAAAACTTTAAGTACGAGTAGTTACCGTGACCTGCGTTGCATACTTGATACTAATACAAAAGTCATAGGAGCTGTAGAAGGAATAATCAGACGTTATTTTATAAAGGTAAAATAGCCGAAGTTATGAGGCTGTGAAACAGTTTGTCTAAATAATTGCTCTAATTAAGAGGTTTTGCTTGAATCCGGTAAAGAGTTGTAGACATTTGAACCTGGAATCTGAAAAGAACTCAAGAAAATATTTTTATACACAGTATCTAAAATAGTCTAGTTTGCACTCCTTTTCTGCAAGGGTATATTTTACAGATATGAATTGGCTCAGTCTCAGACTCAGTCATAGAAAATTGAAAAAAGAATCTATCCTGCATGGATTTCCTTCTGTTTTCGGATTCAGCCATGGGCGACGACAGTCTGGTAATTTTCGGAAGATTAAAAGCCATGAAAAAGGGGTTCCTTTTCTTGCTTATCGGTTAAATCCTCATAAACAAGTCTGCAATAATCAAATGATGAATATAATAGGGTCGATGCTGGCATTTTGGACATAAAAAGGAAATAAGTTATAGAATAAATTTTGATGTAAAGATTGAATCCAATTATTAAATAAATTTCTTGTATTTCTAAGAGAATATGACAAATCAATACATTAAGTAAATCTATAAAATATAGTGTAAATAAAAATTGGGATGACGAATTTTAAAAGTTGCGTAAGTCTTAACATTTTTACCTCTGGTCCTCGAGTTGCATTACTGTAACCAGGTCAAACATGCACTTAATTTCATTTCCTAATGGCATCCAAATATGATATTCATGACTACTGAACGGCGTCGCTTTCTTCCATTGCTCTTATATTCTTCGCCGTTTATTCAAATTCATAGTGCATTGAACCAGTTAAGTTGTAATCTATAATTGTCATGGCAGCTCATTTTGACACTTGGTCACAAAGAGGACTGAATGTTATTGATGATGGAATTATAGAGGGAAACTAAAATCTTACGACTCTGATATGCCGCCCACCCAACCTTTAAAGCAGGAAAAAAACACGGAAGTTTAAAAAATGAAAGATTGCAGAGGATTTGCGTAACCGAACGATTGATTGGCGGGAAGAATAATAAAAAAATATTAGAAAGGAGTTCGCGACCTGTAGAATAGAAAGCTCTGTCACAGCGCTAATTGCAGACGATAAGGTGCACATTAAGGAAGAATCTGCTGCAACTCATTGTAGAAAGCAGTGTCCGCGGAATAATTCCTGATGTTGGACCACCAAAGGATGACTAAGCAACATGAATCAAGAACAAGTTTTTTTTCTGATTTCCTGACAAAATATTCCATTTATTATTTACTTTCTAGTTGCCTAATAAACAAGACCGAACCATGATTTATTACCGTCTGCTTTTCAGTTGGGTATGATCTCGTAAGATGTCAACTTTCAATCTCGAACGCAGTGAATAAATTATCGATAAAAAATACGATGCGTTCTTTGGTATAAATTAAGTACTTATGTACCGGTTACGTATTCTCTTTAGTCCAAATTAAATTACTCTGTATCTCTTATTTTTGTTATTCATACTTCTCCTAAATTATATTGCAACAGCCTTCGGCTCATTATTATGCTGCTATTCCACTGATGCACCCAGCTATACTCCCAATATAAATCTGAATCTGAACTTACGACATAGCTAAGTAAACGTTAAAATAAGGATCATAGTTCCACCAATGAACTCCTGTATACTGTTAAATCATTGAGAAAAATTAAATGACAGAAAGTACTAAAGTATTTCGTAAGAGTAAATGTTGAACATCGATTTCCTTATATAGAAAACAGCGATGGGCTTTTTGGCACTAATTCAACGATTTAAAAAATAAATTAAATGTTTTTTTCCTTATGTGTTTATCGTAAGATGGTCGAACTTGGTTTCCGAAAAATTTGTAAGAATTAAAAAAAATGCCTTATTCATGTGCAAGGACAAGACCGTTAAATTAAACAACATTGGTGACTGTTATACTGATCATATGACACTAGAGAATAAAACTCAAGCTTAGAGTTACGAAGAGAAAAACAAGGAAGAAATAACTTTAATTTTCCTAAACTTATATTATTGATTGATTAATTAACTACTTATATGAAATCAATATGGATGATCGAATGATGGAAAACTATGACTTGATGTAAAGCCTGATTAACCTGAAAATGTTTCCGTAGAAGTGAAATCGGTTGCATTAAAATAAATATTGTGATAAACTATTGAATCTCTTCTTTGATGACTACATAGAGTAGTTCATTCATATCTTTCTGAGTGTTTGGCAGATTTCAGAAGACCGAGTCGACCACCGAGCTGTAAGAGGAATTTATGACAAAATTTATTACATGGACTTTTGCCAGACCGAGTTTTACTTACGTAAAATAATGACATTCATTTTGATCTTTACCCTCGCAAAGTAGTTTATATGATTATCCTTCTGTTTGGTTTTATTCTATGACTGAGTTCATTTCAATCCATTTGTGGTTTATGGATAAGAGTTATCTATTAACCGTTGGCTTGACAGAATAGAACGCGTAACGTAATGAATGTCGACTCTACTTTCAACTACCCTTCATTTTGCATATTTACTTAGCAGTCTTATTCATGCATTCGTATCTTTTATCTTACTTGTTCTTTATCCGTTGTACTACATCGCGTAATACTACATGTAATTTATAGTTTTTAGGGTGGAAGATTGAATTCGATAACCCCGCATGAAACGCTGTTAAATCACAAAAAATTTACATTGATTTCTAATAATATTTCTTTCTTCAACAGTTCGTTCCTTCTTAACGAGCCAATCAACAACGAGTATCTTCTGCATATGTATTATCCATCGCACTCGCGGGCTGGTCCTTACATCGTGGGTTTAATCGCAGGATACATTCACTGCAAGTACAACCTGAACGAGCGCAAGATGTCCCGGGTGAGTGGTATCAGAAACACAAGTTATTTAGCAGATTTTCACAAGGGAATGTAGGTGCCATGAAACTATAAATTTAGACACGGAACCTTTCATTCGTTAACCCGGGAAATCTCGAATTAGCGGGGATTTCCGTAATTCGGATCTATTGACATGCAATGAGCGACTTGAACGTTAAATTCAAGACAATAGCTATCATATATTTGCTAAGTGAGTATATATTAGCTGATTCACAAACTAATTTGATTGATTTCCATAATATTTAAGCATCATGCGACTAATTTTTATATTTTTTGGTTCATGGAGAAGACAGGCTGGGGTTCGTGCCTGGGGACAATTATTATCTCCCCAGAGTTCCAAGAGAAACAACTCTCTCTCAATTTTTGGTTGTCACGTGCAATATATTGTTATTTATATATTGAGTACTGAATAGATGATTTTGAATTTACATGCATACATCGATCTCTAATCGACTCGAGTACGAATCGATTACTAACAACATCATGTAGGCCTCCGGAGGTCGATATTATTATACTAAAAAACTGTTAACTACACGCTCTAAGAACATAGTTGAGAGATACTGATTTTTCCAGGAACCCAGCGTTTCAGACTTAACAGATAAGTTGCTTTAATCTCCTCATCTCTAACCACTTACCTGACTTGCCCGAGCGACCCCCGAGGGCTTCGTAATCTCTTACGCTTATACTGATGTCATACTGATTTGGCGGCGTTTTTTTGATTGCTTCATTCAAGATGTTCTATGTTTACATTTCGACAACTTCAAATGAAATATGTACAACTTTCTTTACCAATTTATTATGTTTTCTGATCATAAAATTATGAAAAAATAAAGAAATAAAATACCTGACATTTTATGAGAGGAAAAAAAATAAAAACCGATCATGCAAGTGGCTAATTCGTCTTCCCTCACACCCCAAAAGACGTCATTTTTCTTTTTCCATTTTCTCAGCCAATAAAATAAATCTAAGAGCGTTTAATACAATAATAGCGACCAATTTAGCAAATAAATGGAGTGTTCTTTGCCATAAAGTGGCGGGATACTCTCTGGTGAGTCCTCTAACGTTGATTGCTCCAGCTCCACCGAACCTATGATAGGATACCATCAAATGGCCCGAATGTGACAGTCATACACGAAGACCTTTGTGTATCCACGTGCACCTTTATTTGCTTGCGTATTATTCGTGTTTTCGTGAATGTGTTTGTCCGGTCTTCCGCGATTAAATTCTATTAGCTTAATCTATCTAGAAGTACAAAAGCATGTATTTTTAACTTGTAAAGAAATTTCAATGCAAATGTTCAAATGCAAAATTTCGAATGTAAATTTTATTTCGAACAGTTTGTTACTGTCCCGTTGGTGGCGGGAGGAGGAATTTTGGTTCTTCTGCCGATGTTCTATGCCGCCGTCTTCTACTCCCCCGGTCGCCCGTACTTCCCTGTGGAAGCAGCCCTCTACGCCGGTCTGCACCGCATGCTCTGGGGATGTGGAATTGCCGTCATCATCATCGGTCTCTCCTCTGGAAACCTCGGTATTTATCTGCGATAGGCATACGAACCCCCTGGGGGAACTCATTTTCTAATGGTTTAAATCATGTACGTATCATAATTTCCCCGCAATCTTCATCAACGAAAATGATTGAGCGAGAAATCTCCAATGTTGTTTTCATTTAGTTTTAGAGAAAACTCATATAGCATCCATGGTTATGCGTGAAATGGAACGAAACCCAATCTCTCCACTGCCTGTTTCTTGGTGCATTTGCATGACGCATGACCCACCTTTAAGCAATGAACCAAATATTTCTTAAGCCGGTGACTTACATGCTTAACTCGTGTTTCATGAAAAATTTCACATTTCTTTATCCTTTATTTATGCGGATTGAAAAATGAAGTTTGAATACATGCCGAGAATATTATAAACATAATTATAATCTACCTGTAACTCTATTTACGCCTATAGAAATCTTTGGTGGCTATCATAATTAACTATCAGGTAAACGAGAGAATAAGGCGTCCTATCGCGAGGTGATGACCCTACAATTGAATTATTTACATTCAATTTTTTTCCACCGAGAGTGACGTATGGCAGGAGGTGTATTAACGCCAGCATAATTACCTAATTTAACTTAATAGCTTATATTTAATGCTCAGTCAAGCATAATTAGAATGTACGATTAGCTATGTATATTTTAATTTCGTGAACAGTATCAGAAAACGACGCAGAGTTTGGACGATCTTTTAAATACATTCCAATAAGGAAAGCCAAAACTGTATATGGAAATCATTGTATTTCCTAATAAAAATATATGTTTTCCCGATATTACTTCGCGCTTCAACTAATAATTTTTCTCCTATTGCCCTTTCTTCAATCTTAAGCTTATACTCTCCCCATCACCATTCTATTTTTTACGCGAAGGAATCTTTTATTCACGTTCCACTAGATCTTTTTTAAGTGCATATTATCAATTTAAGTGATCCACACTTATAAAAACCCAGCTTTATCATATCGACAAACAATTCCTCCTTAATACATACTCAATTTAACTTCTTTTCTTTGCATACCTTAATTCAAAAAGTCTTCACTTTTTTACAACCTCTCAAATAACCAAGAACTAATGGATCCATCCATTCATTTTGTTTAGATGTTATCTAGGAAATAAATAAAACACCTCGATCTTTATTTCCTTGTTTACATTCCTCTCGATCACATCTTCCTCGTTCAAACGCAATCCAAACCTACTGGTTTCACACTCTCTTTCCAGTTTTACGACTATATTACAATAGAATGTTATTTTTCTTCCAAATGCCTCCTATATCCATCCAATTCCAGCTCTCACTTCTCTTTCTCATCTCTAGATCCCTCTTTCAAGATATTTGTATATTTTCACGTATCATATTTCCACACCTTACTACAACACCTTATCTTCTTAGCGTCTATTGCTTTCTCGGCAGACTTTCTAAATCTCATCAATGATGTAACACTTCGATTTATTCTGAGCCTTTTCTTCTGTGATTATTTTCTGTATTTTTTGAATTAAGTAGAGGGAAATGATGGTTAAAGGAGCGACTAATGATTGATTGGGGTGATACCAATATTTTATGCAATTCTATGTCCTCGAATTCAAGTAATTCTAAACATTGAAGTTATATCTAGGAAAACCTGTGAAAATATCTTCACTTAGCCATGCAAAAGGCATGTAAACTTCAGTGGAAGTGAAAAAATGGAAAGCAGAACTAATTTCGAGCAATTTCAGTTGTAGTTTTTAGCTATATTCCACTAGTTTTAGGAGAGATAAAATTCCAGTGGATTTTTATGTTCAAGAAATTCCGAAGGATAGTTATCTTTCTTTAATTTTTGCAGGAAAGACATTCGCTGTAGTAATAATTCTACGAAAATACTCTTAAATTTGTGCAATATCTTTTTCTCCAGGTTGGATCAACTTCATCCTATCCAATAAGATTTTTATTGTCTTGGGAAAGCTTACGTACAGTGCATATCTTTGTCATCTACTCTTCGATTTAATATCCTTGGGAATCGTCCGACAGCCGTTTTATCTGAGTACATTCAACATGGTAAGTAGCTTATGTATAGTAAATCTCACATTTAAACCTTCACTATATTTATATTTTTTGTATGCGTTTCAACGGCACATTTATTATTATTAATTGTAAAAATATTTTTTTAGGTTTCAAGGCTATCTGTTACAAAATTGATTATGACTGCACAAATACGAGTTTCTAAAATTATTCTATTTATAAGAATCTATAATTATTTTAATTTAAAACGAAAGGCAGCTATCAAAAAATTGGCTCTTCATGTGTGAGTGTTAGAATATCGTCCTTATTTAATTCCAATTTTTTAAACCTTGGAAATAAACGAAAATACTATGTGCATTATTTATTTCAGTTTCTTGTTTAAATAAATATTATGATTTATGAAAGAAAAATACTTTGTATATCCTTCTCTTTTATACCTACCACCACATGTGGAGTTTCATGCAATTGCTACTTCCTCTATTGATTATTTAAAGAAGATAATATGACTTTGACTTTGAATTCAAGGTGACTTTTGTTTACCAAAAGTTCATTTGCAGACCTTGATCACTTTTTTACTGAATTAATATTCTTGAAAGTAGTACAGGCTTGTGATTGATTCATATTTTCCCCTTGTCTTCCTGGATTTTTCTTCTTTGGGATAATCGATTTAAATTAATTAAAGTTAATTAATTCTTCAGTTTTTTTCTTGGGTTAGTGACAGGCGTTCACCGGAATTTTTCATAAGTGAAATAAAGATAAGATTTCTTATGATTTTTTCCCACTATGCAGTCTTTGTTCATTGTATTTGGTAAGGCAATTTTATCTCACTCTCTTCAAATTATCTTTGATCTGATTCCCAACTTAAATACAAAGATGATAACTATTACAGTTAGCAATCAGATACTAATGATGGAAAAGAAAAACATGTGTAAATATCAGGGTAGTTATAAATTTAATTCCTAATGGTCACATATGTATCAAAATAGAGTGCATATCAAGCTTCTTGTTGAGGGGAGAATTAATTAGCAAATCTCCTTTAAGCACTTACATAAAAATAAACATTTTTCCGGGCAGGGAAAAATGTTGCTATCATCAGCCAGTGAAATAGTTTTACGAGCTGGGAAATTCACCCCCTTCCCCCCTCCATTGATTTTCACACTATCGAAAGTCATAAAGATAAGCTCTTCCCATCTCTATTCTCACTCCTCAGAATATTTTTTATTGGGCAATATTTTCCCTCATTTGACTTTCTTGAACTGCATAGAAAAATAGGCTGTACAGCTCTATCTCCTCTAATTATATTTCAAAATTCCAAGCATTGGATATCTCCTACTCTTTCCTAAGCCTAAGGCTACCTCTAGGATAGGTCAAGCTTTTAGTGTCCTGAGACTCCAAAGGGTCAGGTGTTCGATGATCTTCACAATCTTCACTATCCTGAATTTGAAAGTAACATAGTAGACTCATGAAGCAAAATGTGATTTAGGATCTCATGAATCTATTTCAGGGATTTAGACAATACCTTAAAGAGGATACCCCATAGCAAAAGTGAAACATAAAATTTAGGGTTGGAGTTAAATGTTGTTGTCTAACCTCTAATATAGTTAGACATTAGAAGTGAGATTAAAGGTCTTATCTAGATAAATTAATTATTAGATATGCTACAGATACATTCTTGTTACTATTACATAATAGAATAAATGATCGGGATGATGTCATACTATTTCTTTACTTAAGATACCTACAATTACACCATTTACTAGAAAAATTCACAAAGAAGCATCATTATCCGTGAATAAAGAAATAATAGCTTATTGTGGTCATATTCTACAAATCTCTCAATTTTATGCTGGCAGCTACTTATTTAAAGAATGTTAATTTAAGAATTTTCTCTCTTTGCAGGTTTCTGTATGTGTAACAGACTTGGTTTACTCACATGCTGCAGCTCTTGTGCTCTACTTGATGATAGAATGCCCTTTTAGGGATTTGGCGACACTGATTTTCACCAAAGGGAAAGACAGGTAATTGCACACAAAAAAATCCTTAATGATGAACCCTAGCAAAAAGGAAGTTCTTGAGTTAAAATTCCTCAGGAAACAATCATGTTTACAGTGCTTGTAAAAAAGTATTCAGGTATCTTCTGCTAACAATCTGTTATTGCTATTTAACAAATGGCTAATACTCGTAGTTAAGCTGAATGGAATAATTACTGTTTCTTAACAGTTGCAAAATTAACTCATATAACTTAAATGCATGACAATGCTTTCATCAGCAATGCTATAATTTAATAATCAAACATACTTGATGACAATACAAGTTCTTGGGATCAACAATACAGAGAGCATTTTTTTGTTAACCTAGCTTAACAGCAGAATAGGTTAATGAGTTATTAGCCAAACAAAAATGCCCTACTCTTTGCCAAATTTGTTAGATTTTTACCATCCACAGTGTTATTTTTACAGATTTTTCAACATGAACTATCATTGAAGTAGCTGATGAATGTGTTACCAATTTATTTATTATGCCAACTGACTATAACACAGTACTGCTCTTCCTAGTCATATTTTCACTTGAATTATTTTCAACAGTAAATGAAGAATGCAGTCATAAGGACCCACGAGAGAGGACCACAAGATAGCCATGGATGACTCTGCTGAAAAAGAGAGCATCAAAAGATGTGTTCTGGCCCTTTCTCTATGCCTGTGATCATTATTATGTACTATTTCAACAGGTGAAATCTTTGTAAACACTAAAATTTTTCGATAATTTATTTTCTTACTTACATGTTAAGCAACTTGAATTAAATATTTTAAGTTAAAAAAATTCTGTAATTTATTTTAACTTAAGTACCCACTTTAAAAGCATTCACTACCCTGAGTTACCATCGATTCAATCAAAGCAATATTAGTTGCTACGTTTTCCCATTTTTATTTACTGATGAGTCATTTGTTCTTTTCCAGATCATGTTTTTGAATTTAAAATTCCATCAAACAAGTCACTATCACTAATTTCATTTGCTGAAAAACATGAACAAATATCAGCCAGTGATATTATATACCTCATTCTATGGATTTCTTCAGAATGATCCAATCAATTTCACAAATTGTAATAAACATAAAGCACCATTGTCCTACACAATCCAATTAATTCTATACAAATTTAGAACATGGTCAGTAAAGAAGGATTTTGTAATTAACCCTATTCCTCTGAATCCTATTATGAAGTATCGTTCAAAGTGCTTCAATGTCTGAGGTCATATTGCATGAAGGCTCCCACTAGGAATTGAACCCAAGACTACTTTCACCAAAATTGAATGTGCTGCCCACATGGCTATCCTGGAGACCTTTCTGACTTACTTATATAATTATTATCATAAGAGGATGTAACCATGTTCAAATGAATTTTTAATCTTAATGTTTTACCTTATGGTTTAAATATATCTGTCATTGTTTGATTGTTTTCTTCTCATGGAATTTGATGAAAGGTTTTTATTTTTTTGAACTTGGAAAAACAAAAAACAACCAATGTATGAAATAGTTTCTCAGCTTTTTTAAAGGTTTTCCACTTCTCCTGATTAACAAAATTCTTTTCAGTTTTTCACTTTTATATACCATACAATTAAATTTATTAATAATATTTTCCAAATCAATCAGTAACAAATCAGCACCATTTTGGATCACATTATGAGGTATTTGGGTCTCACAAATGGCTCTAATTACACACATATTGTTTCAATTAGTCATCAAGTTCAACAAAAATTTTTTTTAGTTCATTTCCTTCACCAAAATCCTTATTTGTATTCTCATAGCAATATGTGATTGACTTGTTATTTACATTAAGTTTTCTAAAAACATCTTTAGAGAGTCAGAAATTATATATGAAATTTCACCAGGCAATGAAATGAAATCAAATACTCTTAGTCTTATCCCAACATTCAGTACAAAGAAATTAAAATTAGAAGTATTAGTTAATTATGATTAGATGTATATAGTCAGTTAAAGAGTGCTTGGACAGGTTATTTCGCATGCAAGCCTCCACCAGGAATTGATCATGGGAACACTTTCATCACAGTCCAACATGCTGTCCACTTGGCAATCCAGAGAGCTAAAATTAGACTATTTAAGTAGATGTAGATGTTTAAATTATTTCCTTATTTCTTCTTTTAAAAATGCTCTTTACCTTCAATTTGTAGATAAACAGCTTCAGGAGAGCTTTGTTATTACAATTTTTCACCTTCACATTAGCATAAACATTCTGATATTGAGGGAATTTGAAAAATAAAAGGTCCTTTTAAAATTTAATTCTTCATTCTAAAAGAAGATAAAGGTTGGAGCATAATTTTGAAATATATTTAATTTTAAAAGTATTACCAGGGTTATTTTGACAATAAAATAATTACCTACTGAAAAGTTATGTAAAATTACTAAAAAGAAAGAGCTGTTATTTTTTCAGACTTGACCTTACACCAAGAGTGCATCTCTGGTAGTAAAAGTTCACAAAATAATAAATTACTGTTAATGAGACATATAATAAGTTAATCTCTGGCAAACTATGTACTTCGATTGCCCTCGAGTCACTAGAGAAGCTTGTAAAATTATTAATCTCTAAAAATACCTCAATATCCCAATATCATTGAGATGGTAGGATGAATTACAATAAAACATCTCTATAACTTTTAAAAGGGGAACACTAGAAACTAGGGTTGGCTGTGGGACAGATATTTTAAAAGTCATATAGACATCTGGTCCACTCAAACCATAACATTCGAATTAATATCGAGAAGATAACATAGTGACATTTCTGAT
Source organism: Pachydiplax longipennis (assembly GCA_036926295.1). Taxonomy (NCBI): domain Eukaryota; kingdom Metazoa; phylum Arthropoda; class Insecta; order Odonata; family Libellulidae; genus Pachydiplax; species Pachydiplax longipennis. The sequence goes on from JAVFKF010000019.1 coordinate 28,881,933, forward strand.
CCTGGTTGAAAAAGAATTTTTATTCGCAGTCTTGCTGTACCCAAAATAGTAAATGGATTCTTTCAGCCGCGAAAGCCTTCGCACTAGCATTTTAACGTATAACAGTACAATAAATAAATTATTCACGGTCGTGATCTATATTAAAATAAACGTTTTAAAGATTCAAAATCGGGTCAATTTGAACGATTTGAATCGTTCGGACTGGTTTGGGTCACGCCTCTAAAACTTTCCATTGGTCCCGCGTTATGATTTTGGCGCTAGCCTGAAGCCGCGGCATTCGTGTAAACTAATTGCGCTAGTAGTAGTTATCGCCATATCGCTCTGTGAAGCAATGATCAGTTAGCAGGTGAGAAAGTACACGTGGAAATTTTGCTTTCAGTTGCTTAATTGCTATTTCTTCGCCGTCAAGCTTTCGGAGATATAGCTGCACTTCTGTGTACGCTGGGGAACGGGAGCAGGCATGAGTGTAATCGTGGAAAATCGAGATGCCGGGCAGCTGTGTTGCTCTGAATTGCAAGGACGGTTACGGGTCTACGAAATCGAGTTTGTTCTTCTTTTCTGCTCCAAAAGACCCCGAACTAGGATCAAAATGACAGAAAGCGATTTGTAGAGCAGATTTTGAGCTGAAGCCTAGTCATGTTTTGTGTGAGAAACACTTTTCGCCACACGAAGTCATCAGGAAGAAGATCTTTAAAGATGGTGACGGCAACGTAATCGGTGTGGTAAATTTTAATTTTTTTATTAGCTTTGTGAGCATTCTTCATGTTAATTTACTTTTTATTGGCTTACGTTGGTAAAATGGAATTTTGATCGTGCATTATTGGATTTCATGGAATTTAAGGCAAACCACAACTGTCTCCTGATATCGTACCGTCGGCGTTTCCGGGATGCCCATCTTATATTACAAAGCCAACGCCCCGAAGAAATATTATAAAGAAAACTTTTTCTGGTACGAAGGGGCTCAGCATTGATTCAGAAGTGATTTTATCTCCCGAGGAAAAAGAAGAGCCCCCTGTTTCTTCATGTGAAAGGTCTAATATCTCTGTTTTTGAAGAACTGTGTGGCGATGAATTCTCCGTGTACTTCTCCTCCGTGCAATCTGGTAAGTTATTTTATTCATTTTGAATTCTATTTGCTATATGTTTTTGGTGAAATTAATTAGAATGGACTGATCTTGACCATACTCGTGACATCTTTAGCGATTGCCGTTTAATATATCCTATTTTTTGCCTACTAAGAAACTTTTGATGATTATAAATGGTACCCAAAGATTTTGAGAACACTTTTTGTGATTTAAGTTTGGATGTGGAAGCATGAAGCAGTTAGATATTAACATAGAAGTGAACTAGTGAACAACCTTAAGTCATATTTGGTCCGAAAGGTTTCAAGTAGCCTCGTTGATACCACGTTATTTCAATTTAGAGTTGGGCATGATGTAGTTCAAATTACCTTTAATACCTAGTAATCTTAAATGAATTGACCTGGATTAAAGCTCACACTACTTGTAGAAGTGTGAAAGTCTTAAGAAGTGATTCTGTACAAGTTTTATAAATATACATAGATAAATATATAATAAATATAAATTTACATAGGTATTTGTAACCTTTTAAATGTAACAAGCTGGCGTGAGGCTAAATTTCCTGGATAGTTGGAATCCATTAATTATGAAGTTATAATTTTGGTTCAGCGTGAATCTAATCGCGAAATCTCAGGGGGAATGGGAACAGAGAAAATATGATATCCTGTATGCATTTTACTTGACACTTTATGTAAAATTTGATGTAAGTATTCTTCGCGAATTTTTCTGAAATGGCAAAATGGAGCTTTTCAGCTGACATATTATAATGTAGCATCTCACCTTAATGTTGAGGCTGTATCTCTGTTATAAAGTTTTGCAAATCCCTTTCAAATGAAGATGATAAAAAGTTTATTATCTGCTAACTTTTCCATCTGCACTGGGTTTCACTTTAAATACCCATTTGCTCTTCACCACTGTTTTATCCTTGGGCCTATCTACTAACGTCCATGTTTTATTTTCACAGAGAGATTGATACTCCTCTTCCATTGCTGTTGTCCACAGCTTCCTTTCAGGTCCTTCTAACGCCTCTTGTACTGTTGTTGGGACATTAACACTAATAAGAGACAAAGGTTTCTCCAAGCGCCAGCAGTGGCAGCCGTCCAGGGCAATTCCTCGGAAGAGGATAATCGTCCGGTGGCCACCAGTTATTCAGAATTCCCTAATGGGCATTTCGAAAGCAATGCTTTCATTTCATGATTACAGGGGGGTCCAATGCTGAATGAACTTATTCATTGAACGCCGAATTCCTTTTTCTTTCTTTCAGCAACATTGACACTATCTAATGTTGCTTGGTATAGGACAACATCATCAGGCCATTTTCTTGGAACTCTCTCTCTAAATGATCGTCGAGGAACTACTTCTCCAATACTCTGGTCACTGCTGCTTGTATCTTTTTCTTGTTCCTCCTCTGGGATGACCTCACAATTAATCTCCTTATCCGACAATGTATGGATGGGAAACTAAATTCCTACTCTCCACAGAGTTACGGAGGTTCCGAGGGTATCGGTACAGACTCCATTATCGACGCACTATAATTTCCACAGTGAAATAAATCTTGGAAAATATGTGGGATAATCATCTTCACTCAATGCGCAAGCCCTTATGAAGCACTTAAGAATAGAAAAGCTTATTCACCACAGTGATCACCATGCGGTCTGCATTCCACAATTTATTTGGTAAAATTATCATCCAACCACGATATTAATTGAACCAAACAGCGCCCTGGGCCCATAACCTGTTAGATTTGCTAACTTAAGGCACTTTATTTGAGAAATAATCGTGATTGACACCGATATGGATAGGGAAACAGTTTAATATACCACCGCCATATTAGTACACAGGATATACAAGTGAGGAAGAAGCATGGTACAAAAAAAACAAGCAAAAAGGGTTCATGGTAAAACAAGTGAATATCAAAATATCAGACACTCTAATTAAATCTAAAAGATCATTCAAAACAACATCATATTAACAACTAGATTTTGCAAAATGTTTCCAATTTGCAGACTTTTTTTGGGAAGGAAAGGTTTCCTTTGATTCTAGCCAAATTAGTTTAAATCATACTCAAGACTTTTGTACATCAATTAGCACTATTATTTCATCAATTATATATGAATAGAGTTTCTTTAAATATAATGATAGTGGTATTAGTTCTCAAGTGTCTAGATAGTGTCTCTATATAAATATATTTCTTACCTATTATGCAACTTTGAAAGTGACTATCTTGAATTATTTGTTTTGATATCTTTTTTCTCCATCCTCAGGTTCCTTAGTCCTAGAGTGCCACATCCTATGTATTGCTCTGATCATCTACTTCATGGGCTTTCTAACATCCTTCAGATGAGTGGAAAAAGTAACCTCATTCGCTCATTTTTCTTCAAGACTTTGGTAAACTGAATTGCTGATATAACTTTTAAAAGTTCATCTAAGGCAGAGGGTATGTTATCTTTTTGGTTTTAAGGAGGTTACAGTTTTGGTCCCTTATTGGATTTTCTTTAGATCTCTTTCATTTTGCACTCACTTTTGCTGTTTATTTATTTATCAAAGATTCACATACAGCGGTGCTACCAGTTTAAAGTGAATTCCAAAAAACAAACTTAAACAAATATACATAACAGTATGAAATAAGAAAATCAACAAATAAAACTAAAAATAAGACAAATATATACACGTATACAAACTAAGGAAATTCTTTACAAGGATCTTTATACAAGCATTCTTTCAAGAATGCATCAAGTGAAAGCCTGAAAGGGTCTATGGAGGGAGGAAGGGAATTTAAAAGATTAGGAAGTCTGTATAATAGTCTGGATAGTCTAAATCTAGGGACATGTAAAAGAGGAGTTTGTCTGGTTGCCCTAGGTGGAACATGATAACTAAATAAGGATGTTAATAATGATAATCAACATGTGAGAATAATGAATGCATTGATTATACAATAAGTCACAATCTCCCAAAGTCATCAATAGTTGTGAAGGTGTAAACTTGGTTGTTAAGAATGTTTGGAACAACGGTTGCAATGTACTTACACTGATATTGTAATCTTATAAGCTGGATACATGATCTAGCACAAAAATATATAGATTTAGTCACTCAAGCAGTTCCACTTTTGACATCCATAATCCCTCAACACTTCTTGCATGATTGGGACTATGCAAACTTTTAGTGAGGATATCTCCATTGGAATACTCAATGGTTTGCAATCAATCGTAGAAAATTTCTTTAAAATAAGTTCTGTGTAATTTCTCTGGTTTGAATACAACAGGTCATTTTGCCTTCTTATTCTCAGGCTCAGCACATTTCTTACCTCACCAAGATCTCTAATCTCAAATAGATTTGAAAGATTCTTCACAACCTCTTGCCTCTGCTTAATAGTCTTTCTAAAAACTAGAAAGTCATCTCAGAGCAATAATCATGATACACTTTCCAACAATCCTCAAGCATATACAAGGTTCAATTGCAGACTTTTCAAACCCCAAATCAATAAGAAACAAGCTAATCTTTAGCACCAGGCTCTGCTTGCCTGTTTAAGCCCATACAATGCTTTCCTGTGCTGACAAACTTGGCCTTTCACAGCCTCAACTCCTTCAGGCTACTTCATGAAGACAGTCTTCTGATTCACCATTCAGGAAAGAAGCTGTAACATAAAGGTTATGCAAGTTATGATTATATTCAATTGACAAAGAGAGTGACATTTTAACTTTTATACGGTCAAGCTGAGATACAGTCTCTGCAATGGTTTCAAGAAATTAGTTTTCATGTTGTAGATGGAATGAGGTTTAAGTCCATGATGGGGTATACAAAGGAGGGTTAGACCCAAAGTTACACCTAAAAAGTACATTAAATAATAAGTATTATTTCAAAAATGCTTTCTTGAACGTCCCCTTTGGCAGCCTTCAACCTTGTCCATTTTTCATGGGAAGGCCATAATCAGTCTTTCTATCATTTCTGGAAGGGAGACTAATAAGCACTTCCCCAACTGTAGTTATTTTACCAAGGCAATAACAGATATACTAGTTTAATTTTTTTATTTATTTATGAAAAACGCTGCAGTTTGGTCTTTGGACCAGGTGGCAGAGGTGGAAGGGAAGCTTATCCTGGTGTATCCTGTATTGTATGAAGGAATTTGTTGCAGATTTGCCAGCCCTTCGGATTCTAAATCTTCTTTCTCTTTTTTCTGCTATCTAAAGATTTATACGCTCTTTCCCTTACTCCCTTCCCACTCTGTCTTAGATTTCTCATTACAAAGTGAAGATTCCTATAAGCCTTCGAAGTAATATCTTCGATGTGGCTCCCCCATTTAAGTTTTTCTGATAGGTTAACACCTAAATATTTGCAGTCAGGTTTTGTTGTTCAGTGTATAAGAATTTATTTCAGGAGACTTTCTTCTAGAAAACTTAATATGTTTACATTTACCTACGTTAATCACCATCCTATTTACTTTAGACCACTGGGCTAACTCTTTTAGATCACTTCGCAAAAGTTCTCGATCCCGCCTCTCCCTTATATGCCTATATAATATGCAGTCATCCACAAAAAGCCTTACCTTGGCTTTAATGTTCTTTGGAAGATTGTTTACATAAATTAGGAAGAGTAATGGTCCTAGAACACTACCTTGCGGATTATCCGAGGTTACATCAATCTCTTTAGAGTAGACATCACCTACTCTAACTCATTGTTTTCTATTTTTCAGAAAATTTTCGATCCAGCCAACTATCCTTAGGTCGACATTTAACTAATTTGCTTATAAATTGATGAGAGATTCATCATTCTCATTCTCTATTGTATGTTGTTAAATTGAAGATGTGTACCTTGGAATGATGTCACACTGTAGGAACACACATAGTTCAGTCTCTCATAGAAGAGCTGGGACACTGACATCACCAGAACTACTGGATGTTGAAAGTTCAGTTGTGGTTGTATCAAAAGAGCCAAGTATTCTAATAACATGCTTAATTCACAATTCCGGTAGGTCACTAGTTACCTCTGGACCTACATTCTCTGGGTCAAAGGGAGACAAAGCCCTCGAGGGTATGGGAAGACTTGCTATATGATATAGATCTGAAAAGGCAACAAATGGACAAGGTATGGGTATCTCAAATGGGTAGTCACAGGTGACTTGCCTGAAGAAGCGAATTCTTTGAGGAGATGCAATATTACACTCCACCTCATAAGGTATAGTTTTCATAATGAAACAAATACCAAAATAGAGTCTTGAGATAAATGGATGCCATGCATCTTGTTGACATTTGGAGTAGGTGTTCTTTGGAATGGTATCATCTATGAGATGTACTAATAATACATCTGATAAGCCAATGGAATGAACTTTGATGTAAGTGGTCTATTTACACTACTTAAGGAATATCGCAAGAAAGGGAGGATTACAGGATTGAGTTCTCCTGCTATTGGTTTTGTTGCCTTAGCTGGGACTTTCTTATCCTTCTCAGACACCTTGTGATCCTCAAGTTGTTCTTTCTTCTCTATGTGATGAGTGGCCTTAGGAGGATCTTTGGAAATCCTAGGCTTTAGTGTCTCTGAATCTAAGACTAATTTTAGAGATCTGGTTGATCATTTCTTTGAGGTTGAGGAGAGACTCAACACTTTACACAAATTCAATAAATCTTCATTTCAATATTTGAGAGCTGGGGTATTTTCAATATTTGATTCATTATGAAAATTATCTATATGCTGTTTCTCTTTGATAAAAATTATGAAATCCCCATATTTATTTATTTATTAATGAAAATGCTGCAGTTTGGTCTTTGGACCAGGTGGCAACCATGGAGGGGAAGCTTATCCTGGTGTATCCCGTATTGTATGCAGGAATTTGTTGCAGATTTGCCAGCCCTTCAGATTCTAAATCTTCTTTCTCTTTTTATTGCTCTCTAAAGATTTATACACTTTCCCTGACTTCTAAATTGTTTGTTTAAGACATAAGGCTCTGACTCATCTACATCAAGGCTGATTAAATCTTCATGGCAATTAAACATTTTAGGCTACAGTTGATTATTGGCAATGTGTATCTGAATTTCCTCTGAATTTATACTAATAATATTCCTTTTAGAGGATTTGCTCTTTGCTCACAATTGGATGTGAGGAGGCCTCAGACCAACAATACTGAAAATCTTATGTCGTTGGTACAATGCTGCAGGGCATTGCAGAAATCATTAAGGTCAAATCCCTCTCCAATCCCCCGTGCCAGCCTAAGAAGAAAAAGACTGCCCCGAGACCTCTGGATGCCTCCCTTATAAGGGAAATCTAGGGTCTGCAGGACGGTTGGGCTCGAACTGTCACATGAGCATGGGAAAGTCACAGTCCCTTTTTTCTTGCTGCCCTGACTCCAATTGCAAGGGGGAAGGAGTGAGGATGCTTTCTATTTTAGCACCTTTTAGCACTTATTTAAGAAAAAGCTTTCCCTGTTCTTCAGGCCATTTGAAGACCAAAGTTCAAACATGAGAATTTTGGGCACCATTTTGGCACACTTTTTGTAAGTTAAAATTTCTAAAATTTACCATATGGATTCTTTATCAATTCTTACAGTTTCAGCAATTGCATGAATACTTAACCGACGTACTTAATGAGCATATTCTCTTTCTTTCCTTCTGCCTCTCATTGGATTATACTTGACAGTATTTTTGGATGTATGGAGCTAAACTAAATGTATGATACTGCTGGCATGTTTTAGTCGAAGATTCTGTTGGCAGAGACACTATAATTCACTTTTGGAAGTCTGTAGGATCTATTCCAGATTCATATATATAATAAATAAATTGTCTATTCGGGTGAGATTGAAACTAAAAAGTCTCTTTTTATATCCAACTCTTTATCAATTTGTATGAAAGAGATGGAAAAAAATACGACCTTGATATATTGCGGTTGCCAATGTAGATGTGGTGGATGTTGCACAATCCATATTCCACAATTTTATCAAACATTTTAAACGAAAGTTGTAAAATACAACTCTAGATCTCCCCTTTCGTTTAAATCGATCATCCTTCTTAGCACATTAATGAATCAAACCCATTCATTGACAAACAAAGAACATTTCATCATTAAACAAACTAAAGGTTCAAATGGCATATTGTTTTTTATCATTAAACCACAAATGATTTCATCATCTTTTTCTCGCCTACTTTTGCAAAACATTAAAGATGGACAGAGGAAGATTATATTGCGATTATGTGAAGATTAATAAACTTCTATAATGTAGTTAATTATCTGCACTTAAATATTATATAGTAGTTATACTGGTAAGGATAATTAAAGTTATGTTGCTAGATAAAGTATGATTTTCCTGCCGTACAAATATTAATAAATCACTTGAGTGGAGGTGCATTGGTTAGTGGGATGGTTGAATGACTGGCACCTGATGCAGATGGTTGGGAGTGGGAGGGTGTACCACATGGCAGTGAAGCATGGCCCCAGAAGCTAAATCCTTCCTATATCAGTTTGGCTATTGAGGGTTGGTCGGTAGAAAAGATCCTAAGAAAGGAAGTTGGGGTGTTGGCGGCCCTGGAGATGCTCTGTCGGCAACTGCTGAAAGTAATTTTGCATTCTTCTAGTTCTTCCTTCACTTCCTTTCCTTCAGCCTCCATGTCCTGTATGATGGCAGTCTTAGGATAACACATCGCTCAATAAGTCCATAGGATAGCTAATAAAACAACAATATTTTGACATAATTTGAATTTATTCATCAATATAGTTTCCTTTTGAGGCGATACAGTCAGTCCAACGCTTCTCTAACTTTTCGATACCATGTTTGTAGAACGATTTATCTTTCCCTTCAAAATATGCCTCAGTTTCGGCGATGACCTCATCATTCGATCCAAATCTCTTTCCCTGGAGCATCCTTTTGAGATCCGAGTACAGCCAATAATCGCTGGGGGCCAAATCTGGCGAGTACGGTGGATGGGGCAACAATTCGAAGTGCAATTCATTCATTTTCACCATCGTTTTCATCGACTTGTGACATGGTGCATTGTCTTGATGAAAGAGAATTTTTTTCTTCTTCATGTGCGGTCGTTTTGCATCCATTTCAGCCTTCAATCGTTCCAATAATGCCATGTAATATTCGCTGTTGATTGTTTTACCTTTCTCAAGATAGTCTATGAACAATATACCATGACTATCCCAGAATACTGAGGCCATAACCTTGCCAGCAGAGGTTTGAGTCTTTGGGTGCTTTGGGCGGCTTTCACCGGCTGATGTCCACTCAGCCGACTGCCGACTTGACTCAGGAGTGAAGTGGTGGATCCATGTTTCGTCCATTGTGACGTAGCGACGCAAAAAATCCTTTTTATCACGGTTAAATAGGGCCAAACATGCCTCAGAATCATCGATTCGTTGTTGTTTTTGGTCCGGTGTTAGCAAACGCGGCACCCATTTCGAACAAAGCTTCCGCATACCCAAATGTTCATGCAAAATGGTAAACACACTGCCTTCAGATATCTTTACGGCCTCAGCAATCTCCTTCAATTTCAATTTGCGGTCGGATAAGACGATTTTGTGGACTTTTTGTATGTTTTCTTCAGTAACTGCCGAATTTGGGCGACCGGAACGTTCAGCATCATCGGTGTTCGTACGACCACGTTTAAAGTCACCAAACCACTTCTCAACCATTTGCCTTGATGGAGCAGAGTCCGGATAACATTTGTCAAGCCACTGTTTAGTTTGCTCCGTATTTTTTCCCATCAAAAAGCAATGCTTAATATGCACACGAAATTCAGATTTTTCCATTTTTTTCAATTTACAAAAGTTGATTCAATTGTTCACACTGTAACTTGGTAAATAATAGTCCGAATGTCATGAAATTTTGACAGGTATCGTTTGAAGGTTGCCACTTTCTAAAAATCATAAGGATTCTGTATTTGTGTTGCCATCTATATGTCATCCTACGGACTTATTGCGCGATGTGTTAGCTCGGTTGGCAGTGTGGGTACCATTGGTCCTCTGTTGCCCTATGGAGAAGTGGAGGGTGCAGCCAAAGGCATATTGCAAAGTGCTCTATCAAGTTTACTATCTAGTATAATCGTTCAAAAATCATCTTACTCTACTTCTTTTACACATTCTACCTTTTTGTACATAGGCTACATGTCTTTAGCATACAATTCTTCAACATATTCTTTCCATCATCCCCTTATGCTAGCTGGCTCCCTTAAGACATTTCCCCTGTTAGCCCTAATAGTGGCCATTTTATTACTAATTTTATTCCTCATTAATTGTTTCACTTTTCTATATAATAGGTTGCCCTTCCACTTTCAGCCATATTCTCTATTTCGTTACACTGGCCCTTCCACCACAATTCTCAAGCTTGGTTCTGACATTCCACTTACCTTGTTCTACCCATCTTCTCTTTCAAGGTTTATTCAGACGTAGGGCACCATTGATGTTGATGAATCCTATTCTGGTCCTAATCAGTGAAGGAGAGAAGCATAGGTTATGAAGGGGGTGATGGTGTTATTAGAGTAGGAGGGGATAACTCGTGTTCCAAGGGTGAATTCCATGGCTTGGTCGAGAATGTTCACTACTGTCCTCCTATCCTGGGGGTGAGCATTGGCCAGGACTATGGAGAGCAGGGTTAGCATCTGTCTGATGGTGACCGGTGCGTCCTCTGGGCCTTTGGGTTCTTTGGGGCTGACAGTTACTGAGGTGACCTGTAGGGGAATGGTGGTAGCTAAGGAGGAGGGGGCAGTGGGTCTGCTGGGGCATGCCCAGTCGGTGATCTGGTGGGAGGTGCTGCCACAGTTGGCACATGGCTGTTGGGCAGCAGTGCAGTTGTTGGCCTGATGACTGCCTTCTCTGCACCTAGAAAATTTTAGGGCTGATGTTTGGCAATGGTGGGAGATTATCCTAAAGAGACTGCGAGACCCCCCTGTTACTTCAGCTGATTCAATGATGAGAGCAAAATAAGAGAAAGAACAAGTCGTTTTAGGGTCACATTCTTTCCGCGAACAATATGCGATAATAATTACCTAAAAAGTAGCTCAATCATTCAGTGTTTATACCCCCTACCACACACCGAAAGGCGGCTTGCAGGGTATTTATGTAGATGTACACCAAAAAGTAAAAGAACATGGGCAAAACAAAACAGCAAGGGCCAAGTGGATAACGTATTTTTTCCACCTCCACATTATGGTGCCGCTCAGGTAGGAGAGTTCATACACCATTCTGTATTGGCTGCAGCCACGGAGCAATTTGGCGTACAAATACAATGGCCAGGCAGATGAACAATAGTTCAGTAGAGGCCAGCATGAACCAATGCACCCTCAGTAATGACACAACGCTTCAAGAGTTTGCGGGTGATTCCTCGATTTGGGCGGGTCTGTCAGAACTCGCAACAAATCGTTTCCCACAGTCCCCGAATACAACGGTTGAAATCTGGGAGGGTCGTCGTTATCACACAAAGGTGTTGTTCGCCTCAGTGATGTACCCCCACATTGATGAAGATGGGGTCCATTGACCCATCACATGGTCGTGGCTGATCCTCAAATCACTTTCCCAAGGGTCGGGGTGACTTTCTCCACCACGCTTCTCTTTGGGGAGAAGATCCGTCACTGCTTGGCCGACCAGGTTCAACCTTTTATTTAAAAGGGTCGTTTAATTAAATTTAAAGGTTTAGTAATTTGTATATCTAATTTTGATACGTTAGGTGACGACTTAGCAGTAAGGAATCGATTTACTGCTATCAATGCGACGATGCCGTACTGGGAATTGGTATTGGGCGTTACTCCGAAGGAGGAAGTGGTTGAGGAAGAGGAGGCTTTGTTTTCACCGAGCAAACAACGAGCTCCACTGCCCCCGCTGGGCCCCCGGTCATGAATCCCCTTAGTGCTGAGAGGGCCAGGTAGGGTACATCCATCAATAACTTCCCAAACTTCGTCCTATTATTATGGACTACGTGCTCTCCCAGACCTTCCCGACCGAACAGACGCTCTTCCGAGAGGCCCTCTCCCTTAAGTAGGGTTTCCCGGCCAAAATGGCTGCCCAGGATCCATTAAGAGAGTAAGGCCTCCCGAGAGGGCCCGTCAGCCGGGTTGGCCTCGGAGGGCACGTAGTCCCACGTCACCAGGTGACCTTTATTTTTTATTAAGGTATATAAATACAATTGTCTTACAAACAGGTTTTTGAATATTTCCCCTCGGCCTTTCCTTAGTGAGTACATGGAGGCCATATTATCTACGTACATTCTAATATGAAAAGGAACATCAAGCAATTTCAACTCGTCAATTACAAAAATTAATGCCAATAAGGCTGCCACTGTTTCTAATAACAAAATGTCGTACATGTGACGAAAACGGTAGGCCTTGGCAATGTCCCAATCGGGGATCACAAAAGCAACGGTCATTAGCGTCGCATCACTATACACCTTAATACTATGCTTTGGAATTCCGCACATGACATCGCGAAAAAGCACTTCTTTATCGAAAACTAAATAGTTTAACCAATTCAAATCTCCTCTAAATACATCCGACACGAGGAACCTTGGCAAATTCATGATGTAGCAGATCCATGCCAGATAGCCTGCAATCCTCTGCTTGTCTCTCAAACATAATGGTTGCCGGAGTAATTTAACATGCTGCCTGACCCTTTCAATTGTTTCTGGCTTCAGGCTCAATGAACTATTATTTAGATTTACATTAACCCCCAAATAACATAACTGCTTCACAGGCTGTAAAACACACTTATTGTAATTCAACTCAATTCCCAATTCAGATTCCAAAAAACACACAATATCTAAAATAAGCATATCATCTAGATTAACAGAGTAAATCAACCAGTCGTCCAAATACACAATAATATTAACACCAAAACGTTCTGTTAAAATCTTTCCTACTGAACAAGCAAACCTTTGCATTACATAGGGCGCAAGCGAATGCCCCATAGGCAATCTCGTCATCTGGTAGGTTTTATTTTTATACTTAATTCCGTAATAACGTCGTACACCTTCGTGAATAGGGATCTGATAAAATCCATGCTTGAGGTCTATCTTAATCATGTGGGCCTCAGAGGGAATAATTTTTAAGGCGTACGCAGCACTAAACAAGTTTATTTTAGGCACTTCGTAGAGGTCAGTCCATCTGCTAATATCCATAATAAATCTACTTTTCCCATTCTCTTTAGCTACCAGAAAACACCTAAACGCGTGCGTTATAGGACCCTCTACAATAATATTATTTTCCACCAAATCATTAATCACTTTATCCATTGTTTCACTCGTTGTCGTTTCACTGAACACTTTTGGTGCGCCTTTCGGCGGAGGAATTATAGCACCGTTCTCACTCAAATCCACACACCATTCACTTGGAAATTCAAAGGGTTGGATCGTACTTACTTTAATAGGGTCGATGGCGGTCACCTCCTTCCTATTTACCCCCAAAACCGGAGCAAGGCTTATGTTTTCCTCTTCTTCCTCCTGGTCTGTCTCGGTTCCTTGCTCTGAACTTGTTTCCTCTTCCTCCTCGGTGGGCTGCTCTCCGGATCCAAGGGAGCAGAGCACCGGATCGTCGACTCGTTGCCGAATGTCTTGAAGACTGAGGGTTGGGAACTTGGCCGTTGGGTCGTCGATACCAAGCTCTTCGCGTAGGAAGCAAGCGAGTTCCTCCTCTTGACCTGCTTCCACGGGATCTGGGGCCTGCCAGCTCTCAGCCGGCTCTTGGACAAAGGCCCCCGGCAACTCATCCTCTGTTTCAGACTCACTTGCGTGAGCTCTTGCTCCGCCTCTGAGTCTGAGGACGCGACGTCTGTGCCGAGGGCGTCTTCCGAAAGGGCTGCTGTGTCTGCGGAGCTGGTAGCGGCTGAAATCCAGCTGGAAGTAGAAGAGTCTCGGCTGCCGCTGTCCTTTGCAGGTTTATGGCGTTGTGCCAACCGAAGGTTAGGGCTGTCAGCAACAGCCTCGCCCGGTTGAACGCGTAGAACTGCGTGAGAGAGTTGGCCATTCCGACAGAAGATGAAGGATGCAATGCGCGTCGTGCAGGTCTCTACCTGTAATCTTCTGTGCGGTGACCAGGGCCATAAGCTCGGCCCCAATGGCGTAGACTTTGCTCGGATCGGCGGGAACATCCATTCCCGGTTGGGCTGCGGGACGCAGGCCCTGAAAATCTGGTCCGCAGGTAGGTTGCGCCGGCTGATGAGGCGGATCAGGTAAAGGCGGTGCTGGGGCCTCGGCAGAAGCAGAAACGGAGGGTTGAGAGGAAATTGCTAAAGCCGCGGCCTCCGATTCGGAGCCCGACATTTGGGCTAGTGGATCTACTGCGCGTACAGGCGATGAGGTTGGTGGCGATAAAACTGCTCCCCCACGTTGTTTCCTTAGTTTCATAGGACTTCCAGGCATCCCCAACAACAACGTGCTCTCCCAGACCTTCCCGACCGAACAGACGCTCTTCCGAGAGGCCCTCTCCCTTAAGTAGGGTTTCCCGGCCAAAATGGCTGCCCAGGATCCATTAAGAGAGTAAGGCCTCCCGAGAGGGCCCGTCAGCCGGGTTGGCCTCGGGGGCACGTAGTCCCACGTCACCAGGTGACCTTTATTTTTTATTAAGGTATATAAATACAATTGTCTTACAAACAGGTTTTTGAATATTTCCCCTCGGCCTTTCCTTAGTGAGTACATGGAGGCCATATCATCTACGTACATTCTAATATGAAAAGGAACATCAAGCAATTTCAACTCGTCAATTACAAAAATTAATGCCAATAAGGCTGCCACTGTTTCTAATAACAAAATCTCTTCGATTTAGATGTAATCCATCCCGTCCTCGGTCACTTGCTTTCACCCAACCATTTGGATCCACAAAATAAATGCCTAAATTTTTGCACGTCCAGTCTAAACCATCATTGATATAGTCTACTTTTATGCCCAGAACATCCCTCCTCCTTATAATACCACTCACCATAATCTTGGTCTTTTTAAATTTCCTTTTGGCAGTCATACATAGATCGTACATCAAGCCCACGACATGTTCAGGTGTTTCAGCGGCCTTAATGTTGTTTGTCCCCACATTGAGTCACCCATTATTGTGCACGGTTCCTTCGAATTTTCATGCCTGCTTTTGCCATCAACAGTGGTCCTGACCTCCTCCGCTATGCTCTCAATTTTTCTGCATCCATGGAATCCTGGAAATTTCCTTTCCTTAAATTTTCATTTTCTACCTCCAAGGATTTAATTCTCTCCTCTGCGGCTGCCAGATCCTTTTTCGGTTTTGAAATCATCTCCTCTAGTACCATCTGCTTTTTTGCCTCTGTATCCCTGCTGCATCCCACACATCTCCAGTCATTGAGTTGCAGCAAGGAAGGGCGCAGGGTTTCAAATTTTCATGGCGTGACTTATTACATAGTTACTTAAAAATTTTTATACAGATCCAGGCCTCGCATGTCTCTTTTAAAAAACTATACATATACAATTTTGTTTTGGCCAGGGTCGCAAAGATATATTCTCATCAATTCATCATACATTCATCAATTTATTAGTTAGTTAAGTTCTTCCTCTGCTGGAGGGGGTCATCTTCGGGCTCTCCATCAGCACCGGTCCTTGCCACACAGGTTCCATATTGCTGCACCCTGGTGATGTGCTCCACGTAAATGTCCCGTGACCACTTGATGGCCGTGGAGACCATCTTATGCATTATTATTATTACGCAGAGACCATCTTAAGATGCATTTACTCCTAAAGCTAATGATGGAGGATGAATTTTTTATTCCTTGTGGAAGTGAGTTTCAAAGGTTACTAGCTGTGACTGTAAACGGTTTGTGGAAAATTTCTGTTCTATGTTGGGGAATCAAGAGTTTCTTGCAACCTCTCATATTTATATATTCACTGTCTTTGTGTAGAACATCGACTTTATTTCTCATGAATCTTGCTTCTTGATTGTATCTTAGGTGTCTAATTCATTCCCTTCTCTGCCCTGGAGAAATCAACCACATTGTGGCTTTGTGGGATTGTTTGTAAACTCTCAGCTCCCATCCCGTCTGTAAACTCTCCGATGGTTTGGAGGTATTCTGTGATCTCCATTGGGATGATGGCCTCTTTGCCATTCACCATTGATCGCACCTCGTATCCGGGGATGGTTGTCTGCTGGCCGGTGACTTCTGCATACTTGACCAGTGCTACCCACAAAGCAATGATCATCGCTTGGAGGGCATCTGATTAGGACTATTGGAATGATAATTAGGAATTCCGGTTCTTTTGTATCTATATATTTACTTCAACATACACACATTTACACAAAGGAGGAAAAAAACTTAGACTAAATAAAACTATTTTCCTACTCTAACATTTAAGGGCTTAAGGCCCAAAAATATCCCTGTAGGACCCCGTGAAAAACCCCACCTACCTAATAGCCACCGGTCGGAGACTGACCAAGGAAGAGAGAACTGCAGCCACGGAAGTCACTACAAAGAATGTCATCCACGCGGTCCAGTTCCCTCCCTCTTACTCAGCCTCCTTATTCGGAACCCAGAGCAGAGTCACCATTAAAGATGTCGTCCCAAGGCCCTGGATTCCAAACTGACCCCCGTCATACACCAGAAACCGCACTCTATTTATACTCTGGGTGACCGCGTCCTCTTACCCACGTGACACCCCACGCTCCGCGACGGTTGAAAACTAGAGCGTCTTCCAAGAAAATGCAGTGTTTTCTTGGAAAAGCTGGTTTTTTCAAAAAGGGACGCCACGCTTTCTGGGAGCTAGGACGCGATCTCCCAAAGGATCGCTACAACATCACCCTGGCGGCAAAAGAATGGTCGATATCTCGGCCATACAAAATACCAAATCAAAAAAAATCATAATAACCCTAACTACGGAACACAGCATGAACACAAAAAGGAAAGAAACTAAATACAAGCACTCAAATAGATAAGAAAGTCTTTCACCACTTTTCCACACATACAAAAAAATAACTGAACCAACCTAGGTCAGATCACTGTTCAAGGGTTCATGCCTTGTCCTCGGTCGCTGCTGCTGAAGCTAACATCTGCAGGTCAAGCCTCTCTCTTGTGAGTCCTTAACAAGGAAACCGAAAAATTGTGTTAAGAGTTTGGGAAACACAACCAAGCCAACAGAACTAAGCGGGGTGGGGAGGGATCAGCAGGAGATGATTCCTACGCAGGCAGCATCAAGGTCTCGATGATACGTCGCTGCCGGCCTTCAGCTCCATCAACGTCGATAGAGTCCCGTTTGTCCAATGTCTGGGACTCAAGGGACACCTTGCTGCATCTTCACCTAACAGTCGTGAAGAGTCGACTCGTTCCTCCAGGAGAAGAGAGGCTGTCCAATTGTTATGCCTTGGTATCGTCTCTCCCCGGAAGAGTCGGTTGTTGGCCACTCTTCTAGCCTCGTAGAGAGCGCAGAAGCCAATGCTGTTTGCCGCTCATCGAATCCATGAAAAGGGCAGTCGTCGAGTCCTCTTTGTCCCGGGTTTTAACTTTGGACGAGGTGGTTGCTTATGGCGTTCATCTCTGGCTGGTAGTAGGGCAGAGGGAGTAAGAGGATGCTCGGTCCTGTAACCAGGGTATACCCCCCAAACTGACCTTCCCCTTCCCTTTAAAATTTAGTGGCAAGAGAGGCTTGCCCGAGGTTAGCCACAGCAGGGCGTTGTTCCCTGCTTAGAGTCACAACACTTCACTCTCTAAGACATATACAAAACCCAATTCTCCTAAATTCGAGTTCTGGGAAGTCCCTATCTAACCTATACTATTGCACTTCAATCTCTACATAGTTCATACTCTAAAACAACAAAAAAAATAAAAATTTCGTCCTTAGTCCTTACAACACAACCGCACAAATTGTACACAAATTAACCCTAGACAATACTGGCTGCAGTCTTTTTCTTTAGGTGTCTATACTGCTTCCCTCTCCTTCTATTTCGGAACTGACACCTATTTTGATGTGGCTGGGGGGGACGTTGCTGGGATGGATTCCCCCATTCCTTGTCCAGTACCTCCACTGCCTCCGGCGCCGAGAGCAGGTCTCGCTGGGGGTTCGCTGGCAGGTGCTGGCGTTGGAGTGGATCAGCCGTCGGCAACTTCGTCGGTCGCTCCAGAGTCCGGAACAGGAACCTCTTGTGCGGACCAGGCTCGACCGATGGAAATAAGTTCCTCCCAGGTGTCATTGGAACTATTCCCATCTGAGGTTGGACACTCCAATCCCACACCGGGCTCTCCCCAGTTTGTCGTGGCTGCGTGGGTGGACTGATGCCAAAGCAACTCAACGTCTTCTCCGGCGTTGTTGGCAACCAACTTGCCCCGTTTTCCAGCAGGGCTTCTCGATGACATTCTCGATCTGATGACAGCAGCTCATCGGGACCCCCTTGGTCCTTTAGAGACCATAGTGGGCTCCCAAAGATCACCTTCAGCTTCCTCCATACCACACTGCTCTGCGTCCTAGCCATGCTGCGAACTATAAGTAACGATGTCACAGCGTGGATTTCCTCCCTGGAAGCGGCCGTAAATTATACCGGTGGTTTGGAGGAGGTTTGGGAGGAATTCTGTCTCTGGGGATGAGGGCCTAGTTGTCCGTGGAATTGACTGGGCGTCCTGTCGTGGTGCAGCTTGGACGTCCTCTCCTACGGTCTCACTAGGAAAGGGCAATTCAGGGTCCGGCGGTAAAGGGGCGAGATTCCGGTGGTGAGCCGTAAGAATGCTTCCTTCCCTTAGGTGCCGGATGTCGTAGGTTACTGGACTCCTAACCTTAACGACTATGTACGGCCCAATCCACTTGGAAGCTAATTTCCTGGCCTGCCCTGGTTTAAGCTGCATATTGCGCAATAGAACCAATTGCCCCACGGTCAATGGGACCAACGAGGGATTTTCATTTGCCCTATTGCACTTAGACTGAGTGTTGGCCGTGCTGCGTGGCAATCCCGAGTACACGTAGACGATGATATAATAAGAGGCGTTGCTCCTCACAAGTAGACTCCCAGTAAGACATAAGGTCTAACAAATTCAGTATCTTATAGGAGTCTCTTTGCCTTATCTTTCCAGAGATGCATTTTTCTTTGAGCATCATGCACAATTTCAGAACAACCGCATCTAGTGGCAGGGTCTCCTGTGGTGGTGGCCTCCGTAGCCCTTGGAAGGTTGTTGCGGCTGGTGGGGAGGCGGTGGATGCCTGAGATTGTTTGAGTTGTTCCAATCTTTGGTGAACTTGGCCAAAGTTCTGTCAGAGGGTTTCCAGAAGCCTTCGCACCCATTCCAGGGTATTCTCCTGTTTAGGTGAACTGAATAATATAGGCAATCTCTGGACCCGAGATGTCGAGGGTCCTGCCTCAGGATCTGCTTCCGTCCCCCTCTGCATACTACTACTTCTAGACGTTGTTCCTTGCTCCAGGGACCTACTCCTCCCTGCCATGGGCGTGGTGTGTTTCCCCTGCCTCGTCGATGAACCACAAATTAAACAACGAAGAGAACCTTTATGGAAGAAGACTAGCATCCAATCGATACATCATAAGGCAATCAATCTTGTCTTCTTAATCACCACCTAGAGCCAATCTTTTCCTTCACACTGAATGAGTTGGATTTTACAAAAACATAATTCACTTGCTATTCGAACATCACTATGAAATTTTCTGTCAGACAACACAAACATAGAAAGAAATGGCCCGATGCGCACGATGCGCCTCAGAAACGTTTCTCTTTCAAAATCTTGTGCAAAGAGGGATAATTTGTTTTCGAACACCCTTCTCAAGAAGAAATTCTTTGACTTCTGGTAAGAGGGATGTGAAATATTTTTAAAAGTTCCCTCTTGACAACCAGTGTACCTTGTTATGAAGCAGAGGATCAGGGTGTACATTTATTACAGTGTTCAATCAAGAAAATTGCAGGAGGAGGACCTTTTCAAATTTCCTTTAAAACCTGTCCCAACCTCCAAACGTTCCTGGTATTGGAAGAGCCAGACTGGCTGAACCTATCTTGAAGATTTTGATGTTTCATTTGTTTTCTGCTGTTGCAGTATCCATCTGGACCATTTTTGCCCACTGAGAGTGCAAGTACAGGAGGCAAAAAATTACCTGAAATAGAATTACATTGAAATTCAATAAATATATGAAAAATCTTATTTTTTAATCAACTGAATGACCTTGGGGACAATTTTGATTACTAGGAGTGCCCAAAGGGTTAAAAGTGCATAAAGGGTGGAAGTGGTTAAAAGAAGAAAGTATGTAAATTAGAAATTTCTATATCCACCCAGAAGCTACTAGAAACACATGGAAATAATCGTGAAAAATATGCAATAGTACTTTTTTAAAGAAAGATGATTGCACTTCAAAATTAAATAAGCAAGAGAAGTACCAATTGACTGGATTCTAACAATTTTTTGATCTGAAATAATTGAGGCCAATTAAAAAAGAAAATGATCATGAATTTCTTGATATAGGCAATATAAGACTAGAACTTCAATTATTCCAAGGAAGCATCAAACTGGAAGTCCAAAAGTAGGAAAAGTACTCCTAGCTTACATGAAATTCAAAGATTAGTACTATACAGCACTTTAAAAATATTGTGGACAAATACTTTAACGAAATTTATTTATTTATGCTGCTAGTAGAATTTCTTCTGGTGGCAGCCCAAACCATCATCAATAGACAACATAGTTACAACCCCAATCCCTGCACCGGACGTTACACAGATAAATATTCCACACTTAACATTACTACCCACACAGTACTCAATCACAATACACATTATTCAAATACCACTACACTACATCAGGACTTTACACACACCTTGTCACCCCCACCATAACATTTACACCACATATATCCCCTAATTATAAAAACTACAGGTCACTGTCACACTCTGATGCTTTCCACAGTCCAAGGGAGTCCAAATTGTCAATCGTTTCCATATCGTCACTTTTACAAACAACCAAATAATATAAAAGATAACAATTCTCCCTCCTCTTATTTAATTAATCTACAACATCTACTTTTGAACTCTTTTCTATTTTTAGGTAAGGGTTTGAAGACCTCTTCAGGCAACATATTCCATTCTTTAACCCCTCTATTTATAAAGGAATACTTCGTGACGTCAGTTCTTTGTTTCCTCAGTTTTATCATCTGTAAATGATCCCATCTCGCTATATAGTGTGGTTCCTCTATTCTGCTCTTTAGCTCCATCCATGCCTCTCCTCCGTTTCGGACCTGAAAGATGCCTACGAGTCGATTTACTCTTCGTCTTTTTTCTAACGTTTCCCAACCTAGCATATCTAACATTTTTGTAACTCTGTCTTCTTTCCTATGCCTCCCTAACACGTATCCAGCTGCTTTCCGTTAATAAATAATGGAATGATTAGTAAATGGCATTAAGAAAGAAGTGCTGTCAGATGAAAAAGTGACCCACTGGTTCAGCCAAGCTGTAAGGGAACCTTTTTCACAAATATTCAAGAAGAAAACTATGCAATTTAAGATAAGAAATTAGATTGCAAGTTTTAAAATTCAGCAAAAGAAGCATTAAACTGGCAGTCCAAAAGTAATGAACTTCTAACTTTTAAAGAAACTCGAGGAGTATTAATCAGCTTAGAATAAAATTCTATGGACAAATACTTTACTGATTTGAAAAGGACATTTAAAAAAAGAAGTGCTGTCTTGCAGAATGATTGACCCACAAGACAAATTAATACTCATGTAAACTGGTTCAGCAAAAGTTGCCAGGGGAACCTATTACACAACTGTGAATCTGACATTCAAAAACAAAAGAAAGAGGAAGCCATTGCATATTTTAAAGAAACTTCGTGAAAGAGGAAGAATATTTTTTATTTTAGCTTGATAGCCCTAAAACATTCTTTCTGTTCTTAAAAATGAATGAAAAGTTATGGAACTACTGTGATTTTAAAAAATAAGCATTTTCTCTGAATAATAAAACTGAAAAATATTACCAACTACAGAGTCAGTAAGACTCATCATATGAGTGCATTACAATTCTTTTTATGCACATCTTGAATGAGCAAATGCAAAACATTAGATTCAACATTAACAGCTTTTACTTGTTAATGACACTTTTCCCCAAACAAGTATTATGTATCTGCATGATTAGGATGTCTCCTGCCACCCAATACATGTTTCAGTCAGCCAATCAATCAGGCTATGACATTTACATTCAAGAAATATTGCCTCCAATTCTCGTAAACATTTCGTAAAATCTAGAAAATATACATGAGAAAAATAAACATTTTTCAAAACTTTTAGCCAAAGTACTACATAAGTAATGCCTTGAAGGTGGCTTAGGAGGGTGTTTGGTAATTCCTCAGAGGTATTCCTCAGGCCCTAGAGGCACATACGGCAGAATGAACTTAAAAAAGTTGAGTGAGGAAGAAGTAAAGCTGCTTTTCAGATTTGAAACGCAGCATCTGGAACAGTGGAGGGTTCTCTTCTCAGAATTTATACACATAGGCAAAGTGCAGTAAATTTTAGAACTTAAATATAGATAGGATTGTCTAATCAGGTTTTAAGATTACAGCATAATGTGATCTCAAATTATACACTGTTGGTTTACCCCTTTCCCCTCCGTAATTGAAGAATAATCTTAGGACCTTACAAATAAATAGATGCCTTAAAGGTAAATTTTCAATCTTGGCAAATAATGGGAAGGAATGTTCTCTCTATGGTGCTCTTAACATAGGTCTAATTAACTTCTTTTGAAAGAGTATTATAGGCATGACATATAAGCTCCTCAGTAAAGAATCCCGTACTAAAGGTGTGAATTAACCAAATCGTAACACGCTTCTTAAAACTGAAAATGGACACAAGTATCTTGAACTATGAAATTTTCTAATCGATGTAGTTAGTTCAGAGTGTAAATCGTTAATGTGACATTTCCAGTTACAGTTTTCATCGATAGATATTCCCAGATACTTTAGTAACTATTCGTATTACACAGCACACAAAAGAAGAGTTTCCTGATAAAATGTGGCGTTGTATAAACCTACTGCGTATCTGAAGAGATTGGACGCTAAATATGGCCTTGAAACAAAGTTCGCCATCCCTTAAGATCCCTTGTCCCATAAGATATCGCCTGACAATGATGACATGAAAATGGTAATGATTACATGAAAATGGTAATGATGACATGAAAATGGTAATGATGACATGAAAAAGGTAAAAATGAAGAACCATAACAAGTTTGAAGATACAGGTTAAAGGATGAAATGATACGCAATTTTTGCGGAATCTAGAGGTCGTAATTTACGTATGGTCTATTTTAAAGGCGGAGAACCTGCGTCATTTTCGTACGTTCATCTAGACTTTTTAGTTACTTTTTGAAACAAATACCTGCGTTCAAATAATTTGGCTCCCCAATCCTGCTAATTACTGTAATTGTAAGTGAAAATGATGCAGCGACGTCCTTTTTTAGTTGACTCAGCGAATAACTTCGTTATTTTTTTCAATGTCATCATACATGAATACAGTCTGCACGCAACTCAAGAGCGGTCTGATTTTTTCAAATACGGCCTTCAAATTGGTAAAAAGTATACCCCTCATGGTCTATCTTTGTGTGATGGAAAACGAAAGAATACTCTGCGAAAGAATTCCATCTGGGTTTTGCCACATTCGGAGGTGTTAAATTAGGGTGCTAGTGTAACATACTACCATAAAGATCTAAATTGGCCATTATTTTGTTGAGAAGGTAAGCGAAGTTAAATAAACAGATAATATCACTACGGTGAAATCAGAAAGATTATGAGAACCAAAAGTATCTTCCCTTATGATCATTCCATTCTTCTATTTTTTAAACAACTGAAATTGAAGTACCTAAAAATGGAGGTTTGGGATTTTCGGTGGGACTGTTTAACTGCAAAATGAAAAGTGATGGAGAACTCGACAGCTTCTGGAAATACATAATAATAATATTCCATTGATAACAATAATATTAATTACTATTTAGTGTGTGTGGACCTATGTTTGTTCTCTTGGAAGAGGAGAAACTTATCTCAAAAGTTTGCACATTTTTTCTCCATTAACACCCCCCGATGGTACCTGGCAATTATTTTTTATTTTGCAAATATTCGGAGGTAAAATTTTGATAGGTTTTTACAAAAAAAGCACGTTGAGTTCGTTTTTATCGCTTGTTCATTTAGTTTCTTTTAAAAAGTTAATGGTCCGGATAAATCGTGACAATTTGGAAATCCATGACATAGCTGCGCAAATTGGCACCGGAAATCGAACTCAGGACCGCTTTCACCGAGAGCGAGCTCGTTACTCTATTGGGTATACAGGAGCTGCTCCCTGTGACATTGAATTTATCTGCAAGGGAATTTTATTTCGATCGAACATTCAATTTATCTTCTTTGGTTTTGAAGGACTCGGAGAGCCAAACTTCCGTACAAAAACTTGAAGCTTTATCAGTTCAGTGAATCGTTTTTACTGATGCTGAAGAGAAAATTCCTCTTCATCGCAGAGAATGTAACTCCTCTCACAGCATTCAGCACCTCCTGCGATAAGTACAATTAATCCGCAACATGACAAGGATAACTGGAAATCTAGCCTCAATCCTAAGAGATGTCTCAGATGCTGTTTCCAGAGTTGTAGCTTTCCCTAAAGAAATTAGGCTATTTATTAAACATTTAATGCAAGGAACAGAGCGTATGCTGCTATGATACGCTGCTGAAGATATATTGAGTGTGATTGATCGTTAGTAACTCGGACAATATTCGGAGAATAAATCGATCGTGAATCGTGAATCAATCGCCGAATATTCGTGAATATTTTGGCGAAATTAATTTTAATATCGACGTACTCTTTTAAGTTTTTCAAATCAATAATCACAAAGTTATCATCATTATATTTTGCATTAATAAATCCTTCTGGAGGGACGACTGAATTCAGATTGTGTATGAGCTAACGAAGAGCAAATAAAACACTGTTCCGAATGAATTAAAGGAGAGAACTGAAATTACGAATCAATTGACGTACAGTACAGACGTACGTTCTTTAAAATAAGGTCATGTGATCATCGTAATTACATACGGATCTACCATTCACGTTCACATAAATTGAATCGTAAACGAAGCACTTTCAAAGCACTCGTACTTCCCTCACCCAGAAAAGATTTCCTTTCGACGACGATATTCTTGACTCGGCACAACTTGCATATAATTTTCTGGTCCGTGGCGAGATGACGGTTCACTGGACCAATCTCCCTTTCCAATATCCGCTCTTGAACTCATTATCGAAGGTAAAAAGAGTGAAAAGCTGCAAAGAGCATCGGGTGTGTGGTCCCAGTTGCGTAAACCCAATGTTTTGTACGGTTGTTGCAGACGTTGAAGTCCTTCGCGATATTCCTTCGCATTGTGGCCGAAGAATTCGTGTAAAAAAATAAGGAAACCTCAACTATTGGGCGAAAGTGAAATCTTAAAGGAAAAAACTTTCACCGGATTATCTTACGAATTTCACGTAACCGGAAGTTATGTCGCTAACCGGTTTGCGAGGTGAGGTCTTAAGTGGCCCAGGAACCGAATATTTCTTCCATACCTTCTCTCCCTCCTGCCCCATCCTCTTTCAAACGAGCTCCCGCAGAAAAGCGTTGTTGGTGATGCCACCACTTTCTCCGAAACAGTCCACTGAACCTTTTTCCTTTGCTCGGAAGTTCCGAAAGGTTTTCGTATGTGGACCAGTATTGGGAAATCATCCGCCGTCGGAAAACACCTCCAAAGAGAGGGAATTTCTGAAGAAAGTAGAAAGAGGAAAGGATAGTCATGAAAACGAATAGTTCTGCAGCTGTTTTTGAAGTGTATGGTAAAAGGGTTGTAAATATGGTTTACAGACGTCAAAAATTCAAAGGCAATAAGTAAACGAATGAATTCAAAGGAATCGTTCGTTCCTTCTTTCTTCCTTACGTCCAAATGATTTTCATCAGGGTATACGTTGGCTGCTCATATTCCAACCACTTAAAAA
This sequence comes from Pachydiplax longipennis, assembly GCA_036926295.1. Taxonomy (NCBI): domain Eukaryota; kingdom Metazoa; phylum Arthropoda; class Insecta; order Odonata; family Libellulidae; genus Pachydiplax; species Pachydiplax longipennis. The sequence goes on from JAVFKF010000019.1 coordinate 28,907,886, forward strand.
CCTAAAATCATTACCATCTCCGCCATTTTCAATTTTTATTTCGACTAACGTTTCTCGATTAATACTTTTTCATAGGAATTATAAAATGTATCGAAAGCAACATTCATTCTCACGATAGCCAAAGATTTCCGATCAAAATTAAAATTATATTTACAAATAATGGAAATAGAAAAAATAGCATGTGTTAGATACACAGAGGTATATTTGTCAAATTCTGCACACAAGAGTTAAATATAATCATGAAAAATACAGTTCGTTCCCACATCTAGACCGGGACGAAATGGGACATGTGTATAGATTTATTTTCGAAAATTTCCCGCAACTCCAATACATATGTTACTTGTAAGAAACTTTTTAATTTCATTAATAGTGACCTTGTATTGACCAAGGACCCCTACTTCATACGCACAAGTTCAAGATTCAAGGCTCGCCACACTTTAAACTTAAGTACGTCTATTTGAAAGTGACATTTTAGCTATTACCTCAAGTTCAGAATTTGAGAAGGTTATTACCGCTTTCTTGGTGGTCTAGAGATAGCGGAGAGGATCGTCGAAATAATTACGAAATATTTGAATGGTAAAGAATTTTGCCAGCACATCTATACCATACGATTTTCATTTGTGCTTTGATGTAAACTTGAGGGACTCCGCTACATTTAGAATCAAAGTTTTACTGAAAATTTTAGCGCACACGTATAATTATCCTTCAAGGACTTCATGTGCGACGTACCCTCTTACCACACTAATGCTTCTGTGACATGTTCCGTTATCGCCAACGTCCTCTAAATTATACAGAGTTGATAGGAAGATGGATGGAAGCATTGCCTGAAGATTATAATAATTTTTATTCCTCCCTTTTACAAGTTTGATGTAATATACAGTGTTTTGGCCATATGTTAGTCCAAAATGCACACAAAAGAGGGGGGAATATAGGTACCCCAGAGGAAAAGAACCTGTCTCGGGGTTACCTCAAACTAAACTTGCATACAGCCAATCAAACAAAAAATACAAATCTACTATCTCTACAAATCCCAATCTATGACGTACATAAATTTCCTTTTACAATGGAGATGCCATATAATTACTGAAATATTAGCGAATATTTGATTCCCGAAAATTTGGTCAAAATAAATCACATTCTCGAATTTATATCACAGCATTCCAAAATAAAAGCAGTGAGTGGATGTATCCCACGGAAATTTCTATTTTGACCACAGTTCAATGAATCAATTTTGCAATCATACGTGGACCTACAAGTTATTCTGTTTTCGGTGTTTACTTTATTTCAAGCACATTGACACCGCTTCAGATACTTTTCTGGAAACCGAAAGAAAATCTTGTATTAAGCGGGAATATTTAAGCTAGTTTTATTGTCTGTAAAGTACACAAAATTTATGCGTACAAATAGCTTGTGCAGTGATTCTAAGGATGGCAGGAAGCCAGTGAATCCCTTATTTGTGTTCATATCGAACCGATGAGAAAATCGACCTATTTCAATGGCAAGAAATACTCTCATAGTGTCTTCTATTTCCCAATATAATCAAACAATATATCAGAAATAAAAATTCACAAAACACAAAACTTTACCCTTCACATGCGTAGATTTTCGTAAAGATATACCTATATGGTAATACATGGTATTCATTCAGCATAGTAAGGGGTTGAATTTTAACTATCGGTTCTCTCTCTCTCTCTTCTGGTTCCTATCCGTTCCGGATGTTGGCGACCATCTGGGCTGTGTTGTTCCTGTCACTTGCGGCTCGAAATAACTCTGTTGATGTTTTAGAAGTCCATGTTCTGATATTCTTAAGCCAAGATATTCTTCTCCGGCCAACGCTTCTCTTTCCTGGTATCTTCCCTTGCAAGATGGTCTGAAGGAGATGGTATCTGTTGTTATTCCGCATGATGTGTCCCAGGTACTGGATCTTTCTTGCTTTCACGGTGGCCAATACTTCTTTCTCTTTCTTCATTCTTCTTAGAATTTCGACATTTGTGACATGTGCTGTCCACGGTACTCTTAACATTCTCCTGTACAACCACATCCCAAAAGCTTCCAACCGTTTACTTAACGATTCCGTCAGAGTCCATGTTTCAACGCCATAGAAGAGAGTGGAGAACACATAGCAGCGTAGAAGTCTGATCTTCGTCGTCATTGCTAACCCGTGATTCTTGAAAAGATTACTCATCTTGTTGAAAACAGCCCTGGCTTTTTCAATCCGGGTCTTCACCTCCTATATGGTAATACATGGTATTCATTCAGGTATTCATGGTATTCATTCAGCATAGTAAGGGGTTGAATTTTAACTATCGGTTAAACCAAATCATATCCCTTACTTAAGAGCTTGTAATGAAATGAAAGAACACAAAAATGTTCTGGTTTCTATTTTGTTATAATCTGATTACAAATGATATAAAGTATATTTATATCACAAATGTGAATGTATATGCTTTGATTATACAATATCATAATTCTTAAAATATTAAATGGCAGATGATGTTTGCATCATGAATATGATTTCTATGTTATTTTATATCTCAATTTCACAAATAAATGGACCTTTCCAATCACAAGGGTGATCGTAAAAACCATAATCACCATCACGAAGGTATACGCAGTACTCATTTCCATGGTAATTATTCGGTTGTCCTGATCCCCATTTTTTACAGCCCAAGTTCATTGAACGGAGTTCCTGTCGAAGAATTAAACATGCATTTGTCAAATAATCTCAAATATAAATGAGGAAAACATCAAGAGAAACAGAATTTCTCCATCAACTCACCAAAAATGGATTGGAATGATCTGTTTTTGTGGGGATCATGGATTCCAACCCAGATCCATACTTCCAAATCCATTTTTCCTTATTAATTTATTAAACTCATGAGAGAGTGTGGAAAACTGAACACGAACATCAAATAGTTGTCATTCGAAATGAAATCCAAATCACGATACACAAAAGACTTAAAGCTTCAATCGACTTAATCAAACAATGTCAGGTGCGAATGACAAAGCGAATCAGTAAGTTCCAGCTGAAATTTTAAGCAAGTCTGTCCATCACACACACGGATGATCTCTTTGCTCTAGGAATCCGTTGAGCTTGCTTTTTTTATCCAAAACCTGGATTTCAAAAATCACACGAAAGTGGGAAAATTGGCACAAAATTATAAAAGAACTTTATTGCCAGACATTTAATTATTTTACAGAATCACAAATAGATAAAATATGTATTAAACTTATATTCTCAAGCGTATCTTATTTATTTACGGCAATTGAAATGAAAAGTTGGATTTAATAATGTTTGTAATTATTCATGTAAAATTGACTGGAATATGGAATGGACTCTGGAATTTGACTGGAATTTCCAAAAATGTGATGTATTTAAATAGCCGGACCTTAATACCTGTTTCACTCTGTTATGTTCTTATGGTTGTTGAACAAAGTTGCTTATTTCCTACTTATTTTCACTGCATATTTCGACTGATCAAAATTTAAAAAAAAATATGGAGAGAATATGACGTTTGCAAAACAAAAGATATTAAGCTGAGTTTTCATCTAAACCATTTGAATTATTTTTACAAGAATTCACCTGCTATGAAATGCTAAAAGATGATTTACTTTAATGTCAATAAAAGAGCGTTATCTTTTTTAGTTGATTTTTTAAATATAAGTAGTTCATGAATAAAGAAATGAATAATTAAGCGCACGATGTATAAAAATATTTCAGTAAGTTATTATACGGAAATTATATCAGATTCTTTAAATTCTATCATTTTAATTTATTAGCAACACTACGAAAGAGAAGTGCCTAACTAGCGAAATAATTTCTTCGAGTTTATTCTACATCGTGCTCCGTATTTATACCGCATCAAGCATCGAGCCTTATATTTTAAGTTGTAAGGGTCTCAAAAAGGCAATCTAACCTGGAATCCCTTGAATTAAAATCGAAACCCACTTTACCCACTTGGATACAAACTTCCAAAACATTTTCTTTGCACTTCATTAAAACAACGTTGATTACCATTAAAATCTAAGTTCTGAATTATGCTCTGTAATTAACGCCAGCGAATGTCAAGGAATGAGAATATGAAAGTTAATCATCACCAAGCTGGCAGATGATTTTGCCCTTTCTTTCTTGAAACGTCCTTCAAGTGATGAGTTAAGTCCATGGTTAGCTCCGAATCCTCACCAATAGAGTCGAGGAAAGCTGTTTTTAGGTGTTTCGCCCCAGTAAAAATAAAATGTTATCCATTTCTTCTCATGCGATCTTCATTCTCCCATGCAATGTGTTCGATTGACGTCACTGAAGTTAATTACATAACTGCTTCCGTATTGTTCTCATCTCTTCCTACTGCACAGCGGCTTCCTTTTCCTTTCGGTTCCTTCCACCTTTCTTTGATTCGATCCATATCTTTCACGCACAATATTCTTTCCTGTTATAAAGAGCGCCTATCTTAAAATGGAATCGGGCCAAAAACGTCGATCTACTCTCAACTGACCTTAATTCCGTAATAAAACCGGATACTGGAATATATTTCATCCGTGGAAAAATTATATTGTGCCATTAAGGTGATATATTGCGGCATAAGTGCAAAGGAGAGTAATAACTTTTTCCGTACGTCATCGTCGATCGTATAGAAGAAGCAATTACGTGCCCGCGTTCCGAAAGATGAATATCTCGCGAATCTAAGATGCCTTATCTTTACTTGGCGAGAATAATTGCGAAGAAAGATTTTTCTCACCATGGTGTGAAGATATACCGAGTATGTAAATGATTCATGACTCAAATATTTTATGTATGCTTTCATAAACACATCATGTTTTATAAATGCCACCTTACCTGAATGTACTGACCTATTTTAACCGGAAGGGTTTGATCATTTACCTTCCAGGTAATTTGGAAATTAATTGACTCTCAGAAGTGATTTTTTAACAAAAATCACCTTTATCCTGTAGATTTTCCTAATAAGTTATCTCGATAAGAATATTCTTGCGGTGAAAATTTAAGTTTTTTTAATAATTTTAACTTCTAAAGTGTAGTAAATGTAAATTATAGAAAATGAGCATTCATGTTATCATCTTAGAATACAATTAGAAAAGTATAAAGTAATGCGTTCCTCTTTATAAAATTGCACTGGAATTTTAGCTATACTCGTAAATCCTTATCGCAAAAGAAACGGCTAAAGATGTGGAGTTCAATCAATTGTTCCTTTGCCTAACTTAAGCACCCAGCGATTCTCTCTTCTACTGGAATAATTCTCTCAATACATTTTTCTGTTTTGGTATCATGGCAGAGAGTAAAACTTTTCTTTTGACGTACTGACAAATATTAAGTAACTTTCTTCATCATTTAGCAGTTACAGTAGTTAGTAATATTTTACGACAATTCATCTACGATTTTGACGAGGTGGACTCAAGTTCTTGAAGATACCATGAATGTGATCAAGCATATTGTTCCTATAAGCATCCACTGCCATCCTTTTCTGGATATCTTCAATTGATTTCTTCCTTTCTTTCCCAACTCTTTTCCTACTTACATTATCCCTATCATACTCTTATGTCTCAGTAGACTACGTATTATAATAAGGACAAGATGTTACTAGAACGATCGGTCTCTTGAGATTCAACTTACGTGTTATACATTAAGTAGATTTGTATAATAATAATAATAAAAACTTTATTTAGGACGAGATTGAGACTATAAAGTCTCCTCTTACATCTAACCTTGTATACTAACTGGGGGAACATCATTCAGGTGAAAAATAGATCTAATTAATAATAATAAAAAGACTTTATATTTCATTAAGACTTCATTCGGGTGAAAAAGCTGGGAATGAATTGATCGCTTGAGTCATAATTTGTTATTTCACATTAAATTGATCCGTTCGATTAGTATATGATAATGTTTGACAATCCAACGGTAAAACTGATTCTAAGAAGGGGAGGAAGTTCTGCTAAAATAATGTTGTAAAATAGTTATTCTGTTATTGGAATAAACCTCCTCTGCCGTATAAAAATCATGCGTTTAACTCCATTGAAATCTATAGGCCAATTGTATCCAGAATGACTGGGCATTTTTACCTCTCAGAAATTACATAATAAGTACTTCGTGAGCTATCACATCAAAAAGTCGGCGCTTGGAAATGAATACTAGATTACTTTCGGAGAAATGGGAGCAGATAGAAATCCATCTCATTTCGACATCAGTAAACAATGATTTGAGGGCAATTCTACCAAATGTCAGCTTAGTGGAGAAATGGAGGTTGTAAATTGCCTTTCCGTTCCCTTAAAATTTATCTTGTAATTAGGAAGAAATTTCCCATTATAAAAATGTATGAATGAAATTGGGTCCAAGTACGCTGCAGGGTAAAGATTGCCAACTTTCTCCTCGTCATTGCCTTTCATCTCTTCAAATTTAGGGGATGTCGACTTCTGGAAAGCGCCATTACAAAAGGTAAGTGTTTGTTTAACAATAAGGCATTCTTCAAACCGAGAATTATATTACTTTCTCGTGTATGATCATCACTTTTTCAATCTTTTCTCTTTTGGAAAAATTCATATTCTAGGAAACCGATTTACTGCTTCCAATCTTCTGAATGCATACGGTAATTCTGCAGTTTAATCACTCACATAAGTCCAATGAATGGCGTTATCAATATAAATTAACCATTTTCGAATTTTACTATCCTGAGCAGGCAATATATTGGGAGAAGAGTTTTCAGCTCCCCATTTCGAAGATGTATATAAAAGAATGAATATGAAACACGTATTTTTTTAAAGAAATATTAAGTTTAATATCTATGTAGTTTTTGTTTAAAAGAGCACTTTGATTAATTCTCGAACACCCTGACATTACTTGTGTGTTTGGAAGGTTTTGAGAGGAAGCAACAGTACTCTCTTCTTTCATATTTACCGAAGAATAACATGTAATATCGAAATCTATACTTGAATTTTGTATGCCCAGGACGAGGATTTTTTTTTTTTTTAGATTTTTGCGTTTAGATTTAGGCAAGATAAAACTTCCATTTAGTGTTCTATATGTATTTTTCGCCTTCGGCACAGGTCCCGTTACCACCCTTCATTAAAGCCCCGATAAAACTGTACTGTAGTGTCTCGAGGAAAAACGGCAAAATCTTAGAGTAGAATTTATGTGCATACTTTTCTGGGGTATACACAACTGTAAGAGTCATCAACCAGTGGCTCACTGCCCTTTCACCAATTCTGTAATGCTCTTGCCTCAGAGAAATCATATCTTTCCTTGTCTATCACGCACGCTTCTCCAAAAAATACAAAATTATGGTTTTGATTTTTTAAAATAAATAATGATTATTTATTAGTCAGATTACAGACATACAACATTACTTCATGTAATAATATAAGATACAAATATAGGCATATATAATAATACATAAAGCAATATTAGTACATATAATAATATATAAAACAGTATTTGGCACATATTTTTACAATAATTAATCTTTGCTTTACATGGATATAAACATTCGAGTCCTCCTGAGCCTTGTATGGCTCATCAGGGGGTTCTCGTGTAGTTCAGAAATGGTTGGAGTATTTTACTTTATTTGATCAGCTTAACAAATAATTTTTAAGGCCCCTCTTTACCTCTGACATTGTTCTTAGGTTCAACAAGTTCTCTGGCAAGCTATTAAATAATCTGGGAATTACTACATCTAATGTATTGGAACCATGTCTGTTATAATACCTTGGTACATGATAGAAGTTTCTCCTAGTTGCCATCTGGTGGTCCTTGACTTTCTCAGTCTTATGGGAATTGTTAAAGTAGTTCTAGTAATCAAGTTCGTGATAAAAACAGAATTCGGTTCTGAAAATGAAAAATATTATTGTGATATAAAATCCAATGTTCCGATCTTTATGGTGGGAATGGAGAGGGAATATATGTATAAAGTTTATTCGTTACCTCAGGACTAATTTTCCTCCGCGAAAGATCTTTCGGTTTCCGCCTAACAGACTCCGGGCTAAGGGAAGATCTCCTCAGACTCAAAAAAGGAGCACTCCTTTGGCTTTTGGTTTAACAACCCGGGCGCTTCCCAAATTGTGAGGTATGTGGAATAGGATCACAGGAGATCCTTCGATAAGCGATTTCTCCGTAGACAAAGGGCGCAGCATGAACCACTACGAACAGCTGGAGATCTCAAAAAATCCCTCTTAATCTTCTTTAATGACTATCGACGCGAACTTTTCCTGTTACACTTCCCAAATCCTTTCTTCCACTATGCAAACTCAGTATCTTTTCATTCACATATTTTTTTACCCCTTTCGATTCCTACCACAGTCCTATTTTATATTGTAATACCATGTAACGATAACACCTGATGATGAAGAACCGAAACCTAGGTCTTGGAAGATTAATGCCCTGTGGTAACAAGCATAAGTTGTGTTTTCAATCCTATCTTATCATTGCAAAATTATACATAAACAGCAGCCATTCTTAATGTAGTTTAGTATATAAAACTGAATTTGACTATCGATGATTTTTTCAAATTTTTCTAAGGGGTATGTAGCACAATAGAACCAAAATCTTTCTACGCTATGCGTATACTCTCAAATATTCTACCGGGATCCCCATCGTCCTTGGATACATCTCTATTCCCCTCAACGCCATTTGACTATTTATTCGTGTTTGTAATACTCCGTATCCTCCATCTTATCCAGAGATTGCGGATTCATGAATAATCGAGTTTAAAAATTCAACTTGTTTTCAGGATTTAATGATTCCATGGGGAATTAATACCCACCTTTCCCTTCAATCAAATATATACCCACTTTTCCTTTCCCAAAATTTTCTGTTTTATTTTGGCAATTCATGTGTATACTGAGCTCTTCTCCCTCGATGGTTACCGATTGCTTTTTACGAAAAAGTAATGTCATGTCTGTTTTTGGAATCAAAATTTGGAATGTCTTGTTTGATTATCAGCAAATCTAAAAGTTTGTATCGTTGTTAGATATACGCATTGTTTGTTGAATGTAAATTGTGCGTATCGATTGCTGCCACTTATTCAGGCAACTTTCCATCCACATCCATGTATACATGCATAATTCATTGTATTCCCACGAATGACGGATGATATAGATTAAGTTCCCGAATCTGATAAAATTATTCTCTTTGTCAGGAAGTAAGCTTGATTGAGATTCTGCAGCGTTTTTTTTTTAATCAAACAAAATCGTCCAAAATAATTGAACGGCTTCCTTGAATCGATTTGTTTACTTCCATCAAGAGGAATTGATCGAGCTGGGAAATAAACGTTTGGCGATTCGGGAACCTTTTCTCTTTTTGTCTGGTGAAAGCTCCCATCTTAAGGGCGCCTTCCGGAGGATGTTGATGGACGCCAGTTCATTTCGCGTGATTTTCCCCGGTGAACTTTGAGTTAAAATGGCGTCTGGGACTATTCCCGATAGAAAGAAATTTGAGACCCAAAAGGAACAGTCGTAGCAAACATTTTTATTTCCCAGGATTGAATATCGGGGCCGTTTGAAGTAGTCTTTATTTGCGGATCTTATATTATAGCTATTTTCAGCTATTATGTATTATTATAAGCGGAAATCCAAGAGAAAGCGTTGGATAAATATGCATCCGGGAAAGCTTTACGATTTGGGAGAAAATTTTCGAGCGATTTCTTGCTATATGTTTAATCTGGCATTGGTGTGGACGTGCACTCAGTCGGGTACTCATCAATGAGGTACTCTCTTATCCAATTAGGAATTTTTATTACCTTGTAAAGAGTGTTTTTTGTACAGAAAATCCTCTTCCGTGAGCAGCACTTCAGTTGAGTGCAAGGATAAAATTTACCGAGTTGAAATTTAATTTGGGAGATAAAAATCTTAATTGCCCTCCATAAAAATAGAGGTAGAAATATCGAGATATACGTTTAAACTTAAGAGTGGTATTTCCCGGTCATTTAATATGGAGCAAGAGCTGCAATTATAACGAAAACTCTTACTCGCCAGTGCTTAATGAGCGTTTTGCATCATATCATATTGCATTGTACTTCTGTGTGATACCGTACAATGCCTCAATGGTATTCCGTTTTATTTTGTATAAGCTGTTTTTGCAGTATCCTAGAGATTTCTCTAGGGCTCCGGGGATATCTCAGAAGGAATTACCAATATATAGATATTGCCAAATTGTGCGAACAATCTTTATCACCATAAAACTGTAGTTTATGCACGCTGATATATTATAATATTAGAAGAACAGGTCCATGACGAGAAGGTTATGGAAACCCTAGGAAGCCACGAGTTTATTTTTCCTAGAACAAAGCGCACCCGGGGACATCGGATACTTACTCAAACAAAATAAATTGAAAAATCTTAGTTTTATGATTTTATGAGCAAGGAGCCCGCCAAATCTATTGATTCCCTTTAGAAAAAATTTATGGGCTCGTTATCATGCGCGACCTATAGAAATGAGATAGATTAGTGAGGCATTTTCCACTGAACAAGATTAAGGTATCTGTTCAAAACAGAATCTGATGTGACGCGAGATAGACGCTGGCGAGGAGAACTGACATAACTGCCGGAAGACTACCGCGAAAATAAAATCAAAATTCTTCGAAATGGCGGGTGTTACGAAAACAAGACCGAATTTCTATCGCCTCAGGATCGGCGGAAGATTTCGTCGCACCCTCTAAGATTTCCCAATACTTCCACTTGAGATCTACTGTGCTCCGGTGTTTCCTCGCTGATGAACTTCTCATTTTTCGCGGCGCTTATATCAATAAGCGATAAAAGGGTCGAATCGCTGTCGAAAATAATGTATATCCTGGCCCATCACCCCAAACCGTTCACTTTCTCGCCTTACTTTCACCACTGCCTTTTTTCTTATTATTTAAGATTGGACCAAAGAAGAACACGCACGGTAAGCACTGAGTCAGTGTTTGCATGGATTAATATATTTGTTTTCGTTCCTTATTTTTCCACTCAACGAGCCGAACGGAAAAAAATGCATCTAAATTCCCTGGCTTGATTAAATACCAACGGCGTGGAACGATTCGATTCATCTTCTCTTCTTAGAAAATCACGAATCCAATTTTTAACGTATAATCTGCCATCTTCTATTTTATCTTATTTTCTCAGATATAATCCGGCAAAAAGGGCTACCGTCCTTATACTTAATGACTATGTAGTAGTAGTAATTTGCCGATACCAGAGATTCTCCACACGAGAACTCCACGAAAAAGACACACAAAAGACCTCATTTACTAACCCTTAAATTAGTTTAAGCTCACAGGAATGAATGTCCATATGTACAAATACCCTCATAGGGAAATACTCACATAACAAATTTTAAATACAAAAATATACATTAAGAAGTAAATTTTTACTATTGCTAAACTAAGTGCTATTCTTATTATCGCATAAATACTGTTCATAATTTTTATTACCGTAGAAAGTATGTGGTCGTTCATTATACATTGCATAATTAACAAATAATGTTTTGGGCCTCCGAATAGCCAAGTGGGCAACATTTTCGACTTTGGTAAAAGCGGACCCAGGTTCGATTCCGGGTTTAAAATGACCTCAGCTCACTTTCGACATTGCTACTACATATAACTTTTATAGCTATCAATAATTCATATATCGTGTCGTAGATTAATTCGAAAGCAATCTAATCTATTTTTCATGGAAATCATAATTGAAAAATGAGAGTAAAATAGATTTTTATTCGTTTGAAGGCTCATAAAACAAAGTTGAGCATAATTTGGTTATAAGGGCTGCTCATCCAAAAATGAAATAGAGTGAATTCGGAAAGTTAATTACAACATAAGTGGATGGCAACTTCACCTCAAGAATATAATCAGACTTACAATAATCTGAAGTATCTGCGGAGATTGGCAAATTTATTAAGATAAAATGTATAAAAATATTTGTTTGGTATAGGCACGAAAAATGAAGTTGATACATCTCCCTTGAAAATTAAGTAGATTTTTTATTGCCTGTAACGGTAATCTTACATTTATAATATTAATGCCTGATAATAATTCTAGTCCTTATGATTATAATAATTTATATGCATTAAAATATACGTGTCTTATGAAAAAGTATTTGAAAATAGATTTATTTGTTTCTTAACTCTTTCACTCTTTGTTTCTTATTCATCTATTGCAGATGGGTAGAGCTATAGATCGTGTTTCTAAACTCTGCAGAAAATTACTTGGAAAAGGAGAATCTTGACGTTTATATTCTCTGTGATGTTTACACCTTCGGTTTCACTCTCAGATTAATATACATGTACAGAGATGGTTCAATCTTGGAGGACATTGCTGATAGTATCCGTCCTCCCTGTTACGTGAGTGGAATTGATACTGCGAGAATTAGGGAAATAGATTCTAGGATAAGTTGCTTCAAAAATTCATCTATTCGACGAAAGATATAGGACAATAGTATAGATATCTCCGTGATTTTGTAGTACTAGCAATTTTCCAGCCATTCCACAAGGAGCTTTAATTAATATCGGATTGTGAATTTTTTCGTGGTAGCTGTACATTTACTACGTTTATCACGACGAAATGGCATTTCAAAAGGCAATTGAACATGATTTAATAAGTGAATTGTCTTACCCTCCCTCCTTCGGGAGTGGAGTTCCCCCCCCCCCCACCTTGAGATATTTCTACATCCACCCCAGCTCGCAGAGTGCATATGTACTCCTCAGTCGTAAAATTTTGGCTGGTTCAAAGTGGCATTCTCTTCACCTTCTGCATATAAGTTCAGCAGTCATACCTCATTTGCATTGGATGAAACCCGCTAAAGGAAATTATGTTAATATTTTACGGGATGTATTTTACACAGTTTCTTACAAGCGAACGAGAATGAAACTCTCCGAAATCGGTTTTCGTGACATGTGAAGCATTTGTCCTTATACCAGTTTGCCCTTTGCAAATTCGTCCACGAGTTAGAAAGCGCTGTCCGATGTTTGGGATCGGAATTCGGATGCGTAGAAACATGTTCCGCCGGATAAGCAGGCACCGGCGCCTCACTTCCTCTCGATGGGAGAGTCCCACGTTTCTCACTTTTACCGAACCTGTTTATCCCAAGAAATTGCGTCACTGATAGAACTACCGAATGGTTTGGAGCCCATTTAGTGTTTCTACGGTCTAGGTCATTCGAATAGGACCCTGCTTGAATAACGGAAGCATTTGTAAACGGAAAATGTGCTGAGTAATCGTGTTTCATAAAAATTAATCTTTCTAGAGCTTCTAGAAAATCGCTCAGCAAGTCTCTAGCGAGAAAGCAGAAAATGCGTTTCGTGAAGTATCCTAATTTGGAGATTTATTTTTTTTAGCGATACGAAGTTTGGCTGTGGACGATGTACTGAAGTAGTAATAGAAGAGAGGGTGAAGAGTGACAGAGAAGAGATATTAAAGAATATTATTAAAGTGGACGGTGTCTCTGATGAAGGAGTCTGTAATCGAATTAAGAGATATTTCTATCGAAAATAGAGATGAAAAAAACCTTTAATCGGATTCACATCAAAGTAAGATGTACTTCGAAGAAAATGGGGAAGAATTATGAAAATGAGGAATGATAGAAAGATTTAATTTAAATTACGAGTGGTAGGTGATGGAAAAAGTTGATTTCAGGCATATGAAGGAAAGAACAGGTTGATGAAGGGTTGCTTGGAGACCCGGAGAAAACGACGCATCGGATTGATTGCCTCTAATATTAGAAGAAGAAAGAAAAAGTATTCTGATGCTAAAATTTTCTGGAAGTATCATTACTTATATTTGACCCTGGAGTCAAGAGGTCTTGTCAGACTCAAAGTTTTGCCTGGATGACAGTGAAGCTCAAATTACCCAAGTTTTAAGAAACGATCCGATTCCCGGAAATAAGTTATTTATTAGATAATCTTTTAATTTTCTTTTCCTTCCATTTAGAACATTATTCCATGCCATTTGAAATATCTACATTAATACCCAGAAAACCGTCTCTTGACGTAAAGGAAGGCTCATAATATGCGCAATCTCTTTTACTTTGATACAATTTCATTACTTTGAGGTAATTAATTCGAGTTTTCGAATTTTTTAGTGATCTGATAGAGCCTAATAAGAAAAAGTGAACTTAAGTGTAAACCGAAAAAAAGTTATCTGTATAACTGCTCAAAAACATTAATATTAAATACTAAGTAATAAATGATAATATTATTTTTCTCTCATATCCATTAAAAGATATTTGCTTGAATAAGATATAAATAAAAAGGATGTTTTTGGGAATTTTTAATTTAGATTACATGATATTTGGCATGAGGGTTATTCATTCTTTTCTAATTGCATTCATGATTGCGTGTTCCTTACATCAACAGATACTTGCAAGAATTTTACGACTCCTCCTACCCCCTCGGGCCATTCAAAGCTGTTACGTGATAACATAAGCGTTCCATTCCAAGAATCTCCAGAAGAGGGGAGACTTGCCGTAACACTAAGACCAATCCCATGCCAAATTTAGTTTGGATATTAAAGGGGTTGGGAGAGAAGGAAAGATTGCGGTTGGTATATGGAGAGAGCAGGGGCGGTAGGAGATAAGAGAGAGGGACTATGAGAGTGGAAAGGGAGAGATTGCAAGAAATGGTGAAAGCTCTTTCCGAATCTTGTCAGTATCACATGGAGATCGATTCGAGTGCGTCCAGACGCCGCTAACCCGGCTTTCAACAGTGAATTCTGCATCGATATCGCGAGAAGTTATTTCCGTGGAGACGAAAAGGCATCGGAGATTCCAACGCCTGAATTTTGTGGATGGTCGCTTGAGAGATTAGAACGACTGAGTATAGGAAATAGTTCTGGTGATATCAACGCCTGAATTCCGCTACTGATTGAAAATTCGGGATCATTGGTGTGTCGGGTTCAACACTGTTAGAGGTACTTACTTACTTATTCTTCAAAAAAGCTCACCGAGGGTATTTGGTGGAGAAGATTTTATTTCGCAATCTTTTCCGTTAATTTAAGATATTCCAAGTGCCCATATTTTCACTTTTTTCTACAATAATAGTGTATAAATTTTGGAATATCAATTTCTTTAATAATAGTGTATAACGTTTGGAATTATATCATACTAACTCCTATATAACATTCCATAACGCTAATAATTCATCAAATTCAGCAGAAAAAAATCCGAAAATCTTTCGAGAATTATTGCTTTCAAAACAACCGAATTAGGATCTCTGGAAAGAGTTTTAAATTGATCGGTACCTTAAAACTTTCTAGAAGGATTCATTTTCTGAAAGCGGCCTTCTCTAACAAAAACAAAATTTCAGGTTTTCTCCTGTTTTTTATATTCAGATTTTTTACGCCTGCCTCCTTTTTCCTACGACGATTTATGACACTGCATCTAAGAGTTAGATGATCTATAATGTAACTGATGCCATACCACCTGTGGTTGCAATAACAGTTCCCTCTACTTTTTTTATATTTCCGTGTGGCAAGAAAATTACCTAGGGCGCTATTACTGGAACGCAGCTATGTAAACTAATCGTTATTACCAACAAAGAAGAGAAGTTGCTATAGCTCTGATTTTCTCCAATTACATAACGAAATGAAACATGTAATCTCACTATACAATCCATAGTAATCATTAATGCATTTGTAAGAACTAAAGATGAAAAAAGAACAATTTGCAATGAATAGTTGGCGATCGACTTATTGGTAAAGTGGTGGACAGCGTATCTCAGGGACACACTGTTACGCATCAGAGGGAACTCAGTGAACACGGTTATTCACGGCATATTTATAAGCACCGTTCGATTTTTCGGGGCTTATATTTTATGTGGAAACTCGTCAAATCGTGCTGTTCTACAAAAACGTTTCGTTACTTATATTTATAGCAGTTTACGTGTGTGTGATTGCGTGTGTTGTTCGTATTTCCCTTAAATTCGAGAATCGGAAGTTTAAAAGCATCTTGATACACTGTTTTGAAAAGATTTGCTTATTAATGAACTTCGATGTCCCGCATATATGAGGCTACATTTTTTACCTCTGGTTCCTGGTTCGAACTCAAATTTCATTTTTCTTTAAATTGGTGTTTCCGCGAGCAGTGTTCTATTAAGGAAAATTGAATTATCTTTCTTTAGCCTGCACTCTCCAGAAATGAATTTTTAGGAAATTTATTACTCAAAGAATATTTTCTTATCATGGTCAGTATTTCAAGGCTTTGAAAATGTATCACCTTGATGACCGGCATTGTCTAGGTCAGCTCTCACATAAATGCGTGGGAATTTATCTTACACAATAATTATCATCGTGTATCCGATATATTACGTGTATTTCTTTTGTGTATATTTATCTGATGCCAGTAGCTCCTCGTAAGAATTACGTTGAAGCCATTTATGAGGATTAGTTTCATGCATTTCCTGATGGAATAGAATTTGAAATTTGGGGATTATCAGAGAGACAATGGAATATTATTGATATA
Source organism: Pachydiplax longipennis (assembly GCA_036926295.1). NCBI lineage: Eukaryota > Metazoa > Arthropoda > Insecta > Odonata > Libellulidae > Pachydiplax > Pachydiplax longipennis. Next base: position 28,924,317 of record JAVFKF010000019.1, read on the forward strand.
TTACTGATATGTATTTTCCAAAAGATCATATTTACCGAAGGATCGTGGGTTCGGCTCTGAATGATATGCTCGTCAAATTCGTTTTGGTCTATTGCAGACATTTTTCTTTTGCAAAATTGAATTATGATGAGGATAATACGAATTAGAGAAAAATACCAAAAGGTAGAAAATTAAATAAAAATTCCTATTTTGGTTTTATTACCACACCCACCAATATCGTTTTGGACATAAAATTGCCAGGATTTGGAAAAAATATACGAAATATTTATGGATTTTGGTTTGTAAACAACCAGTCCCCCTGAGAACGAAAGAGTTTGTTGAATCCGAGCCCATGCATTTGCCTTAAGAATACATAGGAAATTCTGGTCCATGTAGAATAAATGAAGATGATAGTTTTTCTGAAGGGGAAACATTTTTTTTTAATCCGACATGTAAAATTAGGTTAGGCAATCACAAATTTAATGTAACATTTAGCTCATGAAAAATGAGTTATTTATAAAATTCCGATAGCATACGATTTTTTCAATTAGTAAACATAAACGTAATTTTTGAATCGATTTTCTATGTTCATTTGCGATTCTCAGATAACATCAACTCGGCTTGCATTTGTGGATTTAACCATGTCAATACATAGGCTGTAAACAGAGAACAAAGTTGTAAGCTCCTTATAAACTGCATAACATGAAAAATATCGAATTTTCTTCCATATACAAGTACTTAACTCTATTTCAAATTCAAATTTCTCACGGAGGATTGACGACGGACTTCGACAGCTAGGCTATACGTACATAGGATGATTCAAAAAGGACTACAACTTTGTAATTTTATTTCAATATATTCTCATGGCTTACCGAGCTAGAGGTTCTGGTATAAATTTTTAGCGAACTACTTCAATAAAATCGATGGTTTAAGCCGTACTTTGTAAAACTCCAAACAAATATAAAAATAACAAAGATGGAAAAACAAATAACTTTGTAAAGTTATCTTACAGTGGAACTTTTTTCCAAAGATATCACCTTAGGTTTTTTTTACATCCATTCCTGCTAAAGTTTTCCTCTCTATTTCTATTCACCTACACAGAACTTTTTATGTATATAATATCATTGACGAAAGATTAGATGGAAGAAGAGACTTTTCAGTCTCGATCTCGCCTTAATAATGACCTTATGTTGACCTTAAATTTTCAATAGAAAATTCAGCGAAACTTTACTTAGTTATTTGTTTTTTTAAACTACATAAAGCTTCTTGCATCTTAGTTAGGGGTTGAATATGACTTTCATTTGTTACTCGTTAGAATAGAAATTAATAGAAATATTAAAAATCATTCTTTGTAGCTTGAGAACTCGAGATAGCATGTAGATAGATAAATTGTCTTCGTTCTGCCTGAGGCGCAAATATCAGTACTGTAGGCGGCAGAAATGGATTTTGATCGAAAATTCTAAAAATCGTGATTCATTCTAGTTTCCCATAAGTATCACGCTTTCTCTTTCACGATTTTAGGGAAATTTTCATTCAAATTTTACAGCATATATCTTTCAACGCTAGCCTATTATTCACTCGTGCCCAAGATCCCTGTTAAGGAGACTGGCGATAGCGCTATGAGTAACGGACCATTTCCCCAACCGCAGCTTTCCTCGAAAGAGGGCCAGTGTTTATGCAAGAGTGGTCGTTTTTCCGTATTGCATCAAGCTCTTTCCCTCTTTCTTTCCGCTCAGGAATCAGTGAAAGTGGGTGAAAGGTCCCTTCCCGAAAAAAAAGTATCCTCGCCAACCAGTCATCATATGTTTTATTTCTTAATTTCGAGAATTGATGAGATTCATTCTCATAAGTCATTGTGATAAACTCTCCAGAAGTCTGGTACTTTCCCGATGAATTTGACGAAGAAATTCTTCTTGGACTTCCGAACTGGTCGTACATGCGAATAAACCGGAGAGGAATTTCTTCTCCAAAAGTTGCGCGTTTTTTTCTTATGGTGTTAAATGAGCAAATTGCTGGCTTTTTGTGCCATCCGTACTTCCTGACTGCCTTTTTACCTTCCCAGGATTATACTGCATGTCTTTCTACCTAAAATTATTTTCGAAATAAGTTGCGCGTTTTGTTTTGGTGGTGTTAGAAGAGCGAATTGCAACCTTTTTGTGCCTAGCGTTCCTCTTGGAAGCCTCTTTACTCATCCAAGGTTTTACTGCACGTCTTTCTATGTGGAATCATTTTCGATACGTACGTTTTGTATATCTTAACTTTTTCTGAGATAGCAACAGGATTTAAGTCGCAAAAAACTGCATTTAACGTAAAATTGAACGTAATTACTGTACCGTCAATAGCGTTTAATTACACTTCCACTGCTGAGAGATCCCTTAAGATAGCAACTCCTATAGTTAAGGCCAGCAAGTTTAACGAAGTCCTAGATCAGGTAAATCTTGAGTTGGAATGCATTGATGAAATAAACGAATTAATTGCTAGTAGGGTCCCAAAATATAGCTTGAGATGCTGGCGTATCTATGCTGTTACTTTAATGACGGACTTAACGTGTTGTTTTTGACGAAAAAACAATATTAATCGACAATTATTCGCTTTAGATAATTATTTTATGTGTAGAATAAATGACAGGGATAGCTCCGGCTGAGTCTCGCATGCCAAAATAACTCTTTCGCGTGCCTCTTTGGGCATATGTGCCATATATTCGCCACCTCTGTCTAGGATGATCACATTTTATAAATTTGACACCGATGAGAGAATTAACCTGAAATTGACCCGAAAGGAATTTCGATGAGCATGCGGTATGTATTCGTAAAAACTAATTTATTCTCGACTTACGCGCTTTGACGAGTTCCACTTTCTCAATAGTTTTTAGACTTCACTTTTCTGAATTGTTCGTGTCTTAATATTTATTATTATCCATTCACATCCGATATAAAATAAAATTTAAGCGATAAATGTCATATTACATTTTACTTACTAGGTGCAGATTATCCTTCCTTTAACCTACATTTATATAGATTAATGTTGTTTCTGGATCTTAAAGAATAAGGATTGAAAAATTCTGTAAACGTGAATAATAGGAAGAGAGAAGTAGAATCTATTGCATTCGAATTTAACGGGTCATCTTTTTAATGATGTAGGGCTTCGAATTATGATCGTTCCGAGCTTTGTTCCAGTGCAATGAAAACACGAAATTTCGGTTCGATTCGGACTTCCGGAAATAACCATTTAACCGGTCTTTTTCGCACCGACGAATTAATCCCCTCGCAAGGTTGGTATCATACTTGGCACCTAAAAAGAATTTATTTTCCCCAAAAAAAAGTCTGACAGAAACGGGAAGGAATTTTTGTAGGAAATAGAAAAGAAAAAAATCAAAGTCGGTTGTTGATGGCTTGCAGTCGACTCGGAGAGCTTTTATTGAAGCTTTCGTATATTTTTTCGATAGCACATATCGGATATTATACCACGACTCTCATATTCGCGATGACCAATTCGAAGAGAAAAAATGAAGAAATCGCGAGTCAGTTCCCAATCCCATTGCCGCAGTAGATTCTAGAGTTGCTCTTTAAGTAAGAGAAACACGTAAATTAAGTATACAGGATATATGGATACATAGGATCTTCCCCATCTTTCTCTTCTCTGAGAAGAAAATTTGGTATTAAGTAACAAGGCCGCACTTTCGACGCAAATTCGATCAAGGAAAAAATTTTTCGCTTAAAAGTGTAAAGTGGTCTTTTTTTTAGAATTTCAAGGAAGGAAGATATTCATGTTTAGCAAGGTGTAAGAGATGAAGCTTTGTATGTTCTCTCCTAATACATATTGTTACAAAAAATTCATGGATAGCAAATAGTACATGTAATGAAATGTAAAAATGGAAACACTGCTATTGGTGGCTTAGATAGAGAAAACAATACAAATTGCAAGAAAATTAGCCTTTTAAAGATGTTAAAAAAATATCTAAAAATAAATATTATTTAGAAAAACAAAAAGTGGGCATTTTAAATGGAAAAGTAATTATGAAGCATTTAGGAAATTAGAATACTGAAGAGTATGTATAAAAATAATCAACAGCATGATAAAGATGATAAAAATAATGGAAAATAGAAAATTCACCTGAAAAATTTTTGACAAAGAGAACTAGAACTATTTCAGAACAAGTAGAGAAAAATGCTACTCAATGCTACATGTAAAGACAGTCATCATGTCATGTTGATCTGTACTGATGTAGATATAGTGAGGAATAGGAGAAAGCATATTAATTGAGTAACTAATATTCTAGAAGATGAGAAAGCATTTTTTTTCCCACCAGCAAAGAGCTGGTGGGAATGAAAGATCATATATAAGATAGAAGAACATTCCAAAATGTAATGGAATCTACCACAAAAACATCTCCGTTTTGATATTTGAAAATAGTAGATTGTTTTTCCCTCTTATATTGCAATCATGGATGGCTTGTTGTCTAAAAAAAATTAGAAAAGAGGTGTTTAAGAATTTTTATTTGGAAATCAATATAAGCTATATGCTCGTCCCAAATGAGACCTGAAAATGCACTAATAAGAAGTTATGCTTCTTCGTGATAATGCTGTTTCTTATACAGCTAAAGCAATGAGAACAAAATTGGAAGAAATGGGGAACACCATCCCTATAGTTCAGAATTGTTACCTTGTGATTTTCTCTTTTTGGCCATCTCAAAGGAGAGATGAAGGAATTAAAAATCTTCCAATCTGCTAGGAAAAATGTTTGTAAGATCAGAAGATTACAGTAATAAATAATTTTTATTTTTCAATAATATTTTTTCAATCTTTTTTATATTTGATTCACCCACAAGAATAGTAACTGGTTAGTAATGTGCAACAAAGGCTTCCCAAATTCCAAATATAAAAAGATACAGATTCATAAATTATCATAAATAATTAGTATCTTCAAACACGATTGTCACATGCATCAATTCATTCACCAAATTCATCAATATTTTACATTACCTAATGTTAGGGAAGGAGATAAAGGAGAAAAAGTTAAATTCAAAGACTTAAAACCCATAAATTTTATTAGAAAACTCAACGAAAAACCACTAATAATAAAATTAAAACATAAGAAAGATAAATATATTCGAAAAACATGAGTCCAATTCACGGATTGGTTAAATGGATTCTCTATTATTAATGTTTACTATCCCAAAGTAGAAAGTAGATTATGTGTAACATATTAGATGTATATGAAGACCATGTATACAAAATGATACATCAGGCTTAAATCATAGGAGATAGTCCAGTTGTATGCATATTGATTTAGGAAATTATTAAAGATCTAAATATTATGCCAATCCAATTTTTAGGTACCTAGGTAATCTCTTTTAAATACAGCTTACATGGAAAGCAAATTTTGCTTGCATTTGTTGCGAGTAATTCTCTTCTCAAAGTATAATTTGTGAAAGAGGTTAGAAAAATAATTTAACTTGAATTTAACATGGAAGAGAATAACTATACCTTTTTGCACAGGCAAAGATTGTCTCATTCTGTCCTTCCTAGAAAAAAAAACATAGGTTAATTGTATACATGGCAAATAAAGTCATCTTTGAGGAAATGGATTTTCCTAGGAAAACACATGAAGACAAAATCAATTTCTACTGCTTTTGGGAGAAGAGAGGTGCACTCTCTTAGAAGTAAATGATTGTTTGAGTATTTACTTTATTACAAGTAAAAATTAAGTATTTATGTTATTATAATAGCTGAATACATGATACAGAGAACTAATAGTAGATAAATCATAATAGATTCAAGACCAGGTTACTCTCAGATCAATAATGTTCATTCATATACAAGAGCCTGCTAATGTGAGCATATTTATGGCAATCATCTGCCTATTTTAATAATATTTTTTTTCATCAGTTTCCTATGAACACTATGAGTATTTTACTGAATATGGTGATAACCCATCTTGTTTGACAAGTGACAAGCTTTGTAAGGAGCTTTCAGTTAACAATATTTTACGTCTTTTACCACTGATGTTTCATCATTCTTTAAATATGTTTTAAATTCCAGAGCTAGAAAAACCTTTAATGAAAATTAAATATTCAAATGCTTGGAAAAGAATGATTCAGTTTAAGTATTTACTTAGTAGAAGGAAGTAGTGTTTGAATGAAAAAAAACAGACTTCTGAAACAGCACCAGAAATAAATACATTATCCTGCAATCTAATCATCAATACCTTGTATTATTTTAAGGAAGGTTTTTCACATTCTTGGTTGAATATAAAGAAAGGGGAGCTTAAGGGACAATTACAATTAGCCTGCACATGAGCACTTGCTACACTTCCATTTTACACAATAGTCCTTCCCTTTACTGCCAACCACAACCACTGTTATTGCATAATCCTTGAAACCATACCACTTACTATAAACTGCCACTAAACATACTTCCTTTCCTCTCTCCTTGCTATATTTTAATAAATTACCTATTCCATTATTTTGATGTTATAATCATTGATTTAATAATGAACCCCTTTATACAATATACTTTTCTTTATAATTGATTCTTTATCTTCTTCTAGAACATGTGGTTAACTATCATTTTACTACTAGCCATCCTGGCAGTCTTAATTTTCATAGATATCAGGAAGCCGAGAAAATATCCTCCAGGTAAAGTAATTCTGATATTTGATGATCTTATCATTTTCTCTATGGACACACTAAAATGCTGGTGAAACATTTTTCAAAAATGATTTGCTCATCTATAGTAAATTAATATGCATTTAATATATGATAAATGTTGCTATTCAGGACCGCCATGGCTTCCAGTTGCAGGCTGTTTACCATATATTGCATGGAAATGTCGTGAAAATAACAACGATATTAATGTAACATTCACAAAAATAGCCAAAGATTATGCATCGCAAATACTAGGGATAAGAGTAGGAAAAGATCGTTTGATTGTAATATGCAGCTATGAGGCTGCAAAAGAGGTGTTAACACGGGAGGAGTTTGATGGTCGGCCAACTGGTGTATTTTTTGATACCAGAACTTGGGGTTCAAGAAAAGGTAAGAATTCTTGAAATTCATGTTGAATTATAATTACTTTAAGCTTTAATACATAATTAGCTTTAAGAATCTGTATATGTATATATTTTACTTTTATACAAATATATTATCTTTGTATAAAATTGAAATTTTCATTGTACATTATTATTATGTATGCCCTATGTTTTCCCATTGTAATTTCAACTCTTTGTATCTTTTGATATACTACAGCAAAGGCAAACCAGTTTTGTTTACCACTCACTATTCTGAAAATAAAATACCTCCATTTATCACAGTGATACTCTTACAAATTTCATTATAAGGAGTGTTCAGATAAAAAGCTACGAAATGACAATGTGGGTATAATTGAAGCCTTATTCAAAAGTAATCACTAGATGCCTGAGAACAACTATCCCACTGTTCACCAGCCAAAAGATTCCCTGCTCCCAAAATTGATTGTGTATTCTGTCCAATTGACATGTATGAGGTGCATATGAGGACATCATGGCATTCACATTGCAAAATTCGAGGATTGGGGAGGAACAAGGTGTCATCAGACTGTGGAAGGTGTCAAACTGGCCAATTTTATCACTAGATGGTGGCCATATACAGGGGAAGAGTGAGTTGGTAGCCTATGCAAGTCCATCAAAAGCGTTCTGCCAGGGCTACTCATGGAGGGAGTGATTCTGCTTCATGATAGTGTGCTTCCACATGTCTCCTGGGTCACACAAAGTGTACTGGCCAAGTCCAAATGGTTTGATATCCAACTTACAGCCCAAACACGTCACTCTACTACTTCCATCTGTTTGGTCTGCTAAAAAAACATCTCAAAGGGATGAGCTTCAACTTCAACGACGAACTGAAAGACACAGTGAAGGACTAGCTCTTGCCATAGCTACAGAAATTTTGGAAACAGGGAACCCTTCAGCTCGTTAAACAGTGGGATAGTTATGCTCAGGCCCTTGATGATTACTTTTGAATAAGGCTTCAATTATACCCATAGTGTCATTTTGTACCTTTTCATTTGAACACCCCTCGTACATTACACTAGATAGAACCCAATGGAAATCATTCCCATATTTTCTGTTGCAAATGATCCACTAAAATAAGCATTATTGAGAGTAAATATAATCATTATTTTATTAATTATTTTGTTCTTATTATAGGTCTAATAGTAGTTGATGGTCCTCTTTGGCAAGAGCAAAGACGATTCATCCTTCGACACCTGAAAGATTTTGGCTTTGCACGACGTTCTATGGAAGATCTTGCACAAAAAGAAGTGACAGAACTCATTAAATATCTCATGAAAACTGCTAAGGGTGAAAAGAAGCAATTAACAAGGATACCAAGTGGAGAAGCTGTGAGTGTTACTGTGGAATCTACCCAGCCAGATGAAATCAACAAGAAAAATGACGATTCCATGGTATGGCTCCATGATGCATTTGGGGTATCTGTGCTTAATACTATCTGGTCCATGATGGCAGGAGTACGTTATGACCCAGAAGATAGTGAGCTACGTGAATTACAAGCCATCCTCGCCTCGCTCTTCACCTATATCAGTGCTTCAGGCTGTGCTTTCTCATATTTTCCTCTCTTACGATACATTGCTCCAGAGTCCTCAGGATACAATCAATTCATTGATGTACACAAAAGAGTCTGGGAATTCCTAAATGTAAGAATTTTAAAAACTGATCTATTAATTCCTACATATACAGTTTTTAAGGAATCATGATCAATGTTAAAATTTACACTTCTCTTTAGTAGTGTTGTCTAAACACTCTATAACCTCTTCATTGGACTTAAACTTATAGAACAAGTTGACTTTGCCTCAGAAATTCATAATTCTCTAATTACATTTAGTCCTTGCATAGTATTTTGTGTTTCAAAGATGCCATGCTCTCAATCATTTCTGATAATGATTAAATGATATTCATAGTAACAAAAGAGCTTTTCCCTCACTCTCTTAATAATTAAATATTTAATTTTTGATAAGATAACACTATTGAGATAAATAAATACCCTTGAAGTTGATTTTTGAGGTTGAAGGTTAATTCATATTAAAAATCGAAACATTTTCCTTGTCAAGCTTTGAGTGGCATTTTGATGTTTATTGCTCTTTGTAATACACAGAATCTATCATTTTGACGTATGATCCATATAATATGGTCTTACATTATAAAAACAATTCACAGTTGCAAAGAGTAAACTCTTATTCAAAACTATTATTTGGCAGAGAGAAATTGGAAAACATAAGGAAACCTACCAGCCTGGGAAGGCTCGTGACTTTATGGACGTTTACTTGGCCCAAATGGAGGAAGACAAAAGAGAAGGAAAAGAGGATTCATTTTTTGAGGGTGAGAATGAAGCATCCATACATGTGCATTATTGAACTTTGAGCTATAAGGATGTAAGTTTTGGAAAGAATGAATGAGTGTTTTCTAAATGGGTAAGTGGCTGTAGTTGGTCTAAGTTTGATGTTTCTAATTCTCCAACACATTTTCAACTACTTTTAAATTTAATATGAATGGCCGTCTTTGTATAATAATTGTCAATGTGAGAAGTAGGAAGGTGGGGTAGATAATTTTTACTGTGCACTTTACTTGCATAAAATATGAGTTTTATCTTTTTTTAATTACAGCTTAAAACATCTTTGTGGCTCCCAGATATCCAAGTGGGTTACGCGTTCACATTCTGTGAAAGCAGTCCTAGATTTGATTCCTGATGGGGGCCACGATGTTTGCCAAGAATCGTAAAACATTACTGCTTTATGATTATTGGGTCTTAACTGTGTAGTCTGACCTCACCATTAGTGGATATATCTGTATCCCTTTCATATTTGATGTTGCAATATACAAAAGAGGATTTTCGATTATATAAATAAAAAGATTTCAAATAAAATTTTTTTAGTTTTAGAAAATATGGTGAAAGAACAGACCTGATACTAATAGTTGCTTTTGGATACACTTTAGTTACTTATATCTATAATAAATTCATCATTTTATAAGTTCTTCATTTGGTAACTGTTCACTTATTATTGCTAGACCAGTTAACAAATCTGTTTTCAATGGTTACTTTTATAGATAAATATTATTGAGTAGGGTGAGAATGTTATATTTGGAGGCTGATAACTCAAATGTTAATGAAACTACTCTATATTTTTCAAATTCCACATATTAAGATTAGTAATATTTTATGAAATAGTAACAAGCATACCTAATAAAATTCCATCCTTAGGTTATAAACTTCTAGTAATATTCACTTATTTACACTTCATTATTTATAGATGATCAACTTGTGGCAATTTGCATGGATCTTTTCATGGCTGGTTTTGAGACTACTTCAAAGTCATTGGCATTTATATTTCTTTATATTCTGGTTAATCCGGAAGTGCAGAAAAAGGTGCAAGCAGAAATAGATGAAATAACTGGAGGAGAGAGAATGCCTAATTTGGAAGACCGAGCAAGGTAACATATGAAAATAGAAAGTATTACCATAGCTTTTAGAGGTGAATATTTAATAATGTCTATATATTTTTGAAATATTGAAATGCAATTAGATCATAGATAAGTATTATAAATATGTTTCAAAGTTTTATATTTAAATTGCAGGATGCCATATACTGAAGCTGTCATTCATGAAGGAGTCCGTTTGTTCACTAGCAAAAGTTTTGGTTTAGCCCATAGGGCACTAAGTGATGCATGGCTTCAAGGACACTTTGTTCCTAAGGTCAGTATTCCTTGTTTACCCATGAATTAAAACCTCTAACCTTTATAGCCTGTATATGATATTTTTAACTTTATTTCTTTTGCTTCTGGCCAGTATTTTGCTTCAATTTCAAGTCATTCATTTGCTTGAATTCCATACATTATCTCTAAGCACAACTCTAGAGTTAAATAATTGTAAATAGCAAAAGCTGATTACTTGAAATTCTGCAAAAACAATGACACACTTCCTGCATAAGATGCAGATTTTTCCTCTTCCCAGATGCACCTTAGCCAATTTTTTTACCTCATTCAATAGACCAATTTATTTAACAAATAATCTGTGTATTAGTCTCATGCTTTTCCTTGTCTCTAGAATTGTTCCTTATGGATTTATTTTTGTGAATGACTAATTTTCATAGATAAAAGCAGAGCTGTCTATGTTCCACCATCGGAGCTGATACTAACTCTGAGATAGAGTGAGAACTTCCCTATCACTTTCTTCTTGGGAATGTTACAATAAAAAATTATTCTTTCTTAGTAGTCTTTATTTATTTTCTTACTGAATATGCCTTTATATTTCATATTCCCAAAGATGGTAGTCATTATTTGTAAGTTTTAAGTAAAAGTATTAAGAATGTTGAGATACTCTACCTGTTACATGCCTTTTAACACATTGTATCAGATCTCTATATCTATGGGTATAAATATCTATAATTAATCCGTTTGGCATGTCTTTATTTAAACATTAATGATAACTTTAATTGATTTGTTGTTTAGTTGACCTGTTTCTCCTTAATGTCACTTGCAGTTCTACTCTTGTAGAAAAAGTTACATAATGATAAGTAAAGAGTGTAATAAACTGTGTTGGCCCACATCTATATTCAGTTACTATGTTAATTTTAAAAGTATTATTCAATTGAAAAATTAAATTTTTAAATTTTATTTTTAGGATACAATGATCTTGATTAACTATGAAAGCTTCTTATGTGACAAAGAGAAATGGGGTGACCCCAAAGTATTTCGGCCAGAGAGGTTTATTGATGATAAGGGAAAACTCAACTTTCCGCCTTACTTGTTGCCTTTTGGATTAGGTGAGTGAAATACATTTCTTTCGACTAAGTTTTATTGAAACAAAAGTGAATATCCTTGGAAGTCACTAATTGTAACTAACAATAGCATTGTATTCTTTGGTTATGGGTTTTACCCAAGTTGGTGTATATTTATTGAACTTAAATTTTAATGTACACGTAGCAGTAGTAAAGGACAGAAAAAGCTATGAACGAGTAAGGATCTTCTCAAAGAAACATTATTTTAAGATTATTGCTCAGCTGAATTTTAATTTCTATCTGTCTTTCTTACAGGAAAAAGACGATGTATGGGAGAATCGATGGCAAAGTCAAATATCTTCCTTTTTATGACAGGACTTCTTCAAGAATATGAGTTTTCAATTCCTGAGGGAGATACTATTTCTCCAGAAAACCTTATCATTAACACTGGCATCACTCCTTCTGTTTTACCATATCGCGCAAGAATAAAAATTAGGAGATGAGCAATGAACCTAAGACAAGAATTATTGTACATCTTTGAAATAGAGATAAAGATTTGTAAGAAAGGTTGGTGATAAGGTATAACTTAGTCAAATGTGTAATATTATGCATGTAAACAAATGTTATTTATACAAATGAATGTGAGCAAAATGGTATGTTTTCTACTTTAAGGAAGCAGAAAATTAGAAGATATGTAGTAGGAAAAGTGAAAATTTATGAAAAGATTTATTTAGATATCAAATAATTGTCCTATCAAAAGTTGTCCTTTTAGTTTCAAGTTTCTAGCTTTATTATCATCAGTTAGTAGACATGATTAGCAATATTATTACAAGATGAAGGCTGCTAATTTCTGTGCTGAATGTATAATGATATTGTTATGGCTTGAATTTTGAATTTAAGATTTATCTTTTAAACATGATAACTCAAAAAAATCTACTTGTTTAACTGTCTATCATATGCAGTAAGTTTCCTATTTGACTGAACTTCATGTGATATTGAATATAACATCTGAGATATGTTATTTTAATGACAGAGTAATTGTTCACATATAGCAATATTGCTATGTATTATGTCTACCAAAGTTGATGTATACAATCAGTTTTTCAAATCCTTTCTAACCATGCATAAATATTAATATTTTAGATATTTTGAAATATATATAAATATAAGCAGGAATTAAAACTATGACTGAAATATAAGAACTATGAAATGTATATATGAAAGAAAAGAAATGTGGCATAGTTATAAAAATATTTTCAAGATCTGTTAGTCATAATTATGATTACTTAAGTAACCAAACTGAATATCCAATAGACGAATCATATACAATATATAAGTGAAATAATAAATTGTGGAATGTATCAAAATATTTCTTTAAATGACTCTTAGTGTAAGACTACCATTAGAAGTCAGAAATATTTTTTGAAATCTTTGAACTTTAATTGTCACATTATTTTCCCATGTCTATTATGCTGTCTTTGAGGGCTCTCAAAGTGCTTTCTGATGTTAAAACTGTGGGTTGAATCTATAGATTCAAACTATGTTTCAAATGTTACACTTAGATGTGTGAATAAAAATATTTTTTCATTACTGTTAAACATATGAAACTCACAAACATCTTGTTGATATTTTTACCATTGTAAATTGTTTTGTATTATACCAATAATTCCAAAGCTACTTTATAAATTTTATTGATTTTATTAAAAAATCATATCTGAAATAGTAGTAGAATTTTTTAAATGTTGAAAGAGATGAGATCATTATGCACATGAGCTCCCACTTGAAATTGAATCCTGGACTTCTATTACTAGAGGTGAATGCATTATCCACTTAGCTATCAAGAGGCCCAATTTGTGAAAGACTAATATTTATTCATTATTTGGAAATGATAATAACACATTTAAATCGAAGCACTGAGGATAAGATGGCTATTAGCCTCAATCCTGAAAGATATCTCTGATGGTGTTACTGGAAATCTACTCTTCCTGGAACCAATTGGGCTACTTGATAAGTTTTAAGTGCCAGAAACAAGGGTTATCCTTAAAAGTAGTCAGAAATTTCTATCTATTGACTTATATTTTTACTTACTTTATGAAGAATTGTTTTAACCTTTGGATAATTTTATAAAATGGAATTTTTTTCTTAGGCATAACAATGGATACAGATATTGCTACATATGCCAACAGTCTTATGAGCCTAGTCTCAAGTAACTGGTGCAAATAACCTTAAGTTGTCAATAAAATCAATTCTAACGTAACTTGAATCCAAGCATGTTACTGTTAAGTGTAGTTCTCTTCTATGATTTCAATCAAAATCATTATTTGATAAACTTGAATTCTTCTACAATTTCAATCGTAAACTTAGAACCAATTATGATACTGATGAATAATGGAAAAAATAAAAGGGAAACTAATTTTCCAGGAAAAAAATTTTCCCTTATTAATAATAAGTAATACTTTACAACAACATAATAGGAACAACTAAAAGCCAGCATGTTTCTATGCTTCAGTGTCATTATCAGGTAAAGAAGTAATACATGGATGTAAGAGTGCAGAAGTGTGGGAAATTGAGGTGAGGATAAAACATAGCAGAAGATATGTAGCCTACATTTCAAAATGCATATGTTATATATAAATAGGTTATGTATGAACAATCTCTTGAATTCATGAAAGAAATTTCATATAAAACACTAACTCCAAAATTTTAATTATTCACAATATGTTTATGAATAAACCTATGCCAAAACTATTAGGAAATTGAACATAAAAATCATCATCTGCTACGGAATTTAAAAATGTTTCTATGCTTCAGTGTTCTGGTGGTGTATACTTATAGTTGTCCTCAAATTCTAGTGGTAGATTTTGAATTTATACACCATGTAAAATACACCTTTGTTTAATTATTCTCATGCTTAGCTTCCACCTCATAGACAATCTGCTACTAAACAACTACCTGCTTCTATGAGTGATGTAAATGTAACTACCAAGAAATCAAAGCTAACGTAATTTTTTTGAAACTACCTCTCTTTTATCTCTTCTCCCAAGCATTTTAATTTAGCGTATCTAACATTGACATGTTAGATACGCTAACCATTTTCAGCAATCATCATTGTATTGTGGCAGTATCACTTGATCCACTAAAAATTACTGACTAGCTACAGCCCTCGTATTTGCAGCCAAAGTAAGAGATGACATCTAACTGTTGACACAAACAAACGGTCAAGTTTTAAGAAAACCGGAGGACATCCAAATAGCCTCAACACGACCAACGAACTAAAAGGCTTGAGACGGAACAAGGGATTTGCGAGTGTAGTTTGGTTTACTTCACCGTTAGGTTTCTTCTTCGCGATTCTTAAAGAAGGGGACATGCATTTATATTTATAATTAATTGAAATAATGGTGAGAATAGATTTTAATTTCTTTTTATGGTTATTTACGTTTAGCTTATTTCATTTAGTTTACCAGCCCCGCAAAAGAAAGTCACTGGGCATGATTTGACTTTGTGTTTCCCGCTGACATTCATTCATGAGGATTCAACTATCGCGCGGAGAATGCGAATGATGCGCACTAACTATTTCTGCTGTGACGGAAAGCTAGTGTTGTCCAAATGGGAAGTGGCTTATGTTGTTGGTAAATAAATCTTTTTGTTTATGATATCTTTAACTAAAAACTTCTCCCAACTACTCCGATTTCCAAATTTCTTGTATAAGCTCTTTTAAATCCACTCCATATATCAGATGTTTCATTATATATGAAAACTAGATATTCTTTGGAAAAGGCAGAGTGAAGTATTGTTCTAAATTGTTTGATCGTATTTCAAATTCTTTTTTCTTTCTTAAATTGAAAGTTTATATTGGCATCGTTGTTGTAACTTTCTAAGAATTCCACGATATTTTTAGGAATTCAATCAATTCAGTGAATTCTTTTAAGTATAATATATACGTAATTTATTTACTTAGAATAACACATGTTAATCCTTCATAATTAAGACATTTGATAAGTTACAATACAAATTTATGTATTGCCGTGAGAGCGTTCGATCTGATCCTTTTTTTCCTTTATCGTTGTAGTGAAATCCAACTTATCTCATTCAGTGTGAAGGAAGCCCCTCGTTCCTGGAGGTGATTAAGAAGACAAGATTGATTGCCTTAAGAAGTACCGGTTGCATGCCACTCTACTGCTTCCATGAAGGGAGGTATTCTTCTTCATGGGTGAGTGCCTCTTTCTTTTAATACTTTCCTGAAGGAATTAGTAGACCAACTCAAAGTTAATTTCATATAGCCCTATAATTCGTTGGTGATGGTTTCCCTTAGCAGTCGGTGTTTAAGAAATTAAGGATTGAGAGTCAGTAGCTTAAAATATGTTGGGAACAAAACTCGATTATATCTTTCAGAATATACCAGGCGTTGGTAGCGTTTTATAGATTATTTCAGTGTAAGGGCTTCGGTTTTCATAGAATATTCATTGAAAATTGTCATTTTTGATTTTCAATACTTTTGAAGACATTGATGTGGATATAGTTATTGTGCAGTTCAGGGAAAGCTATACATTCTTTCTGGAAGTGTGAATATTATTTAAATCACTTTAGACTTCAAGTAATTTGAAGATTCACTTTTATATTTTTAGATTTTAGACTCACTTTTATATAGGGAGATATTATTTCTATTTAGCAACCAAAGCATTTCAGTTCATAAGTTTTTGGGTCTTTGAATACTTTTCTCAGAAATGTTTTGGAACTTGCAGTGATATGGCCAATATTTCCTGATCATTTTATGCATTTTTTGGTAAAGATGACTGTATCCTCTGTGGTCTTTGTTGTATCTTTTAATATTAAGTGTCGTGAAAGCATTGAAACCTCTGTGTAAAGGTTATAGAATCCAACACATGTAGCAGGTAACTTAGCCAATCAAGACTATCCTTAGCTTTCTCTTCAGATTTTTTAGAATTTTGTCATAAGCCAACTCAGACTTCATTAATTTTGTTGAACCTCTTGCTAGAATATTTAAGCCTCAAAGTTCATTATTACGTACATCTCCACTCATTTAGTCTTTTACTTTCGAGCAATAATTAAATATTGGTAGAACAGTAATTCTTTTATGAAAGTAGAGAATTAGAGAAAGTAGAAGAATACTAAATTAGTATATTTTATGCACTGAAGTGCCTGGAAAAATCTTTCTAGACAAATTAGGGCATAAGAACTTCTGATTGGTAGTAAACTTAATTTCATAGTATCTTTTTTTAATTAAAGCAGTTTTCTCACTTATAATTTTTCCGAGTCTGCCTGATAAATTTTGGTTATCAAAGTAACTCAGTTACCAGTTGAAAGGAATTAATTGGCGTAAAAATTTCAATACTACTAATGGCTCATTTGTTCCTTACACCATATTAGTTGGATTCAGCAGCTGTGTGTTCCTTTTCAAACGAATGAAAACAAATTCAGGAGTGCATTTATTGCTCAGGGTTTGACTTTGACAAGTATATAACTTAATCAATAATAGGCTATTTTTACATTGCACCATTTTATTGTTGCTTTCAACTAGATGAAATACAGGGCTCCCGGATAGCCATGTGATGAAACCCAGGAATAATTAAGATAATTAATAACAGAAAGATAATTTTCCCTTCAGTCCTTTTACTCTAAAGCATTTTTGTATCTAGCAAAAACAATCATTACCTGTTGACATTTAGTAAAACTGGATTTATTTTGCAGTCATCTATTTATGTACAGATCTGTTACAGTCATCTATTTGGTTCATGTTTTAGATTCGATTGGAAAAATTATTTCTCTGTTCTTGTTTGAAAAATAATTTTTATAAATTATACAGATAGTAATGATTTTCTTATGATGATAAATATTTAGTATTTTTGTTTAATTCATTTAATTTTTGTAGTAAGCACTATTTAAGGAGCTTTGAATTGAAAGGTCATTAGGAAGTATTACCATTAAAAGGTTTTGCTTTTTGTGAACTATTATAGTATTAATCACGTATTCAGTGTTAAGTATTCAGCGATATAATAATTCGTCGTTTGATGATGGGAGATGAAAATAATTCGTCGTTTACTCATAATTCTATGGAATATTTCTAATCTCCATAATCACTGAGGTGACTGTAATTGTAGGTGCTTTCTTGACTGATGTAAATTAAATCCAGAATAGTTCCTTATTTAGCCAAATGAAAAAAAATCTGCTGTAGACCAAATATTTAGATTTCCTCTGTTATAATAATCGTCTACATGGTAAAATTCGTATTTACTTGATTCATTATTTAAAATTTCGTGAGTCTAATGTTTTCTGATGCATAATTTGTACTTACTTAAGAATTTTCGTAGCTTTATTATTCATCGCGAATCAACGATTACTTGAAAAGTAGTTCACACCACCGTCTATTCTAACCTATACGGTTTTATGTAATATGTGCAAAAAACTTTACTTAGTCACTCTTTTTCTTTGTTTTAAATTTGAAAATATCATGCCATTGCTTTTTATTTTATCATTTTACCTCACCGTTAGCGCGAGTTGAATAGTTATGTGCCATAAAATGTCTAGTAATTCCTTTTTGCGTTTTCCCTTTCAGAACGTTGCACTGCTGGGTTCAAGATGTGAAAATGATTTTAAAATACAGACAACTTTATTTTTAATTGGTTGCCTGCATTCTAGAATCGTTCGAACTTTGAGCCCAGCAGTGCAATTTTTTGAAAGTGGTAAACTGAAATGACTTGAAGTTGAAAATTTTGCAGCCGAAAAAGTAATCCGAGAGAAATGTAACAAATAAAAATTTGGCCGCCCGCCAAGCGGGTTCGAGGGCTGGTGTGCGGGTCTTGGGCACCCGCAACACTAAAGTACGGGCTCGAATCCGTTTATTCCGAATTTAGGATGAAGAAAAAACTTCCGGGGGGTTGGCGGCCCTCAAATCTCGGAAGCGGTCGCGACCGGATTCGAACCCGAGACAGTAGCGTCGCGCCGAGGTGCCTCGACCCACTACGCCAGCCTGTCGAACGGTTGAAGCGGTGCAGAATGTTATACTGGTTCGTCCAAGGCTGTCCTTAGAAGGGAGTTCAGTGCGTTATTTTCCATAGTTGATCACGATTTGTTGTCCTATCAGCCTCCCGAAAGTTTTCCATCAACTGATTAATAACTTTTTTCCTCGCTACCTCAATCGTGATAAAGCAACATATAATGTATAACATAGACGTATACAAACTATTACTTTTTGTTTATAAGAGGGCAAGATGACGTTTGTAAATCATTAAGTTTTCTGAAATAAAACAATGATTATTTAGATAATAAAGCGCTTCAATTTGTTAATGAATGAATTTCACTTTAATTTGTTAATGATGCCTATATCTGTTTCCACAATAGGTAATATTTTTTTAAAGCAAAATTTTTAGAAGGAAATCACTGCAGTTCCAAAACTTTTAACAACAGAGTGAATATTTCAGGGTTATCAGGCTACAACATATTCTCCTTCCCTTTTAAAGTTTCTTTAAAATATATCATGGCTTTCTCTTTGCCTTTTTAATATCAGACTCGCAGTTGTGAAATAGGTTTCCTCACAACTTTTGTAGAGCCAGTTTATATAAGTAAATAATTTCTGAGTAGTGGGTTACTCTTCATATGACACCACTTCGTTTTTGTTTGTCTCTTTATAGTCAATCTTTAATTTGTCCGCAGAAAAGTGCTGAATACAGCTCTTTGAATTTCTCATAAGTCAGGAGTTTGTTGCATCCTTTGAAAAATTTTTTTGAAATCTTTTGAAAAGTTCTAATTTATTGTCTTATATTGTTTAGTTTTCTGCAATTTTTATAAAAAATCCATGAATTTTTTCATCTTTAATTGGTCTCGAGTATTTATAATGACAGAATTTCAAGTCTCTCTAATAGTTCAATGAACTATTACTGTCACTTAGTTAAGCTTAAACGGTCATATAATCGTGAGAAATATTTCCAAGATTTCTTTCTAGCAGCTTCTGTATAGAAATTTCAGAATTTTATTTAAATGGATCCCATATCTCTTTCATATCAACTTTTTTTTGTTGTCCAACCTGTTTAACCCTTTGGTCACTAGCAGCAATCAAAAAATTTCTTTTAACAGATCCCATATCTATTTCATATCAACTTTTTTTGGCTGTCCAACCCCTTTAACCCTTTGGTCACTAGCAGTAATAAAAATTTTCTTTCAACAGATCCCATATCTATTTAATATCAACATTTTTTTCCAGCCTCTTTAACCCTTTGGTCACTAGTAGTATTGAAAAATTATTCTAAGTCCCCAAGGTCATTCGGTTGGTTAAAAAATAAGACCTTTTTCTCATTTTATATTATTTATTGAATTTTAATATAGATTCTCTTTACAGAATTTTTTGCCTTCTGTACTTGCACTCTCAGTGGGCAGTGCTACTTCAATAGCTGTATTCAGAATAACTTTGAATTATTCTGAATACAGCCATTGAAGTAGCCCACTGAGAGTGCAAGTACAGGAGGTCCAGATGGATGCTGCAACAGCAGAAAACAAATGACACGTCAAAATCTTCGAGATAGGTTCGGCCATTCCGGCTCTTCCAATACCAGGAACGTTTTGGGGTTGGGGCTAGGACAGGTTTTAAAGGAAATTTGAAAATCTCCTGTCTGCAATTCTTTATTGAGCACTGTAATAAATGTACATTTTTAATTACACAATAAAATATTGTGAAAAAAGGAGTTGCTTGTAGTCTTCATTTCTCCCTCCTGCTGCTGGCTACAGTGAAAAATAAAATCAATGAGAAAAGAGCTCTGATAAAACCTACTTTGGAAAAGTAGCTTTTCACACTTGAGAAAATTCAATGAAAGGAAGTATTATAACTTTATTCTGCAAGTGAGTTAAATTTTTGAATTTGAAAAAATGAGAATTTATTTAAGAGTACATACAAATATGAATTACTGGCAATTTCTCAAATTTTAGGATAGTGAAAAAAAGTTAATGGCAAAATATCTACAACAAGATTAAATTCCTGTTTTTTGAAAAAGATTAAATTTAAACAAACTTCTAAATTTAGCTCATTTTAGTGGATGAAAATTCGCTTTCAATCTAAAAACTTTAAAAATTATAATGAAAGGGATTATAATGAAAATTGGAAACTTTGCAAAGGTGCAAATTAATCATTGAAATTTAAATGCAATTAATATTCACGAACAGCAATTTTTCAAATTTTAAGGTACTAAATGATTTCTTGATTAATGGAAAATTTTCTGTTGCAACATTAAGTTCACCTTTTACGGAAAGATAGGTACGACTATTAATTCAGACCAATGCAGCAGATGAAAATTAGATAATACTCCAAAAATGCTATTAAATCAATTCTACTGAAAATTGGAAATTTGCCTATGTGCATATAAATGATTAAGCGTGAATTATGAAGTGCAAAATATATTCATGAATAACTTCCGTCATATTCTAATATTGTTAATTACCAATACTACGAATACCACGACAAATGTACAATGCTAAATCATTGAACTGAATTCTAAATAGTGAAGTAGTGCGGTCTTCAGCAGAAGTGAGTGTTCAAATTTGTAATTTAAAGATTTTAAATTCATATTCTGCTCTCCCAAATTGGATTTCTCTCACCTTCGGGAACTATGAAATCCTTATCACGTTTAAGTTTGAACAGATAATTGGAGCTGATTCATTAACACTTTGTAACCAAGCGAGATTTAAAAAAAGTTTAAACTGTAATATTATTAAATATTCACTTATAAGATTGAATTTGCAAAATCAGGATGTTCCAAGTAGCGCAATTCCTGAAAAATCAACCATGACGGAAAGAAATGTTACTGGTTTAGCTAAGAATGCTGCTACTTGTTTAATAAGAATGAGAATTCAAAAACCGTAGAGAATTTCAAGCTAGAATGAATAAAATGGTTACTAAAATTTTCCAACTCCACGAATAAATTCCAAATTTAAATTCCGCGATTTCAGGTAGAAGAACCAGCACCAACTCCGAAATTTAATTTTAAATAGTGAGAGAATACAGGAGAGTCTCTGAAAATAGATTTTCCTGGAGAGCTTAATTATACGTATTCAATTTTAGGAGCAAAAAAATCAGAATAGTTCTCGTCCAGACCGAAGTTATCAGCCAAAGATTTACACAGCACTTTCCATATTCTCCGAATACATTTCGCGTGAAATGGGGCAATTTTGGTTAAATCCGAGAGCTTTGATAGGATTTTGACATCACTATCAAAGAATGGTAATTTAATTTAAAACCTTTTCCAAAATATGCCCAGGAGAGCTCGGGAAATCTACCGCGAAAGAAAGAATGACTATATTGTGGGCATTGAAGGTCCCTACGTATGACTACCCCCTCCCTAAATCGGGCAACTGGAAAAGGAATCTATTCAAGGGGCTCAAAAATCCTGTCCAAGAAATTTACCTCAGCTGTTGAATCCTTCACATAGTAAGATATCGTTAATGACAGGAACTGAAGATTTAAATCCGATAAATTTGATTTGATATTGATAATGATATTTGATTGATGGAATTCCCTTTCCGGTACGATTGGGTAGGTCTCCCTCAGACCTAATCAAGCCTTACGGTGTCATTCACAATAGAATTGAAGTTCGAACAATCAATTTAAAGCTAAATCAAAATTCAATTTCGTCTTTGACATAATTAGGCGCATACGAATCAAAGTGTAAAGCTTCATTAAATTTCTTCAAGGAGTGGTAAAATTTCGGATATTAATTTTAAATTCCCTGAATCCAAATGGAACTTCGTAAACAAAATCATGGGATGAAAATGTTATCACATTAAAACTTAAGCGCGTTCAAAAAGCAGACTCCTCATATTTAGTAATTTCAATGAATCTAACCTTAAAACCCAAAAGCAGCAGCTTAGCGCGATTAGCTTTCATCAAAGACGTTTCCCAGCAGCTCCTTCTGTGCTTATCTCGTTAAAGTATAAATTAGCCACAAACTTACGACCACTGCATTTAACATGATCAAGTGTAAAACTAAAATTTTGAATGTTGTCATGACCAATTCCCTGGGAAAATCATAAATTTAAAGAGAGTCTAATTCGAAAAAATGCGAGCACTGTGAAAGAGTAACGAGTTGAGAGGAACCGTCAAAGACTTGCAATATTCATAAGGGAAAGTGCGTATTCATCCCCACTTCAAACGAGTGATGAAGTATAGCGAGCCAAATAGAACGTATTACGCACTAACTAGGAAAATTCCAAATTCAGCCAAAGCAGGACACCTAAAGTATAACCCACATTAAGCACATAAGTGGCCGCACGACAGATAATCTTAACTAAATCACAGAGATAACTATTTCTAGTGGTATCTCGCTTATAATGAAAGCACAAGAAACTATAAGAATGGAGAACTTACAGCGTGCATTCCGATCCGATTCCATTTGACAAGGCGGTGAATTGAAGTATAGCAGGAAGAATTACCTCTGGTTGGAGTTTGGAATACATCCAGCGACGTGCGAAAGAATCCGTGCACCTAGCCAAACCTGCTTGCAATTAGAAAATTTCAATTAATCTTTGTCAATAGGGGATTTCTATAGCAAAACCACGATACTAATCTCTAAAGTGGCTTAGTTCTTAAGATATTAGATGCTTAAAGCGTATTAGCCAAATTAAAACACGAACGTTAAAATAAAATAATCTCACAAAAAGCGAACTTATTATCTTTACCTAAAGACAATGCCAGACTTCTTCCGGAATTCAACTGGAAGTACGCCGTCGACCTTCGCTGCCGTGAGAGAGCGATGCAGAGGCGTCGTGAATTAGTCATCTCAGGTCAGCAATTGGCAAATCGAGAAAAGGACGAGCTGTTAGGTAAACCTGCCTTATATAAGGTAAGGGAGAAGGTACCATGGGTAAAAAAGACAAACGAAATTCACTGATGAAATGTTTTCTCATGTAATTGAACTCCAAACAAAATGCGGCCTTTTCAAACATTTGAAATATTACATATTGAAACGATTAAAGATGTTATAACGCGTTTACGTGATTTCAAGATATTCGAGGCTCGCAAATTGTATATTACGTATTTTTAATAGTCTTATTATATATTGAAAATATTTGTTTACAACCATATAGTTGATTTATTTGGTTAGTGTAAATTAGATTGTATTGAGATCTTAGACACCCAATTCTAATTGGAAATGGTAATGAGAGCACTCATACAAATTTAAATGTAAACATATTACAACAAAGTGTTGCTCTCTTCGAAGACTTAAGATCACTTATTTTGAAAATGTTTGTAAGACTCATATTAGATGTTTATTTATTGAATGTACATGTCAGAGAAATGTATTCAAGTACATATATACATAAAAATAACGAAGATGGGAACTGAATACTAGGGTGCATACATAATACATAGCGTA
This sequence comes from Pachydiplax longipennis, assembly GCA_036926295.1. Lineage (NCBI taxonomy): Eukaryota > Metazoa > Arthropoda > Insecta > Odonata > Libellulidae > Pachydiplax > Pachydiplax longipennis. The sequence continues at coordinate 28,948,438 of JAVFKF010000019.1, forward strand.
CATAACAAAGTAGGTAAATATGGTTGCATACACAATGATTCAAAAATGTTTATTCAAAAACACCTCGAAATAAATTATTCAGTTTCTACTTTTGCAGGTGACAATTAGATACAAGTATTATGAGATGGAAATTGCAAGAGCTCTATTTCTCTTCATATTTTATGTTTATCACTTTATGGAGAAACGTGTTAAATGTAATTAAATATGTTAATATTTACCTGAAGCTTCCAAAAGCATTCATCAGTATCATACTTTACTATAAGTATGCATTAGAAACTGTGTGAACAATGAAGTTGTATACTTGAATCAATCGTTGTATATCAGCAAAAATTGTGTCTGTCGTTCATATAGTCATGCTTACACAGCAAAACCTGGATGCTTGACTAGCCTATCAATACCGAAATATGTAGAATACCAATATTATTTTGTCCCTTCCGGTCCATTTGAAAACTGTTCTTTGCAGTAGGGGCTCCCGAATAGCCATATGGGCAGCGGGCTCGAATTCGATGAAAGCGATCCCGGGTTCGATCCCCGGTGGGAGTTCATGTGCAAAATAACTTAAGTCGTCCAAGTATTTTTAATAACACTACTACTTTTTGTGGGGACTAATTAATAAATAACGTTGTAATTGTTCCTTAATATTAATTTAGTTGTGTTAGTCTAGTAGAATGTCATATATTTTGAGTTTTGCATAACCCTCAATAAAGGGTTTTGCAGCACCTCACAATCCATGCTTGACATACTAACAATTCAAGACACAAACAAGAGTACTCAGAGGATAACCTGTTTTTCAGTCGGGGAGTGACTATATGCGGACTATGGATTCTTCAATCAAAAATTAAATATTGAAAATAAAGATTGTGATTAAAATTAAAGATTGTGATTAGAAAATAGCAAATCCACAATTTACCCATCCAACTCACGGATATCCGTAAAGTTGCGGGTCGGTTCAGATAAATTGCTCCAACGGGTCGAAAACTTAACAATTTTTTGTAGATATGCATGGGATACGAATATGCAACCTGCAAATACGGTTCGAGTGCCGGTGTAGAAATCTGTATTAGTGCCACGAGTGCTAAGGCAGCTTGTCTTACTCGTATTGGAGGAAATAGATGGCGAGATATGGCCCGGTTCTTCCAGTCCAACAACCTCGACCACATTGTTTTATTCCTTTTATTCTCAACGTAAGTATCCTTTCTAAGTGATCGTCTCAAACCAGACGCGTCGTTGGAAGATGCAGTTGTTGGATATTTAGTATTAATCACAATGAGCAATTCAATTATCGACTTAAAGATGAATCTTGACGATAAAATAGTCTTGTCCATTGGTGGATCCAAGGGGATAGAGCGTAATGACAATCGCCCTTTTGCCTGTTATATATTCCAAGTAAATTTGAAGTATATACTAATAAATTGCCTAATTTATGAGGAGGAGCTTGAATTAAAATCTGATTCTGGATGATGAGATCACTGTACTTTTTCCGCATTAATCAAATCAAAATGTCATTTAAAATTTGTTAGAAATGAGCTTATAAGGAAATTGTTATAAACTTATCTCCTTGTCAAGTTAGCCCACCTCTACAATAGGTTTCTAGATGCGCTCCTTATCATTTCCATATTTGAAATGTTTTACCGAAAATTAACGTTTTTGCTGCTTGGAAGTTCTATAGAAGTATTTTCTGGAAAGTGTTCCATCAGCCGTTCACAGGCAGGGTATGCATATTTCATTAATTAGTGTAAAATTGTATTTGCACTTTGAACAAAATATACATATTAATTATTTGGGTAAGTGGTAAGCTTATGGTAAATGAATCTTACTTTTACATAATTTAAATTTTAGGTTTTTAGCCGAGGATTCAAAAGTATTATTTTGCGATAAAATATAACAGTACTTCCCATAAATGTTTTTGACTCATGCCATAAAAATAAAATTAACTATTTATGAGGCATATGTTCTACATTAAAGACAAAGAAGTATAAATATAAAAGTATAAATATAGAAGTATAATATAAAAATATTAGTTTATTACTTCTTTAATACTGACCTAAGGGCACCGCAGAAAGGTAGGAGACGAAAGAAAAAGTGATATACATAACTGGTGGAACCGGTCGGCTCTGATTGACCTCATGTTTCATTGCTACTTTTTCAGGATCAAGGTTTAGCACAGATGATAATGAAACTCAAATCACCTCTCTCATTATAAACATTTGAATTTTCAGAAATAAATATTTTATATGAAAGTTATTTTTAATATCTTACATTATTGTAATTTTCTTTCATTTCCATGTAGACCTCTTTTGCGATCTCATCTGTAATATTTACATCCTCATTCACACAATAAAACAAATTTTTGAGCATGTGGCAGGGGGGCATACTATTCGGAAGCTCTTATATGAATTATTAGAACTATATATTACTTAGAAGTAATTAATTCGGATTTTCAAAATCTTAATGATACGACGGAGAATAATTTCAAAAATTTAACTTTAGTAAAAATGAGAAAAGTGTAAATATCTAGAAAATAATTGAATATTAATAAACAGAGAAAGTATGAATGATTATTTCATCCTTTATTCAAAAGTTTAACTGGATATTTCTTTGGATAAGATAATGAATAATGATAAAGTATTTCGGTAAACAAGTGAGAATATCTATACTCATTCTTCTATTTCTCATTCAAATGTTTAAGTGAATACTTATTTGGATAAGATAATAAATAAATATAGTGTTTCGGAAATTTAAGTTTTGATTGTAATGATATTTGACGTGAGGGGAATTAATCCTATTTGAATTGCATACACGTTTACGTAATTATTACTTTAACAGATTCTTGTAAGAATTTTACTCCTCCTATCTTCTCAGGTCTCTTCCGTGATGTCATAACCATTCCATTTCGAGGATATCCGGAAGGAAGGAAACTCACCATAAGACCAAGACAAATCCCATGTGAAACTTAGTTTGGCCGGATTTTAAGGGATTAGGTGCAAAGGTGACAATTTAATTTTAAAATTGTCACTAGATGCACCCTAAAAAGTAGCTAGAAAGTCGATTAACTCAGAAAAAAAATCTCTGAAAAGTAGGTTTGAATAAGCTTGCCACATAAAATTCACCACTAAAACATAACATTAAAATTACTTTAAAAAAATTTAAATACCTTTCAAAATGCTATCAGTTCAGAAATCACGCTAGTTAAATGTTTAATTTTAATATGGACTCTTTCATAAACTGAACGCAATGCATTTTCAATTTAAAAAATAAGTTGAATATGTTAAGAGTACGTAAATAATAGTCGACGTAACAGAACATTCTCCATGGAGTGCGTGATTTCGCTATAATAGAAATAAAGGTCTCTAAAAGAAAGGAAAATTCGCTATACCTAGCTACAAAATCGCTAAAATGGCAACTTCGGTTGGGTGAAAGGAATAGATAGCGGCGGGGATATGCACAGAGAGAGCAGGCCGGAAGGATATAAGAAAGTGGAAAGGGAAATTGCTAGGAAATAGTGAAGCTCTTCCTGAATCTTGTCAGTATTACGTGGAAATTGAAACGAGTGCATCCAGACGCCCCTATCTCAACTTCCAACAGTGAATACTGCATCGGTATCACGAGACATTACTTCCGTGGAGAAGAATAGCTATCGGAGATTCCAACGCCTGAATATTGCGGATGGTCGCTTGAGAGATTATAGGGAATTGTTCTGGTGATATCAACGCCTGAATTCCGCTGCTAACTGAAAACTCAGGATCATTGATGTGTGGGATGCAGCTCTGTTAGAGGTACTTAATTAAATAATTAATTAAATCCTCCAAAAATGCGCATTAATGGTTTATGGTGAAGTTTTTATTTCAAATTCTTTCCCATTAATTTCAGATAAACATAGTGTTCATAATTTCACTTAGTGAATAGTATTTACTGGAGTATAATGCTCAGTATATGTAAGTGCTCTACCTTTCGGTGGGTTCATGTGCCCCCACATTCCCTATTCAGTTCCCTCTCCTTCAATTCCCGGTAACTTACCCCACCGTGAAACAACTTCTGTCTTTGTCTTCCCCTCTGTCTTTTCCCTAGCATTCTTCCCTCGATAACTTTTTCAATAATCCCTCTCCTCTCAATATTTGACCCACCCATTTCTTTTGTCGATTTCTGATTACTTCAATCATTACCCTTTCCTCCCTAACCACCTTTAGAACCTCTTTATAATGTTCAGTATTTCAGTGTTTTTATTAGTTCTATAACTAAAACGGTCTCAGAAAGCCAAATACCGTGTAAGTTTCGATGCGCTGACAACGTGTCCATAGTGAATACCACCTGGCTAAGCCTTATCCCTCAAAGGGATGTCGCGCGATCGCGCAGTCACTACCGAACATATATATGGAGTATGAAAACAGAGGATTCCATTACCGAAATAAGAATTGTTATATATTTGTCGTGCGTCCCTATTGAATATGGCTACTAGTGCTACTTTAATTTTACAAAAGAAATTTGGCCTGTTAGATAAAAAAGAAACTTAAATGCATATTTTATTAACTACGTCTTGAGGAATCCGGCACTATTATTAGTATGAAACCTGCAGTGTTTTTTTCTAGCCGTAAACGTTTAGCGTGATAAATTTGGTTGAAATCAATGGAAGAGGAATGGGCAATATATATTAATCTGAAACAAATGATTTCCTATTGTTACATTTTAAGTGTTATTTTAAGTAGTTAATGCGTAGAATAGAATACAATTTTCAGCATTCGTAAATACCGATATCTACCATGTATGCATGTACGTGATAGAATATAGCCAGGGACTAATGTGGATCAACGTAATCACAAGTCTAAGATTACTCGGTTTAAAACAACGATCTGCACACGTTCTTTATGCCCAAATTGAACAGACTCTGTTATCGAGATATAATATATTGGCTTTTATAAGTTAGTATTACGCCATTCTAGAGAAAAGAGAGAAATGAATGTAATTTATGTGAAATATTCCTAAATTATCTTCTATTGCTTCTTGTTTGTGTGTATCTGAATAAATTAATTCCCCGTTTAGAGCGACGGGAAGCCCAGATATTCAGATATTTTATGAATACCGTGCTAATTACAATTTGCTGAACTCACTATAGATACGTAACTCAACTAATGAGATAAAGAATAGCTAACGAAAGCATATTTTTTCGCTTCAATATTTCGCGTCAGGGTATCGAACCAGAACCAAATAGAAATAAAACTTTTTTTGGCTGAAGTGAAAACCGTTCCTGAATCGACAAAAACCCTAAACCTGGACGGAAACCCGTCATTTATTCCACCCTGATTTTCGGTTCATAGAAGCATTAGAGAATTCTCGTTGCTGAGGAAATCGTCTTTCACACTATATATGTACATGTAAGCGGCATTCCCATTCCTCGCCACTGTCACCACATTGTACACCCCCAGTTCCTTCCTCACAACTTTCACTGAGTTTCCCTTCCTCACAACTTTCACAATCTTTACAGAGTACTCAGCATCCTTCCCAGCGTCTAAACATATGCGTAACATAACTAAGTCCCACGTTGTTACCTCTTTGAAAATCGCCAGATTTGTTACAGTACTAAATTTGATTTCATTTACGTAATAAAGGTAAAAGTGAATAAATAATTTCAGAAGGGTTATAATATTTAATGATTGATGCTTAGAATATACCATGTGGTTTATATAGCCGTTGTCCGTAGTTTTAGAGTATGATAATATGAATAACATAAGGACTTGACAGGTAAACTGAAGAAAAAAGAATAAACATAGCTCGCCATCCACAAAATGTTAACACTCTGACTACGTCAACTACCTTAGGAAGATTGCAAGCGTCTGAGAGGAATCGAGACTGAAACAATCAATCATGTAAATGATTAACAATGTAAATAATATATCTTAATCGGGACTCAACCAAGCAGAATTCTATTAAATAAAACATGAACGTGACCTTAGAAAGTTCCGGAGAGGCCGGCAATAAAAATTCTTATAAAAGTAAAAATTCTCCCACTTCGTAAGGCAGCCACTTCCTGCATCACCGCACCCCCTCTCTCTCCACTCATATTATAACGTATTACTGAACATAATGGCTCATTTTTTGCATCAAAAAATGTAGCTTATCGGGATAAAAGGAATCCTAAATATGTCCCCACGACATACATAATCATCCTATCAAATTTAATGAAAATACTTTTAATTATTTTTGCGTGACACTTACAGACAGATCGATAAAAATTTTAAAATTGCTGTTTTGGACTCAGTAAAAATTCCAATCACTATATCAAACATAAAAAAAATATAGTTCAGGTATCTTTATACAACAATTCGGAAATTAAATGACTGATTCTCTATGGATTTCTAGTTTCTGCTTAATAAATTATTTATAACTCTCTCTCTACTCTCTAAGTTTATTTATTATCATAATATTCTTATTCTCTCCTTTTCTTTTTGTACTTCCCATTTTTCAGTATGCAATTCCTAACGATCTTCTACTTTCTTCTTCATGTCCATCTCTTAACACCTTTCTACCGACAGGATATATTCTTTTTCTGTATTGCCTATCCCTGCTCCATTAACTACAACTTTCCATTAGAAGCATTTTCTAAGCTTCTTCCTGAAGTTAAATGTTATTTTATGCTTTCACTTGCGGAAACAGCACCAAAAAAACCTTGTCCTGCAACCTAAGAGTCATTCCTTTGTATAATCTTCATGAAGGTTTTCCATGGTACTGATTATTTAGACAGAAAGTAAAGCTTAATGGACAGCTATAATTGGCCTGCAGATGAGCAATAGTTTCTCTTATATTCTACACAATAATCTACATCATTACTGCCACCCACACCATAAGGACTAGCACATAACTCTCCTTGATTCCATCTCACTTTTTCTAAACTACAGCAAACCATATTTCGATTACATTACTACTAACTGTATCACATGTATTAAAAAACTATGAATTTTAATATTTCGATGTTATAATAATTAATTAATGACGTTCCCTACAAATTACTACGTATAATTGATTATTTATCTTTTTCTAGAGCATGTGGATAACTATCATTTTACTACTAGCCATCCTGGCGGCCTTAATTTTCATAGATGTCAGGAAACCGAAAAAGTATCCCCCAGGTAAAGTACTTCTCTTGCATTATTTTCTTGTAATTTTCTCTGTAGTAGTGAAATACTGCGAACATAGTTTATCAAATAATTTACTCATCTAAGCCAACTTAACATGTATTTGAAATCAGAACTCCTGAGAACTAAAACATATTAAAGCTATTCTCTAAAAAAGGTAATGCTTTTGCGGAGATCTGTTTTTAACATGCAGTAATATGCATCTAAAATATGAAATGTTCTTCTATGCAGGACCACCATGGCTTCCAGTCGCTGGATGTTTACCTTTTATTGCATGGAAATGTCACGAAAAGAATCAACATCTGAATGTCGCATTTACGACACTGGCAAAAGAATACGCATCGCAAATACTTGGGATTAAAGTTGGGAAAGATCGCTTGGTAATACTCTGCAGCTATGAGGCTGTAAGAGAGGTATTGACGCGGGAGGAATTTGATGGTCGACCTACTGGTGTATTTTTTGATACCAGAACCTGGGGTTCTAGAAAGGGTAAGAATTCTTGAAAGTCACAATGAATTACATTAGGCTCAAGAATCTACACATCGGTAGTATTTTGGCAGTTATGATCTATAATATATTATTACTGAACTAGCCACATGTTTTTCCCAATGTAAAGTAGGCTATTTGCTATCTCTTTAAAACTAATAAAGAAGCTCTCGTCAAGGTACAAGAAATGCCATGAAATACATGAAACACATTTCAAAATTAGAATATTTTGTGTTTAGATTTGCGAATAATCTTTTTAAATTTTAAGCCAGCTCTTTACAGGAAATTACTACCTTAGCTGCATTTCGCTCAAAAGAAGCTAGAAGAGAAAAAATCAACGTCGAGCAAATTATTGAATCGATTGCTCTCTTTTTTGCGGTTAGAACGTTTTCACGTCCTTATTAAGCGTATAATATTAAGCGTACATAATAACGAGTATAATTACTAGCTGATATACGTTGATTATGATAATAACTTGCGGAGAGGAATAATAACGGAACAGAAATCGGATTCCTAAATTCGTCCTGTATTTCAAGTGCAATTCACTAGTCTTTGGAGTTATTGGATTAAAATGACTTTTTTCGCCAATATTATCTCCTTATATAAAATTTTATAAATTTGCAATATTACAAAGAATATGATTATTACCTTCCTGCCACATCATGTCCGCAGGACGAATTTTTTACAGTGTTAAGCATGTTTTAAGAGTGGTTACAACAAATTATTAACATTATTAGCAGAAAATTCACTATTTAGATAATATCAAAAGGAATTCTTCTTTGAAATTCAAAGGTAGATAATTCTCCATTTAATTTTTAAAGTATCAGAAACTTCAAGGCTGCAGAGAATTATTTACCTTATTACTGAAAGAAGTGATTTTTGAATTCTGAATTTTCTCCTTCTTGCCTCCTACCCTAGCTCTCAACTTTTCAGCATGAATCCATATTATCTTCTTATAAACATAAATGTAGGAAACAAATATGTTCCTTAACACTGCAATATTTTTGAAAAATTTCTAGATTTTAATTGCTGCCAAAGCAAATTATATTTTAAGCAACATAATATGTAGTAAAAATAGAATTAGTTTCCAACAGTTCAGAATCCCACTGATGGATACCATTAATATAACATAATTCTTCCACTAAAAAAATATCTCATTTTTAAAATTTATACTGCTCCTTTACATCTTATATAACATTACACAGAAAAGAATCCAACTTAAGTCATTTCCTTAGTTGCCAATGCAAATAACTGAAGCAAGCATTCTAAAACAAGCATTTTTCAGAGGAAACATAATTTTCTTGTCTTTATTAAAGGGGTAATAGTAGTTGATGGACCACTTTGGCATGAACAAAGGCGTTTCATCCTTCGACACCTGAAAGATTTTGGCTTTGCACGACGTTCTATGGAAGATTTTGTGCAAAAGGAGGTGACAGAACTCATAAAGTATTTCATGAAATTTGCAAAGGATGAACATAGTCAATTAACCAGGACACCAAGTGGGGGAGTTGTGAGTGTTACAGTGGAATCTAACCATACAGTTGAAATGAGCAAGAATAATGATGGTTCCTTGATATGGCTCCATGATGCATTTGGGGTGTGTGTGCTGAATACAATCTGGTCCATGATGGCTGGAGTACGTTATGACCCAGAAGACAATGAGCTACGTGAATTACAAGCCATCCTCACCTCGCTCTTTAGCTATATCAGTGCTTCAGGCTGTGCTTTCTCATATTTTCCATTCTTACGATACATTGCTCCAGAGTCCTCAGGATACAATCATTTCATTGATGTTCACCAAAGAATCTGGAGTTTTATACATGTAAGATCATTAAAAACTACTTCATTAGCTTCCACAAATAATCTATAAGTCATCATTCAAAAAAATTTTTATTGCTCCTTAGTGGTGTTCTCTTAACACTCTACAACCTCTTCATTGAATCAATTTTAGTTCATGTTTTACTTTGCAGAATAAGTTTATATCACTTAAAAATGTATCATTTTCTTAATATTTTTCACTCTAGTATAGTTTTTATGAGTTTTAAGGATATTTATTCAACATATAGCACAGAAACTATTAAGTGATTAACATTGTTTTTGTTCAAAACTTTAATTAATTTTTGCATTGATGCTACTCTTTCTATTCATTCACTTGTCTAACTTCTTTAGTCATCCTAATTTCATTTGCTGTCTCCATAAGCCATATCTAACAAATACTGAGGTAAATGTGGAGAAGAATGTAATGTAGGTTGTTATTCTTTAATTTAACTGGGCTATTCTCCTCCAATCCCTCAAAGTATTCCTTCTAAGAATGCCAGAAACTACTCTGCATCAATATAAAATGATTATTTTTTCTCTCTCTATAATTTTGATATAATATTCTCTTTACTTGATCCTCTACATACTTTTTAATTAGTCTTTAAACCTATCAGATTTTATTTTTGTCTTTTTTCATAATTTTTCTTGGTTTCACATCTCCATCGCTTCTTATCTTTTCCAATGGTGTTATGCCCATGGATATTAAACAAAATATTTCCTTACTTATTACCTATGATGATGATTCCTTCCAAATCGAAATCCATATTAGGTGACTGGTTACTTTTTTATGTTTACTAGAGTGGATTATTCTTATTAACAATTGTACTGTAATAATCTGTTTATATTAATAATCATAAAAGAGCTTTTGCTTTCTTATAGATGAACTTTATAATTTAAAAAAAGAAATTTGTGTGCAGATAAATCAAATACCCTCCCTACTGATTTTTGAGACTCATGGTCAATAAATATTTAAAATGGAAATTTCATCTCAGTCAATCTTTGAGTAAAATTTCAAATGATTTATATATTTCATTGGAAAGACACAGTATCTTTTTGACATTTGATCTTCACAGTATTGTCTTTAATATTGAAAGCAATGAACAGCTGAAAATAGTAAACTCTTATTTAATCTTATTGACAGAGAGAAATAGAGAAACATAAACAAACCTACCAATCTGGGAAGATACGTGACTTGATGGATGTTTACTTGGCGCAAATGGAAGAAGATAAAAGAGAAGGGAAGGAGGATTCATATTTTGATGGTGAGAATGAAGCATCAATACATTATAGAATATTGAAATTTTAGCTGTAAAGTTGTAAGTTACAAAAAGAGTTAATGATTGTTTCCCAAATGGGTAAGTATTTGTAGTTGGTCTAGGTTAATGTTTCCATACCAATCCAACACCTTTACATTTATTTTGAGTCAATATTTTGAAGAGCTGTCTTTATAAAATAACTTTCAGATGATTTTTACTGTGAATTTATTGTATGTGTTTACACTTGGTAGCCTGAAAAAGTATATTACCAAAGCTATACTGTCTATCTAAAATTAAATTGATTAGAATTTTATGTTTAGTAAATGCATTACCTGTTTATTTTGTATTTTTTTAGAGCTTCAATTGCTTATAAAACTTCAATCTTTTCTTTTAAATACATTTTGGAAAAGATAATGGATATTATCTTAAATCAAAACATCAGGATTATTCAAGATATCATTGTTGCTGCTATATCCTCAAATCTCATTTAGTTTGTACTCTAAAATTATGTTTATAGATAAATGTTATTAAAAAGGATTATAGTGTAATTTCTGGAGGTTTATAGCTTGAAATTAAGTGAAACTGATCTATAAGTTTGTAATTTCATTTACCATGATAAGTGGTATTTTATGAAATAATAGTGAGCAACACATATCCTTGAAAATTAATTTATATGAAATTAATCCTCCTTAGGTTATAAACTTCTACTGATATACCATTATTTTCACTTCATTGTTTATAGATGATCAACTTGTAGCAATATGCATGGATCTTTTTATGGCTGGTTCAGAGACTACTGCAAAGTCATTGGCATTTATATTTCTTTATATTACCACTCATCCTGAAGTACAGAAAAAGTTACATGCAGAAATAGATGAAGTAACTGGAGGAGAGAGAGCGCCTAATTTGGAAGATAGACCAAGGTGAGATATGAAAATGGAAATTACTACCATAGAGAGATGAAGACTTAATAAAATCTAAATATTGTTGAAACTTGAGATACTATAATATCATTGATGAATATCAAAAATATGTTTTATGTATATTTGTATTGCAGGATGCCATTCACTGAAGCTGTAGTCTATGAAGGACTTCGTTTGTTTGCTAGTAAAACCTTGGGTTTAGCCCATAGGGCACTAAGTGATGCATGGCTTCAAGGACATTTCATTCCTAAGGTTCATACTACTTTGCTTACTCATGCATTAAAACATTCTACCTCAAACTTTTATACTGCATATGTAATATTTTTGATTGAATTTCCTGAGTTTCTTACTTACATTCTGTGTTAATTTCCACATTATTACCCCGCTACATGACTCTGTAAAATGATAATTGGAAATAACAAAAGTTCGATAGATTTTCTTCAACAAATTCTTACTGATAAAATCAAGTTCAATTTATATTTGAGTTTTTATCTTTTAACTTAATGTCATTAAAGTTAGAAGTACCCTCTGACAACATTTATTTATTAAAATGTTTATTTTATTATATTGATAATTATTTGCAATACTTATAAATGGCCAATTCTTATAATATGTTAGCTTTGGGAAAATGAATAATATCCTAATCAGACGTTTAATAGATTTACAGTGATGAAGTAAGAATAATTTCAAATACTTGCAAAACTAAACTTACTGAATATTTAAGGAACAATCTTTTTAGCCTTAATTTGCTCACTGAAGTTTTTTTCAACTCCAATTTTCATGAATGATAATAAGGATTTTAAAGACGGCAACTGATTCTTGCCTCTTAATATGTTTTATTAGATCAGGACACCAATAGGTCAATATATGACATCTGTAATCAGTAGTCTTTACCTGTCATCTGCAGTCACTATTTTAATTTTAAAGCAGTAATTCAGAGTGAGGAGGATTCTTGTTTTAATGATTTACCAGATTAAAATTTTCATTATGTTTGTAGGATACAATGTTGTTGATAAACTTTGACAGTTTCTTGTGTGACAAAGAGAAATGGGGTGACCCTGAAGTATTTCGACCAGAGAGGTTTATTGACGACAATGGAAAAATCAACATTCCTACTTACATGTTGCCCTTTGGATTAGGTGAGTGAAATAAGTCTTTTACATAAAAATTGTGGAAATACATGTCTGTCTTAAAAATAAAACTAACCTTTCCATAAAGGTTACGTTGATACCAAAGTGAATATCGCTATAAGTCATTACCTGTTGGAAAAATAGATTTATATAGTTTAAGCTGAATGTATATATTCTACATAAGTATGCAATCAGAATATGATAGCTATACAATTTTCTCTTGCTATAGTTGTGTATTTTAAAATAACTAAATTTGCATTTCCATCTGATTTTCTTACAGGAAAAAGGCGATGTATGGGAGAATCAATGGCAAAGACAAACATCTTCCTTTTTATGACAGGAATTCTCCAGGAATATGAGTTTTCAATTCCTGAGGAAGAAGCTATTTCTTCACCAGAAAAGCTTATCATTACCACTGGCATCACCCCTTCTATTATACCATATCGAGCAAGAATTAAAATAAGGAGATGATAAATGGTCCTATGTTGAGGACTGTGCATATTCTTTGAATGAAATTTAAGATTTGTCAGAAAGGTTGGTTATGAGATATAACTTAATCAACTGTAGCCATCATGCATTACTTCGCCTGTATTCAAATGATATTTTTATGAACGAATGTGATTGTATATGGTATATTTTGTATTTTAGATGATATTTTATATGTAAAGATTAGAGAAATGTTATGGAGAGATTTACTTCATTAATTTGGATTGTTGTTCAATAAAAAATTACCTTTTAGTTTCAAGTTACCAGCTTCATTAGTATCAGTTGGTAGATAACAGTAGCATTGTTTCTATTATCAAGGTCACTAATTTCTGCCATGAACATGAAACAATATTATTTTACTTCAATTTTGTAATTTGACAAAGAGACAAAGGGGTGAATTTAACTTCATTGTATGGAGGGATGAGGTTAAATACAAATTTAGTCTGAGGAAATCTTAAAAATGCAATCTTTACCAATTTGTAAATTTCAAGATGAGAAATACATTATCTCAATTGAAATCTTATAATTTAAAAATGACAACTCAAAAATCTACAATTTTTTGTTTGTCCCATGCAATAAATTTTCTGTCAGACGGGATTTTATGTGAAACTGAATATTACTTCTGAGATATGGTATATCAATAGCAGAGAAAATGTTTCCATATTGATGGTTTTCCACAGTTGATGAATGCAATCACCTTTTCAAACTCTTTCTAATTATGGATGAGTTGTGATATTGAGAAAATACTAGAGATATTTTGAGATGTAAATAATTTAGTTGTGTTTCAGATATATGAAATATAAGAACAATGAAATTTTTCACCTATGAATTGTTACTGTTGCAGATTCCTATGAAAGTTAAGGAATTGTCTCAAATTATAATGTTTTTCGGTTTGTGATTTGAAGATGCTCTTCTACAAATTAATATTTATGCCATATAATCTGTATCCAAATAGCCAAGGGGCAATAGGAAGGTGTAAAATGTTGGTGCCTTATATTGGATGGCTGCTTCTTGTCATTTTCCTAAGAGGAGGAGTTAATTTAGTTTACAATGTTGCTCTTAATACAAAGTCTCATGCCACTAGCATTTTGCTGAAAAAAAATATAAATTTAAATGTAAAAATCTTGTGTTCTATGGGTGAAGGCTGAAGTGTCAGTCTAAAATTAATGTACATTAATAAAACATGATTTTCTACGAATTTGTCATCCCTTAGAGAAATTTCATGTCATCAAATGTTCTTGCCATATTTTATAACCAATAGAAAAGTACAAATTTGTTTGATTTTCATTAATCGTGAATTTTTAGAATATCAGTTAATAGCAACATTCTCATATTCATAGCAACTCAACCTTGGGAGCTAGCAGGTTGATGCTGATAATACTTGTTTCAACAATATGAAATGAAGGTTATGTAGTAAGCACTGTAGTTTTACTGTCTATTATCATCTAGAGTTTTACCTCCGGTACTAATTCTTACAGGATGAACAATCCTGTAGCCTCTAATGCCCTATGAATGCTTGCAGAAGAACTACAGTAGCCGGTGATTGAAGCCCAGCTTTCTGCCTGACAAGCTAGTATCTAAAAAAGAAATACTAGGGGCCTACACACTCCTAAAATTGCCGGCACTACTAATGCCACTGTGGCTACCGATACCTCGCCTACCTGTTTAGTTGTGTGCCAGAAGCCAAATAATGCAATTCCACAGCCATTCCATAAGCATGGCAGCATATCCGGAAGCAAATGCAATTTAACTATTCAATATGTAATTACTGCAATCCTATTTTAAGTCGATATTTTCTCGGCCACCTTTGCTATCTACTCGTTAAAGTAATGAATAATGGGACGAGGAAGATCTCAAACGTATCTCAGGAAAATAACAGTGCATGTATCAGATGCAAAACAGTGACCTTGGAGAATAATGCTTTATATACATTTATCAACGATATTGCCACATGGAAGTTGTTACTATTTTCTCCTTTTGTAACTTTACGGTGTCCATTAAATTAGCTAGTCAACTACTCGTCCTTCACACGTTTCGTGAAAACAATTAAAAGTTACGATTGCCATTACGGTTGATATGACCTAGAAAGTTATAAGGTAAATTTTCCTTATTATTTTCTCGGTGGAAAAAAAATAAGGAAAACAATTCTTGACAGAAACGGGTAATTATAATACAGTGTATCGTCGATTTAAGACCTTGCGGAATGTAGAAATCAGTGGGGGCCCCGGCCAACTGGCTAATGAGTCAAAATCAAAAACTTCTCAATAAAAACGATGTCGACATAGCTTCGGGGAGAGGAATTAAAAACATGAATAAAAATTACGTATTTCCCTAAAATAGATTTAAACGTCATATTAGAACAGGGGCCTAAGGTTCCCTCTTACGTACATCTCCCTCTTGATTCTCTGGTCGTAAGAAAATGTTAAATTTCAGGACATTTTTTTCAGGGAAAGCTGATATTTTATAAGAATGTAAAAATAATGTTTGCTTTGAAAAATCAGAAAAATAAGTTTTTTTGGCTAAACAGCATATATATACTTTTCTAACATGGTTCTAGAGTATTTGGCACATAAGTATGTGCATCCAGGAAAAATCCTTAAGTTTGATTCTTCTGAAAAAGTCGGGTTCAAATCCCGCTCCGGTCAGACATTTTTCATGTTCGTTTCTCCCTCGCATTTACTTTTATCTTACTATTATTCTCTGGCAAAGGTGATATGAAATATTATTTACATTTATTAACGCAATAAACTCAAAACAAATTCATTTTAGTACAGGACGAATTTTAACTTCAATAGAAATAATATCTTTTGTCTAAATATATAGCTCACATCAAAACTTTGCTGAAAATAGGTTCCCAGAAGTATGTTTCTAAGGCCTTAATTGTTATTATATTTCCAGAACTTAATATCTAAATCAGGAACAAATTTAAACACCTTGAGACGGTTTGAAGGAATAAAAGAAATCCGAGTGGTACATAGGATGACTCTTGTACATGCGGAACTACACCTCCATATTATGGGACGTCAATTTCCTAGCCGACAGTATAAATGATTTTTGTTGTTGATATTGAATGAAAAATACATCCAAAAGATCTTTTGGAAAGAATATGGTTATCGTCCACTTTATAATTTTGGTCCGTGAAAACTACCTAATTATATCATCTAATTATACCATCAGGTTGAATGTCATTCGTCTAAAATTGAAAACGAAAGGTCAAAAGCTTACAATTGACATTAATATAATTATTACTTTAAAATTTCCTAATTACTTACCAACCGTTCAGGGAAAATATAAATTGATAAGTACTATAATAATGGCTAATTACGGAAATCTATAGAATAGAATAGATTCCCAATCAAAAAATTAACATGGACATTACTTTAATTAATTATATAGACGACGGGAGGCACATCCATTTCATTATCTTGGAATGACGTTGACGGTTCTATTTGATATATGGAATACGGAATGGAATAAGATTGGAACTGACTTATGAGAGTTGGAAACAAAGGCACAGACAATGACCAAATAAAGACCTCAAAAAATAATTTAACATACAAACCCACTCGGTAACACAACCGTTAAAAATATAATAAAATTTTCTTTAAATTCTTCCTTTGCGCCAAAATTTTACAAAACTCTTCAGTTTTCCTTCACTGATCTCTAATAAACATCTCATTTTATTTAGATTTAGAGAGAACGTGGTTTATTAGGAAAGATGAGGAATGAGGTAGAACAACCTTGCTTTCCTCACTGAGACAGAATCCTACAAGTAAACAAATCACAACATTCAGAACAATAACCAATTATGATATGAATGCTATACAAATAGCTCACTTCTCATAGCATTCAACAAGGGGTAACCAAAATAAATGTCACTGTTCAATATCAATTATACCTAAGTAGCTTCATTTCGTCACAGCCATGAGCAAGGCAGACAGAAGTAAATGAAATAAATGTTTTTCTCTATTCCTTATCAAAAGACATGATGGTAAACAATTCATATAGTTATGAGCATGAAATGCATCAAGCAGAAAGAAACTTAAGACCCCTGCATTCGAAAAAAATTAAGAAGGGTGATGCCAGAAAATGATAAGTCACATGTAAACTCATAAATAATAAACTGGAAACTGGATATCGTACATTTGGACGGGCGTGCGGGTAGATCAAATTACTAGGAAAATAGATTTTCTATAATGAATGAAAAACGGGAGAATTCAAAGAAATATAAACTGAATGGCTGGATAAATCAAAGAAAAGATGTTAAGAGTAAAAAAATGCAATTTCTAATGTGTCAGATTATTTCAACCATTAAGATTGCGAATACGAAGATATCTTCTCAAGAAAACGTATTTAGATTAACTAAAATTACGAAAATGGGGATTAACCGGTTTTTCAAATAATTTGACAAAACTGATTACGCCCATAGAGGAGAAAAGCGTAGACGACCGGTTTCAGATATTCGTCATAGTAGTCATTTTGTCTATCCTCTTGAGTAAAATTAAGAATAAGTTTCGCTGAAGTTAATGCGGGACAAACGGTGTTGCAAAAAGGAAGAAGTGCCTATTACTGTGATATTTGTTTTAAGACTAATTGTATACTGCTTCGTTAAAATATTTTCCGTTATTACTTGTAGCTACGTTTTAATAACAAGGAATAGAGAATAAAACCATGCTGTTTTATCATGAATTTAAATTCCTTAATGATGCCCTTCTCATATTACACAATAAATCTTTCATCGTACTACTAACAACTTTGCACAACTTCCATTTCCTAATGATTCCATTAAATACGCAAGATTGTTAAACAGCGAATAATAATCATAAATCTGACAATTTAGTAATTAATAGCATTACACATTTTTCTTCTTCTTGGAACAAGGTTTTTTATAAGCGTTTATCATTTGTAAGATAAATAATTTTAAATTATAGCTTCTCTAAACAAGAACTAGTATTTGAGTAATTACTACACCGTTATGATTACTTGGTTCATAGATGTCCCAGTTATACTCTATAGATTTGAAGAAATTCAATTGATTAGTCATCGAAATGGTTATCGCAAAAAAACGAAAACCTCGAATAATTTCATTGCCATTCAATTCATTATTCAAAAATTATATGAAAATAGTCTTATGTCAATAAATAAGTGAATATTAATGTGAAAGTTTAGTATAGTCTGTCAAAAGTCAATTGTTCATTTCTCAACATCTTTATTATCTTTGCAGCATTACAAAATGTGTCCTTCGTGGCCATTATGGAGGGTGACCTTAACCAAATGTCGAAATGGAATTTTATCACGGAGATGACATGTAATATTTTTGTGAACTGCGTCTCTTGATTTCTTAATATGCAACATCCATTTCCTTCTGTGCGACATTATCAAATAAAAATTTCATCTCCTATAGACAAAGAACTCATTTGAACGAGCGAATTCCGAAATAAATGCACGTCTTGTTGACAATGTGGGCATGCCGGTTTGCGTAAAGGAAAGTTTGCTTTGCACAGGAGATAGAAATTCTGATTGTGATTTACGTATTATCTTACTAGTTTCTCTACATTAACAGTCTCAAGGTTAGAAGTTCCTATAAATATGAGCCTAATTCACAAACGGCGAGATAATTGATGGAAACAAACATGAAGACCATCGGAAGAAAATTGTTCCTTTCTGGAGTGGTGGTAGTAGCGGTGGTTGCTCTTATGAGCAATGAAGTCGCATGCTGCTTATGTGGTGGTGGATGCGGCGGATGCGGCCAAAACTGCGGCGGTGATACCTTTGATAGGGTTGTAATCTGTCGTTCTGGAAGTTCACAGAGCAACTGTGGTAGTTGTAACGGCGGCAGTAGCAGCTGTTGTAGTAGTAGCTGTGGCAGTAGTAACTGCGGCAGTTTTAGCTGTAACAGTAATAACTTCGGCAGCTTTAGCTGTGGCAGCAGTAACACCGGAGGCAGCTCCTCTAATTGTGGCTGTTTTAACTTCAACTCTGGAAGCGGCGGTACCTCCAACAATTGCGGCAACAACGGTAATTGCATCTGCAGTTGTAACTGCAATCCTGGAGGTAATGGTGGCAATGGCGATAGCAGTTCCTCTACCGAAAGCACCAATAACGGCGGTAACAACAACTGCCAATGCAATTGCGTTTGCACTTGTAATTGCAATGGCGGAGGTAATGGTAACAATGGAAACGGTGGATCCAGCTCTAATGGCAACAATGGACAAGGATGCTGCCCCTGCAACTGCTAATCATCATCGCTCCTTCTTCATCTTCGATGGCAGTAAGTTTATTCTTTTCTGAAACTTGTTTTCTCTTGACATTATACAATAGTAAGAACATATAAACATAACAAGAGCATGTCGTTAGTGAATGAATCTGATTACCTTTTCTTTCTTTTAGGACAGAATAGCCGTCGGATAGTCATGAGTGTCCAAGAAATGCTGGAAACATCACTACGGCCGGCGATTTGGCTCTGAATCAGTTTTCTATCATCATCATACTAATATACCTTTCATCACGTCGATAAAATTTCAAGAGATTCATTTCAAAGTTGCTCAAGTGCGAGTGTATACATGGGTGATCATGTGAGATCATGCAGAATAAAATATTTCATAACATGAAACCAAGGATTTTAAATTATTAAAAGCAATATCAAGATCACCTGATAGTTTCACGATAAAAATATGTTTTTTAAACCTTGACTCAAACCTTGATTTCATTCTTGCTTTGTAAATGGGTAGAAAATCCACGAAGTAAAGAGGTGAGCTGTTTCGCTTTCATTATTTACCGTTCATGTAAACAATCGGTTATGAGCTTAGCTAGATAAGTGACGTTATAAATCAAATTAAACCGGTATTGATGTATATTGGATGAACACTTTGATGAACATTCTATCACGGCCTTTCCAGAAAAAATATCCTTACATCCCTTCTCATATCTTTCTTCTCTGTCATTCATTCCATGAATGGAAACTATTGCTAATGACACAGGTATTTCAATGAAGGAGTAATAGTATTTCAGCAAGGGAACGTTGCGTAATGAATTGAAGTCTCTAATGTTTTATTTTCACGAAATAAATATGATGACATTCCTAAATGAAAATGAATTTCATTCATAAAATGAAACTTATTTTCATTTAGGAATGATTTCATTTTCACCCCTGCCACACGCCGAAAGGTGGCTTACAAGGTATTTATGTAAATATAGAAAGCATCCGAAAATGTTACAGGAATATTATTTTCATATTACGAACTTTCTTCCAAGTGTAAAATAATAAGAAAAAATATCCATAATGTTCAAAGTTTCAGTGAAGTCAGGCATGTACATTTATATATTATCTGCATGTAATCATCGGATTATTTAATGACATAACATATTATGTATTATAATTGATTACAATTACAATCGGAAATTGTATATTGGTAAGTTAAGATCTGAATTATATATATTTTTAGGGACTTTTTATTTTGCTAAATATATCTGTGAAATAATTTTGGTTTGATAGTTTCCTACTATGCCTCTTTAGATTCCAAAACAAAATATGGTATATTTTGTTGTGGTGATACCTCTAATATCCAACGCTTGAAAAATACTCAAAATAAAGTCATTAAAATAATGCTGTATGCCTCAAGGAAGTGGTTATTCAATTTTATGTAAAGTTAAAAATATTACCACTAAGATACCTTTTTATTTAAGAGTGGCAAACAGGGTTTCTTGGTATGCCCACCACAAGCGTTGTGAGCATATCAAGAGGCCCTGTTTACTTTTATATAATTTAAAAATTAAAATATAGTACCGAAACCAAATTTTGAGACATTTAATCAGTTCTATACATATATAGCCACAAGATTGTTTTCCATAATACCCAAAGATATTTCTTCTGATTCAAATGAAAGAGAAATTATGCTCTGATTAAATGAATTTTTTAATCGACATATAATTTTATATAAAGTAAAGGTATAGTTTTTCTAATGCATGTTTTTTTATACTTATTGTATATAATGCACGTTTTCTTATTTTCTTACTAAAATTTTGTTTATATTTTATCTTCATGTACATTTTCCATCATTCATTTATGCATGTATGCGTGTTCCCAAAGCACGTCTGAAATTTAAACCTTAAAATATGTTGAACAGTTGATGACAAAACTCTGTAAAATTTCCTGTAATTTATAAAATCTTGGAGAAACTTGATAAACTTTTGTTACTTTGGACAGATCGTTCATTCCCGATTTTGTGCCTAGATTGATATACCAAACTCCTAAAGTATTTTAAGAAGAAAAAATGCATACGAATCCTCTAACCGTAAACTTACGTTTCATCGATTCGAAAAAGTCCCTTTATTCGTAAGAGGAGGAATGATTCACTAGGTTCCGAATAAAAACTGTGGGTTTTCCTCATCCATTGTTCACATGGACGTAGAAAGCAGTAACTACTTTTGAATAAGCTCACGGGAAAATTGTAATTCACCAGAAGATGGATGACCGTAATCGTGTGGCAGTTCAGAAATAAATGTATGAAGATTTAGGCGTAGGTTCGTCTTGCAAAAGAATCATGAGCACGAATTTGAGTTAATAAGGGAATACTGAGGTGATGACTTCCATTTTTCGCTAAATCTTTGATCGATTGAAATTCAAAATCTCCTGAAGTGGATTAGAATGCATTATATTGCGTACCTTAACTTGCTAGAATGCCATGAGAGGACGTGGGGCAGTTGCAAGTCAAGTTGTTCATTGCTTTCTTTTCTCTACTTTCTCTCGCTTGAACACTCCTTTTACAGCATATACAGCTTCTGCTTGTGACGCTATCCCCCTTAATGTGCGATTTTCTCACGGTTCCGGCTACGTTTCACACGAATCACGTGGTTAATTAACGTTTAAGACGATTTTCTAGCTGTTTATAGCGCGAATTATTCCGAAATGTATATTAAATATACGCGAAATGCACTATAACACTACTACTATAGCCAATCCTCTGCCTCAATCGATAGACTAAACATTTTGTACGATATCTATGACACCGTTCTCCTCTATCCTCTTCTGCCTCCCCTTGTTTTTAGAAGAGTTCCTTCTGAATGTCTTGTTTGGGATGTCTAATTTTGTGCGAAGAAAAAGAAGATATTGCGAAGTAGAGCAATCCTGATTCCACTTTCGGAACCGATAGCTCTGAGATATGGTGAGATCTTCTCCATCAATGTTGTTAACAGGCAGAAGGCTACATTAAAAATGTTGAGATTTTCGAAAATTAATACAAAAAATCATAGATATTTTTGTTTGTACTTGGTAATTTTATATTGTAGTAAGTGTTGTAAAACGGACTGTGTTGACTGAATATGTTTTAAAACTCTGACATTATATTTTCTACATATTTTTTATGAGTTGCCACCGGACAGTTGTCCACTTGTAACTTCAGATTGTAAATAAATAAATAAATAAATAAATAAATAAATAAATAAATAAATAAATAAATAAATAAATAAATAAATAAATAAATAAATAAATAAATAAATAAATAAATAAATAAATAAATAAATAAATAAATAAATAAATAAATAAATAAATAAATAAATAAATAAATAAATAAATAAATAAATAAATAAATAAATAAATAAATAAATAAATAAATAAATAAATAAAAGTTGTGGTTTTGGAAATAATCGTACTACTACCCAAAACGATATATGTTATCAGTTCATTAAATTGTTTCTCAAATGGTTTTTGACGAAATTTTGCCTGCAGCGAATTTTCTTCGTATGCCTAAACCTCACCACGGTTGATTTTTAGCATTGGTATTTCAACCACTTAGGTACCCACATAAAATATTCAATATTTATTCTAGTATTCAAATTTAGAAAAGGATATCATATCTGCGATACCCGATAGCTCATCTCAACTCACTTCACTTAAATTAAGAATGTTACCCGTTAAATTAAATTTAAATTACACGTAACCTTAAATTGTTACCCATTTTTTTTTAGCTGTGGTTGAAAACTTTCACGTTGTAATATAGTACTGAACATAAATAAAAATAAAATTTTTATAATATAGAAGTGAATTATTTTATTCGGGAAAATTTCAGTCTTAATCTTTAACCTGGATTTAGCCTTGATTTGCCTAAGATCTTTTGGTAAGGCTATAAAGAGTTCTGGCACTAATTAATGCCGCCGTTCTCGGTTTCCTCGAGAATATTATCGTGAAATATACGCATAATAATATTAGAAAATAACAGATTTATAAATTTATCACACACGGTTACATTACGTTGAAGGAATTCCTCGTTCCTCAACCCAACCCAAGGCAGATAATTACAACCACATAAAAAGAGCTGATTGAAAATGATTTCAGTCTATACAGCAAATACAATAACATTTAATTATGGTGGGAGTTATTTTGGTGACGCCGTACGTTCACTTGTAACCTTTTCTAAAGGATAGCCAAAATTTTTCTGATATTCGATAGCCAAAATTGTGTCCATTTTTGTGAATATGCTCCTGTGACTATATTACCGACCACCGAAAATAAATTGTGACTCAAAATTTCCTCCTTGTGCTTTCAAAATGGTTGACATTTTATTCAATTAAGAAGTGTTTAGAAGTGTTACATCGTACTGTTGACAGCACAACCTCTACTTGCTGACTAATATTTTCTGCTATTTTGTTTTTCTCAAGGTGTTTCCGTTTTCATTGTGGTATTATTTCCGTCCTTTGTCCTCTTTGGTGTACATTGAAACGTTTTATAGCTGCTAATGATGCCGATTTAAAGATAGGTGGAGGTTAAGAAAACATGTTGTGCCATACGAAGACGTTCCTTTCCTCAAAAATAATTAATTGATAGAACAAACCAATGAGGATGATAAAAGATTTGAACGCATGAAAATCTAACTGGGCTCGAATATGTGTGAAATACAATTTTATTAGAAATATATGGTCCTGATCTGTTTTTTTTTTAACGCGTTCAAAGGACGAAAAATGATAAAAGGAGACAGAAAGTTAATAATCTTTTTAGAATAACCATGGAGTTTCAAGCCCCATAATCAGGAAAATTTCGGCTTCTTAGCCCTTTTATAGCCTACTGTATAGTGTGAAAATGTATTCTAAGAAACGCATTTTCAAATCAACATAATGGAGACCTCCGTTAATTAACAATGAAGCGTCTTCTTCTACACGTCTATATCACCCTTACTGTGTACCTCGTCTCTTTTATTTTCTGGAAACAAAACTGATTTCCGCCTTCATTACCCTCTACTTTTACTTCTATCTTTTTGTTTGGAATTACGTTGACTCTGTGCGCTATTAAGCTCTGTTATATAATACCGGAATGGGTGACACTATGGTTATATTTTAGGCGGAAAAAAGATACAGCAGATGAGATCAATATAGTTTGCAAGTGTTATTCACATCTCACAAGAATACATTTCGCGGAAAAATAAATAAAAATAGAGCCGTTTGAAAAGAATAAGACTAATGCTCATTTTCGAAGCTTGAGGTGTGTACATTCCAATTCTTTATTTTTATGAACACAATCATAATACAATAATACATCCATAAAATTCTAATATTTGTAATATAACATAAGCAAGAATATTTGATAAAAATGAAAAGAAAAGAGTCGATATTCAATGACAAAAACATCGATCTATGATGTGAATAATAATTTTGGAAGTTATTGTTACAGAGAATTGTACAAACATGATTGGTTCGAAACAGAAATAGTAAATGATGATTTCTCAACATTTCTATGAGTATAAATGGACGTAGACTTAGTGATCCACTCTCAGCGGGATTAAGGATGAGAAATTAGGCGAAAATAATCCAAAGAAATCCATGGAGGTGCATCCTTTGTTTCAGCTCTCATTTTCAAGCAGCGGATATCAAATCACTCTAAAAAAAGCAATTCATTAATCACATGGAATTATCTTTTTACATCCGTTATGAGAAAATCAGCTATCTTATCTACTGGCTTATGCTTTTTATGTTTCTTCAGGTAAAAAATGATTATCTGTATAACAGCCTTAGTATTGATATTTTTTCTTTGTAAAACATAACAAGATAGTTTATTTTGGGCGAGGTTGAGATTTTTGTCTCCTCTTCCATTTAACCCACAGTATTTGGGTTTCAACATAAGGTATCTTCATCACTCAACAAATTTTCCAAGCGATCTTAGATCAGCCTGAAGTCAGACCGAGCTAAGAATGGATTGGAGAACTGACTCAGTCCGACAAGTTTACCAACACAGATTTAACGATATTTACCGAACGACTGCAAAACTCATTACGCCGGCTGCCAGTGAGTGGGATTTGTTTTTTTTACAAACAATTAAAGTTATTATAGGATAAAAAGTCTCCCTGTATTAAACGATTGAGTTAAGAACTATCATATGAGTTTTGGCAACATCAGCAAAGAATATATCTGAGTTTTGGCAACGTCAACAAATAATAATTTTGTCTACTTTAAGACAGTTTTCATTTTTGTTTTCGTCCGCTGACAAAGAAGCCATCGCGAAAAACAAAAATGAAAAGTGCCTTAAATTAGACAAAATTATTATTTGCTGATGTTGCCAAAACACAGACCATATCGATCTAACTCCATCGTTCACTACAGGGCGAATTTTTATTAGCAGCTAACTTTGACCGTATCTAAACAAAAAGTAATCCCACTCACTATGGCGGCCAGAGCATCAAGCTTTATAGTAGATAAGTAAACCAATACATTAAATTCGTGTTAATAAACTCATCTGACTGAGTCAGCTCGCAATTCCACGCTCAGTTCGGACTGACTTAATCGATCTGAGATAGATTGGTATATTTGACCAAAGAATCGACTTACTGTGGATGTCCATATGATCCGGAGACATTGTTTTACCGGCAAAATTGCTCTCAGCAACTACAGCGTCCTCCGCAGTTATTGCAGGAGCCACTGTTGCTGCAGGAGCCACTACTGCTGGAGCTACTACCGCCGTTAGAACAAAAGTCGGAGGGCAGGTGTACATATAAGGTTTTACCGCTACTTCCACACCCGCTACCGCACCCATTTCCACATCCGCTACCGCACCCACTACCACATCCGCTACCGCTACCGCACCCGCTTCCACATCCGCTACCGCACCCGCCACCACACCCACCTCCGCAACCTAAAATAGAACTAAGCAAGCATGGAGAGCCCTCAGCCTCCTTGCTCATGAGGGCAATAGCCACCAACAGGAAAATTCCAAACAGTACTGAGGATTTCATGATGATTTTTGTCAATTTTCTGACATGAGAATGATGTTCATTCGAATATAAGTAACATATTTATAGTCCCAGATACCTGACGTAACGTGATTTATTTCGATAGCGGGCATTGCAAGATCTTAGTGTTTGCATCCGATGTTACCGGAAGAGGCACGTCCATCTTTCTGGCATGGTACAACAATGTCTTCCAGATAGGTAATGTAAATGGTGTTGTCTAATACAACTGACATAATTTCGCAACTATACCGTCGATGGTTCGTAATGTGATAAATTCTAATGAAACAGCAAAATCGACTGTTTTTACGATTTAGGACAATAACTAGGTATTGCAAAAGGTAGAGCTGCAAATCAGGGACTGTTTTTTTTCATTCAAGTAGTTTCAAAATATGTCCTCATCTCTACTGTTTGCTTCTCACGTAACCCGGAAAAAGGAAGATAGGCGTTAAACTTTGCACATAGAACTCAATGATAACATAAATCGAAGTAAAGTCCTTGGCCCAATATGCTTTCGAGGGATGTTCATACTACCCATATTCATCACGATGCTGGGTGGACACCGTTAAGTGTTGGCTCACACCGGGAATCTAACCCAAGATCGCTTCCACCGAAGGCAAACGCGTTGCCCACCAGCCCATCTGGGGGCCCGAAGCCCAATGATTAAAAAAAAATAGTAACGACATGGCTGAGGCTCGAGCTGGGACCTGGGTTCGAGTCCCAGTCAGGTCGCCTCATCCTAGGGAAACACGAAAGTTTTGAGTGAAGAGCTTTGCTGAGAAGCCGCTTTATATATACTGGTTATACAGAGTAGAAAAGGTACAATAATGAATAATTTCCAGTTGCGATTTTATATTTGAACTTTCATCCGAGATTAAAAATTCTATCCTTCCTCTTCAGATAGGGACATTGTCCCTCTTCAGGACGAAAGAGGTAGAAAAAGCCGCAAGAATCCTTTATATTATTTAATATAGGCTCAAGGTGGTAGGATAGTACATGTAAAAATGCAGAATTATTGCAAAATGCGTCACTAGGAAGTGTGGATTTTGGCCATTTTGCAGAAAGGCATCCAATAGATTTCTATTCAATAATTTAACCCCAGCGATGAGAAATCTATCTAGTAGAAAAAGCATATCTAGTAATGATATGCAAAACTGAGTACACTCATCAAATGAGAAAGAGGTGATGAAGAATGGCAGGAGATCCTGACTTTTTTGGTCCCCTCCCCCTTATGGTTTATGGCGGAATCCCGAACCCCCAATTTATCATGGCGAGAAAGAAAGAATGTTTGCTACACATTTTCATGCATTTCTTTAATTTACGAGTATAAGGCCATAGTTATACCTAACAGACAGTACCATCATTGAATAACATAAGAATTTTGCTTAAATTTGATTTTGAAATTCACTATTCTCCTAGTATTCGCGAGGGAGACGTTCTCGAAAAAGGTCACGAACAAGGAAATTGTGATTACTGGATCATATTTTTGCAATATATCTTTAGAGGTAGGGTCTGATTTATGGTATGCATTATGAAATAAGTGTAGTTTCGACATCTGTGTCTTTTTAGACTTAAATTTACACTCGCGATTTTTGATAGTTCATCTATTTGAATTTGTAGAATATCTTACCAGTTTTTAAATTTCAGTTTGTTTCAGGCAATGTGGGATCCGCACCAAAAATAAAATTATAGGAAACCGAACGGAAAGAGATTGTATTCAAAATAATAAGCTTCTTCAATATCAAGAATATTGTATGCGAATAAAAATGCAGAAAGACAAACTTATTAAGTTTAAGTAAGTAGAAAGAATGTAAAACTTTATTAATAAGTAATTAAAAGTAATTCATTGTTAAGGCAGGTCAATTTACAGTGTGTGAAAAGTGAATATTATTAATTAATATGAAATAAAAATCGACAACATATTCACGGTAAATATAATGTAAAAACATGTTCAAAAAAGAATTTCGACTTAATAAGAGAAGATCAACTGCTCAAAGAAATATTATGGAAAATAACATATTAATACGTTTATTTTATACGTTAAAAAGTAACAGTTTGATGCAAATATCAGATCCTGAGTAGTTTTCATGCACATGTAAATAAAAGATAACTGTTCTTGTTATAAACCAATATATATTAAAAGAAAACTAATTTCATCGATAAATTTTCATAATTATTTGACCTCTCTCTTCTTTCTAAATACAATTTCACTAAGACAATCACTACCAAGAACTGCAACTTGGACGCACAAATAAATGGCTTAGCTATTCATATCTATTATATATAGCTATATATATGAATAACTGAGTAACTAGAAAAGCACCGAAAAATTAATAAATTTTTATTTACAGTTCAATATAAATCATATTCGGATATTTAGTGAAGAATTAAAAAGACTCATTTGGTTTGGAATGTAATAGCACAGAGGAACATGGGCGTTTCAGAAGCATGCTTAATTGAACAAGCAATTATTTAAGCCGATTTTAAAATCTTGATCTCCTTACAATAATAGAATCAAAATCTAATACTTCTCTATAAATTTGATCTACATGTTTGGGAAAGATTAATTGGTTTCTTCAAATTCATTATTTCTACTAGTTTGTCAGCGTCATCTTCTTTTTCCTCTTCCACCAACAGTTATTTTTGGAGTTCAACTGCTCCATATACAACTCTTATTCTAACTATTGTGTAGTTACTTGGGTCAGAGTAGGCCATAGATTCTGACCTAACTTTATAAAGTTACACGTTGATTGTATTTCTCAAACGATTCCTTCATATTTATCATCGTTACTACTAAGCAACTACATAAATTTCGTACGTTCGCCAACTCTAATTTTTGTTTCCAGAATCTAAAACTTAATGGAATTTGGATTTTGTTGAGGACCATAACAGACATTTTTTATAGAAAAAGTATTTTTTCTGAAGACAAAGACACTGCAGGACCTATAAAATGAGCTAAGAAGAAATATTTTGAACGAGTGAATGTTAAATTAAAATTTTCTCGTTTTCAATTTCGATTACTAAAATTAACAATTGTAAGGTTCATTGATGAATTTCAGTCATTATCTTTTGCTCCTATACATAAATAAGACTCCCCGATGGAGCGTGTATGTATGATGCATATATATTTTATTTTGCTATAAATTAAAGGATAGAACATGTTGATTTCATTCATACGAAAACCATAATTGAAAACAAACACCCCTTATAGTGTAACTTAAAAATTCTGCTTTCTAAATTTCATATTCTTATTTGCAACTTAATAATCATTAGCTACTGCCGGTGATTTTATGATGACATCATGCTATTTCAGTGATCGTGATAATTATTGCATATTTCACAATTCCGATCTCTATTGCAAATATAACTGTTCTCTTACATGAGATTCTGATTTCCAGCAGTGCGCTATGACTTCATTCGTCTGGTAACGACGAATGCCTTGCGCAGGCGGTACGACCTTATGGCGTGCCTCTACCCATAACATCATTTACAAACACGGAAATACATCCGATCGCGATACCCCGAAATCAAATCGAATTACGTAAATTAAGGTCCCAAACACTATAAAAATATAACTTTTTCCGTTGAAGAGCACACATTGAATCTGTGAGAAACAGACGATAGGCACCATGAATTTCTACGTTCGCCCTAGATCTCTCTTAGTTCTTCTTGTAGCAGCCGTCTTCTTCCTGGGAGATGAAGCTGATGGTTGTTCTTCCTGCAATGGTTGCTCTATGGGCTCGATGATAAAAAGCAAACTTTGCTCAAAGATTAATAAAATTAAAAACTTAAAGGCCATGAAGAAAAATTGTATCGGAACAATGATGTCCGGGTTGTGCGGTGGGTGCGGTGGATGCAGTGGAGGCTGTGGAAGCAGTGGATGTTGCGGCAGTTGTGGAAGCAGTGGAAGTTGTGGATGCAGTGGAAGCAGTGGATGCAGTGGAGGTTGTGGATGCAGTGGAAGCAGTGGATGCGGAGGATGCAGTGGAAGCAGTGGATGCAGCGGATGCAGTGGAAGTTGTGGAAGCAGTGGAGGTTGTGGATGCAGTGGAAGCAGTGGATGCGGTGGATGCAGTGGAAGCAGTGGATGCGGTGGATGTAGCGGAAGCAGCGGATGCGGTGGATGTAGCGGAAGCAGCGGATGCGGAGGATGTAGTGGATGCAGCGGAAGTTGCGGAAGCAGTGGATGCGGTGGATGCAGTAGCGGTAGTGGAAATACCCACGTCGTAATCCTACCTGATGGCGGTAGCAGCAGTAGTTCTGGAAACTGCGGATGTTCCAGTAGCAGTGGCTGTTGCAGCTCCAATAATGACTACTGTAACGGAAACAACTGCGGTAGCAACAGTAATGATTGTGTTCATTTTTACCCAGGAAACGGCGATTGCAACAGCAACTGTAACAACAACAATTGCTGTTGCTAGCGCAGATATAGTAAAAGTTGGACCGATGCGAGAATGAAATTAGTTTCTTAAAGGCTTTCTATAATTTATGGCAACGGTGGTTCCTCGAGCTGCCCTATACGGCTCTCTGAACAATATGCTGCTTGCCATTCTTCCTTTAATACACTGATATTAAGGCATACTCGCCGTTGAGTATGAACCCATTTTATAATAGCTCACTTCGCAAATACATCAAAATCGTAAACACGCATTGTGAAACTCAGAGTTTAAAGCCTTATAAATACCGAAAATCAGTTTTATGATAAAGATTTTATGAGTTTACATAAGTTTGCATACAATTCTCTTTGGCAAGGAGCTAGTTCATTCCTGTAACATCTTTTAGTATGGTAAAGTAAGTTCTACTTGCTAATACGTGTGATTTCAAATAACTTGTGATACATATATCCGTTTTCAAGTTTACTTTAAAGAATTTTGACGCCTTTTGTCCCTTTCTACCATTCCTGAATATTTCCAGCGATAAATGTATTTATCTTCTTTTTCTCCAGCATTGAATTTCTAAAATCTCAAATGAAATAAGAAGCTATTAATAGCAGTTGGTCGGAATTTGCATCAGTAACACAACAGCCGTATTAATGCCCGCTCTTGGGCCAGATCGTTGAAACACAACATGAACATTTAAATCGCACCAGGGGAATCATGTAAATAGGATACTTATTATATTTTATTATATTTTGTAAATAAACTTTTTATGCCTGACATTCTTTTTTAATTTCTTACCTAAATGTACAAATACCAACATAATAATCATATTCTTCAAACCAGACTGGAGCTGAATTGAATTTATCAGCAAGTAAATCTGTTACTCTAATGTTAGCAGATTGTCGGGCCAATCGCTCCTCCTATTTGTTGTCTTGAAAACATCAACAAATTGCCTTGGGTCTGACGAGGAGCTTACAATTAAATCACATTGTGTAGTTCTTCCACGATCGCTAATTCTTTTTTTTTAATATAGACGCTTCTCCGGGTGAACGTTGGATACAAATTCAAAACCTTAAATGTCAAGGGTTGTTGACTAAAATTTCTACTACATATAGTATACAATTATATACCTTATCGGTCATCCTCAGGAAAATTGAGACTTTTATTCCTGCTATCATGGTTCTGATACCTTGGTATCATGCTACCAGGAGGTCCGACAAGTACAACCACAAGAAAAGCATTGTTATGCAATTCATTAAATTGGGGAGCTTCCTTCAATGATAGAGATTTGAATGAAGATCACTTCCCGAACATTTTCAAATTGCTATCAGCCGGTATGTGAATAGAAGTCAACAGTTGTGTTTTGTAAACACTATTGGCCGTTTCCAGAGTGACCATGGGGTCTATTCGGCCTAGATTTGTAAGATATGTTTTATAAGAAATATACGGGATAAAGGTACGTCTTTGAAGGAAATGATGAATATCATCTTAAATTGTACAGTATATGTATATTGCAATATAAGTATGTAAAGTACTCTAAGAGACTCAAAAACAACTGAAAACTCTATTCATGACAATCTTTGTATCATATAACGCGATTACAGTATCCTAAATTTCCAGAATCCTATGTTCGGATACTGCCAAAACAAAGAATTAAAGTTCTCTTCATACTCATTGCTCACTATAGTAAGGCCAAAATTTTGAAATGGAAATTTGTTTAGCACTTTGGAGTTTATTGTTGACGTATGTCTCAGAGCACTTGCAGTAAGTATCTGCTGATTCAACCTTTTCAATGAACAAGGTATGCGAAGAAGGAATAATTCTTTCAAGGTCTTGCTCATCATGTAATTCTGTTGAGTTACACCAAATTTTTCGTAATTTTAATTGTACACAGGATCGTATTATGACGATAAACAAGGCCGTTAAAAGCTCACTGAGTTTTAATGAAGGGAGTCACGCTTAGTGGGCTGAAGTCGAGGAAAGCCGATCGAAAATACAAAAATGAGTTTTTTGAGTACATATTTTGAAATGCCGATTAATGAATGAACCCTACATAAGGTTATTTGGTTCATTTACATTGATTAAAGTCAATCAAAATATATTAAAGGTAAAAGTTGATCAAATATTACAAAAAAAACGCGTGTATTAAATCCTGTTAGAAATTTTTAGTTCACGCCGAACTCATTAGCGGATATTTATCGGATTAAAGCTGATACTCTCTCAAATAAATTTACTTTCATCTTATATCATTCGCCGATATAATTATCACAATTGAATTTTTAAATAATGTATATCACAAATGGTGAATTATTTGTTTTGGATTCAGCTTTTGTCCTATGTAAGGAAACTGGTTGAATATGACGTTCAACGTCACAAAATATCTTATTTCACAAATAAATTATGAGGAGAACTATGAGGAGAAGGAAGGAGAGATGAGATGAAGGAAACAAAGCAAAAGTTTGACGCTCCAAGCAAATATTTCGATGACGCTGTTGAGACAAAGTCCCTGTGTCGGAAGCTTAATGTTATTTACTATTAATTAATAGAGGCCTAAAATTTAGGTTTTAGGAAGTATGCCTCTATTTAGCGGTACCCTTCTGGATAATGTGTTTCCCCATATTTGTTTCCCCACAAATGTAGTTTCATATTGATCTCAGGCAAATACATTATTCCTCGAGAAATGAATGCTTACCCAAATGTCTTACTATTAATACAACAGCGGATATGATTTAAACATTTTTGTTTTTTTTTGGGATTGTAGGATTCAATCATATTCATATATTTCGTCTAATTTTTAAATTTGGAAATCGTAAAGTAGACTTAGAGTAACCAAGTAGCTCGCGAGTGGATATTCATCAGATTCGTCTTCATATTGCCAAACATGTTAGTATTGAAAGCTCCCATTTTGAATACATATTTACGTCGCAGCGTGACTTTTCTCCTTCTCTTAATGTTAAATCCGTCGAAAAGTTACAAAATATCCAGGAAGTTGATGTGTGACCAATAAATATAAGATATCACATATCAACTTTCATATGAAGCAATATTTTAAGTCGACACGATAAAATGGTGACATTAAAAAACTAACATAGAATCATTCTAAGAAGACAGGAAGATATTAAAGGAATATTTGAGATACATTTGAGGAATATTTGAGAGGAATATTTGAGATATACTTTTAGTAAATCCCTAGTTATGGGGATTATAACGAGTACATATTTTCAACTCTCTGTTTGTATCGGAGATATTATTAGAGATGGTGAGTGAAAATGTAGGCTGTTTAGCTGCTTACAAATATATTTAAAACGTAGAACATTCTTCGGGACATTTGATAATATGGAGCAGAAAATCATTTGGGACTGTCCTGCAAAATCTTGGACTATAACTCTGATTATCATGGCTGAGAGGAAAGAGGAAATTACTTGTTTTAGGGCGCATGATATATCATCTTTACTGATAGATCATGGCCGTCTCCGACATCTATGAGTCGCTTTGATTGGTCTCCCTCCCCGCACCCTAAAATATGTTTTCTTGCTTTAACATTTTTCTTCTTCTTCCTTCTCAGACGAGATGATAACTTTCAAGATGTATACCACTGAAATTTTCTGAACAAATTCATTCAAGTGTTATCAGGAAGTATTTATGGGGTAATCAAATAAGATTTTAGTTTCCTTTACTGCTATAGTATTTGTTTTAATTAGTTAAAAATTCCTCTTTTTGACTCCAAACTTTGAAACACCAATGAATGTAAAGGACAGAAAGATACTACGTGTTTCCCATAAGGAGATTGTAGATATATCACTTCAAAGATTAAGAATTCAGAGAATTCAGAAAATATTTAATAAGCTGAAACTGACTGCATAAAAATGAAGCATTGTGAATTTTATCGGTAGATCTTTTAACGATTTACAAAAACTAGTAATCAAAATAGTAGTTGCTCAGAAATTACAGTTGATTGTCTATTGTAATGTCGATGAATTATGGATGGAAATTTTATTTAGTAATAGTACTGTTGCAGCGGTTCATTTAGACTGAAAAAGTTTTCTCCATTGAGGGTCTTGAGATGTATTTTGTTTAGGAATCATTTATCTTTGTTTCCCGCTACCAACTGTTGTGGACCACTCAGAGAAACCAGCTGATGCGTGTGACATCTACGTGTTATTTTAGAACTACGATCATTTCATCTTCAGGTTTCCCGCTTTCTGTTTAATGTTCGAAGACCGCTGAATACGCCGCACCAGGGAATACGCTGATCGCTAGCCTTGGCCGTATACGCACGAATAAGGCTCTCACGGATATAGTTTTCTATTGACTGATAAAGAAAGGGAAGGGTGCTAAGAAAGAAACTCGTGATGCTCCGTTCCGGATCGATAACTCACTGCACGACGCATCACGCGGAAAATATCGTGACTTTATAGTTGCTGGCGAAAACGCACTCTTCCTTTCACAAAGCACAGTCAGCGATTTCTTTAAAAGTTCTTAATGAGCCTTCTTCAAGAGCGATTTAGTACTTACTATACAAAGTGGTAGCTTGAAATACCTGTAATGGAGGGATCAAGTATATTGCCCTTCTTGAGTGGGTTTGAAGGCCTACTTACATTTATACTCCACGGGGGCAAAATTTTGCAATCAGAAGCCTTAGGCATAGGGAACTCATTGATGCCCCATCAAGAGATAAAAACGAAATAAGTCTATTAAAACACCGTATTAAAACGAAAATAAGTCTATTTTGGGCACCTTGATCTTGAGGCCTTTAGCTAGTGCCTAGTTTGGTTAATGGTAACCTGTTAATGGTTGATAGTTCGTCCTCCAATAGAAGCAGTAATTTAAAAAAATGCTGGTACTTCTGAAGTCGTTTCGCACGTACAGACACTCACCGGGTATCGAACCCGGGACTGCATTCATCAAAGACGGCTGCGCTACCCACTTGGCTATCCGAGAGCCTCTCCTCAAATACCAGAAAACTCTCTTCTAGCAAAATTCCAAGGGGAGGGTTTAATGAACCTCTTTATCCGTGGCCATAGTTATTCTTCGTCATTTTTGGTTTAATGGGGTTCGGTTAAAAATGTTAGTAAAATATGTTCCAAAACCAAGATTCAAATTAAATTCAAGCTTAATTCTAACTCAGAAGGTATTACTTCTAAATCATATTCCTCGGCACAGTTTAATTAAACTTCTCGGCATATCAGTGGCAGAGGTTCTGAATCACTTCAAAAATTACGTACACATAAAATTCTAGCTCTTTCGTAAAGTCTACAATGTTTCCTATTTTGATCTTTACCATGGTCATATATTACCAGTCGCGGTGGTTAGCGCTATAATACAAGGCCGATTTATCTCGGTATGGTGTAAAAATTTTACTTTTTGATAATACTTAACTAAAAATAGCATTAGTTTTTTATTCGCGTAACATCACATCCCTTTACCATTAGTAGTGCGCGTTTCGTTATGTTTAAGAATCTATTTAATTTAACTATTTTACCCATTATAGATTCCTTGATATCCGGACTGATGGGATTATACTATAGCCTGCTAATTGAGATTCAAATATTGAAATATGAATTAATATCTAATAGTAAACCAAATAACGCAAACAGTGAAAAGAATATCAGTTTTAACAAAAGGTCAATTTTAAGTGTTTAAATCGTATCAACCAAACAAAGGGGCGAAGTCAGACTTCAACTGCCAACCAAATATGTATTGTATACAACGATGGAAATGTAATTTTAACTTTGCACATTAAGTTGTGCGACTAACCCAAGGTTATACAAGAAGTGAAAAAATGCGACTTGGCCGGGACTCGAACCCGGGTCTCCCACTTTCCGTACAGGTATTCTATCCTGCCCGGAAGAATACCTGCCCGGAAAGTGGGAGACCCGGGTTCGAGTCCCGGCCAAGTCGCATTTTTTCACTTCTTGTATAACCTATGTATTGTATACATGAGTTGAGTTTATCAAGCTGGATTTCTTTGGTAAAGATGTTCAACTATGCAAAATTAGGTACAATAATTCTTCTAGTGACATTAGTGAATCCGCCCCGGAACACTGACTGAGATTAACTGGATGAGCAACTAAGGATTCCTCTTTAGAGATGATCCCTGATCCTATTAACCGCTAACGCAGCCGCTTCTTTTAACTCATCGAATCTTAAGTTTTGCCATATTATAATGTTTTATATAGGAAAAGTTAAAGTTAAAAGAAAAGAGGAAGTTATTTTCCTCCTATAAAACGGGTTCACGGTTCAAACTAGCATGTAAGCTTCTTACATTTTAGAGTCGGGAGTAAAAAACTCTCCAAAATTCGAAATCATAATAAAAAAATCAATTTGACAGTTTTGAACGTCATTGCGGACTTCTTTAGGCTGAGAAATAAATCGATCAAAGCGATCTTAAGGGTAAGCGATCGGGAAAATGTCAGTTTAGATCAAGAAATCAAGTACGAATCTTCCATTTTTGGAACGAGTATTCTGAGTTGGACTCTTAAAATTGTTCTGCGATAGAGCACAATTGGTAGAAGCACCTGCCCAAATTGATTCTTCATTCCTACCTATATTCTAGGTTGTCCGCATATAACGGAAGGCTTCCTTCCAATTTATATCTTCTGATGAAAGCTACTAGGTGCCTAGATAACGTCTAAAATTGAATTCTGTTTGGATTATAAGTATATCATCATAGTTGACTGCGCGCCATTATTTCTCCATTAATTCCAAGATGTCTCTTTCCTCTCCTATACTCTCACTTTTTCACTGACCTCTTAAGAAAACAACCGAAAGCTGACCATAGGCGATGGGTCACTTTCCCTTTTCTCCTCATAATAAGATACAACGGTAAGCTTCCTTATCAAAAGGAATATAGCAGGAAAATTTCGTTTTCAACTACGTTAATTAGTTATAGATTTCAGAAAATGTTTGCCCAGATAAAGTTACTGAATCGCTCCGCCTGATGAAGTCTCCGATAAAGAGAAAGAAAACCAACGCCATGCATAAATCAGTGGCTTCAGAGAATTGATTAGAGATTTTCTCTGAAAGGTGTTATGGTCCCAAAATATAATTACTGAACGCTGTAGAAAACTTTGGTCATTAAATATTTCGCATTCGTGGAGTGAGATGTGTGTAGGTGAATATTCTAATATTTAATAAATCAAAGCGGATGAATTCATATTTTTATATACGTAAGATTTTGCATTCCTTCACTTCCTTTCCTTACCATACTCATATGATGTAAGTAACTACCTTGCATTACTAACTCCAACGGTAGTCTAAAAGTCCTTCCACACATAAAAGTTAAAATCAATCGTATAGCATATTCACAAGTACATAATGGGTGAAAAATCAATTTTGTATGAAAATATTCTCGATTCTTTAATTTTTCAGAAATGATCGACATGTAATAACACTATTTATGTATATATTGAGCTAGATTGCATCAAACTTCTGCATTTTTAATCGCAAGATCTGAAAACAGACGGAGACGAGAATTTAATGGAAGAATTCATTCCGCTAGAATTGCAAAATGTTAGTAACCACATTTTGGAATTTTGCTTACTTCATCAATGTTTGTCATTCTTGACTAGAGGCTAGCGGCAACAGGCGTCCTTAAGTTTTCCATGCAAAGTTGTCTTTTATTCTCTCCTTATTTAGACTGTTGCTTTAAACAATACACCGTTGTCGGTAATTGATTATTTTCAGAATGAAATACCATAATACTAATTACCAGTCATGTATTTATTTAGTCGTGCATTATGGACAGAGCCTAGTTACAAAGATAAATATATGCGTTGCATAAATACAGATTTATAAAATACCTATATGCATCATTGATATTTAATTCGTAAAAATAAAAGCAGATTAATGAGAATTATTTGGGTAAGAGAAGTTCACTAAATTAGCATTTAGAACAGTGATATCAAAAAGCTTAAGAGGTTTTACATGAATGTCTTGCAAAAGCAAAGTTCAGGAATACTTTAAAAATATTGGTTTCGAAGGTGCAATGAAGTTTCTGTTCAGAGTATATACAAGAATTCTTAAAAATACATTTAACAGCCAGATGTTCTATCTCAGCAGGCCACTTCAAACATAAAACAAACTCTATCTTTGTGAAAAGAATTTCTAATTATTATTATTTATATCTTTATATTATTTTATTCATAATCACTCAAGACACTCTGTCCTCCTACCCTCTAATCTCTTTATGTCTTCTATCATACTTAACATGCATATTTTTGCCCGATTATTCAAAAATATAATAATTCATTATGTCAAAATATAATCGATATTCAAAAACATTCAGCGTCATTATTTATGTCATGAATGACATATTTTTCACATACTGGGTCTGAAATTGATTCGAGAAGTCTAAAATATATATCATTATTATTATCATACTATCTATTGATTCCCATTTTATAAATACAGGAGGATTTATTGCTTTCTATTACCATTGCTGTTGATTATCAGCAATAGTCCATAGTGATTTCAACTGTCTATCACCTTATTTAGAGTCTAAGGGGAAATTCTTGAGCATTCCACGGCTTAGGATAGTACAAAATTACATAAACAGGTTTCGTGAAAGAAATAAATTTTATATTCTGATTGTATTTGGCTACTCAATACTATTTTGGCAGTTTCTGCTAGGGATGTTTACAAAGGAGTCATATCCGGAGCAGTTTAGTATAGAATTAGAATAGGAGTCGGATAAAATATGCCAACTTTATTAAGAGAAGCATCTACTATATGTTCACATGAGCTATTTCTCCTTCGCAACCATTTCATAAAGACAAGTATTATTAGCATTCCCTTTGGTCAAAAGATTTGACTGACTGAAATTCTTCTCCTTCCTAATTAAAAATTTCATTGCAAGGAGTCATCTTCTAAAATTTTAATTTTTAGTTTCACTTAATTAGTTTTGAATACATGCCAAATTAAAAAAAAATAATAAAATTTTTCCTGTTTCATCGTTTATTTGGACTTGAAAAATAAGAGTCAGGGGCTTGGCTAATCCACTCGCTCTAAGGGATAAGAATATGAAAGAGGAGAAATATAAAAAATAAATAAATGTTATCAACCATAATCAACAAAATAGTCCCGTAAATCTCGCAGGTAAAAATCATCATCTCAAATATAGATCAGTTCGATTGCCACTCTACATCTCAACTCAAAGTGAACGCTAGCTGAGACTTTTTGATGAAGGCTGATCGAGCATTCAATAAGCTAATTACTAGTCGAATTTTACATAAATACACAAAGGGGGCAGATAAACGAGTGCAGGCTTACAACGATCCAAAATAAAGTTTGGTTTGAATTTTCTATTTGGAAGTTTATAAGATTCAATTTATAAAAAAATGTTATTTAATACTTTACAGGGGAATTGCCTTTCTTGTGCTGGTTATTAATGAATTCTAATCGTAGCCGGAATTCAAACCTTCAATGTTCGAAGTTGGTATCTAATTTAATGGCTTCAAATCCCTCATTTCCCTCAAATTTACGAAATGCATTATACAGTATGGAAAGACTAAGAAAATCCGAGATCACACTTCAACTTGCATTTGCTAAATTAATTTTTCGTGTAGCTGAAGAGGAGCTCAGTTACATGGAAACTGCGGAGAGATAAATTCTTCGGGTGACCTTTGGATTAAATGGAGAATAAATGACCGCGTCCGAAGCAATGGATAACTTCTTGTATAGCCTCGAGCTGATCTTTCTTTCCTCAGGGCATCTCTTTTCATACACAACTCTTGCTCATGCGGTTGAAGTAAACTCACATCAACTTCAAGAGATAATTTACGACCGTACGTAATTACTCCACGATGATGCTACATGAACAGTGACGAAATCTTACGTCACAGCAGGTAATCCTTAAGGTTTCGTAGAATTCCCAACCGGAATAAATTGAGCTAATGTATCGAAAAGGTTAATTATCCGTTAGCGTATGAGTGAAAGCGAATTTCGCGATTGCAGATTGGACATCCTAGGCTAAATAAGGCTTCTCGAGTAGCCGTGAAATCTTTTAGTCTTCCATATCGCTCTAAAAATCAATCATTGCTCTGGATTAAATTTACTCCACTCCTAGAT
Source organism: Pachydiplax longipennis (assembly GCA_036926295.1). NCBI lineage: Eukaryota > Metazoa > Arthropoda > Insecta > Odonata > Libellulidae > Pachydiplax > Pachydiplax longipennis. Next base: position 28,989,322 of record JAVFKF010000019.1, read on the forward strand.
CGTGACTGTATTTCCACGGCACGTGCGGGATGGAAAGATAAAGCGCGTAAACCGCACTAAGAGAGGAATACAAGGAGACCTCTCCGCAGATATTTACGGAGCTCTTTCTTCAGTGAAAGGCTCACTTTCCCCGCAATCGTGAGAGAGACTGCAACGCTCGTCGTCTGCCACAAATCAACGCCCACAAACAATACGCTTCCCACAGAATCCTCTCTTCCTCTTGGAAGATGCTCCATCTCGCTTCCTCAGTATGGACGCTTTCCATTCCATCGGGTTATTTGGAGGGAACGTTCAGAGGGTCCTGTTAACGGAAATGACGTCACGGAGTAACTCATTCAACGGGCGTGCGCGGTACTGTTTACTTTTTAACCACACCTCGGAAATGCCTGAGATGCTCAAGAGAGACCGTAAGCCGCAATGGATTTCTGCATCTAGAGATAGATATTGAGGGGTTCAGAGATGCGCTATAGGTGCCTGCACGGGCTTGGGCCTAGCCCTCGGTCCTCGGCCCTAAGTTACAGAATTTATTTTTGGGCTAGGGCCTGATTCAAATCATGAATCACTTTAGTTTTGGAATGACAGGATCAATATTATTCCATCCACTGCTTTCGATGTCTATAGTCCTGTCTAACATATAGCATGTTACTAATGAATCCAGTAATTAGAAAAAAATATATTGGTATACAATGTCCATAAAAATACATTAAGTACAGAAGCATGATAGAAAAAATATTAAAATATCGCCCATAGACGATATGTTTTTGCCTGTGATCTTGTCCCCAAATCTTGTCGAATATCTCAGGGCTTGATTCCAGGTCTTAGAAAATAATTTATTTAATTTTCAGTTTTACCATCTTTCTTTGTTACAGCTTGATATTTTTGCATCTTATTGTATTTGTAATTATATGGCTAAACATGTTTGTGATTTGGGCTGGAAATAAGAATTCTCACATATTCGTAATATCTTTACCCTTCAGATTCACATAAACGCTCTCGTTTTCTCATTTTTTGGGAATTTATAATACGGGGAATAGGGAAGAATAATATAGTTAGTATTGTTAAAAGAGCCTAGTAAGTTGAGGTCATTTAGCTCATGTGGATCATCTGGAATACAAACCGGAACCGCTTTCTCCAAAGGCGGACGGACTCCCTACTTTGCTATCCAGAGATTATATTAGATACCCCTCATTAATTTCTCAACAGATAATCTAGCTTTATTATGGCCCTATTATGATTAACTCTTCACCTTTTATATCAATGATAACGGTAATTTTCAATCGGCATATATATTGAAATGTAATTAATTTAATTGATAAAACAAATCTATAAATAAAAAACTGATTCTTCATTAGAGCATTAAAATCTAACGTTCACTAGCCCGGTAAAATCTGGAGCGATTTGAAAAAAAATATAGACTCGGGCCGGGCTTCGGACTTAAAGGTTCGGACGAGAAATTTCGGCTAATGAAGACAACTAGTAAGCCAACCCCTGCTTGCGGGACTATACCTATAGCATGATACTAATGAATTCAAGAAATACAAAAAAATACATGGGTTTAAAAAGCATATACATCAACTACAGAAACACGATGGTAAAAATGTGACAACATCGTTCGTAGATAGCGATATAGATATCGACGAATGCATTTATAAAGAGAACGCCTAGAAAAGGAGTACAATGGTTACATGCGGCCATTAGCTATGTTGAATGTATAGTAAGTACTGAGAAATCAAGGCTGAGGATTTAGGAAGTATATCAGTCTATTTCTTGCAAGACAACTCCCCCAAAACATAAATATTTTTGCTCGAGATATTCATTTTGTTGAATTTCCGAAGCAAAAGATGAGTACATGGGTAAGAAAGTATGGGGTAGTGCGGATAAAAGAGGCCGCTAGTTGTTTCCCCAGCAAGAAAATGCCGTGAAAGTGTATGCATGTACAATGAATGTATGATGACCAGACGTACCACTCTTACTTTCATTTCCAATAATTTGACTTAAATTAGGTTACTCAAAGGAATGGAAATACATATATTGTTAGATGAATTAAAACTCTTATGATTATATTATAATATCAATTGACCCAGTCGCTAATCAACTAACGTTCAAGTTTCCCTGAGTAGTGCTACTATACGTTAAAAAATGAATAACATGTCTGAAGAAATGTGTATAAAACTACTTTATAAATACCGAGGGCAGTTAATTGAAGCAAAATACGAGTAGAGACGAAAATCTATTCTATGGTGTATTTTATAAGCAGTCTGTCATCGTGTTCATGGTGAATGACTTTTATGGGAAGAGAGATGTATTAATGTTGGTTGTATGGCTGATTGAATTTCTGTGATGTAATCCCGCTAATAAAGTAATTCTATGAAAAGAAGATGTCACTTTTCCTGGAAGCAGTCAGGGGTTACGAGATAAAATCTTGGAAATAAGAACATCAAAACCCTACATTTCAAACTCTCCATTCTTAAGTCCTGTCAAAAGTTCAAGATTGAAAGCAGAAATAAATTTCAACAGCTGGGTCAATTAATCTAAGCGCTCGGATCGTGTAATATAATAAACAGCGACCACAGTTCGCTCGGAGTCAACTGTGATCGAATTGAAAGTCAAAGACTGAGACGGAGGCCTTCGGTAATGGCCTTCCAGAGAAATCAAGCGATTTCCTTTCACGGAAACGTTTACACGGATTTGAATGAGGGAGAGAAAGTGAGAGAAAGAGGGAATATCGCCCTCGACATTGAAAGATTGATATCGGGGACGCTAATGCCCGTGAACGACCGTTCCAATAACCGAGGTGAGATTTGGTTGCGAACAACATCAGTTCATTAAGAAAGGGATTTCCCATAAAAGTCGTTGAGGAAGGTTTCGATTGTTTTGACTTCTTCAAGGCTGCAGACTCCGATCGATGTTTAAGAAACCATTCCATCTTTTACGTGCTTGGTCATCGCTATCATTGGGAATCGACAAGTTCTTAATTGGTCTCGAAGGGCTTTTTGTTTTCGTGTCTTAGAAATTAGAGTGGATTAGATAAGAGAATACATCTTATAAAACTACTGTTTATAGATTCATAGATTTACACTTGACTTCAGCCGTAAGTAATGATGGAACTTAATTAAACTTACTTAAAAATAGATCTGTTATGATCGTTCTAAGCTAGTGTGCGTGAATGTGATGTCTATAAAAATTAATTTAATACATTTCTTACATGGACCTTCATTCTCCGGGTAATCATATAGGAAAATGCATGAGGTTTGGATTCAAGAACTGCCTTGGTCGTAAAGGGGAAAGGTTGTTTACATATTCAATTTTCTCCTAAATTGTAACACAAAACGATCTTCCTCGACCAGAATAAAATTTTTATTCAATTTCTCTCCTTTTGATACGTACTAATTTCCATAGGACCGATTTTTTAAAATTCAATTTTGTTAACGAACTGAAGTACGTACGATATAAAAACGAACTATACGTGCATTTCTTATGAGAGTTTTTTCGAGCCGTGTTGTTTACAGCTATTACTTGTTTACAAATATTAGTATAGATGACTTGAAATTTGACGGGGAATGTAAGGAAGAATCAAAAGGCGTAGAATACATGTGAGATAAGAGAGAAAAGGATATGGAGTAAGGAGGGAAAAGATTTTAGAATATTATAGAAAAAATAGCGTATGTTTACAAAGCAAACGTAGAGAAATCTGATTAATACAACTTTCTAAGAATTTATTCCCCAAGTGTCTTCTGTGTATATTTTTTATTCTTTTATTCCACGAAGTTATTACATTTAAATTCTCCGTATACGAGAATATCTTATTAGAATATCGTATTATCTGTATTCATCAAAGATGATACAAAATAAGTAATAAATATTTTTTTTCTGGAAAGAATCTGCATGGGACAAGAAATATACAAAAATGAAATGAGGGTTGCCAATCATCTTATCGTTACATAAGTCATATGCAAGAAATAACATTAATGACAAGAATGAAAAGAGGAAAACCAACAGAGTGCTTTTAACTGCATAAGTCCATGAATTGGAATCAAAGCTTAAAATATTTACACGCGTTTACTCTTAGCTACTCTTTCACTTTGCGAACTAAAAAGGTAATTTTACATGGAATACGTTTCAAAACATATATTACTAATTTGAGTTTACTATTAAAATCTCAACCGAGTTTATATTTCGTTTTCTCTAATTAAATATTTTTATATATTATTTTAATTATTTTACCCAAAAATCTAGTCTAAACTTGCATTTTCTCAAAAATTAGCAAAAGATTAAGCAGGAATCTTCATATTCCGTGTTATTTGCGTACGGAGAAAAGTTTGTAAATCATTTCCTACTAAAGAGAGTCTCATCTCCCAAGACGAGTTACTGTATCTCGTCAAAAGTATACAATTAACTAGAAAAGATAGGTAGATACAAATAAGGAATATAAAGTGTTTTTCGTTTCTTCATACATCCCTCGGAAGGACTAGATGAATTGTATGTGCATATAGTAATTATATAGTAATGGACAATTAACTAATGGGAAATTTTAGAACTACCGATATTCTTAAAGCCCGACGAATTCCCAGTATAATGATATACATGATCGTTCGATTTAAAGCTTTTATGAAAAAATGTAAAGTTGAAAATAAATAGAATAAAGGAATGCGAAAGTTTTCCCTTGTCGCACTGAGATCACAGCATCAAGGTTTCGATTCAGCATTCCGCTGGAAATATTTGCTTCCATTTCCCATCCGATGACTATTCTCGATTCATCTGACCCAAGTAACTTTTCTTCCTCAAGAATTAATGATCGGTTTTAAAGCCCACTCACATCAATCATTCCTTTACGCTTAATCACACAACTTCGGGAATGGTTCCAGCTCTTTTTCCCATCCGCGGAGAGTGTAAAGCGTATCTTCGTTTCTTTCGGGTAATCACTTGTTCTCCCGGCATTCAAGACGTAATTAATCTTTGTATCCCATCCCTCCGTTCCCCGCTGAATTTCACTTTCACTCCACATTGCTCCTGAGTCGTAGGTCCAAGTGCTCCGCTTGCATTTTTCTGCATCATATTCGTAAGGAAGGGACGGATTTTTTCGGCTCCCACGAATCTGCGCCGCGATTGTGATCTCTTTGGGTTGCCACTCTCACCTCTGCTGAGGAAAGATGCAATGGGAGAGCTTCCTTAGTAGCGTTACAGTTACCAAACTACTTGCGGAATTTTCTATCGGGAGCTCTGGGAGGCAAAATCGACCATTGTGATTTCTAGGGAAAGAATTTAAAACTACGAAGCATTATTTGAGGTTCTCGTGCAGTTACATGCTACCTTTAGTTCCGAGTACCCTAACACTCCTATAAATAACGAATGTATCTACATTCAGATCGCATTCTAAGCGGTTGTCAGATTCTGTGGGATGTACGCGAAGTTAAAACCAAATTTAGCAAAACCAAATAGTGCAAATGATGGAAATGAATTTTGACTTAGCACAAGAAAGTGTGCAACTAACCCAAAGTTGTACAAGAAGTGAAAATAGTTAATTTACTGAGACTAGAACCCAGGTCTTCCTCTTTCTGGAAAGGTATTCTAACCACCGAAGTTATCGAATACATTAGAATACATGCCCGGAAAGTGGGACTTTCAGTCTAATCACTATTTTAACTTCTTGCATAAAAATAAATAGACAAGAATCATAAAATTCCTGAATCTAAAAACTACTTATTCAATATTATGATTCCGAATATTTAGAAGTGTCAAAATTTGCAGCAATCTTCGGTTCCTGATACAATAGAAAATTTGGGAAACTAGCACACATGAGGATTTCAAATATATACTTCACAAAAAAGTAGCATTGTTAAAAATGTTTGAATAGCCAAGCCATTTCGCACTTGTGGGCGAAATAACGGGAATCGAACTCAGGACCGCTTTCACCAAAGACGATCGCGCTACCCACTTGACTATCTCCCTTAACTTCTGCTAGTCCATTTTCGCATAACTTTTGGCTTATAAATATAATTATCACTAATTATTTGCCATTTTAATATTCATTAGAAATTATTCAGTGAACGATTATTACGAAATACACTAATAATTTTATTATTATTAATTATTTTCCCTTTTCATAAGCTGCCGTATCTTGATGAATGGATTTTTTACACTAGTCTCTTGAAATGTTAGTGGAAATGTCTCTTTCGCTTACTTTTGTCTTATGTGTTGATCATGGATATGGCAATTCGAATGATACTAAAATTAGAACGGTCCTAAAGAATGGTTATTAATCCCCATTATTGTGTCTTACGAATGACTTTATTCATAGAGCCATTGTGCTGTATTTGTGCGAACTTTTTCCTCTAACAGCGACAAAAGCAAGGCTTTTTTTTATTTCATATACTTCTTCCCTTCACTGTCCAAATTTATTATACAATAAATTTATACGGCGAAGGAAAGGAGGATCCAACCAGGCTTTGTGCTGATTACTCTGCAGAAGATTAAGGACATGATTAGAATTTATATTCTCGTAAGAATAGTATTTACCTAAAAACTTCGGAAGACATTCTGTGTAAAAAAGACAGTTACTGCAAACACAATTTCCAGCGATTGACCTTTGATATTTGAATTTCTCATTGCTTATATCCCAAATCGACTTCCTATTCAAGTGATAATTAAACCCCAAACACACTTAAAATTACTTTTAATGGAATTAAAACACCATTTCGTCTTCAGCGAAACTCAAATGATGGAAAGACTTTCTAAACCGAATCTCACGTTAAACAGTAAGTCTAATTACCACGTTGATTAAGATATCTATTTAATGAAGTGCGGGTCACGACCGTTCTTTTAGGAAAAGAAAGTAGAATGAAAAAGTCTTTCTAATTCAACTAGAATGTCACTGTTCATAAAATAGGCATTTCATGTCTTTGCCCTTCGAAGTCGACGGAGAAATTGATAATCTAGAATCACTTACGTCTTCACCGTATTTTTCCCTGTTTCTGAATGTTACGACATTCGGGGAAAGTGAACCTTCTCCAAAAACGGGTCAAACGAAATGAAATGCAGAAGAAAAGTTTAGTGGAAAGAATAACAGACAGGTGTTGAGGTTGGGGACAGTAAATGTGACCTTGACTAGGACACAATCTTCTATGTGATATAGCATGGGAAATCACTCAGATTGTGTGTGTGATCAATCGCTGTGAGTGAATTGTGAAACACACGAGAGGACGGTGCGTTAAAGAATTAAATCCTGCCTGGGTCACGGATTGAGTACATCCACATCAATTTGTACGATGGGTATTACGCGCCGAGTTTCATATAAAGAAGAAATGTACAGCAGTGTCACTAAGGATTGGAAAACATTTCCTTAGACGTAGCGAGTGGACAAAACTGGCAGATGATTTCCATATAAAGATGCAAAGAACATTGGTGAAGACTCTCAAAATAATGTCACAAAAAGGGTACTTTTACCAACCGACCCCAATGAATTCGATATCATCTGGCGTTATTTTGTGGAAGGCCTAAGCACAGAAGAAAAGAAGAAAGTAAATTTTACGTACAGATTTCATACAGGTCGCAAAACATGATTTTCTTTCTAATTTTTTAAGTTCTTTTTCTTCTCATTGGCTTCAGAGTAAATTTATCGATGGGGAAAGCATGCTAATTTATGGGGTTTACTCTACCTTTAATGATAATCATCATGTTTGTATAAACATCATATAATAATATCATATATAATAATCGGTAAGAAAAAAAAGGAAATTTGGATGGGTGTAAATGAGGAGTGCAAATGGAGATTGATGAACATTTTTGAATTATTATCTACGAGAGACTGGCGATGATATATTGTCTCTCATTTTCTCATATTGAAAATATATTCATTCCACTAGCCGATACAGTCAAAGCCAGAAGTCCTCAACCAGTATAGTTGATTTTAACTGTTGTATACTTTCGTAGAAATTTGGCGAAGTGTGAATAACACGACTAAGATCTTCTCGATTATAAAGTAACACTGGTTAAAAGTGCTTCAACATTAAGGTCATATCGCACGTGGGCTCCCACCGGGGAATTGAACCCGGGATCGCTTTCACCAAAGTCGAACGCACTGCCCACATGGCTGTCTGGGAGCCCTTCGAAATAATGAAATACACGTACGTAGTACTTCGGCTCAAAAAAACTCATTTTCTCTGTTTTTCAACCTAATCTTGAAGATAGAAATTTAGATAATGGAAATATAAAAATAATTGTAATTTTATCAATATTTCTAGGTCAGATCAATCAATTAATAGATTATTGAATTCAACATAAATTTAAATCAAACATACGAGGGTCATCCGGAAAGTAGTACCCGTTCGTGAAATAAAGACACAAAAGTAAATATTAACAAACATAAAAAATTTTATTTGAAAGAGGATACTTTAAACTACTTCTCAACATAATCTCCAAGCAAATTAAGGCATTTGTCATAACGTGTGACAAGTTTCTGTATTCCTGCTGCATAGTCCTCCGCCGCCAGCTCATTGAGATACAGGGTCACTCCTTCTTTAAGTTCTTCATCGCTGTCAAATCTTTTCCCCGCCAAAAAGTCTTTAAGCTTTGTAAAGAGATGAAAATCTGAAGGGGCCAAGTCCGGGCTATACGGTGGATGGTCGAAAGTTTCCCATTTGAATTGCTGCAAAAGTCTTTGTGTTATCCCAGCTGCATGAGGCCTGGCATTGTCATGAACGAGAATGACACCAGTAGACAATAGACCTCGCCGCCGATTTTGTATTGCCCGCCGTAATTTCTTTAATGTTTCACAATACGCATTGGCATTAATAGTGTTGATGATTTTTCCGGATGACCCTCGTATATAGTAAAGAATTCTGACCATCGCGAGTATCTTCTGAAGATTTAATGGCATTTTACGTCACTGTTTGAGTAGTATTAAACATTAATTTGGAATTGAGCGGTAAATTGGTTTGAGTGTTATTATACAATAATATATATCAGCAATTTTTGGGAAAATAGTGGAAAAATGAGTTTTATTATCTAGCAAAAAATATATTTTAATGAGCAATGAGTCTGAAATATTTCGTGTCTAGAAATGATAACAATTCTTTTTCTAATACATTTATAATGCAGCTTCGGATGTTTTTGAAAATAAAAAATGTTTCGATTGATATATCATTTTGCTCCATCAATATCTTAGCCAGGCCTTTCTTTGACGCTTGTGCTGGTTAAATCTTCCTATACGTCAATTCTCATAAAATACTTTAGCATCCCTCAAACCTGCTCAGCACACAATAAAAGCTTACATAATCCAACGTTGGCAGTTATAGAACGCTTGACTATGAGCGTATTCTGTAAATTTTTAAACTCACGAGTAAGTAACAGATAAGGATTTGAGGAGAGAGTGTAAAACTTTGTACATACATTCTCACGGCAGTAATGCACGTTCACGGCCGCTTTTACGAGTGAAGCTCCTTGGAGATGAAAGTTATTCCCGTTAGAGAACGTCGTCTGGAGACAAGTCTCGGAAGGCGACATTTGAGATATATGATTGAAAAGAGAGAAATTCTTCTCAAAGACGATCTCCTGATTTCCTGAGCGAGATTTACTCCTTCAACGTCCGGAAATGGATTCGCTCATTCGGAAACAGCCATTTCCGTATTTGAGGATGATTATTACTTCTTAGCACAGCAGCTGACCCGTGTGCCATCTGTTAAAGTCGAATTCAATGAGATGAAGCGAAAGTGGAAAAACATTGGGATATTGTGTGTTTTGTTGACATAAGAATGATATCTATATCAGACGTCGTTACGGCTATCTTAGTGATGAAAAATGGATTAACAAATTCTTTGTTTATGACGTCATTCCAGTTATCATAATGTCGAAGAATGGATTATCAAATTCTTTCGATTTTCCTCTTTCTTAAAAATTTCTCAATTCATATCATTGCTCTCCATGTTATATGTTACATATTCGTATCTTAAGGTAGTCTTCCGGGCCTAAGCTTATTCAGCTGAAGTTCATTGATTTTTCTATGCCGAATGTTTTCACTTTTTTCTCGTCTTTGGCTTAATCTCAACACCGTTTTATCGTGACAATGTCAGTGGTAGGAAAAATTGCGTTAAGTTAATGTTCTATGATTATTTTTGCATTTGCACGAAGAGATATATAACTTTCGATAGTATTAAAAATTACCCTTTAGCGCATTAGAAGACTTGCATTTTAAGGAAGTTTTACGGATTTATTTTTATTAATGCGACATGGTGGTTTTAAATACATATTCACAATAATTTAAATTCGAATGAAATCCTGAATTCTAAACTAACGGATTCATATACCTGATACTCATTATTATTTTCAAAGAAAGCAAGGGGAAAATACATCCATATAATTTCAGCGATCGAAATTAGCTTGTGCTCTTCAAATTCTCTTAGAATCTTCACTTTCTAATAGAAAATTAATCCCATCAGCTACCAGTTTACTCAGACTCCAAAGTGTGAAACGTGAGACTCTAATCCTTAAGATAATCGTCTAAGTGTCATACTGAGCTGTCAAACTTCTAAATTTTGTTCTCCCGGCTTAATACAGAGAATAATTAAATGAAAAGAAGATTATATGGCTGTCAAATGAAATTAAGAAAATACTGCTAGACCACATTAGTAAACTGTGTCATACTCAGAGATCATGTCTTGTGTGTAATATTAGAATATTGGAGAGCGACGTCAACTTTAAAAGAATAACTCATAGTATTCGATAAGATAGATAAGGTATCCTAATGCCATTGTAGAAATACAGTTTTCATAGTTGAGAGCAAAATTTTAATTTTACCATTCTTAAGAATCAATTTAATACAAATATAAACTCATGTATAAAGCGATATACTTCCCTGCTGGAAAACCAAGAGTGAGTGTTACGAGATACATGATCATTCCATTCATATATATCGTAAATGTGTTTCTCACGTATCTTTAAGGATAAATACGAATTTTAAAATTAATTACTCCCGGTATTTTTTTCTAGTTATTCGTACAGTACTTGATCAACATGTTTTGCATGAGTAAAGTAACATCTTCATTACATCTCTATTTATTATTTTAAAATATTGAGGATAATTAAATTAAAATTTCAATATAAAGATGCCTAAGATATTTTTTATCTGAAAATAAGCCAATAATTTAATAAATTCTAATTATACACACAACTATCCCATATATATTTACATTCAAGAATACATAAAAGACATTAGAGACGAGATTTTTTGTGAATTACTTATGAAATCATATCTCACTACGATAATGATACATTTTTCTGACTGGTTAGAAAACTTAGATTCGGATTCTCAAATATCCAAGTATTGTTTATATTTTTCGCACTTATCAAATGATATAGTTAAACAATTTTAATAATTTTAGAAGACTGCGATTCTATGTTTTTCGCTAGTAAAGACAGAAATAATAGCGTCTAACAACAAATTACAAAGTTTCCTTGAAATATCGCAGAAATTCAATGTGATACCATAGCTTTAGGCAGATATTTTAGATATGTAGATAACCATAATAACAATGTCATAAAGTCATTTTTGTTGTCCCAACATACCTCGATGAACATTTTAAACATCTTTTGGATATATCCTTTTTATGCTACGGGCTTGACAAAATTTTCTTCGCGTATAATTTAAAAGAGCTGGGCGCTGCTATTAGTAACTAAAAAAAATCTTATATAAATAAGGATATCCATGGTTGTGGAACATCTGTCCAGAATATTTATTTGATATCCATCTGGCTGAATAACTTGAAGCCTTACTTAAAACTTACATAGATGAAAAACGCACATGCTTTGTTATTCTTTTCCTTTAATTTATACAGATATTCTTTGTTGCTTATGATACTTCTTTTATAATACGTGAGGTTTACTTAATTATAGAAACTCGATAGACTTTGCAATTATTCCAGAGGTTTTAAGTAAAAACGACGCAGAAAAAGAACACTATGAAACTTCGATTTCCCATTTCCATTTAACCATGAGATTGGAAAGCTATATCCGTTTTCACCATGTCACCTATATCACTTTTATGGTTTTGAACTTTCGGCACCTAGATAAATTTATTCATCCGAGGAGAATTTTAGATACTAAGAGTCAACTTTATGACTGAGTTTCACCTGGAAGGTTTTATTGTAAAATTGAATACGATGATGCATAATCAAAATTGAATTTTGAAGAAAGTGCCTGTGTCAACACAACGAGGACATAGGAAAATTACACCACTAATAATATCCTTACTGCTACAGGTTTAGCAAGTTTCATAAAATGGAAAGAAGGTGAATTATACTTCTGGTCTTTGTCGACTTGTTTTTCTCAATTAGTGTTTCATGAATTGATTATCTTCGTTTAAGATTATGAATTACATTTGCAGTTACTGTAGCCTCTGCGTTTGTGAACTTTGAATATTTCAGTAAAAATTTTAATCCATGGAATTTAGCCAATTCTTTTTGCTACACCGTAGTCCCTCGAAGTTTGAGAAACATACTTCAAATAGTGTTGACATCGATGGTAAAAATTTAGAATTTGAGTTAGTCTTGCTTGATTAATTAAAATAAATTAGAATTAAAACTGAATTAAACTAAAGAAACCTTCTGGCATAAATGTGATATTTTTCATCCATCGGCATCGCATACATTTTTATTCATTTTTACATGTTTTTGAGTGAGTAGGTCGACTCTAATTTTTTAATTAAGGTTTTTCTAATTACATCGCTTAAGATCAATATATGCACGCTAAAATGAAACTGATGAGTCAAGAAATAGGTTAAAAGAAGAAACCAGAAATTCTTGCGAAAGTATACAGTAACCTTGGAAATGAGTGTAAACACGTCCTTTCATAATAATAATCCACCATAATTATGGTTCGACAGTCTTGAAATTCCTCTTCAGAAGAGCTTGCCTGTAAGAACCCGTTTGAGAGGAATTTCTCTTATATACGAATCAGTCATGCTTTCCTCTGAAGTTGATAGGCTGTATCTAAGACCATCCTCGTGCGTTTGGAAGGTTATTGTAACCTTAGAGATTTAATTGACTCCGATCTTAAGAAAAGGAAGAGCCAGTTTCTCATCAATTTCCGTTTTTCACTTGCGAACGGAATTCGAGCGCCTCCTGAGTTTCTCTTTGACTTCAAAGTCATCAAAGGTCGTGCCTTACCTCTGCTAAACTGTTTAATCTTGGGACCTGAGAGATTTTCACTCAAAAACTGCGTCTGCGGGGATGGTTCCGTGCATTCTCCGAGCCGCCTGGCGTGATTTGTAAATAAAATGAGCAAATGGGGAAAGTCGCTTGGTTCTGTACGCAGATTTCCGTATGTCGCACTCTGTAAACAGGTGGTTGGACATTGCAAGCTAAAGAGATTACTATCATTAACTACTCTTCAGCAACAGGGTCGTCGAGCGAGTAAGAGAGAAAGTGAGTGGAATTCATTGAGATGCACCATCTTACATCTGGTCCACGGTGCATCCTGATGGAAGATATCGTAAAATTCGTGTTTTTTTTATAAGTAGCTTACATAAATTATTAACTCATCCATTGAAGAGAGGTTACTCGCAAGGAGGAACGGATTTGAAAAAAGTCTGACGGGACCGGGAATCGAACCCGGGATCTTACTCTTTCCAAGAGGCTGCTTTGACCATGTGACCTTGCCTACAAAGTTCCCAAAAACGGCTTAAGAGATTTTTCAGTTTGGTTAGTCAAAGCAGGCTCCCGAAAAGAGAAATATATCGGGTTCGATTCCCGGTCCCGTCAGAGTTTCTTTAAGTCCGTTTCTCCTTGGGATTTTTCCTGGGTACTATCCCTTTCGTGCAAAGTTACCTTTGCCCGTTCCTTAGGTTACTCAAAAACTATGGTTATTTCATGGTAAATACTTATTAATGGAAATAGTTATTTAATTTCGAACAAACATAGTTTATCATCAGGTGATGATGAAATAATATTGTTCGCCACCGGTCGTAAAATATAGTTTTCAAGTTGAATTTTATACAGTGAATTTATTTTTCCCAGTAATGGAATTCCATTAAGTGAAAGCTTCATCCATGAATGTTAAATTGACAAGCATTCAATCCTGTTAATTACAGTAAGGATATTATTATTAAAGTTAAATATTATCTATATGTATATCACTGTGGGAACAAGCATAAGTTATTCTTCATTAAAGAAATATTTCATTTCAAAACATTTTCCTCGCTAAATTTTTATTAGCCATATTGTCTGAAGCAAGACCCCTACCCTAAAATTTGTTGATCAAATTTTACAAATGGGAACTCCCTGCGAGCTTTAGTTTAAAACTAGAAGAAATACCACTTAAATGTAATACAATCATTTAACTTAATTTTAACTGATCTGCTTCGTAACCTCAAGAATAAAGAAATTAAATTCAATAAAGATTTTAAGATGAGTAACAGAAATATTAAGGAATAAGATTGAGTAGGCGTAATTTGAGACTGATTAGCTATTCAGAAACAAGATGATCACCGAGAATAAAAAAAATTGGATACAATTATACGTTACCGTGTGAATTATGCTTTAAATGACTCTAACTGAAGAAATCGGCAAGCAAAAAGGGAAAGGTTTGCCCGAAAAAAATGAAGAATCCATCTGGTTACTCTTACGTTCAGATCCGTTAGCATCTGATGTAACTCTCTGTAAACATTCCTAAATAATGATTAGCGGGAGGCAGTGCGTGCCCGATGACGGTATGATGGCAAAATTTACGTAAGAAATTTCGATCTTCGTTCACCCTATATGAAGAGGCGCTAATAGCTGTATATTTAGCTGCCGGAACTTGCGCATTAACACCAAAGAAATTGGAAAAAGAAATCACGAGAGAGAAAAGAGTTTTCCAGTCAATCTTCGACATTTAGGACTATTTATCCCTCATTACACATTGTGATGGTGTGCAAGAGCGATAGGACAGAACACTTGAATGGAATCTATTTCTTTATTTATTGACAGTTTTACAGGATGCTAGAAACCATAATTTTTGTTTGTACTATGGGTGACTGATAATTTTATATTGTAGTAAGAGTTGTAAATCGGACTGTGTTGACTAAATATGTTTAATATCAGATTTTATATTTTCTATATATTTTTTTATGAGTTGCCACCGGACAGTTGTCCATTTGTAACTTCACATTGTAAATAAAAAATAAAATAAATAAATAAATAATTATGTGAAACTTTGACAAAATTGTCAAAAAATTCTTTTCTGATCCAAGCAGATTTGTGTACCATTTATCATTTCAGGAAACCTTTCCTAAAGGAATAATGAGCTATGTAAGCAATATTTTAGTATATTATAAGTTCTTCGACAGTTAAGGCCATATACTACACATAGACCCACCGGGATACGAACCCAGGACCACTTCCACCAAAGAGGAACGCGCAGCCAGGCATCCCTTTAGCTATCCGGAACCCTAAGCAATAGCTTTGAATTCTTGTAGTACTCTGAAGATGAGTAGTTGGGTATTGAAATATGAGTAATGTTCTTCTCAGAAAGACGATTTTCCATGAACTGCACACAATGTAGGATCGGGCCGTCTGAATAGCAGCTTTACCAAATTAATGGCCTTAAATCTCATAATCTTTAATTGTCTTTTATAAAGAGCTTACAGAAAGATAGATTTAAGCATTAGAATCCAGCTAATATGGAATCTTACCTTAAACTCACTGTTTTGCCTAGCTCATGATAGGCAACCTAGATAAAATGAATTCCCACTTTGTACTTTATTTACTTTAAACACATTCTATCACCTCGATTCTCCATTTTTCCGAGAAAAATCTATAATTGAAACTGAAAATGATGAGTGAGTGAGAAGAGAAATGATGTGATTGATAAGGAATGCTTTAAGCTTGATAGGGAATGTATGGAAATATATATGTATGAATATGCATTCGAAAGATCAATGCAAAGGTACGTAAATAAGGACGATTATTGTAAACGAACGAGAAAAGTCATGCAAATTTCTCTAAACAGAATAGCCGGAGAGAAATACATTATATTGCGTAATTAATTTAATTTGATATTGTTCCTAATTCAATACATATTTCGAACTCGGGGGAAATCCTCAAAAAAAATTAGTGGGTCTCAGTTACAGAATAAAGTTCTGAAAAAATTCACCTCTTCATATGGGGATGACTAGATAACAGAGTAAAATTACATATGGATGTGCTATTTCAGGGATATATTTTGTGACATTTATCATTCACCTCATTCTCATGAGAATGTTAACTATTCCTTCGTCGGAAATAGCAGCATTCTTTTCCTGTTTGCTGAAGCAAAGCGTAGAATTGCCAAGATACAGAGCAGCAATAACTCATTCAGTGGAATATCGAAAGGTCACTGTACGTACACAAATAAAGAGCTGGTACATTAAAAGGCAGGCTTAATGAATTTATGTTAATCCTTTCTCGGGGATAATTGAAGAGAATGGCTCCGTCTTTGTAGAACAGCTCAATCATTTTGGGAGTCGCGTTTTCTTTTAACTTACGAGCAACATGTGGCATCTAGAAAGTATGACGGTTGATTTACAACATCATTATTTCAAATAAATGCCAACAAGGTTGAGAGTTTACCTGGGATTTTCTTTATTTTTTCTGTTCAACTTCTGCCCACAGTAAAGATATTTTATTAGTAAGTATAAGTATAAAAAAAGCTCCTTATAACAGAATTCCGGTATTTATTTAGCAGGGGTCAATTTGTTTTCGGTATGTTATTATTTAAAACATTGAACTACATCCCGTAAAGAGATTTTATTGGCTTCCATTTCCACCTCGACTCAATACTATCGAATTTATTTTGTTCTGCCATCTTTTTTTATATAACAAATATACACTTTGTTTGCGAACTGTTTAAGTTTCTGTGATTAACATTTATAATAATAATAATAATAATAAATCGTCTTTATTCGGGCGAGATTGAGACTGAAAAGTCTCTTCTTACATCTAACCCTTCGTCAATTTGAAAGAAAGAGACAGCAGAAAAAAAAGTGCACAGAAGAAATTTATATTGTGGGCTTAAAAACCTAGGATAGGAAAAATAGCCCACAGCAGGAAAACACCCCAGAAGAGGGTGTGAAAAACCTGCGAAACCTACAGATAGATAAGAAACTGAAAATTTATAGAAAAGGCTGGAATGAAAAAGCAAGGAACATATTCACACTTCAAACTGCATATAAAATAGTCCATAAAAGAATAACAGTTAGTAAAAGGATAACATGAGATAAGGTATTAAAACAAACACTGAAAACACAGATTGTTATAAATGGAAATGGCAAAAAGAACTAGTATGAATGAATTTATATGAAAACTCGAATCAACAGTGAATATATAATGTCATATTTCTTTCAATTTTAGTTTTATCCGAAAAATTACTTCTATAGGCTAGGAATGTGTATCTGAGTTAAATACGTAGATACACATCCATGGTTAGATAATATAACTCCTAATTACATAAAACAGTTATAAATAAGAAAAAAGTTGCCTCTTGGCCTTAACTAGGCCCTAGGAAAACTTTATTTTAGGAAATACAAAGACCAATAGATATCATTCTTTTATTGAATAATTCAAAAGAATTTGTACATTTCTTTCCCACGTTAATTGACGGTTCAACGATAGACTAATACTCGCGTAAACCGAGGATAGAATTAGAACCTGAAATATCAGTTTCCTGTCTTGCTTGATCAGCAGCAATACGATAATTTTAATTTAAAAAATCTAATTTCCTTGTTTCTTTTGCTACTGATTTTATAGTACTATGATCGATTAAGATTATGACTGAATAATGATTTCTGAAGATATGGCCAAATTCGCTGAGAGACTATGTATTCCAGAATCATTTTCTTTATCTCATTCATATAGATTTTGTTATAAAAAAGGGTTCTATTAGCATTAGAATTTAATAACGCAGTATGGAAAAGCAGAAAATTTTCGTGCAAGGATTTTGTTAGTATCCTAGGACTTCGAAGCGGAAGGAAGTGAGAAGAACGTTTTCATATACCACTTTCGCATGAGAAATCAGGACTAGTGACCTTTTCTGAGCTTTAATTCATCCCTGATTTGGACGGAAAGTTTTTTTCAGATTTTTACGATAGAAGGTGCCTCAAATTAAGGTCATTGGCATGTGGGCTGCTTAGGAACGTGTTTTACAGCTGAAGCTATTTTTCTTCACCCACACACTGACATTTAATTTCGTGTCTCGATGCAGAACCAAGTTCTAATTAAAAAGGATGAAACATTTTTATGTAAACAATAAGTATTGTGAGCATAGAGGGCACCGTTCCCAATGGATGGGCAACATTTTTATTAAACCCAGTTAAACTCTGTCAGCATAATATCCCTATTTTTCTTATTAAGTTTAGTTAGCGTCATATGTGGTATGTTTGCATCAGTCTGAAGATGTTTCTTTCGTTTTTTTTCTGAAGTGGCCTTTCATAAATGTTTTTCACCTTATTATACCAAAATGGCAATGTTTTATGTATTCTATGTATTGTAAGGTGTGATAGCCTAAATGTAGATTGCGTTAACTTTAACATTCTAAACTCGAGAACTGCAATTCTAATATCAGCGGAACTCGATGGTCATCATTTTGGAATTTCCGTTAATTTAAATTTCTGATAAAACTTATAGAAAATAAATAGGAATAATAAGGTAAGATCGATTCATAGAAATTTAATCAATCCTTTGTTTTATGGCTGACCGTATTGAACTTTCTTCAAATCTTAGGATACTTTCCCTCAATGCATATTCATTGTTTTCTAACAGTGCATATTTACAAAGAATTTAATTTTAATTAAACGTCAAAGTAGTCACGAATATTGTTTCGATTAAATGCTTTCACTTTTTTATGCATTACCTTTCTAACAGTTACACCAGTAAATAAACGGATGCATTCCTTCTTCTACAAAAATATTTGCAGTAGAAGCACTATATCCATTTCATTTGTTGGGACGATGGACTTCTACAACCCCAAGGCCGAATCGGCTGAATTTATTTTCGATTTATATTTGAAAATTTTGATATTTGTGATTTGGATTCAAATTCTCATTAGTTTTCTTCATATTTTCGAAAGATAATGAGAAACATTCCCCTGCCTTGCGCCAGTGGCGGTTTGCAGGGTCTATATGTACGAGATGAGAGTATGTCGTAAATGTAAATGTAACATCAAAGTAATCATAAAATAAAATAACAAAGTAATCACTTTTTCTTCCTTAGTCATGGAACAAGTGTTGTACGTAGTTTTGAAAAAATACAAAACGAGAGAAAATAATGGAAAATTTTTGTTGAAACTGATCAAACTATGGTTTTACATATGATTACTTCGTAGAGTAATGATTTATTTGTTTTGTTGTTAGTAATTGGTTTTGTTATAGAATAAAGTTGGATTTGGCATATCCCAATTGCTACCAATACACATCAAGTCGGCATTAAAATGATTGATAGCATATCGATGCCTTTTCAGCGTTTTACCCATGAGCCTTTTAAAAGGATGTGAACTTAATGCGGCTCAAATTAACTCAACGGAGGTTCTTGAAAACTGCATAAAAGATAATCCCTTCTACGGCAGTCTAACGAGGTATATTTTGAGATTCACTCAAGTGAGAGACTTTTATGGTACTCATCACCTTCCTTCCATTGGAGTCATTTTGGATTAAGCATTAACCTTTCTGAACGAAGAAGAAACTCGAAAATTACTTTTTAATATTGTGGTAGGATCATCCACTCGGAAAGGGAGACATCTGGGTTCGAGCCCTGGTTGCGCCATATATGTTATGATGGATGGTATGAAACCGATCTTGCGAAATATTCATTTATTGATAAAGATATAAAGGAATGGAATGACTAACCTAGAAAACTTCTCTTTCCAACGCCGAAAGAAGTTTTCAAAAAGAATCCCAAGAGTTGTTATTGTATTCTGATATATTAATAATTGTATTGTTAGCTTTAACTGTAATTTATGTTAATGTTTTTGTACATATTTTATGTGTATCTAGCACTATGCTTGTATGTTGGATCTTATATAATAATCACAGTTGTGTATTTATTTATGAATTCGATGTCAGTAAGAAATACACGAGAGAAATATTGGAACATTAATTTCACGCACTTCCCGAAGAGATAGAATTATGAAATTAAAAGATTCATTAGAGGATCAGTGACCTAACATTAATCGATATCTTTCTACCAAATGTATTCTTGATTCGAAGATATACTCACAAGAAATGCATGTAATGTTCATTTTGATCAATTGCAGACATGAATCTTTCGCATAATTAAATAAGAAGTAATAGTTCTACGAAATAGAGATGGGAAACAAAAGAAAAATTAGATAAAAATTCTTATACGGGTCATGAATTACAGCTTTGGATTCCTAACGGCGAGAATGTTGCTAAAATAAACGAAAATTTCGCGTGATTTTGCGGCTGAAATTATGAATTTTATCGTACCAAATAAAGGTAAATATTGGAAATATACAGAGATCTTATAAATGTAAACGTATTTCCGCGTATTTAAAATAAAGAACTGCGTAACCAAAGAAAGAATTGCTTTATTAAAACAAGCAAGCAGAGTAAACATAACCTTTTCTCATGAAGCTTTTTAGCAAACCTGAATATTAATATTATGGAAAAAATTTTCCATAAACAGGATTCGAACCACTGAGGATTAACTTTTGGATTATACTTTGGAATGATTTGGATACTTTTTGATATCTGAAACCAGACGCTCTAACCACTCGGCCATTCTGATGATGGAATTAAAATAGGTTATTAACATTCAACAATAATTCTCTACCCCCTCTACCTTCTGCATGCCAGATTACTATTATTAGTATTGTAGATTAATATTACAGATACATTTAAATTGATCCTTGGAATTTTAATTTAATTTTCTATAAATTAAATTTACTTCCGTCATATTTGTCGGGAGAATTCACTGGTTAATTATAATTTGTGTTGTTAGATGATGTATTTGACACTGTAAATCGTATCGTATTATTGCTGATGTTGTTTTAGTAGCATACTGTGTGAGGGAGAGAGTGAATACTAGGCAGAGATTTTATTCTATTGGCTCCTCCAGAAGTGCCAGCAGGCTATATGCCTATCTGCAGTCTAAGAATATAATAAACAAAAAATATTAGCCCTCCAACTTTATGTCTTTGTATCTATGTATTGCTTTAGCGAGGTCACCTGTCCTATATTTTAAAATGGTATTTTCTAATAGGTAGAAGGATCGCTATTCAGAGTGCTTTATGGTAGAGCAATCTCTCCATCATCCGCGATGATGATCCCCGAATTTCACATTCAGGCGTCGAGATCTCCCGTCAAGCGACTAGCGCGACCCCTTTGAATGCTTAAGCGGATTTCACCGGGAGAATGCAGACGAAGGAATCTATGGAACTATTTCGGGGGTGGAAAAGGAGGAAAATGAGACGAAATGGAGAATTGAATGAGGAAAAGAAAGTTCCCATCTCTTTCGGGACTAAGCATGTCATGCGCATTAGTGAGAGGGAAGTGTAGGGTGGAAAGTGAAAGAACGGTTCAGAGGAAGGGATCTTTACTTCCAAATTCGATCGAGTGTTTTCCTCTTCCAAAAGGTTCGCCTACACAAGGTCTCTGACCTCCTTCATGTGCTTTCCAAAAGTATTGGGCCGAGTGCTTACCATTACGCGAATCTTTGTCATGAGACGTCGGCATTCCTGATTAATACTGCAGGAATTTCCGAATCGGCTGTTTGTAAGAATGCCAGCTGGTATTTGTTTTTTATATGTAAGCGTTACGGAGGTCGGAGTGGAAACGTTTAGCTGTGCCTGCGTTTTGTGACATATAAAGGTGAGCTTTTGATACACGTTGTATAGAAATCTACTGGGAAACCGAGGACTGCAGACCAGAATCAGAAAAGTAAACCAAAGAAGTGCTTCTAGCTATAGAATACATAGATGACGATTATCTCTGAAAGTATACTTTATCTATTTATATAACACCGAAAATTGTATATGATCAGAATTTCTTCAATTGAGTCCATCAGCAGACTAGCGTTCATTACTTAAGTTAAGAGATTGATTTGAGGATGTGAATATACACATAAAGAAAAACTCCCTTGGTGGAGTCCACAAAAATTATTTGATCAAAATGAACTAGGTTTCGTTGCGGAGTAACATTATCAGGTGATGATGGACCAGGATTCCATAAACATCACCAGGACCTGATGATGTTACTCCGTAATGAAACCTAGTCGTTTTAGTAAAATTTTTTTTTGTGAGCTGTACCAAGTGAGTATTTCTTTGTGTGTGATCATGAAGGAGATCCAACATATCTCATACCTAAATCCGTCATATTCATATTTAATTTATTTAGGCCCATTGTATGATGTCCTCTTTATTTCTGAGTAGTAGTTTTACCATTAATTTGTTTGATAAAAAAGTAGGATTTCAAAGTTTGAATAACACGTATTGAAGAAGTCGAATCTATTATTTAAAATAATTTCATCAAAATTATATTAAGTTATATATATTATATAACCAAGTTTATGTGATGGCTAGTATATAATCTCTAAACAAAAGGGAAGATAAGGACGGATAAAACTTCAATAGAGAAGTTTAAATATAATTACAACTCAACTAATTCTCTCTCATTCATCTCCAACATCCATTTCAACTCTGCCACAAGAAGTATCCAGAACTGGAATGGTGATCTTCCCAAAGCAGATAATGTTTGACCCAAGGCCTACTGGACTACTATTTCAAAGGATTCCTACCAAGCATTACTTCGGAGATTCAAAATGAGAAGTTTCTAAGGAATATGATACTGTAATATGAAGTATTTAATAAGTGCATAAGTTATATACAATTGGTATGAAAAATTCTGTAAAGTCTCTGTCAAAGAAAACTACAATTTAATCCTTTTGATGCATGAGTATTTATTTGTAAAATCCCCCCGTATCTATCTCATAGCTTCTGTTATTTTCTAAATTCCGAACAGGGAGGATGACTTCATAAGAATTTGAAAGTTTGTTAGAAAAACAATTAAAAGTTAGAATCTCGTGACACCAAGGAATTCGATCGCAATATAATTTAAGTGTGATTATTTCACCTATCGGTGTGAGAGTGTCTTATGAACCTGAGTATAATGAGAAAGGATGTTAAATGAATTGTTTATAAACAAATAGATCAATCACTGAAAAGGGGAAGTCAATGAGAGTAAGAGAGAGTGCACCAGATGACATATGTGGAAGAGAGTCACGATGAATTCGCGTAATAATATACGGCGAAGGTTGTTTAATGTTTTTACTCGCTGATGGTATTGAAAGGATTTTACTTGAAGAGAAGGGAAGTTCTACAGAGGATACGAAGTGTGAATGGGTAGATGCTAAGTGATCTCTTCTTAAAAACCGATTTACTTCTACATCCGGTAATGGAAATGATAATTTACTTCAAATAGCAACCTTTGTCACTTACGCTCTCTCTCACAGACAAAGTTAAAATTGTAAACTTAAGATGGATCATCCTGAAAGCAAGATAAAACATTTAAAATTACCGAGCAGTCGTGATTAAATATTTGGAAAATCTGGGTGTCAAGGTTGACTAACTACAAATATTTAGCTATCTCTTCAATCGTGCTTAAACTTAAACATTCAACGTACAAAATCAATGACACATTCATGTTCCTTTCCTAAGTAATTATAAGAGAAATCGAAGATCAAAATCTTAGAAAAAAAACAGATTTTAAATTCATTTTTGGACGGCCACCATTTGAATTCAAAGACAAAAGTATGTTATTAGCAATCTACGTTATCTTACGTAGAAATCGGTACGAAGATTTTTAAGCATGAAAAGTTTTCTCCATCAAGAGAAAGAGACCCACATTTATTAAAACTTATTTGTTACATGTTACGCATGTTACTATTACATGCGTTAGTATGTATTAACTTCATGTTGTAAGTTCCTGCTAAAGTTGGAGGTGAAAAAATAAAATCTATCAAGTATGCGGGTGACCTAGCTAAAATAGCACAGAGTCTAGAAGAGATGCAGAAGATGATGGAAAGAAGTTGGAAAAAGAGTGAAGAGTATGTGATAAAAATAAAAATAAAGAAAACAAGGGTTGATAGAATAGTGGATAGTGGAGAAAGAAAGACAAATGAACATGTGGCTGGAAGAAGAAAAATAAAACAATAAAGTTCCTTCAAGCATCTAGGAAGTATTATTACTCAAGAATGGCAATTGTACTGGAGATTTTAAAAGTAGAATTGCACGAAGTAAAGTAGCCTTCAGCGAGAATAAGGAACTGGTGACAGCAAAGCGTATTATGATAGATATTAGGAAAAGATTTGCCAAATGCTTCATGTATAGCATTGTATTGTACGGTTGCGAAACATTGACAACTTTGAGGAAGAGAGAAGAAAGTAATTGGAAAGTTTTGAATTGAACAGAAAGAAAAAATCAAGGATGAAGAAGAGCTGTGGAGGGTTGGAGAAGAAAGAATTATTTTGAGAGAGGTAAAAAAGAGGAAGGAAAAAATTGGATTGGATATGTGGTAAGAAGTTATAGCGTACAATCATTAATTATAGAAGGGAAGGGATGAGGAGGAAGGAAGAGGTACGGCATGCTGACAGACATCACAGAGGGAAGAAACTATGAAGAGAGAGGCTCAAAACAATGCTTTAGAGGCAACAATTTCGCTGAAACCTGTCCGAGAACAGAAACATCAAAGAAGCTTTGCGTTGCTTTAGAATGAGCTAATTATTTCCTATACATTAAATATATCTATTTGCAGAGCAAGCCACTGTCTCGAAGGCCATATTACTAGATAATTTCTTGGTAGAATTTACAAAATGCTGCATTTCGAACCGAGAATAGTTTTGTCAGCAACTTTAGGAAATATTTTTTTGTTGTGTTGCATAGAGAAAGGCAGAGGGAAAGGAGAGAGATAGCTTTAGATATTGCATTCCGTCCAATCTCTTTTAAAACTTTCCCAATCTATTACACTTTCTTAAGCAACCGTTTTCATCTTTACCATAAAAGCTTGACTCCCATTGGCGTAGGAAGTTTTATTTTCATTCTTAAAAGGCTAGAAAGCCATAAACACCGAAAACCTGCGTTTTGCAATGTTACAAAACATTTCAGGACAGAAGCAAATTTTCGAAGTATTCATATCTCACCTATTTTACGACTTATAAAGTGATGGGTAGCTATAGAAGCATAACTTTACCAACGAAGAAAAAATCACATCCATACTTGTCATAGTCGAACTACGTGATACATTACATAACGTATTGCTGAAAATGATACATTTTTCAGTGTTTCAATATTAACTTTTAAATTCATCCCGTAAAAAATATATTATCAGAGAACGCCCGAATGTCGTGCCATCGCTTAATACTCTGTGGCCCCACGTGTTTATTATATTTTCGCGATGGTAAGGTGCAATTTTGCTTATTTATTTTTAATTAATTATCTTTTATATTTCTATTTTCTTATTTCTTTACTAATTATGTTAGAGAAGTCTTCTATGCTCACTTTATACCATATTGGGTCGCCTCATTGAGAGTTCTAAAGCATGGAAATGCATATCTTAAACTTGCAACTCTACACTCAGAATAGATAAATCTAAAAGCTGGATAATTGACCGTAGAAATCAAGAAAATAGAGAATAATAACGTGATATAATAGTTGACGATTTTTCGGAGTATTTTTTTAATTTACGAGTCAGTTTGATACAGACAAATTTTTGGCGCATAGAAGTAGAGCAGAAGAGAAGAAAATTCAAATTTAGTAAGCGTATGAGATATCTCATTTCATACGATGCAAAATTTCATCCTCTTGATATACGGTTCAACCCTTGAAACCCTCAAGAAGATTATACTCGTAGTATATATGCGGACGCCCGGAGTCACAAGTCGCCTTCAGTACCTGATTCCTTAGTAAGAAACTTGGTATTTTTTGTATTTGCATAGAAAGTATAAATTTAAGTACTTCCGTACCCAAGAAGTCGAAAGAAATTTTTCAAGGCAGGTTTATCTGAAGAATTTTTTTACCAATGGTATAGCATAAAATAATCTTTAGTATACATTCTTTCGGTTGCTTTTAACGTAATTTATGTATAGGTAGAAGTTCAATACCTCTTATAGCTTAATTCTCCGCTCGTCTGGCCTACAAGTCTGGCCTGAAGTTGATCGAGGTAAAGTTGATTAAGACTAGCTTAAGTTGGAGTGTTACATAATAGGTGTGTTAAGGTTTTGCGGTGGTGCTATTGTAATTTTAGTGAGATATTATAACAGATAGAAAGCACAAGTTAGCTGTAGTATTTACTCTTTAGGAACTCCTGCAGTAAAATTTCGAAATTAAATACGCTTCTCGTGCGTTGAATGGATTTTTAATTTAAATCGCCTCAATCATAAGAAATCTTATCTCCATAATTATAAAACCTTCGATATAATTTAATTTCCCCTTAATTTTCAGCTACCGTTGGTTAACATAAGGTGAAGAGGTAATTGGGTTATTAAACGCGATGACTACCTGTGATAGATTTGAAAGATAACGCGAGAAACCAGTAAAGTTGCATAACTGATACGACCGCTGCCTGCAGGTTTCTTTGGGAAAATATATGCCACATCTATTCATCGAGTCATTTGATGGTTCCCTAACAGTTTATCAGATGAAATATCTTCATTCCAAATTCCAGTCACATAAATCTTATTCTACATTAACAAACTTTTTAAATACTTTTTGGAGTTACCCATAATTATATACCCATATATTTTTTTTAATTTTACATTTCAATTATGTTCATGTTGTTGCAGTGATCTAAATAAGTATTTAAATGTTATATCATGTTTATGTGTATATATTTGTAAATTGAATTCTTTTAGTGAATAAACTAACTAGTGTAATAGTTGATGTAGTGTGAGCATGCTTTAGATTACAATACGGACTCTATGTTGTATATAAATTTATATTTTTATTGTATATGTATTAGATAGTGTGTATAAAGCAGTATCGTATAAACGTCGCCACCTGACATGACGTCTATCTGCGACGGTTTTGTGTAATAATAATAATAAGTTAAACTGACCACTGAAGTACATAAATAAGAATACAACTATTGTTTTACCAGAAGATTTCTTTATATGGCGATCAGTTTATACATACGTATGCCAATAAGTATTTTATACATTAAAAAACTCTTGAACTAACTAATAACTTGAATGAGTTGCAGTAGACAAATGTTACGAAAACGAATGTCATCTTGTCTGCTTTTGCTTAAGCGCAGATCTTATTTTATGTTTACTTTCAACATTTCTTCATTCATTTATTAGGGAAAGAGCGTACAAATCCTTGGCCAGGTACGCTGTAGAATACGCAACGAGTGTTTGAGATCCCAACGAAGCGGACCTTATTAAGAAACTCAAAGGCGTGAAAAGAAAGGCGGACAAATACGTAATCGGTAAATACAAGAAAGACGAAATTGTAAGTAAAATTCTAGCTAAGTTAGAGAGAAAATCCTCTCTTGAGGATAAAAGTAAGACATTTAGATCAGTCGGGATCTATTAATTTTCGAATGATGAAGAGGGATGAAAGGAAATGCGTGCCAGGTTTAAATCTCTTAGTTATGTTGCGGCGATCATAATTAAAAAATCAAGGAACCCTAGGTATTAATATATTACACTTAAGTGTTTTATTTTACATTCGTTAGTCGTTCCTGAAATATACCCACTACATATATGACTATATGGCAAATGTAACATGTATTTTCGCTTATTTTCCTTACTTTTGATACATGTTTGTGATGCGAAAGATGAATCATATTTCATTTTACTTCCTGAGTTAATTCGGACTCTATGAAAATATGTATAATATTTGGGCTAATGCCAAATATGTATAGTATTTGGACAAATGGCAAATACGGAAGGAAAATATTTAAGTACGTTAGACTCCACTCAATCGTTACCACTTCACCGGTAGGTCCAATTGCAATGTACAAATTAATATGTAAATAAACCTAAAGTAACTTTCAAAGGAAGCTGAAGTTTGCATATAATTCATCTTTGATGATGTTTAAGTTCAATGATTAAGAAAATTTGAAAATAATTTTCTTTTTCACGTGTTTAAGTGATACATTACGATGATTTTTCCCAGTTACTGATCCGTGAATGATTAAATAACGATTGCTCTGAGAAACTGAAATCGCATAGTGTATATACAATGTCATAATCAGCTTAGTAGTGTTTATGACAAATTATGAGGATCTTCAGATAGAAGTATACAACACACAAAGAAATCTGTCATGTTCATTTAGACTGTCATGCCCTTCTATTAATTAACCAATGAATTAATAGTTATTTTAGAAGAAAATAGAGGTACTTTCAAAGCAAATATCAATCTTCAGGTGTTTCTGGTGAGAGAGTGTTGACGGCAGCCTAAGCGTTAAGATGCAATTTTTATTGCAAGAAAAGGTAAAAATATGTCATTCTTGACGAAAAGTTAATCATAAATAACTATGCAGAAGATCCCAAGCTGGTGTTTTCTCAATCAGTCAATCATTCCCTTATTTTCACAGTTCGAAGAATCTCCTTCAGATAGGAAATCATTAGCGAAAGGTTTTTTTTCAGGTGGTTTCACTCCAACGTCGACGAAGGCGTTCCTGGGATAATTGGACGAAAAATAAAAAAAAATCTTGGGCATGCGATTGAAAATCTTTTTCCACAGATTCTCAGAGAGGAAGGATTCGGCGTATGCTTCCGGTCAATGGTCCTTAAAAAGTCATTGTTAACTTCCTTTATCGTTTTCCAACACGTTTAAGGGCACTTCCCAGGGCTGTGATTATCTACTTTCACTAAACGGAGATAAAAACGGGAGAAAAGCATCACATAGTCTGACTATTGATGAGTTGGGTTCGACATGGGAAACATGCCCTTTGACCTGTGTCCGACACGCCTATTTCCAGAATGGGCAAATGAGGTCAGATACGGTGAAGACCAAGCTGCCACGTACACGACCAAATTGCGGCTATCAACTGCTGATCGAAAGATGTTTACCTTTGCCTAAAGCGGGGGTGGCGAACCTATGGCACGCGTGTGGATTTATCTTAGCGCGTGGAATTGTGACGGCACCATCCTTACTATACCTCGTCCAACATCAGGAAGAGACCACGAAATTCTTATAGTCCCTTACGAGGGAATGGCGCAAACTGTTGCGAATTTTGCATAGAAAAAGAAAGTTAGCGATGATTGATTTTGAAGACATTCAGCATAGAGTGAAATTGATTTCTGATGGAACAGTACGAACAACGCGCGCCATTCTTCTGTAAGGAATCCATGATGCCGTGAGATTTATGTGGTCTCTTCATGACGTTGAACGAAGTATATATATTCATTACTTACGACTTTGAGATCCAAAGTTAATAAATTTGTATCCGTTATGCAGAATGTTAATTAATGATTCATTTAACCATCAAATTAATAAAATTAATAAAAAATATATTAGGACCATGGAACTGACAATAGAACATATTTTCTATTTTATAAACTACGAATACAATTTTAGGGCAAAGTATAGTTATCAAGCATAACTAAGATATTACAATAAAATAAATTTAAGACGTGGCCATATTATCTATAAACAAACATCGTGCACAGAAATTCATGCATTATGAAAGGATGTCATAAAATAAACAAATCTCAGACTAATTGAGGTTGTCAGAGCATCAAGAGAATTATAAAAGCAAGTTTTATACTATGATTGTGGGTACTTAAAAGAATTAGAACGGATTAGAGTAATAAAAATAATAGCTAAGGTGGTGCTAACCCCCGCGCCATTGTGTGTGGATGTTACTGAAGCGAAATATGAACGTATTGAACATTGGAAAGTTTGAGAAACAATTGTTAATCAACGATAATAAAGATAATTTATCATTGGTAATGTTTTATATAATTGAAACAGATATATCAATTTTAATAGTAATCAAAGAACATGTTGGCGAACACAAACATCGATACCCATGCTAAATAACCTGGCTATCGGGGAATCGAAGCCCAGACCTAATTATTGGAAAGGTAGAATTTTTTTAAATTTACGGAAACATAGACTGACGCAGTAATGGCCAAATTAGCGTGAAATATTATAATACCAACCCTATGGTATAGCTTGTTATTGAAATTAAATTTATTTACATTTAAATTTACTTCTTAAGCCTTCTCAGCTATCTTATAGCAGAACCTGTTTGAAACTGTATATGATTTCAATAAATCAACCTTAATCGTCCGCCATAGTTTTAAATGATATAGTCAGATTACTTAAACGGTCCAGGTACGTTTTCCATTACTTTCTGCAAGTAAGAGTCGATCTCGTACTTTCCGAGACCAGCTCTCAAAAATAACCCGTGAAAACATTCTCCGAAACCGTGACCTTAATGCCGTCAGCGTTTCATCGCATTAATATTTCATGGAGAAGAATCCCATCCGAATGGCATCGCGAATAATTTCTCTTTAAATGTTCTTTTCTCCCTTTGTGCTTTTATGTAAATCGCGTCACCCGAAATGAAACTTGGGCATGGCGACACTTTCACGATAATGTCCGTTTGTCCATAAAAAAGAGGATCACAATGCGCCGAGTAAAAACGAGAGGCATCTGTTCCTTCTGCTTTCTATTCGGCGAACGCATTATACGCCCGATTCGCTTCTCGTTTATCCGCTTCTCTGTTTCAGCCGTTCCGGATTAAGAAACCAGGCGAAAAAGTAAAAGCGTTCCCTTAGACGGATAATCGCTCCTGAATCTGAGGAGTTCGAAAGAAACGCCAGCTAATAATTGCGAAATGGTGAACAAGTTACAAAAGTGTGTCGTACGTGGTTTACTTATACTTCCGAACGCTGAAAGTAAATCAGAAGTAATTATTACATTTTTTGAAGAGGATAACGTTCGATATTGCATGGAGTGCATCTGAGAGGATAATTAATACATACTTTGGATTCCTTTTGTATCCATCATTCCCTCCATATCACTTGCGGCATCCTTTTATAGTCGATAAAAGTCTGTTATTAAGGAAAATGGAAATTCTGGTAATTCAATGGTTTCAAAGCAATTTTTCGTTATCATAACTGTCTTGACGATTACAGGTATGCTTATCTCTCAGTGCCAATGAATTCAGACGGAAAATGCATGTATTCATTTACACATTTTGATTTATTTCAAGAGAAATTCTACCATCAATTCGATACTTTTATCTCTATATGAAACATTCGATAAAATATGACCTCTACCTTGAAATCCTTACATAATTCCGGAGATGTAATTGAACATATTTAAGTGAGAGAATATCGACAAGGCGTAAGATTTTTATTTATTTTTGTCCATTTTACGTGTATTTAGAAATACATGTATATTATGAGATACTTGAAAGCAATTATGGCAAATTAAGTCATGTATAACCCATGGTAAGAAGTAGAAGAGTCTTATCCTGTTTCAATTTCAAAAGGTTAATATACTCATGTAAGTGTCAACTACATAATATTCTGATAATGATCTATTCGAATACAAGAATTATGAAATGGAAAATTTCAATTTCCGGCTTCTGTCTCATTCTGATGAATTAGAATGACGAAGTGTATATCTTCTTACAGTTGAAATATAACTTAGAGTAAATTATTCCCTCAAAATTTAATATTAAATTCAACCACTGATTCAAAAGAGAATTACTACAACTTCTACTTATTATTCTACCTCTTTCTTAACTTATAACTATTACTTCAAACCTTTAAGGTGGTACTCAATAGTGCCTATGAATAATATTGCCCATCAATGCTTTTACTAGTATAACCTCTATTTCTTCTTATTGAAATATCACGAAAAATACGCAAATTTCCATCGTCGTTCCAATTATTTGCAGGATTCGCTTCTTTTATGGATTACTTTTCTCTTTTACGTAGTAGGAAGTAATTCATTTAACGAATGAGGCAAACTCACGATCCTTTATAAATCATGAAGTAATAACGCAAATATGCTGCCTGTATATCGACGAAACTGAGTTCCGCCAGAAAAAACTTGCCGCGTGGGCAAATAATTCATCACCTCCAATTCAAGGTAGATGATTGTAATAATCGTGCATTAAATCCAGCATGTTAAAATGTAGCATAAACCACTTCAAAGCAGGCAAACTCCAAGAAAAAAATGCATTCGCGGAAAACAGGTATGTGAGGTCATCTTAAGTGGAGCCTGCCTAAAACGAAATGATTCACAACCATCACGTACCGAGCGCCATGCAGAATTCGTACAGCGAATTTTTATTTATGGCAATCATAAAATGCGTACGAAACCTGCGATAGCCATCTCCGTATTCGCATGGTTCTGTTTTCTGCAGAGGGAATTTCGCTCATCTCCCAGACTTGCCCGACGGAATACAAAAATCTTCCGAGCCAATGACCCGGGTAGTGATCAATGCTTCACAGCCCACGCGGGGTATTTCCACCCAAAATTAGGGCACTCCCTCTTAGACCCACAGTTTATCAGCGCCATTTTCTCACGGCGAACGAGCTCTCGATGAGCCAACGGAAATAATGGAGCGTCGAAATCCGTCATATTAGCATAGATAGCGCCATCTTCCCAAGACGACAATTGAATGCACGAAAAAAGTTCGTATCAATTTGGGGAGAGAGAGTTTTAAAGATTTAGCGTTAATTATACGATCGAAAAGCTTAATTATGCCGTAAACAAGGCAGCCGGAAGCGTTGTTTTCTTTTTGCGCGGAAAGTCTCACACAGAGTTAGGAAAATTAATAATATGAATTATTCATGTTCCTCATTTGTTATTTCGGGCAGATGATTTATTACTTTTCGTCCCGTTTTCTCGTTAAAACTGAAGCGTAATCTGATAACTTGGGAGCTGTGTGAAAATTATATATATTAAGTCTTTCATTGAAATAGAAGAATTAATTCGCTCGTTCGGAAATGAAAACATTAAAGAAGCACGAGATAAATTATGTAAGACTTTGTCGTAATTATTCATGATTGACGGATATTTTATCTATTTCTTTGTATGTGCATTTTTAGTAGCAGCATCATAACCGCGTTCTTTGGTATATTTTTATCGAGGAGTGTGTATTTGTGGAGGAGGGTGTAAAATATTGCGCATCGATTTTTAAAAAAGTGAAGGGCTAAATAAAACGCGGAAGGCGATGCTATAGGAAATCAGAACGGGATCTCATATTCAGACGTAAAAAGATTTAAGCCATCATATTTTAAAAAAATCGGTTCATTGGTTGAGTAAAATTTTCGAACTAAATAATATGTGAAAGATAAATAATTCATTGGGTAAGGGAAATAGAATTGATCCTAAATAAATGATTTTAAATAGTATATCATCATAAAAATAAGATTTTAGGATTAATTTCTATGGCTTTAACAAAGCTATTATCGGGCCTTTAAATCACTAACATGGAGTGGAAATTATTCAAAATATCATTAATTTCCAAATTTATGAAATAAATAACTTCTGCAGGAAATATGGGAATTGAGTAGATTACCTAGCATATAATGTCCTGAGTCTATTTTTAGAATATGAATACCTTTGGTTTTATTCTTAATGCTTATTAATTAAGTTTTACACCCAGTTATTACGTAGTTCTTAAGTACCTAAGATGAGCACTATTCATAAACGTGGTGGACGTCGGGATTAACCGTTAAAAGATTTTTCTTTAATCCTCCGTAAGGGTTGGAACATTCAAAAACTTAAGAGCTCAAATTCATACAGGGCTGCAATTTTTTCTTGTCAGCCGAAACACTTCTTCAGCAAGGGAAAATTTTATGCAATAGTAATGGTAAGTGGACGAAGAAGAAAGTTTGTGAAAACTTAATAACCATTTCTTCCATTCAGTCGAGGGGCACTTTTTATTGTGACCAATTGTGAACCACAAAAGGATGGTGATGCTCTTATGAATAATATTTAACAGCTTCATTAGTCAGATATGAAAGTCAAAGAGAAATGTATCTCACCCACGGACCATGAGGGCATGTTGACGGGGCATATTAAATAGATAGATAGTGTGCTAAAATCAATCGACATATTTTTAGGCGGTTAAGTTGCATTGCAAATTTTCTCAACATTGTCAAATGAAAGTTACTTTCTCTCCATTTTGGCAATGATGAGAGATGAAAGGGTCAATTATTTAGAGAGCTTCGATTTGTAACTGCTAAAAATCGAAACAACCTCACTCACAATAATCTTATAATCTTACTGTCATATTTGCTTAAGTTTAAACTATGAAAGATTTAGCGTAGCTGCAAAACTTGGAATCAGGACATAAGGAAGTAAGATTTGATTACTAGATTAAAATGACACTGGATAAATTAATATCACAAGATACCAAAAAATTTTAATAATATCATCTGAGTTTATTCATTTTTATTTTAGCTAAAGTTTTCTATAATCATTTTTTAAGCTAATATTAAAATTTATTCAACGAGTAATTTGTAAAAATTGTAAGTTAAATCTACAGAACTCAGGAATTTATCTGAAAATGGGAATGATTTCTGAGGGCGCTGACTCAAAATTTGGATATAACTCTGAAGGAGAATCTGGCAAATGAGTAAATATCAAACAAATCGATGCGTGTAAATTAAATTGACGTAAATGCTATTTAAGAAAACTGCATCATAAATAAAGACTGCCAGAAAAATTTCAAGATGCTTCATTTCAAATCGCAACATATTTATAATTATTTCCTAATTGGCTGCAATAAATGGAAGGAAAATAAAATTAATATATAAAATTGCTTAATGTCGTTAATCACATACTATATTGGAATAAGTTCTTTGATGTCTTTTGGCGGAAAATATACACTACAAACATATATTGATCTTCTTAAGGCGGAAGAGAATACAGAGATGTTAAAGGTAGGGTCATAGGCGAGAGATTAATTACTAATTACTAAACTAATAAATACTTATTTACAAAAATTAATCAAAAGAAACCCAAATCGGCAAATTTTATTGAATTTAAAAATAAAATAAATCTGTTTTAAGTATGTTTTTCACAGCATATATTATAATTTATTCGGGGCATTAAGAGATAGTATCTTCCTTCTACCTCCGATATCACTTTATTTTATCAAATATATCTCGGAAAATATTTGAAATTTTGATATCATTTGATAGTTCGAGTAAAAAATTTATTTAAATGATTATTTTGAATTATGAGGGACAATTTTTTATCCTAAGGGTTTGATGTACCTTATAGTTAGGTTTACCATAAGCTTAATAATTGATGAGGATTTGCCAAACGTTATTGGATAGATTATTTATACATAGATTGGCTTAATTAGTAAAATTTTTTACTACAGAAATGATTTTGAATTTATGATGAATGAAATTCATTGGAATCTGTAAGTATTTATCAGTTTTTATTAAAATGCTTCGTAGCTTTTGTATGTATTAAGCTTTCAGGGAGCCATCACGTCAAACGTGCATAAACTTCGGATGTGCAATTTTTTTCGAGAATTTTAAAGGTAAACCAATCACGTTCTTTTATTTGTTTTACGGAAACGGAGACATTTTCTCTCGGGCTGCACTGCCCTTTGCGAAGGTGTTTGAGTCGGTCACTTCTTTCATTTGAATAGATCGTGTATTTGTCGAAAGCTGTTTTTCTTGTTAGCGCACAAAGATTTGCGAATAAATATTTGCCGCGATTGGGCAGATTTCAAGAAATTCCATCCACTAATCCTGACCCATTCCATTCTTGAGACATTTCAGAAGAGTTTCGTACTTTTACTTGAGCTTAAGACAATATTTTACAACCAGAAAATTAGATGAAAACACTTGCGGTATCATTGTATGTTTTTCAACCAAAATTAACAATCATAATTCGTCATATATCATAGTTCCCCTTTCCAGAATAGTGTGTTTCCTTGCAAGAGCACGGAAGTGAGATCTGCCATGAACTATAAACCTTTATTATATAAAATATTCATGTAAGATATTTATATTTTTACATGTTTTGAGGAAAGCTAAGGAGAATTCATACTTCTAACTTTATAAAATAAGATTTTTTTGGTGCTATATACTTAATGAAAACTCGCTTGATCCGAAATTGGTCTATAGTAAGAATGGATTTTGGGAATAACAAAGTATTCTTATTTCCTTCTAAATAGTTTCTAGAGAACCATTAATAATAGTGAAATTAGTAGTGCTTTGGTATCTCCACTACGTCATGTAAAAATTAACTAAATATCAATGCTTCTATGAATACAATTTATCCTATTATTCAAATTTTATAATAGAACTAATATGATTTATGAAGTAATAAACTAAAAGTAATGACTCAAGAGTATCTCCGTGAGGTCGAGACAAAGTAGGAAAATAATGTTGATATGGGATAAGATTCCAATGGCATTTTATGTGAATCATTTTCTACCATATAGCGTAAATAGAATGATGGAAATCATTATTTATAAAAATTAACAGATAATGATTTACGGTGATTCAAAGGAAACGATATATCCTTATCAACATTTATATAGTTTAGTAATTATACAAAGAAGAGGAGCCATATCGAGTCCCCGGATAGCCAGGTAGGTAGTACGTTAGACTTTGATGAAAATGGATCCGGGTTTGATTCCTGGTGGGGGCCCACTTACGAAATAACCTCAGCTCGCGAAGGACTATTATATTCAATACTATGAGCCGTATCAGTAACGCCACTTAGCACCTTCTAAAAGTCAACGTAATTCCACTAATTTAAAATTTACCGTATTTGACTACATGTTGGGCATACCCGTTATTTTCGAAATTATTGCTAAAATGGCCCCATGTCTTATAAGTGAGGGTTCGACCTTTGCTGTTTCGCTCGTCTCTGCAATATCGAAGTATCTGAGATCGAGATATTGAACGACCCAGATAGATTGGAATATGTGATCTTAAAAAACGTAACCTGAAAACTGAAATGTGAAAATTAATCGGAACTATTATATATTCTAAGTTAAATTATATGCTGTTAAAAATTGTTCTTGAGTTTTCTCTACTGAAATGAGGGTGCGCCTTGCATACCGGCAAGTTAGAATTAGGAAAAATTCTTCGCATTCTAAAACTTAAACTTGCACCACCTGGAACAAGGAGACACATCTAAGACTTTCGCTACATCTCCCGCTCTCTAATTCAGACTCTAACACCACCTTCGACAAAGCGCTCATTATGCATACACGAATCTCCATCTAAAAAATCTCTTCACCCACATTTCATTCCGAAGACATAACGGAGATGCATACGACCGGTAGAATTAGCCTCGCTCTCTTTCAAATATCCGCCGCGTCATTCCAAACGCCATGAAGCGCATCCTCCCGATACGCCAAGTGCATCTCGATCACGAACTCCACTCGGAATCCCTTTGAAGTCCCCTTTACATATTCAGGCGCACCGAAAGCGAAAACGAAAATAAAAACAGCTGAGCAACGAGGAGCGCCTCACTTCTGCGCGGAAAAAATTCGAGAAAGTTTTCCGACCCGGCTCACGAATAAAAAAAAACGAGTCCTTTCATCTCGACGCGTGAGGGGATCGAAACCCGTCGCTAATGACGACCGAACTCTTCATTTCGAAAGAGAATAATAAGTCTGTATTCGCGGAGGAAAAAGTAATAAATAGATTCCGGCCGAATCTCTCACTCCGAAAAAGAAATCCCGATTACCTTGTGAGAATTATAGCGATGGGAGAGGGTTGCGAAAGCGCTATTGAAACGGTCTCATCTCCTTCCACGGGGGAGAATGTGTTATGAGAGGTGGAAAAAAGGAGGATTTGTTTTCGAGGGGTTGCGTCATTTCGCGGGCCGTTGGGAAAGAATGATAAAAACGCTTTCTGAAGACGATTCATAGGAAAGATCCCTTTCTATGTGTGAGAGGCTTAGTATATGGATCGACGCATCTCTCGGGTCTATTATGTGTTTTACCGTTATAAACGCTTATTTTACATGAGAAGATTACGGTAAGAACAATGCGGATATTGATCGGTATCGTTCACTGATCTTTATCGTTCAAAATATTAAAGCATCATTTTAAAAGAAATATGTTCACACTCATCTAAAAATTTTAAGGCAGCGATAAAACATTGGTAAAAAGAATCAATTGATTCATGTAAGCCTACGTGTTAGTACTCGAAATCTAAGAAAAAGATCTTTTTCTTTTGAGTTTCTTCACGAAAATTGAAGAAGTACTAAAATGCAAGAATTATATTATTATACGTTTTGGAAAATGTGGAAAATTGAATGTGAAAATTATTTAAAGTTATTAAGATTTATCGAAAGAAATGATGGAGTAAATCTTGTCCCGGCTAAGCTAGACAGTATTGTCTTCGTCTCTTTAGCTAATATCTAGCACATTAGCAATGCGTTTTTCATCAATTATTTATTTTGATATGCGAAAAGAGCTATGCTCTATGGAGTGTTTTACCGTTATGAACCCTTCTTTCAGATTAGAAGAGTACTGTAAGTCATTACGGATATTGATTGGTATTGTTCACCAATCTTTTCCGTACAAAGATGCTTAAGAATCAATTTTCTAAATATGCTTACACTTATTCACACGTTTTTAAAACAACTATAAAATAATGAAAAGTGGAAAATACAATCAATTGCTTCGGGGGCGACTACACGGATTCCATAACTTGAAGAAATGAAAAAGAAAAGAAAATATACTTTTAGAATATATCTTTTTCACGAAAATTAGAAAGTATTAACATGCAAAAATTATATTGTAAACGTTTTGGAAAATGTGTTAAATAGAATACGAATGCTATCAAAAGTTACCTAGATGTAGCGAGAGAGTATAGGTGAAATTATTTTCCTGGATAAGTCAGACTGTCGTCTTCGTTTCTTCATCGCTAAAATCCAGCATATTAGCAATGTGTTTCTGTATCATTTCTTATTTACTCTGATGTGAAAAAAAGATGTAAAAAACTCTATCAGCCGCTTTATTTTAATTGAACTCAAAAGTTTGAGAAATATCAATACTTGAACAAGTGCATTGTGATTATGTGATGAATTTATTAAGTTGCGGAAGGCATGCATCACAAAATAAACTTAAAAAATTATATACCTTGACATGAAAAAATTTCCTTCACTGTGTGAAGAAAGTCTTCTCCATGTCTAAATATATGATAGTTGGATGAAACTCTTCTTACTGAAATGAAATGAAATTTTATGAAACTAAATTTTAAATAAAATCAAAAATTATTTCTATCCATTTTACACCATGAGACTTAATCATTAATCAATGTTTTGGTGATCACTAAAATAAAGATAACATGAAGATGATTTATAATTCTAATTTCCAGAAGGAAATCAACGATAGCCATCAAATTAATAAATGAATAGATGCTAATGTAAAATATATCTTATAAAAAGAAAATTTTGGTATTTAAGTATTCAAAGTATTAAGTAAGCTCAAGTGGTAGTTATGATAGCAAACAAGGAAAACATAAAAAAATCCGGGACTACACCAAGGAGGGTGCATAACCAAACGTCATGTCATCACTTCATGTTACACTACAAAGGTCATCGAGGTCAATCGAATCTCCTCTCTTGAGTACTAATGCGATCGTAAACTTGAAGACGACCTTTCACTCTCTCTTTCTTTTATTTCGTGGGTTATGGATCTGATAGTTATACTGAAAGCTCTGAAACATGCGGTAACGCGAAATTTCTTTCCTCATGGGAGAAAAGACGGAAGCTGAATATCGCGAATCGTAAAAAGGGTAGCAATCTTCATGGGCGCGTGCTGCAGGAGATTCACTGACTTTTAGCAATCTCTGCTAACTCATCTAAAAATAAGGGGAATGATCTCTTAAAGGATCCAGGACAAAGGTGAAAGGAGCGATGGTAAGAGTGATGAAAATTTACCTGAACAATACATATTTACGCTACTTAGAAGTGTGAGTGGGGTACATGAAAGCTGACTATATATTCCGTTTTTGCCGTAGCATTCCCGTTTTCGTCCACATCGTTATAAAATGTTCTATGAATTTCCTATGAAAGCTTCCGCCAAAGATTGGAATTTTTAATGAAAATCCATAGCGAAACGGAAATAACTAAAATTTTCGGTTTCGTGAGAGAAACTAAAGAAAAAATCAAAATGCCAACGAATAATGAAATATTTTCGTAGTCAATTATATCATTACGGGAAATATTAAATAAACAAAAACTCGAGGTTGTGGCGAAAATCGGTAGCTTTTAAAATTGACGCTATTTCAAACTTAAAATTTATAAAACCCCAATGAATTTTTCCAACGTTATATACAGTTTCCCATTAGATCTTTTAGGTTATACAATGAGTATATATAAGCAGGTTTTTCACACTTCCCTCCTTTTAAGGTGTTTTCCAGCTTTGGATATTTTTCCATAGGTAATATCTCAGGTTTTTTTACATCCACTCCTTTTATAGTATTTCATTCTATTTCTATTTACATATGCATTATTTATGTTTTCGTAAATACTATTGTAAACAGTATAGATAGAAGAAAAGATCTCACCTAAACAAAGACCTTAAAAGTAAGACCCTAACGTGTAGGAACTAGTTACTTTATCTCTGATTGAGATGAAATTTTAGCATAATCCCAAGAATTTTTCAAATAATATCTGAATTCAAGTGATGAAAACATCTCTCGAAAAATTGGTCCAGTTTAAATGATGGAAATATTCCATTTTCAACTAGATGGGATATGACCAGCCTAAGTACGCGGGACTAAGCACGCAAGAGTTGTCTCCGTTAATCAAAACGTTCAGATGAATCCAGACCATGCGAAGAATTTCCGTTATTAACCAGCATATTTTAGGGTGTTTTTTTATAGAATGATAAACTTTATTAAAAAGGATACTCAAACATGAACCAGCTAAAATACAGAGTAAATATATTCCCTGTAGGTAGATTGTCACCTTCATTTGCGCAACATTAGATGATCAAATTCCAGGATAGAAACCAGAAAATAGATGAAGAAAGCATTCGATTTGTGACATCATTCGGACAGAATAAGGTAAATTATTAATAAGTTGAGGGTTAATTAGGAATATTTTTTTAAGAATAGTGAGTCTTTCATAAAATCGGATTTACCATATCTTTTCCATATAGTGTAGAGCCTATACTTCTTTTCAATTCCACATCATCGATTTATTAAATAAATCAGTCTTTTCAGCGAACGATACGCGATAGAGACAGCTTAGGAAAATAGATTGATGGTGCGATATAGTGCCATAACCTCCTGCTGCAAGCGGCCTAGAAGGGCTTATCTAGATTAATGATATCCTCATTCCCTCAATAATCCCTCAGTGGAACCCATAGGAGAACCATTAATACGTCTTTTGTCTTTATATAACTCATTCGTTATTTACGGTTTATATGTCTGACACCTTTCAGCCATATGGATAGACTCTTGGTGAATTGCATGGTTGTTAACGATATCTGTTTCGAAGGAAAATTCAGTACCAAAGATGATAAAAACTTTTCAGTTTGGTATCAAAAGTTTTTATACCTATATCTACGATCATAAACATCGTTTTGTATATATTTATATCTAATATGATAATCATCGTTGTGTATAAATTTATATTTTTATTTATCTAATGTCAGTAATTCCCGTAAAAAATACACGGAAGAAATTTTTGAACAGTAATTTCACCCACTTCCCGACAGGATAAAAGTATGAAATTTTGGAATTAATTAGATCGACAATGAACTAACACATACCAATATTTTTCTGCTAAAAGTATCCTTGTTTCGACACTGGACGACTCGAAAAGTTCAAATGTTCATACGAAATTATGTCAGCAATGGCTAGTCGCAAGGTCATTTTCCCATCTCCAGTATATTACATGCATAATCTATAACATAACTTTGTTTCATCAGAAAACAATACTTTACAGAGAGGATTTACTATTTATTATGTATTTCTCATGTAGAAAGTGAATATATGTTCCAATACTTAAGAACGAAATTTTCGGCGAATATAACACAATTCATTTTCATCCGTAATAAATTAGAGTATATGTTTTATTTAATCATTTTTACTTACACGTAATTTTGTCACAGTTTTGCTCATAGTAATGACAAATAAAAACCTATTGATGATGGGATTATGTGAGAGTAATATGTGACTTATGTATGAAATTTATGTTGTGATGGATTTATGTTGGTCATTGGGCATTACAGACACAAAAGGTTTAAAAATGACTTAAAAC
The DNA here is from genome assembly GCA_036926295.1 of Pachydiplax longipennis. Taxonomy (NCBI): domain Eukaryota; kingdom Metazoa; phylum Arthropoda; class Insecta; order Odonata; family Libellulidae; genus Pachydiplax; species Pachydiplax longipennis. Next base: position 29,031,517 of record JAVFKF010000019.1, read on the forward strand.
GCCAGCATTCCCATAATATTCCTAGTTCAAAAATATCGCTGCAAACGAAAATAGTTCAAAGGGTATCGGCAAATGTGTTCTTTATGGCACGAAAATATCCACGCATTATATTAATAAGAGAGCAACGTTATGATTTCAAAAATGAGATTAGAAGGATTAGATTTATCAAGTCAGTTTCGACAAGACGCTCCGACAAAAGGAATTTCTTTGGGAAGCTTTCCAAAGCTGAAAAACGGCTACGATTGGAGAAGACATCGTGAGAAGCCGTTTCGTAGATCTCGCAGACAGATATAGAATAATGACTAGGGTTTATGCTTTCATTGCACGCTATACGTAACACGGGAACGATTCTATCGTGAAAAACCAACGAAGATATGCCGTGCATGTGATCAAAAAGACCGCTTTACCGCCAACTAGAGATAATCAAAAATATTGAAACGGTTCAAATGAAATGGATCACACTCTCCGCTACTGAGGATTGACATATCGAGCTGTATTATATCTAGTATTGATTTTCTGCTCTTTTTCAATGAAAGAATAAAATTTCGGTTCAGTTCCGCTTTCGTAACTTCAAACAACCAAAATAAGATATTTTCCCTTATTTCGATATAATATCCTTTTGAAAGTTTATTTTATTACTTCTAGCTGTTTCCATTCTCATGACGTAACACTAAATTTTAGAATTATACTTAATGATAGTTACGTGCAATTGGTTGTTAATAATATATTTTTAATATGTATTTAATGCTTTAATGAAATGGGCTTATTTGAGAACAATATAAATGTTTCCGATGTTTTCGGTTTCGTTTCGGGTTTAAGAATCTCAATTTACTTTGTTCGAGTTCGGTTTTCGCTCCGGAAAGATTAACGGTTAGTCTATTTCGGTTTGATACTTTGCTGAGGATAGCTAAGCAGAGGAGTATATTTGTAGATTTCTCTTAGGAAAAATACCATAAGTACATATACATTTTCAAACAAACCTAACTGTTGAGGAATCGATATTGAAAAATATTTCCTTAATACATCACTTTGTAAAGGTATGCGCAGCGTGGCGTAAAGTTGGGATAAGTATTGCGGATATAAGACTTCAAGTAGCATAGGTGTGATGGAGGTTGGAGATCGCTTGAATGGGTGAAGAGCTGTGGGAATTTTCCCTGGGACCACTACGGTAGTCTTGAAGGTCTGTCATAGACTGAAAAATCCAGACCCAAGAGGATGACGTGACAGACAAGTATTATGTAACAGACTACAATGGGGACTAAAGTCCAACCGAGTTTTAAAATTCTATCAGAATAACTTTAAATTCGCAGTGAAAAGCGAGGTAGTGCGAAAATAAATCACGTAGAATGAAGAGAGGTGTTGTACTTTTTCCGTAGAAAACTATTCTTTTTAATGAAGTAACACGACCGGTAATAGAATCGAATTTATTTTTAATAATAATTGTCATCGGACACTGGCCGTGTTTTTACTTTAAAGAAAAGAGCTTTCTTTTGAATAGTACAACGCCTTTCTTCATTATTGAGAATAAGTTACTTCTTTAGCCGAGTATTATCCGTAATAATTTTAAGTGAAGCACGGGTAGGGTTTGTAATAAATGGTAGGTTCAATTCGAAAGGAAAAATATAAAGGTTACGAACATAAAATTAATATGCTCAATTTTCATTTCGTGGAAAGTTGAAGTTTATTTTCTAAAAGTGCTAAGAACTAATAAAAGTTTATTTCAAGATGGTTAAGAAAATAAGTTTAAAAAAATAAGGACTGGCTTACGAATTTATGTAGTGCAGCGATTTTTTTTAAGAAATAGCAGCTTTCCCTCTTAAATTTCTGGAGTTATTAAAGGCAGAAGAAAAGATGTGGTCAGATACTGAGATTTGATGGTTGTGTAAGAGGGTGAAAAAGGGACAAGAAGAAGATCAGGAAGGAAACATAAGTTGATGGTATATATCATATATGAGATGAGATTCGTTAAAAAAGAAGAGAGAGTATGGCATAAGGTATGCAACATGATGATGAGATGATTCATTTATGTAAACTTCTCCAATTCTTCGATTAAAATCGACAAGTAATGTACAAATAATGTAGATCCGCGTTCAATGACTTAAAACAAGAAATCTGTCTCTGTACTATACCGCAGCGGTGAAATTCAAAGAAAGAAGATGAAAACGAGGTAGTCATATGCTACTTAGCCTCAGCGCATGCATTTTTCAAAGCGGTTGAATGTCACTCAAATAAAACAAGAAGTCTCTCCATTGCCACGGAGTTGTTAATCAGTTTGAAGGAACGCGCTTACCAGAGGACTGAGAGAAAGCTTCTTTGAGCAAACACATATTTCATTGCGATTCTCGCGAAGGAATAGAGAAATTCAACCGCGAAATCTTTTCTCCGTGCGTGGCAAAAACCCTTTTCTAGGAAAGGTGAGGAAAATCAAGGCACCGGAAGCGGCAGATGTTCGTAAGAATTCAAGGCAAGACTGCGAGATCTTGAATGACTGTGCAAAGGTCACATTTGGCTATATTTGCCTCATTTTTTGCCTCCAACCAAGAAAATCAAAGCAGTTATTTATGTCGCATGGATCATTTAAGATTGAGGAGACTGGCGCGGATCGATAATTTGAAAGTCAACCGTTAGAATGCAGAAAATCGAAAATTTGAGGACAGCAATTTCAGATGGGGATGCAAGTAACACTTGGAAACTATTAAAGCCTGAAGCACCTAGACGAAGACAAAGGAAAATGACGATTTACAGGGGGTTTACGCTTTCCCATGAATTACAGTTATTGCTAGACGCGGAAGATGCGAGTATGAGCGGATGATTCATCAGTTGGTGCAGGTCTGCACGTCTTTAAAGAAGAAAATGGCTGTATGTGATCGCGGACCACAGATGAATACTGGTTTAAATCTAGGTAATCTTACATTATGAAGAAAGATGATTATCGAAATATAAAAATACGAATAAGTAATTAGATAATCTGATATTTTTAGGTAACAGCACTTTCGTAATTTCTAATGAAATGCAGTTATTGTTGAAAATTCCGGCCGAAAGCCTCTTAAAGCTTTAATGCCTTGATTCTCAACATTCAAAAAATAAGTTTAACTAAGTAAGTATAACTACATAGTATAGCTATGAATAGATATAATTATAGTAAATAAATAAAATAAATATAATTATATAAGTATAAATTTAAAGTATAAAAAGTAAGTATATGTAAATATAACTTTCAATATCCATTGTGGGCATGTGTACCCAGTGCCGTAAGTTGAGCAGGCCTGAGTTACCTAATAACATGGGGTGATACCTTAGAAAGAAAATAAAGAATTAGAGGCCAGGGTTATTTAAATTAGGAAAATGAGTAAAAAATAAAATAATTATGGATTTTTGATTACAGTGGAAACCAGAAATAAATTAAATAAACGTAACAGGGGGAAAAGATCTTTGAATGACGAAATTGTGATAATTTAATGCAAGCATTTCATTTAAGACTTGAAGAGAGACAGTACAAGACAACGTTTGATTTTAAAGCTTCGCGTGATTTCTTCTAATTTCAATTTGAAAAATTATTTTTTTTTCTCCTTACAAGGCATAAGTCATCATCACCATCTTTTCCTCAAATTGTAAGCTCCCCATTCAACATTGAAAGGTCCCTTCTGCTTTCATTTCGGTTCATTGTTAACTCTGACTCACTGATCATATTGACGGTATATTTATTTAATAGTTATCTTGAATTTTGAAAAGCGATATTATTATATATTGCAATTCTTCTTGTTCCAAATATTGATTTTAGTTTCAAAGCATCTATCCTCAACTCGGGGAAAGGTGAAATTCGACCTGTTTCATTGAATGAGAACTGATTGAGAGAGAATTTTATTGGATGTTTTCTTCTCATTCATCGATTCCCAACTCATTGACTCGGGCATAGCTTAAATATTCCACTTTTACGAGAAGTTCACTTTCCCGACCGGGATGCGGTGCAGAAGCTATGTAAAAGCAATTCTCTCTAGCGCTCTAACATTTACTTCACTCTCACCTTCATTCACACAACCCTCGGTGAAAGGCGACTATTTGGCTATGCTTGGTATGTTTTAATAGGGAAAATCCAGATCGTTGTCTCTCCTTTCCAAGTACATCCACATCAGCGTTTCTTAGCATTTTCTCAACCAATAGAATCCTTGAAATAATATCCACATTTTATGAAGCTCCTTGGTGCTCACACATAGGTGCGACTTAACGCCCACCCGAATTCTGTGAACAATTATTTGTGAACGTACTTCTCGAAGATTTTTTGTAAGGATTAATGGAAATTTTGAAGGTCTCCATATACGTTCTATTATTCTATATACTATTGTAAGCTGGCCTTCGAGTTGAAGGCTCCACAAACAGAATAATATTGCAATAGAATTAAAAATGAAAATTATAAAGTTAACTTGACACTTTGTATGTACAATTGTAACATATTTAGCACATTATAAGTTATTATTATAATAAGCAATATTTGAAATGACTTGGTAGCATTACGCGCTCAATGCAGAATCAGTTTATTTTTTGTAATCTAATTTTGACGTCAGCAGACAAAAACAAATATTTCGTAGCTCTTGGAAAATTTCTCTAAAGAAGAGAAGGTTGGAATAATCCGATTTTTAAGTGACGAAGGCAAAAACCAACGGATATACGCAAGAGAATTTTAGAATGTAATACGGCGTGAGTTTTATCATACTGCAAAGGTATAAAATTCAGGAAATTTAAAAAAGGGGATGCAATTGAGACTCAATATTACACAACTTCGGTGGCCGGTAAAGAGATGCTAAATCTTTTCTGGGACTGAGGGAAGGTCATATGCCGAGAATATCGAGCAGTAAATCGTATTGGCCCAAATGAGGTGGTTTGCTCCGTTCCGGTGTAATGCTTCAGAAAAAAATGTGCGGCCCAGCACGTATCGTGCGGTCGAAAAGATCACGGATTTCAAATTCTTATTTTCTTTCACTTTTCCCTTCTTCGCCATGAGATAATCATGTTTTTGGACCACCTAAGGTGGCTTTTGTTTGCACGAACTCCTTCGCAAATGACAAGGTGAAAATGGGTGCATCCATAGCTGAACAGAAAACCAAAAGATTTCTTTTCTCGCGGAATCAACACACCAGAGGAGAGTTGGCGTATATGCATTGGACGTGTTGGAGAGGACTATGTTGAAATGTGATGACAGTTATTAATTTACATGTATTTATATTTATTGACATATATCAACGGTAACTCTATGAATCCTTCTTTCGTAGATGAAAAATTGTATTGTATATTACCTTATCCATTACGAAAGTCACTAATATTTCAAATAAATAAAACTACAGATACTATAAGATATCGAATCCTTTCTTCGACTTTTCAGACTTCTCTATACACCACAAATTTACATAATGATAAAGGAACCCTAAGGTTACGAAAAATCTTGGAGGAGGAACACTGACCCATTGTGACATAATTTTGTCTGAACGCATATTAATAAGAAATAATAAACTTAATAGCTCATAGTTAGTTTCATTTTATGCCTGAAAATTTTTTTAAAAACAAATAGAATGAAATTTCAATTTCATTTCAAATCTCTAACGTTGTTGGATTCAATTATATGAAATACAACCAAAAAGTTTCTTGCCATTTAATTCTAATTATATTAACACATTCAAATAAGTGAGGCTTTTGTGATGAGTGTTTAGAACTAGAATAGATTTAAGAAATTTAGTATGGATTTAAGAACTTTTGGATAAAAAGTAGGGGTACAGAAGTACCTCCAAAGCTGAGATCGTTTCACACCTATGGGCTTCCACCGGGAATCGAACCCGGGACCGCTTTCATGAAAGGCTATTTGAAAAAATCCCTCATCATCTAGATGGGGAGTACACCGGTATCGTGTTGAAAGAGATACAGCCAATTATTAAGTGATTGAAAAGGAACGCTAAGGAGAGCAATCACCCATAAAAAAACCTCCGAATTCGTTTCGAAATTCACTCTACGCTAAGTATGTGTTTGATTTCAATTTGGGATGCGTGTGAGAACATCCGCTTGTGTTCCATTTCATCTTCCGAAACTAGCACCTCTTTCGCGAGGATGAAATAACGGAAGGAAAGGATTGTGGGAAATGAAAACGAAGCATTTTCCGGTTCGATTATCCGCGTGAGAATCATACACGCAACGGCGATTCGATTCTCATTTTTAGTTTCTTCGAATGATTAATCGTCCCTCCACGTCAACAGATGTTTCATAATGAAGCTAATAATGCATGATGTATCATGGATGTGTGCAGAAAGAGATCTGGAGATAGCATTGCTCAAGATAACGATATTTATGAATGAATTAAGATGACCTATCTGATAATACATACATTTTATTGTAATTAATTTTTGAAGCCAGGAATCCGTACGCCATAGAATGTCCAGAAATCATTAGAGAAGTTATAAATGATAGGAAATTGTTATTTATATTCTAACTATTAGGTAAACAAAATCGGATATAAAGACAATAAGATTCAAGTTATATTTTATTTTTAGATAATTAGATTTAAGACTTGTTAAGGAAAACAAAGACCAGAATCCATTTTAAACTTTAGAAGTTTGAAAGTTAAGAGGTAATGATATAGTATATAGAATGGAACAGAAATAGTAAATAAAGAAGGTTTATACGTGATGGGAATGCAGAATGGTGAAACTACAAATGAAACAATGATCTTTAAATCACCTTCAAAGGGTAGAAAGGTAGGGGCTCGGTTATCATGTAGTCTCCAAAGGTAGAAATGTAAAGTAAGGAAGACTAAGCTTGTATGTTGTTCTACATAAGCTCACTGATGCATGATGATCAACTACTGAAACTGATCTCGTGGGATTATATCTCCAGGAAAATCGCTATGTCCACTACGTTTTACAATCCTTCATAATTTAATTTCCATAACGATATTCAACAGACTTGCTCAGGCGTTGAGCGGACTCTTAAATCACTTACATACAAATTAAACCAACAGCAGCGAATCCCTTTATTTTAAAATGCATTACTTGAACACAATGTGTATGACCTACAACTTGAAATGTGAATCCTACATCATACTTATACATGTATCCAAAGGAGCTTTCATAAGAGGTACTCCTTCTCTGAGTTTGAAGAGACATTTTGCCACCAACTTTTATATTCTGAATCCACAGACAACAAATTAGGAATAAAAATCATCTCATTGGTAAGAGATGATAATTAAATTTCGGTTAAGAATTACTTTTAAGAGACAGTTAATCCTTTTTAATACAAATAAACTACAACACGCACTTCCATAATAGAAAGTAATAAAAATAAAAAACTATAACAAGTATAAAATATCCTTTCATAGTTAAATGTAGTAAAATATTTAAATTTAGGAAAAAAGAAGCTGTAGCATAAAATAAATTTTCAAATGCTCAGGGTTAGTAATAACCTCATTTCCATCTTTCCGAATCATCCTCATGCTTACAAATATATGCAGAGGTAATGTTCCAGTAGCTCACGGGCTGCTACGAGTAAATTGAAGATCCATGAAACCAAATTAAAGACCAGAAAGGCAGCTTGTTATAGCTACTAAACCACTATTACATCGCCCTGTTACGTAAGAGCAGTAGTCATTCATCAAAGATGACTCCTTTCTCACATGAACTTTCTAAAATTTTAACGAACAAACAAATGAAAGGATGAGGCAAAGTGATTTTGGGAAACGTATATTATCTTTACGAACGAGAATGCTGTTGTTACAACCATCTGATCGTGAATACTGAAATAAACTAGAAGCTTTGCGAAAGAATTTTATGCTACAAATGAGGCATTGATTATGTTTACGACTGCTCATGGCTTTGACAATATTATTGGTTACGAATATAGGAAACTCGAATTGAATTGCGGTTAGGCACATGCCACTTAATGAAGCTGTTTCTAATTAAGGAAATAGAATGGTATATTAGACTGTAGAATAGTCTAAAAATTAAGACCCATCCATATGCTCTTCACGTTAGCTAACCTGCGCAAAATACTTTCTTTCGGAAAGTCGTAAAGCAGAGGTGAGAAACCCGTGGCCTCATCAAGCGTTAATGCGGAGCTTTCTGGTGACACAAATACAAATAATTAAATTATTTTGTTTCCCAATCCCGTTGGTTTTGTCAGATGAAAATAAAATAGATAAAATTCTTCGTGCGTATGATTTACTTAGCGAATAAATTCTCTGCGAATAGCTTTGATGTTTAGCTGTTTGGATGGAGAAAATACACCACTTAAGTGAGGCCTGATATCATAGACATAGTAATGGTTTCTTATGTATTTTCAGTGCATGTGGCCTTCCAACGAAAAAGGTTTCCTAGTAGGGGTTCCCTTGAAGCCATGGCATCGAAGGATAATAATTTAGTTCCGGTTTTCACTATGGTAAAATTAACGAATTTCGGATCGTTTTCGGTTTCACTCCGTCAGCCCATGTCGAACCGTTTTTACCGAAAGGTGATTCAGTATGTGCGGCTTTTCAATCAAATTTAATTAAATTTTAGAACATAATTTGCGATGCTGAAGAAATAATGATAATAGACAAGTGTATAAACTTTAGTGTAAAGTACACATTTTAATGAACTGAAATTCCGATACACATTTATAACTATTCAAACTTCATCAGATATCGCTTAAGTAAAAACATACAAGTATTGTTTGGAACCGAAATCTATAACGGAATAAATAATACTTTTTGGTGTCGGTGAGAGTTTAGGAATTCCAATATTTCGGTTCGGATTCTTTTTTCCCGACAAAAATAACGTTTTTATGGCTTCGGTGCACGTTTCGGTTTCGGTTCGTTGGCCTGCTAAGATGCGTTCCTATGAGGACGCGCAATACATTTTTAACTGCTGCTTTTGAAATCCTTTGGTTTTATTTGTCACAGATGCATTAATGATTTTGTATTATATTGCCTTCCAGTTTTTCTAGTCGGTTTGATAGCTGGAAACTGTGGCTGAAATCCTCCTATGTCAAGTACAAATCATAAATTTAATCGTCAGATAGAGGAACACCGCGTAAAAACGACCTAGAATGAGGCTATTCTTGCAACACGGAGGAAAATACACAGGATTTCATTCGAAATCAATCCATCATTACTGAATAAAAATACTACAGCACCCTATAGGATTAAATGGTTCCTTTAATTACTTAAATAAAAAAACAGAAATATTGAAACTTAAAACCTTTCTCTTAGAGGAATAAAGACGACCTAGAATGAGGCAATTCTTGCAACATGGAGGAAAATAAATAGGATTTCATTCCCATATAATATATCACTAATGACTAAAAATACTGGAACACCCTATGGGATTAAATGGTTCATTTAACCATTTAAATAAAAAAAACCATTAAAGTTGCAACTTGAAACTCTTCTCTGGTAATGGTAACGCATTTCCGCAAATTAACTGTCCGCAGTACTATTATTTCCTCCAAAGATGGAATAAATCAGAAGAAAGAGTGTTTCCCACCCAAGTCGTAAAACATCACCATAAAACCAGCGAAAATGAAAAGGTAATTCAAGTACATTTTCAACTGCTCCGAGATTCGTTTCAAGAAATTTATAGGCGAATCTTCACACTAAAAAGCAGCTGTCTAACAGGGAAATGAAGCGTAATTTAAGCAAATTTCATGATCAGTCTCGGTCTGGCGGTGGTAATCATGACGTGATACATCTTTCACGAAACACATTGTCTAACCTTTTGAACTTTTTTGCGATTTCAGTCGGTGAATCTTAAGTTTGCTTTCAGCTCTGCAATTATCACTACCCGTCTAAGTGGAGAGACGGATCATCTACTGTTTTTACAACAATGTTCGTTCACTAACTCGGTGACACAGATATGAATGACCTTCTGATTTCATAATCCTCGTCGGTATTTCGTTAATTTTCGAAACGCTACAATTTATAACTAAGGATAAAAAATACCGTAACTTTTTCTATTTCAAAAGAATTATATAATTTCACTTCGGAGTCGTATTGAGCTTAAAAATTGATTTTTTATGTTCTCATTCTTTATGGAACAGTTATTTGAGCTGAGAATATTAGTAAAGTATAAGATAAAGAAATGAAGAAGTTTACTTGTAACTTTTCCAAAATATTTGATCAAAAGAGTGTGGAAAATTTACAAGTTTACTTATCCATTGCTTTAATCGCTTTCCACAAAGTGACATCTGAACATCTAGATATCAAAGTATTAGATCTTTATTAATATACTTATACAATATCAGTCAACAGGACTGCATCTTTACCTCCATCTTTAAAGTAAGCTTAACATAATTAAATGAATAACAATAGCGAAAATGTTGACATGACTTGAACACAATCCAGGTAATCCGCTATCTGATCAGATGTTTTAATCACTGAACTACCATGCCAGGTAAATTCCTCTCTGCTAGCGGAATTCTTTGTAAGCAAGGTAAGTGGTGCTCCGTATAGAAGATTATCAAGATCATATTAGAGGGTAAATGAAGAATTCTTTCCAAGAATAAAAACCACAATAAAAGCAAATTTTATTTGAGGAAACAAAATAGAAATGTTAAGGGAATTTAATCATTAAATAGGCAGAGAAAAAACGAGATCGTATCAATGCGCAACTGTTTCAGGAAAAATGTGATACATTAAGTCTATTGCCCATATCTGACACAGGGTAAACGGATGGGGAAATTTTTTTCTTTCAGTGTATAGTTCTACTACGAATGGAGAATTGTTAAGGTTTAAAGGCATTGCTATATTATTGCTATTTGTGATGTAATGAGATTTTAAGTTTTAAGTGCTTATGGTGGATCGTAAAGCGTATAATTGCAGTTTTGGCCTCATTAAAACACTCTCGCTCAAATTGAAGTCCGTCAATGAGATTATGCAATAAATAATAATAATTACGAGTGATTAATTTTTGTGGTAACCACCTTAAAACAAACAGATTTTTTAACATTAGGTAAACAGTCAACCCATACTGCAAAATGAATAAGTACCGGTCTATAGAATGTAAGATATTCTGCTCAGCTGGCACCAAGTATTTTAAAATTTAATTGAAATTCAAGTTCATTCACATTTATCCCAAATTTAGCATTTATTTACAGTCGCAATGCAGTAATTAAATAATTATAATTTTATCATCTTCATCTTGGATTATTTCCCAAAGGCGTACGAAAAGTACGAATAATTGCGAACGACAGAAAAAGTTCTAAAAGAACGCAACAAAATAAGTCCTTTGTTTCAGAGAAAAGCATAAGGAACAAGAAAACTCGATTCCCAGCCTTAATTGCAATCTCCAAATCGCTTCATATCTGGCGGTAAAGAAACAAAGGGAGGCGAAGTGTTTAAAGCGCAGTAACGCAATTTCAGATGAAAAATTATGACCCATTATTAAGGGCTTAAAATGCACCTTAATTACGTCCCTCCGTATGAGGAGTCATTCCTAACAATGCCTCTTTAAAGAAAAACCGCTTAACTTGCGTCTTCTCTTCTGGAATCTCGTTTATGTAAGCATGTTTCTATGGGTAGTAATGCACGTTCAACGTCGTACTAAAAACTGCGAACGAAAGAGATGTCTTGAGATATACGATGAAGTTACTATCTCTATTTTACGGACAATGTATTAGATCGTTCACTTCCTTATAGGCGATTAACCTGGATGTACCATGCACATAATTCAGCCGTTTGAATGGCTATCTTTTAAGCAATCGATTGGGTAGAATTCAAAAGACTCTCTCTACGCCACAAGTAATAAATATTGATAATTGTATTTCAAGCGAGAATTTTTGATGAGCTCTAACCATATACCACCTTCAGTTTCTGATTTTAACTGACAAAAGAGATGTGAGATAGAAGAAAGTTTTTCTTTTGTATAGGTAAAAATGACTACGCTTGTAATACATGGACGTCAGGTATACGCTAAATGAGGTGTAACAGGCGAATATTAGAAACGTAAATCTTGCGCTCTAATTAACATAATTACTATGTCGAAATTTCTATTATAATATTGTGTACTGGATATGGCATGCCAAGTTTGATGAACGATGAAAATAGTATTTTTGTCAACCACTTTGTTAACTAGGGTGATGATGATAATTATTAAATTTTAACCAATATATTGACGGATGAATCTATGCTTCATCTATTCTAGATATTATAAAATACGTATTGTAGGCAGAAGAATACTACCGAAAAATAGAACTACGGGACTATTTACACGAATTTATATGAGTTAATATTTTAGTCATAAGCGATACGATAAATCGACATAAGATACAATTTTTGAAGTGTTTACAATCGCGTAAAAATTCCATTTGAAAAGTCAATGACCGAGGAATTTACCTCAACCAGGAAAATACAACTAGGCAGTAGAAGAGGTTCGGTTCAGAAGAAATTTCTGCTTCTTCAAATTCGTCAATTTTCCGAAATTAGGCTAAAGGAGATACGCATAACGATGTTATAATAACATGTAAAGAATTTTCATAAGAAAAATTGTTTATAAGATTCAAGAAATTCCTAATTAACATCTCCTTATGCTTTCAAAAACTTGAATACTCGCTGTTCTAACGCTATTAAAACTTCGATCCCCACTTGTTTAAAATTTCCCAGCAACAACTTCCTTACTCATTGCATTTGTGGCTTTTAGGATTCCTCGGAATAGAGCAGAATACATTCGGGCTAAGTATCGCGAATAATCAGCTTGCCTCCCTTCCAAGTGTAACATATTATAAGAGAATAAAAGTTTTTATTAAGAGAAAGACTAACAAAAATATTAGGGAAGATGAAATTCCAATACAATTATTTCTTCTAGGAAACTAAGAATTCAAGCTCTCAGTTAGCCAAGTGGGTAGCGCGTTCGCCTTGGTCCCTGGTTCGATCTCCGTTGAAATCATATGTATGCAAAATGACCTCGGCTGTTCAACCACTTTCAACAGTTCTAATACTACGGAAAAATGCAACCTGTCAATTGATAAGTTATCGACCCTCGCTCGTGGAAAGATTGAATCTAATTCTCGGACTTCAGAAAACTTTAGCATCAGAAATTCGTTCCGCCGAAAAACGAAGTATTGGGAGCAGTAGGAAGGAGATTCTCATGTAGTCGTGACTGAGACCTGAGAACCTCTTGCTTCCTGAAACAGAAACCCATCTTCAGGGCGACCTTTACTTGTGCCCCCGCATCCACTTGCGCCGTAAAAATCTCGTCAGTTGCGCAACAATTTGACGCGCAGCTCATCCGAACGGCGCTATGAAGTTCGTTGACCATCCGAATCATTCGTTACGAAACTCGGTTTCATTTTCCGCGGAGGTTTCAGTTTCGATTTAACGTGAGTAATATAATTATTGCGACCACTGTATTAGTGGTCTCTCCCTTCCAGGTCAGAGGAAACTCGAGAAAAATACATATGCACATTCTGTGAGTCCGCACGACTTCAATTAGGAACAGAAACAGTGAGTGAGAGCTTTCACTTTCATGTTTACCCAAAATTTTACAGAGAGAAAGAAACTCAAGATGATTGGGGGAGCGTCTATTTTGGTGGAGAGATTTGTGAATGACGTTCGGTAATCTAGAGGTAATTTTGGAATAAATTTACAAGGAATCGAAAGTAAACTAAACCAGATTCTTTTTCCACAAATTTATTTTTGTTAGAATACCTGCCCGATAAGTGGGAGACCTGGGTTCGAGTCTCAGTCAAGTCACAATTTTTCACTTCTCGTACAACCTTGGGGCTTAGTCGCACAGCTTCATGTGCCAAGTTAAATTTCAATTCCGTCATAATGTAAATTTATCTTCTTCCATACAAATTCGGTGACTGATCTGTAACTTCAGGTACCAAACCAAACGACCAACAAGTCTTATGTAACAACATGGATGGGAAGGGGGGAGAAAGTGAAGTTTATGGATTATCAAGTTTGAAGATTAAATGTGGTTCTTATCAGCACGAGCCATTGGCTTTAATTAATTGATGCAAACTGAGTGAAATTAAAGTATTTGCAATCTCTCTTATGGAAATCCGGCAAATGTAGATTAACAGTATATGCTTTAGTGATATATTTATAAATGCAGTTTATATATTCCGTCAGCTAATCGAAAATTGTAATCGCATTATTCTTAATCATCTTATTCATATTTTTATCGAGTAAATCTTATTTAAATTTTCCTGGTTATATAACACTGTGCACTGAGCCTAACTCTGTTTGGAAGCTTGAGCAAATTATAAAGTTTATATTTTATTTCCGAATTTCCAAACTATGAATTTTCGTTATGAATTATTCTAATGGAAAAATATATTTACTTACATCTAAAATATCAGTGACACTAAAATTTTACGGAAGGAACAAAATAATGGATACGGACAGAGAAATAATCGAGTAAAAAGTTTTAAAATACAATATTCTTGTTAACATAGAGAGCCAAGTACTGGCAAGAATCACACCATGATTACATTAGAAATAGCGACATTTTAATGACCAAAAATTCCAAACTTTTGGTTCATGAAGACAGGAAAAATTAAAGAAAAATATCGCAAAACTTATCCTGAGAAGATAAAAGAAGAACAATTATAAGCTCCCCCAGCAAACGTGTAAGATTAACACTGAAATTAGAAAAGGCAAATATAAACATTGATGAGGCCTTTTTTTGAGAATCTTACGAACGTTTAAATTGTGCATAATTTCGAAAAAGAGATTCGTAAATGAAAATATTACTAATTAGCGTGAATGTCATTACAGAAGTGAAAATTTCAGAAAAGCTGGAATTTTTTCGTTTCAACTTTCCCTTGGTGCAATAAGGTGACAATAACTCTTACAGATTTTACTTCGTTGTCAGGAAAGCGTATTTTATCATTAACACTGTATAGATAACAGAGTAACATTTAGTGTGTAGTATCTGAATTCTTCTTATCTGTTAAATTAACCTAAAGAATTTAGTAATATCGAAAATGTAGCAGGTTTTATACGTGAGAAAGGTATTTCTAAATTTCTGAATAAGATAAGATGAGGTCAGGTACGCGAAAAATTAATTAAAAGTTATATAACATTACTATAAAGTCTACTTAATAACTATAAACTCTGACCGAAAGTTGATCTTGTGAACTTAGCATGAAAAAGAGAATATTTTCGCTTTATTTTTTTATAGTAATATCACCATAGAAGAAATATAAAAAACTGCTACAAAAAAGAGAATAACAGAATAAGGAAATGCTGCTTCGACCGGAAAAGTCTTGCAGATAAATTTATTATCATCAATCAACCGATTAAATTGAACTATTATCCCACCATATGCTCTCGCCAATCATTTTACAAGCATTCGGTGACATTAATCAAGATTGGTTACAATCACATGGTAGGCGCTATGTACTGTTCTGCATTTCCTGCTTGTCTAACTTTTGGAAACATAAACTTGACAGAATGACATCCACGGAAGTCAACCTTGAAATTCCGTCAGAGACTAAATATTTTATACTCGCGGATATTGAAAATAATGGTACCAATTATTCATTTGTTGAAGTAACATTAGCTTATTCGATAGAAATGTCCAGGTGTTCATAAAAAAATTGGCTTTGAACATTCGCACTTGTTACATAACATCTTCTTTCACTACTCAAGGCTATTTCAAAAATTTTTCTCAAATACTGCTACTGCAACCTTATATTCATGTCGAAAATTCAACGTTCGACAGTTTAAAACCATTAGATACTTCTGCAGGATAATACTTTCCGCGTCGAGTAGTTATTTTCATCGATTTATTCGGGTGTCAGGTGATTTTCCTAAATGACTACAGATTTTTATTCAGGACAACCTATTATTTCACAACTCCATCTTCCATAGTGAGGAGTGCTTACCGTTTGATTGAAAAATTCTCGATTTCTTTCACACTGCCACTTTGAATGTAGATATTCAACGTAGAAAGTCGAGAGATGGATATACATATTTAAGGAATTTTGCAAGGAAATAGAGGTTTATTTATACTTTATAAACCATATCTTAATAGGTATAATGTATGCCGCCTTACGGCGTATGGCAGGAGATGGATGCACCACGAGTCTACTTCTTTACTAGATAACTTTGGCATCTCGTTCGCAGAAAAATAAATTCTTGAATCAACTTTTTTCAGCATTTATTTCTCTGATCATCCTCGCAGTACCAGAACGGTGAATACAACTGGGAGGACGCATAATATCAGCTGCTTCTAAGAATTTATTCTCTTTGAATGGATCAAATATATTATTTTCGAATTTACTTTCCTCTAAAGATTCCCATCCTACGACTGAACACTCATCGTTTTTTCGTGGCAATTTGTTGTACATACCTTGTCTAATGCGCGAATAGAAAATATCTTACACTTTGCAGCAGGTTCCCATATACTACATGCATACTAAAGATGAGGCTTAAGTTACACAAAGTAACATCGCTTGCGGACTTTTTCATTGCTCCTAACGATTATTCTCTTAGCCGAGTTTCATAATTGCTCATGTTATGAATGTGCGTACTCCATGCTAAGTATTCCAAGATATTTCACCGATCCTACTGCTAATAAGTTTCTCCTATAGGCTATACGAGTGATCATAGGCAATAGATTTATTCTGAAGAAATTAAACACTGAACATTTCTCTAAATTAAGCTCCAATTGAAAATCTCTATACTCCTTTACGGACATACTTAAAACCAGAGAAGAGTAAAAATAAAAAAATATTGAATAAACATTCACAATTATCTGAGCGCATGTTTCATCAAAATAATTCCTACTGGATAAAAAAATGGTGACCTCCATCTAATCTAAATGGACTTTGTTTGGACGAGAGATTTTTTCGCGCGTGTTACGTGGGTGCTCTGTGGTTTACACGAGGGAAAGCGCGCGAGAAGTCATAACCGTTAGATTTGTGAATCAGCGGTTAGAAAGATGCTTCCAGCAGCAAATAAATCAGTCACCTCACCTTGCGTAATCATGCGGGAATGACGGATGGGATTTTATTCCTTTTTGTAAGAGAAACACGTAATGTGTCGAAACTGAGTAAGCTATGGAAAGAGGCGGGATTTTAAAAATCTTGTATCCGAGAAAAATTCAATCGGAATTGATCTACGGTCAGCGGAGAAAATCGTTAACATTCCTCAAAGGATGAAGTGACGGTAGGCTAAGACTAGCAAAGCGATACAAACAGCCGTAATTTTCTATTAAGTTTAACGATGGAGTTTAGTTTAACGATCTTTGGGAGAACTGGAAATGAAAAAAGTCGGACAGGAGCGGTACTGTTGCATTCTTTTATTAAATATGTATTTGGTAATATTTTGAATAATCTATTTCGAAACTTGTAGTTAATCTCTTTAGTTAATTGTTTTTATTTTTCTTTGTAATCAATATATTTTCTGAGCCTATTATCTTTCCTTTTAAATTTTTATTCAATAATTTTTAGCTGTAATTAAACTTTCTAAAATTCTAATTAATCTTTTAAATTTACAATGAATTGTATGTGTCTCCATATATATGTAAACCTAAAACGTTGTCAACATTGTATTTAATCCCTTTATTTTTTTATCTTCTGTATATCTCTAATGGGTTAAATGTAAGATGGGACTGTCCAGTCTCAATTTAGTTTAATAATAAAGACCTTTGTATGTATGTATGTACTAGAACCCATATCTGTTAAGTGTCGGTCGCTTGCTCTAATCAGTAAGCCATCTTTTCCAAAAATTCAGACTTGATGATGATAGCACAGTAGTTAAAAACCGTTTCGTTATTAAAGCACGAGGAATTTCACCAAGTGTTTGTATTATTTTTTTAATATGGAATTCCGCTAATTGAAGACTACGTCTATTAGTTACACATTCAAATATGCAGTTCGGGAATCTTCTATGCACGTTTCAGATAAAGAACTAATTAAAAAATAATAACTAGTCATGCTCGTTAAGAATTAAGGTGGTTGAGAGATATAATTTGTCACCTATTCCGCTGGCTTACAAACATAGGATCCGGTATATATTTTTTTATTATTAATCTCTTGAATGCTTGAAAAACAGAATTTCTTGAATTAGGGAAATATTTTTCAAAAATTTCAAGTAATCCGGACTTTTGGACTATTGTTTATCACCATTATATTTTTTATAGTGAAATAGATTTGAATGTTGTGGGACTTATATTATTCTGATGTAATTCATAAGGGAATTTATTTAAAATTTGCAGATAAAGTTATAAACTTCGGTACCTAAGTTTTATAGGATCTAATTATAATTTAACTTCTAATGATACTGTATACATTCCTCACATTTTCCTCGAATAATCTATCCATAAACATCTTGACTTGATTTCTAAATATATTTCGAAAAATTTATTGACTTTAAAGTCGAATATCTTGCTATTGCATAGCTAGAGGTAGGATATCACCGAAGCTTTGCCCTGAAATATGGACACATGATTGAGGAATTCAGTATATAAATGAAGAAACGTTGGAAATGATAAATTACCTACATCTAAAAATAACTCCTTGAGAAGGCATAGCTTGATGTTTAATTTGATAGCTATTAAGAGAGCCGAAGCTTGCGATTATGTTATTACCTGCAAACATTGCGTAGGACAATATGTGCTTATGAAATGTGATTATTAGTTAATCAAAGTTGTACGGATTCGTCCCATCCTGAATCCTCGTTAAATGACTTTCTCAATCGTTCCAAAACTAATGCCTAAGGACCTGAATGAGCTCAACCATGAAGATGATATGCATGTTTCAGACCCACTTAATATTGTTTCGTAATCAGATTCTATAATAATCGAGAATTGGACGTAAACAGAGACCGATTTCCCTAATTTTAGCATAATGCAAGGCCCATTATCTCCAGATGCGAGGAAAAGCACTAATTGGAGTGCATTTCCACAAAGGGTTTTCAAATTAATACGCTATTTTTGCCATTGCGGAGGTGCAGTTCTTTATTTGCATGGGAACGAAAGTTCGGCTTTAATTGAAATTTCGTATTCATCCACCATCGTATGGGCAATAAGAAATGTTCAATTAGGTGTCATTAGCATCATGCCGATTACAAAGCACTAAGGAGAATGTTCACTCCATTCACTCCGTTTTCTCTTTCGTTTGACCCTATCTGATTGAAATGTGAAATTAGCAATGATCTGAAGTTCTTATCTTTCTTAATTTCTCTTGATTATTTTTAGATTTTAAAAAAATTTTAAAATAATTTTATTTGTGATTCTCTTCCCCTTACTGTGTTCTTGCAGTTTTTTTTCAAAAGAGGACAAATTCCTCACTGATAGTTATTGTATGTGCACTTTAATTATGCTTTACTTTACTTAAATTACTTTAATTATGCTGTTACCTGAAGATAGATAAACAGTAATTGTAAAGATAATAATGATGACTGTGCAGTTATATTTAGTTATGACACATTATTAAAAAATAGAAAGGAAAGAAAAAAAAAACTAGGGTTAATTGTAAGAGTGGCCATCCTTGACCAAAATTCGCCCTAAAAAAGACGAAATTATTATTATTATTATTATAATTATAAAACGAAAATTCGACTTATAGTGTATTGATGCAAGTTATTATAATTATAAGAACAAAGGATAAGAAAAGTGAATGATGAAACAAATTGAAACTTGGGATGAATCAAGAACGGAAATTTTTAGTTAAATATTTCTATTTTTGGTACCTTACCAGACACTCGGGTCGCGTCGAGTCAAAACGCTTGTATATAGTAAAATGCATACCTATTCATATGTTTTTACTCTACAGAATGATAGATGTAATAGATAGAATAAAATATTACTTTGATCTCTTGTTTTTCTATGTATTAGATATCCAAATATAACATTTTCGTTAGCAAAGTTTCATTCTGGTCACACGAACCCGACACGTCTGGTTGAGAAGACAAAAAAAGATTTTGGATTTCGTATCATCATCTAGGAGGTTCTTAAATTTTCTTTTTTTAAATTTTCTATTCTCTTATGAGAATGACTTCTATAAATCCAGGAACATTTATATTTTCTTTCCCCTCCCACCAAACGATCACATCAGTGAATACCGCTGGAAAGGAAAGGACTATGAAAAGGAATGTTTGCTTTCTAGAGTTTTTTATTTGTTTTAAGCAGCGATTCTCTCATATATATAAAGATTCTTAGTTCTCAGGGAAGTCCATTATTAGAAGGATTTGTAAACTAAGTGATGCTATAAAAAGAACTGAATCTTCTTTCGGAGAAGAGTGAAGCTTTCTTCCATGAATTTCTAAGCGTATGTATCCATCAATTATTGTCTAATAAAACTGAGAAATTAGTTTTAAATAGTCCGTATTTCATCGTTCTATAGGTCTTCTACTACGAAAAATTTTCTTTCAATTTTAGCCAATCAGTTTTTTAATGTTTCTTTTTGTAGGAGAGTGAAAAGAGATGCTTTCTGAAACTTTCCCGAAAATATGAGTTGATAAAAGATGACAAATGAAGAGTTGATAAAAGCTTTTTGCAGAAAGCCAGAGATTCCCTTGAAGTAGTGACTGAGCTCAGCCACGAATCACAAATCTTGTCTTATTCTCCATTCTGAAATCCACATATTAAAATAATTCAGAGAAACAGTTAAAATATACTTTAATCGAAGATTAAACCTTAGGGAAATTGTGTTTGATTGTCAATTTTAAAACGAAACCTTAAAAATATGCTCTTTTTAATATTCCTCATGAACAAGACTATGGGTAAAAGGAGTTTAAAAGAGCTTAAAAGATTCAAACCTAACACATGATGAAAGAAAGAAAAAGGAACTCGGCGTTCAATGAATAAGAGACAAAGGTTTCTCCAATCGCCGGTAGCGGCAACCATCCAGGGCAATTCCTCGGAAGAGGATAATCGTCCGGCGGCCACCTAATTTAGGGAATTCTGAATAACTGGTGTGACCATTGTCTCTCTTCTAACACATGATGCTATCTGAGGGCCTATATTTGAGAATGAAATAAGAAAATCTATGAGTTATGTAATGAAATAAGGATATTAAGTTACTCAGAGACTTGTAGATAGAAGATTCCCTTACGTTTAAGTATTTCTCTAAAGCTTTACATAAGTACGAGGTGCATAAAACCTATAACCCGAACTGTTGGAATCCACGCTAATCAGAAATCAAATTATTCACTCTCCTTTGCAGAGCTTTATAATTATTCAAGTCACTTGTCACACAATAAGGTCAAATTTAATGGGTGCTCCATATAAGTACAACCAAAAATAATTCGCCTTTCTCTTTCAGAGTCTTTCTCGATACTCGCTCATGACCCTTTAAACGGTGTCTTGCGGGAGAGGCCTTCAATTGAAGCATGAATAGTGGAAGAGCAGGGCATGCAGAAATGTAAACGAAATTGTTTGCATAAACAACCTCTCCACTGCTGACCGAAATGGTGCCTGCTATTTGTCGCAGAATGCTTTTCATTTCCGTATCCATAAAGTCGTGTTTTGGAATCTATTGTTCCCCGACAATCAATATGAACGCTCCTTCGTTTTATCATCTCATTAGCAAATCTTCTGGGAATAGCATGGAGAAAGCTAACGTTTACATCTTGAGACTATACCTAAGATTCTGCTGTCGCTATAAAACAGTTTCTCAATGCCTAGAAAGAGAAATGGTGAATCCCATTGTTAGATTAAGTCGTTTGTTTTACTACCAAGTTTTGATGTTCGACTGTGTATCCGAAATGAGGAATTAACGCTGTGAGGAAGAAAGTGCCATGCAGTATTAAAGTCAGCTAGAGAGAGAAAGCAATAATTTTTTAACAAAACGCCATCAGCTTGATTTTCTATTGTAACCTTCACTTTAATTTCTGAAGCTAAGACATTTTAGTAAGATAGGAACGAGTTCATTTCATCCATAATAGAGGGAAGCGTGGAGACTTAATCTTCACCTTTAATACTTTAGCTACAATTTATATTATATTTGTGTCTTTCCCGAATACCTTAACCTATGCTATTTCGTTAGACTAAGATTATCGGCTGGGATTTTTATTAATGCATGATTTTTTAAATATTAAATATACGATATGTCAGAGTAGAAGAAATCTGAACAACTTTCTTTAATTTAAAGTTTATATTTTATGTTATATACATCATCGAGCAAATATACATCCAGCCAATGAAATATATTTTAGTGAAACATATCTTTAGATGGGTTATGATGAAAAATTTTGTATCATATACTGCAAATATGATAACACATTTTAAATAATTTACAAGAATACTCTGCGGGACTTCGTTTGAAACCAATTACTCATTTTATCAACGCTGTTGCTTTTCTTCACTGTTAAGTTTGCGGCAAATATCAAAGGTTCTTCTTTAGGAAATAAATAATATAAAAATTACTGATATTAATACATCATTTGTTTTTCTCCATCTTTAATTCGTTTGTCGCATAGATCGTTCCAGAAGATGATAAAGTCTTTGATAGATTTGTACTGCAGTCAAATTTAACTTTAATCTATGAAAATTCACAAGTGCAGCTATGTATATACTAAATAAGCTAGATTTTCTGCTGAGAAAGTGAGTAGAAATGATGATGATGATGAGAGCTTCATAGCATAATCTCCCAAATGGGGAACGCTGTCGCCCTTGGTGAAAGCGGTCCCGGATTCGATTCTCAATGGATTGAAATTGAAATGATGGATTGTGGATGGATAGATGATGGATTGCCGTTGAAACACTTTTAAAAATATTACTGTGATAAGCAATCTTCAGTTCCCGGTGAATAAGTCAATGATAACATTTCTACATTGACATATTGATATCAATAAGCTATAGTCTAGGGAAGAGAAGATGTTAAACATGTTAATGTTAAAAATCACTATAACCAATAATTATCTGCTATCAGAAAGCGAACTCAGTAAAGGGTTAAATTCTAACAATCAATCCCAAACTGTCCTGTATTAAGAGATGAAAATTCAAAGAGCAATTCTAAAAAAATTCCACAAATTGAGCAAATAAGACAGCTCTGAAAGTATTAACCCTAATGAAAATTTTCTGCGGATTTCTAAGCGTAGGTTTAGAAGGACACGCAAATAAAATACGTCCCTTTTAAGGAGAGCTAAGGTAAAGCTTCGTAGCTCAAACAGAACTGCCATCGTCCATGACCTCTTGGGTCACCTTGGTTGGGCCCTAATATTGTAACAAGAACAGTTTTGAATTACATCCACTATCCTTATTCTGCGAAAGAAAACATATATTAGTAGTTTACACTTTTCAGCGTGCTGTTCTCCGCTCACGGATTTATTAACCCTTTCTATGCAATCTGCACTGTTTTTTGTCGACTAGATTTCCCAAGAAGAAGCAAACGAATCACTTTTGCAAAAGGCTGTTCTAAGCCAAAGGTCACCCCACAAATGTGAAAACGCAAAGACCAAATTTGATCCGTTCGCATACACTTGGGATCTCCATCTGCTTAAAAACAACTTTTCTATTTTCGCGTAAACATTAGCATGCGAATGAGAGTAGAAGTATGGAAACAGTCCGTGCAAGGTTATTTTTTCACTGACATCAAAGTTGTGAACATGCGAAATTAAGGTTAAATAAACGGATATAACCGCTTGATCAAACCATTATATTCATTTCATGTTATTTCTTCACAAAGACCGAAGGAAAACATACAATTGACTATATTCTTGCGTCATAGCGCTGAGTGATAGATATTATGCTTCAAAGTCAAAGTAATGCTTTCACAGACATCTTCTTATGTTGAAGAACATTCTTCTCTATTAAATGGAAAGCAAGTATTATGATTAACGAAGTCTGTCTTAGTCATCTTAGTCTTTCGTGAAGTCTTGGAGCGAATTTATTTGTTAACACTCATCGTATTTCATCACTTATCCATACCCAAATTTATAAAGTGACTTTTATCCGGGTTAATTTAAAGTGTATAATTGAAGTGTATATAATTCTATAATACAGGTAATATGAAAATAGGCTTGGTAAGAAGTATTTGAAAATTTTGTAAAAACTAAATAATAAAGCATCAATTGCTGAAAAGGAAACACTGAGAATCTTGTCGGCAAAGAATGGAAAAATTTCTGCAGTGTTTCTCTGCATCATTGTTTCTTGTTTCTTGAAAAGGCATAGCAAAAGTTGGCTCATATTACTTTAGCCCATAACGAAATGTATCACCAGGACAATTTAAATTCATAAATAGCAAAAACGGAATTGAATTTTTTGGAAAATCACTAAGTACATCTACGTCTACATAAACACACGGTTAGCCTAATAACATCATATCACTGAAAATGGATTTCTTGGAGGTCAACACAAATAGTGACTTTAATTTGATTTCGTTTTTACAGTTAATTTATCAAACCCGGTTTATTTAGGAATAACAATATATTTATTCGAACCTGTTCTTCCATTTATAAGAAAACACTTTGTACTGCTAGGAGTATATACATTGATGTTGAAGAGTAGATGGACAGGTAATAAAAATGACAAGGAAGCTCAAGCTCAAAATTATTAGAAATAAGTTTGGCAGAACTCAACATCTTCAGTCGAATAGAAATTACGTAATCGTATTCAATATAAAGATATGACTTAACCGTGTGTGTGCCGACAAAGTGAGCTGAAGTGGGCCAATATTTGGAGATACTTTTCAAGGACTCCCAAGGTCTTTCCCTCTCGGATGAAACCAGTCAGCCTACTCATTTATTTATTTACGAGAATATTTTATGCGTTGGAATATAAACCTGATATCCCGTTTGGGAAGGCGCTCAGCATTTTCTGGTTAAGAAATTCCCTCATTAACCAACATGCACTTTTACATCTCTGCGTTACGATTTTCCAATTGAAAGCTGCAGCCAGGATTGCATATTCTCCTCTAATGTCCCTGGGAACGTTACATTTTTGCCAGCCCCTTGATATTACACTAGTTTTAATCATACACAATCTCGTTATGCCCATGGAAACCAGGTCGACCTTTGACTTTCTTTTCTTGCACATAGAGGAGATTCATTATCTCGGCGAGAGATCTGCGTGCCCCAAGCGGTCAAGTTGATTAACATTTTCCGCTCTTGTCGCCTGGGAACTCTCATTGTTTCACTGAGTGCCCCCTTCCTTCTAAGATGCACACTTTGGGTGTTCAACTTGACAAATCGTTTCTTCAAAGTTTTGTGCTCGAGGAATGTTCCTATCCTTCCGGTTACGATGGACCAAGGGTTTTAATCCTTGCCTTGAATAGAGCTGTTTCGAAACGGGCCTCATCCTCGAAGAAAGCTGTAAAGGAAGAAAGTTTTCCGAAATGTAAACAACGGGGCTCCTTTGTTGTTCGGAGAAAAAAAACTTAATCCTACACCTTAACTGATTACGGTATTGTGAAGAATAATTCCGGAAACAAAGCGGTTACGAAACGTTGCGGAAATGAAATAATTTGCGTTGGAGTTGTGAAATAGAGCGATACAAATCTCCCTGGACGCCACGATAATTTTCGGGGGCTTTTATCTTCAGCTGACCAAATGGACCTTCGGAGAAATGCCAGAAGCATTGCGAATGTGCCGTACTCACGAAGTTGAAGTGGAATGATTCCTGTAGGATTTAACTAACTAGGAATGTTTACATTTTGGGTTCCAGCATAGCCGAGTGGGCAGCGCGTTCGACTTAGGTGAAAGTGGTCCTGGGTTCGATTATCGGTGGGCCCAATATATGCAAAATGACCGTAGCTGTCGAAGCACCATTTAGAAATACTACTCTTACTGGGAAACGTTTTGTAAAAGAAGAAAGAAAAGAAAGCGGACTTTTCTCTTTCATTTCTTCTAGGTTCCATATTGGTTAATTTCTCAAGAATTCTCTAGGATATCTTTAAATATTAAACTTTAGATAACTATGATATACCTTTAGATTTATAAAGACAGATATCTTCATATCTTCAAATTTAGATATCTTTTATCTCTTAAAATTTTTTTCCCGATAAATGTCGGCTTCATTTGAAATGAAATCACGAGCTCTTATTTCAATTTCCTGAAAAACAATGAAGCACAATTCAAAAGAAAATTTTGCAAAAATATTCGTTCTTCATTATTTACCCATCCCAGTGATGTGAAAACTTTTTCACGCTACTTCTTATCGCTATCTACGATTCGACTACTCTGCCTCAACTCTAACTCTGCTTTAACTATGAGATTAAATCGGTTCTTGATTTTCGTTACTACAGATGTGCTCATTTCTTTCAAGAGAAGTCTAACCATATGAATGGGATGTTAATTATTAAATAGCATTTCACGATTTCCGTCGTTACCTATTCATATCCTTGTAGTATTCATCCGTTAATCCCCTTTTTTCCTTCATTTGTTCTCTACATATTCCACTTATTTTGTATCTTTACCAGGAAATTCTTATCGAAAACTTTAGGCAAGATTAGACTAAAATGATCAATCTTCCGCCTAGACCTCTGAAGTAAACCTTTCACTCAGTCATTCCTCAACTGAAAGTTTATTGAGAAAAACCCACGATGCGAAAAAAACACCCACACAAGAAGGAGGGCAAAAAACACGCGAAAACACCGAGGTTATAAAAAAGCTGTAATAATCAGGGATGCAGAGGAAGTTATTTACATATTTGTATCGTACAAGGTATCGGTACAAAGTCCCTCGTTGGTCTCAACAGATGTGACCCTGAAAATGTGAAAAAGAAAGAGAGAAAAATCTGAAATTTATAACTCTTCTCTGAATTCCCTCTCTGATTTCGCATATATTCACCTGTTATGTACATTTCTTCTGTTTTTTGACTTTCTTAATCCACGTCGTTAAAGAGCTTGGATTTTGATAAAAGAAGTCAACTATCCCTCCCTTTTTCATTGTATCTATCATAAGTAAATTTCATAGTTGCTTTTCCCTTTTCCATTTACCATTAGTGAATTATTGTATGGTAATTGTTCATGCTATTTTCATTTCATTCCCTAAAATTTCACCTCACTAATTGACTGTTTTGTGCGAAACATTCTAATGCATAAAGACTCTCCAGTGTCATCAGTGCATACCTTCACTTTCTTTCTAAATTGCAGGTATGGAGAAACCTTTGAAATTTAAAAGCAATAGCAAACGTTCACACAATGTACATGAAGTGGTTAAAAATCTTGATGCAAATATAAACAAAAGATATCTTAGAAACCGCTGAAATTTTCTGAATGAAATGCATACTAACTTACATCAAATTACATCAAGAATAGATATAGTATGTGGCGTTTTATAGTCAAACGGATGTTTATTCCTATCTTAAGAAGCCAAATTATCTGCCATTAATTCTTTTCATATAATTGCCTTTAGTGAGCATGAATTACTTTCCAATATTCTGTAAGAAGACTGTAAAATAAACAAGCCTACAAAAGGAAGAATATGACATTTTTTGCAGGGCAATATTCCTTTTATGCTGAAACATCTGTTTTTGCAAGTAAACGAAAATTGCATTAAAGCAAAACTCAGACCTCGGACTTCTTCAAGATTAACTAATACCTTTTTCCAAACATGCAACTATCTTACAAAATATGTAATCTTAAGACTATCAACGAAAAGTTTCACGGAAAAGCTAATTTATGTATGGCCTCAATCACTGTAAGTGAAATAAGAAAGGTGAATCACAAAGGGCTGAGATCGAAAAAAGATAATTATCGAAGAGGTAAAGCAAAAACCTTTAACCTACCAGATTCGCTCTCGCTTCAAATATTGGTTCACTGAAATTCACCCGAGAAAACCTCGAACAATCAAAAGAGTGCAAACAGAGGATAACCTTCCCTCTAATTTAAATTTATAATTAACGATCTCGCAACCAAAATCGCTGATACACAAGGCTCAGTTACGTAAAATCGGAAAGCTTAAATAGCCTAAATTCTCTCTGAAAACATTGAGGATGGCAAACAATTCCCTTCGGGACTACATCCCCTCTAATACGGAACAAAAATGAAAACCTTAAATACATCTCTTTACCCTCCAAAGATAGGGCTCGAAAAAAGGATACATGCAAATACCAACCAAACGAGAAAACCTTAGAGGCGTCAGAACAAATGTTATTTCAGTTACTCGAGACCTTAAATGGAGAGGAAACCACATTGCATCTCTCCAAAGCCAACCCTCGGTACTCTATGGTTCATAACAAATATTTCCTGTGTATATCTTCAACAATGGAGCTAATTCTCTCGTACGCTTTCATTCATAAAACCACTAGAGACAAATTTATAATGTTGTCATTGGAATATCTCAACTCATTTGTAAGGATTCAATGTACGAACTATAGAGTGTAAAGTCTCGATTTTGCCTATAATAAAGACGAAATTTATTTAAATGTTCTATTGCTACCTATCTTTTGGATAAAAAAATTTATTTCACATATTTTATAATGATAACCTAATGTAATAAATATACCTCATAATTTGATGCAAGGTTTGATAAAAAGAGCTTATCGACAAGGCATTTTAAATCTCAAACATATTTCAAGAAAATCCAGGAAGCGATAACGAGATTCATCAATGTAAATAATCTGAGATATTCGTGGGTGTATTGATTAACTTCAAAAAATCTTATGGATTTCGTTTGCACTTTTCGTTGCTCCTCCGCAGCTTTTTACATCACACCTAAAACTGCATGTTTAATTATGGTAATTTATTTTAAACTTCGATATCATCGATTTTTATACCACATATTTTCTCCTTTCTGTTTACCATCATTATTATTCTGTACAGAGAATAAATCTTAATTTGGTACCGTATGCACTGGCCTTTAAGCCGATCTTTATGTACGTGATTTTCGTGAAAATATGTAAAGTAGATCTTCCTACGCGAGAAGTTTTTAGTTTCAGCTAAATAAAAGATGTTATTTGAGATGAGTAGAATATTTTTGGGAAATTTTTCATACAGTGAAATTATCGATGAACTGAACTGTTGGAAATAAATTTTCGTATTATACTGCTCGTTTATACTACTCCATCTGTATCGGCTGAAAAAGAAAACAACAAATGAAACAGAAAGTTCTGCATAAAATCAGGGGTGTTTCTATACGAGATAAGTAGTAGGCTTGCAATGCGTCTCGCTTTAATCAGAACTGTCACTTGCATGGTCCAGGGAAAGATTTAAATTTCTCTAGGTTTGAAGGAAAATGTGGAGCAAGAATATTCCAAATAGAGATTTCAATATGAGGAATCGTTTGAGTACAAATTTTCATTATGCTCTGATGCAGTACACTCTCCTTGTCGCTTCGAGGTATTTGAAATTAACTCAGACTTAGTTTCAAGGTGAACGCTTCGGGATTCGATGATTTCCGGTTTCTCCCAGTAAGAATATAGGAAGTCTATTTATAATGAAACTCTTGAACATTTTCTCCATCAATATTCTTCCACAACGAATTATACCGTCAAACTTAAACGCTGAATTTCAAGGGGAAAATAGCACAACGACAATATACTCGTATATGCATTATTCGATACTACAGTAAACTACAATTAGCATAAATAGACTGACAATTCTTGTGGTTATATCTGCCCGGAACTTTTTATCGTTTTCGCCTTTTTATTAAACTTAATCATTTGATATACCAAATTAAGCAAGTTTCCAATGTTATTATTATTATAGTACTTTCAAAGCGAGGCAAAGCTAAAATGACCTCTCAACTAACGTCTGAAGTATGATATAATATAACATGATAATTTCAAAATATCACCTCAAAAACAATTTCAGAAAATTAAGCTGAAATCTACAAAAATAAATGAAAATTTAAAATATGTACTGTGATTTATGAATTATAGGAAACGAAAAATATCTTTAAAAAATTCGGGATTGGACGGAAAATCGACCAGTACACGACTATATAGAGTATGAATAAAGACGATTTATTATTATTATTATTATGAAATAAAATCTAATTTTCAAATTACACTTGGCAGTACTGATGAAACACCATGAATGACCATCTTGATGAAGAGATTTTTCTTAATTCCACCATTAAAATCACTTGTCTTGCATGAAGGCACTATAGAAATTTGTAATAAGAAATAACTTGTCCATCTACCTTCCTCTACTTATTGTCTCCAGAAATTGACGAGGGTTCGAGAGATTACCTTACGGATGAGCAATATGGTCAATTACGATTCCGCGTAAGTATTTCTTTCGATGCAGGGGTATATTCTCTCCTGAATATCTGAGGGCGCATGTCTTTGTCTCAGTCCCCTCCCACCTGCAGATCCCTTTCTATTTGCCCAGCCTCCCAACGGAGAGAGTCTTTTCCCCGCGGGAAGAAGATGGGTCCTTACCCATCCCACCCCACTCTCTCCCTCCAGCCTCAACTCCCCCTTGCGGTGAGTAGGTCATGTGCCTACTATAAAGGCGCCCTGCTCATTCCCGACCTCCACGAATATATACGGAGCCAGTTGATGGAGACAGTTCATATCAAGGGAAAGGCTGTTTCCATCTTACGAGTCCAATAGATTTGGATATCCTTCGGGGTAAGGGGAAGGTGTACTAACGGGGGAATCCGCTTCGAGCGACGGGCGCAAAGGAAAGAGACGTTTCCGTATCTTCTAAAGGTGGGTGGAGAAGTTTGTACTTTTCGGCGGATTTTGTGAACGTTCTTGCGGATGATTCGCCGGACGAAATCGAATTGTGCGCGGAACAAGTGCTTTTTTCTAGTGCAGTGGTGCCGAAACTTTGACGTGGGCAAAAGTTGCGTTCGTTTCGCGAGTCTGTGGAGTGAAGTTGAGATGATTCGAGATATTTCAGCTTCTGTGAATGATCGTGTTTCATTCCGGAATGGAGGGAAAACTATCCAGGAAAAATCAGTTCCGATATTAAATTCACAGAAATTAGTTTGTGGAAAATTTTAAATAATTCTCACAGATGTTTTTGAATTACATTGATCTATCATTTAGAAAAAAGTTGTGGTAACTTCTGCAAGGGCGATTTGTTTTTTCCGCATCTTAAAGCCGATAGTAACTCGTCGATACTAATTAAAAATACTAGAAATACTACGGAATTGTTGAAGTGGAAATACTTTTTGTTATCACTTATAATGGATAAAGATGTATCAAAGTCGCTCTGAATCTAAAATCAATAGAATTAAATCTAGAATCAAAATGAAGCATGAACTGTAAAATTATGTACATTAATTTATAAAACTTTATACTTCACTTTACTTTGTGCTATGAACAGGAAAGGGGAAAATTGTGCTTCAAACTTAACTATGTATTGTATTGAGCGATAATTGAGGCACGATCTTCTTTGGCAGGATGATTAGAAATCTTTTCCCACGGATAAAGGGTGGGTATAAATGATCTGATTGTTCATCGGTTTGATTAACAGTTTTCAAGTTGTAACGGCATTATTTTCTTGAAAAGATCCCAGGTCTGGGAAAACTACCAATCATTCAATTAAAACACAATAATTTGCTTATATCTCTCAAATTAAAACTTCAAAGACGATCGAGATAGATCAGACAACTTCGAGAATGCGGACTTCAAAAAAGATTATCATAGTCCTCAGTTTTGGCTGCAATTAGAAAAGTAGATATTTGCTGCATGAAAGATATTAGATCTCTATTTAATATGAAATCTATCTGAACAGATATATGTTATTATTCCTCAGTATGTTACACTGTGCACTCCATGTCATGGAAATTTTTAATTTAATTTGGTCGATAATTTTGATACTAAATTAATAATTTCCGTTTGATATAAAATCGTGTTAATTTATTATAAATATTCTGATAAATCTGAAATCAATAATTTTAATAATAAGTAAATCTCACAGTGATAGGGAAAAGAATTTCCAAAAGGTCGGAGAATGATCTTCGTTCTTTTTTGTGCACTTGTAAGATTAAAACAAGATAAGTAACTCTGAACATCATGTTAATCTAAATTTCACTATGCACTGCTTCACTTTGTTGTAAACCAGAGCATTTATCACAAAAGGTCAATAATTTACTTTTTCCTCCGAATGCGAAAAAGCTATTTGCGATAATTAATTTCACCCTTCTAGATGTTAATACTTGCTCATTATTTCTCTGCCATGTTAAATCTTAACATAAATTAACAAATTTTGCATTATATTTAATTTTAAATATAACTTTAACATTTTAAAGAGCCATTCTGTTGATGCATTCCTTATAAATAATGAAGTTCGTAATCAAATTACATTCATTATCTATTTTCTATCTCATAAATTTTGAGTACAGAATGCAGCAAAAGATAAAAACTAGATGTTCCTCGTAATCCTTGTATTTGAAGGGATTTTCTTATTCTCTGCTCAAGAGTTTTTAGCAATTCTAGCTTATATTTATGCTTTCTTTACATTGATATTGATACAAACCACCGTTAATTACATGAATGAACACCACGAATTCAATATAAAGCCGGAGTTTTGACAAACAAAATTTTAGGTAAAATTAAAATTGAATCTGACCCCATATTACAGGCATCGTAAGACAATTTTCAAATAGTTCCCGGAACTCCAATTTGCAGAAGCAAATGGCTCTTCAAAATTCAATATCCCTTTCTTTCCTTTTCTTTTTTGATGCAACGTCTCGCATCCTTCCTTTTCAGTAAGCTACTTCCTGGAGCAATCCGCCCGCCTTTTCAATTTAACTGTTCTCTTAATTATGGGTTTCAATGAAGAGTCGTGCCACAGACCCAACCCTTGATTCTTCTTTGCTTCATTTTTTACCTTAGGTTTTAATTCTTCTTCCTTCAGAGATACTTGATACTTAGAAACCTAATTAAATTCAAAAATACCATTCAAAAGCTACCACAACCTTTCCAGCAAATTATATTTTGCATAATTATAAACAAAGTCATGATAAAATTTTTCTTTGAGTCAACCTCCTTATAAAAGAATACATTTATAAACAGCTACTCATTACACTTTCGTTTTCCTCAAATAATTGGAGTACTTTGAGTGTTTGAAATTTTTCAAAGATTCTACCCGTGCTTTTATACATTTCATTATTATTTCTTTACGATCATAATTTGATATACTTAGTTTTATTTCTTAGTTCATATTTCCCAATGCAGGCTTCAAGAAGCCTGCATTGGGAAGTCCTCTATAGGAAAATATTTATACGATTGAAATAATTAGATATCATCACTTAGGGCAGAAGCTCTTATATCTTCCACTGATTCATACATTAATTGGACGCTTATACACACTATAGTAAACAAGAGAGCTAACTTACACATTCAGATATTTCTCAATCTCATTTTATTGACCTTAATGATACTTTCTTATCGATATAAAGAATGTCAAAATTTTCTTCTTCATTAAAGTAGGCTCTGTTATTCTCTAAAATTACATCTTTGGGTAAGAAAGTTTAAATTTCGAAGGTCATAGTTTCCATGACCATCTCTCTACAGGAGTATGGATAGCGCGGTTGTTCTCTATAACACATATCCATGAAATGAGAATTCATTATCCCTAAGAAACAAGTTTACTTTCTTCTGTACACGCCCTTGAATTGTAATTATAGTCTTTCGTTAACATGAGATAATATAATAATAATCTCGAATATGATGTTATGCATTACATTTTTCTCTGTTGAGAATAGAACAGTAGTATAGTATATCCTAGGAACTAAACTATTCCTGAATTGCTTTTTTCAGCGGTTAAATGAAAAAAAGAGAGAAAGGAAATACTATGTTCTCTATTATCTTAGAGTTTCGCTCTTTCTCAATTTATAACTCTTTCTTTAATTTATTTATCAAGCTTCCTTAAACTTTAAAAGTTAAATCATTCCTCATTGTATAATTATTAAACCTATAAAATTGTATATAAAATTCATTGCATAGTATCCGCCATTCTCCATTTAAACTACTATGTCTTTATCCAACAGTAAGTTATATCCAGCGTCTCTCCAACTCATTAGGAAGTTTTCTCGACATGAAACATTACCTAACATTTGTTTTCTTTCTCCACGAGCTCTCTTGCTTACTTGCATATGCCTTTGTCAATTTGTTCTCAGTACCGCAACCGCAAAAATATTTATTTCGAGAGAGCTTAAGACTTCTCCTACTCTACCGGCTCAAGGGATCCTTGGATAGCCTCAACTTTCCTCTCATTCGGAAAACGCAAAACAAAGATCAACTATACGTTTCGGAAATATTTTAATTATGCATGCAAGAATCCTACTTTTATCTTGCTCTGAATAGGAGCTTCCTAAGTTGCCGGTGTTTCTAAATTAGTGATGCAATCGGAAAAGAAACATGTGGGAGGAGGAAAGTGAATTGAAAAAAAAAATCTTAACGGTCATTGTGAGAGAATCTTAGGGTGTAGGGGAGGGGGCAGAATTTTGGCTTGGAGGACCGGCCGTGTGAACGTGAATGTGTGAGAAAGAACGGTGTCTCAACTACGGAGAAAGCGTAGGGCGCTCATTGCGAAGAATCAGAACGTCAAGCTGAACTTAAACATAATATTATTCTCCGAAATCGAATTGCACCAGCTAAAGCTGATTGTTATCAGACAACGATGGCTATGTAATACTGCTTCTTATTCTTAACCGCAGGTATCCCGGATTTCACAAGTAGTTGTCTCATTTAGCCGGCAGGTACTCCTCTCATGTGAGATACGCAAAATAAATTGCTTGATAGTCCAAGAGGACTTCTTCGATAAGAAGATTAAGACAGCAAATATTTCAAATTAGACCTATAAACATTAGCTACACTACAATATATCGTATACTTAAATTTCTACTTAAAAATTTTCTTTCGAACAATGCGATGGAGATAGTGGGAAGAATAAACAGAGAATAACGGAAGTTATTAATTTTAAATATGTTATAATATAATATATAAAATATTATATAATATAAATATTAATGTTAAATATGCACTGTTAACAACATATTAAATATAAGCCTAGCAATGTGAATTATTTAAGTTTCCCAATAAGCTCAATGGAATTCAAATCGGATAGAAATATTTTCCATAAATATTTAACGGATTGATTAATAAACTATTAATACTTAATTTATTTCCATACTGATTAAAACTTTTTCTCAAATCACGTTGGAGCCACGATTAATGCTTTATTAGGCGTAGGAGAAAAGTTTGAATTTGCTATGGCTTCATTCAAATACTAGCGACAATTATACAGTAATTTCATTGCATTTTAATCGAATGATTAAGAAATTATTATTAATGAATCAAACAATCGAAATATTTTCAATTCTTCAACAATTACTCTGTGAAAATCTAAGATTCCATCCGAATTGTTTGGAAATTTCGAGAGAAAAGGAAAACGATAAAAAAGGAATAGAAGAGATAAAACATTAAATCAAATATTGACGAAGTAATTTTAACTGAAAATAATTTCGAATTTCCAGAAAAAGGAAACTAAAAAGCCTTGAAAATGATTGGTAGATGAAACAATATCTAAAATAAATTTTAATCATTCATTTGATTTATGATTAACATTAGTTATGGCAGAATAAAAGAAATGTATACCCTTTAATTAAAATGAAATTGTATTTGCATGCATAAATTCAAAAACCCATCACGATCACCGTATCATTTTGATTAACTCCTCCTTTGGGCCTGAAAATATTCTATCCCAACTTACAATGACAGTATAAATTAAGAAAGCGATCACCCAATATCTCCCAATAATGTTTCAATGATAGAGAAAATTGAATATTTATCAATATAGTCCATAATAACGCTAGCATTATTAAAGCCCATCAGTTCCTGTTTTAATCAGCTTCATCCTATTCCGAAAAGCTTGTCTTATGATACAATATCGAACAATAAACCGAAAAGAATATCGAAACCGTTCAAATCACAAAGCGGAAGAGCTAACAGAAACGAATACCACGTGAATTTCAAAACCACATTCGCGTCAAATTCGGAAATAAGGAAACGTGGGCCGGTACGAAACTTTGGAATGCTTCCCAACGCCGAAAAATGGTCCATTGTTGCATCACCCGGTCCAACGCCAACGGGATCGTAGAAAATCTCCTTTGCCCAACGCTCCCACAACTTTAGGGGCGACAATGCAATATATGACCTTCCGCAACCTCCTTAATCAAACGGTGCATGGAGCTGGCTGTCTCAGGAGGCAGACTTCCGCATAAAACAATGGAAGGTCGTAGAATACGCGGCGGAACGACCCAAATGGAGAGGTTCTAAGGAAACGGAGCCACGCTGGGCCAGAGTAAGAATTATCTCCAGCATGGAGAGCTATCTTCCGGGGTTATTTCACGCCTAATGAACTCTGCGAACTGTCATCACGTAATCGTTTTACAATTCTTCCGGTGGTAGAAAAATCTTATCTACGGGGCGTTTTTATGCTTTGTTGCGCTCTAGTATATTCAACATTCTTATCGGGAGTCTTTATATAGAAGGAAAAGTAAAGAGACAAGGCGAGGCGAAGGCGACGTGTTTGGAATACCTGAGTATTTAATATTTCATAATTTTGTGAGGAACTACGGTAGGAGTATTCTTTTACAAAGGAATATCTTATGAATTTGCCGATATTTATAGTAATTTTTTCAGCTTATAAAGCAGTTGTGATGTACTTCAAAATATTCTTATGCAATACTTCATACAAATCACTCTGCACATACTGTGATTATATAAATAAATAACATATTTAATTTGAGAGAATCATTTTTAAGGAAGATCTTGGTATAAGATATTATTTCTTTCAAAGAAAATAAAATTCATCATCACCTTAGTAATGGCGATAACAGAATCCTCCTACGAGTATGTCGGTGAGCTTTTCAGACATTGTTTACTCTCTACTCTTAGATGTATATCTATTGTATTGTACTTCGCCATGTTGTTTTATCTATAATATGAATATTTATCATGCAGTTGTGTACACATCCCTTCTGCCATCAAACATCTTTTCTAAAATATATTTGATTATAATTTCTCTTTTATGGTGTGAACTCTTAATATGGATTTTCCCCTAAATCTACTTTCCCTAACTTTTTTTTCTGGCTTTCCATTTCTTAATGTATCCGCTCTTTCTTCCATTTACATGTTGAAACTAAATAAATTTTTATAAGTTTTGCATTTGCGTAGCATCCCACGGAAGAAATTCAATGTACTATTAACATAAATTTCTTCTAAAATTTAGTCTTGGATTACACATCACTTTCACCGTTTTTCGTAACCCTCCTCTTTTCGATGGATACTTTAGCATAACATTTTTAGACCTACTTTCCTTTTTTGTTAACGCTTCTTCTACTAGTAAGCAAGTAAGTTCACTTGAATACTTAAGGATTCAGTTTTTCAACTCTATGTTTTTGCAAAATCACAATAGTTTTTTTCATTTACACCGTTCTCAAACCTTTCAAATTTTCCGCACACCTAAGACGAAACTGATTACTTGGATATCTTCATCTACTGTATTTCCTTTCCATTCTAACTACAAGAGTGATGTTCCTCTCTTTGCTGACTTTGAAAACTTTATGATTTCACTTCATTTTATTCTTTTTGTAATAATAATATTTTGAGTAGAAATAATCATTCCCTTTTTTCTTGAATCTTTTAAAATATCCAAACCATAGGCTCTTAAACCATAATTACTTCAACTACTAATTCTACTCATGATTTTATGTAATTTGAAGTAAATTTTATCATATAGTAAATATATCTTACTTTATGATTTTATTTTTTTAATGCTACTAGTCTCATGAGGCAAATTTTCAGGCATTGATAATATATGATATAAATATATATTCGGATAGAATGCGATCAAATTCTTAATAATCATTAACCTCGAATTGTTGCATCGGTAGATCGCAGAATAAATATTTCTAAATTTCCTCAACGCATAGCTGTAAACGAAGTTTAAAACCAACATCTTGTTCCTTTTGACATATTTCCTACGAATTCTTTAAATAACTTCATTAACCCAAGATACGACTTTAAAAAGATATTTAGTTCGGGAAGACAGAGAGAAGCATAATTCACATCGTCCTGAAAAGCAAAATGGGTAAAATCTTAACATTATAAAAAACAAGTTTTTCCAAGTCGACCCGTCAGCTACTCACTCCTTCAGTCGCCTACAGCTCTTTTTCTTAAACTTTCAAACAGGATTCGCTTCAGACTTAGCTGCATTGAAATTAGGCAAATTTGATGGAAATCAAACTTTGAAAGAGTTCCTGCTGTAATTTCTTGTATACTAGTATCATGGCAAGAAATTGTTGTATCAGTGGTATTAGAAAACGATATTGCAAGTGAATGGAAATGAGATGCATATTGCACCTTTCAAAAGCTGATTAGCCATCTGACGAAAGACTTTCACACGAAATCCTTTCTCTGGATATTATCACGATAATCTTACGTCCTTTGATTGAACGCATGTATCGACTTGATGAAAATATTTCCAATACCTTAAGCACTATCCTCACTCATCAGCTCCTTATGAAGTGGGTCGCATTAAACCAGGAAGCCGTGAATGTACGTGACCTTGCGGGTTCGTACTAGAACTTAGCCTTCTGATGGGGTAAATAAGCGGGGGAAGAAGAGAAAGTGAGAAACGTATGGGAAATCGAAAATGAAATTTCCGGTGAGATTGACGCATTTTCCTACAAGTGAAAATTGGCGGGGATGAAAGTGATAATGAAGAGACTTGTTTTGAATTTTTTGTTTAATGACCTACATGAAACCAAAGTATCACCAGCATCATAGAAAGAATAAATATTTTTTGCATTAAGACTTTCATGACTGCAATATTTTTCATTAATTTTCTCCAACTCTTCCGTGAATGAAACACATACATATTTTCGAAGTTCGAAGTGAATGAATGATGATACGTGTTCGTACAGATGCAATGAAATTTATATTCATGATGTTAAAGTATTTAGTACGGTTATTTTTCCTTGGGTTAGTATAATACTAGCCACGTGTTATCAGTGATAGGATTTCAAATAATTTTGCCGATTAGGGATATAAAACAGACTGTAGTGCATGGAAAAAACTATTTTTTCTCTGATGCTAATTGGTCAGGAGCTGGTTATTTTTATGCTCCAATAAGTACTGCCAACAAGGCGATGTTAAATATTTTTTGGCAATGAGACGTCCCAAATATCAAGTAAAAAAGGTTTAATTTGTTAACGCCATGAATGCGTATGTGTTACGAGAAAAATCATTAGTAAGTAAAGCTAGTTTTGTTGAGCAGTAGACAAGAATCGCAAACGATATTTTTCATTAAAGTTCATCATGGATTGAAACTGCTCTCTTTTTTACGAACTCAAAATCGTAGTCTGTATTTACGCGAAAAATACCACTCAATAAAATATTAGGCGATGGAAGAGATAGTAATAAAACTAAACCCTTTAGGAAGAGTGAAAACGGCAATGTTTTCTAACGATATGACGATATATGTTTTAGTCAAATTTCCCTTCCTTTCAGCCTTGTTTATTTCAATCTCCTTAAGAGGCTCTCGGAATGATGTCACTTGCTTTCATCTCCGATACGCGTCAATGAGACGAGAGCCGTGCCTTACCGACCGGTAATTCCACAGGAGAAAGGGATTCCTAATCGCCGGCGGCAGGGAGAAGAATACGAGAAAGTGAAACCGAGTGCGTCCTACTTCGCGTCATTTGTTTCATTCCCTTTACGTCTACGAGGTCCATAACCTCCAGGCGGCGTGATCTTCCGTGACCCAGAGCGGGATAGAGCACGCTAGGTTTGTCATTCAACACAGAATCACGTACGCAATGCCCTTGTTCCCTTGAACTTCTACCTTTCACCTCGAAAATCGACTCTCTCTCTCCCGGAGATATCGGTGAGATACCGACTCAATGGGATTTATAGCGGCTTATAGTTTTCCGATAGTCGATAATGGGCTTCTCGTGTTTCTATGCAGGATTGAATCTGAGTGTCATCTCGAAATAGGGCAATAGGACTATATTTGCGATTTTGTGGAAATAGGTACCGGAACAAAACGATGATTCTATAATTCGTCTCCATCTGATAGCCAGAAGATCGCATAAATTACAATATCTTCATGATTACCCAAGAAAAATTGAAATAGCCGTTATATTATTTCTTAAGAATAGAACTTAAGTAGTTTAAGAAGCGTAAGGGCACCTCTTTGATATTTTGAAGGGCACTTACTAATTCTACTTTCTCCAGAATACGCCGTACATGGAAGTTATTTCGGTGGCCTAAAATGTTAATGCCCAATCTAATAAAAATTTTTCCTTTTCGAAAGCAGTAGTTTCACAGCGACTATAATTTTCTATGAATGCAAAAATTTTCCCTTTTGGAATTTCTCGCATTTACTCAGACACATAGATCTATAAAATTAATGTCGACTCTCAAGTAATTAGCTGTCTTTGGTGGAGGAATTCGACAAATCATTCCAAAAATAATTAGCGGAATCTGTTTGGCGATTTTTTTTTCCGCATAAGAAAGTTTTCCGTTTTACACGGGCTGCGCTTAAGGCAGATTTACTTGTAGCTTATTTTTATTGAGGCATCTGGAATATGTTTCTTAGTATTAACTATTTCAAGTTTCATGATCTGATCCAGCTATAACAGAAAATTATATATTTTCTTCAACTAAGTCTTGAAAATAATTACCTCCATTTGTTCCTTAAATAATTATTATTTATTAGATACCCTTATCTCTTATTGTTTAATTCATGTCGCTTTAATTTCGGCAGTTCAGTTCTATCGAAAGTTGATTTGAATCGAATCGAAATCAGAATTAACACCAAAGAAAAGATTTATCGTTTGATTGTGGGAACTAACGTCCGAAATAACCTCAGCTTTCGATGTTCTTTTAACAATGCTATATTATACGTTTGATTTTTTGAGATTTTAGCTGAAACCAGTAATTTATAGGATGGTCTGCAGACCAAAATTCCAGAGAAAATACCGAGGAAAATTATACTGACGATATTCTCTTAAAAGCATGTTAAAACTTAGGAAATTTCTTGAGTTTCGAAAAACGCATTAGAACCAGGAGTTAAAAACTTCTGTCAACCTTACTCCACTAGCGTATTTAGCTATTCGCAAAAAGTTTTGTTGTTTAGAGATGATTATCCTCAATAGATAGAGAACGTACACGCGTTATTCGTGGCATATCCTCCCAGGTTATCGGAACGAGTTCAGATGAATTGATCTTAATTCATTCTAAATGGCTAAAGGTTGATATAAAAAAAAACGTCAATTAAGTCTTTATCTTTGCAAGATGTGGTTATTAGTGAGAAGTTTCTCCTGAAACACTCGTATAAATATATGGGAAGATTTAAGGGAATTTGCACCATTTGTAGAATACCGAGCCCGGTTATTGGATCCAATTCACAAAATAATCAATACGATAAAAATATATGCCTCGAAGCTGCTTTATACTAAACAAAGAAGTAACTAATATTTAAGACATTGACTGTTATCTGCGAAGAGAAAAATGTTAGTATTTCGAAAGGAAATTTAAAATGTTTCATATATACAAATGAAAAATTTCTTTTGAAATCTTAATGAGCGTATCAAGATTGTTTTATTTCCGTGAATTTTTGAGTTTTACTCCGCTGAAATTGGTTGCAGTACATGCATCCTGAATAAAGAACAATGAAAATGTGGCTTAAATTAGTAAAGAGATTGGCTAGTTCAGTGGCTGCCACAGGTACTCCTCAAGTAATTTAAACAACCCAGTTATCATAAAGTAAATCCTGATTTGTATTATATACAAAGATAGGTTGCCATTTCCTGGTTTAATAAAATTTGACATAAGCTTTTGGTTGTTATTCAGGCTAGATATGCATAAATTTGCTCTATATAAAGTATAG
Source organism: Pachydiplax longipennis (assembly GCA_036926295.1). Classification (NCBI taxonomy): domain Eukaryota; kingdom Metazoa; phylum Arthropoda; class Insecta; order Odonata; family Libellulidae; genus Pachydiplax; species Pachydiplax longipennis. The sequence continues at coordinate 29,073,223 of JAVFKF010000019.1, forward strand.
GTGAGACTAAAAGCAAAGTTTTATTGAAATTCATTATCATCTGAGGAGATAAAATATTTAAGTATCTAAACAAGATTAGCATATATTATCAGCATTTGGATATCAATGTAATTAATTAGATGCATTTTGGCTTCAGGGTCAAGTCTCCACTAAAGCAGCAAAATGAAGCTACTCCACTACCTGGCGGCAATATTTGTAAGTTCTTCACGATGACTTTGGTCACATAAGGTTTCCATAAACATTCATCTTCAGCATTAAACTTTTGAGAATCAATAAAAAAAGATTTATTTTTTACTCTAAATTATTTTCCCTGCATAAAATTGAAATTCATTCAAGATGAATTGTAGTAAAGTACCAACTGTGCTGGCATATGTATGTATTTAGGCTAAGTAGCACTAATTTTGAGAGTATTTGATTCTTTCAGCTTTTAATTGAGGGATTTGCAGCTGCAGACCATGCACTTTTCATAAGGGTACCTAGGCAGCAACCTGGTTCAATATTTGGAGAGAGAGGATACAACATCCCTCTCCCAAGTGGACCTCCCCTTCTGGAGGAACGTAAGTTACTTCATTTACATGAAAGCCTGTCATTAAGAATATTACAGCAATACCTGAGTGGTACTACATAATTTAAGGCAAAAATTATGAAGTAAGGTAACGGTTGGGAGTTATGATTATGAGTGAGTAAAAGACAATAGTTTTAATAATCAGAGCATTTAAGGTGCCAAAATGCAAACTCTGGAGAGGGTCAACATGGTTGAAGAGGATTTTGTTTAACACCTCACAAAAAATTGATTTAATTTTTGCTTTCACTAAATATCACTCTGAAATAGTGGAGAATGATTTCTTGAAGTTTTCCAGCACTTTCCAGAAATGATTGCACATCTTTACTATCTCCCATCATCATTTCCTGCAAATGCTTCTGATAACCACACAATAAGGCTTACGTTGGTAAATTTTGTAAACTGAGTCCAATCATGAGTCCATCATGAAAAATTGTGCAAGAAAATTAGATTGTAATTTATCAATAATTTAAGTTTAAACACTGGATATACTTGTGTGCATGTCAACCTTTTAATTAAAAATTTCATAAAATTGTCAAATTTACCCAAAGAGGTAATCATAATGATTAAATTTCTTAAATTGAAAATGTTGAAATACATACAAATTATAGCTACATAAATACAATAAATTTTAGAGTGAGAAATCAATTCACGTAAGAAATGGAAAAAAACGTACAGAAATTTCAAGGTTGACCTATACACAAGTATACATATTAGCACTTTAAGAACATATTCTACAATTTTCTACTAAAAATATTAATAGTTATTAATTGGCTCTTAATGTGTATCACAGCTACATTCAGCATCATTCAATGCCTACAATGCACTACAATTTTTATGTATTGCTAGATATCTCATATTGCACCAATTACTTTGAAATATATCTTGCATTCTTATAAATTTGTGCCACTATCATCACTCTCTTTGGATTTGGAGTATTCAGTGTGATTTGAACCCCAGAAGATATCCCATTAAGCATTCTAAGTTTAATGAAAAACTCACCCCAATCTATCAGTATAAATATTCACAACCTCATCTTGTAACTGAAATGATAGTTTAATATTATCTGTGAGTTATCGTTGTTGTTATGTAGTTATGAATTTAGCTGATGGTAAACTTAAAATATAATTCCATCCAAGAACTGAAAGACATTAAAGTTAAGTCCATAAAGTTCTTTAGGGTGGATTGATTAGAAATAAATTATAAATTTACTATATTTGAAACTCAGGAAGCTTAGTGTTTCTGTCTTTTCTTTGGAATATACATTTAGTTACCTGGATAAGAGAAATAATAAATTTGTATGTCATTACCAAGCTAAACAATCACACATCTAGATATTAGTCAATGCAAAGCACACAAAAACAGAGGAAGTGAAACAAATTAAATAGTAATATTATCTTTAGCATTGAAATTTCTTTATACTATGATAAAAAATTACAATAATTTTGAATTACCTCAGAAAAGTATATTATGTCTTTAAATAACAATTAGATATTTCAGCATCAACCTGTAAGACGTTTAGAGGCATTGAGATTCCTACTTGTTGTAAGCAAGGAATTTTCAGAATAATGAATGGAATAAGAAAGAAGGTAAACATCTTGTTCTTTCAGAAAGAGACAAGAGGGAAACTGAAGATCAAAACTTGCCTTTGCAAACTGTCTACAAATGGTTTCAGGAGCAGTTTCCAAGCCAGAATCGAAGGAAAGGTGCTTTTGAAGTGTCGCTTCTTAATTGAAATCCTACTGTACATTTGCTTGAGGGATAATGCGTTAGTTAGTTCTGTAGATTGTTAGACATGCATAACGCATCAATCATATGCCAATTACTTCCATTACCCAATCATTTAGAATAAATGTAGTCCTTTCTAGTTTTTGCTGCATGTTTGTATAGGAACAAAAGCAATCATTCATTAGGTTAGCTATTTTTCATTTTTAAACTGAAAATTTTATCTTCCTTTTTAATTTCTCTTATTAAAGCTTTGATTGATTAAAAATTCTTAGTCTTGGAGATAATTAATTTAATCTGTCATAATTTCCCTTATAATACTGATGAGCTGCCATTAATCTTTCATCATTTAATGATTTAATATGACTTCTGAATCAGATTCAAATTTTTTAGAACTAAGAATTGACATGTTTATTTAATTCAGAGAATGCTAGCTGCTCTTAAGTTAACTTCAATGCGTTGCTTGTGAGAGGTATCACAATATCTATTTATAAGAAACCATGGAGATTCTTACAGAAAATTATACTTGCTTTATCTTTTGTACATAATATGTGATTTAGATAATAGTCTATAGATATAAGATCATAAACTTTATTTCTATTCATTTAGACAGACTAGATTAATTTTAGTCTTATCATAGCTTATTTATCTATGTAAATAAATAGTGTAATATAATAACATTAATAGAGTAAAATTCAGTAACTATTATGCACTAACTCCTGATCTTATGTCCCCTGAAAATAATACTCCAATGCAGTATGCAAAAATTTGGATATTAATATTTGGATTTCTGAGGCTTGAAAGGCTTTATATTATACTTAAATGAAATATGTGGGACAATTTGAAAGAGAGTTCACTGTGTATGTTTGCATGACATAAGATAAGATTCAACTTAGATCTAGAATTGATTTAAGAATAAATTGTTTGTATAAAGGTAAATAAAATATGTTAGTTTTTACACTTCAGTCAATTTTAATGATGATTGCATGTAATATTATTGTATATACCACTTAGATGGGTTGAAGGAAATTCATTTACCTTGTGAATATACAATTATTTGTTATCTGAAATCTTTTATGTAAATAATATTTCTGTATATATAAAACATCTTCTTTGCTTCTTTGAACAAAGAACTTTAGCCTCTCATTTTTAGCCTTTATAGATAGTGCAAATCCTGACTTCCATTTTAGAGCTAAAATCATTATTAACAATTCAGCTTCATTGCATGAAATATAGTTTATAGATTATTAGAAGATCCAATAAGTTGTGCAATAGCATTGGAAGAGGACCAAATGATGAAATAGTAATTCCATAACTTGAATGAAAGTCAGGACTTATTTCTCATAACAGATGCAATTAAGCTCATTCACATGTTGCCATGAATAATATCAATTACCTCAAACTTAATGATAATAGCCCTTGCAAACATTATCAGAGTAAATATCAAATCAGAATCCATTTAGGAAATATAGAGAGAAAAGGACAGCTTAAATTAAAATGCACAATTGACAGTTTCAATTCTGATCACTGACTTTAGCTTGATTTTTTTCTTTTTATGTTAGAGTATTCAAAAATAAATACTGCTCATATTGAACTTTTAAAATATTGAACCTTGAAAGTTGCTGCAAAGTTCATTTTAATTAGTTTTTGACCACAATAAAAATATATTTATTAAAAGAGGAACAGAAGTATCAACACAAAATTTATTTTTTCATCTATAATAAAAGATTTATAATTCACTTTCATACTAAAAAATCAGTGATCAATCAATCAGTGAAACAATCACAAAAAAATTTTAATAATGAATCACTTGTAGTGATCAAATTTATTATATTATATCCTGCTAAATATTCATCAACTTTCTTAGATCTCATCATGCATGAAATGTGTTCTAAACTCTTCATAACAAAGATAACTTTTTTTCAGCTATTCGACAAACTGGTGGGTCAAATGGTGTTCCATCCAGGCAATATTTGCCTATCCCAGCCTCTCCAACTAGCTCAACTCCTCGACCCTTCCAGCCTTTCCCAAGCCAACAGCCAGAACAGCCATTCCCAAGTCAGCCTGCTCAACCTTTCCCAAGTCAACCATCTCAAACATTCCCCAGTCAACAACCAGCTCAGTACCCCACAACATCTCGTCCCACAGTCCCTTCAACTGCAAGACCATTCCCTAGTCAACCTCCAACTTCATTTCCTTCAAGACCTCCACCAACATTTGTAGCCCAGACCACCCCTAAACCTTTCCCTAGCCAACGACCTCCATCATTCCCAACTACTGCTAGGCCTGTACCCACAGTTCCACCAACTCATTCAGAAGGAGATCATGATCACCTTCATCCTCCTCATATTCATGCTCTTGACGTCACATGTGCCAAGGATAAAATGGACATCAGGATAGAATTTGACAGAGTTTTTGATGGAACTATCTATTCAAAGGTGATTTTCTTAAAGAAATAATCTGAATCACAATTTTCTGCCTTATAATACGTATATTTTACGTCTATCACATAAATAGTATGAAATGGAATGAATAGTGTTATCATATATACTATTAACAAAATGTGAAGGTATATCACTTTAAACTCCATCAAAGTCTAGGGAATGTAAGGTAATCACTACTTAATGAATTTGTTTGACAAAAAATTAATTATGATTACAACATCATTAATAGAGGATTCTAACATAAATGATGTTGATTAAATTTTTACTTTTTTTGAGTAGAAAATAGTATACCTTCAAGAGACTAAAGTTTATTTACTTTGAACTGATGCTTCATTGGAGTTAAATCATTCATATCTTACTTTTGGCATCATTAGGGCTACTTTAATGAACCAGGATGCAGACATGTTCCAGTAAACAGTGGTCAGACTGTCTATCAATTCACCCTTTACTTGGATCAATGTGGTACTCGCTTTGTTGATGCTTTTGCCTCAAGTGAAGGAAGAGCTTATTTGGAAAACACCTTGGTGCTTCAGAATGAAGCTGGCATCCAAGAGGTAAGAATATTGCATATTAAGTTAAGGTACCCATAAGAATTTGCTTAATTATCACTGCACTTTCAACCTGATATTTGGCAATGTTAAAATAGATTAAAATTTGTATTACTGGAGGCAATGCCCATAGCTTCAATAACATTTAAATGTATCATAAAAGATAACTCATGGACAAAACCATTTCAGTTACTTTTCTCACCTCTCTCATATTTTCATATCCATACAATAAGCTATTTATCATCATGGCTATATGAACATCTGCCATGATAATGATAGTGAAGCAGTTCACAATGGTCTGGTATAACCATTTTTTTATTGTAACTCAATTTCTAATAGAAAATCACTTGCTTTTCAGGTGTGGGACACGATTCGTGTAGTTCAGTGTCTCTGGGAAGGCAACATTAAGCAACATCTAACCTCTGGCTTGAGTGTTGGAATGCTTGAACAGCAAGTTGTTACATTCTCTGGAGACACAGCCTCTACTCAGCTTGATGTTAGGGTAAGATTCATTGGTCATATTTCCATTCCTGGCTGTTTTGAAGGGATCATTACGAATAGTTCAAAACTGAAATTGTAGATACATTAAAGTTTACTTTGTATGATTATCCCAAAAATTGAATTTTCCACAATTTGTTAGACTAAAAGATGATAATTTATATCTAAATGTGATTACTACTTATGAAAAAAATTAACCATCAATCTTTTGAATATATCATTGAATATGAAAATAATTACTTCATTTACCACATTAATTTGCTAAATTAACCATATCTTTAGCAAAATTAATGTATTTGACAAAAGAATATGGCAAGCACATTTTTTATGGTTTTGTAAATTGTATTCTCATTTCCATGAAAACAGGTGGGCAAATTTGGAGATGGAGGTGCTGGTTCAACAGCAAATGGTCTTGTTCAAATTGGAACAGACATGTCTTTGGTTGTAACTGTTGATGGTGATCCTGGATTTGATGTACATGTGAGGGAATGTATTGCTAGACCAGCTGGTGAAGTTACAGAAAGTAAGTTTGCTTATAATCAAGTTAAATCTTTTTCTTACATAATCATTTCATTTTAACCTTTGCCTATGATTAGTACCTAAACTATGCTTTTAATTACATTAGGCAAAACTCAATCTCAAATTACTGAAGATACATTTCAAAAATATTTTGAAATCTGCCATTATCTATCAAAACAAATATTCTGAAAGCATAGCTTTAGGTGCAATCCATTCCTACTTTGTATATTGATAGCTTCAAGGCCAGTTTTATGAACATGTCAATGATATGATAATAATAATAAAGGACTTTATTTAGGGCGAGATTGAGACTATATATTGAAATCATAGATGATTAAATATATATTTCCTTATGTTTTTATCAAAAGAGCTCTTAGAAATTAATACTTCATAAAGCAATCCATGTATCAATTTCAACGTTACTTAACAAAAATTTTATTTTCAGAGGCAGAAGAAAACCATACAATTTTGTTCTGTAAATGAGATTTCTGTAATTTGGATCTATCAGAGTGGGACAAATGTAGTTTTTAGACAGAAAAGGCTACTTCTCCATTCTTAATCATTAATTCCTTCGTGGAATATATCAAGAAATGCACCTGATATTTTAGAGAATAAATTAATTCCCTTTTGATATTTTAGCTGTACACACATTTCATGCATAACTGTAGGTAAACTTTTTGACAAAGTAAACAATAATCCTTTTCAATGACATCTTAAATTGTCATAGATTGATATTTAAACATAGTTTACTCAAGAAAACACAAATCATTCATAAACTTTTGAGAATTAATGAGCATGATTTCCAATTTATTTTAGGTGACACAGTAACACCCGAGGACAGTGTATTGAGGCTAACTGACGAGCGAGGATGTCCTCTTAAGACCAAGATATTTGGACCATTCCAGAAGAGAAGAGGAGGAGTTGGAATTGGTGGACAAGAATCCACACTCTATGCTTTTGCTCATTTCCAGGTAAATGGCTGAGCAGTCTAGCTAAATCTTCTAATTTTAGAATATCGATTCAAGCATAATTAAGCCAATTGCTAGTTATGGTAATTTTTCATTGTATAGACGATTATATTTAGGACAATATAATGATAAAATAGTTTTGCAGTTTCTCTGCAAAGCTTTCCCAACTTAAAAATTAACACTCCAATATTAAAATGTTGTTGATTATGCAGGATGTTAAATTACGAATTACAATCTTTAAAGGTGTTAAAATTGGGTTACATCTTAAAATTTTGAGAACTCCAATGTGTTTGCGATAAAAGGTAGTAGTGCATGGAATTACTAATTAAATTAAAAAGGGGTACATCATTATTCAATGTCAGAGGCATATCTATGCACTTCTAATGAAATTTACTCCTGATCTCACTTAGGCCTTCAAGTTTCCTGATCGTATGGATGTTGGCATTGAATGTGACGTTGAACTCTGCAAGGGAGAATGTGATTATTGCCCAGAAGTTGAACAGGTAATACTCTCTTATACAGCTGCTAATTAGGAAAAAGAAATATCATGTTTCTGCTGATTGAAAATTGAGATAATGATATCCATTCCTGCGATCTCTGCTTATGCAAGAAAATGATTTTATATTGCAGTTATTAAAATTGCTATTCTTAGATGTTATTATTTCTTTAAGTAATAATTTATCATTTAAAATAAATACACCAGAATAACCTTTTACTTGATTTTTTATGTAAGAAGAACAGCAAATCTTAGCAGCAGAGTACAATATATTTCTTACAATTATGCTTTTAAGAAATTACCAATGGTACTTTTTTCTTTTGTAAAATTGCCTAGTTTACTCAACTTTTATAAATATGATTTCTAAATTATTTTATTTCCAACTAAATGTAAACTGATAATTTCTAACATGTTTAATAATCCATCTAAACATAAACAAATCATTTCTAATATCTATCTATCTTTCTCCATGGAAATGAAGAACATAGTGGGCTTCCCTTCAAGGAAAAAGAGAGAGAGCAATTCCTCCCTTTCAGAAGCCGGAGAGCTAGTTGAAGCTATTCGTATGGTTCAGCGCATGAGAGTTGTAACACCAGAAGAACTGTCATTGATGAGTGAGGGTGGCTCCACCTCACAACTAATTAATGAACGTAAGTGCATAGGGAAATCATGGATGCTTGGATACTGTTAAGGATAATGAAATTAAGGAACTGCTTTAAGTTTACAATAATAATTGTCAAAGTATTATAACTTACAAGACAAAAGCTTGCTTTCAATTTTACTACTTACTGATGATATTCACAAGTAAATAGATGAAAATACATTCTATGACTTAATCATGAAAATGGATTCCGTTAAATAATTAAAAATATATTTATTACTCTTTTAAAATTTTCTCTTATAAACAAAAGGTTTCATCATTTAGGAAAAAGCCTCGCACAATATTAGTTTAAAAGAATTCACTGTACTGACATCGTTCCTTGATATCATGCTAGTTATTCCGTTTTTTTGAAAAGCTTCTACAAAAACAATAAAACTTAAAATCTGAATTCCTGCAGTCAAAATTCTTGGAAATGGATCATTAAAAACTGATATTAATGAAATCTAGAAAGAGAACTTGATTAAAAATTCATCTCTTACACATATTATGATCTATACAGATTTAAGCAAAGTTTGATTGCAACTTTAAGTGAAGCAAAATAAATTGTGATCAACATTGCATATCATACTTAGCTTATATTGAGGTAAAAATTTATGTAACTTGAGAATAATAATATTGCAGTATAAATTAGTATTTTTGTATTATATCTTCCATCAAAAGATTTATATTAATGCATTGTCTTTGAAAATTACAGATCAAGTTCTACAAATAGAACCAAGTGTCTGCATGTCACGATGGGGATTTGCCACAGCATCCATCCTACTCCTATCGGCTTTGACAGCCTCCTGTCTTGTCAGCATGTCTCTTTACATTAAAGGATGGAAGAACCAACCTCATATGCTTAAAGCACAGTCTTTGAACTATTCTCCAAATGCCCTAGGTCATCATTGAAACTCATCCATAAAAAAACTGTCATGCACGCCATAATTCATCTCAAAATTTAATCTTATTTGTAAGAATAACTTGAAATTGAAAGATTTTACAATGTATTTATAATTTTGCTCAATCCTAGGGATACATTCAAAGATTTTCACAGATGTATATAGTGATCTTCCATATAATAGGCTATACTTCATGAACAATTTCACATTTAAGGCATAAATGTTTTAAGTCAAATTTCATTTTCTACTAGAGCTGTCGAGAGTAATGACATAAACCCCTAGATTCCTCCAGTCTCGAATTGTGAAAGTCCATCTTTACCATATTTAAGAAATATAACTCTCTTCAGCAGGTATAAAATATACTTTTGTATATTTCAGATGTTATAAATTACTTTCTGTAAAAATTTCCTTCCTTACTTTCCTCAACTTGAATGCGAATAAGCATCATTGGATGTGAATTTGTTATTCCAAGATAAATAGCTGTATTTTGTGATAAAACTGTATTAAACTTTTTATATTTGTAATATTTCTATAAAATTAATGTTATCATGTGATAACAAACAAAAAATAAAAAATAAGAGTAAAATATTTTTCAGCTTTTTTATTCTTGCTTCCAATCAGTGAATTGAATTTACTTAAGAAATCATTCAAATACTACATACTGGTGAGTATAATTCTTGAAAAATTAAACATTTAAGTTCTGTAAATTTAAAATATTAATTCCCATATTTTAGAGTATTTATATTTGTAAATTGGCATTTATTTCCAAATCTTTTTGTCTTCCATAACATTGATTCAGGGAAATTAAAAGTTCATGGTAGTACATCATACCATACACTTGTCAATTTAAAGCTAAATTCAAACTCATGAATTAGAAAACGGTAAATTTGGAATAGAAAACTCATAATTTCCCTGTAACTGTTCCTTAAATGACGAAACATAACTCAAAAATGAAGCATGTCTGAAACATAACTAAATGTGACCCTCCAATCTTTAGAAATGCTCTAAGAACTTACAACACATCAGTTGGAAAGCATTGAGTGAGGTGGACAGAAAGGTAAAGATGTTACAATAGGTTAAATAACTCTCACTGCTAAAAGTGAGAAGCTCAGTTAATAGTGATTTAAAGCAATGAAAATATAATAATTCCATCTTATTTATGATTTGATGACTTGCAAAGGATAAGGATATGAAAAATTTCTATCATATGAATGACAAAAATCCACAAATTAGAAAAGGAGCAGATGAACAGTTTAAACAAATTAGCATCCACTAATACTGAAGATGAAACAGTGTACATAAATCAAATACAAGGAGTTCACCAAAATATTTCCACCAAATTTATAAAAAATAGGGTGATCAACATTTATCCTTAAAAACTGGGTCATTGATACACATATATGGACTAAGGATGAGCATTGTTTCCCCTACCATGATTACCTTCATTGAAGCTATAGTCCATCCCTATACTCGGCTATCAGCACCTCCACTAAGGACTACATTCATTTAGCTTACCAATAATAATAATATACCTTTGGGGGATATTTACTCAGAAATTGTGCATCAATGAAGTATTATTTATTTAATCATTTCAGATTTGATTTCATCTTGCCTTGAATACTTTACTTACTCAACTATTTGTTCTAAAACATTTATTTCCTCTATTGCCGAAATTAATAGTATTATGATTAGTGCTAACCACCATCTAGAAAATATAACTTAGTAACTTCTGCAGTATAACACCTAACTACCTCTAAATATTGCAGTTTTATAAATTATCAACCTGAAATTTCTTATTTTGTTAAGTAAGTTCCAAATAAGACAAGTGTTAATCACTGTCTCAAGCTTAAGTTTCTAAAATAACAACTTGATTCTGTCATGCGAGGTTTTAAATAAGTTTTTAAGGAAAAATAACATCTTTGTTACCTGCTAATCCTCCTATTCCTTAAATCATAAAACCACTCATAAAATGTAAAAGATTCTAGCTTTATCAATAAGTCCCTTAAGAATAAATAAGTGTCATGTCCCATCTAAATTCCAGATTTCAATTAAATTTGCCATATTAAGCTATGTTGAGATCTATAGCCATATAAGATGTCAAAATTATAATTCAAACTCATACAATAATACATTTTAAGAAACATACCATCTTGGTGTTGGTATTCAAATTATTACTTTAGCAACAACAAACCCTGGCTCACTAAATTATCCTTTTTTTTCTAAAAAGTGGCTTACAAATTTTATTCTCATTAATGTATACTCTTGTTGAAGATTAATTAATGATATAATTATGCATTGAAGCCCAAATGTCTATCTTAATATTTATGATTAGGTACATATGAATGTCCAGCAGGGAATCAACTTGTTCAGTGGATGAAGAATGATAAATAACTGAAAACCGATGATTTATGAATGCTTATGTTTTATGTTTAGGAAATAACTATCATCTGTATCAAGCTATATGTGTAGTAAACCATTAGTTCATAAGAAACACTGACATGTTAAATATATTTAAGTACTGAACCAAAATTGTAAGTTAAGAGTGCATGGGTGGAAAATATATTTTACCAGAATTAACCTTCAAATGAAAATTCATCCAATTACTTATTTCTATATATCTTAAATTAAACTGAAATCATTTGCACAAATAATATCAACTTGCAGTGGATAATAATACTAATTTTTTGTTGTTTTCATCTCAAAGAAATTTCCTTCAAAATAATATAACTACTGAATTTTATGAAACTTGTTGCCAGATTAAAACAGAAATGTTACACTCATTTTATAGATCTTTTCAACTTTTGCTTTGTAACAACAAAAAAAATCTTATGCTTCTCAAAAGCCAATACACCAGCTAGCTCAATATTCAAATTAGGAATTAAAAAGTCAGATGTTAAATTTAAATTGACTCCTCTCAGAGTATTTGGTAGTAGTAGTATAAGGCGCCTTAACCTTTAGGTTATTTGCATCTCAGAGTATTTCTCATAAACCAAAGTTGTGATTAATTCTTTTACTCATTTCTATATTGAACCTAAGTTTAGTGGAAAAATATATCATATGCTCCCAGGTTATAGTAAGGATTTTGCAAGTCCCTCTGGTTCACACAATCAGACAGTTGCATCATAGGTGATAACTAAATGTAGTAGAAAAATGGAAGACTTATTGAGAAATTACAAACTAGTGTTTCTAACTACTAACTAACAAACTAAGTCTCTTGATGAAAAGAATGACTGAGAGTACAAGAACTAAGAAGCATGGTAAAATAATGCTATTTCCAAAACAGCATTAACTAATATTTTCTCACAGTATTGTAATCTTGTACGGCAAGATAAACATAAAAGCAAGATACAATTTGGCTTACAGGTGAAAGTCACAATTATTTGAGTGTAAAGTAGGTTCAAAAATAAAAAAATAGTCCCTTGACATTTTGGTCCTGGGACTACATAAGACTATATGACATTATTCACTTCCCCTTTGGTCTACTTGTGTTGGTAATATTTTTGCTTTTGGCTAGATGTGGCAAATCCTGATGGTAGACTAGACTCTGATGATGAACTTATTTTACAACAAAGAAAGTTTTCATCGGCATGTAATTGAAAGAATAGTAAGAGAAGCTGGCATTTGTCATAAACGAATGCATATCTCAAGGATTCATGAGCATTTTAGTTCTACTTATACCATTTGCTGGCCCATGAAAACATTTTACAGGTCAATTTAGTCAACATATAATCTTTCATCCAACTCTGCCTTTAGTTAATCATTATTTACCTTAATTATAAAAGGATTGAGATTATCAATTAAAGTTGTAAATAGTTTAGTTCCATTATTTTTATTATACTTATTCTTGTGATTATCATATCTAACTTGTAGTCAACCTCAATACACTTCAGAGAACTATTTTCAATACTATTTTGCAGAAGCTGTAAAACTTTATGAGATTTATTAATAAAAGATGAACAAGATTGCAAGGTATCACAAAGTGAAGGCATAAGAACATCATATATAAACTAACTTGGGGATTTTCCAAAGACAACCTTGTTAATCACTGATGCTACCTTTGTGTGCTTGTGTTAGCAATGGAACAATTAAAATTTGCTGAGGATAAGTTATTTCCCATTGCCTTAACATCTTCCCACAATTTCTATACTCTAAAGATTAGTATGATGACTCATTAATGGAGATCATATAGTAAATTTCTGTAACTAAAAGATATGACACTGACTCATGGAAAAAATCTATCATTTCTACATACATCTTAATTAGAAAACATTTAATATTCATTGTGAACTATTATACAGTAATGAAACCATCAAACTGAATTGGAGTTCGATTAGTTAAACTCAGCCAAACGATCTGACCAGACACACTCTTCGAATTTCCTCCTCAATTGCTTGTCTTGTTTTTGTTCCTTCTGTTACCATGATCAACAATCCCAAGGTATAAATACTTGTTTGAGAAACATATTCAATACCTCAGGGGATATTTACACAGAAATTGGGCAAAGATAGCTGCAGTTTTAGTGTGATGATTATCACATTTAATTGTTTAGTCACTGCAGGAGCTTGATTTGCATTACAACTGAAAGAAAACTTACAATATCAAAAAGTAAAGTGACAAAGCTATTTTGAAGAATAATTCAGACTTTGAAAAGATTAAATTATAAAATAATATTCCATCATTTCCCATTGTTGTGGAATACAAAGAAAATAGATCTATGTAAAATGAAAAGTATTCTAACTACAATAGTGTTGATTTCTATAATATTATTAGCTTTTTATTAGACAGTCCTTGTTCATCCACTGGGTAGAACATCTTATACGATCAATTACAGACAATTTTTCTTACTGCTAAGTTCACAAGATGATAATAATTTTAGCAAAATATATAATATAGACCTACAGTTTGATCATCCAAAAAATGATAATACAGAAGTCAATATAGCAATCAACATCTACAAATGAGCGTAAGATATTGTGGAAATTCATGGTATGAAACAGATATATACTTTTCGTTGAAAAGGTCAATCAATGATATATGAAATAGAAATTAGCATAGTTTGAATGATAACATGAATATTATGACCAAATATTTAAGATAAAAATTTCACCAGCTATAAAGTGGCTTGCTGAATACGCAAACAGATACAGATGAAAACTACTGACAATGGCATAATAGGTGATCAAAAACTTTCACAACATAGCTATATAGTAGGTGCTGTAGTTATCATTATGATAAATTAATGTCTGGAGAAATTAAATGTCATAAACAGCAAAGGAAACAGCGTGGAAACCATGGAAAACTGGTTTTGGCAAGTATCTCTGATGAAGTAGATGGGAAAACAGAAATTCTAAAAAGAGAATTCTTCCCAGTTAGCTGCAAATCTAAATTCAGAAATCATAAGATTAATTGAATTAGATCTCAATTTCATAGTTCACAGGCATTTACAGGTATTCAGCATTTCACAGGTATTCTTAAAAACATACTGTAGTACATCAAATATTCATAGACTGGTTAAAAGGAATAATTTAATAAACAAGAAATAATAATAAAGAAATACGATCACAACACACGCTTAAAAAATCAGAATATGTAAAACTAATCCAATCTAACAATAACGCAATATTCAAACTTGTTTCACTACATTCAAGCAAGTCCTACAACACAAAACCAAAATTTTTCAATTTGGTTTTAATTTTTTGTTAAAAATTTAAAAAAAAATTAAAATTTTTAAAAGAAGATTAAAACCAAGTAAAGTAAGGTTTTCACCACCACCAACACGTGGTAAAATGATCTCTTGTATGATTACAATTAAAATCGAACAGAACTATCTTCGCGTGCTAGCACTCAAACCCCAAGTGAGTTTCTTCATTTCTAGGGTTCGAGTCTCGGATAAAAAATTTCTCCACTAAGAAGATAATTGTGTTAGTCCTTGTTTAACATTTCGCAGTAAATTGGCAATAATTGCTGTATGTGAAATAAATAAAGAAAATTTGATGCAACATCATCCTTGAGTTAGCAAACTAAAAGGCGACCACAACGTATGCAAGACATAAATTATGCCATCGCTCTTAAAATAGAATATATTTCATATAAAACCAAATCTGTTGGAATTGAGATTACCATACGATATGGCAGTTGAAAATATAACAACCAAGGTTACATTAAAAGAATTCAAAATTTCAAAGCTCCGCGGTGCCTCTAATTCTCAGGAAGATACGACGTAGTTTTAAATACACAAGTAGCAGTGCAATACTGTTACGAAAATGTGAATTAAGTAAGTATAAAGTATTAAGGTATAATATCTTTCATCTATCACAATAACTAACAATGGCTACCTAAATGTAAGGACGAAAACTGAAACTCACTGTCAAATCCAGTTTCAAAGATTGCGTAGATCGAAAGAACAACGAGCGCATCACTAGGTGCGCGCATTACGATTCAATGTGTTAAAATCAGGTAAAATATTTGCAAGAAAGTGGGATCTGGAAATAAAAAGTTTTGCTGTATATGACTTGTATAATATTCATATTCTTATTTGTGATCACTGTAGTCATAAATTTACATCTAATGTAATAACTTCAAACTTGTATTTATTTCAGGTGAGCTCCTGCTGCCACTTCACTTCGAATGATGAAGATCGGTTAGATTTACTTGATGTAGGTTCTATCTTGAAAAATGAAAGTTAATTTTAAAAACGATTTACTAAATCCAGTGACCATTAGTATATGGAAAATTTTAGTTCGCCAAAGAGTTTCTCAGAAATTATCAAATTTGAAGCTTCGAAATATTTTCATTATCAATATGGCGATTCTCCAACAATTCCTGCCCGAAAAGTCATAGCTAAATTTTTTAGTTTGCAGAAAATGAAGCCACATCCAATAATATTATTGCTTTTTGGTTAGACACTAGTAGAAGTAATTTTGTAATTTTTTACCGGAATATTTAAAAAATTATTAGCAATATGGTGTATTTTTTAGTAATTTTTTTCCTGAAGTTACTACAAGGCCAAAAAACAAGGTATAATTATCCAAAAAGCAATATTTCATAGAAAGTCCACTTTCGGTCGCCATACAATACCTCATTATTTTTATGGCTCTAGAAGGTGATAGCTTAGTTATTGAAATATATATTGGGAGAATGATATTCTTCCAAAGGTTGTCAGTTGCCTGTGAAGATAATTTTCTCCAATAGCAATCAAAGCTGTCTCAGAAATATTTATGGTGTATTCTGTTTTACCAACCCTTAAAAATTTCATATCCTAGTTATGTTTTAGTAGTTATCCATTACTCACCATCTTTTATTCCATAAGGAACTGCCATAGTTCTATAGAACTCAGTTATTGTGTTTTGTTATTTATTTTCCTCAATAATGCTTAAATTGAGTTATATTTGGGGAATTTTTAATGTATAACTATTTCTTGGTAATGTGACAGTGTTGATCTAAGGAAGCTGATCCCGTAAGCCCCTTACACAGTGGGAAAAGCATCCATAGATGCACTGACTCGATGTTGCCACAAGCAATGGAAAAGATTCTCACCATGCAATTGGTTAAGGAAAATATTATTCCTAGCTAAGGGATTATAGGGAGTAATATACTTGATATTTTCAAAAAAGGAAAAACATTTACTTGATCATTTTCTGAGGATATGTTTTGTTAATATGTCTGCAGTGTTAAAGCAATCTCATACAGTAGCAATTGCTCGAATTATTACTTATATCTTAATGTCTCATTCTAATATCCAGTGTCCTTCCCTATATTATTTGTATTTTTTTCATTTCCAGTTGTTTATTGGGTATTTTGCTTTTTAATTTTGTTTCTCACTTTTTCAGCATGTATCATTATATACCTGATGAAAGTTTTGTTGATTCTTATCTCAATATCCAATGTCTTGTATCTATTTTTCCATAGTTTATTCATCATGTCACCATGCATGTTAATTGATGTTTTATTTATGCTTAGCTTCTTTTATATATCATATCACTTAGTATTTATGTTCTTAGGCTTACAAATCTGGTTCTAAAATAAGCAGAAATATCAACAGTTATGACTTTCCTTATGGTTATAGAGGTTCCAGGTTTGACTCCTGGTGGGTGAAATGCTAGGAACCTATCATGATGAAAAAATACAGAAACCTTAATTTACAGGATCTTTTTCATTCTTGAGATACAATTTAGGCAGTGTTTAAGTCAGCTTACTGCCCTAATTCACCTCACTACAATTCTGGCTATTCCATGTACATATTTAGTGAATTTGAAATTTTATTAAGGCAGGTGTAACTGATTTTTTCATTAGTAATGGTTGGTTCTTGGAAAAACTTCATTGTCTTGTTAGGTTCTGTTGTTCACTGCATTGAATTGGTTTTGTAGAGCTTGCTCCCAGACATATCTTTGAGTCATCAAGATCTTTATCAACATGGTGTTATAGAGATTTCATCAGCTTTACTGCTTAATGATTTCTATAATTTTTGAGGGCTGTGACTATTATTTTTAAAATATGTATGATACAGAACTCCATCCAGGAGATTTGGCCATAAAGGACAAATATATTATGTTGTTTATTATGTATATCCAATTTATCATGTTATTTTTGAAGCAGATTATAGAATTGTTTCAAAATATCAGGGTAATCATTGTTTTTACATATATGTCATGATGTTTTAAGCCAGCTTTTTCTTAAAGATGTCCTACCAGTAAATTTCTTTGGATCAGCATAAATAATGTTAATTAGGATGAACTTAAATGATTGAGATGCTACACTTTTGATTATCTTATTACATATGTCATGAATAATTTAAGAATTCCTATGTTTTCAAGAGTATACTAGTTAGCTCTGCATGGTACTTTGATTTACAATCTAATAATTAAAAATTCAAGTATGAATCAAATATTTTGAAATTGCCTTCCCACGTTTTAATAATGAGTGCATTCTTAATTTATAAACCTTAGATATAAAGTCTAACCTCTAAATGGGCTGGTCACAACCAAAACCTCAGAGCTATGGAAAGAAGTCTGAAATTAAGTAATTCATACAAAAAGAAAATACTATCATTTTTATATCTTATGAATTATTGTGGTTAAAGTAAGATGTATAATTGAGCAAAAAATGATTTCTTGATGCAAAACAGAGCTATCTTTCACATATATCTATGGATTGAGAGCATTCAATAATGCTATTATTGCATTTTAATGCACATTAAATAATAAAATTTGAAAGGTTTCATTTAAAACAGTAGAGCAATATAATAGAAACAAATGATGATGAAATTTATGATGAATGACTAATGAATAAGAATTGGTACAGTTTTTTGAATTACAGCAATGTGAACAATTTTTGAATCTGATACCTTGAGCTGGATAGAATTTTTTACCACCTTCATAAAGATGGAACATTTGAGCTACTGTTTGATTAACAATTTATTAATTTTCTTTTTTATATTCTGCAGAAGATTACCCATTGCACATCATATAGAGAGTATCATAACAATAAGCACTTACCATGTGTCAAACAGCTAATGGTTCTCTTCTCTTTCTTTATTTATTAAGTTTATATTTCACCTAACATGAATGTCATAATTAACTCTCTCACCTGCTTTACTGAATGCGGCACCAAACAATATAATTTTGTGTATACCGCAATTTTAGTTGGTCGTATCTTTTATGCCTATCCTCCAACCATTTTAAAATGAGAAACAATTCTTTTTAAGATGGTTTCTGTGATATTATATCAACTCTTGTTTGATCATATCAATCTTATATATTTTTATTACATATGAAGTTCAGGCAAATACTCTATTACATCATACAATAGTGCTCCTCAGCCTTTTATAGTTGAAGTTCTTACATACATTATTAAATAATTGTTGTCAATCATTAATTTTTTGTTTTGGTACTTTTTAGGAAAGAAATTTTTAAAAATATTGAGTGATCGATATTTTGATCCTTGCTCTTTTAACAGTTAAAATTTTGAGACTACATTGGTTTTGTAACTGAGATGAGCATGATGCATAGCCTAAAGCTTGATTTTTGTAGTTGCTTCATTTGCACTAGCCTTGGTCTATTTCTGGTACAAATACCTTATTATAAACATGATACAATGCAATAACATTATGCCTTATGATATCCATTCAGATATGTCCCATGAAATATGCAATTTTATATTATATTATTATTCTTTGCTATGATAATTTCTATCTTCCCAATAGTCTTCATTGCTCTTTCCTTTGTTTGCCTTTCTAATTAATTATTTTATAATTTAAGTTGATATTTTCATTGTCATGTAATGGTCTCCCAAATCCAACTCTAATTTCTTTGATGCAGTATGATCTAGATTAATAATTATCAAAGCAGATAATACTATTCCCTCAGGACACTAGACTAATCTAGAAGGGGACTTTGTGCAATGGTAATTCATTCCTCTTTAAGATCACCTTTCTTTTTCTGATGTACTGGATTTAAGACAGTGAAAATGCCAAATGCTGTCTGTTAGTGATTTGATTCATGTCTTTCTCATTGTAGTTTTTATTTTTCATTTTTATTAATTTCCAGATTCAGTTGTTTAGATAAAAATTCTTATAAGTTATCATTGAAGGAGTCAGATATGGAATGAAGGGAGGGCAGTATGAAAAAAAATGATAATATGCTGATCTATTTGAATGTTCTTATAATATTTTATTTCAATTAATTATACTCTTATGCAAAATTCAGTCTGGAAATTTTTGGAACTTTGTTAAGCTCATTATACCATTACTGCCACTCCTTTCATCTCATCAAAGTATTAATTTCTCTTTAGTTATAGTGAGTAATGATATTACTCTTTTATACCATATTTCTTTTAGACTATATATTGATGTTTTGGGACTGATCCTCAATTTTCACTTCAAAGATGAAGTGAAGAATGCATTACTTTATGTTATTACAGAAAATTAAAATGTAATGCATTTATCAGCATATTTGCCAGGAAATGATTTAATGGCAGTCATTGTAATAAGTCACTCTGAGATGAAGTGAGTTTCTTCATTTCTTAGTGTTATGAAGTCGGTATGAAATGAAAAGCAGGGAGACTTAAGGTCCAGTTACAGATAAAGGAATACATAATTATATGATGAAAATAAACTTAATACTTCCCTTTCTTTCAGATATATTTGTCTATTTTGAGTAAACAAGTGTGTTATAGAAATCAAGAAGTCTATTACATGTCCCTCGTTTCATGTACCTCTGCAGATTCAAGAATACTTTGCACCCCCATTTCCCCCACTTCTTTCCTATAGTTTCTATTCTCTCATTCCTTTAATCTTTTTTTCATGATTATTTTATCAAGCTTTTTCTTGAAAATCCTATGCCTTCAAAATATCAATTCTTACTTCTATGACTTAATAATTTGAAAATCCTCTACTCCCAAATCTCAGGCCTTCATTAATGGCAATAATGGCAGTTCTGAGTTAGTGAAATCCTCAGGAATAAATCTTATATGCTTTACCAAAAGATTGTGAAGGAAAATCAATCTATATGAAAGTTCTTGCTCTGGTTACCTCAAAATTAATGAGTTTACAAAAATTTTCGCTTGTGTGTAATAATTGTACAACGTATAATGCGTCTGTATATAAGAAAGCAGGCAAATACTTCTTCAAGATCTCTAACCTGTTTGACATTGTTACTTTCGGCACAGAAAGTAAATGATTTAAAATTTCGTCTCTATATAGTTGTCATTTTTGCCGTTAGATGTCCATTGCGTATTATAAATCCTTCCTTAAGGAAATGAACTCTGCATTGCGATTTCAACACTTTTACCGTTTCATTTGTTAAATAGCGCCATTCGAGGGATTCTGAATGTTCTTTGGTAAGTGAAATGCAA
Source organism: Pachydiplax longipennis (assembly GCA_036926295.1). Taxonomy (NCBI): domain Eukaryota; kingdom Metazoa; phylum Arthropoda; class Insecta; order Odonata; family Libellulidae; genus Pachydiplax; species Pachydiplax longipennis. The sequence continues at coordinate 29,094,375 of JAVFKF010000019.1, forward strand.
TAATTTTTATTAATGGCCTTGTTGTAGGAAAGTAATTTGGAAAAGAAAACCATTTGTCATAGTTGAAAAGCATCGTCATTCGACATAAGCTAAACAAACGTCCTTTGGCACTAAGTAGGATGCTAAATGATGAGGACCGGATTAAACCATATATGTTGGTATCTATATGATTCATATCTTAATTTGAATGGAGAATGAGTTTGTCCAAATTATATGTGGTCAGTTTTGTTGTGCGTAGCGGAAACTTTGACATTAGAAAGTGTATAATTTCGCGGTATTTGAGATGTTAATATATCGCACGTTGCTGAATGCACCTATGCAACTTACAAAGCAGCTGTTCTTAAAACCGTAGAAAGAGTTAGGGAGATGATAAAACTAATGGTTTTTAAAACTTCAATCGAATGATCAAGGCGCAATTGGAAGTAAACTTTGAAGAATCTAGGAAAATCTCAAATAAATTCCTTCCGATCCAGCTTGTCCAGACTTTAACCTATACGGCACTACTCTCGAGAAGTTTGAGTGCCAATGTTCCATGATAATGCTTTTTAACCCGTTTTTCCGATCTTATAATATTCATAATCTTATTTTGCTCAAGCTCAATCTTAAACATTAAGTCTGCTATTCTCACAAACTCGTTTTTACCAATTCGAGTTTGAGTTGTGAATGACAACATAAAGGACATTTTTAGTTTCCCTGAGTATTCATTCCTTAGTTTCTGCATTTATTTTTAACAAAATTGTTCTAGATTTAATAAAAACTATGTATTTCCAGAAGTTACAATTTTTATAGCTTCATAGGGATAGTTTTGCTCCACTGCAAACTCCTTTGTGTGATTGAAGTAGCTCAACAAGTTATACTTTCCATTATATATTCTCCAGCAGTTTTGTTGCAAACCTCGCGAACTCTCAATTAGTATCTCTCTTATTTCCATCTAACTTTAAGGGAGAGGTCTTTTACCTCTAAAATTAGTTGGTGTGTGCTTTGTACTGCGATGCATTATAAACATGTACTTTACTCCGCGTTAACCAAATTAAAGTGATATTCAGTAATCAATTGACATTCTTTGTGAAAGTAGACATATGTCGGTGACATAGTTGCGCCGAGTTTTGTGCAATTATTTCGAATAAAATATGCATAAAAGTTTTAATCACTCTGAGATAAAAATAAGGGAAACTTTCATTTTATACTTTTTTCACGTAAGTGGAACTTTTTCGTCGTGTCCTGAAATTAATACAGCAAAGCTTAAAAATGAAGAATAATGTTATTACGTTATATCTGTTTCTATCCTCTAAGAAAGTCAACGCCAATGGTCATCGATATATGAAAACGAATAAAAGTTGTTTTTATTGGGTTTGTAGGTTTACTGGTAGTTGCTTTGGTTGTTTGGTTTCTTGTTTATCGGTTGGTTGATTCTAATTTACGCATCGAGGAGTAATCGTGTTTGTCTTGAGCTCTAACTTTGTCTTGGAAAAGTAAAATTGCAAAGTTAACAGCCAACCTTGCCGTGTGTGAGGCTATTTGTATTTCTGTTGAATAACTCGGCATCAAACTCAAATGAATAACGATTTAAAATCGAATCATGAGCAATGCGCTCTGCTGACTGCAGAGGACCGGGGGTCAACACTATTTTCGACGAATTTTCGGAAAAATTAGGAGAAATAAATTTAGCCACTCTTTAAAAGATAATTCGCATTTCATCGCAACCTACGCAATCCAGGTATCTAGTCATTCGAGGACGGAGTCTTATGCGCGTCCAGCCCGATTCCCTCACTGCAGCAGTTTGCGAAACTGTTTGTAAGTCTCCACGACGGTCACTTCAATCCGTTTCGGTCTTTGTTTTAATCGCGTTTGTTCCAGCACTGTATCACTGGACCACATACAAGGCACAGTTCGGGCAGCGCAAATCTGCTTCGCGAAATCTCCCAAATTCGAAATTCATCGCCGACGCCAACTTCCCACGTATTCCGACCGCCCTGTAATCAAATTAAGGGACCTCGACGGAGGGCCCTCGGGGGCCATGCTACCGCTTCACCAACTTTTTGACTGGATCTGCCTAAGCGAAAGGGTTGGGGGGGGATGATGTGTGGGGTAGAGAGGCGCGAGAGCGTAAGGTATGGGATAATGCATATCTCAGTCTCAATGGCAAGATGTGGCAGCTCCGTACCGTCGGGATTTAGCGTTGCCAACTACCCCCAGGGGTCATCTACGCTTCAACGGACGTCAAGGGGCTTGCTCAGGTGGAGGAAAGGTGAGATTGCGGCCATTTCACGAATGTCGCAACTTTGCTTCAAAGGCGGCTCGAATAAAAGAAAAAGTTGTTTTAATCAAATGAAACGAGCTTCGTATTAATATTATTTTGTACACGATGAATGCGAACATCTTCTTTTACAAAGTACGTACGAATGGTTTGCGTTTATTTATCTTAATTTTGCTAATGAGTTTGGAATTTTTATTTCGTCACATTTATTATGAGCTGTGATACAAATTTGATTATAAGTGTTAAGGGAATATTAAATGTTATCATATCAGAGGATATTTTTGCTATGTGATTATCACGTGGAATTGTTACGTAAATGTTATTTTGGTATCATGACGCATTTTCACAAATAATCTAACTTTCAGGAATTATAAATAAGGCTACCTCGGTCACAACTCCACATATAATAAATTGTTTTTAATACAGCCATTAATTTTCAAGGAAATATTTGGAATCTCAAGGATATGGATAGGAAAAGATTGCGATAGAATAAATACTCGGAATACAATGAATATTCAAAATGTGGGGGCAGAGCCTGCTCGAGATACGGGGGAGCCGGACAGTCGCCCGGGGCGTCGAGTTTTGGGGGGCGCAAAATCCGCAAAACGTTGACGTTTGACGTTCATCGATGATTTGGTGGAGCGTAAAATTTTGAAAAGGGACGCACAGTAGAATTACTTTTAGAATTTTTCAGTTACCTTTATCCCCCTGTTGCACCGAATACCCAAACTACATCGCGTATTGAACTGTAAACCAGACCATTTGTGGGCACTTTGTAGTTGAATCTCAGTTTCAGATTTGTCTTATGAGTTTATAATAGAATGATCTATTTTCCTTAATTATAATGGACTCTTTCAAGTATGTGATACAGCGCAGGGAAAAATGTTAAGGATTTAATTCTTTCTTTTAATTATTTTAATCAGTAGGTTTTCGCAAACGAACGGATTGGGATAACAGCATAGTCTATTTAGTGCATGCTGAGAGTATGTGCTACCTACCCTTCCCATTTTAATAGGCTCTATCAGCAATATTCAACAAAAATTTCTTTTCGTGAATTTAATTAGATATGTTATCTCTTCATTAGATTAGTTGGGGTACTTATAAGTTCGCATCTCTTTAATTAATCAAAGTGATCATGCAATCAAGGTCAAATTTAAGCCTTTTGGATGCTATCCTACTCCTTGTTAGCTATTCCATGAATTGATGGAAAACGCTGAAGAGGCGAGGAGGCTCTATTCTAACGCAAGAAGCCCGCGTCACAAGAGAAAACACTAATTGGCGTTTCCAACGAAGTGGAAACGCCCTTATACTCACGAATATAATTTAATCATAAACTTGATACTGCTTCTCACAAGACTCCCAAGGTAGACGTCGAAATGAAAAGATAACTGCTTTGTTGATTCCCCAAATATTTGGAATACTGAATTTAGGATGCAATAACAATGAATATAAATTGTTTTGAAAGCAATATAAATTATTTTGAGTTGGTAAACAATAAAATATATTTAGCCTTGACTTAGTGGTAGGTTAATGATAAGAAAGAAGTTATACCCGTATCACCGATTTAGATCTCTTATCATTTTCGTTATAACTGGCGAATAATTAAAATGGTTGAATGGAGAGTCAGAATCGACGTTTTGTATTCGGAATCAAGACACTATGAGCGACATAACCACTGCAATAGAAACAATTGCCTCAATTGAAAGTATGTAACTGCCTACTTTTGTCTTTGAATGTTATTACAAATATATTTTTTCGTTTGTTGCTCCTGGCTCATAGTGTTTACATATTCATTGCCATTGCCGAAGAATTCAATTTAATGATATGACCTGTTGAGGGATTCTTCTGTTCATGTTTATAATTATGATCATGTCCAATTCGATGTTATAGATGTGAGTATTACGATTGGAATCAATAGGATTTTTTTCGTACCTATTCTAGCCGTCGCTTTCACTGCTAATTGTAAGTACTTAATTTTTTTTTCTAGTTGAGTAGGAGTCGACAACCTTTCGGTCCTCTGCCTGACTTAAGTCTTTAGCTATGAGTCGGCACCTCTAGACTTCGTGTATTTCATGTCTCGTGCATTCCTTATGTGTGTTTTTGTAGATTTCAATTAATGAATTCAATAAGTCGAGCGAACCCACGATTATCTATTCATTGCTCCTCGTCGTAGAGGACATTACGACACTCTCACCGTTGACATGGTCCTCAGTCAGGCCATAGGTCGTCAGACTTTTTATTCCTCCGTTTAGTATTTGTGTTTTCCAAGGTATCCTTAAATATGTACATATTTATGTCCTTCTCAAGAATGAGCAGAAGCGAAAACTTTCGATGGGTAGAACTCGAACACCTGTCTTTTTTTTCCATGCAGATGTTCTAGTAGCAGACACGGTAGTTAATTAGCCAGAATATTAATCATAAGGGAAAGTCATCCAACTTCTTATGTTAATCAGTAACTAGAATACTCGCCGGTAAAGTGGGAGACTTGGGTTCGAGTCGAGTCGATATTTTTCCCTCCTGTGGGTTCCATGGCGTACCTAAATACGTGAAAAGTAATTTCCTTCTCCTGGTCCCAATATCCTTCCCTTTACGACTGTCTTCAGAAGACTAACGTGGAAGACTAACTCGGCGTATGCTCAATTAATTTTCATCTTTTATTAATAATTTCCCTCGACTTATCTTTTAGTTCACTCTTTTTAGGACTTCTTCATTAGTTACTGGGTCTGTCCATTCCATTTTTATCTTCCTTCATTAGTTCTTCACTTCTATCTTTGTCTTATCTTTTCCTCTTTGTTTCTGCTGCAGTCATATTAGAGGCTCTATATTTATGGATTTAGGAACAGTTTCCACATATCCAAGCTAGAATTATTTTTAATTTTTCGTATTGCGTCATTATCTCGAATTGGCCCGAGGTATGTTATGGCTATCTGAGACCCTAGGAAGAATGTTGGTTCCTACTAGGTACTTAATATGTTTACAAAAACTCTGGATGTTTTCATTTATTCTTTTATTTATTGAATGGTTTTAGAGCGATCGAGATGTTTGTCAGTGCGTAGGTAATAGCAAAACATAGCCTTTCTCTTTTGTTTTTAATAACGCTAATCGTTATTAATGGATAGGATAAAGGGAAAGTTGTAGGGAATGGATAAGCAAAATTAGGCGTGACTGCTTGAGCGATGCGATGGTTAAGTGATAGTCTCAGAAGGCGATACAAATATTCAGCGATAGTCTTTCAGCGTTCACTGAACAACTAGAAATAAAATAATAAAACTTTTTTAACTATCCCAATATTAACCATTTTTGAGCAGTAAAAAGGCCATAAATAGAAATAAACAATATTGAATTGGATTACTTTGAGTTTAGAGTTGACAGTTTTCGTTGAATACTACTTTTAATACGTTCTATCAGTACTATAGTTTACAATTATTTCGTAAAATCTGAAATACTTTTGAAATTTAAGTCCTTAATCAGCATTACTAAAAGGCGTGGGCTCATTTGTAGCGGAACCAGAATCAGAATAATGTTAAGCTGATAAAACCTGATGGTTGGGACAATGTTTCCTGAATGACTGGAATAATGCGGTACCCTTGAAGAGAGAGATCCTTCATCTTTGAAGTTGAGAAGTCTAAGATTCGTTTAGATCAAATCCAGAGAGGACTCGATCCAAAACGGGTGTTTCGTCCAACTGATTGCTGAAATGACTTCAACTCTTACGCAACTGGATATCAAGGATATGAGTTAATCTTGTTGGAGAACCATTTTCCAAATCATTGAAGGTTTGGCGCCTGCAATATTGGTGTGGTCAAGGGTAACGCGTTAGCATATTCAAAGAGAATGTGAGAATAACACTTATGTTCTGACCTATGAATCACATGTAGGCTTAGGTGTACGTATTAGTAAAATTTATGGACTAGGATCATCATCGGTTACTGGACTAAATTACGTCCAACTCACACCATGCAGATACCATTTACGTTGATAGGAGAGGCATCAAGTTTATCCTGAAGGGATCTACATCTACATAATCGCTTCGACAACCACCTTTTGGTCCGTGGAAGGAGTACAATGAAAATTCGCTCAATATTGGCATTTCCTACTTTTCTACTACTGAATGTAAGCTAATCTGGCGTTTTACCCCAAGTCCATCACTGCCTCATGTAAAAATAACTCAGTTTTTCTATTCAAATGAGTCGAAATTAATTGGCAAGTTTAGTTCAAGGCAAAAATCTTATGAGTGGATAGCATATATAATATTTACAACCCTCGACACAAGAGTCATTGGAAGGATATCCCTGCCTTTCTTGGATATTTTTTATCTTACAAAAGAGAAGATTTCAGATGGTGTTCTTTAAATACAATTTTTCTTTCTGTCTTCCGATTTTTAACTTTTACATACGGTTTTTCCGACATAAACAGTAGCCTTTTTTTCTACGCATGAAAGACGTTTGTGATGTGTGAATTGTCAAAGTTGGACAACATATGGTTGTCCAGTTTCAGGACATAAATGCATACATACTATTTAATATACATGAAGATACTCCAGAGCAGATTGCAAGATGTACGACTCGCTAGTCACATGCGGCCAGTCAGGGTTTTAGAAGTTCTCCTCACTTAAAAAATAGTAATAGCATATAATATGAGAATGAAGGGCAGTAATCAAAAATAATTCTGGTCAAGAAATTTTAAGAATATCGTTCTCTTATTTAAATTAAAACTAAAAGTACTTGATATTGGTAATGAAATATATGTTGTTAATTATTTATTCGTTTTTCTTAAAGTAGGCATTCTTTATAAATAACAAAAATTAACTTTGGTAAGCTATGGTTGTATCCATGTGGCCGTGATTTCTTTTAGGTGGAGCAGGTCTGCCTTGCAATGAAAAAATATTCATCTATTGATATTTTCTATATGATTGTATTGATATATTCTATACTGATATATCTATATTCATAAAATCAAGGTGTTCTGGTAGAACCAGATCAACCAGAACCAAAGATCAAAACCGGTCGCCTACAACAAATTTCTGAGGAAATTATTAGTTTTATTTCGTCCGCTTATTGATATTCATCACATTAAATCATTATCATTTTCAACAAAATTAATCTACGATGTGTATCACTAGTATTTAGCCCTCGAGAATTTATGAATTTGCCATTTTAATTCCCAAATAACCATTGAAAGGTTCTTAAATGCAGCACAGGTAAATGTGGCGGCGAAACGGGAGCGCTATGCAAACTGATTTCATCGGATCGATTCGTGAGCAGAGCCCGCATTTCGTTTTCAATCGAACAATATCTCTTCTGTCTGCCGTTGCCTTCTCCCAATGCACTTCTTCATCGTCCGACGCTAAACCATAGAGACGCCTCAGGCGCCGCGACGGAAGGCGTTCGCCACGATCGAGAGCCGGCGTCGCGACCGAAACAACAACCATACGTCCCCTTGAATGGGATTTGATGCAACACCTCACCCGATCTGTAATCCACGCATTAATTAAGCATCCAGTCGATGGTGGAATCGATAAGAATTAAACAAAACGGTGTTGGCACCTTATCTGTTTTGCCTGATAAAATTGGGAGTGGTTTATCTACAACTGACCTCGTTATCTTCAGGATCACCATCCGCGATTATATCGTGGAAACTATTTTATTAAACATTACAAATCAGCTTAGATTAAACTTCCAGTCATTCATTAATGCAGCTCAGTTAATTTGACCATAAATTTCCAAAGTTTGGATAAAATATAAAAAAAATCTCAGAGACGCGGAGAACCGCTAAGTTAAAAAAAAATGCCAAATATCGTTTAAATCCTGCTATAATCTCCGAGTATTATCTAAGTCATACGCTACTGCTGATAAGGATTGATTTTAATTTTGAAATTAATATATAAAATTGCTATACTCACAAAATGTCATAAGTACTCCAGTCAACGTTAGGAAAACTTCAGAACAAAGATATTGAAAGAAATCCCTGGTGATGTTCATAGTATGACAAAGAAGTGTCTGGAATCTCTCAAAACTCTTAGAGAAAGGCGAGTTTCATTTGTGTTTCTTATCATCTTTTCCGTAGATTTACATATATTTTACATTTACTCGACTCTACTCACTCTTTGCATCGATAAAAAGTTTTTTATTTTTTCCTCAGAAATAAGAGTAAAGTTTATTAATTATATGTTGTTAATACAATCTATTTAAATAAATTTTAATAATAATTTTAATCATCATTAGGTATGAGTTGCAATTAGGTAGAAGCCAAATAGTGACATTAATATATCATAAAATTTTTCTCCAGATCCAAAAATTACTATTGACATTACAGCAGTTCTTATTTATATCATACTACCCGACATATAGCATATTGTAGATAAAAAATAGCGATTTAAGATTAAACTGAACGCTAAGCAACTCTTTAGATATCACACACCATCAAAAGTAAAAGATGCAGATTATTAGACTAAATATTTTACCACAATGACAAGATGTGTATCTAAGCTCTCGATGCATTAAGTAAAAATATTACTACAATTCTATTTCATCAACTATTGCAATTGTGATACGTTAAACGAAAGCAGTGAACGGCAAACGCGTGAGAATCCAGGCTTACTGCGGACGAAGAGTAAACGCTTCAGTTAGGATGCGATTTATCCCAAGGCGTGACGGATCGAGGATATAACAGCGAAGGACAAAAGAAGTTTGCATCGCGAGGGGAAATATTTAACCCAACGTGGGCCCTCATTATCTCAATCATTAACTCCATAATTGCGGAATCCATTGAGAGAAGGGGTCGTTGGCACTCAGAAGGGGATCGAACCAAATGAAACACACGGTGATTTCTCCATGGACCCCGCAGAAGGAGAGTGGAAATTAAAGAGCGGGAATTGCATCCTCGGGCGTATAGAGCAGCCAGTTCCAATCAAGTCATAATTCGGTGCAGACGGAGACAGAAATGGGTCATTCCTCCGTAATGCAACACACTCGAACACACCATCGGCACACAAACAGTCTCATTAGAGGTTTAAAATGCCGGCGGTTTAGTATTAAACGTCTTTAACTAAGGAGTAGGGAGACAAAGGAAGGGGTTTTGCCTCCACGATTTTATAAGGAGTTTAAGTACTACTCATACTAGTAGAATATATGGGTTTTTCTTTCAGTCATATTAATTTACGATTTTGTTGAGATTATAAGCATAATATAGATAAAGATTACCTGATGATACCGTGAATGTGGCGTTTGTTTCTAAACGGAAGGGTTTGGTTGGAGGTAGGTGATCCTTAGTTTAAGTGTTGGAGAAAGGGTATTCTAAGGGAAAGGGTTTAAGTATTCCAAGAAAGCCAAGAGATAGGATGTACGAAGACTGAATTACTAGAGATGGGACAAACGATTAGAAAAAGCAATTGACTAGTTATTCGATTGTTTTGGCATTAATTCGATCGTTTTCATTTGAATGAATGCACTCTCTTCCGTGGCTTTGCTCGGGTTGTTTATCGAATCATCATCCACATCTATTAGTCTGGTCTTTCATGTCATAAGAATATAATTAAATTTGTTTTTACTATTTTCGAAAAAGTGATTTGTCACTCCATCAGTCGGTTTTTTAATCGCTTCTGCCCAACGAGTGAATCCCTCGCTTTGAAGAATCGAATAGATTTACTCATTTAGGATAAAGTGAAAAATTAAAACATTTTGTTGGAATAATTCGATTATTTTCATTCGGTTCTTCCCACATCTATGAATTACCTTTAAATACACGCACTACTTGTATGTGAAAATGATTAAACCTTAATCTAATTAAATATCACTATCTGACCGCAGTTACGAAGCTTTTTCATAACACCATAATGCAATATGCAAAATAATTTTTTTTTACCTATAAGTGGTATCTTTTGCCTATATAAGGTAAAGTAATTAGAATGAATCATGAAATTATTTTCATTAAACACATTTATAATGCTAGAAAGCCGTTAGAATCTCCCACAAATTCTATATGAGGCAATATTTACCCACAGAATAATAATTAATCGTATATGTGGTAGCGAAATGGTTTCGGCAAAACATACCTGGGGAAAATGGCGACGAAATGTCTCAGACCCCTGTACAAATAGTCTCATTTGAGGTTTAGAATGTAGGCGGTCCGAAATCAGCATTAAACGCCTTTAACTAAAGAGTAAGGTGCGACAAAGGAAGAGGCGAGGACATGAGGAAGGGAAGAATGATGGGAGGATTGCTGCCAAGAGAGAGAGGGCAGCTGGATATATGTCTCGTGGGAAAATAAATGACACGGAGGTGAAGGGGATACGTGAAGGGTGAGGGGCGGGTGAAAGTTAGGGCAGAAAATGAGAGGTAAAGGGGTCACTCCGCGACGTAGACTCCTTCTCTCCAAGGCCTCTCTGTATGTGTAATGTAGTTGTACCCGGAGAGCATTACTCATTCCCCATCCTGGGATGTGCAGCATAGGGAAGTGGAGGGGAAAGTTTTCCCAGACTGAAGAATGGAGAGGTGAATAATAGTAGTGTTATATTAAAGGGTGAGGGGAAATGAGACTGTGGAACAAAGGGTTTTGTTCATTAGGGCGGGGAGAGTAAGGGACTTTCCTGATGGGAGACGGTCCCGGTGTACACATGCACGGAGATGCGCGAGGGCACAATAAAAAGGATTAATTGATAAGAGAGAAGGGAGGAAATTTGCGGAAATGACGTAATGCGAGGATACGGAGAGGGAATTAAGGAAAGATTTCGAAACGAGCCAGAACCCAGAGAGTGCCACGTAAGAATATGATTGCTATGTGGATCCGAAATGAAAATTACGAATTTTTGGGGTTTCAGATCCTGTTTATCGACGGTAGTACCCTGCCATACGATAATGGCTAAATGGGTATATATAAAGTATGATGGACTCTAAATACAGTTCTAGAGAAATATAAATGTTTTCCTTAGATTATGCGTGGACACTTGTGATTCAGCATGCACAGCATTTGTATTCGAAGTAAAACGAAAAGAGTGTTAGAGAAATATTTTTAAAATATCCTAGATTTTAGTGGATTTTTTTCGCTGAAATAATGATCTCTAATTTTCTTTTACAAAAGTTTCTACATATGTTGACACATGATATATTATCAGAGGTCGAGATATCTTTTTGACCCAGCAGATATTAAAACCGTGCATAACCAATTTATAACCGATTCCTTGCGTTGATGGAGCTTATTACTTCTTCTTTGTATAACTTAGCCTTTTCCGTTAAATTCGAAGGTTATTTAAATTTCGGGAATTCCTATTTTATCCAATCTCTGATGGTTTGGTAAAAATAATGGTTTTATTAAATCGTTAATGATTGGCATGGCTTAGTGCCAAACAAAATATTACATTACGGAGTCTTTCTCTCTTTTATAAATTGGGAATTAATTGTAAATAGGAAACTTGAAAACTTACATACTTTACTCGTATTGAAGGTAATTCCATAGAAAAATTCAAGAGAAAAATATGCGCTCCTGTCGTAACGGTGAACTGGTTTGTTTTAAATTTATTTACAGTGGCTTTTGTCTTATTTTGTTATTAGAATTTGTGATGCGAAAGTAAGCAAGGAATCAGGAATGGTATGTATTCGTAAAAATATAATCCAAAATTAAATCTTCATATCATTAACCATGAATAATTATTATCAACCCAAGAGTCAGGTGTTGGTTAATTAGTTCAAGCAATATTTGGTGGAACTGATTAATGATTTAATGAGAAAAAACCAAAGTCTGACTAAGTCCTCAAATTTATTTTTAAAAATGCGACCGGTTTCGAGGAAGCCTCCTCATCTTCTTGCCCCTTTTGCCATGATTTTTACAAGATATTTTTCTTCGATAATAAAGAATTTTCCATTTAGAGACAAATAATTTCCAATGTAAATAGATACAATGTAAATAGGTACAATGAAATATAGTCGATTAGTAGAAACGTTTATTTCAGGTATTATTCAGTAGTATTTCAACCAAAACTAATTAATCCCTCTCATACTCGATCTTCAGTCTTTAGGAGATCACTTTACCCTTTACTCGGTACTACTATAATTCAACGGCATTGTGATGGCATGAAGAGTAATGCTTCGTAAAACGAACCATAAATTCGACAATGGTTATTGACGCAACAACAATGACGCTGTCTTCGCTTGGAATGGGGCACCCGTTGATGGAACGACATCCAGCAGAGTGACGCACTCTTAGGATTGCTTTGAAAATTCCATTGTTCCCCTGCTGTTACCCGCTTTTCGCCTGTATTCATATTTCTGTCTCTGCGGCGATTGTGCTGGTGTGAAGCGTTAACAAAAAACCTCATTTACGTCGTGTGCGGGAGAGAAGTGCCGAATTATGAGAAGCTGATTAAAGTCCCCTGTTTTAGAACTGTACAGGGAAAATGCGGGATGCTGAGCTCGGTAACTGTGAATGTACATACATGTGTATATGTTGCTCCGGAAAATGATACATATGATCACAATATTATCATATATTTTCAGAGCAATGTGTTAAAATAGAAAATACGATTGTAGTAGAAGTTGGTGAAGTGAGTTCAACAGTATTTAGAAAACATCATGTGAGCCGCTGTAAAGAGATTCTATGAATTTTTTTATTAGATGTTACATTAGCAATTTACTGAGGTATTTTTCAAAGCCATTAGTAATGTGTTTTGAAATTTTTTATAATGATATCTTACAGGGAGTTCCAGCATCTCTACCATACCCTCTACGACTAGTAAAATCCACAGTCGTTGGCGATGTCATGTCATGATGAAAAGTCTGGACAATGTATGTATTCACTTTTTCATCTCTGCGACTAATTTTATCGAATCAGTTATTCGAATATTTTTTATAGCTAGGATTTTCTAGAGAAAAAATATATTTATGATGGAATATGGGATTTTAGGGTCAATTTGTTTGTTTGGTTTGTTTTGTTTGTTTTTTTTGTTTCTCTGTCTAGCAAATCAGCTTATAGCAATGACTCAAAGCTAAAATCATCGACTCGCCTATTTGCGAGTGATTAGATTAGATTAGTAGATTCAAATAAAAACAATCTTTCACAGATTTTCTTTATTCGTCGTAAAATATAATACTTTGATATTTAGAAAGAAAGAGATTCAACATTACTCATAATTATTCTCTTTTGCCCTCATGTGAGTCGGGTATTGGAGCAAGCCTTAAAATAAATTATTTTGTATGGAGAAAACAAGAAAAAATCGGACATAAAAAAATTCTAACTGGTACTAGCCAGGACCCGAATCCATGTCTTCCACCTTTCATCTTAATCAGCAATTTACATTCATTGCACTAGTGTAGACCTTACAATAGATGATTGATTTTAAAATGATGAATTGATGTTAAATAAACCAAGACGTGGTATTCAAAGACATTTTATTGAGTATAGAATTTAGAAAATACTTTTTTAAGTGGCCTTATACTGCATCTATACGCAGAAAAAATCATATCGTAAAAGTCCTCGTATTTTCCCCTTCCTAGTGTTAATTCAGACGGCACCAATTTCACCTTAATTAACCCTTGAAAATAAGTGAATTAATCTGGGCGAATGAATCTGGGTGAAAATTCGAGAACATTTCCGTCTATTCATCAGAAAAGCTTAAAATTTCTCCAAGGCATCTGTTATAAATTTTATTTTTAGATCATTAATCGAAAGAGAAGAGAAACAATTTTAGGAATGAAGGAAATGTATAAAAATATATGGAGATGTGTCTAAAACGAAAGGTGTTGCTGAAGTAGGGGTCGTATTATAGGCATTTTATGAATGAATTTTGCTTTATATTGAATCTGTTTTATATTTAACCCTGTGTGAAATAAGATTGAAGGTAAATACAATTCTAAAGGCGAAAACTTATATTTAATCACCGCGAATTATTTTCTGAGCCCATTGATGATGGAAAGAGAATAAATTTAAAAATAACGACTTAATTGGAAAGTTTTTATTGCCATAATTCGAGATGGATTCACAGGGAATCGATCAGAAGCAAGAGAATGAAGTAGAAAAGGAGGGACGTGGGGTCAGGGAGAAGTGAGTTAATAACACTGCAGAAAGTTTGGGACTGTGTGAGTGTGAAGGAAATTGTGAAAGATGACGAAGGCGACATTCGGGGAGGAAACAGGAGCTGAATATGGAATTAAGGAAAGGAGGATAGCGGCGAAGGAGATGTTAGAATTAATTAGAGAAAGAAATCGTTGTCGAGGGAGGAACAGAGGATAACAAATTAAAGAGAGAGAGAGAGAGGAAAGCGAACGCCGATTCGTTGCTATTCCGCCGGCGTGAATGGAGGCAAATGATAAGGAAAAACTCCGCTGAATTAAAGAGGAGAAGACTTAATTGAAAATTAGGGAAAACCGGCAATAGTGGGAGGAATGCGTACTTCGTAGATGAATATTATTCCGAGCGATTTCGGCTCTAAAGAGATATTTGTGGGGTGATTTGGAGTTGAAGCGACTGAAAACAAACACCGGAGGCGGAGAAATTGGCGTTAAAAATTCCTTTGGCGCTTTTGTATGAATCCATTCTAATTCGCGCCTTTCGCCAGACGTATTTTCACCTCTGACGCTCCTCATCCACTTTAAAGGAGGCGAAATAACGCTTTTCTGCAATTTTAGCGATTTTCGCTCAGCTCAACGGTTCGTGGCTTTTCCGTCCTTTGCCTAACCTTTCTGCGTGTCTTGGTGCGGAATCGGGGGGGTTGTTTACGGGAATATTCTGGTTTTATCTTTCCCCATTCTGAATGTGGCTCTCCTTTAAGATAACACCTTTGAATCTTTGGTAGTTTATTACTATGCTCCCCACATATCTGCTCATTTGAATATATTGAAAGTCTGGAGTAATGAGCTAAATGTAATGTTTTTGGAACTCTATTCTTTGTTCTTACTTGTGTTATTAGGAGTAAATTTTGATCGTAATTACACATTCCCCTGCATGACAGGGGACTAAAACGGTGC
This sequence comes from Pachydiplax longipennis, assembly GCA_036926295.1. NCBI lineage: Eukaryota > Metazoa > Arthropoda > Insecta > Odonata > Libellulidae > Pachydiplax > Pachydiplax longipennis. Next base: position 29,109,588 of record JAVFKF010000019.1, read on the forward strand.
GTAGTAAACCTGTAACCTGTAGTAAACCTCTAGCGACATGATATTTATATTGATAAATATATTATTATTATTATTATACCGCTACAATTTGGCATTAGTCAGGTGGCAACCACAAACATTGTTAAATTACAACCCCTTTTACACTCATATTATTACATTTAATAACCCTAAATAACATTACTATATTGTCCAACAGCATAAGGTCAATTTTTAACAACAAAAAATTATACATTTAACAATATCCAAATAAAAGCAAAATCCCAAACCCCCTCTCAATAAATTTTTATAATATTTTAATACATCTAACAAGGAGAGACTCTCACTTTTGTCCGGGGATTTTGATGAAACTTTTTGCAGTGGTGCAGGAAGTAGAGTAATGAAAAAATTTAACGGTGTTTCTCTGAATGGGCCTTAGTTTCGCTGCAATAAATAATTGAAAATTGATAATCGGAGTATAGGCAACCCCGCAATACACGTCCATGCTAGCCGAGTATGCATGAAAGAATGCGATGTTTTATGGTATATTTGACATTACATTTTTCTTTTTATTCGTAAAATTCTTTCCATGGACGTGCATTGCGGGGTTGCCTATACTCCGATTATCAATTTTCAATTATTTATTGCGGCGAAACTAAGGCCCATTCAGAGAAACGCCGTTAAATTTTTTCATTACTCTACTTCCTGCACCACTGCAAAAAGTTTCATCAAAATCCCCGGACAAAAGTGAGAGTCTCTCCTTGTTAGAATACTACTCGTTAGGAACGGCTAAATACACTAAATGATCTACACTGATATGATCGCCGATTGTATGAGAAGTAGCTTCGCGTATGGCACTGTATCGAATGCCGTCCTAAAAACTAGCAAAATGTCATCTGGCCTAAAGCCTTTGTCGGCTGCTTGCATCATATCATGACTAAATGGCTATCACAGAAGCGACCTTGAAGGAAACCATGCTGACTGCGCGTGGTTGCAATGTATTCATATGTGCAAGAGAACTTAAGCAAGTAGTAGTTTGGTTAGTGAAGCGGACAATATCCATCTGCGTAGTACATTATTTCCCCATAAACAAGCTGATTCTTGATTTTGCGGCAGGAATTTGGACCTCGTGACCGATGACCAAATAGCTAAGTAATCCTAGGTTAATAAGTGCGAGAGAATGAGCTTGAATAAAACAAACGCGAAAATAATAACGCAAAGAGTATTATCAAAGACATCGATCCACGCGGTGGTCTGCCTAGAATATCGTACCAGTTTTATTCGTATAAATGTAGAAAAAAATTATAAGATACAAACAGGCAGTTAATCATGTATCTATGGAACAGGAAGGTTAATCTGTTGGCCGGTAAATGCGAAGACAGTTCAGAGGAATTAGACTGTGATGATTTCATTCTATGTATAATCTAACTTCTATTAATTTACTTTTAAAGTTTAAGGTGATTTTAAGAAAAGACGAGATTAGTAATTTGGAAGAAGGCGGAGAGTTCATATGGATCAGGCAATTGAATAAATATTGGCAATAAAAATAATTGAAATTATTCCTCATTATAGTGCTGCACTTTTATGTAGCAAATACAACGTAATTGTATTGAGGAAATTCCACCAAGAGACTTTAGTAGTATCGATTCAACTTAATGTAGAATAGAACGTTTCATTGCAAATTTCGTCTTACAGTGAACATGGCATACACATAGCCTTCACCAAGATTTGGATTGAATTGGCTATTTTTAAATGTACCTTATACTGTCGCGATCTTAAAGAATCGATTGGAAGGAAGCTTTAATTAACTTTACTGTAGACCAATAGCGTAAAACGTATATTCGTGCACTAGTATTTTTTAAAAATACTTCCATATGGAAAGCAAATAATTCCAATGCCTGCCAAAGATGAGTGAATTCTTTATCTTATCTCTTTCCGGATGGTTCAATAATTACAAATACCGATTAAAGTTAGTTGGATTAAAAAGATACCTGGCTAGTTAAGTTAAATGTATGCAGGAACAGAGTATGTCAGCTGAAACCGTATTGTGTCTCATCCTTTTATGCAAAGATACCGGTTAATCTGCCCGAGAGCTAAGAGTAATTATATTTTATATTTATAATGATAAAATGGTTTTATTCTTCATTATTATTCAATATACTGTGTTATTAACTAAACGTTTAATGTAATTGTCCTTTACTGTTCCAATTTTTAGAAAGCTAATCGTTTGAAGTGAAAGCCATAATAAGAAGGCGGTTACTAATAATTAAAAAAAGGATCCTCCAACACATTGACATTTTTTAAATCCAATCACTAGTTTCCGAGTAAATCACGATAATATTATCTTCACGGTGAGAATGTGCTATACACGTATGCGTTAGTGAATGGGTTTGTGATCGTGTGTGGTGTTCATGAGAGAAAAACAAACTCTCCAATTACAATTATTACCAAAACAATATCTTATTCATCCATCGCCATAAAAGTTAAATATTAAGATAAAAATTTTGTAAATTGATGTAAGAATTTATCTTGTGGAACATTAACAATTTCTAAGAGTTTATTTCTGAGGAAGTACTTGGTTGCATGTGACGAAAACGAATTTAACGGAAGTATATGTAAACCGAAAAGTTCTCAAAATGATCACGATATCCGAATTCGGAAAGTGTTTCGACTTAAAAATTTTATGCATAATTAATAATATATGATGAATTCTCTTTCCGGTGATTGTACTTAAAAATTAATAAATTCAAATCTCAGAAGAAAATTAAAACCCCTGAAATGTTAACAGCATTCCTAACTGGCTGCTTGACCATACCTTAATCGTTCTAACATTAACAAATTCCTCCTGGTTCTTCTCACACACTCTTTACCTTAACCAACACTATAACTTACTCCTGGGCGCGACACACCGTCGCTAACGGTGGTTCTCCGATGAAACAGCCGATGAGGGAGGGAAGGGGGGGATTGGGGGGGAAACCCTAATAACCCTGAGAAGTGGACCCTCCAGGCCGTTGTGACGTGCTATAGGGTTCACCTCTATGCCTAGAGGGCCCCCTGCCACAACTTCAAGGACAAGCTCCGACCTCATAGACAGAAAGAACGAGCAGGTGAGAAGTGAGTGCTTAGTTACCTCACCCCTGCAGAAGAAGGTGAAAGAAAGGCCCCTGAAATAGATGCCTGCGACTGTAGGCCTAAGAGTAGGCTAGGTTTGTAGGGAATGCCTTCCCCACGCCCCCTACAGAGCAGGTGGTTAGTACATCTATGGTGCACTTTTAAGAAAACTACTGCAAACTGTTGTCAAATTCATTGCAACATTGGCTGTGATATGGTTGCAATAGTCTATTGTTAACGTTTAGAGTTAAAAAAAATGTTGAATGTAAATTATATGTTAAGTGGACGGTTAAATTCTCATCTTTATATAAAATGCAGAAGATATTTAAATCAAAGGTCGAAATTATCGCTTAGGCTTAAAGCAACAGTAACTGCTGTTGTAAGCACAAATCTTGAGTTAATTAGACTTGTTTGATGAAGTAGAGGAACATTAGTTCATCTGAAGAGAAAAGAAACTGAGTACTTACGTGTAATTCTGGAGTTAATGATGATGAAATTTCCTGTAGGAAAAGAGAATAAATTGTTTAACTGATGGAATTCCCTTAATGTAAACAGTAATTCAATAATCACTCACATTTGTAACATTGTTATACTTTTTTTAAGAAATCACGGAATTCATACAAAAAGTTGATCTTCGTCTTAGAGACACAGTTTATGGGAAAGTCTGCTTTTGTGCGTGATTCTTTGACTTACACAATTCCTTCCTTTCTGAAATTATCACATCGGAAAGTTGCCTAAAATCCCAATTAATTCTTAATAAAAACTGCAAATCTTCAAATAGAATGCCAACTGAAGTGTCGGATATTCTCCTTTATTATAACTATTGTTCGTTTTGTTATTCAATGTTTTATGTGCGACCATTATAAATTTATACTAAAATATCGCTTTCTTGTAAATGAAGAGCAAAAGTAATGTCCGTTTAATAATTACAACACGATTTCTTGCTTAGCATATGTCTCTGAAAAAAAATCTTGTGAATGAAAATATTAGAGTATCCAGCGGATTAAGTTGGTACCCGTGAACTCCAGAAAGTGCAGCGCTAGGGATAAATTTATTTGTAAAATGCTACGAAAAAAGGCAAAGGTAACGAAGATGATCTCATACGCAGGTTAGGAATCTTTGAAAGAAAGAATACCAGAAGCTAGATTGAGCTTGACAAATTTTGAGACATCGTGTGCTATTTCGGCCGATTCAATTACGAGCAAAAAAATAAGAGAATTAGATGCTAGAGGAAGTCGTGCTTTGGATTCATATTTAAAATTTTTTGCGTTCCCCACAGAACGTTTTTGGGGGCTGCAAATGATAAATGAGCAATATTAAGTTATAACTAAAGAAATTGTTTATGTACAGACCGGAGGTGAAACTAAGATAATGATAAATGTAATATTTACTGTGTTTGTTTACCTAACTTTGAAAGAACTTGTACTTGAGAAAAGACTCGAAGGTCAGTGAAAACAGGCCATTTTAGAGGGGCTAATGTCTTAACGGTGAAGGAAAAAAGAGCCAGCTGTCCTTGGAGATGATAACGAAGTCGTTTTCCTAAAATATCAATGTACACTTCACTGTCCTTTGATTTTCATTGAATACAAACAAAGGTGAAAAGGAAAGTGCCTCCCTCGTTTCAAGAAGTACTGACTGGCAGGTGAAGCAAGAAGCGTACAAGAGAAACGGGAAGTCCTAATGATACCGAAACACTCGTCATGATAAAAAAAACATAGTTGCGAATACCCGAAAAATACGAAGTTATCTTTTCTAAGAATGTCTTTCTCAAACATATTTATATATTTAAAAATTGCTGGATTTATCCACTTCATGCATTTACATTTGAGGAGATAGGTGACTCAAAAGATCAAGTTTTTTGTATCGTTTGAAACAAGCGTCTCTATCGATGTAAGTGAGAGACCAGGAGAGGATCATCAGTTAGAGCGTTAAAATCTACGCAAGTCCTGTTTTAAATCGTTGAGCTTTATGTAGATCAAAAGAATAACATTAAAATATTGATAAAATTTACCAATAATATATGAAACCAAAGACGAAAAGGTGGTGAATCTTTAAATTGCTTTCGAATTTTGATTAATATAGCAGATGCTCCTAAACACATAAAATTTCATTTCACTGCTGATTATAAAACATTCTGGAGATGATGAAAAAATTAAACGATATTTAAAATAATTGTTGATTAAAATCCCTCCAACAATACAGTTCCTGGTTCTCTAGCAGTTAAGAAAAAAATATTACATTATGTTCCTTTATTCAACCAATCTCTTTAAGCAGCTAATTAATTACTAGGAGTATTCATCGTCTTTCATATGGTAAAGGATTAAATTATTTCAAACATTTAATAATTAATATTTTAACCTTAGAAGTAATGAATAGCCATAAATCTTCTTATTGTAAATTGGTCGTTAAATTTAATTACAAAAGCAACTCAAAATACTAGCTGATTATTTTAAATATATTTAGAATGGGAATAGCGTCTTGTACAATTTGGTATGGTTTCGCAGTGATATTTTCCTGAGAGCCAAAAAACATTTCCATGTTAACAGTTGCTCTGTGCTAAGAATTTTGCCTAAACGAATTAATACGCGAATTTATATTTTTATTTAATATCATGATAACGGTACCACACGGTATTTCTGCACAGAAAGGAGTACTTATCATCTAATATAGTGAAGAGATTTGCAGTTCATATGTATGTAATGGAAAAAAGTTTAAGAAAAGAAAAGTACATCTTCTTCTAATAAAGTGGTCGTTAAATTTAATTACAAAAGGAACTCAAAATACTTATAATTATTTTAAATATATATATATATATATATATATATATATATATATATATAGAATAGGAATGGCGTCTTGTACAATTTGGTATGGTTTCGCAGTGATATTTTCCTGAGAGCCAAAAAACATTTCCATGTTAACAGTTGCTCTGTGCTAAGAATTTTGCCTAAACGAATTAATACGCGAATTTATATTTTTATTTAATATCATGATAACGGTACCACACGGTTTTTCCGCACAGAAAGGAGTACTTTTCATCTAATATAGTGAAGAGATTAGCAGTTCATATGTTTGTAATGGAAAAAAGTTTAAGAAAAGAATTCATTATTGGTCACGACTACTAAGCTGCTCAAAGAAAATTTTAAACTCCATATGCAATTCGAAAGAATCAATTTCAAATGTGGCTTCAAATCGCACTATAAATACCATTTCTTTTTAACGGAAGAATTTAATAATGTTATATTTCCTGCTGAAAATAAGTTTCCCCAAAAAGCGTTCTTTCATGCAAAACTTTCCTTCTGAAACATGTTAATATACATTGGCTGTTACACGATAAATAACGGACCAATAATGCATTTCGTGCCAGCCGATATACCATGTTATCCCTTTTAATAAACCAATCAGTTTCAACTGGTTTAGATCCGTTAATTAACAACCGAAAATACAACCACTAAAATTCTACACTTTAGAAATAATAATGATCCATCAGAAGAAGAAATGCAAAAGAGAAAAACTCTTAACTGCTCACCATTTGTGGTTCTCCAGGTATTCTTGTTCCTGCTTACTCCTCATAAGTGCCTTTCCACGATCACATAGAAGAAACTCCCAAGCAATAGAAGTGCCGAAAGGGAAGGATGTCAGAATCTGGAAAAATAGAAACGCTAAATTAATTCAATAGCAATGGGGTAATATTGTGTGGTATTATAATCTAGGGTATTATTGTGTTGTGCATATATAAATGCGAGCAATTGGCAAAGATAATGATTCATTTAGGATTATTGTTAAGATCATATTTAACAGTAACCTGTTCTACATCATAACTATTACAGTAAAATTATTTTTATATTTTATTCAATTTATTAATAAGCACGACATACATAAAGAAATAATGGCTATATTTCAAATTGAGGGTACACTAAACGAAATCTGTATGCACTGAAATCAATGTGAAGTATAATTATTAAATGATTTCCGGCGTTCAAATGCGCTAATTCAGTTCAGTGTAAAAACAGAAAGAACTCAAAAAGAAAAACATGCATCTCTCACTTGCGCGCAGGTACCGAGATCGATGGAGATATTCATCAGAGGAACCGCCCGGCAAGTAGGAATTCCAGATTCAAGACCTTCCTTTCCCTTCCATTTCTTACACATCTTCGAAAATCTTCTACAATGCATTACTTATCAGAGATAAAAAACGAACATTCTAAGAAAACTATCCTTTGATCTTTACTTCCGTTTAAATTAAGTATTTAATAAAAAATGTCCCCAAAGGCAATTAAATATAGAATACTGATATAGGCCAGTTTCGAATACTAAATTCCCTCCATATCTTCCACAACTACGAAAACCGTACACAATGCATTATTCATCAGAGATAAAAAGAACAAAAAGAAAATTCTAAGACGGCCATCTTTTGATGAAAACTTCCGTTTAAATTACGTATTTAATAAAAAAAATCCAAATTGAAATTAAATATAGAATACTGATAGAGACCGGTTTCGATCCGTAAATCAAGCCACAGAAATATTGGAACTGGTTTAATTAGCTAAGGAATCCTAAGTCAGCTTGAAATTCAAATGTAGATTTCCGTTACGATGTCGGTCGGAAATATTTTCGACTCATTCTAGTAAAAAAACCCCGAAAATTGTTTTCCACCTTAATACAGCAAATATTCGAGGAGTAAAAGTGGTATCGGAAAAATTCGAAGGATTACCTTGGGCTTTCGTCAAATAACGTCTCTAGAAGTTGAGAATCGTAAATTCATTTCTTTAATATAATTTGCGAGACGAAATAAAAAATAAACGTACATAGCTAAATCATCGGACGATTAATGATGGTAAGAAAATCATGAAGACGAGTCATCTCGATATCTTCTATCGACGAATAATCGGGATAGTAAATCATCTATAGTCAATCGTGAGAGTATTACGTAACGAAAAAAAAACATGTACACTAACGATTGTCACAAAAATAACAACTTAAAAACTGTAACATCAATTATTGTCTTTAAACTAAGAATTAATTCAAGCAAGATTCATTTATGTTACTTACCGAAACTGGAGAAATCCCCGAGAAGTCCTGCGGCCATCTTGACGTCGGAAGATGTCTTTCCAACCCTTAATTTAACTATAAATAATTTAAGAGGTTCTAATTTGATAACTTACTATGTAAAACTTAAATTATGCTACACAATTACTAGATATAGAATCTACTAACCTCCAAGAAATTTGAATTCTAACGGTTTTTTTCGTAAAAATTCTTCAGCATGTCAACACCAGGCGAAGTTTCTAGATCAACTAAAGTTTAAACCTAAAAAATCAACGGATCAACGAAACGGTGAGATCTGATTGGTTGTTATTTCTCGCAGTTACTTTTACTGTCACCCCTCCCACTTTTCCCCCTGCCGGAGAAAGTTGTAACTTATAAGTAACGATAAATTAGCATTAAATTAGAAATATATTTATTTAAACATATTATAAGTTTAATTTGTAAATTATTGGAATACATTTCGTTCCTCTAAAACCTAGTACTTAAAATCGACGTAAAATAGTTGATAGCTCCGTGTGACGTAATAATGACTTACGTCCAACTTATGGTATGAGCAACGGTACGAGAAACATAATGAATTCCAATCATTCAAATTATGAAACTATGCAATGTGATCTAAAAGAATTAATGCAATGACTACGCAATTAATAAATAAACATATGGTTAGTTGCTGTATTTTAATAATTTCCATCTCATATGAGAAACATATCAGATAATAAAATTTAATTTTTAGCATTTACTTAAAATTTTATATTTAGAACGCAAGGAAAATCAAGCTTTAAAAGTTTTGGAAAATAAATTATATTAGCGTGCATTGATTTCATAATACGAATTTTTTGATGATACCCAGATCTGGCATGATTCCAAGTAAGACTTCTGTTTAGTTACTATGTATTTAACGTAAGTTAAACTAAATACTTCGAATTCATTTTGAAGGTTTTATCAAGAAAATGGTAGATAAAATTTATTACATACGTTTCGTACTTCTAAGTTACACACGTGATATATTTCTGAGTTGCGGGGATTCGTAATGTAACAATAATGAGATAAGAACGGGAATAAGGATTTGAATATTTAAGCCTTTACGTCATATGGTGGTCATTAAAATTAATCAATACAATATGTATATCAAAGAGACATGAGTCGTTACATCCAAGCTATCACACCGAATATTTCCATGAATTACATTCGAGTTAAACAAAGATTGAAATATTTTTTTTTAGAAATTTTAGAACACATCTTTTATTCGAAGCTTAGAAAATTCATTAGCCTTAGTGAACATCTCATTTTCTCCAAGAATAAGTAAATACTATATACACTCAATACTATAAAGATAAATACATTTCATTTGCGGTATTTATTTAAACCATAGAAACAATTAAACCAGATATATTGAATAATTCAGATGCCACATGTCAAGAGACATAATATTACTTTTCTATGTAGATTATTCATTATCCTTTCTCTTACATCTGTACTTTAGTATTTAGAAAAAGGCCAATTCGAAAATAGAATGAGGCTTACAAGGCAAAATGAGGGGGGAGATTCTTTGCGTTCTTTTCTCAATGAGCTGGAACTCATCCATGTCATCATCTTATGAAATACCTCTACAAATATGCACTGAAAACAGCCTTTCGACGTTTGGTAGGGAATGTACTTATTATACATTTCTTTTTATCAGTTTTATTCATCAGTATAATCCATTTAGATGAGAAGGAGAAATACATAATTGAAAATAGGAATGTAGAAAGAACGCAAAGAGAGAAATATAAAATGTACCGACATTACTGTCAAAGGCAAATAATAGTAAATAAAATAACGCTAAAGTATTATAATAACTATCTCACAGAAGTAATACTAATTGTAACATACATTGGCCATAATATTTATAACTATACATTGAATTTTATGAGTTGTAGGAACGAATGAGGTTTACCACGGCAGAAGAAGAATAAGATACTTTGACTTTATATTTCTTATTGAGGTAGGATTTTGGGAGTGTCAAGATAAAGTAGAACAATGAAACCATGAAAAAAATTGTTCATATAATTCGAAGAGGTAATAGATTAAAAATTACTCATATGTCAAAAATTAACTTTATCACTGCCTGATTAAGACAAATATTATTCAATAGTTAGGTATAATAGGGGATACGGGAATAAGGTAATAGTAGGGGATACATTTTTCCTATGAAATTCCATAAGATATTTACATTTGTTATGAAGATGGATTAGCATTGATTTCTATGAAATAAATACCTTTGAGTCAAACCAGTGAGAAACTGAGAATCATGAGGGTGATAATGCAAGCTAACTCATCGTGAAAATTGTATGCTTTATTAAGAATAATTAATGTAATGCTAAATGTAACTTTGTGAAATTCATGACAATATACACGGTGGAATAAAGAATACTTCAGTTATCTTTTAGTACTTAGTAATGTTCTTATTATATCCCCCCAGTTTTGTTCATGGTGGCGACAATATGAAAAGTATTGAGGTATTAGTGATGCTTGATCATTATAATAATATCAACCGAAATTACAGCAAAATTTCGTGAACCTCCCACTCTTAGCATTCTGGCTCGGTGGACGTTTAACTCAGTCTTTAAACAAATTAAGTTACAGAGGTACTCAATGCTATTAATTTAGCATTAAGGTGAAATAAATGTGGAACTAAAAGATTCCCAGAGTACCACTCATTCTTCGGAACCTTTAAAATTAGCTAAATTAGCTTATAATTATGTAAATAATGAATACCAAGCTGAAGTTAGAAAGAAGAGATCATAAGGTTCACAATTTCTATGGACATACTCTGTCTATTGCCTTACATTACCCAACTTAGATTGTATGTGAAATAGACCACAATATCCGTGTATTTCCTTGTTAGAATAATCATTCTTACCTTCCAATCCTATATAATTCCGGCTTGATAAGTAATAATGATATAAGTATAATAATTCGGCTTGATAATGCACGAAGAACCCCGTATTCATTAATCTCACACCGGAAGTTCATCCATTCAGTTGCAATGGCATCTTATCACTACCGAGTTAAAAACTTACGCAGAATTCCCCAGATTTAGTCCAGATCCATGTGAACACCTGCCTTCATAAGAACTCCAATTTAAGTAATAATTATTCAATCGATGACTATGCTCACTGCTACACTTCGACGTGCTTTTCGAAAAATCACCGATCATGGAGCTGAAACACACCTTTATCCAAAATGCACAAACACAACATGATATTTCACATACACTCACAGCACAAACTTAATATGATTGATATTTCATCAGATATCACTTTTTTAAGGCTTCTAAGACACATACCGATGGAAATACTTAAGGTTTTAAGTTCCTAGGTGTATGATCAATCTCTTCTTGAGGCAGCAGGTCTTGGCGTGTTTCCGCGCTTTTAAAGAGGATTATGGTCTACAAAATTCTGACAAACGAAACCTGCTCTTCACGTCATGTGGCCTTCGAACTTCTCAGTACTTTGTCTCGTTAAGTGGACTGTGTTCAAAATGGCACCGTTTTCATTTTTCTGTGGGTTTCAAATTTAACAAAGGTGAAAAGGAGTTAGTGTAGACTGGATTCAGCTTTACATTCAGTGATATAATTGGAAAAAGTGTGAGTGGAAATAAAAGGATCATGGTGGCTGTAGTGCATCACATATTCCGAGTATGGAGCACATGTAATGGCGTCGGTAACTTGAACATGTCCTCCGCGAATATTAAAATCGTTTGTGCGAGAGAAGATAATAAGTCTGAAGAAGGCCTCGTAGAGAAGTGAAGAAGCTTTAAAATCGGATTTCTTCGCAGCTGGACAAATAACATAACCTGTATGGGCTTTGGAAGTGTGCTTTTAAATTTTCATGTATTCGGACGCAATAATCTGAATTAAAATTGAAAGGAACCAGAAGAATTCTCAATGGTAAGTTATTTATTGCAATATTATTGGGAAGATTAGTTGGAAGAATATCCAACGACGTGCTTATAGAGACAAGACGAATAGCGTTGGCCGTGCTGATTAGGGAATCCAAAAAGGGACTAATGATTCACTTTATTTGAAAACTTAGAATTAGTTTCATAGTTTTAATAATGAATACGCTGAGAATAACAATACAGTGTTAATGCCCAAAATGATTTCTCTGGATCATCTCGAATTGAAACATCTCGTATACGTTTTCCTGTGCTGCCCCATCATTTCTTTTTTTATTAATTCATCTTCAGTACTTTTCCTTTCGGACTGTAAATGTATATTTTGGCGGTAGAAGTCGGTAGAAATTTTTTTATCACTAGCTTCAAAATACCTGATGAATCAGTAGTGAAAGCGTGTGTAAAAGAGAGAGAAATATCGAGAGATTGCAGTAAAAACGATAAAACGGTAATAATTGATTTCAAATGCTGTATCTTTGCAATCTTTCGTGGAGTGATTAGGATTTAACAATATTTAAATCAATTTTATCGTAACTAATATTTCTATTGTAAAATAATATCGATTAAAATTTCGTAGACATTTTAAATATTTCATTACCTGCTATGAATCACATAGGAGATGGAAAATATTAAAATACAGCAACTAACCATATGTTTATTTATTAATTGCGTAGTCATTGCATTAATTCTTTTTAGATCACATTGCATAGTTTCATAATTTGAATGATTGGAATTCATTATGTTTCTCGTACCGTTGCTCATACCATAGGTTGAACGTAAGTCATAATTACGTCACAAGGAGCTATCAACTATTTTACGCCGATTTTAAGTACTAGGTTTTAGAGGAACGAAATGTATTCCAATAATTTACAAATTAAACTTATAATATGTTTAAATAAATATATTTCTAATTTAATGCTAATTTATCGTTACTTATAAGTTACAACTTTCTCCGGCAGGGGGAAAAGTGGGAGGGGTGACAGTAAAAGTAACTGCGAGAAATAACAACCAATCAGATCTCACCGTTTCGTTGATCCGTTGATTTTTTAGGTTTAAACTTTAGTTGATCTAGAAACTTCGCCTGGTGTTGACATGCTGAAGAATTTTTACGAAAAAAACCGTTAGAATTCAAATTTCTTGGAGGTTAGTAGATTCTATATCTAGTAATTGTGTAGCATAATTTAAGTTTTACATAGTAAGTTATCAAATTAGAACCTCTTAAATTATTTATAGTTAAATTAAGGGTTGGAAAGACATCTTCCGACGTCAAGATGGCCGTGTGACTTCTCGGAGATTTCTTCAGTTTTGGTAAGTAACATAAATTAATCTTGATTGAATTAATTCTGAGTGTAAAGACAATCATTGATGCTATAGTTTTTAAGTTGTTATTTTAGAGACAATCGTTAGTGTACATGTTTTTATCGTTACGTAAGACTCTCACGATTGACTATAGATGATTTACTATCCCGATTATTCGTCGATAGAAGATATCGAGATGACTCGTCTTCATGATTTTCTTATGTTTTTCTTACTATCATTCATCATCCCATGATCCAGTTATGTATGTTTATTTTTTATCCCATCTCCGACAATTTATATTAATGAAATGAATTTACGATTCTCAACTTCTAGAGACTTTTTTGACTAAATCCCCAGGTAATCCTTCGATTTTTTCCGATATAACTTTTACTCCTCGGATATTCGCTATATTTAGGTTCAGAATAATTTTCAGAGATATTTTTACTAGAGTGGGTCGAAAATGTAGTCCACCGCCATCTTAACGTAACGTCCACCGCCATTTCCGTTACATTTGAATTTCAAATTTACTCAACATTCCTTAGCTACTTAAAGCAATTCCAATATTACTCTACTTTGATTAACGATTCGAATCCGGCCTGTATAAGTATTCTGTATTTAATTTCAATTTGGAACATTTTTTTATTAAATACGTAATTTAAACGGAAGTTAACATGAAAAGATGGCTGTTTTAGAATTTCTTTTTTTCATTTTTATCACTGATGAATATAGTATTGTGTTCGGTTTTTGCAGTTGTGAAAGAAATGGAGGGAAATGGATGGTCTTGAACCCGGAGCTATTACATACCGTGGGACTTCCTAGGGATTTCTTCAGTTATGGTAAGTAACATTAATTAATCTTATGTATATTACTTTTAGTCATCCTTCGTTTCGACTTTATAGTTAATTAGTGAGCTGTTGATTATTATTCACGTAACCATTGTTAGGTGTATTCTTAGGGAATATAGTTATTCGTGACGAGTGCTACTCTTATAAGGATCTGCGATTTCTACTACTACATTGCTCATCTTATATGATCATGAATACTTTTATTACTGAGCAATTAATTCCAGTTATGTCTAATTTTATCCAATTATATTTTATCGAATATATTATATACTGACGATATTTTAAACTTGAAGTCACTAGTCTCATGTTCTAAGGACAATATCCGAAGAAAGTTTAAATTAATGCTTCTATAGCTTTCCGTGACCGGTTTAAACCTTTATTTATTGGCTGTTTAGATCCAGAATAGATTTAACTTTTATTTTTCTATTTTTAGCTTTTTCTGTCAACCGATATTTCGATGGAATTTTATGTTTGAATTTTGAAGTTTAACTTTGCGATTAGTTGTTAATTAAATCGATGTCATTATTTCTGTTTCTTAAATGTGATTCCAATTCCAGCTGAACCTGTATTTTAGGTCTAATTTCAATTGGGAACTCATTTTCATGGAACTTGTTCTTTTAATCGTAGTTAAGGTCGCTATAACTTACACATAATGATCAAGAAGAGTTTCGCAAATTACAATTAAAAATTCAGTTGCGCCATGAAGTGGTAAATATCATTCTAATTTCCAGTAGAACTTATAGCGCAAGTCATATTTCTGCGACATTTAGAGATTATGAGTTGTGTTTTGAACCAAATATGTAACAAATTTTGCATTTTAATTTGAACATTAAAATTCGGAACAACTCTTAGCATATTTCTTTAGTTTTCAATTATTTTTCATTCATAATATTATATATAAGACGAATCTGATTTTTTAACTTTGAAGTTCTCACTTATTTAAATTCACAATAGCGTGAGTATATTTTCAACGGATGGCTTAGACAGTTACAAGGAAGTCACTAAGAAGATTCTTATATCTGATATTTTGAGGAAATCTATTATGAAGTTTTCTTCGAGATAATGATTTTTGGGTGATGTTCAAGGTGTAATACAATACTTAACGATTCTCTTATCAGAAATTGGGTACTGAATTTCAATAGTTAACTTAATATTTACTGTTTTTCAAACAAATCTTTTATTGATTTACTAACACATCTTTATTATTCATATTTGTTTGGATCGAGTTTCCATACTCATCTCAGTTCAGAAAAAACGATAACTATAGTACGTACTCTAAGTATTCCTCTTTTTCTTTTTGCCTTTCATGCTTGTTAATCAACATTATAAATTACGAATAAATCTACCGTAAGGATGTCTACCTGGAATTGGATATTTTTTAATTTGGTCTTAACCAAAATCCTGCTTATTTGAATTATCATCATTGGCCAATACTTCATCTAACAAATGTACAATACGGTATCACCTAAAATTAAATTCACTATTCATTAATAAATTAATCTTCTGTTTCTATTCCAGATCCAGATAGTAGCATGCTTTCCTCCTCGGCAATTGTTTTACTTCTAAGTTTCTTCTGCTTGATACGGAAGAAGTTGAGGATTACCGGAGAACCAAAATTGGTGAGTAATTCAAAAGCAATATATAATATTTTATTTACCGATTAATAATCTCTATTCTGTTTTTACATTAAATATATCTAGTATACATTCTGTATAAAATGTATTAATATTAAATTTAGAAAATCTAAGTAGGTTATCAGTGAAAACGAAGGGTTGCATTGGTCTCTTCTGTCCCCCACAACATTCTACTTATATCAATTCGTAGGAGACGAAGCGATTAAAAGGAGAGAACGGTTAACCAGCAAATAGTTTTCTGGCAAAATAAAATAATCCTAAATTATCTTTCGAATGAAGTTAATTAATATTTTCTAATTTCTGTCAAGAAGAAGAAACGTCATTTTTGCTGAGATATTAATCTAAAAGTAATTTAGATAACGTTTAATTTTTGGTCATTAGCTCTCGATTATTTTATAATAAGCAGTGTAATGACAATCAATTTATGATGTCAATATTATAATAAGTAGCGTAATGACAATTTATGAGCTCAGTTTTCTGATGCATCAAGTGAATATCAACTCTCGTTACTGTCGATGATGAATTTCCTTATATATTCCTATTTAAGAAACTCAAATCGTGACATCAAATGTTTCCATGAATAATTAATTCGTTACGATCTTTTTAGATTGTTCCATCAAATTTTTTAGCAGGAGAAATGTTTTGGTGTCCTTAGGATTTTCTTTTGTCTTGTTTATTTTGGACCCCTCGTAAGTCACTTTTCCTCTTATTCACTCCCTATTCGTCATAAGACACTTTCCTTTTTGCCTTTATTTACAATCAATGAAAATGAGAGGCAATGAAGTGTACACTGATATTTTTATTGACTTTGTTATCATCCAAGGACAGTTGGCTCTTCCTTTCTTTCACTGTAAAGACATTAGTCCCTCTTAAATAGCCGTGTTTTCACTGACCTTCGAGTGTACATCCAAGTTCGGCTTTCTCCTAAATTACCGTAAATACTACATGTATTATTATTCTATTTTCTCCTCTAATGTGTCCATAAATATTTATTGTGTTTTAACTTAATATCGCTCATTTCTATCACTTGCAACCATGCTTAAATATACTGCAGGGAGTCTGAAAATTCATACTTAAGAGTGTGAATGTGCGGTGTTTATACTGGATGTTTTAGCGAGATTTTTCATTTCAACTAGAGTTCGAATCTTATTGCCTAATGTCGGATTCGTATTGTGATATGGTGTGTCCGTTTGCTATTCGTTAAATTCGTAAACAGGAAGTTGATTATTTCGTCTCTAGCTTATTATCGTCAGCTAGTACAAACATTCAGAAATTTATAATCAGAAACTTTTAGATCAAATATTCTTTTGCGATTGTAGTCCTTTTCGTGAGTTAACAAGTTTTGGTGAAGTAGATGGTTCGGAAAACATTTCAATCGTCGACATACTGATGGCCGTCTGGCACCAATTCCTAGAAAGGACAGCTAACACCTTCTGGGAACATCCCTCCGAAACTCTTATCAATTAACAGCGGATTCCAATTTATTCTCTTTCAAATAATAGTATTCTTACATTATATGTGCCATGCAAATTTCATTACGACCTAAAATTAGATTGACTTAATACTTTTGTTAAGATTCTATTGTATTCTCACGCTTGTTTGACAGATGGTTAGCAATAATTGTTGATGGTTAACGAAATTCGGAGTACAATGTTTTCTTCGTAGTAATCTAACTTCACTAACTCCTCGCATTTTATGATGTAATACTCTCATTCACTAGATATTTATCGGCCTGAAGAATTAATTCAGAAGAGAATTGGGTAACTCAAAGGATCGCGCACTACAGTAGATTATTTCATGAATTGTGTCCCTGAAGAGAAGTTCTGAAGGCTTTCGTGTAGATTCTGATTATTACTTACTGATGAGAAAGAAAAAATGTATAACAATGTAACAATTGTCGGTAAATGTTTAAAAGATTTGGGAGGATATGAAGGGAACTCTACCTATTAAAGAATTCGTTCTCTTTTTCCACAGGTAGATCCGTCATTATTAACTTCAGAACTACACGTGAGTACTCAGTTTCTTTTCTGTTCAGATGAACTTACATAGAGGATATTAATACAGGTTTTGTGCCTACAACAGCAGTTATTGTTACATTAAGCCTAAGCGACAGTTGCGATCTTTGATTTAAATATCCTCTGCATTTTATGTAAAGATGAGAATTTAACCATCAAGTTAACATATAATTTACATTCAACATTTTTTTTAACTCTAAACGTTAACAATAGACTATTGCAACCATATCACAGCCAATGTTGCAATGAATTTGACAACAGTTTGCAGTAGTTTTCTTAAAAGTGCACCATAGATGTACTAACCACCTGCTCTGTAGGGGGCGTGGGGAAGGCATTCCCTACAAACCTAGCCTACTTGTAGGCCTACAGTCGCAGGCATCTATTTCAGGGGCCTTTCTTTCACCTTCTTCTGCAGGGGTGAGGTAACTAAGCACTCACTTCTCACCTGCTCGTTCTTTCTGTCTATGAGGTCGGAGCTTGTCCTTGAAGTTGTGGCAGGGGGCCCTCTAGGCATAGAGGTGAACCCTATAGCACGTCACAACGGCCTGGAGGGTCCACTTCTTAGGGTTATTAGGGTTTCCCCCCCAATCCCCCCCTTCCCTCACTCATCGGCGGAGTCATCGGAGAACCACCGTTAGCGACGGTGTGTCGCGCCCAGGAGTAAGTTTTGGTGTTGGTTAAAGTAAAGAGTGTGTGAGAAGAACCAGGAGGAATTTGTAAATGTTATAACGATTAAGGAAAGGTCAAGCAGCCAGTTAGGAATGCTGTTATCATTTCACAGGTTTTAATTTTCTTCTGGGTTTCGCGTTCACGAATCTTTTAAGATACAAACACATGGGAGAATTCAAACTATCAGTAATTTAAGATAATATTTTCAAGCGGAGCACTTGAGCAAATATGCAGATTGAGAAAATTGCTAGCATTTTGCACGATATCTGAATACACCGCATTTAAATCTTACTCAGATTTTACTTACCAATCTTAAGAAAATTATCAATTTCTGTTAAGAGAAAACAGGGATTCCATTCACATACTTTACGCGCAATTCATTTAGACTACAGTCTTTTTTAAAATTAGACTTTATTTCGAAGTATTTATGAGACTTATAAAGTAAGAGTTGCATTTGGAAATTGAATTTTATCTCCGTTGTACGCACTACATCACAGCAAACTAGAAACCCAACTTGCCCAATTAAACGAATGCAGTTCATCTTCACTGTGAATTAATGGAATTACGGTTCTTTGGTACACTAGTTTATTGATTAAGAAAATGAAACGTTCTTGAGGATCCGACTCTAATGATTAGCTAACCACCATTCTATTATAGCATTTAATTTTATTCATTACTTTCCTTCACATCGGAACAGTAAAGGACAAATAAGTATTGTTTAATGACTGTAATTAATTATTAAAAATGACGGTAATTATTAAAAATGACGTTGGTTATTAAAAATGACGATGTATACCTTAACATTATTAATAAGGGATATAACTCATCTTAACTGACCGAGAGATTTAACGGCATGTTTACATAGAAAGACGAGACGCAATACAGCAATATTTCAGTTTACATAGTCTATATTCCAATAATTGTGGGATATTTCAAGTTTAACATCACAAGATTATAATCGTTTTTTTCCTTTACTTGAGTTATCTAGTTGGGTGAACCTTAATACTACCTAGAAATAAATTAGTCGGTGTTTTTAAATTCTGAATTTTTCCCAAAACTGAAGGAAAACTAGTCATTCATCATGGACAGATAGTTCTATAAGTTTCTGGCTGTATTGAAATGTATTTACGGATTAAAACTACACCATAGCCATCAGAGTACTTAATCTAAATTTTTGTTTTTGAAAGATTGCTTCCTTCCAAATTAAGTGTTAGATGGAAGAAGAGACAACATTGTCTCAATCTCGCACCGCAATAAAGACGTGTTATTATTATTATTATTATTATTATTATAACACTCTAAACTCTATTCGATTTCTATTCTAAATTTCACGAGAAATTAATATTCCGAGAAGCAAAATATTAAATTTAGAAAGATGAAGATTATATTTTGAAATGAAAATTAAATGAGAATCTATATCATGATCATCGGTTTCCAGCGACCACTAATTTTGGTAAAATTTTACGGAAGACAAAAGATATATGGAATCTCAGCTGTAACAGATTTCTTAATGAGGTAACTATAATAGCATTTATGAATATGTATATATATCTATTATATATAGCTAACTCTCCGGATATACCTATATATATATCTATTATATATAGCTAACTCTCCGGATATACCTATATAGATATATAGATATATATCTATATATATATATAGATATAGGGGATACGAATTCTGACCATGTTCCACAAGCGCCATCGACGTCAGATTTTTTCGACGTACTGGCCCTACACTCTAGACGCCAGAATAATGCAGACATCGACGCTAGCTATCATGGGTACGATACCAGAAATTCCCAAAAATCGCAATTTTCCCATAAGAATGCATTGCGCGGATTTTTGAAAATTATTTTGAGGCACTTATCGTTAAGATAGAGGAACCAAAATCTCGGAGGTTGAAGTTGAGGTAGTCTTCTATATTACGAATGGAAGAAATGTTATAAAATGACCGTGAGTTCGACGCCAGGTGGATGCAAAATTCTTCCATAAGAAATGCATTGCTGAAATCTTTGAAGATTTTTTTAAATGCCTTCCCGATAAGCTGGAAAGATAAAACCCTGAATGGTGACAGAAGCGTTTGAAAACTTTCTTCCATGAATATCATCGTTCGTCTAGTGGTCTTTGGTTCGATGCAAGAGGGTCATTCCGATTCCTCCATGTATTTCAAATGGGGAAAGCGGAATTTCATTTTGGGACCTTCCTGATAAGATATTGAATCGAAACTTTGGAACAAGTAAGGATGGCACTTATCTAATATTATTTTGCTATCTTCTCTCACGGAAGAGTCCTGAGTTCGACGCTAGGCGGTCTTTTGCGCGAATTTTTTCAATCTGTTTTGAGGCCGTTCTCGATGCGATAGAGCAATCAAAATCTCGGTGTTTACAGATGAAATGGTCTTCCATCGTACCAAACGAAGAAATGTTACCAAATGTCCGTGTGTTCGACGCCAGGTGGGTCCGAAATGCCTCCGTAAGAAATGCATTGCTGATATCAGGGACGATTTTTTAAAATGCCTTCCCGATAAACTGGAAAGATAAAACCCGGAATGGTGACAGAGGCGTTTGAGAAGATTCCTTCATGACGTCCACTGCTTCTCTAGAGGTCCTTGGTTCGATGCTAGAGCGTCATTCCGATTCTACTATGCATTTCAAACGGGAATAACGGATCTTATTTTAGGACCTTCCCGATAAGATACTGAGTTGAAACTTTGAAACACGTCAGAGTAGCACTTCTCTAACATTCATATGCCATTGTCTCTCACGAACGGGTCCTGTGTTCGAAGCCAGGCGGTCATTTACGCAATTTTTTAAAAATTGTTTTGAGGCCTTTCTTTATGCAGGAGACTATTCAAAATCACAGCGTTTGCGTTTGAAGTAGTTTTCTATAGAACCAGTGGAAGAAAGGTTGCATATGACCGTGAGTTCGATGCCAGATGGATGAAAATTTCTAACGTAAGAAATGTATTGCGGCAATTTTAAAAATTTTGCTGGATAAGCTTCGAAGATGACACCCGTAAGGGGAACTTATTGTAAATTTTTACCAATTAGCTTGCAGTATGCAAGCAACTTTTACTCGTATATATATATCTATTATATATAGCTGACTCTCCGCGTACCTATATAGATATATATATATATAGATATAGGGGATACGAATTCTAACCATGTTCCACAAGCGCCATCGACGTCAGATTTTTTCGACGTACTGGCCCTACACTCTAGATGCCAGAATAATGCAGACATCGACGCTAGCTATCATGAGTTCGATGCCAGAAATTCCCAAAAATCGCAATTTTCCCATGAGAATGCATTGCGCGGATTTTTGAAAATTATTTTGAGGCACTTATCGTTAAGATAGAGTAACCAAAATTTCGGAGGTTGAAGTTGAGGTAGTCTTCTATGCTTCTCGTGGAAAAAATGTAGCCAAATGACAGTGAGTTCGACGCCAGGTGGATGCAAAATTCTTCCATAAGAAATGCATTGCGGAAATCTTTTTAAATGCCTCCCGATAAGCTGGAAAGATAAGACCCGGAATGGTGACAGAGGCGTGGGACCTTCCCGATAAGATATTGAATCGAAACTTTGGAACAAGTAAGGATGGCACTTATCTAATATTATTTTGCTGTCTTCTCTCACGATCGGGTTCTTAGTTCGTCGCCAGGCGGTTTTTGGCGCGAAGTTTTAAATTTGAACTGAGGCAGTACTTGGTATGATACTGTATTCAACGGATAGCTTGCAGTATACAAGCAACTTTTACTCGTATATATATATATATATATATATATATATATATATATATATATATACACGATGGCAATTATAAGTATCATAGAAAATTCCTTATTCCTAACTTAGTTAGTTAACTATATTTACTTTTAATGATCCTCTTAATGTTTATCAAGTTACATTCGAACATTTTCCGGAAAAAGTCTTCTATCAAACTGTCACAACCAAAAATACACCTTTTGAATAATTTATAATGACTTTTAAACTTTTATTGAGAAAAGGATCCATGTTTTCACGCATTCTAATATATCTAATGCCATCGATGGCTGAAATCATAATAAAAATCACCTTCAAATGTGATTCTGATTTACCATATTTCTTCATGCATAAATAAGTTTCGAATGATTTGGGGTCTAAAATCAGGGTTCGTCTTATAAAATTGTCGTAGATTTACGTTAAAATCTGCTACGGTATTCTAGGCAGACCACCGCGTGGTTGGACGTCGTTGATAATAATTTTTGCGTTATTTGTTTTTAGTGATTTTTTTATTTGGTGTTATCCTCTCGAACTTATTAAACTACGCTTAGAGAGTTATTTACATTAGTTACTAGTTCTAAATTCAGGTCCTAAAATAAAGGATCACCTTATGAAAAGGAAATAATGCATATCGGGGATGGATAATTTCACAGCTCCTCCAAAAATCTTAAAATCCAGTACAGTCGTTTAGGGTAGTCCTCACCTTATGATGTGAAATTGTTTTGATCACAAGTATATATCCCTTAAATAATATCCCTTTTATCCATTATATAATATCCTTTTTATCTGAACGTACTCTGTCCGGAGTATTGTTTGTTAAAGATTGCTTCCAATTGACTTTCAATGATCGGAAACGTAAATATTCCTTTAAAAATTATACATTAAATAAAAAATTAGGTTAATCTCGGAGAGCCGATAAGGTAACGCGTTCACCATTGGTGAAACGGTTCCATGGGGGAGCCAATGTGGAAATCGTCTCATTTGTCATAAATTCAGCTAGTTTGGTATGAATATAAACGACAAAATACAAAAATTATGAATTTTGCCAAAAAGAAAGAAGTTAACAAAAGCGATTGATGGTGGAAATGGATGGTGGATGGTGGATCAGTTGAATCAATTCCCCCTCTTGTTTAGTGTCATTTGTTAGAACGAAAGGTGCACATATATAAAGTATACCCAAGAATGCTTTCATGAAATATTGAGATGGGAAGGATTTCTAAAGAAAGTAATTGAAGGAAGAAGGGAAAAAGCAGAGGAGAGGAGAAAAGCATTAGGTGTTGGACGATTAAAGTGGCGGGATAAAGCAACAAGAAATTAAGGGAAGGGTGTTGATTTGGGAATTTTTGGGTACATGAATCTGCCATTAGCCACTCTTTATGGTAAACCATCAGTTTTAGGGCGTTCCAATCATTGTCCAGTAACAATTGCAATCATTCCTTCATGTTCATAGGCAGTAAAAACCAATAAGACACTTTTCAGGGGATTGAGTGAAAACGTGTTATAAGCAGGATAGCGTTTTAACTGGGATTTGTCAACTTTTTCTTGCTCATTGGAATGACCTTTGGGCCTTTGAGTAATATGCGGTTATTTTTGTATTCGAGAAAGAGACCGTTCATTGACGTAGTCGGCTTGCCGATAGCTTTTCGACATCTTATGGATTATATGTATAAGGGGAAGTCAGCAAATATAATCAAATTTCTTATAAAATAAGCGATATACTCTTTGAATTCTAATCAAGCCAATCATGTAATTTTACGGAGAAGAAAGTTCGCAACACTATATTTTCTAGATGTTTATTTTCGAGGAATAGTTTCGCGTGTATGCTGAAAACATCAAACGAGATATTAAATGCACATCAGAAAAGGTGCTTACAAATAAACTCGTGGAAACTGGGAGGGAAGGGAAACGTGGAAGGGCACGCCTTATCATACTGATTTACGTTACTAGCTGAGGTGTCCATTGATTCTCAACGGAAAAATAGAATGAGGTCGTATTATATTGCAGTTAACATTCTTCTTTATTAAGATAATTTAACGTTACTCATATTAGCTTAAATAAATAGAACAGGTTATCCCGTACAAAAATTTTGAATCCTCTAAAGTTTCTCACAATTTAGATCCGAATTCTAATTGTAAGTTTAACATCTTAACTGCTACTACTATTTAAAATCTTAAAGCTACAATGATAATTTTAATTGGATCACAATCAAAAAGCTTATGACGACACGAATAAGCCTGGTGAACCTCATTTGACATTTTAATATCTTTACGGAAAATTCAAGCGAAGAATCAGTCCATATAATCTAGTTCAATATAATAAAAAATCAGTGGTTCCCCAACATTACTAGAAGTGAGGCAGTTGGCTTTCTTAATCATACCGATATAGACCTCAGGGGTCTGAATTATATTACTAAAGGTTAAATCGAACTTTATGAATATGTATATGGAGGGGATTGGAGGAAAAGTGTAAATTAAAATTTACTAATGCAATATGTAAGAAAGAAAAGTATACTACCAGTAGCAGAAGAGAGTTGAGAGAGACTGATTATTCGTGGAACTCCAGGTAGAACGTGTGTGTCTCCGAGTTTACAAATTAATCGTCTTAATCTACTCGTTTTTGATTGATCTCTCTCTCCCCGCGTCCTAATATATGTCACTTTCCTTGCTTTTCCTCCTCAGCTACAAGACAAATTTAACAAAACATAGCATCAAATCAAGCTATTCGTGAAGAATATGCGAGCGTTATGGGAAACGGAGTGGAAGTTGTTTTACTCGTAGAAAAATATGTGGAAACGGAACAAGTTGTTTTAGGTGGAATCTGTGAAGTTTCATGCA
This sequence comes from Pachydiplax longipennis, assembly GCA_036926295.1. Classification (NCBI taxonomy): domain Eukaryota; kingdom Metazoa; phylum Arthropoda; class Insecta; order Odonata; family Libellulidae; genus Pachydiplax; species Pachydiplax longipennis. Next base: position 29,134,725 of record JAVFKF010000019.1, read on the forward strand.
TCAGCTGATCATAAAACTTATACAATTTCTAATTTATACAATTATTTATATTTGTACAATTTCAAATGAAACCTACAAATTGGTAATTTTTTTGTAAACACCCTTCATTTGAGAAAATTAAACGTTTGCAATTCCTTCGAATCTTTCATACAAGCTTAAGAAAGAAAAGGATATTCATCATAATGAGGAAATTAATAAATTAAGCTTATCCATCCTCTTCTACGATATTTTGTCTGATTTGAATAGAGATTAATCATTAACTTTGAAGAGATTAAGCGCTGTGTGGCTTGACATTTCGATAGGGATGTTATTTTTGATAACTGTTCATCAGAGATGGTCAAATAATTCGATTTTTCTTAGTATTACGACAGAAAGTTAAGATGTAGTTGAAAGATTTTATAGACGTTCAGTGTATACCTCGATTGAATGTTGTTAATTTATCACTGCAGTTAGAAGCAGTTACTACCCTAGGGAAATTTTGACCGAAATACTGGAAATTGCTTTCAAAAGGAAGTGATTGAGCTTCTATTTTTGGGACGATAGCTGGAATACTGATCTATAAGATACTATACTATTACTGTAGTACCTCTTTACAACCACCCCTGACTGCTCGAATACTCTACATGTACAGGTATTAATGAGAAATTCCAGGATGTTAATGAAGTCTTCGGTATGTTGGAATTCCTTGTCGCTTGACGCGACAACTACATACGTTACATACAGATCATACGCCCATATACAGTGTATTCTGAATGACAACTTCAATTTGCCTCACCTTACTCATACATTCAGATAGTATGATTATAATGAATTTCTCCTTCAAATTATGATCTAATAATACATTTTATCTAAATTTAAGGGGGAGGTAGAAATATCTGTCTAGGCATCAAAATGATCAATCTGCCAGCCACTGCGTATTATATTTGAAATATAAATAGGAGATAATAAAGCTTTTTACTGAACTTTTATTTTTTTCCGAACGCGCTTATAAGTGGCATATATTCAATGTTTTGGGTTAGGATCGCTTATCTCATGCATCCATGTATGTACATGGGTGGTCTGAAAAGTTTCCGACATTTCGCCATTTCTCGACATGTTTTCTGAAAATTTTCAGAAGATTTCTGAAAAATCTGGGGTCGGAAACTTGTCAGAACACCCTCGTATAAATTAAGATTATAAATTCTGAGTTTTGCTCATTAATATCTTAGAAATGATTTAAATCAAGATGCTTAAGAATTATACTAAAAGAAGAATCACACATGAAAGTAAACATGGTCCCTATGCATCAGTGATGTTCGATTAAAAAGTCAGAAACGGTGACTGGTATTTTTAATGCCACAGATTTTGATTACGAAGTTTCCAATTTACTTCTACTCTAAATTCTAACATTTAAGAGGGGAAACTAATGATTTTATCTTTAGCTCGTAATTAGTTCATTGAATAAGTGAAACAAAGGACTGTTTGCTTTCTTATAAATCTGAAGATGAAAATTTTATGGAGCCTAAATTCTCTTCTTCAAATTTATCCTCTTCATCCTGAAATCTCATTTGTTTGCCTTAAACTAGGTAATTGGTACTTATTCTTGTCTCGGTTTTCTTTTTGACTCGAAAAAAATAAAGAATGCCATAAATGTCTTAATTCAGGCGAGATTGAGACGGAAGTCTTTTCTTTCATTTAACCTGACGCCAATGATATAAATAAAACCTTAAATAAGCTATAATAAAATAGAAAGAGAGAAAATCTTTATAAGGAGTGGGTGTATAATACCTAAAGTATTATCTTAGGAAAAAAGATTCAAAGCAGGAAAACATTCAAGAGGGGATTGTGAAAAACCTACGCAAACCTTCTGATTGTACAAGCTAAAATTGGAAAAGAAAAACTGTGTATAACTTGTGAATCACAAAATCAATACCACAACAAAACTTAAATGAAATAAAATCTGGCAGAATTTATTATCTCGGTTCTGATCGCTATCGTTCAGAAAGGCTTTTTGATCCGCTATTATAGTTCTTATGAAATAAGATTAATTTACGACGTGCAGATCTTTTTAATATTTCATTTCATTTAAGTTTGGATTAAAACCTGTGATATTACGGATTAAATATAGTGTGACGTTAATTATCGAGGTACAAGTAATCGGTGTGCATGGTTAATAAATTTGTTGTTACACTTGCTTAAAATGCGCATCAAAAATGGAAAGAAAAACGTAACGATTTCTGGTTTTGGTTCAGGCTTAAAAATCTAATTTCACAATTTAGGCTCGGTCTTCATTCCGGAAAAAGATAAAGGTTTTCTTCGGTTTCCGTACGATATCCTAATACATAAATCACTCATGCATCGTAAAGTATGCGTTTACTCATGGAAGAAAGTGGGGAATTAATCCTGACGCTACTTCCGGCACTCTATCCTGGGAGTGCATTTGCGGAATCGCTGGAAAGTATCTGCATCGAGTAACGCATTGCTTGAGGAGAGCTTTCTGAGTCACTCATGGCGATGCTTCTCGAAGGTGGTCCCTGGAGAAATGGCGAACACAAGCCGTCGAATCACCTCTTTTCCGAAACGCGCCCCATGCGCACTAACCTGTTGCTTTGTTTTATAGCCCGAATGACGCGCAAGCTCTTGTTTTTTTGGTGTTTCTTGAGCGCCGTCGCATGCATTTGCTCTTTTCCGCCATACCTTGCTTCTTCACGAATTTGACGAGGCTTAAGTTAATCTTGAGTGAGCCGCCAGCCCAAGTAAAAGACGGTTGAGAGGTACGAAAAAGTCTTGAGAACGTTTTCAGGAGTATACTTGTCGGAGTTAGAGTGATGCCCAAAATAAAATAGCTAAAATTTTTTGGTATTTATTTTTGAAGTCGAAAATTTTGCGATGGATCATCATATGAAATTAGCTGACGTACTCGTTGGTTCTCAACGGGGAAATTAAAATTTCCGTCTACCATTTTAATTGAGTCTTGGATGTTGTTATGATTCATTTTGAACCATTGAAGATGAAAATGGCTTCTCGATGAAGTTCTTTAATTTATATAGAGAATATTTCCCCTTGAATGTTTCATTTTATTATTATATATGGTATATTATATATGAGGTTAAGTTTCTCAATCGTGACTGCAGTCCGCAATATGATGATTCTTTTAGAAAGGTGTCAGAAACAGAAACGCCCTCTAATTAGCATTTTACGAAATTGATTAATTAAAGCATATTTAAAAGAGAACATTCACAGATATTAAAAATGCAATTAATAACCAACTAAACATTATTAATTTTAATTGAAAAATATCTTTATAGTAAGCTTATAATAACATTAATGCAAAGTATTCATGAAGCTATCTTGGTGATGTAAAGTCTCATATGAGTAAATTCAATTCAGAAAAATGTTACTCATATGTCATTCCAACTGATATTATAGTTATCTCTTTACGTCACATTACTTGAAAATTATCTCCGTTCGGTAACTTTTGTGGCTGCGGTATTTTCTATAGAAGTGGATTTGCACTTCCTCACTGTCCCTGTAATAACGTTCCAAGAGCTCTATGTTCAATATTGACCAAATTTTAAGTTTCTCACGTCCATTGGTCAATCTCTAGATTTGTTTAATTTGTTTGTTTAATTTTTCGTGTATTTCCGATGGTCTTTTACTCCATCGAGGGATAGATTCCGAGATAAACTCGAAATTAGTTGGAACGATATTGGAAGGCGTGATTTCGTGGAAAAACATCTCCAGATAGTAAGAATTAGTAGTTTTCTATAGAAACTTTCAATTAGTAACGAAAGATTTTGTGGACAGCAAGTATTTCTATTTGGTTTATTAGAGTCAGATTGCGGAGGTGTGTTATGCTAAAGAACACACAATTTGTATTAAGGTAAAACTTAAACAGTTGAGTATTTTTTTCAGCTGAATTTGTATTTTTTATATAAGGTAATATAATTTTGTTTATAAGCGTTAATTTCATCAAATTGACTAACTAAATATATTCTTATATTATTCCCAATGGTACAATTAACATGGATTACATTTGTCTTATTTCCTCATTCTTTTACAACACTTTTTCTGTGTGTTTTACTTGTATAGAATCCGTTTACCTCTACAAAATCTCTTTTTTGACCAGTTAAGTATTTTTATTTTTTTTCCTGTTTATCGAATTTTTATTATTTTTCCTTGTAAAGATATTATTTTGTATATTAGTTTTGTAATTTTTATGACTGTGTTCTCACGGATTTTTTCCATTCCCCTTCTCTGTGCGTGATTTTCCACAGCGCGGGTTTATTCTTTCTCAAATTAATTTGTAAATATATTACCCAAATTTTATTCTTTTCTTGTTTTTGATAGTTTTTGTATACATTATAATAAAATACGAGGTCAGGCGGAAGAGAGGTTCATACGGGTCTAGACTCGCCAATAAATCCCATCCATCTTTCGAGAATATGACGACATTGAAAGCCGAAGTTCACGAAATACCGCAGCGGTTTTCCCCCGACGTCTCTGACTTGTGTTTTCAGTCAGCTTGTCACCAAGGTTGAAAGCTTTCGAATGAATGAGAGTCCATTTTGTCCAGAGTTGAATTCAGCGATGCAACCCGACCGAACGATCGCTCGGGACGGCGAAGTTTTGGAGTCTCCGGGGATAAGATTAAGGGCGCCTTGTGTCGTTCAGGAGGGTCATCACCTCAGAGAAGAACAGCACCGCCGGAAGTTTTGATAGAGAGGACGGACAGATAACTCTCTCTAACCGAAACATCATGTAGCGGATCAACGCTCGGGTCATCCGCCGGATTCTGCAGCTCATGACTTTCAGAAAGTGGGATCGTGAAGGGATTGCTTCTATATGCAAGTAGGAGTGAAAGTCATGCGGACGATTATCTAGGAAACGTTTCTGTTTGCACTACGTGTTGTTCACGCTGACCAGCTTTTTTGCGATAATTAGGAATGAGTTTTCAGAAAAGTTGGGTATAATGAGAGTGTGGGATATCCTAAAATTTAGGTTGGTTACGACTCATCAGAAGATTATGGGGAACTGGCGATAATTTGGCTCCAAATATTTATATACCAACAGCTGCTACTTATTAATTATGGAGTATGTTTTTGGAAGATACACTTTTTCAACACGTTAGTTTTAAGATAAAAGTCGTCATACAATCATAATTAAAATACAATTATATACAATTATATACGATAATAATACAATTAAATATTTGTTGACTATCTAATACTGTATTAGTAATGAGATTAAAATTGGAATTGTTGAAAGCTTACAAAATTCAAATTAAATTCTGTAAGATCTCAACATTTTTTAAATTCTTGATCTCTCCGAAAAATATATCTCAATATTTAGCTCCATTAAATATTTATATTTTCTAGGAAAAGTTTATACTTTGAAACATACTTTTACAAATAAATGGATTTTATTATTTTCTTCGGTAAGCATCCTTTCTACGAAAACGTTTTTCGAAAAAGAAATCTCTTGTTAGAAGGTTTAATTCGAAAAATTATATCTTTTTATTACATTGCTATTGTGCTCTAAAAACCTTCACCATCCAAATCAATTCTCTTTTATTCAAAAGATACATTAGGATACAGAATTTTCTAAGTATTTCTCAGTATAAATTTCTCTTGCAAGCCCTGTCTTGTTAACAAAGACAAACCTAATGACTACCGATGTTTTACGATCAAAGCCACAAATTTTTATTAAAATACATTAGAAATTGAAAAACTACCATGGGATCTTTGCTAATGTTGAGGTTTCTATGGAGATACATAACTAGCATTTAAGATACTGCAAATGTAGAGAAGTCAGTTATATAAGATTGTTATTTTTCTTCTCCCTTTCGTTGTTTACTCCTTCGTTATTCTATCTTCCCCTTCCATAGCAACGCCGTTAAAACACAAACACGCGATTCCCAATTCTTTCGTGGTGTTGTTGAAGCTCGTCTTCCCTGCCTAAACTAAAAAAATACGCCCTCTCTTATCTCTGGATATTAATCTAATGTTTTTCACTTCCCCACTGGTTTCAATGCGTAATTCCCAACGATAGCGGACAATAAAAAAGAATTTCCTCTTTTATTTCCTCTAGTCAATTCTTCCATTCCAAAATATATTTACTTTAAAGAAGAGCTTTTCGTTGAAAACATTTTTCGCAGTTCAATTTTTTGCTGCAAACTTACGAAAAACCCCGTCAGTTTAAATGTCATACAATATCTTTCTATATACGCCAAAATATTTGAGTAAATATTACCAACCATATCTCATACCTTAGATAATTCAAACAGTGGCATTATGGTTGTTTAGTAGAGTGTAGCTGAAATTGTTTTCTTTGATAAAAAGAATTTTGAAGAGAAATGTGATATCTATTCGATATTCACTCTTTTAATATAGTTTTTAATGTAATGTAGGATTTCTTTATTATGATATAGTATTATTTTTAGTAATTAATATATTTCTAAAATAAAACTTATACTGCAAAGATTTCTTCTGAAATATGGATAACTACTTCCTGAATTAAATTTGAAAACTGATATTAAATTAACTGAGTAATTACTACATTTTACAGCATAGCAAATATGCTAGGGGATGACTAGATGACTAGATATAGCAATTTAAAATACTTCTTTTGATGTAATTTTTCTGACTCGACATAATTAGTAATTAATTACATAATTATGTACAGAAAATTATTCTAAAAATGTGCTAGTGTAACCTCTTTTATGGGATGTACTGCTGCGAATATAAAATATTTTTTGGAATTATATATATCATTCGCAAATTTGATATGTTGCGTAGATAAACTCTTCGAACTTATAAGGACAGTGGTGTCATATTATTTAACTTTACGTAGCCGTAAAGCTAAATCACCGAAGCGGAATTCATCTTGTAATTTTCGTTTGCTAACTGGACGTCACTCACAGTGAGATAAACAACTCTACCCTCTTACTCCTTTACACATATAAAGTACCAACACGGTCCTTCAGAATAAGAGATGTTATCCTGCGTAACTCAGCAGTGTCTCCTCTCTCCATCACAATATAAAGCTGACAGCTACCACTGCGGCCACTCTTGCGGAGACTTGGATGACCTCGCCGCCCTATTCCCAAGACACGCCCTGTACATCCCAAGACCATCCCAGAGGATATCCCACACATTCTTTCGTACGAATCGCTCCTGGATGCCAAGCGGAACTTTCGCACGCGAAAATTATTCGCCGAATTAAAGCCCTTGTTCACCTCTTACGCCGATGATGCGGGAGAGTGATGGGCCGCAATTTCCCAAGGAGAAAATCAAACATCCATTAATCTTGCGCCACCATGCTGCGTTTTGGTCCTCTTTACCCCGTCTTTGGTCTTACATTGTTGCCTCTACACGAATTTGCTCGCAAAACTTCAATAAATTGCCGCAACTTTAACGCGAAAGAATCTTCATAGTTGCGAGGAGTGATTGATGCCCTCGCTAATGGCACCACTGGAACGGAAACATCTTCTTAAATTCGTTCGGCAATTCATCGCGGCGTTTAACGGCGTCGCTCGCATTGTGAGCAACTGACGATGCCAAACTCTTTTCTCCCGCCTTAGAAACTCGAAAATGTTTGTTAATGCGTTTCTTGGGAACTTTGGCGGGGAATTAAAACTAAACTAATGATCTGTAAGCCCCGAGAAAGTTTGTGTCTTGATCTTTCTTGGTTGGAAATCGCTGAGAAATCGGTATCGCATACTCGTTTCGGTTCGCCGAAATTTTCGCTTTGTCTTTAATGGTCCTTCCCAAAATCTATCGCAATGCGGATATCTTTTGAGTATGTATTGGTTCATATTAGAGATGCAAGAATATACGAAATTTCGAATCGTACTATTTTTCTTTCGCTCGACGAAACTTTCGACGTCTGCAGAACTCGAATTAGATAATATCAAATACAAATTTATTCCTTGAAAAAATATGTTTTCGTATTTTTTTGTTTTTCAGTTTTCTACACAGAATTTTTATGGCATATTTTGCATAAGTACGCTTTTAAGCAAAATTAAGTTACTGATCAAAATAACAATAATATTTTAGCTGATGATAACAATAAGCAGGAGACGAAGAAAAAGTGAGCTACTAATCCGGAATTTAAAGGCAAAAAGTCGGAAAAAGCATTGTATTTTGAATCAAATCGAATATTTAATCAATTTGTTTCTAAATGAAATTCTATGATAATTTTTTTACCCTTCGATAGGTTCATATGCCTTAGAATTACTTGCATCCTTTTTTCCTTCTTAATTACCAACCCCTTCCTTTAAATCATGCAAAAACGTCCGTCTTCCTCTTTTTCATTTCGCCTCCTTTTGTATTCTTCCATGAAAAATTACAAGGCGTTAAAATATTTAAATTATTATCAATTTAATCATTTAAAACATTAATTAATAAATTAAATAGTTATTATATAAACTTTTTATACTTGAACATATGTTTCTGATTAGGAATTGGTATAGTTATTCTGTATTGATTCTATTCTTGAAATTCTTGACATCTCACGAAGCTTGATGTCTTATCATTACGATATTTGCATTTTCTTATGCTCATTCCTTGTGATATTATTATTTTTTGAGTATAAAGCTGAGAGAAATAAATGAACCTTGATCGGGTAATATTACAGTGAATGCAATATTGTTGATGTTATAGTAATGAATAGAAAATCAATACAAGATAAGTTAGAAAAATAAATATATGATAAAGATTCAAAACATAAAATAGTAGAGCGAATAGAAAATCAGAAAGATATAAAGTCATACGAAAAAAGTAATAAAATCGTGGAAGATAGTTTGAGATGCTCTATATTTCTTATTTGAGAAGTCTTAATTCTTCTCCTGTAGGTTGCACTCATATTCGAATGTAGGTATTCAATGATTTACCCACTCCAGAGATGAGAAAGAAAAAGAAAATTTAAGTAGTTATCGATAAACGCTGAGTGGTGTGGAAAGAGAAGTCTGCATTGCAAACTCGGAATCACTAATGAAATTCATTCCCATGAATAGGTAATAAATGACCGAAATTTTTCTTTTTAAAGAATGTTTTATGTGCTTTCAAGCTAATGACGTCAATTTTTTTCGGTATTTCCACTTAGGGAGCTTCTTCCGCAGTCGTAAAAGTAGTGTAAAGATTCGATCCCGCAATTTTCTTTGACTCTTAAAGCGGTGTTTAGAAAAGGAGATTGGTACTAGAAGTTCTGTTCGCCTTCAATAACGAGGAAGTGGTATGTAGGTTAACGACTGTTAAATATTTGTTCATTCAGAAATTTGACAATCGGAATTTTCTCGGTATTTCCGCTCGCAGCTGCAATTTCTTGTGTGCACGTCAGACGTCGCGATCATTATTACGGAATTTGAAAAGAAACTCAAATCGAGTCTAAGAAGGTATAATAAGGCATGCCAATTTAATGTCAAGACAAACTGAATTACTTGAAACATGAAATTAACGGGTATCTTTTTAGACGAACTTAAAATCTTAATCTAAAAGCTGCGAACTGCATTCTAACGACACCATTGAATAGTCAGTTCTCTTTAAACGAGGGATACTACTCAGAAAAGTAAATCGAATTTTTTTGTTTTTGTTTGTGAATATTTAATGTTAAGTACGAACAGAAATTATTTTAACATAACAAAGCTTTAAACTTCAAATTCATAAAAATGAAGTTACGTTCGAAATTACTGTAAATGACAACCATGTGTTTTAAATGATAAGTAGGATTTGGAAACAGAAAAACTTTACTTTAGAAAATTAATTACAGAATTAAAAAAATGTTGGTAATATATTTACTATAAAATCAAAGCCGCCTCAAAATGCGTCTACAAAATTGAATTTTTTGCATAGTGTTTTATTTTCACGTTCTAAATGTATGCGAAGTTGCTCTTTGGGATGCTTTATTTCTTGTATATGAATTTATCCCTTTGTATTCTTTTTGTTTGTGTTCATAGCCAAACCATCCAATTGCCTTAAAGTTTTCCAATTGTCAATTTCATTACCTAGGTTCTACGCACATCACATTCTTTCATTTCTTGGTATTTATTCTCTTCCTCCACAAATCCTTTGATATAAAATGTATACATACAATTTTCAACGGTCGATGCGGATATAACGCTATCCACTCTTGGTTTTCCCTTCGTGTCCCTTCCCGTCCAACCCGCAATTCTAACCTCCTTCATATACCTCGTTTCTGACTTACCATTCCTCAAAGATCTATTTTCTATCGCATCTCAATAGTTTTCAATTCCCTTTTGTCTCTCAACCCTTCTCTTGAACTGTTTTCCCTATCAATTTAGTATTTTCCCTATTTATTAATTTCTGGTCTCAGCTCATATAGTCTTAGAATATAGTATACCACTGATGACAAGATATAATAACTTAAAAAGACCAATAAACTAATAAGATTTCTGAAATCATTAGAAACAGAGGTAGACTGTATTCTTTTATTTTACGTATAACTCTGTCTCAGATGATGTTCTCTTAGAGAACGGAATGCGCATTGGGTTTACTCACATTTTTGATGGTTTATTGGTTATTTTAGTTTATTATTTAGTCTTTTGTTTGCTGTTTTATACTTATGTTGAATCACCATGTTTCCTTGATATTTATTTTTGCTTTTCCATCTTTGTTACGATTCATTGTAATCGGTCACTTGGTTATTTTAAAAACATATTAATAAATAAATAAAATCAACGTAATTATTTGCAAAAAGATATAGTCTAACTTCTGCGAAACCACGGTAGTTCGCTACATTGATCCACCCACGGATAATCGGTAGTCTGCCGTCCATTTACTTTAACCATGGAAAGTAAAAGGACAGGAAAAGCACACGGAAAAAACCAAATAAAGTAAATCATCGACCATCATAGAAATACTAATGGCATTCTTTTATGGACGCCCCCAGTATGAGAGAAGCAAAGAGCACGGGAGGGAGTATTTAACGTCACTCAGCACTTCGTGCTCTGGGTAACAATGGGGGAGGATGAGCTGAAGTCACTTCGCTTAAATGAATCCTCTCCAAGGCGTAAGAGCCACTCAGGGTTCGATCCCCGCCCTTCAGCGGTCATCGCCTCTCCCGCGGCGTCTTCGAGCGCCAGTTTCCGCCGCGAACCGCGATTGTCCCTCCGGAGGATGGACGCTGGCTGAGAGGGGCGATCGATCAAAGCCTCGCTCAAAAGACCCTAATGCTCATCTTATTATCCTTCAATGGAAAATGGAGTACTAAAAGGGAGATATAAAATGAAACTAAACTTTGCAATGTCCGCACAAAATATTTTCTTCTGAATTTTTATTTATTTTTTTCATTAAGAATTTTCGAAGCTGCTGTAGTGGTGATCTGGTGGCAGCGTGAGATAAAATTACAATTAAGATTATATATTATAAGATTATTATTATATATTATATATTATAAGTAAAATTATACATACATACGATTATGGTATTACGGGTTAATATAAATTTGTTAATTATTTAGACTAATTTAGTTGATGATAATGATAATTTTTACAATGTCCAGTGATAGAAATAATTATTCAATGGTCAAAAAATATGCAGCACAAAACAATTAATACAATATGGAGCATTCTTAACTGATCATTTAAAAATATTATAATTTTTGAAAACTTCGCCCACCATTGTCATGTTACCATTTCATTTACACCATAAACATAATTTAAAACATAGTAACTTATGCAAGATTTTTTTGGGTTCTGGTAGGCCTTCACGGCTTCCATGGCGGTCCCGGGGCACACATAGTCCCCGTCGTACATACCCCAGGCAGACCGTCACATTTCATCTTTAAAACTAACCACAAATATTTTAGCAATTACGATTCCCCTAAAACTGCATTAGAGTTTTGCATTTTTCTTAAGAGATTTTGGATTTTTGATTCAGCTAATATGGACAAATATTATTACACAAAATAAATTATGTGGAGTATGTTCATATGCATCATGTATGGCGCCAAAAGAGTTGAGAGATAGCCAAGTGGGTAGCGCAGTCCATTGTGGTGAAAGCGGTCTCGTGTTCGATTTCTTTTGGGAGCTCATACGTGCAAAATAGCTTTTTAAAATTCTGCTACTTGAGAGCTAGTTGTCAAAGAATTTACAAACGTTTGCACATCATCAGATGCCTATATCCTGCTGATTTTTATTTAGATAAATATTTACCATGTATAAGTGTGTAGTTAAGTACTTACATAGTGTTATGTATAAGTTCTTAATTCCTAGCTTCGATACATGGTAATTTAATTGACCATGGACAGTAAGTGAACATCGAATCAGTTTTTAACGCCTACAAGATACATTAATTTACGAATATAGAGGCGGAATACTATGTTTACGAGAGCTTGCATTTTCAGATGAAGACACAAGCACTATTACGAAACAGGTCGTGTATTAAAGTTTATGTGGACAATTACGAAGTCTCTATGTATAGCTAGAAGCTATAAAATAAACTTCCAGAAGATATAATATTATAGTGGAAGGATCAAAGAAAACTGTTTTGAAATGGTTCGTCGTTGACCGAAAGTAAAACAGGAATTGAACCGATTTTGTTTTATTCGTCGAATTGGAGCCAGGATGAGAAATATCAGAGTTCGCCCCCTGATATGACTTAATGATAACAATTTTACCCCTTAAGTTACACATATTCGTACAATTAGTGATATACATAGGCTTTGCATCAGCACTATCCTTGGTGGATGCCTTCCTATGAGTGTCAAAGGGATTTCATCCACCACTACTGTTCCTGAGCGTTCCCTTTCAGTTATTTGTAACTTCTGCAAGTTTTTATTGAGATTTCCAATCCAATTTCCATCTCTTTGATTTTCCTTAATTTTCCCTTTATGATTCATATCAGGAAGCAATTTTGGTGTAATGAATTCCCCATCTGAGATTCCGTTCTCTTCCTTATTTACCCAGCAGTTTTCTTCCCTCCTCCTTCTTGTCGGTATATTATTTCTAAGTCATTTAGTCCAATTCACCTTGAGCATTTCCCTCTATGGCTATACTCTGCGTAGCTAAGACTTGAGAGGTGAATTTTATTAATAGCCTTAAGGATTCAGAATTGCGCGTCTATTTTCATGCCGCTATGAATAGATTCAACTCATACCCTATGAAAATTAGGTTTACTCAAGCCCACTTCACTTGCATTCTCATCGATTAGCGTCAAACGTATTTCGAGTAGAAAACCCCCTTAATGACCCCACTATTTCTATTCATTGAAGACCCAACCGCGTGGACCTACATCTCATATAAACCTAACAAGTATTTCCCCATCCATTACCTCATTTAATGATAAACTTGGATAACAGCCTTTTGGGTCCCTCCATGGAATTACTCACGGTTGCCTGGCCGCTTTCTTCGTCAGCACCAATTTCGTAGAGGACCAATCACCTTCAATCCGAAATAGCCGAAAAATTCGTCTGCGGAAACATGATTATCGTGCGGGTTATCTCTTTATCAGCTATCGCTAATTACAGCTCAACCCGCGCCCTCAGGGGCCCTTACCTTTCCTCGGGGCAATTCCGCCAATTCTCGCCATCCACTCTTGGCGCCCTAGCTTTCCTCTGCCCTCATCCACCGCCACTTCTAATAGTCCAACTTCAAACCCACTTCATCCCTCTTATCCGTGCCCGCAGGGGTTTTCCTTCTCTCCCACACACTCTCCTCTTTCAATATCCCACGAATGCGCCAGAGGCTCTGTAATGAAATGCATTTCTTTCCTGGTGATGAAAGTTTCTAGGAGAGTTATTTCCACCTCCAAAGTGTTAGTTTCACGGTGATGTGCGCGAGTATATCGAAATAATTTTCCGGTTCGTTGGCAAGCCGTTTTAAGTAATAAACCTAAACGTAGTCAATGGTCATTTTCCACCTTTAATGTTCCTTAGTTTCTTATTACGCAAGGGATTTAATTGGTAATGAATGTGGGAGCATTGATGAGAGATAATGAAATTAATTTGATGGTTATGATCATAGAGTTGAAGAAGAGAAAATTGATGAGCAAACCATCGAAGATAGCATTTGAAAAAGAATAAGAATGGAAAAATTAAGGAATATAGCTGGTACACGGCACTCGGTTATTTGTTCATAAATATATAAATTCTCCCCTAATATCTATGGCCGAGAGCAAAACAATAGGCGCTTTAAGGATAAAGGACCTATCTCTACCAGCAGTCTCTTTTCTTCCCCTAGATCCCTTAACAATCCGTTCCACCCCTCAAACATTTTTATTTTATAATTTTTGGATTTAGCGAAGCGGCATAATTTCATGATGACAAAACTTATGATTATGATATAATAAAATTAAAAAAATCACAGTCTCGGGCGTTGTCTTGTGGAAATATTCCATAATGAGCAAGAACAACTTGTACTTTTTCCACGAATTATTTTTACTATAAACAATAAAAGACAGTAAAACACACACGACTAGTTTCGGAGATTGATCTCCATCATCAAGTGACCTAGCAAAATCGTTAGCATAATCTGGTTTATTGTTTATAATAAAAATAATTTGTGGAAAAAGTACAAATTGTTCTTGCTCATTATGATATAATAATAAAAAAATCAAACTAGAAAAAAATATTAATGTAATTTTTGACAGTCCATTTGTAATTAAACCAATCTTATCTCCGTGGTGCTACTATAAAATGCTTACCTAAGTCCTAGGTATCATCTTTAAATCTCTTCCTTTCTTCTGCCGTTCCCTTTATCTTTGGAAAACTTATCCTATTCTTCGAACTATCAACCATCTTAACTTTTCTCCTTCTTCTTTCGCCTCTTCCATATACTGAAGAAAACTTAATCTACAACCCAAAACTTTTCTAAATGCACGCTTGAAATTCTGCTTGTTCCAATTAGGTATTAATTCCAAATATTCACCCAGCCGTGGGTTTCCACGTATGTGAGGACGAGCTTAGTTCAGATCTATACTGAGGGCTCCTACTTGTCGTCTACTCCTTTGCTCTAGACTATGCTACCTTATCACTCAAGAAGAAACAACTCTTCAGTTTACAGCAACGGGTTTTGTGCAGAACATATCTTTACTAAGTTCCCCGTGCGAAAGTTCAGCCCAACTAAATTGAAAGTAATTGATTTATACGCAAAGTTGTGTTTTCTTGTTTGTGTATTTGTTGTATATGTTTTTAGAGATTGGAGACTTGGTTGAAATGTATTTGGATAGGGAAATAGAGTATCAGCGTTTATTTCGATATCTCTCGTTTGTATCGATAGGCATCGATGAAAGCGATCGATATAACGAAGCTCTATGGGAAAATTCAAATTTTAATTCGATTTTTGACCAAATGGTGCGTTTTTCCTTTGCTGGTCACATTCTAGCAGGAGGCGAAGAATTTTCTCTTCAAAATGGTGTGTCTTTTATATGTTTTCTTGGAGTGTAAAGGAAGAAAAGCGCTGGTCACCGAAAACGGATATTTATAAATGATATATATTTATTTTTATCATAAGCAAGGTGATGGATGGGTAATTTTGCAAATTAAGGCGTGCACCCAGGAAAATTCCCAAGGAAGAATAGACTTTAAAAAAAGTCCAACGGGACCGGGAATCGAACCAGGGTCTTCCGATTGCCGGTCGGGTGCTCTGTCCGTTGAGCTATCTCGCCTATTGGGCAAGGACGTTGCGATTAGTCCGCGTTGCAGCATCGTTCGCAGTCATGGCTTCAACGAAGCACAAAGTAATGGTTAGGTGTAACTTTTGCCCACAAAGTCTCCCGAATGGCTTGAAAGAATATTCCGGCGAGATAGCTCAACGGACAGAGCACCCGACCGGCAATCGGGAGACCCTGGTTCGATTCCCGGTCCCGTCGGACTATTTCAAGTCTATTCTTCCTTGGGAATTTTATCATAAGGTTTATAATAGGAATTCGTGATTAATGAGGATATAAAATATGTCAATAAACCTCATTGCAGTACGTCATAATCAATATAATCCTTGCGCATTAAATTAGCGCCAATCTAATTAGCTTGCGGAGTCGGCCGGGTTCAGTAAACTCCTCCAACCTTTTTACTTGCATCTTTGATTTCATACACACGCGGAAAGATAGGGAAGTGGGTACTCGTCGGTCTCATTATTGGATAAGGAAAAAAAGGACTCGGGGGCGAAGGGATACAAAAAAGAGGGAAAGAAAATAGGAATATCGAGGGAGGGCAAAAAGTAAGGGGAGATAAGAGAGGAAGGGAGGAGAGGTGATGACGGTGCTGATAGAAGCCCTAAAGTGTGGTGGATACCCTCGTGCGGATGAATAAGAGGTTGAAGAGGGCCGTGTGTAAGGGAAAAGAAAGTCCCTCTCGGAAGAATCGCGGCAGTCAGCACATTCCGAGGACAATGGCAAGAGGCTTTGGCGGCAACCTATCCACAAGGACTACTCGATAAAACCGCCTGATTCACTCTTTCCTCGCTGCCATATTTCCCCTCGACACCTCCTCCAATTGTTTTCCTTATTAACGTTTTGCCAAATAATCTTTTTTAAAAGTTTTCTGCCTCTCCGAAGCGGGGGAGACGATAAGGGTTTTTTAATCCTTTATTTGCCGAGTGGTTCGTTTCTAATTCGGAAGTCGAAGGGATGGAGTGTTTGCACGTCGGGAAAGGCGATTGGTGGAAGATTAAAACGGGAGTCCTTGGGTCGCATCTGGGGCCGGGTCCTAATCGCCTTCCGATGGATAATCCGCGCGAATGAGGTTTCTAAAGCAGAATAAATGCGCTTTGCGAGCAATTGTCGCGATCCGATGGAATGCGGGGCTTAGGAACGGTTTGGAGCGCATCAAGGAGGATCTTCATCAGTGTCGGCTGCAATTAGCCCCTGCGATTCTATATTTCTTTCGTGATTTCCTTTTAGTTCTCTTTGAAATTACACCTGTTCTTAGGTTCGCCTCCATTTCCCTTATAACCTAAAGCAGAGGTTAATAACTTGATTTTAGGGAAACTGTTTGGGAAGTGCTTTTGTAGGTGGAACGACGTACTTTGATATATTTCTATTGTTTTTTCCATAAGTGCAGAGCGTAACAAGCAAGCGGTTACTACATACTAAGTGGGTCAATGGAGTCTTATTAGATGTATATTTCAGCTGACTATTGCTCCATACCCATAGATGCCAATTTTTTCGCTAGATCTAGCGACTCCATCTTTTTTTAGCCAATATTTTTCTTGTTTTGGCGGCATATCATACTATATGGAGCATAACTTATTATGTCGGATCTGCTCTACCTACTCTTAACTCATGTTTGACTTATTTGTAGATTAAAACAGCGTTTCATTCAGTGTATAAAATTATTATATTCGTATCATAATTTGTGATTTCTGACCTTATTTCCATCAATAGAAGTAAATTTTAGCCATTTGATTTTGAATACTTTTTAGTGATATTTTTCTCTGAATTTAGTGACCTTTAAGCTACTTTTTGGGTGCATCTAGTGACTTTTTAATTATAAATTGTGATCTCTGCCCATACCGCTGATAATTTAATCCTGAAACAGATGTGGCAACAAACATCAAAATTTAAAATTAATAAAAGGAAATTTATTCGAAGAGATGTCATTTGACGCATGTTTTTAACTAGAGTCATCAAAGGATTTATTTTGATACGTATTTTTTGGAGAATACAGAGCCGAAGTTTCTCAATCGATGAAAATTAAATACGTATGAAAATAAGCTGGAATCGTTCAAGATGCAGCGTAAATGGAAAATGTGAAAGATGACATGGATTGATAACATCAGACAGACAAAGTTTTAAAAAGAAATGGAAAAGAATCACGCTTTTGGAAAGCCAACGTATAGGGTTGGAAATAGAATCATTAGTTCCAATATGCTCCATGGGGGATTTCCAAAAGCTTTATTGAAAAGTTATATCGAGGGAAAATGAAAAGTAATTCCAAGATTTCTTTGATATAACAAATCATTCATGGATGTTAATTGCAGTTCTCACTAGACAGAAGAATAATAAGGATATTTTTCCTTTAGAAAGCTCATTGAGCTAGGTATTCATTGTTGCATAATATTCATCTCCTACTCAGATATTTGAAATTAGTTCATTGTCGTGCATTTCTCCTTGATTTTCATAAAATAAACAATAGTATGTAAACGTCTACATCTTCCAAAGCTACTGATTACTTCCTTGATATTTTCGATCTGTTTTTTCCTAAATTCCTTCAGAATTAGCTAACCTAATTAAAGACAGCGATTTTAAGAAATTTTCGTGGTTATCATCTGGAGAGGAAAGCACTTAGGAACTTCTACAGTAGACTTTTAATTCGATATTCTCCGTCGAGGAGTTGACATCTTCAGATGTAGCTTACTTACTTACTTTTCCTTTCAAGATGGTTGAAAAAAATTCTTGCAGAATTTCATCAAGTGAAGATTGACCTTATTAATTTTATTTTGTAGTTATTCATAATGCAGAGTAAAAATAATAATTTTTAAATCCATTATTACAATTTCCACGTAGAAACGGAAATTTTACCCCAAAACGGGAATAGTCCTAGGAGAACCGGGGCTCGAGCCTGTCAGACTTTATACATATCCGTTTCACTTTGGGATTTTTCCTGATGCACATCCTTATGTGCCAAATATTATAAAACCCTTTGTTTGTCTTTATTAGAATATGAAACCTTTAGATATATTTTTTTCCAAATTTCAAATATTCTCGGAAGCTTCTTCTCAATTCTTTATCCTGCGATTTAAATTCCTCTCTGGTAGTTAAGACCATTGAAATATTCTCTAACAGTCTCCGCATCATCGTAAAACTCTTTTCTTTCCCAGTTTTACGCTCTCATAAAACATTCGAGATTCTAATCCTCCCCTAATTTTCGAATGTACCACGTAACTCCAAAAAGAGCAGATTGATACACTTCCCCGCTTCTTATGAAACAAAGATTCCCGTAAAATTATAAGGGATTTAATTTTACCCCTCGATGGGAATTATAGAACACCGCTCCGCTTGGCTTGCAAACTTGGTAAGATTAAGTTCGGCAATAAGGCCATAAAGATTAAAATCCTCGGAGGTTTTTCTCGCGGGATTAATAGTCGACTAGGGACATAATTAGCGTGGATTCAGTGGTTAATTCCACTTCCGGCTGCGCCTCACTTGCACTGTTTGCGGATCGTAAAAGCAGAGGTCAGAGTTGCACGGCCGCCAGCTCCTCAGGGGGCCTCCGACGCCATAAAAGGGGATCGTAAACTCAGTGCAGCGCCTATAGAGACTTGGAATGGTGCTCGGATTCCACGAGAGATATGAGCAGGCTAAGGTTTCCGATTGCTGTAGAAATATCCGAACCTTCTCGCCACTAGGTGAAAATGGTGATTGGCTTGCCAATTTCCTTGGTGACGCACCAAGAGTCACGGAAGCTCTTGCATTGGTAAAGAAGGTCGTTATTTTCTTCTCTAGAGAGATGGGATATAACGAATGAGGTATCGTTGAAGGTGGTCGATTATTCAGAAGCTCTTCAAGAAGTATACTCACTCAATTCAAGCGGGATATTTCCGCATGAATCCACTAATTGGCTAATGCACACCTTTCAGATATTTATAGTTATAATTCAAATACAGTGATTAATTACGCATTAACGTATTATATGAGTCAAATCACAGGTATCATTGCTTTAACATCAAATACGAACTGTAGATCCCAGATAGCCAAATGGAAAGTGCGTTCAACTTTGATGGGAGCGGTTCGATTCCCGGTGAAGGCCTAAATATGCGAAGTATCCTTAGCTGTTGAAGTACTTAAAGAACTACTACATGTATTTACATATTACTTACCATCTAAAACGGCCTATTCGCCCTAAACTTTAAATTTTAATAGGGTTAAACTGAATAATGTGGAATCTCATTTTTTAAATGAAAATTATTTTAGTTATTCTGAAGTAGAATAAAAATAAAATAAAACCTCTATACGTCCTATACCTCTACTATCAAAATTTAAAGTCACACATATTACCTACAAATAATTTAGCTCATCTCATAATTGCATAAGCACCTGAGGGTGGCCGAACGAACCGCAAAATGTCGCGTGATTGTGATTTTAAATTTGTGGAAGTATCGGTGTTTTTGTTTATTTTTACTCTACGTGTGATTAATAAATATATTTTCATTCTAATATCATTGATTATGATAGTTATGAATCGATATGAGGAGACTAAATAATGTAGCATACTAAAATCTGAAGTTTTTTCAATGCAATATCTCCTGGAGGCTTACCTATTCTCCTGATATGTTGAATATCTCAATTAATATTTAATATTTACTCTCAATTTAATATTTACATCAAAATTTTTAGGAAACCTTTCTTCATAATTAAATTTTCCACTACTCTCTTTCATGGTAATTTAAAGCAACCAATTTCCTCTATTTTGTCCGAAAGCTGGGCCTCTTAGTGGTCGCCAAGTTTTAATCAAGCCGTGTTTTCAGCCGAATAAATTGTGAACAACTCCATGCATTAAACTCGTCCATTAATTTGAAAGGTTTTTCAGGAGTGTTTTTATACATATTTAGCTTAAAAGTTACATCTGATTTTTACATGTTTTATTTATCGTTTATATTTTATAATTATAGATATAATGTACGATGTATTAATTCATGTATATTTATTATAATTTTGGGGTAATAGCATTGTTAAATAATACTACTACAGGTGAGGCTATTTTGCACGTGGGCTTCCAACGGGAATCGAACACGGGACCGCTTTTGCCGAAGTCGAACGCACCGCCTGTTGGCTATCTTTTAATAATTTATTTGTTATATATAATTCATTTAACATATTTATATAAAACGAGAGATTAGTACTTTTTCTACAATTTTATAAATTTTGTAGCAGTGGAAAAAGTAAATGTCAGTCTCTCTTCTCTAGTTGTGATGGATTTTCACAATCCGACGCCTTTCTCCGTAGATTCTATTTGTATTTAAATTATCATTACTTATACGTAAATCATTATTATCGCACGGATAGAGTTACAGAATTTCATGACCGATTTTCTCTCTCGAAGAATGCCCTAATTTTTGAATTCATATCCTCTCTATGCCCTCATTACTTAATTCCAACAAATACGTTTCCTATACTCGTGTTACACACATCGGAAACAGTTGTGTAAACTGTAATTAAAACACTTACTTTGACGATTTCCATTCTATTTATTCGAGCAAGCTGGACTCTTGAGAGGCGCGTGTTAACATCCGCAATATTATTCCCTTCGTCAGAGGCCTTTTTTAATTCCTCTCGCAGCATTAACGCCAAACAAGGAAACAAGGGCGGAGCGGAGTGCCAAAGGATATCGGGCCATCTCTTCCCCATTCGCATTTCAACCCTTTTCATCCATCTTTCCCGGGGCGATTACACGTCACGGACTGGCACGAGAACGGTCCGTTGTGATGTCATTAACCGCGGATGGACACGCGAAGAGGGAATCCGAAGGCAAATTGGATGAGGAGGGAAAATGGACGCTTTCCAAGTGAGGAAATGCGGACCTTCCGCGGTTTTCCACGGGAGTTTGCCCAAATGAAGATGGCGCTAAAAGGGACCTCGATCACGTCCACTCGATCTACTGTTTGGGATCCACGGTCATCGGCGCCCTTATCTCTCTCCCCTAATGGAAAATGAAAGTAGCGGAATCTGAGGAGGGAGGGAAGGGAGATAAGATCTTTATCGGAATCATTTGCGAGGAATTTTCGGGCGGAGGGGAAAAGATGTTGGGAGAAAAGAGATGGAATTGGGGAAAGGGGAGTAAAAAGGGTGATGGGGAAGAATGAGGCACGCAAGGGCAAGGGATTTGAATTAGGTAATCTTTTTTATACGCCGCCAGTCTCTGAAAACATCAGTACAAAAGCAGGATAAACCCTGGGAACCTCTACTATTTCCTAACAAAATATTTAGGGAGGGAATGAGGCGTACTAGACCAGATGAGGAGTGAGGTAATATTCGCCAATTTTCTTCTGTAAGTCAGAATGCTGCGTGAGAAAATCACACTCAAGTATAGCTGAATGACCCTACGAATACAATTAATACATTCAATAAGGAGAAACCAAAATTATGCCTTCCCACAGTATCACTCATAGGTCAGTACTGGTAATAGTAATTTTAAAAGTACTTCTACAGCTGAGATCATATCTGTTTAGCTCCCACCGGGAATCGAGCCAAGTGCAATATTTCTGGTGAAGTATTTTTACAGAAAAAGGGAGAGTTTCGCAACCTCACTATCACTCATAGCTCATTAGTAGTAGTGGTGGTAATTTTAAAAGTACTTCGATAGCTGAGATCATATCGCTTTTTAGCTCCCACCGGGAATCGAACCAAGTGCAATACTTCCGGTGAAGTATTTTGCAGAAAGAGGGAGAGTTTTGGTCCTTAGAAATTAAATGAACTTAAGATGGAATGAGGAAAAAAGATGACAAAGAACAGAAACCTATAAGAAAAGATTGCTTTTTATAGTAATAGAAGAATCTTCATTGCTAATTCTGTAAGTTTAAGGTTGAGGTAGAACCAGATTGAAACATTTTTGTGGAATGTGTTGGTATATGGCAATGAGAGATGGACCATGAGACAAGCGGAGAGGATACGGATAGAGAATTTTGAGCTGTGATAGAACAGGATGTCCATGATATCCCGGACTGAACGAATGAGGTGTTGACATGGGTGGAAGATGAGCGGAATATGAGGGAGGCATTAAAAATAAGACGGAACTGGTGAGTTGGCCATCTACTAAGTCGTGTAGGATTGCTACACCAAATATTGTAAGGGAATGTAGAAGACACGAGCTACCGAAGATGGACATATGTAAAGCAGGAGGTAATAGAGGAAATTGGATGTAGGCGGTCCATGGAGATGAAGATGATAGGGATATGTGGAGAGCTGTCGCTAACCAATCTTGATGGATTGGCAGCTAGAGAAGATCCAATGCCCTCCTCTCTGGTTTTAATATCACTCAAATTAACCTATCATGCTCCAGTGTGTTATTCAAGAATGTCACTTTTGTTTTCCTTATTATATACGACATTTTTCTCTCAGTTTAAGTGTCGGCGAAACGTAGTCTTTTACATGTAATGCTGGAATTCCCGGGAATTCAATAGTTAATGGGTCCCTATGTTGGGAGCTTCAGTAGGATGGAACTGAGGAATTGGAAATGTTATATGCAAAGGGTTGGGAACCTTTTTCCACTCGGTAGGTCACATTTAGCATTCTGTCTCAAAAAAAGACCACAAGTGAAACAATTAGGCTCTTTTATGTTGTTTCCTACCTTCAATTATTTAAACATCGAAATGTAAAATATGGGAAAACGAATTCATTTGCTTAGTAAACTATAACAGAACATTTTCCACCATTTTTCACTTGGCTTCTTTAGCCAGATTGAAATACAAAATAATATAAATGCAGGGATAAGTATCAGGAATATTATTAGGTTGGTATAAACGGCTAAAAAGGCCGCATTTGTCCTTAAGGTCGCAGGTCCCCCACTTCTGGAATAGCTTACCGAAAATAAATTCTTACATCAATTAATAATCAAACAAAAGGATAAATCAGCATTTTTCACGAAACCTTGTTACGGAAAATACCGATTCTCCTATTTAGTAAAATTGTGAACCGCGATATGTTTCCTTGTTCGGAAAATAGATCTGGATCATCCTTTTTCTGATCGTGTGACAGTTGCTTCATAGCACAGAAGAAGAAACTCGTGTAGATATTGAGATCTGAATTTAAAATGAGTTCTGTACGTAAGGTAGGGGAGGAATATAAGAAAAAACGAGAAGAGAGCTATTTCAATGACATGGTCTCCCTTAAGATGAAGATAGGTCGATTAGAAGAGAAGGATTCATCACAAATTTGCGGATAGAGATATGCTGGATATTAATTTTGGGGCGGAGAGGGAAGGAGAGAAAAGCTGAATCTTGAGTACGAATTGGTTTCCTCTCTTCCCTGTTTAGTCTGGAGCTCAATTAAATGAGAGGATTTTATGAAATGAGCCCCAGTCCTTATTTATTCTTGATTCTGAGAAATTCGGGGGAATCGGGATTTGTGATAATGAGATTCTACCCCAGAATCGCTATTACCGAAGGATTTGCTTTACCTAAATGAGAAAAATCAGTGAATCAAATATTAGTAAATAGCTTTTTCGGATTCAAAGCTTTCCTATTCCTTTTTTTTACTGATGTACGAAAATGACTCCTTTGGGATATGATATCACAAGGCGTGCCTGCTAGGAGAGGAACGACTACGTTGATTTTGATTGTTTTATTCTTTCAAAAGTGGTTAAGTTGAAAATAGTTCTCCAATTGCTAAACTCCGCTCCTTTCCTTGATTACCCCTCCTACTTTTTAGATAATTTATAATGCCAGCTAATTGGTATTAACTTTGGTTTACCATTATTTTTTAAATGTATTTTCAAAGAAAAAATAAATTACGAATATATGCGGTTTAAAATGTGGCTATAGTCCAATATTTTTTTAAAAAAAGTCTTTAGGCTACATAAATGAGTCGTACTTAAATGAATTTGAATGAATGAAATGAAAAAATTGCATTATGACGTGTTGGAATTATTACACTGAGTAAGTTAAGTTACGACTGTTTACCACTACCATGTGGGTGTTATTCCGCCACACAAACTTTAGAATCGAATCCTGATACACTTAATTAAAATCAGGAATATCAAAAGCATGAATTCCGATTTCTGTTTTGGTTCGAGAATTTTGTTTTCTTTTGCATCAGGTTCTGTTAGCACTCCGACAAAAATATCGTTTGTTTATTCGGTTTTTGTTTTGGTTTCGGTTCGAAGACCTACATTTTTGTGCGATGAAACTTGCTTCAAGTCTCAAAACTAAAATCAGACTAATAAGAATATTTATGTAGTTCATAAGGATTTCCCACTGCTTTATGAGTTAATATAATAATCGGTATGTGCTTTTGCCTATTGATGAAACTTTCGTGTAAGGCCAGGAAGAACTATTTTTCTCGCAAGGGTTTTCCTTTTCGGAATGCTCTTGGCAACTCTCTCGTGTAGACAGAGGATACACTGCTGAATGAAAGTTCTTAAAATGAATGGGGAAAGCCGTATTGCTTTGATGATGGATATTAAGGTCCCATGATTCATATGCTCTATCCTTTAGATGCCCACGCATATCCCTTTCTGAATGATTCATTTGAAGAGGTCGTCGAAGGTTTATTTGATTTGCATATTAACTCTGATGCTCCTCGATATGGCTTATTGACACATTCATGAAAGGTGTAAAGGTGAATCAACCACTGTAAGGTTTAATAATTTGTGAGATCAAAACCACAGGCATCAGGAACATCAACCGGTTAACGAATCAGCAATATTCTTGTAGCCAATGGCTATTAATGCTATGGCTGTTATTCTTAAGAGTAATGAAGAGAAAGAGGAGTAATGTGGAACGGACATGAAAAATATTTACTTTTATTCATATTTTCTTTTTTGAAGTCATTATAATCGAGATATACTAGTCAATGTTGAGAAAAATCTCAATGCAGGTATTTCATTTTAGTAAGCGATTGATGACCTAATTATTAGGAAAAATAACGATGTAAGATCTAGAAGGTGGGGTGATCGTTACTCCTTTTATAACTTTAAAAAATAAGAAATTTGCCTCGAGTGTGATGCATATCACAATCTAAGGGATAATAGCGGAGTGTTTCTGCGATTAGTTCACATATATGGCATTTTTACAATTATTTTGATGCAATTAGAAACATAATTTATTTTAGGTGCAACATTAGTGTATAAGGAAAATGTCAGTTATGTAAATTGTCTGAAATAGCAGTGCTATCCGTAATCGACAAAAAATTTAGCAACCGATTCCAAAATCTCAGTTTAAATTTGCTCGAGCTCATGTTGGTGCCAACGGGAATTTATCAAATTCTAAAGCGGGTAATACCAGGACAAAACCGGGACATTTTCGTAAAATTTATTCGTAACCTGAGGTAATTTAAATACCTTTTAAGATACTATGTGCGCATCGCCATTACTTTATAAAAAATAGCAATTAAATCTTTCATTTCAATGAAATATTCGTGGAGAACGTGATATTATTTCTCCGAATTTTCTCCAAACCTGGATAGCAGAAAATTGACCAGAGAAACAGAAAATTTGTTCTATATGTTAAAGGCAGGACAGTCCCGGTCAAAACAGTATGTGTTGTAAACCATCTAAATAAAACCTATTTTGGTGTAATGGTACTATGAGGTCTCAATCATAGAACCTCTACTCTTTATCTTAAATGCAAATTAACGAACGATAGAAAATTAACGAGTTCCGTAGGTATTTTTGCTTTTTCTTGAGGTGAACTCCTAGTAATATTTCCCTTCTTCGAAAGACAAATAATTTTCCCGGGCGAAAAAGAATTCCGCAGACTTGCGAAAATCCTCTTCGGAGAGATAAAGACAGGAATTCCCTGCGAAAACAAATCGAAGTCTCTCGGAAGTTATAAAAAAAATGAGAGGAATGTCTTTAAGGATTACGGGCGGGGGAAATGGAATAAAAAAGGGAAGTGAAACAAATATTCCAGCCGAATATTCATCAAAATAAACTGCGCAAAGGGAAGGCGTAAGGGGCGATTGATGAAAATGGCGATAGATGGTGCGGAGGGGCTTGTTTTTCGACCGAGCTTTTTTGCGGGTTCGGAAGAGAAATGTCCCGCCGCTGATCGGATGGGGGCGTTGGCGGGGTCTTCCCGCAGAAGATGCAGATCTGAGGACCGCAAATCCCATCCATACACAACGGGGTGGGAGCTCAGACGGCGTCGCCCACACGCACAAGTGTCGTTTAGGTGAGAGTGTGCAATGAATGTCTCCGGGACTCTTGTGGGAATGGAAAGATGATAGAGATCGCCAAGGAGAAGCACTGGAGGAATGGTTTGTTTACACGGACAGAGAGGAGATAAGACAGATGTGATTCCGACGATGGAGGCGAAGAGGAAATTAAGAGTGTGGTCGTTCGAGAATGTCTTGGCTTGGCCCAAGAATCGGGTATTGACTGCAAGAAACAGATTCGGGAGAAATGACTGTCGAGATTACTAGTTTCATACTCGGTATTTTTGCTACATCTAGGAGTTCAAAAAGGGTTCAATATTTAAAATCGAAAATTTGAATGCTAAGTGATTGATTAAATATTTTTCGGTTTCAGTATTGATTTTTTTCATGCGGATACAACTAACTTGATATAAATAATGACTGTCGAGTTAATTAGTGTGAACGTAGTTTAATGGCTGTAGAGTTTACTACTTTCATATATGGTATTATTGCTATATGTTGGAGTTTAAAGTGGGATCTATTTAAAGAAATCGAAAATTTGTTTACATAAATATTTCTCAATTCCAGTATCAATTTTTTGCTATCACTTATTTGATATTGATAAGACTATCGCCTTTACTACTTTCATACTCAGTTGTTTTTTTATGTGTTGGCGTTCAAAGACGGTTCAGTATTTAAAAATCGAAATATTATTGTGTGAATGTTTTTCAGTTCCAGTCATGATTTTTTCATACTGCTATTTTTGGTATCAACTTGGTATTCACCCCTGCTTGATTAATTTTGTACTCAGAACTCTGAATATAAAATTATTATTCCATCTACTAGATAGAAGAGATAAAATAATCATTATTCGGCATATTGATGCACATTTTGCTCTTAATTTATTTGATACAGCGACATAACATGATCATAGCTAGGTGTAGAAATCACCCATCATGATACAGTTATGTATAGTAAATGTTAATTGCGTGCTCTTCCTTTTTATTAGAAACAAATTTCCTTATACTTAACTAACTAACTAACATGCTATCGTGTATGCCACAAAAAGCCACACGTATTCATTAGATAAACATAACATTCAAAAGATACAGCAGGTAAATAAATTAATGTGAAAGGGGTAAAATGGTACTGAGTCATAAATATTCTAGGTCTTCTTTGATTGGGAAAATTTACCAAACACGATATAGATACCCATTTTCGTTGTATTACCAGAAAAGTATACGAATTATTCATTTTATTAATCAACAAATTTCATAGCCAATATGTTAAAAATATAAGTATTTAATTAATTTTAATTTTATAATTCTAAATTGAAAGATATAACTTAACATAAAAGATGAATTAGCAATGTTATTGGAAATTTTTTCAGTACCCGTGTAACGCTATAGCGAATTATATTTTATAAATATTATAAATTATAAATATATTTATAGACTAACAGTCCCAGCATTCTAAAATAGTAATATCAGATATATATGCATAATATATGCAAACAATATGGGTTAAAATTAGCACCGTCATTTTTATCGGGGGAGCTCGCAAGTTATGAAATAATTTGGACATGATTCTTTTTAAGGCTCAGGAGTGACTTTCTTGGCTCACGTCACCAAAAAGAGGAAAAACATAAATATTTAATTATTTTTAGCAAGGATAACAAGAATTATTTACAGTCCTTATCTTTAGATGAATAAAATTATTACTGTCCGACATTATTAGTGTCCGTAAGTCTGTTCTTTGTTTTGAGGGAAGAAAATTATTTAGTTTTAAATTTAATAGGCGCCTTACTTATCAATTTGATTAATCTTATGGCCTGCTCGCTTGTTCTTCTTTTTGCAGAAAGGGCGTGTTTCTTCTTATCTCTCCTTGGGAGTGAAGAACAGGAGCCACAAAGCCCTCTAAATGTAGATTTATGTCGATGGAAGGGAACCCAAACCGAAAACAAAAGAAACATCAAAGTGCAACATTGGCTCCGAAGTTTTTGCCGATAAAATAGACCTACGAATTCCTTGCTATGGAGCTACAGATTTCCATGAGGGAACCACAGATTACAATTCCAACAGCATTTGAATTTAAAACGGACTTGCAAGTGAGTTTTTCTTCATCTAGCCGAGAAATATGGGGAATGATACAAATATAGGGTTTTTACTGTTGTTTGGCTCACTTACCATTTTTACCCTTTGTTTCGCTTATAATATTTATTTCACGAATTGCTTAAATTATTTTCATTTAGAGTGGTTAATCAATTATCCATGTTCGCGTAGTATATACAATATAAACGAATTTATATAAATAAGGAGCAGAAGTTCCAGGATGCCACTTAATCTATCGTTATATAAATCAATAAGATCATAAGAACAAGGTTGTAAGCTATGTACAAATGAAAATAAGCAAAGTTATAGGAAAAATAATGATTTTTTAGTGGACCAGAGTTTAAAAACCCACTTTAAACCGTTTGTCGTCATTTGAACTTCCGTCGAGACCAGTGTCTCGATACCACACAAAGCACAGGATTACAGACATTCTTGTCCTAGAATTCCCGATTTTCCAAACCCTGGTCTCGCTGCAGGTTCGAACCCCGACAAATACTGCTATAGGAGCGTTTTTAAACCTCTTATTCATCAACAGCCTTATTCCAGTTTCTTTCCTAATGGTAAACGGATAGGTAAATCACAAAACTACAAAGAAGGTTTTCATTTAATTTGACCGTTATATGATAACGAGACGGTTATCATATTATGTTCTAAGATAGCGATTGCTGTGATAATTCCTCGGCCCAACATAATAGAGGTATACTGAATTCTATCAAGAAACCGATTTATTGAATATTATGCAGCTGTCCTTCTAGTAAAAATGTATACGCTTTCTGGTAACTATTATTATCAAAATCAACTCGTTTTGTTATTAAGAAATATCTTTCTCAATTTTCGGAACTTAATCAGGAGGAATTGGCGTTGAACTTTCAAGTCGTGTCAAGTTGTGAATTTTAGAATATATATCAAAGTATTGTGGTGTCTCTTTCGGTATATTAAATAAATCTTCCAAGAACATTTTCAAGGAAACATCGTTACTACCGACTTAACGAGAAAAATTATGAAGGTTATGTAGTTCTTCTGATGAATTTAAACGAGAAGTTCTATTATGTAGTCTGGCGTAACTTTTTACTCGATCATAGCCGAAGGTAGTCATTGTTCTTCGCGAACTTACAAGATTTCGAAGCGATATTCCTTCAGCAATATTACATGAGAAGTTATTCTTTCCTCGAACTATTTTCCGATCCTTACTTCATTTTTGCAGAATCGCGAAGAGCAAAATATACAAGAGAAAGGACACACTATGTGATTTAACATCAAATTTTTCGTTATAGGGTTTGCAATCCCAATTTTGTAATGTTAAAAGGTTCATGCTTCCTCTCTCATGTAGTACATCTACGAGATAGGAAATGCCATGGTAAAACGAATAAAGGAAATGGATTCTATCGTAATAGAAATGAAATATCTCCGATCTAAAGACCAATCTCACTCATTTATTCTCATCACTTTCGTATTTATTTTTTGAATAACTTAATTTAACAATTTAAAAAATTCCTCTATTGCCGGATCGCTTGACTGCAAAAACCTTTTTTTAGATTTCCTTGAATAGATGCAATTTCCCTCAGTAGATTTTCAATTCAGAGAGAAATAAATCGTCTACAATTGAATGCCGACAAAGTTTAAAATTTATTTTGAAGGATGTCGGTCTTTATTAACTCACAATTATTGAAGAGGAAATAACTGCTTAATTCTGTTGATATGGTTCGTATCGCTTAAAATCAAAGAATCCTCTTTGATTTTAAACTACCTTTCAAATAACTTATGACATGATTAAGAATGGTATCAAGCATGCTTAGTTTCCTCTCTATAAAAAGAAATGGTTTCAACTTAAACTCTCTCAAAATTCGTACTATTAGAATTTTTAAAAGTGTTTCGGTAGTTGAGTACATACATTTAATACGTAGGAGACCCCTCTCCTCAGAATGAACCCAGGACTATTTTCACCAAAGGCGATCGCGCTACTCACTTGGGTATCCGGTACAGTAACATTATTCTCTTTTGTAGCTTCGCCCAGATTTAGAATAAATCTCTCTTATTTTGTCTCCCTTCTAAATATAAAGTACCCTATAAAGCAGTCACACGTTCCTCCATATTTTCAAAATGCAGGCGGAGGAATTACCAATGATATCATTATAAAGGCTCTTCGCATTCCTTTGCCAGACTTTTTATACCGCCTGCACAGGAATTGAACGGGAGCTTATTATATCAGAGCGGAGAGAGAGAGTTCGATCAACTTGAGATTGGAAATCGATTGGCTTAACTGCCGCGCGGCGAAATGACCCAAAGCGCCATCCTTCTGCTGCTGCCAAGACGCTTCTCTTTTACCGCCCCAATGGCGGCGTTCTCGGAAGCCCTCTCTATAATATATTCCTCAAACTGAGAGGTGAGAACTAGAGGTGGGAACAATCGAAAATTTCGATTGCTTGCTTCCACCGAATGATTCGAATAAAGTGTTTCGATTTTTCACTCTTTCCTAACCGAGTGAATCTATTCGTTTACTCGAAGCGAGTGATTGAAAAATATTGTGGAACATTATAATATCTAACAAAATTAAATTTAACAAGCTGCCGATTCCTTTTCAATCTTCATGTGAACTATTTTTGTTGTGATAATCGGGAAATTTCAGTGATAATAGAGTAACTTACTAATTCAGAAATTATAACATTCCATTTTTAATATACCTTATATCTTCCCCGATTATGATAAAGATAACAGTTCGTATAAGGACAGGAAAAGAATTGGTATCTACTATATTTATTAATTTTTAAATTTTATGATATTCTCCAGCTTTTGTGAATAATTAAAGGAGAAAAGATTTTTAAGCAAATGCCTGAAACAACGTTATTTTTCGTGCTTGCGCAGTTCGTCTAATCGCATTTTTATTGGAATATTCATTGTTTTTTCCTTCTTAGCCATCTTTATAATAAATTTCAAATGGCGAAAATGAGGTGACGAATCTCTTTTTCGGAAATACTAAGAACAAGTTTACTTAGATCCTTAAGATAACATGCAGGACGCAACGAATATACATGGATGCATTTTCGATAAACTGCCAGAGCAAACGGCTGGCACACGAAAACGAGTGAATTCATTCGAATGAAAACAATGGAATAAATCTTTAAACAGTCGAATAATTAAGAGGTTCGACATTCTTTCCAATGGACGATATGCCGGTGAACGTCGGGTGCCAATTCCTCGAAGGTATCACAGAGACTGCGGGTTATCAGTTTTTTCTTAAGGTCCCAATGCGCATTTTGGACACTATGTCTCCATCCTCAATGGAAGTTAAATGCTTAATGATTTTATTTTATCACCTTTATGCATTTAACCCCCTTTAGGATGGAGGCAGCCTCCGAAATGTGCATTTGTACCTTCTGAGATAGTTGGTCGGTCTCCGTGATCCTTTTGAGGAATTGGTGCCCTACGGTCTCCGGCATATCGGCTATTGAAGAGTATTTCTAACCTCTTATTCATTAATAGCGGAGTTTTATTTCTTTTTCCTTCAGCCGAATTTTTTTTTTCAACTATTCGATCTTTTTTAATCGATTATTCCATCTCTACGAGACGCTTCTCTTTTACTCCTCCAAGGGCGGCGTTCTCGGAAGCCCTCTATAATATATTCCTCAAGCTGAGAGGTGAGAACCATGATCTCCGTCAGGAAGAAAGGAAGTGAGTGGCGGAGCATTAAGTAGCGTATGACTTAAGAGGTCTCGAACGGTGGAGAGCAGATCGAGAACGAGTGCACTTCTTCGGGAGGCCATACTGCGCCATCCACTCGCCCTCCCTTTGCCTCAGGTGAACGCACGGATAATGAATTTCGAAATGGGAATGTTAATGAGACGAATTAACTAAAACTGCTCCGAATGGAAATGATTTTCCCTCGCTTTCTGAATATGATGCGAAAGTTCTCCCGCAAAAGAGAAGCCCGTTAAAAACTGGGATTAGATGGTTTCAATTTCGCTCCTTCTTGGAATCGCTTTGAGTTGATTAATTGAAATCTGCGATGGGGAGAAGATCCGCGGAAATATCGAGCGGTCGCTGCAGTTTAATATTAGGCGTATTCCTCAAATGAGAGTAAATCGCTTGGAATCTTACGCGTCTCGTTGTCTTTGTGAGCTCTTCGTTCAAAGAACAATATGGAAAAGAATTTGAATCGTTCCTTTAATTTCCCTCAGAAATATTTCACAGAAAGGTCTCTGTTTCATACTTTGATGAACGAAATATTTTTTGCTTGTTCCTTATCCTGGTAAAAGGAAAGTATATCTTTCATATCGTTTGTCTCATTGTCAACCTTGTTTATGGCTGTGATTAAGTGGAAGCTACCAGGATATGAAAGGAGATGAATAATTGCACGCCATCTGGTCACTGTTAATCGAATGTCATTTAAATGTCGTTCTAAGTGTTATTGTACTGCGCTAATGTATACATATTCCTTTTAGAGGATTTTGACCCTGTGAAGAAAGCATATACATACTACCTTTTATACATATCCTTTTACCTTATACTACCATTTATAAATAAATTTACTAAAATTATTATAGTTAATTAGA
This sequence comes from Pachydiplax longipennis, assembly GCA_036926295.1. NCBI lineage: Eukaryota > Metazoa > Arthropoda > Insecta > Odonata > Libellulidae > Pachydiplax > Pachydiplax longipennis. The sequence goes on from JAVFKF010000019.1 coordinate 29,168,109, forward strand.
GAGAGATTTCCACAACATCACGCCCGCATCCATCGCTCGTATTACTAAAATTATATTTACGAACGCTAAATTGAATTATTGACACGGTAGGGAAATTATACCGTCAACAATAGCACAACGGTGGACAGTAGGGGATGCGGATCCAACCTTCAGGCGGATGATTTTAATCACAGAATAAAACATATCTACTGCTTTTACCAAATTTTCGATACAAAACTCCTCAGAAATGTTTACTTTTGTTCCTTAGTAACTGTTTACTTTCGGAGGTTGAATTCAACGACGATTTATGTTTATGCCCATTTGTATTTTTATGCCCAAAAATATAATTGGCGTACCTCGGCTCTTGTTCTTATCTGTGGGTATTTTCCTTTTACTTGTGGTTGCGTGCTAGAACCATGAGTTCTCGAATGCAGAAAATCTATACACCGATTCCGACGGTCAGACTTTTGCGACCTTGGCAAATTGGTCGGTGGCCTGAGGATTGGTAATACCTCATTGTAACATTTTTACCTACTAGTTATCTCTATTTTCAGGATTGGTATGCTCAGTAGTCGTTTTTGAACCACTGAAAACGGATCAAGAGTATTTGGCGGAGCCTTCATGCTTCTAGATTTCGGCGAGGGAAATTTCCGTGAGTCGAATATTTAATTTATTTTTACTTATATTGATTGCCTCCAGAATTTTGATCTGAAAAATAACCGAAAAGATTCTGCTGCGAATCATATAATACTTCGATTTTGCAGCGTTCGATACCTCCTTAGTATATGGGAACATATTTTCCTAAAATAACAAATCACTACGAAGTTATTTTCCTCATTTAAATTAATGTACGAACCCGAACGCTATCCCTGATGTCACGTATGATGCGCGATCAATTTTGACGACTCAGAATGATGTCATCACTACAAATATTTCTTCGCTTCAAAATATTATTAGACAAGTAAGAATACGAAGGATTGAAATGCTTAAGGCTCACGTAAACTGGGTCGTGTTTCACAACCTTGAGTGCAACTTCTAGGAAACACGTAGATTGGGAACGATAATTTATTATAATTTTTTATAATTTTACGACAATTTTATTTGGCACGGATTAATATTCATTAATGTATACAATAACCTAGAGCTCATCAAGTTAATGGATTCTATTTAACACATATGTAAATGGTACATCAAAGAGGAAGATATGCTATGAACTGCTATTTAGTTTTATAAATCAATGTGCTTGACCGTTATTTTCCTATAAGAGTCTTGTAGTAAATCCCTAAGTGACGATAGAAAAATCACATTAAAAACTATCACCGAATGAAATTTCATTTAAATGCAATCCGGGGTTAGAATGAACGAAAACTGCGATATTTAACTTTCTTCAATTTAGTAGATCGAAGCTTGATTTCGTGACTTTGTATATTCCTATATTTTTAAATACACAGCAAACAGACATAGATTACACAAAATTAATTCAAATTTAATTACGAAATCGAATGAGTTACCTATAATTAATGTAAACATAATTTAAATTGAACGAAGATAAAAATAATAAATTAATCTCTGATTTAAATGATAATTTTATGTCTCTCTTATAGAATAGAACGTAATGAACTGATTTCACGCAACGACATTAAATCATTAGAATTTTCAGCTTATACTCTATCCTTAAGAGATGTGCAGCACGCCTATGTGCCTATTCGACAGTTATCTAGTTAATAGCAATTTAGCCGTCTCTCAACACCATGTAGTTAAAAACAGAAGCGAACAAACATTGGCGATCAAAATCCTGTCTTCAGTCCCATAGCATCATGTAAAAGTGGCAACATAGCAACATGGTTACATCAGAGTGTCAAGAATCTTTCCTTCGGATAACTTTCAGACCCTTCTGATGGAGCAAATTCCTCTCTCCATTCGACCTCAGTTGCCTGTAGTGTACGTAACCCTGAAATCGCATTTCCTTTCCATCACTACATAGCACCAGCAAAAATTTTATCTCCACGTTGTAGACCGTGAGTGGAAGGATCGACCTTGCCCTTAGAAATACGACGGTGAGAAATACCTTTTTCGAAACTCCTGTGTAAGCACTGCGGATAAGCTATGAGTGAAAAAGGATTGCTTTTGTTGTGTCAAAAATCAATGACTCACGGTATTAGGGTCTGGATTTGTATGTTTGGCGGTCGTTTTCCCCGAAAGGGTGGTCTAAGGAAAGAATGGAGCAGGTAACATAAAATGGACCGGTGTAAAATAGAAAGGGGAACTCCAGTGGGTTCTCGCATGCCCCTAATACCTGTGATATTGAATCCGATATCCAAAGGAATGTATAGGGATTCTCCATTGCTGGAAATCCTATTTTCGAGCGTTGAAAACATAGGAAAGGCAGATGTGAATTCATCATTACCGCTTTCGTATTTTGTTTAATAAATAACTTAAGTTGATTATTTTAAATTTCCTTTTGAATAGATATTGTCGTATCTTTTGGTTGTCCAGCCATGCTCCTATGATCCATTAAGATATAATAGTAAGATTTTCCTCGATATATTTACTATTTAGTGAGGAGAAGATTGTCTAGAATTGAATGCCGACAGATAAATGTCGGTCTTATTTGACTTACAATTAATAAAGAGGAAATACTCCGCTCAATTCTGTTGATTCGAGTTCTTTGTAAAGATTATCGTCAATATTTAGATTTTCCTTAATATATATCTCTATACATATTAATTAATAATATTTATACTTTCATTATCTATTTATTATTTCTTTTCTAGCGTTCGTTAGAAATAAATAAGTTAATCTCATTAGCAGCGATTGAAGACAAATTTTTTTGACGATTTTTCTGATTTTTCTTGTTAATACTAAAGACTTTGATTCTTTTGAATATTATTGCAAGGACAAAGAAATTTTTAAGTTTGATCCGAAAGGATAAAGACTAGTTGAACATAAAATAGAGACTGTGAAGTGAAAACATAGTGACCGTTCAAATCATGGATTGTCACACTGGATCTAATTATGAAGAATTAGACATTTAATCATTGAAGGCCGCCTCTAATCAGGCTATTAGTAATGAGCAATGCTTTCTCGCAGTATTTTAAACATACGGATGCTGGATCTAGGAGTTGTCAATATTGACGCTAGAAAGATTTGTCATTTGTCTTCCTCTATTCGTTTTATTGCCCCTTCGATACTCCATTACATCTGATTACTGGTGAGGCATTAGCCAAGGGTAGAAACAAGAAAATCCAACATTGTGCTGAACCCGATCCGTTATAATGTTTAATTGGCCATCATGCAAATTGTCTGGATCACCGCTGTTCACCTCGTATCTCAACTAATACTTCGCAAACGTAGTTTATAACTTGATTGATCGTATTATACGTAGGGAATTGGTGCGCGCAATGTATCATTTCTGATAGCTATTCCCACAGAAGGCTATGATAAGCGCCCGACGCATTCGTACTGAATCATAGAGTTTAGAGTTGGCTGTCAAAGTAGTAGCGGAGATGCAGGAAGAAATATTTCGGAAACTGGAAGCAATACGCAGTATACTGTATTCCACCCAGCAAGGGTCGTAAGTTACAAGAGCGATTTACTTCCACTCAGAATACATAACAAAGACGTAATGTTATTTTCATTGAATGCATAGCTGTCCGTGTTTCTGCTTAACTTTCTGAAATGGATATTGAATCTCGCCATTTTCTATACGAATAAAAAGTAAGGAAGCAAACTGCTTATACATTAAGTATAAACGGAATGGATTCCAATAGTACGGTTTCAAAAAAGAACGGGTAGAGTAGTTGTTGATCCGAAAAGCTGTCCTTTTCGGCAGTATTTAATTTACGTTTTCTCTCTCATAAGAATCGCACATTGTTTGGTAAAATTTAATACGGCAAAGTTACATCTAATAAGCTTATTGCACATGAACATGTATTGGTTAAACAAATTTTTATTATAATATCTATAGTTGATCTTTAGGCGACAGAAGACGGATCACAATCAACACTACAGGAGACCTGCCTAAAATTACAATCTTTTGGGAGTAAAGTGTAAATTATTTTTGCCATTTGTATTTTACCGAAAGCTCGGTAAAAATCGCAATCAGTATGATAATTATTAATTTTATTTAGCGTCGAAAATCAGCGGGAAACTCAGCTATTTCTTAGTAAAGAGCGGACGAAACAAGCTACAAGAGGAAGACTTATCAGTGATGAACCCTTTAAGAATTTTCCTTACAACTAGTTCATCTAATTTGCTTTTATAATTCATTTAGTTACATAATTTACACGTCTTTTACCCGCATGGCTTTTAAAATTCTAGCAAACTTCAAAACCATTATATGCGGTTAGCTAAGCGTTTTACACATAAATTTAATTGTAGAATTAATTGTAAAAGCCATCACTTGGTGAAACTGAATTATAGAGGAAAGCAAGGTTGAGCCAAGTTCCACAAAATATTTTACATATATTTCAAGAGAATGTCGATAACATTATAGAACGCAAGGAAGGTTTCTCGTACCGTATCATTAAAAATATAAGTATATGAAAGTGTGCATCATTCATATTCATCCCCATGAAATGATCCTCATTTGCAAGTACGGATACAGTTAAAGAATGGATGATGATCTTCACCTCTAAAATTTCACAATAGGAGGCAAAAACCCCTTTCGAGCGATGGAGTAAGTCTTCGGAAGTTTATTAAGGGCACGCAAGATATCGGAATCTCAAGAAGGGATAGCGCAGATGTCTTGTAGAATGTAATTCCGCTAAAGTCATTTCTGCTGGCGAAACATGCTGCCGTCATTCAAGATTACTTGTCTTCGCAAGAAGTTAGTCAACTGTTTTCGCTGCTAAGCTTAAAATGGATTACCGACGTCTCTGTTACTCGCGACGGGGACTCGATAATTCAATATTGGCTTCGAAATAATTCCTCTGTTCGCGGAATAAGACATCGCCGCTCCACTTTCACTCCACTTTCCCTTTCCGTGGCTTATCTTTCCTCTCTCTTAATGAGGAGCTTGTCTTCCGCATCATATTACTCGGGGCGGTCTTCCAAATCACACGACGACAAGGAAGTGCGTGGGATTCTCAGAGAGAACTTCCGATGGATGCTAAAATATCTCGGTAATTATTAGATTAGAATTATTTTTGTCGATGCGTTGCGGTAATTGAATTAGTGGAATGTAAAGTAAATAATGGTTAAACCCAGTTAAGACCTTTTTGTGGCGAATGTTCGGAATAGAATTATTTTTGTCGATACGTTGTGGTAATTGGATAAGTAGTAAGTAAATAATGGTAAGTAAATCCTGGTTAAGACCCTTTTGTGGCGAAAACCGAATCTTAAGCGAGATAGCGTCTTATGCGTGCTGTGTAATGCTGCTTGCCTCACGTAATATAGTGTGGGAATTTTTATTTCTTTATTACATCAGATTTGCACATACAGCCATTGCTACCAATTTACACTGAAATTTTTACCAAGGACGACATAAAATTAATCCCTAAATAGAAACATAAGCCTAAGTTGGCCGACCACGGTGGTAGAGTGATTAGCGCTACTAGCGCTCCAGGCCAACGGTCCCGGGTTCGAATCCCTTTTAATCGGATTTTTCCGGGTAGGGAATGGTTGTTTGAGTTGGTCGTTATTGTCTGTGATCGTTCAAATTATTAAAACGGATAAAAATGGGGTTTTCCTATTTCCGTTAATAAATAATCAAGTCTGATTAGCCGGAGCTAGAACCCGGTACCTTGGTGTTGGAACCTTTACCGTTTGAATGAAAGTAACACAGTCGTTTGAATTGTTTTGTAAGTGAATGGACGAGTAGCATAATATGGAACTGTGAAGGACACTTTTATTTTTTTTGTTTACTATGTAATATACTCTGTAAGTGACAGTTCAGTGCAAGAAGCTGATGTTTGGTACATTCCATCTTGACATATGCTTTCTATACATGGACCATGACACGCCGAGAAGTGAGAATTCAAGCGATGTTAGCGAAGTTTCTAACACGGATTCTGGGTAAAGCAAAGAATGATAACACAAGGAAAAGGTGAAAAGATAACTTTCCATGCATGAGATTGTGCCTAGAAAAATTTCTAAGGTAAAAAGGATATGAATAAAGTCTGACAGGATCAGAATTCGTAATGAAATCTTCGAGCTGCTCTTCAGCTTAACCCTCAATGTCTACCGTTCTGAATGCTCTAGCAGTATGACTTAGCTATCAAGGCAACCGTAAATCGGGAGATCCTCGTTCGAGTCCAGGTCCTAGTAGACTTTCTTCATGTCCATTACTTCTTAGGGAAACTAAGAAAAGGCGCCAAAGATTAAGAGAAATGCTTGGTATAGAAAGAATCCAAATGCAGATCAAGAAAATAGATGATTTGGAGAGACATAAAGGATGAAGGAAAGGCAAACTTTCTTCTGAAATAAAAGAAGTAGGAAAGTTTTTATTTAGCAATCGGCTATTTTCTTACTAGGTGTGTATGGAAATAACTATGAAGAAAGTTCTACAAGGAACAATTTAATATTTAATAAAAAGATTTCTGATTAATTAGGAATATTATTAGCTTAAATTGAAATAATTTCCATTTAAACGCAAAAATAATAAATTCAACTGTTGCAGTTTTTCTACCGCTGACAACAAAATTTTTAGAGTTAATTTTAATTTTTCTGTTTTTAAGCCAGTAAGGAATGTCTATAAATTCATTTTCAGTTGGTTACAGTTGGTTTTAGCGCCGTAATAGTAGAATTAAAGGTTAAGTTTTTGAAACTATTGCGAGCAAAGAAAGCTTTGTTCATTAAAATGATTTCATTCCAACTATTCACAGTGTAAAAATAAAGCCGCGAAGAATACTTAATTAACAGTCTTTCGTTTAGGCCCATCCGCCACGGAACAATTCGTGCACGGATCAGATATGAAATTCTATTTTTCCGGCCCGAATTAGTTTATCAACATAATTTTAATTTCCATCCGCGAGGGAAGAGTTCGTGTTTGGATCAAAGATAAAACGTTAGTTACGGCGTCGAATTAATTTTCCCTCTTCGCTAAAAAACATCGAAAACACGGGAGAATGTCAACGGACGAGAATGAAATCAGAAGCCAAATAAAAAGAAATGAAAAATTCCCTCTCCTAATGACTTTCAATTCTAACAGACCGACTCCGTGCGTCTGGAATTCCCTCTCTCTGTCGCGGGGGGAATACATTTTCCGAAATTTCCAAGTTGTTGACGCGAGATTCAATTCCGCCCGGCGGCCGAAAAAGGAGCTAAGAGACGAGCATTTTCTTCGGAGTTTTTCTCCGAGAGGCCCTCCGGTAAAGAACGACACTCATCTTCTGCGTTTCGGAGTCGTAGGGAGCAATTAACCTCCGAATCATTTTCATGCACCGGGTGATCCCGTCGCGGCCTTGCACTTCACTCCTTTGGTCCGCCTCTCCCTTTGAGGCCTCTAATAAGTCCCTGCCCTTGTGATCACCAATTCGAACGAATGCAGTGGCCGTCAGAGTCGTTATGTGGTCCTTCGCAAAGGCCACCTATTTCGCTCCTCCGCATTATCCATTAATTACGTGCCTGAGACGTGCACTCTCCTCCTTTGTCGCCGCACTTAATTTCGGAATGCATTTCTACGTGGATATTCCGTCACGAATATTTCTTGAGTGGGACGTAGAGGTTGCGCTCGTGGTTAGATTAAGAAATGGTGCTAATCTCTCCTTTGAAGTTGATTTCATATGAAACCAGGAGAGTATGAATGTTGTTGGGATATATATTTTTAGCAGGTTTAACTCTTTTGAGATATAAATATCTGATGATAAATGATTCAAAATTTGTGTGCAGTCTCTCTGTCTTTGAAAAGACCGATTTTTTCATTGATTAATTTCGTGGCAAATTGTAAATTTATAGAGCATTATTTTCTTTTTATAGAATAGGATCAAATGATTCAAAAATTCGTGTGCAGTCTCCTTTTCTTTTATAGAGGATATAATTAATTTATGCACGATTTTTGAGCGAATACTGCCAAGAAGAAAAGTGATTGACTTGTAACTTTCTTAACACTCAGATATTGGTTGCATTAATTAAATCTGCACCATAAGTTATAGAATTGCCTCAGCTAGTTGCAATGTGATTACCGTTAGTGAAAATTTGTCATCGGAAACTTGAAGGCAAGTAAAAACGAAAAGGTACCACTCAAAATATCTTCACCAGATTGATATCATAAGTTTATTCCTTTACTGAGAAAGAGACTGCATACGAATATTTGAATCATTTGATCCTATCCTATAAAAGAAAGTAATGCGCTATAAATTTACAATTAGCCACGAAATTAATCACTGAAAAGAATCTGTTTTTTAAAAAGGATCTCATTAAGGCCTGTACCGAAAAATATATACAATACAATCCTTGCGTGACGATGTAGTGAAGTCAATGAGATTATAGCGGCATTCCGCGGCTCTATCAGACTTAAATTTAATTCACATTTTTTCGAGCTTTTAATCTTCTACGTACCATCCGAAGCGGTATCAGAAATACCCATATCTTCATAAGTTTGATGTTAATGAGCGTCGTTTGAAAACTGATTATCGCCGAAACTGTTCCTAGAAGATCTAAAGTTTGGTGACTGGAAGTGCAGCTCGTCGCATTATCTCAGATTTTCAACTTCAGAGGGAAGCACTGCGCTTTTGAATTTTTACCATTCTTCGCAGTACGGCGGAGATTTTATCTACGGCGTAAAACTTGAGCGGGTAATTTCACAGCTACGATTTTAAGACAGGTTAATTAGAGCGATAAAATCCCGAGTGGTAATTACCCAGTTAATTTAATTTTTAATGCATGTAACTTTGTTGACCGAGTTTCGGAAATTTTCGGCGCATGCCTCAGATGTGTTACAATTAAGTCCCGCTGCAAGTAGGTATTCGTCCATAATTAAAGCATGTCGCTCAACTAACTTAGTGGAAAACGAACTCGAAATTAATGCACTATATTAAATATAGCACCACTTGGAACATCCTATATATTACCTGGAATGCTTTCATTAATGTGTGGCCGGAATTTTGGGATGTTTTATATGTTTACAAGTATGATGAAGTCACTTATCAATATCTCACTGTATACTATTATTATTATTTTTAGAATATAATTATATTTCCGCCGTGATAAGACGCTAGGTCAGTTGGCGATGTTTTAGACTAGTACCTCAAATAATATTACAGACTTCTACATATAAAACTTTTTTGTGAAAAAATGAAAAATATGTCATATCATTTAAAAATGTCCTGTATTTTTAGAGATAAGTTGTACTTTTTATTCGATGAGACGGTTTTCTTTTAACTCTTCTGATAGGGCGAGGAAATTCTCTATCTCTTAGCTTGATGAGAAAATTTGCGGCAGAGAAGGTAAAGTAATCTCTCTAAATTCTAACAATAAACAGACATGAATTAATTCCTCAATTTATAGTAGTCTGATGTGGATTTAATCCCAGAGCGAATGATATAATTTGGGAAGGGTGAATCAAACTTTTCTCCCTGTTTTAGAAACGGAAAAATCATGTTTCTATGATAGCTCACGGTAGAAAAACAAGCCATAAGGTTCCATGTTTGTGGGGGAGTTTTTTTGCTTTGCCATTTCGCTTTCAAAACTTAATTAAGCTATTACCTTGGAACTCTACTGACACCGAGATACTTAAGCTTCAATTACACTTTTTCCTTTTATCCTCCACTTGGCTATTAACGCTGACCTCATACCTCCACAGGTTTCGTTTTTAATTAACAGAGTTTTGCATATTGATTACAATATACCGACGGAAAATTTTGTTAGATCAAAACGATTTACGAAACCTCGAAAAGTTTTCTCTTTGAGCGGTATTCTTTTCCCGGAGAAACTTTTCTGCTTTGTGTTGTCAAATTAGCAATAGCAGATTGAGCAAAAGAGTTTCAGGTATCAAACTCAGCGTTGAAGAGTAATTTATACGAAGAATTCAAACGGCTTCAAGTTTCTTTGCATAAAAGATGCAAATCTATTATTCTATTTTTCATCCCACTGACGCAAACATTCTTAATGTAGCGCGAACAAAACACTCTTTAAGAGGAAGACTTATCAATGATGAACCCTTATTATTATTATAAGAAATTATTTTCTAATATTTGTTCTCGTATGTAGTTCAGCTTATTGACAAAAACGTATTTCGGTGTAAAATTTAGCAAATGTTACCCGTATTTTCCTACGGTACAAGCATACTTCAAAATCATTTTAAGCAAGTAACTCACATTATATGAATAAAAAGAAGAATATTCTCATGTATTACTATAACAATGAGCCGCTATGAATCAGCGAAGATCTGCAAAATCACTGAGGATGTTGGAAAATTACGATATAATATGAAATATTCAAAGGTAATCTAAAAACTCTCTGTATTTCGCAGTTTTTTGACACCCTTATTACGTGGGTGTTTTCCCCTAACGCTTTTTTTTCTTTGTCAGCCTATAGTTGTGAGGTGGAGATATTTTCACAACAATTCAAATCATTCGAACTTTTATTTTTTCTAACCTCATTTTGTAGTTTTACGTTTTCCTCTCTTTTCAAAAGCCATGTAAAATATATAATACGTGCCTCATTCAAAAATATAACGCGAGGTTTCATAATTGATTGTGGATTTTATTAATGAAAATACATTAGGTATACTAAAATTCTGTAACTAATAAAAATGTTTCGAGTGCAAAAATTGAAATTTTTAAGATAAAATGCCGTATTTCACTCAGGTATCATTCGAAATATATCGTTACATAGTTATTTCTAACTACTTCAGGTCTCGATAAAGTTTTTTATGACTACTATATTCCTTAAGAAATGGTAACGAATATTTTTTTCTTACCTGAGTCTTGAATTACATTCTTTTCAGTTAAAAATATTAATCCAATTTTGAAGAATTCGCGAAAAAAATTCTATTTTTAATTCGTCTGGGTCAGTTTTGTCACGTGCCTTTCATATTTCCTTTCGATAAAAAAAACCCCAATCGTGCGCGAGCACTCGCGTTCCAACTTGAGCAGCAAAGATAATCCCCCTTAAGCGCTCCTCTTGTTTCGCTAAATTTCATTCGAGAGATTACTCGCGAGCACTAATAATTCCGGCGAATTACTCCCAAGTAGCCTCAAGTCTTTTGTCTCTTGGTATTCGAGGGAAGTAGTTTACCCCAATTACCGCCGTCACTTAAAAAAATAATCGCAGCTGAGAACAATAACGGATCGATGGCTGAAGCCGCTACGGAGTTGATGACGTACGCGGAAACGATGCTAATGAGATCGAAAGAAAGAGTTGAAAATGGAGAAAAAATATATAATTGAAAGATGGGGATATTGGGTTCTCCTGTGTCGAGGGCCAATTGTTGTGGCGGTCGTCCTAATTAAGGATCCGACGGAACAATGGCACGTCAATAACTTATCTTCAGCTCTTGGAAGACAAAGGATTAGTCGATGCGTGTGAGGCACAAATTACAAGCATTTGTTTGCTTGGGTCCGTTCCACACAATTGCTTCCGATAATGGAAACAAGGGAAGGTGATGAGAGCGAATTATATATTTTTATTGAAATCCCCGATATATTTTTCGTGTTTTTCCAAGTGCGGAGCGTTGAGGATGATCAAAAGGTCAAGTGAAGCGTGGCTTCGGAGTGCAGACTCAAGAGAAAAATTTATTCTATTTCTATACCATTACCACAGAAATATATCGGGATACATAAGGATTTGAAACTAAGCAAGCTGAAGTAGGGGATTCTTAGGTAAAAATACGAAGGGTACACTTCAGTGGTTTGAGTAACACTGCAGTTTTTCTGGATAAATTTTAAATTGATCGGAGGAATAAAAGAAGGAGTAGAATAACTTAGAAGTGGATAACACATCGGCAATCAGCCATTTAATTGAGAAAATTAATAATAAAGGAAATAATGATACTTAAATATGATACTTAAATATGATACAGAATGCATAACCTTGTGATACTAATTAATGCAAAAGAACTCCGTGAGAAGAATTTAATAAAAATTCCTAATAATAATATTCCTATCGTATAGTCATTGTTTTCTCATGGAGTTCTTTGGCATTTAAGGAAGCATTTGAGTATCGAAAAACAGTTCTTTGAGAGACCTAACAAAAGTGTAAAAGAGTTAACATCTGCCCATCTAATAATGGGCAGATGTTAACTTGGTGGAAAACCCCGATGGAAACATTTAAGGATAGAAAAATCAAAATTATTTTGCGTAGATTTGTAGGAAATAATTGATTTCATGATAACATTTAATGCATGATTTAAGGGATATATCTCTTGTGTGAAATTGCAAAGACTGATGTGGTAGTTTCTGTTCAATTAATAATCAATTAGTTTTAACCCTCTTTTTTATTACATCGTTTTTATTCATCTCTGAAAGCCTATCGAACCTTTGCGTACGGTGTAAATTGTGCAGATGTTACATAAAGCGGACTTCTTTAGGAAGGTTTCTCTTCCTTGGAGCAAAGTTCCTCTCCCTTTGACCTGGAAAATAACTACTACTACTCGAAATTTACGAAATCTCTGACCATAATTTCGAGTGTGAAAGGATATCACTCATTTTAAATGCATTGAGAAATTGATTAAAAAATTATTTACTACAATTTTCCCATAAAAAAGAAGCAAATGAAATTGCAGGATTCATTTGAAGGCTTGATCGGCTATAAAAATATTCGTTACTGTGCAAGAGTATCCTTGGTTCATTCCCAAACAGCTTAAAATACTTATTAAAAGAGTCTCTAATCATTCAGCCATAAAAAGATGTTTTATGATGGATGAAGGATTAATGACTCTCTTAATATTATATCCATCAGTGGTAAGCTCTAATTTAAAATACTTCTGTTAGAAAAGTTTACACGCAAAAGATAAAAAATGATCGTTTTTACCTTTACACGGTGTCGTAAGATTTACGTGGTCTCATAATGAAATTGGACGAAATATAAAATGAATTGGTTGGTTGCTTAAGAGAACTTTTTCTGGTACAAGAAGAGTTGAGTTCATCTCCATGAATACATTCAGCCTCATTGATTCCTCTGTTGATTGAATTTCCGTCCATAGTATCTTTGAAATAGGATTTCCTCCAAAAATCTTCGGTTCATACGATTACATTTTACCTCTTGCAAGTAAACATTCCATGTGTGACGGTGATTTCATTTGCTTCAATCCCAGACTTGCGATGCGAACGTCACAAAAGGAAACTCCATCTCGAAGTCTAACGAAAAGTTAGATAAATATCTGCGCCTCGCAATCGGGGAAAGTCGTGCGTCGGATTCACAATCGCCCTTTTTTCATTTTATATTTAATGAGGTCTCTCTCCTCAGAAGTTTCGAGAAGTAAAAAGATTTGCATGCGATTTCGCGGCATCTCCAAATTGATTAATGCGGACGAGTGTGTGTACCGCGACTTCTTTTTTCTGCAGCTTCAAATAACGAAATTTTTTAGAAGCGATTTTTCTCGCTGACTCTGCGCTGCTCGGGATCTTACCAGGTCGTTCCTCCCATCGCGACAATGAGAGGAGCGTCATTTTTACAGCGGATGAGATTTGTGCAGAAACATGTGCAGGGTATTGAAAATCGCCCTTGATGTCGGCTGGAAATTGACGTGATGAGATGCGTCGCTCAAATCAAGCGTGAAGCTCGTGGAGAATCTTTTATTGCGGGTCCGGAATTTTCCAAGTCGTAGCTGCCTCGTTATGATTTTACTTAAATGAGTAAAAAATTGAACGAATAAATACGAAGTACGCTACGAGCGACGCTGATACCACATATGCTAATTTAGCGATTTTGTCGCTAGATTTAACTATAATTCTATCTTTTATACTTCGTCCAACATTATGAAGAGACCACAAAGATCATTTCATTATTACCCTGTGTATTACTTACGGTGGATTGGCTGGAGCTGTTGCTACTTTTGCATAGAAAAATAAAATTGGGGATAATTTATTTAGAAGACCTTCAGCAAAGAGTAAAATTGATTTCTGATGCTACGAACAGCGCACGCCATTCTCCCGTAAAGAATGCACGGTGCCATAAATTTTATGCCGCCTAAGAAATGTAATATTCTCAAGCGGTACTTGGTGGAACTTCTATTATAAAAAACACTTAGAAAAGTCAAAATTGTACTTTTTGTATTATCTTTTTTTGTGAAATTTGTGTGCTTATTTCTGCTGTATCTTCACGACTTTGGACGAAGTATAGTGAGCTATTTTCTACATATCACCATTGGATAAAAATATTAGGAAGAGGTCCTTATTCCTACTTAGTGTGCAACCATGCACTGCTATTTTCAGTTAAAAATTCCTCTTTATTATTCTAATTTTTCCATATATTTGTTTTCGTAATTTGTGATGAAATAAGAAAGAAGTATCGCATGATCCAACATTGAAATTATGTTCTTTCTCCAACGAGTGGATTGCAGTACCTCTAGGTATATTGTTGCTCTACAATCGTATAATGTATATTTAGGAACCGACTCGGCGAATCTGGGAAATTTTAAGAACCGGTTCAAAGTTTCCCTTCCATAGAGAGTGATAAAAAGAGAAGGTATTAAATATGTATTGATATGTAATAATATATGAATGTCAAAATGTGGAACAGAAAATATCACGATTGAGTTTAGAATTTTGCGATTTTGTTTTATCATTTTCCTTTGTATGGCTTTATACTCGTAATCATTACAAAGTTATTTTAAATAGAGATAATTAGCTGTATTGTGCTTAATTAGCTGTATTTTATTATGAAAGCATCGTTGCAAAGTTATTTTCAGAAAATCATACAAATATTATTTTCAAAGCATCATTAAAATGTTATTTTCAGAAAATTATACAAATTATTTCATGAATCCGTTGCGAAGAACCGTTATTCACCAGATTTATTCATTGAAACTCTTAGTTTGTTGACTGATTCTCACGATAGTAGCTTAACGCAGCGTATTTTCCAGAATCGTACCTTTTTGCATCAATGGCGTAGCTATTTTCATTAACCTAGGTAGTCTAATCATTGTAACTCATAGGCTAAATAAGAAAGTTCTTCCATTTCACCCTTTTCCCCAATATATCGGCTTCCGATACCTATTCCCGAGCAAAAGGCCTAGTTAGATGGCAGATTTGAATAAATTTTGTGAAAGTAGAATCGAAAAATTCCATCGAGTTTATAGAATGTGAAATCAGTTATCGATTCCCAAACAAGAGTAGCTGAACATTGTCCCTTTAATTTCCTTCACCTAGTGTCTCCGTCCGCCGCATAACCTACTTATTCCTTGAACTACTTTCCTCATTCCCAAACCTCTTTCCCCAATCCTCCACTAAATTCCCTCTCAACTTTCCTTAATACTCTTCCTTTAACGTCGCCTCCTTCTAATCTGCATCTCTGGCTCCGTGACGCATATGTAAATGCGATAATACCAAACCCAAGTTTAGATTAAAATTTAAACTAGTGACTAATTTTGTTTTTGGACTCTTAGAAACTTAGCGATCTCTTTCTTGAGCGGAAAAGAAAATTGCCTCTATCCGTTGATTCTTAATCAGGAACTATCATCGAAAACTTATGTACCCATCCTCAAGCAATGCATTGAAGGTGTACTTAATCAGCTGTATTTCATTTTGAAAGCATGAATTCAGCGAGTACATCAATTATATTAATTAAAAATTCTAGGAAGTAATGCAGTTTAAGCTCGATCGTACGAAGTCAACAAATCTCAATCCTTACAACTTACAAATGTTATCTCTGATAGTAATTCAGTAATGAAATTGTTTTATCTTAAAAAGAAATGCATATATATGTTCATAACCATTTTTTATATTTGTATGTGTGCATAAAGACCAATCTTGCATTAGCAGATTAGTGATAATAATAAAAATACTTCATTGAAATACTCTGAGCACAAAATTCCTAAAAACAAAGAACAACGATTGATTCGTGATTTGAATATAAATTACAAACAATTTTTGACATCAGATTTAGGAAGGTATAGTAAACAAAATAGAATATTTTGGAGCCAATTTATCTACAGTCTGAATTGAGGGTGGATACGGGTATAGGTCAAATAGATGCTATCATATAAGAACTTGATATATGTTTCTACTCATAGATTTTATCGAGCAACTAACATAAAATTTGAATTGCAACCCAGTACAGATGGTTCCAATTTCCCATGTGTTTCAAAAGGAGTATGTATTATAGTAGGTTCCTATGAAATTTCAGCACACTGTCTAGCAGGATATAGAAATATATATTAACATATCGTAGGATGATATTTAGTAATAAATAGAATAGGTAACTTAATAAAATCGCGAAGATTTTTTTCTCGATTTCTGTTTTCTTAAGTTTGCCCTCAAAAAGAATCAATTAATATATCTCACAAAGAATTTATTGGAAGTTTGAGTTTCGTTCTTCAAGAGTATTTTCATTCACATTATTAATTTAAAAGACATCACCGTATTCATTGGCGATAAATTAGGATGTTCTTATGAAGGATATCGTTTTATGTATATTTAATGTACTTCCATTTCTTCCTCAATCCTACCTATTCGTCACAATTGATCATCCCTATATTCCGAATGAAAAATCACATCTGTTTAAGATACCTTTTCTTTTGAACCCGAAGACTTAGGAGAGAATTCTCGAGTTGGCTAAATCGATCAATCATTCCGTTATCCACTCAATAAATTCTTTCTATCAATAATCATCCATTTCGACTTATCCCTCCTTATTCCATCTGTCTCTTCCTATTTGCGAAGCATTTTATCTCCATCTGTTTACCGCATTCTTGTATCCTTTCCCCGTTAAATGGAATTCTAGAAGCAATTCCCTCCTTAATTTATCCTCATCCAAAAGCCACTTCCTAATTTGTCGGGATATTGATTTAAGACGAATGGGTACAAATAATGTTTTAGTTGAAGGCGTTTTCTACTTGATAATATTGTCTTTTCTTTGATTTCCTTAAGTAACGCTGATTTTTATAACGGAGGCTATTCTCATTTATAATAAATTTAACGTAAAATGTTTGAACCAATCAGACATTGCGAACAAATTAAGCAATATAGAGTTTTAAACGCTCCTGCATATGACACTATCCCATTTAATACACAATCCCGCTTAATACACGGTTCTCTCTCGGTTCTAGTCTCTTTCACCATAGGCCACCCGGTAAAAATAGCCCTTATCACGCTCTGATACCCACTTATAAGGAGGATATTTTTCTATCCCCAGATATGCTGCAACCCGATATAGCCAGATACTCAGACTAACATGACAGTCCAAATTTTATTTACAGTAATCTTTCCTAATTGTCAATCTAGTAAAATTTTCTTCATTGATAATTCAAAATGAAAGAGATAAAAGCCCTTCCCTTTTGTTTTACAACATTGAAGAAGTAAAAATTTGTAATATTCCAGTTAAAACACTATCCTGTTAATGTTAAGGCTTTACTCCCTCTTGGAAAGAGTCTTTTCCAGGTTTTACGGTACTTCGGAAAGAGGAAAGACGATATTCCAAATATCGACTCAGTTCCGGTTTCGTTTCTTTTTCCGACATCTAACCGGTTCCATCCATCCATTTTCACCGGTATTTTATACTCTAACTGGTTTAATATCCTTCTGTAGTTTATTTTTATAGTTGCTAGCCTTTTCACTTGTATTTACTTTAATCGTATAGTATAAAAGAAATGAAGATTGCAAGTGATAATTACAACTTACAAAGGATTATACGGTATGGACACTATACCTAACGATGATGGAATATACTCAGACCATCGTTGCAACCAGATAATGATTAACACTTTCAGGTGTATGATATTCAGCCTAGTGATGGGATTCAGCCGTTTCGCGCAAACCGATTCTTAGAAATTCCAGAGTTCGCCGAAAATCTATCAGTTAGATAACAATAGAACGATGTTTGTATAGATACTGCATAGATACTCTCCTTACTGTGAGAGTATAGTTTCAGTGTTAGGTCATGAATACACTATCCTGATTTCATCTTGAAGTTTCCTAAACAAATTAGATTACTGGTGAAAAATGTGTACCTCAGGCTGCAGCGACGGGTTGCATACTTCACAGGATAATAACTTGTACCTAACATTTTTGAATCACAAAATATAGAACAATCAAAGAAAAAGCCCAGAAGGAGTAGACGATACGTAAATATATGTAGGCAGAAAATCTACGAAAATTATGTCAATAACTCCTCAATTACTATGATTTTAGTATGACGAAATATATTAAAAAGGGTAATCTTTATAGATTTGTATATTACTTTTTCTTATGTCATTCGTATTTTTTATATTTTTTTTGATTAAATGGAAGATGGGACTCAATAGTCCCAATTTCGCCTAATAAAGTCCCTATTTTAGTGTGTATGTAATCTTTCGATTTGAAAAAATGCTAAAATTTCAAAATCGGAATTTCAAACCTTGTTTCTCGATTCATTTCTCACGGTGATGGACCAGAGGCAAAGTTGCACTTCTTTCAATTTCATCCCCAATAGACTTCTTTATCTCTCTGTCCCCTCACTACCCCAGCCTTCCCATTCTCTTCCGATGACCAATGACCTCCTTTTTCATAAACCCTTCTTCTGATCCAGTGCATCAATCTTACACTCTTTCCAATATCCTTTCAATTCATTCTCTTTTCGGCCCATAGCCCTGACGTTTTTCCTTCGGCTCCATTGCGAGCAATGCCGTAGTTCTTTTGAAGCGAACTCCCAAGTCGGGTTTTACTCTGTTTTGTGAAATAATGCAGATTCAACAAAAATCTCCGTAGAGTATTCTTTCTGAATTTTGAACGTTCTCTTTTCTTTAGCAGAATCGAAATCTAATGACATTCGAATTGGTCGAGAATGAATTTTGCCTTCATCTGGGAAATAATGTTCTTTAAATGATGTTGAAACATCAGAAAGGGATTCCTATTATAATGGACTGTACTGCATCAAACTTTTTAACTTCATTTATCATTCGTTCTGACTGAGTTTTGGCCAAAGAATAAGATCCCAATAATTTTAGGGAGACCCATCACCTCTCTAATGATAAGATGTTGATCGTTTGGCTCTATATTAATGTAAAATATCGAACTTAAACTTTTTTGACGAATCTATAGACTGCGAATGAACTGCAGTTAATCTATGGAGAATTCATACATCATTTTAGGTAGTAGATACAGTAGTAGAAGGTTGAATGCTGGGTCAAGACAATCCGAGAAGACAATCATCGCAATGGATTATATTACATTAGGAGGTCAATCTTCTCTCACAGTCGGATAAAATACTTATATTTTTAACCCTTAATTGGTGGCGTCAGGTCCGGTTGGTTCGGGTTCAGACATTGGTCCGATCGGGTTTACTTCGATAAATTTTGTGGAAGAATTATGTAGTTTTCAGTCGTTCTTCTCTTTAGTTTCTTATTTATTGTCCTTTGCTTTTTACACAAAATTGCTGTAATCAGCCGTATGTTTATGATGTTTTTGTGTATAAATGAATCGCTATTTCTTAATCACAAATATATTGATCTAATATAAGGAAGCTCATTAATTCAAGGTAGTAAAGGTAGTGCAAAAATATCGTAAAAAGATTTTGTTGATTGCTTTTTATGGATCTCGGGCCATAATGACCTAATGCAAATATTTGTGTAAGTTTTTAGGTTCAATCAGCTAAGGGTAAACTTCATTATATGAATGATCACTACACACAATATTTTTCGTAAAAATGTAGATTGTTCATAAAATTACTCAAAAAGTTTCTGACTAATTCTCATTCTAAATGAAATAAAATATCTTTGAACTGGATATCCTGCGATAAGTAGCAAGCCGAAAATTGTCTGTTTAAACAGTAAATTATTTAAGAGAAACAAGAATTATCGAAACGCCGAATATTTATTTATTTGTTAATTAGACCTACTAATAGGCATCATGTCTGGTGCTAGTCATTCATTTTCATCCTTTCATCAAGGTATAAGAATGAAAATATAATATACCCTTCCTGGAATTCACCCTGATCGGGAAGGAAACCCTTCTAAAACCCCCCGATGCCAGGTGCAGCTACCAGTTTTCAGGAACTCCTCGGGGGAAATTATTTTTTAGGGTGTTTCTGGAAACTGGTAGCGATAATCCTTTTCCGAGGAATTGCGCTCGACGGTATCTATATTCGGCATTTGGATAAATTTTGTTTCTCTTATTCATTGACAGCCGAGTTCCTTTTCTTTTCTTTCAGTAAGCTGTTTAACTTTTCTTCTCCCAGTTCCTATTCTAGGTGCTTAAAGTTGTACTTGTAAAACTTTTAGAATCGCTTTGTGAAAAGTGCTTCGACAGCCGAGGTCATTTCGCACGTGGGCTCCCACCGGGAATCGAACCCGGGACCGCTTTCATTGAAGTCGAACGCGCTGCCAATACGGCTATCCGGGAGCCCCTTTTTGGAATAATCTGAATCAGAAAATGGCTTTGAAAATTCATTTTGGAAATAATAAATAAGCACACCAGGTTGTGCGAACATCTCCAAAAATCGCCACCAGGTGAGCACGAACAGTAGCAGATGGATATCAGTCGGACTCCCATCGATAAATCCTCCCGGGACTTCATTCATTCACTCAGACAGTGAGTGATTAACGACGCAAATTATTCGAATGAATGAGCCGCTTTCGAATACAGTCTCCTTTCAGACCCCATTGATACAGCGCGCGGCATTCACAAAATTTGTTTGCTGAATCCCTTCCCACCGGTCTTTCCACTACTTTCACGCCAATCCGCCAACACGGCCCTCTTCAGAACCCTGGAAGATGACCTTTGGCGAAAATTATACCGGGCATAATCGGCAGAGACCTCAATGGAAGAGGTCGCCAGCGGCGTCGTTCTTTTTCCCTCCAACACGCCGCGGGTTGTTCTCTCCGGCGGTGGAGGGGGCGACACAAGTCCGCCGATGAAACACAGTTCGGGGAAATTGCGTCCCTCATTCATTCCGTTTCATTCTGCGACGCGGTGTATCCTCATTCCCACACTCCGGCGACACCGGACGAAATTGGAACGAAAGGGCGTTCGCTCTAAAAGGTGGAAAAAAGGGCGCAAAGAGATACCTACCTGGTCCCAACTCCGCTTGTCAAAACAAGTTACTGTTTCTTTTTTGCCGCTTCCTTTGTTATCTTTTTTGCGGGAATCGAGGAATTAGATTGGGATCGATGGGGGGAATAAAATGTTTGGAGGGATCCGGGGCCAATTTGCATGGAGGTGTAGGCAATCTGTTCCGTCCGAGGGAAACGGCGATGAGTTCCCGTGTCTGAGGAGTACACATTTCAACCGGTGACAGACCCTACTTCACCCAATTTCTCGCCTTAACGGAAATGGATTTTCATCTCGCCGGAGAGGGAATTTATCTCCGTCCCCACTTTGATATTTTGCTGGGTAATTTTATGAATATATATTAGCGGTATGATGGGAATGATCTCTCTATTTATATCAGCACGTGCAAAATGATTTAATCAAGGTTATACGATTTTGTCAATGAAACCTACAAATTGCCCTCATTAATTTTTCTGAAGGAAATTTTCCACCTTTAAATGCTTTGAAATTCAGCCATTTCAGTCAGTTTGTTTATTTATCCAGTTATCTGAGTTACATACCCTATTTAAGAATGGTTTCGTTATTTTTAATAATTCTTGATTCAATTTCCGATTTCGTTATTTCTAATAATTTTTGATATATTTTTCTATTCTTTTAGAACTTGAAGTGAAATAATAAGTATAAATTTATCACTTCTGAGGCTTTTATATTTCATAGTGAAATTAATATTTCTTGAGTACTTGTTATGTAGAATTTTTATTTAATATATTCGGGGTAGTTGTCTTATTTCAGGAATGAGAAAATTACCTTAGAAAGATATGTGTTCTTGATGTAATTCCGGAAGTTTTGTTTAGTTCACAACTAGAAACTTACACTTAGCTATGTAGAATATGGATATAAACTCACTTATATTGTACTAATGAATATATCAAAATTCAGCTACTTAATTGGATACTTGGAGGGAAGGATATTAGTCGAAAACCGTATTACTAAGATAAATTTTTCACGATGAAGGATGAAGAGAAATAGAAAGTGTAATAAAATATATCGTTGAATATCATAACATTTCAATATGTTCAGATTGATCAAGCAATCTATTCTAATTAGAATAGATTGTTAATGAAAGATGAATATCTTTTCTGATGCTCACATTTATTCCTTTTAACTGTCCAAATCAGGGAAGTAATACTATCGTTAAAGTGTATACCACATTACTAGCTTTTTTCAATTAGAAGAAGTAAATAATTGTTTCTAAAGCCAGGTTTGAGATTGGTAAAATTAATTACAGTAATAAAAAGGTATTGGTAAATACCAATACAATAGAATCTACACCTGAGACAGAGGTAGTAACAGCTGGCATGATAGGATTCCCTGCTATAGAACATGCAGAGAAACTGAATGGCTCAGCCTCCTATGTAGAAATGATTTCTATTATTACTGAATAAACTCTTTTATTACTGGATTATTTTTACTGCTACTGTAATCATTCGATTGTTTTCATTCGGGCTTTTCCACCTCTGCGCTTATTTACTTAAATATCCTTTGCCCAAATCCGTATTCGTTAGCTTAGCCCAAGACCCTGCATAAAAATCTACGTCAGCAAAAGTATCTTAACTCGGATTGCTCTTTCTAGATGCATAAATATGTAATTTATGCATTTATAGATTATGTAATTTATTTAAGTTTAGTAATGAAAATGAAATTTTAACGATCTTTTTTCAGAAGGTAAATTCAGACTTTAAGTGGTAGAGAAGCGATATGTTTGAAGCATAGGAGAGTCATCAGGAAATGTTTTAATTCCCTAAAAATCTAGGAATGAATTGAATCGAATTGAAAATTAAAGGATTGAGCAGGTGGTTACACAAAGGTGAAAGATTTGTTAAAAAAACGAGCAATAAAATTAACCCAAGGGTGACCTGACCAAAAGGGTAATCATTCAGTGGAAATTGAGAGACGGATGATGAAAGCGGGGGAGTGAAGGAAAGAATCAATATTGATATAAGGCTAAAAGCAACTGAAATCAAATGAATGAAATACCAAAAGGCAAAAGAGATGTAAACGTGCCAACAAATGATCAGGGAGTTTCAATAAGGGTAGGGCGAAAGAGTATAAACATAGTGTGCAGCACCCATTCCAATGCCATGTCTCCTCCCCATTCACTCAATCCCCTCTACGTCTAATACTTCCTTTTCACGAAGGTCCTTCTAGTCCACCGATTGTATACTGTTGACCTCGTTCATCGGTCGGTCAAGGAACTCACTAAGATGCTTCTCTTTGCCTCGCAAAAAGGTTGAAAGAGCTCCTCTTCCCCAGTCACCTTTTGTAATATTTGATGATTCCGGGAAATAAGTCTTTTATCTAATTTTCATTATCGGAAGCGTTTTCTATTAGCCGTTAAGTGGCTCGATGCGATTTCCTTTTCTACCTTGTCTTTTATTTTGCAGACTGCTCTTTAATGTACTTAGCAGACTAGCATAATTACAAGGGAATATTCTTTTATTTCTCTTGCGAAAAATGAGATCATAGGCCAATTGGAAATTACTTCCGGAATCAGTACTTCATTTACAAGTATATTAAGTATGCTGTTTTTTTTCAAACCAAGAAAGTTGCCAATAGACTATATTCGATAATTATTGTTGCAAGGGATTTGTTTAAATTAATAAATGAATGGCTTTTTATTATGAGGAACATCGAGACTATGAAGTCTCCTCTTCCTTTAATCCAGTTTTAATATAAAAGAAATCATTTTATTGAGTACTAACAATAGATGATCTCAAATGAATAGAGTATAAGATAAATATATTTGTTAAAGTTATGAAAGGGTATTTCAGTGCTTATCGTTCACTTTTTGATATAGTGCAATACAATATGTACAATAGTATAAAATACATATACAATACAAGACATACATGTAAAAGTCACGAAATAATGAATCTCAATAATTAAAAAAGCCTATGCCATATGACGTAAGTAAACCTTGATCTTCTCGATGATATCGTGGGATGAATACGGATAATTATGCATAGTTTTTTTACTTTCTGTTAACTTACTGAAGATGAATATCGGAGAATATTTATTAAATTATTTCTGAAATATCACTCTTGATGGTGACGTACTAGGTCGCTTAAGGGCCGATTCAAGCTCCATTTCATACGTCGATAATTCTCTGATTCGCTCCGTGTTTTAAATACCGGCATTTCGCTCATACGGTCATTTTATCTTATGACCTTCCTGTCATCCTGCATGTCATCCTCAGAGCATCGGTATTTTGCACTGACGTCAGCGTTTGCCCACACCGCTAATGTTCGTCACAAGAGCAATGGAAGATTGCATCGTTAGTCGAAGAGAATTGATTACCTACCGGATCAGATTGTCATTTAGGAAATAAAAAGTGATAGATACGTTCGTTTGCCTCTCATTTGATAAAGTCCTGTAGAACATGATTGCACTTCAAACTCTTGACAAGGTAGCCATCTATTAATCTGTTCTTTAACAGAGGTTTGGAAATACATAAGACATATAGATAGATGCATATTAATGCTATTTTTGGTCAGGTTGTACTTTTTGAAGCAAAAAATCTTACAACTCTACCATAAACAACTAATGATTTCTGCGGTGGTACTGATTATTTAAAGGTCTGATGTTGTGTTATTTATCATAATTACTGAAATGCTATTGGAGACCGGAATTTCTTATTTCACACCTTATTTATATATTTTATTCTCGTTTTATTTTATAATAATTATAAGTAAGGAATTTTTCTGTCTGAAATTATCACTGCTTAATAATTGCTAATTTATTGTAATTTCTGTTTTACTTTTAATTTGCTAATTCCTCGAATTTCTAATTCCATCTTGATGTTTTCAATTGCAACTTTGTAATATTTTGGTTTTATTTATTTATCTTGAAAATTTCTTATAATTTGAGAGATAGAATTGTATGGAGAAGTGTGATGAAGAATCGAGCCTGCTGTATCGTTTTCGTAGAGATAAAATAAGGTAGACGTATTATTGAATTAAAAACTTGATTATTAAATTTCTTGTCAAGAGGTACTCTACCTTATTACCACAGGTTCAATTTCGCAGTGCGATTGCTAAAGCATTCGATAGTGTTTCAAGGACTGCAAACGCTTGCTTTGACTGATCGGCTACCTGTTGTACGGCGAAGGGCAAAAAACGGGCATTATGGTGTCGGACGCATGTAAAAAACGCATCTCCATACATCTGAGACAATGGTGTTTGAAGTCTCGAGCTTTGCTTTCCATGGAGTTTAACGGGGTTGTTAAAGAGATTTTGAAAGTTAGTTGTCGACGGGGATACATTTTTTACTGATATGCGATATAGAACGTGTTTCTTGTGTTTTGTAGTACGTTTTCCCAACTAAATTTCGCTTTGATTTCAACTAAAACTACGGATAGCTAAGTGGGTTGTGCGTTCGACTTCCACTTCGGTGGTGAAGATGAAGGACTTCTGCCAAGGTTCCTAGTTCTATTCTCTGTGAATCATTACGCCCATTTTTTCGAGATGACTCGCTTATTATTTTATTTATTACCTAAATTAATAATTCACGGCAGTAATGTTGTGTAGCTGAATTTACATTAATTTTTATATTTATATGAGCGCTATGTTGGTCGTAAGGAGTGGAAAGCTGTACTTCATATTGCGTTCGACTTCTAATGATGAATATATTGACTTTGGTTATAAAAATATTAAATAATCATAAAATATTTTCAAAGTATATCGTTGCCATCCTTAATAATTCGATGTGATTTGTTCAGTATTTCTATTGAAAGCAATTCCATCAAAACAAAATCAGTTATTGGAATTTTGAGAGCAGCAACAGAGTCACTATTTACAGTTTCTTAGTTTGATATTTGACGTAAACATTTCATTGTGTTTAACAGCAAATATAATTTTAAATTTCGTTAGTGTGCCGTGAAAACTTCCTTTCTTCTTCTCATTTTCCATTTCCTTTATTCTCTTAAATTTTAATTGCTTCTATCAGTAGGTTTCGCTGGTTTTTCACACCCCCTTCTTTTGTGATTGTTTTCCTGCTGGGCCATATTTTTCCTAAGAGAAGAGAGGTTTTTTTAGCCCAAGTTATATTCCTTTTTTCGCTTATTTTCGTTATTTCGCTTTCTTTCAATATTTATTTCTATATCTTTGTTATTTTTTTCTTTTCTCTGTATATTGACAAAGGATTAGATAGAAAAAGATACAACTTCGTCTCAATCTCGCCCCACAATAAATACCTTATTTATTATTATTATTATAAATTTCCTACCCTCAGTATGCGACAGGGAAAAATATTTTGGCAGACATTGGCATAGGTGATGCGCTGGATCTATTCCAAATGATTATTCTTAAATTTTTACTTCCGCGAACGGTAAACATCTTTGGAATAGTAAGATTAAAGATAATAGAATAGGGATTGTTCTATTCCACCCACAAATCTTGCAATGATCCCTATATTTTCGACTTCGGTTATTCTTTCCATTTTGCACGCTCAATCGCTGATTTAGAGGACCTAGCACGAGGATACGGAGTGAAATCGCTGACATCTCCAAAGCCAAGTCACTCTCTTTCCTTGAATGCGGTTGCTTTATATGTCATCCAGGACGAAACGCATTTATATCTCCCTCTTTCGTATTTGTTGAATAAATTCATAAGATAGATTCCACGGTCATATATTTCTGGAGCCTCAAGTTGAATGGAGTGAGCTTTTGTTATTTTCAAAGCATTGAAACTCTCATGCCGCTTTCCCCGAGCCTCTTTATGTGCATGTGTAGAAATAGTTACAGCTATAAGTTCTTCCGATAAGAAGTAAACAGAATGAGTGGTAGTGATCATATTGTTGTCTTGTGTGTGATTATTTACACACAACTGTGTGTTTGTACTGTTAGTAGGTTATGTTACAAAGTAATAGTGAATTTCAAGGAATTGCTCTGATATATTCTAATAAAATAAATGAATAATAGTGTACTTGGATTTAGGACACAAGTGTTTTTGTCAAGAAGATATACCGCCAGAAATTTTACTATGATGTTTATATTTTTCACTTCCACATGATTTGAATCTGTTTACGTTGCATTTCCCTTAAGTTTCACAGTCACGAATTTATCTCTTTCTGGATGAATAGGTTTGAGGGATATCTTTCCATGCTTAAGAAAAATATATCTTACTTCGGTAGAACATCTGCTGCATCAAACTATCTATTTATCCAACAATTTTTCAAACTATTGTGTTGAAAATAAAGGAAATTGAATATATATAGTGAGCAATAAACTATGGAATACATTGAGTATACAATTATACAAGTAAATAGGGTTCCCGGATAGCCATGCGCGTTCGACTTCGATGAAGTAGGTCCCGGGTTCAATTCCCATTGGAAACCCACGTGCGAAATGACGTAATCTTTCGGAGTACTATTAATATTACTTCTATCACGTCACACTTAAAAGTAGAGTGACCGTTTCATCACGTTAACCTGCCCTCTGATGATTTTATAGTCACTAAGCAGCTTACTGGATCGCAGGAGAAATTCAAAATACGACAAAATTAATATACAAGAAAATATTAGAGAAACCATGACGCAAGAGTCATTAGCTTCGTACGAAAATTTCCCACAGAATCTATCATAAACGGACAGATCTCTGGAAATCTGGCTTTTTGTGACTTACATTTCTCCGCTATAGAAAGTGTGATTTTCCTTTCGAAGGAAGTTTTCGAGACAAGAATGCCGGATATGAAAGAGCCCCGATATCACGTAGGTTGTTAGCGGTAAGAATATAAGGGCTCGGCGGAATAAGAAAAGTGTATAGTACAGGCGTTGGCCGCAGAGGGCGTCTCCACCGCCCCTCACATCCATTGACTGATGACCCCATCACTGGCGCACCCTTCGGTCATCCATCAAAATTCCTCCGCCAGCCTTTCTCCGTTTATTCCCGAAATTTCCAAGCTGTAAGCCTTTTCCTCGCATTTCCACGGCAGAAGCTTAAAAGTGGAGGAATAGGTGACTTCCTGTACTGCGGACGTCCAGAACCATTTTTTATCTTCCTGCCTCAAATACTGCTGCCATCTACCTCTCTCTTTCACTCCATTTTCTTCTCTCTCCTCATTTTCATTTTGCTTAGGCCTCTCTTACTCCGCCTCCTGTATCCCTCTTTCAGCCTGATTACCGCCCGAAAATAACATTCTCATCAAACTGTCAATAGCATCCCCTGTTTCATTTGGAGGTGAATGGCGAATCACTGAAACGTTCCCAATTTTCGTAGACATTCACCGGGAGTTGGTGCTGTGGGCATTGGGTTGTGTTGATGCTTGTAAAGGAAATTTTCATTTATTATCTATTTAGAATCTTACATTCCTGTATCTCTTGCATCTCTTGGATATCAAATACGCTATTTTACTAGACGGCGTTTTATAAATTTGATGCTACACTCCATATATTTTTAGCTACACCACGTTAGGGTACAGATGTCTACATATACGGGTATGGTAAATAAAAGAAATCGATGTACACATATCCCCAAGATATTCAGAGAAGCTCTGATTATATGAAGGCGTATCAGAATTAAAAACGGAAAATATATGAGGCATTATAAATTAAATGCTCTCAGGTACACCCAGGGCTCCCGGACAGCCAAGTTTTGAGCGCGTTTGATTTCCAGGGGAGCCCATATGTATTATTTACTATTTTTATTACCAACAATGAAGTAGAGGGCTTGGGAGATATGGTTAGAAAGGCGGGTAAAAGAATTAAGGAAAATGGACTTCTGGAAACATGCAGGGTTAGATGGTTCATTGCAAATCTCCCTACAAAGGAGTACAAAAAGACTTATAGAACCCTTAAACCATGTGTAAGTTTTGTTTAATATCGTATAAATGTGATGAATCGAGAGCTAATTTCACGAGGCATCTCTAATTGATTATTCCATTCATTATTTATGAGAATCAAGTAAATATCAAAGCAACGTATGAAATTTGGAATAATTTGAGCAGAATTTCTAAATAGGAGTAGGAATTCTATTTGTGGGTCATGTATTGATAATCATAATTAAAAAAGGATCTTTAAGATACAGCTTCTCTTTGATTTAACTACAATTGTAAGCATGAATTTTTTTAGTTTAAAAACAAATATTATTCATTTATAATCCTTACTTGCTTGAATATTGTAAATAAATAGTTATTTCTACGCTGTAATTTGTTCGAGAAAACTTAACATCTAGACAGACTTAATTGCAAATAATATCAGATGTAGAAAAATGTCATAGAAATCGAGCCTTTGGAAGCTTTCATTTAATTCAAACATTATATAAAGTGAATATGGCTATGATTTATTTGAATCATATAATTTTCAAAGAGGTACACGCTGGAATAGGTAGGTTTTACTGGGAATAGTGGTACACCCCTTCCACGAAAGCAAAGTAAGCCAAATCTTAAACGAATATTAACTGATTGAAAGTCAATTAATGTTAGTAAAAGATCAAAACTCTCTGTATTTATAAGTATATTATCGAATTTGCTATGTTGGCCTTGACTTTGTGGTAGGCTTCCATTATGATGAAATGAAAGAATTCAAAAATTTACCGTACCACTTGATTAAGTGGTACAATTGTACAATACAATTGGTACAATACAATACAATTGGTACAATACAATTGGTACAATACAATACAATTACAATACAATTGGTACAATACAATACAATACACTTGATCAAGTGGTACGGTAAATTTTTGAATTCTTTCATTTCATCATAAAGTATATTATCCTTATCACTGCAAAGTTTAAGCCCCAAATGCCCAAAAGCCTCAAATTTAAGCTGCTCGCCAAGTCCAAAACTTAAATACATCTTAGCTTACAATATTGTATATTTTAAACGATTTTATCGGATTAAATATAAATAGCAGTCACAGTTTTTTGATAAGAGGAAGATATTTTATCAGGGCGGGACGCGAGATTACATTTTGCTACGCGATTAGTCTTTTCTAGTCACGAGCTTCTTATCCTTGTAACGACATAAGCCAGTCATTGTGGAAAATTACTCATAAATTTTAAGCCTATTTCGGAGTTACTTGCTAAAGGGCAATATTCCATAATACAGATAACGTCGTTTTAGTTGATACTGAAAAGTGAGCGCAAACTTTAGAGTTATGTAACTAGTAGCCTAAGGGTTTTCCTCCTCCTGTGTTTTATCTACAAATACAATTAAGTCGGCCACTTTGGTTGTTTGACGAGTGTATGAGGCTGAATGATTGTCACACATTTCCCTTTCATTTCCTCTTTATTTTTACTTCCTTTTTCCTCGCCTGAAACCTTTCCCTTCTCTCCGAACGCTGTCTTCACGAAGATGAATGAATAGCCTCGGTCTCGGAAGCGGGTGACCCGGGTTCGAGGTTGACGTTGCTGTCCCAAAGGCGAATTTCACACCTCCGAGTAAAAGAGGGCGGAGCAGTGAATTGTGGGAAATATCAAAACTTCGTGGTAGTTGATAGTAATAAATGGACTGTTTTCTTAAGCGGAAGAAAAATTTTGAAAGGAAAACCAATCGATCTTGGTAACGCAAAGGAATTTTTTCCTTACGAAAAACAGGAGAGCGAAGTTGGATGAGAAATTTTTAGTTTTTTTGCCCAGTCTAATAATTGCTTATTTTTCATTTAGAATGTTGTTTTTCCAAATATTATGTTTTACTCAGAAAAACATAGTCAATCCATTCGTTTCACTACAACACTAAAGACATATTTGATTTCATGGCGAAGAAGCAGGTAAAGACAGATTTTCAAAGACCTCAAGTAGAGATTTCGGTTAAGTAATATCTAATAACGAGTATTAGACGACAAGAAAAAACATTATTTTGAGGATTTAAGTCAAGTTACTTATATTTTTATGTGTAATTCATACCAAGAAGAGAATAATTTAATATCCCTTGTTATTTTTACAATAATCCTCATCACCTGGTGTCAAAGCACATTTTGCAAAGAATGATGACGGTAAAATAAGGTAGTAATTAAAGTAAATGTAACGAAATACATTCTCAAGAGAATATTTTCAAGCTATAGTTAACCGAGAGAACTACTAATTTGAAATTAAAGGATAGAGTTGTAAGATAGGGCTGTAGTTCAATCAAAAGGATGTTCTAAAAGGCATGAGATCATTCCTCACAGATGTACCTCGATATTTTTGAAGAACTTATAAGAGATTGTTTGGCTCGACCAGATGTTACACCGGAGCTTTATAAATGTGTTCTCAACCTTCAAGTTTTCGACATCTATATTTCGTTTTCATTGGAGCAGTGACATACCAATTTCAAGATGGTGTACAAAAACTAACTTGGTAAATGGAGCATATTTGAGAATGAGACGGGGATCGTCAAATTTAGATAATATCATAAAATTATATGAAATTATTTCGTCACTCATGGCGATTCCTAAACAAATTTAAACCTAAAAAGTGTTCTTTTTATTCCAATTTAAAGGATATTTCTTTGCTGTGGCCAATATCGTTGGAGGCCTTTTATAAAATCCTTACATCTTTCAATTCTTGAAATTTCATAATTATTTTATACTGTATATTATAAGTTATATATTATATTCTATAAATTATATACTATATATTATATACTATGTGTTACATAATATGTATTATATACTGTATATTAATTTCTTTTGAAGTGTTATTAACTGTATATTATATTCTTTTGAAATTTTTATATAAAATGCTGCTGGTAAATTAGCATTGCCATTTGAGTGAATTTCGTAGCAAGATGAAATTATTCTTATGATAGAGCCCTACAAATTGAATAATCATCTAAAGATATTCGGCCATTAAGTCGGTATTATTTTACTATTAGATTAAGTATTAATCATTACTATCGGTATTTTTGCGTAGGTTTTTCACACCCCCTCTTCTTAGCGGGTGTTTTCCTGCAATGGACAATTTTCCTGAGAAAATCTTAGGTTTTTTTATATCCACTTTTCATTTTTTCTCCTCATGAATGTATTAAATGTGACAATAGGTTAGATGGATTAGGAGACTTCTTAGTCTCAATTTCGCTCAAATAAAGATGCTCATTATTATTATATATTATCTCATAGAGGAAGATATCATCGCTTTCTTTGTAACATTCCGGCTTCGGGTATCTATTCGTGATTTCGTAATTGTTTCGAGGGAGTCATAAATTTTATTCGCCATTTTTCCATCCTCCTCATCTTGGACGGGCTTCGTCCAATTCGACTGAATTCTATCAATTGTTGAAGCAGTTTGCAGAGCTAACGCACGTCCTGGACGCATAACTCACAGCGGACGACAGAATCCGCTACGAAGCGTCAAAAAGCGCCGCTCCAATGATAGGGAAGCGGACACAAAGAATCCTCGCACCGTATTCACTGCAGGAAGTTTTATTTTGCATTCCGATCCTTTTCTGACTTCCCGATGAAATATTGCTTGTTTAATTCAAGAGGATCTCAAACGTGGCGAGTTTGAACGAATTGGTCTGATTTAGCGTATTTGTTTTGTGGATACGGACGTTATTACTGAATTTTAAAATGAAACATCTTGTTGCGTTACTTAAAAATTTAAATATAGTTTTAATGATGACTTGAAAGATTCCTATAGAGCGCAGGAGAAAATTATATAGAAATATATATTATATAGAACATATATGATATAGAATATAATATTATAAAATATGATATTATATAGAATATAGAAATAAATTTTCCCTCTCCTCACGCCATGGAGTGCATCTTGAGAAGATATTAAATTATAAAGAAAAAATATATAAAAATAAAGGGAGTGGGACTTTTTCCATCGAAATAATGCACTGTAAGACCGCGTATGAAATTATTAGGCAGAATGTAAAACCACCTGGTCACTTTTGCGCTAAATCCAAAGATTCCTAAAAGAATCCAAAAAGATGTAATTCAACGAAGAATTTTCTTTGTTTGTATCCAAAGATGGCAAAGAAACCTTTCCCGAGGAAGAAGTACAATTATTTCCTCATTATTTCTGCCTGCTCTTTATGCATTTTTCATAAAATGTTAATCGAAGAAGGGTCAGGTGTAAGAAGAAGGTTTAAAGTTTCAACCTCGCCCAAATAAAGACGTTTTAATATTGTTATTTGTTGGCAAGATGGATTTCTACATCATTTGAATGAATTTGTCTGATTTAGCGTATTTTTTTGTGGATATGGATGTGTTTAGTGAATTTTAAAATGAAAGATACTATTATGTCACTTAAAGATGTATTGGTTTTGATGATGACTTGGAAGATTTTTACTGAGAGAAAGAATATACAAATAATGTTTCCCTCTCCTCACGCCATGGAGTACATCTTGAGAAGATGATTCATAAACAAGAAAATGTACAAAAAATGGAGGGAGACATACATGGGTGGTCTGAAAAGTTTCCGACATTTCGCCATTTCTCGACATGTTTTCTGAAAATTTTTGAAAATTTTCTGAAGATTTTTGGAAAATCTAGGGTCGGAAACTTTTCAGACCACCCTCGTATTATCAATCGAAAGGATGTATGTAGTACTATCAGACCGCATATAAAATTATTGCACTTGCTGCGATAATTATAATTAATTACGAGTAAAAGTTGCTTGCATACTGCAAGCTAATTGGTAAAAAATTACAATAAGTTCCCCTTACGGGTATCATCTTCGAAGCTTATCCAGCAAAATTCTTAAAAATTTCCGCAATGCATTTCTTACGTGAAAAATTTTCATCCATCTGGCATCGAACTCACGGTCATATGCAAACTTTCTTCCACTGGTTCTATAGAAAACTACTTCAAATGCAAACGCTGTGATTTTGAATAGTCTCCTGCATAAAGAAAGGCCTCAAAACAATTTTTAAAAAATTGCGTAAATGACCGCCTGGCGTCGAACACAGGACCCGTTCGTGAGAGACAATGGCATATGAATGTTAGAGAAGTGCTACTCTGACGTGTTCCAAAGTTTCAATTCAGTATCTTATCAGGAAGGTCCTAAAATAAGATCCGTTATTCCCGTTTGAAATGCATGGTAGAATCGGAATGACGCTCTAGCATCGAACCAAGGACCTCTAGAGAAGCAGTGGACGTCATGAAGGAATCTTCTAAAACGCCTCTGTCACCATTCCGGGTTTTATCTTTCCAGTTTATCGGGAAGACATTTTAAAAAATCGTCCCTGATATCAGCAATGCATTTCTTACGTAGGCATTTCGGACCCACCTGGCGTCGAACACACGGACATTTGGTAACATTTCTTCGTTTGGTACGATGGAAGACCATCTCATCTGTAAACACCGAGATTTTGATTGCTCTATCGCATCGAGAACGGCCTCAAAACAGATTGAAAAAATTCGCGCAAAAGACCGCCTAGCGTCGAACTCAGGACTCTTCCGTGAGAGAAGATAGCAAAATAATATTAGATAAGTGCCATCCTTACTTGTTCCAAAGTTTCGATTCAATATCTTATCGGGAAGGTCCCAAAATGAGATTCCGCTTTCCCCATTTGAAATACATGGAGGAATCGTAATGACCCTCTTGCATCGAACCAAGGACCACTAGACGAACGATGATATTCATGGAAGAAAGTTTTCAAACGCTTCTGTCACCATTCAGGGTTTTATCTTTCCAGGTTATCGAGAAGGTATTGAAAAAAAATTTCAAAGATTTCAGCAATGCATTTCTTATGGAAGAATTTTGCATCCACCTGGCGTCGAACTCACGGTCATTTTTTAACATTTCTTCCATTCGTAATATAGAAGACTACCTCAACTTTAACCTCCGAGATTTTGGTTCCTCTATCTTAACGATAAGTGCCTCAAAATAATTTTCAAAAATCCGCGCAATGCATTCTTATGGGAAAATTGCGATTTTTGGGAATTTCTGGTATCGAACCCATGACACCTAGCGTCGATGTCTGAATTATTCTGGCGTCTAGAGTGTAGGGCCAGTACGTCGAAAAAATCTGACGTCGATGGCGCTTGTGGAACATGGTCAGAATTCGTATCCCCTATATCTATATATATATCTATATATATATATCTATATACGAGTAAAAGTTGCTTGCATACTGCAAGCTAATTGGTACAAATTTAACAATAAGTTCCCCTTACGGGTATCATTTTCGAAGCTCATCCAGCAAAAATCTTAAAAATTGCCGCAATGCATTTCGAACGTGAGAATTATTCATCCATCTGGCATCGAACTCACGGTCATATGTAACCTTTCTTCCACCGGTTCGATAGAAAACTACTTCAAACGCAAACGCTGTGATTTTGAATAGTCTCCTGCATAGAGAAAGGTCTCAAAACAATTTTTAAAAATTTGCGTAAATGACCGCCTGGCGTCGTACACAGGACACATTTGTGAGAGACAATGGCATACGAATAATAGATAAGCGCCACTCTGACGTGTTTCAAAGTTTCAATTCAGTTTCTTATCGGGAAGGTAATAAAATAAGATTCCGTTATTCCCGTTTGAAATACATGGTAGAATCGGAATGACACTCTTGCATCGAACCAAGGACCACTGTAGAAACGGCGAATAACATGAAAGAATGTTCTCAAACGCCTCTGTCACCATTCCGGGTTTTATCTTTCCAGCTTATCGGGAAGGATTTTAAAAAAATCATCCAAGATTTCACCAATGCATTTCTTACGGAAGCATTTCGAACCCACCTGGCGTCGAACACACGGTCATTTGCTAACATTTCTTCCTTTGATACTATGGAAGACCATCTCATCTGCAAACACCGTAATTTTGATTACTCTATCGCATCGAGAACGGTCTCAAAACAGATTGCAAAAATTCGCGCTAATGACCGCCTAGCGTCGAACTCAGGACCCTTCTGTGAGAGAAAATAGCGAATTAACATTAGGTGAGTGCAATTATGACTTATCCCAAAGTTTCGATTCAATATCCTATCAGGAAGGTCCTAAAATAAGATTCCGTTTTCCCCGTTTGAAATGCATGGTAGAATCGGAACGACCCTCTCACATCGAACCAAGGACCGCTAGACGAACGGTGAACTTAATGAAAGAAGGATTTCAAACGCCTCCGTCGCCACACGGAGTTTGATCTTTCCAGGTTATCGGGAACGCTTTGAAAAAAATCGTCCCTGATATCAGCAATGCATTTCTTACGGAGGCATTTCGGACCCACCTGGCGTCGAACAAACGGACATTTGGTAACATTTCTTCGTTTGGTACGATGGAAGACCATCTCATCTGTAAACACCGAGATTTTGATTGCTCTATCGCATCGAGTACGGCCTCAAAACAGATTGAAAAAATTCGCGCAAAAGACCGCCTAGCGTCGAACTCAGGACTCTTCCGTGAGAGAAGATAGCAAAATAATATTAGATAAGTGCCATCCTTACTTGTTCCAAAGTTTCGATTTAATATCTTATCTGGAAGGTCCCAAAATAAGATTCCGCTTTCCCCATTTGAAATACATGGAGGAATCGGAATGACCCTCTTGCATCGAACCAAGGACCACTAGACGAACGATGATATTCATGGAAGAAAGTTTTCAAACGCTTCTGTCACCATTCAGGGTTTTATCTTTCCAGCTTATCGGGAAGGCATTTAAAAAAATCTTCAAAGATTTCAGCAATGCATTTCTTATGGAAGAATTTTGCATCCACCTGGCGTCGAACTCACGGTCATTTTATAACATTTCTTCCATTCGTAATATAGAAGACTACCTCAACTTCAACCTCCGAGATTCTGGTTCCTCTATCTTAACGATAAGTGCCTCAAAATAATTTTCCAAAATCCGCGCAATGCATTCTTATGGGAAAATTGCGATTTTTGGGAATTTCTGGTATCGAACCCATGATAGCTAGCGTCGATGTCCGCATTATTCTGGCGTCTAGAGTGTAGGGCCAGTACGTCGAAAAAATCTGACGTCGATGGCGCTTGTGGATCATGGTCAGAATTCGTATCCCCTATATCTATATATATATATATATATCTATATAGGTATATCCGGAGA
Source organism: Pachydiplax longipennis (assembly GCA_036926295.1). Classification (NCBI taxonomy): domain Eukaryota; kingdom Metazoa; phylum Arthropoda; class Insecta; order Odonata; family Libellulidae; genus Pachydiplax; species Pachydiplax longipennis. Next base: position 29,205,142 of record JAVFKF010000019.1, read on the forward strand.
GTTAGCTATATATATATACGAGTAAAAGTTGCTTGCATACTGCAAGCTATCCGTTGAATACAGTATCATACCAAGTACTGCCTCAGTTCAAATTTAAAACTTCGCGCCAAAGACCGCCTGGCGACGAACTAAGAACCCGATCGTGAGAGAAGACAGCAAAATAATATTAGATAAGTTCTAATATTCGATTCAATATCTTATCGGGAAGGTCCCACGCCTCTGTCACCATTCCGGGTCTTATCTTTCCAGCTTATCGGGAGGACATTTAAAAAGATTTCCGCAATGCATTTCTTATGGAAGGATTTTGCATCCACCTGGCGTCGAACTCACTGTCATTTGGCTACATTTTTTCCATGAGAAGCATAGAAGACTACCTCAACTTCAACCTCCGAAATTTTGGTTACTCTATCTTAACGATAAGTGCCTCAAAATAATTTTCAAAAATCCGCGCAATGCATTCTTATGGGAAAATTGCGATTTTTGGGAATTTCTGGCATCGAACCCATGATAGCTAGCGTCGAAGTCTGCATTATTCTGGCATCTAGAGTGTAGGGCCAGTACGTCGAAAAAATCTGACGTCGATGGCGCTTGTGGAACATGGTCAGAATTCGTATCCCCTATATATATATATCTATATATATAGGTATATCCGGAGAGTTAGCTATATATAATAGATATGTATAGCTAACTCTCCGGATATACCTATATATATACGAGTAAAAGTTGCTTGCATACTGCAAGCTATCCGTTGAATACAGTATCATACCAAGTACTGCCTCAGTTCAAATTTAAAACTTCGCGCCAAAGACCGCCTGGCGACGAACTAAGAACCCGATCGTGAGAGAAGACAGCAAAATAATATTAGATAAGTGCCATCCTTACTTGTTCCAAAGTTTCGATTCAATATCTTATCGGGAAGGTCCCACGCCTCTGTCACCATTCCGGGTTTTATCTTTCCAGCTTATCGGGAAGCCATTTAAAAAGATTTCCGCAATGCATTTCTTATGGAAGAATTTTGCATCCACCTGGCGTCGAACTCACTGTCATTTGGCTACATTTTTTCCATGAGAAGCATAGAAGACTACCTCAACTTCAACCTCCGAAATTTTGGTTACTCTATCTTAACGATAAGTGCCTCAAAATAATTTTCAAAAATCCGCGCAATGCATTCTTATGGGAAAATTGCGATTTTTGGGAATTTCTGGCATCGAACTCATGATAGCTAGCGTCGAAGTCTGCATTATTCTGGCATCTAGAGCGTAGGGCCAGTACGTCGAAAAAATCTGACGTCGATGGCGCTTGTGGAACATGGTCAGAATTCGTATCCCCTATATATATATATCTATATATATAGGTATATCCGGAGAGTTAGCTATATATAATAGATATATAGATATAGGGGATACGAATTCTGACCATGTTCCACAAGCGCCATCGACGTCAGATTTTTTCGACGTACTGGCCCTACGCTCTAGATGCCAGAATAATGCAGACTTCGACGCTAGCTATCATGAGTTTGATGCCAGAAATTCCCAAAAATCGCAATTTTCCCATAAGAATGCATTGCGCGGATTTTTGAAAATTATTTTGAGGCACTTATCGTTAAGATAAAGTAACCAAAATTTCGGAGGTTGAAGTTGAGGTAGTCTTCTATGCTTCTCATGGAAAAAATGTAGCCAAATGACAGTGAGTTCGACGCCAGGTGGATGCAAAATTCTTCCATAAGAAATGCATTGCGGAAATCTTTTTAAATGCCTTCCGATAAGCTGGAAAGATAAAACCCGGAATGATGACAGAGGCGTGGGACCTTCCCGATAAGATATTGAATCGAAACTTTGGAACAAGTAAGGATGGCACTTATCTAATATTATTTTGCTGTCTTCTCTCACGATCGGGTTCTTAGTTCGTCGCCAGGCGGTCTTTGGCGCGAAGTTTTAAATTTGAACTGAGGCAGTACTTGGTATGATACTGTATTCAACGGATAGCTTGCAGTATGCAAGCAACTTTTACTCGTATCTATATAGGTATATCCGGAGAGTTAGCTATATATAATAGATAATGCATTATTACTGCGCGAGATCCAAACATTTAATTAAACGAAGAATTTTCTTTGTCTGTATCCAGAGATGGCGCTACATTGCTGAATGCGGTCTTATTCTGTAGAAACCTTTCCTGTAGAAGAAGAACAATCATATTCTTATTATTCCTGTCTGCTAATTGTGCCTTTTCCATAAAATTTTAATCAAAGAAGGGTCAGGTGTAAGAAGAGGGTTTAAATTTTTAACCTCGCCCCAATAAAGACGTTTTAATATTGTTATTTGTTGGCAAGATGGGTCATCATCGGCGCCGCATCGGTTGGATTAAACTTTAAAGTAGTTCAACATCAACAGTATACGATAATCAAAGAATTTATTCGCTAAGTAAACTAAAAGAAAATGTTTACCACTCTGATTTTCACTTCATTTATTTATTAAGTTTATTCAGCATAGTAACATCATTATATTATTTGGAAGTATATGAACAAATTAAATAAATAAACATGTATATAAATGGAACATCGAAGCGATTCCAGCAAGTTTTACCAAAACAAAGAATTTGAATGCGTTATAAAAATATTTAGTCGCCTGGGCATTGAACCGGATTTGAAACGAATCCAAAAGCGTTATTTTTTTCAGAGTGAACGCAAACCGAAAAATCACAATTCTTGAATCCAAACCGAAAACAGTAAATTATTCCGTTTCGACGTTAAGCTCCTATTTATATCATTTAGCCAACGAGCAAACGGGAAAAAGCTGTGCTAGATATGTATGACAGGGACTTGTGGTTAAATTTATGCTGATGAATGCAGATATTCAATTCCTCTAAACTTTCTTATAACAATTTAATATAAAATAAATGAAAATGGGTGAAAAACAGTAAAAATCATCTAATAAATAACACATTATTATATATAATTTATTATTATTTACATATTTATTAGTTTATTATTATTATTATTATATTTATTATTTTATATTTATTTAGTATCTATTATAACATTAAAATATAATCAAAATATAATCTAATGAATATAATCCATTGATTAAAATTGAATATAATCTATTTGAAAACATAACTACAATTGGTAAGATTATTTAGGAAGAATATTCTAATTAATTGGTCTGAGCGAAAAAAAACGCTTTTAACCAGTTAGATGTTGGTAGATTGATAGTTTATTTCTATTGGAATTGAGTCAATCCTTAACTGAACCGTAATTTGAGTCTCTCATTGAATCAGAGTGAAAACCAGAACAAAAAAGAATCCGATAGAGAAATGTGATTTTGCTGAAGCTAGTTTTATGTTATAAATGTTTTCATGGTATTGATCTCTTATATATTTTTAGAGTGAAGTCATGAAAATTTCAACGATGTCTCCCGACTACTTTTTCCAAATTCTCTATCATACTTTTGTGTATGATCAGTTACCTTCATCACGCGCGAGACAAAGGTTCTTTAAAATTGCATTAGGCTGCTCATGAAGCTTACATCAATTCGACGAAAACAAGGTAGATTTTCTTGATTTCGAGTGGGTTTTCAAGCACACCGTCGAATCTCGATTGAAGTAACGGGTACCTATCCATCCGCAAATAGCTTTCCATGCAAAAGCGGATCGGCGATATTTTTTGAAACTGCGACCAAAAGGGCTTTAAATCATTCGTGGCGGAGTAAAATAATCGAGTTCCCTTAAATTTCGACGTCCCTCTCATTGAAAAACGGTGGAGGTGCAATGTCCTACGGTGCAATAGCGTTGTGGATCTATTTTTTGGCTGACACTGCTGAAATTGAGGTGAATGATTTATAGCTCGCGGAGTATAAATCATATTCAGAAACAGAAGCGTGTTCTACATCTCTCGTAAATGCTAAATTGTATTTTAACCACTTTTATCTACGTATGCTAAACATTAAGAGGTGAGGCAGAGAGAGTAAAAAGGGCTAACTCATTCTTGTTATGAACCCTGTGTATTATCATTCTTCCTTAAAGAGTTGACTTCTACGATAGTACGCACTACTAGAGTCTACTTTATTGCACATATTAATAATAATAACTATAAAGTCTCTCCTTACATCTAACCTTTAAGAAAGAAGTCCTTTAGTACTCATCATTCCTAATCAAATTATACACACACGTACACAAACAATGGCATAAGCAACAGCAGTAAAAATTATTAAAAGTACTTCAACTGTCAACAGGCCACGTAATTTTTTAAAAATACAGAAGAAATGCGATATTATGGACGAAGAAACCTAAAAAGTTCCTGAAGTTAGCTAATGTAAGTTATAGGATTTGCTGCAGTATTATTTAGTATTCCATTGCTTAATTTTTTGCTATCATTCAATCATGCAAGTTAAATTACTTAAATCATTAATGATTTTAAGGATAGGTAAGACTGAATGGATTTTTTAGTAAAAAACTCACCTTAAGAAGACCCTTACATCTGCATCTACATATGTACCCTGCAAGCTGCTTTTGGCAGGGGGTGCGAGCATCGTGACTCAACCATCCTAAGTGATTACTTTCGCGTATCGCTCTCCAAAAAATGAATTCTTTTAGTGACTGGTTCTTCCGTGAATCTCTCTGATGATCCTCGCAGTATCAGAACTGCCCATATAACAACCAGGGCGCATAATATCGACTACATCTTCTACCAACGTCCTTTCTCCGAATTTATTAAGCAATTAAGTCTTTGATCGAACCTTCTTTCTTCTTAAGGTTCCAACAGGTTCGAATGAAGAAGTCACACTACCCCTACTGTTAGGTGAATATTCATATGTACTTACAAACGAATGCAAGAAACGTATATGATTCTTATTTTAAGGAATATCGTTTTGGATCCGAAATAGCAAGGATTCTGATAGAATAGAAGTATTGTTGCATAGTTGGATCATAAAATGCCATTCCCTCAACTACCAATCCAATTTTTGAAGCCGAGCTTATACGTTTTTCCTTAAGAATGCAGTCAAAATTTTGTACCATTTGAGAGTAGGGGTAAAACGATAATAGTAATTTTTGAAAAGAGCTCTATTTCCAATTATTCGAGCATTAGGTATTATGATAAAAGGGGTCGCTGGGTCGGAGGGACAGAATTACGGCCATATGCATAAGTTACTTGGTTAGACTCCTTTAGTCTAAGGACAGTGTTATGTATCATTGTTACCACACAATAGGCGATGAAACTTTAAGATATTTATTAAAGCAGTAAGAGGAAAGAAAGGGTAATACTATGGGAGACTGAGGGATTTTCAGCACAATAGGTGTAAATGAAGTATATTTTCGTAGAGTCCTTACTTTTTTAATTTGCACTTATTTCATTGCTAAAATAATATTCGGTTAAGCTAATTTGAAGCATTTCGCTCACATATTTAGCTTTAAACTCTACCTCGATTGATATTTATAAAGTATTATATTTCCAATATTTCATGACTTTTATAATCACAGGCTATATAATCGCTTTAAATTAAGTAATGTCTTAATTGATGGGAAAGTTAACTAATCGTAATGTATGTCGAGATGGAACTCTGTACTGTTCAATGATGTACATTGAAAGATACAAAGCTAACAGGAAAAATAACTTTAATTGACATCTTTAAGAGGTGACTTTAAAACCTTCTCACTCTACTATTAACTTTAAATATCTTTATGTTGTTGAATAATGGAGGTCTTGGTGTTGCTGTAACCTTTAGGTACGCTTCCTTAAAATTTTTTGATTTTCTAATCTAGTCGGTTTCATAGATGAAAGGTGGAGAAGAAATCTTCTAATGTAAACTGCGAATCGTAAGTTTAATCGTTAGATCTAGGAACATCGTTTAGAGATGAGCTGAATTGGGGCTATTCTTGTAATATAAAGACAAATGCAGAAGATTTCATTCTTATATAATCCATCATTAATAACTTGAAACTGTAAAACACTATGGTAATCTACTTGAAGTGGTGACTATCTTTACATCATCTTTTGATTCAGAAAAGAGTACACAATTTCGCTTTTGTATTCAACCAATACCCTTCTGGCGCCATCACTTTATTTTTCCCAGTATCCCTTTTCATTTTCGAAGCACGAATCAATGAGACGATAAAAACTGTACTTTAGACATTTGTAACCATCTAAATCAAGAAGACCGTCAGATTCTCGAATAAAAGAATCGCATCGCTCGCAACAAGAAAATGAAAAAAAACAACTTTCGCTAAACAAGAGCAGGGTCTATAATTGTTTTTTGCTCGGGAACCAGCTATGCGCGAAATTATTCCCACAGTTCACGAATGTCTGTTTCAGGACCGGTCTCGTATGCGAAGCAATTCTTCACCGAAGGAATCCGTAAAAAAATAGATTATGCTAACCAGATAAGGAGGGGATGCAAATTTAAGTCTGGAATAAATCACCCCAATAGCGGCGGAAGATAAATGTCAAACCGAATGTAAAAACGCAGGTCGTGGCCACCTTTGCCGAAGCGATACATGCCGCTTGTATCTCGACGCAAGACAAGACCGGATTTTTCTGGAGCGCTAGGAAAAAAAGGCGTGACTTGAATGTTATTAATGTCGGTTGCTTGGCTGCGAGAATTACTCCCGCTCTTATCTCGGGTCGGGACGGTCATTTATATTCCCGTATGACTCATGCGGGACGTTCGTCACAATTTCCTTTCACGGCCTTTTTTCGCCAACGGAAAATGTCTTCGCAGCGCCACGGTTTATTTTTCGCCGCTGCCGAGAGATGGAGTCTACGACGCTGATTCCTCGGTACCAAACGAAGAAATGTATCGCTGTAAATCAGGGTGATGTGACTGAATGTATTAGTCATCTCCGAGGCAGAGAGCTGTAAGCTGCGATAAAAATAATCTTCGCGGGCACGAATCAGAAAATTGAATCACCAACGAATGTTTCTTGAATTGTTTGCTGAGAGTTTCTTCTGGTGCGCCTTTCTTGGTGGTTTTTAAAATCCTGCTAGGAAGTAAATTAATGTATTTATTTAGACTTTATATTCTTCAGAAATGATTGGCGAGGAAGGGAAGTATATATGTGAGACGTTTTGGGATTAGGACTCCAGCTAGCTGCTTGAAATAGATAACATTTTTTATATTCAATGCACATTATAATTATGTTAACTTACTCTCATGGTAGAAATTTTATTTAGACCATTACAGTTTATATTCAGATTTTTGAACATTTTTAATCTACATAAAATTCCCCCGAATTCCGTGTTTGGCGTAAAAGATGTGGTATTAAAACTATAAACAATTCTTCATATTTAATGCACAATATTTTTATTTTATTTTACTTCCAAGTCAGAAATTAAGAAGTTAAGCTCATTGCAGTTTATATTTAGATTCTTGAGAATTTTTATTCATCATGAAAGTCGAAAAGAATTTCCTTATACATTGGGCGAAAAACGTGGCATGAATATCTCAAGGAAAAAAATCAAGGACTCTTTTCTTCAACCTTTCAAAGAGTTTAGGAGTTGCAGTTTTTTGCTAAGTCTTCGATCCTATTTAATGAATGAAAGGGTATAAAAAATCATGCATTTCAAAGACAGTTAAGAGTAAGTCCTCATAAGATTTGACGTGGGTGCTTATTGAGTTGAACGTTGAAAGCTCATTCAATAGAGGTAAATGCAGGAGTGTTTTTGCAGCTGTATTTCTTTTTAAGCCAACAGCAAAGTTCCCACAAAATCTGCGATAGTATCACTTTCGTATTTAGGCGCAAGGTTAAGTTCCATGAAATTGAAATTTAAAATAATCTTTACATAAAAATATCGTTGCAAATATGAAATCACTCTTTTCATTCAAAGCTTTCAACGTAAATAAATATTATCTTTATTTCTCATTCGAATAGAGGAAACTTTGCCATGGAAATTTAAAAGGGAAAAAAAAGTGGAGCAAATTACCATAAATCGAATGACTACTGAATAGATCAAAGATCGGGAAACTAAAGTTGAGCTTAATAGAAACTAAATTTAACTAGGATTAAACAAGTTGTCGACTCCTTTTCGACTATGATGGACTAATTTTTACTTAAATCTTATGCACAAGGCTCAATGAAAGAAATTTTTTGCCTTACTCATTCATCATTCTCATAGATTGGTCAAAGCATTCTTCGAGGGAAAAAATAAGTTCTCCAGCTCAAGGGAAAAATATGACAATAGTAATTATAGGAATGAATCATAATGAATTCGATACCAGAAATGAAATAATAAACTTAATGAATCTTAAAAAAGCAATCTTGAAAATTATTTCTATGCAATCTTAAAAAATAGATGGTCAGACGCATTGGAATACCTTAATTTCATCGTACTTTCTCATGATGCTTTTTACGTCTGAGAAGGTAATGGAAAAACCTAGTAAAAGGTTTAAAGGTACATATATTCCTTAAAAGAGGTTAAAATTGATAGATGATTACGTCGTCCGTATTTCTAGTTTTAGCTGAAAGTAGAGAAATTTATCCCTTGAATTTACTACACATTGAGTTTTGAAGGAGAATTGTTGTACCAGCTAAATTCACCACTCGTGTACGTTGTACTACGTAATGAAAACTAGCATCTACAAACGTTAAGCGAAGCAGAATTTTAAGCCGAACGAAATTTGGTTCCACTTTTCCTAATCCACAAATATTCCATTAACGTAGAGTTAAAGCTTAACCTCGCCGTCGATACAAATTTCTGGTAAGTGCATCCGGTCATTCGTTTTCCGCCGAACTCAACAAATATCACCGTTGCGACCGAACGAAAGACGCGGGATGCTAATTTAATTAGTTCGGAATATATTATACTCGCGTGAAAAACCATCGGATGGTAAAAACTCGGAGTGCTAATGCACCGCTGATTCGCATGTTAACAAGATCGCGTGATAACGATCCGCAGCATGGCTTAATCCTCAGTTTTCATTTCCATGGGGTGCGCGAGGAAAGGTCCATGGTCACGTACGCTGAAAGAGTAGTTTGCGGCCGAAATGGATTTTGAGTTATTGATTACGGAAGTGACGTTATATCAGATGAGCTTTAACATCAAATCACGGCTGGGACAGTTTATTGCACGAATCGTACGGGTCGTCCAGCGGAAAATTCCGAGTAGATGCCACAGTATGGGATGGAATTAGTAGCTGAAACCAGGGACCTTGTACCATAGGGATCTCAATTACTGAATACCGCGCTAAATTACTGAGAGAATTTGAGGGGCTGGAAATAAAGAAAGTCCAGAGAAGAATATACAGAGCTACATTAATGGGAAAACGATCTTTTTTGCCCATTATATTTTGGCTTTCTCATTTGTTATTGTTCGGTCGGTGATTCTCATGGATACTTGGCGATTTTCTTAATAATATTAATATAGATTTTTCGGGTTTAAATATTAATGATGATGAAAAGAAATATATTGAAATTCGTCGTTAATGAATGAGAGGACCGAGAAATTCTCTGTTAACCGAATACGGCAAAAAAAAATTCGGGCTACTTCCTCAGATGTGATGCATTTGAAAAATAAGCGGTGTAAATTTAAAAAATCAGCACTTATATGCATTATTCCCATAATACAGTGTAACTTGTTCAACCCTCTTACACCAATTATTTCCAATGAATGGACCTTCTGTGATCGGAAGTCCAATACTTTGGTTTTTCTTTCACAATAAGGACAGTAGAACAGGATTTTAATCTATCAGAGAATTACTATCTAGCATTCGGGGCAGAGCAAAGAAATATATGGATCGTATGCACATTGAAATACAAGCGCTGAATTTCAATCATGCTAACTATGTATTATCTGATTTAATATTTAATTTTTCGAAGTATTCAAAGCACTAATAAAAGTAAGATGTAGTACTCTTCCTTGCTTGCGTTTTCAATCATTTGAATCAATATTTTCATAAAACATTCTTCAAATTAGCCTTAAATGCTGAAAAATAATGAACCAAAAATATAATAAATCAAATATTAGATGAAATCAGATATATTAAACAATGAAAATATTGAGTCGGTACCGAAGCGTTGAACCAAATGTTCATTCAATCAAAAGAAGCATCAATTTAAAAATAATCCAGACTTCGCTAAACGGTGTAAGATAAGATCAATTTTATTAAATTTACGAACTGTGTATCCTACATCCTCAACCTCGTAAGAAATTAATCTAATTTCAACTCTTAGAACGCATTAGTTTTAAATATTAGGGCTGTAACGGATTTGAGGTTCCAAAGTAAATCTGATAAAGGAATCAGTGCGTCATTTAAGTTAGGAAAGTTAAAAAAAAAACATTCTTCAAATTACCCTTAAAATCTGAGAAATAATGAACCAAAAATATAATAAATCAAATATTAGATGAAATCAGATATATTAAACAATGAAAATATTGAGTCGGTACCGAAGCGTTGAACCAAATGTTCATTCAATCAAAAGAAGCATCAATTTAAAAATAATCCAGACTTCGCTAAACGGTGTAAGATAAGATCAATTTTATTAAATTTACGAACTGTGTATCCTACATCCTCAACCTCGTAAGAAATTAATCTAATTTCAACTCTTAGAACGCATTAGTTTTAAATATTAGGGCTGTAACGGATTTGAGGTTCCAAAGTAAATCTGATAAAGGAATCAGTGCGTCATTTAAGTTAGGAAAGTTAAAAAAAAAAACATTCTTCAAATTACCCTTAAAATCTGAGAAATAATGAACCAAAAATATAATAAATCAAATATTAGATGAAATCAGGTATATTAAACAATCAAAATATTGAGTCGGTACCGAAGCGTTGAATCAAATGTTCATTGGGTTAAAAGAAACATCAATTTAAAAGTCATTGAGACTCTCCTAAACGGTGTAAGATAAGATCAATTTTATCAAGTTTATTAATTACGTATCCTATATCCTTAACCTTTACTAAAACGTTTATCGACGGTTGACTGTATAAACATTACAGTAATTACAATATTAAAAAGCATTAAAAATCAGTAATTAAAACAAGTCTCAAAGAAATTAATCTAATTTCTATTCTTAGAAAGCACTAGTTTTAAATATTAGGGATGAAATCATTTTTCAGCTTCATTTTAGTTAGGAAAGGAAGTAATAATCGAGGAACAAGATAAATGAAGCTGAGCAAGGAGAAAAGCGTGATAATTTCCCTCAATTTCGCTTACAAATGCGTAGGTTTGGGAATCTAATAGTTTCAAATCGCATCGGCCGTCGACTTCGACAACGAATCGGAGCATACGTCCGCATGAACGCGGTTTTGCAATTGGGAAAAATCGTCACTTTAGTTGACGATTGCCAGCTGCATGAATCTATGAAGCCGACAGTAATCTTCTTCTTCGCAACCATTCATTCCACAGTTGATTACATCCATTACACTTCCCATCCACAATTCACGAACGCTCAGACGGAAATTGCAACTCCCCTAACTGATCGGCAATCTATAAAAGAATATCAATCAGAAACTTTTGTCACTCTCTTGATGATTCCTCTCTAACTAAATTTGAAACTTTATCACTTTTACGGCCGTGTCTGTGATTCGAAAAGCCGTCCAGATTTCCGAAAGCTCATTATGAGAGATGTTTTTCAGGAAAAGTTTTTCAAAAATTGAAGAATCTCCATGTGCGACTGGGCGAGGCTGTGTGCCCTCTCTCCAATCCCTTAGTCCGGAGTTCGTGTCCCGGCTGATCAGCTTTTTTTCTGGCCAGGGAATGGTTGTATTTTCATCAATAATAATCATTATTAAAAGAGATTTGGGTTCCTTCTGTTTCCAATAAAGAAATTATTGAATTATATTAATATTGCACAACATCGTATGAAAATTTTTGTAGCTATCTTCTGAAACTGTGTACATTGTGTTTTATTCTATGTATTATGAAAATTCTAGGACTCCATTTCGCTGCATTTTCGAAAATCAATTTAATAAAAGTAGATAATATGTCTTCATAGAATTTCCATACGTTTTGGGGCCCAAAGTAAATGGAAATAGCGGGGTGGTGTGACACAAATACCAGAATTAAAGATTCTGAGTTGAAATAGATGGAAGCAGATTAGTTTCGATATTCACCCTCACTTTCATACTTCTTTCTTCTTATATTTCGTTTTGTTTATTCGGTAAGGAAGAGAATATTTCGTATTTTTTCCGTTTTTCCGTTTTTTCCTTAATGCTTTTTCTCTTTTCCTATTCCATCTTTTTTCCTATTCTATGTTCCAAATGTGTTTTCAGAATGATAATGTTATGGCTGGATCTCATATCGCCTTCAATTACTCATTTATGTATCTATGTTTAAGGAACTGCTCAAATCTGATTGAATGATGTAGTTGAAAGGTATTCTTGCATAAAATTTAGCAACTGGTTTTAAAAGAGGAGTCTTTCTCCACAGCATATTGTTTATTTTATAAACAGTCATTATATTTTTTGTATATCTGCAAACGGTAAGAATGCTATATTTATTGTGAATGTCAAAGCTTAAATATTACATCTCCATTCTGTTTATGTTTAGACCAATCAGACAATAGAATCAGAATTTAACCGAAAAGCACTATTTTTTCCCGAGTGATAACCGAACCCGAACTGAAATGTTAAAATTCTTGAATCCAAACCAAAACTGGAAACCGTTATTTATTCCATTTTGAATTTTTCCTTTAAACATCACATATTTACTCAAATTAAAGCAAGCCAACTCAATCACTTCAATTCACTTAATACGAAGCTTATGAAGGTATGCACCAGCGTCTTGAAGCTCACTTTAATGGATACCTCATATTCGAGTAATTCCGAGATTTATATAGGAGATATTTTAATCATTATTTTTCAATATTGCAAGATTTTGTCCAAAATTTAATCAAATTTTGAATTGAAAAGCTACGCATATTTAACCATCTTTCGAAACGATGTACTATTTCAATGCTTATGGAGAAAAAACAGATCTGAACTTGATTGACAAAAGCAAATGTAGTGAAACCGGGACCAAACTTAATTTTTAAAAATTTATTCACCCGAAGCGAAAACCAGAACGAAAAAGATAACGCATCAATTCTTTAAAGCAAATGAATGGTATAGTATATTAGAAAATACGGGAGCACCAAGATACTGTAGTGTGACGATACTCTTCTTGATATATAACCTAACACAACCTTTTCAGAGCAACCCTTAGTTTTAACCAAAATTTACCAGTTGGACGCTCATAGTTAATAAAAAGCTATCCCATTCGTAACGCTGCTTTGTCTAATTACTTCATCCAGAGATGTATCACAATCATCGCATTTCGTAATACTGTAGAACTTCCCAGAAAAACGCATGTAACATTTTCGGTCGAATTCAGTTTCGCACGGACCGTGGGGAATGTAGGAAGAGGACGGGGATATCAGTGGCCATCTCCCGTGATGCGAACCTCGGAGAACTGCCGTAGGAAAAAGTGGTTGTTTGGACGGAATGAAATTTTGGATTCGGATGAGGTGGAAGGGATGGGGAATGGGGTGGAAAAAAGTCAAAGGGTAAATCTCCGAATACACGAGTTTAATGTAATGTTTTTAGGGGCTTTGAGCGTTTACCGACCGTCAGTTTTTATAAAAGGGGGCGGATAAAAGAGGTACGAAATTGAAAGGATGGTCGTGAAATGAGAAATTGTTTCGGAAAAGCAGAAGAGAGAAGAGCGAGGGTGGAGTCATATGGAAGGGTTACTGAGGCCTTGATGCAGGAGCCAACACTGGTACAAAAAGGAGGAGCCTTAAATAACTCGCGTGCTATACATATTAGGAATGTGTAGAGCGCAAGGGCAACTTTTTTAAGATACGCAAAAGTTTGGAATATGTAATTTAGATTAAACTCTTGGATATCTACTTCAAAATGTTTTACTTCCATTAGGGGATATATTGTGTTGTAATTATTATTGTTATAGTGACTTGTTATAGATGAATATTTGACTGTGACGTTGCAACTGGATTATTGGGTCATTTTATATCAGAAATAATTACTACCAGAAAATGGCATTTTATTCTTATTAGCAATGATATATTAATTATTATTTTTGACTTATTATTATTTTATACTTTTTTCTTATTTCATTTTTATTTTTTCTAATTTTATTCTTATTTTAATTTAATTTTATATTATTACTATTATGGTTATTATTTTATTATTACTCTGCTATTATTTACTCTTATTTTATTGTTTTATTATTATTGGAAACATATTAATATTATTAACTTATATTAATATTATTATAACTATAATTAACATATATTAATATTATTATTATTACTATATATGATTATTATTTACAGTTTATTACATACGATATATTAGTTACAATTTATTATTCATTACTTAGTATTTATAATAAAATATTAATAATTTTTTATTGGCAAGTTTAGAAATTATAAATAATTTTTAGTTTTTTAAACATATATTTCTCTCATTCCTTCAGAATAATGAAAGAGCAAATAATAGAAATCTCGTTTTTCTGTACAGAAAGGTTTATAGGAAGAAACTGAGACTCACTCAAATACTTTAAATAAATGAAAAAGAGGAATTACTCTCCTTTTATGTCTTACTTACTTCCCTAATAATTCCTTACGGTGGAATAATACTCTTTAATAATCCCCCAAGCATTCCTGTCGTTGCGGATCTCATCTCGTCTCTTCGGTAGCTCCAGTATAAGCTTACGTCTTTACAATCCTGCTTTCTTGCGGTAAATATGAAGAATTGCTTCTTCCAGATGTTTGCTGCGATTACATCTCGGTACAATGGCTAATCCATTTTCTTTCAACAAAGAAAGGGATTTAGGATAAATTTTGTACAGTGCGTCGTTCTCTGGGACTTTTTCACTTCCGTTAATCTTTGCGTTTCTATTTTTATTATCTACGGGAAATAGACTGAGTTTCCTTCAAATATTTTACGCCTGAGGAATTTTTATTGGAAATTCTCCAAATTGGATTGCTGTTGTACTTCCAGTGGTGTTGTTTTTTATACGGCATTGCTGTCGTATTTTTATCGTCATCATCCGCACCACTCCGTTCCACTAGTAAACATTTTATTCCACGGAGTTTTCTGCGCTAGGAAATGTAGTGACGTATTTATTTTTCTTTCTGAAAATTTGATGTCTGCGTTCTATTTTTCGATTTTTTTATATCTTCGACGAGATGGATTAATTTTTCCATTTATTATTTTTATCTTTCGCGGACTATTAAAGCTTTGTCTTCCTCTCGATTGAGTAATTCAAAAATATCTTTAATAAAATATAAGAATTAATAACGCTGAACATTAAAATGAAACAAATACCTCTTAAAGTAAATAGTATATACGTACATTCTCGAAGCATTCAATCAAACGCGGCACATCAAGGCTTCGGTTGTAGAGACAGAACAGTACCAAAAATAAAGAGTTAAAGTAATTAATTGAATGAAAGCAATCAGTACTTTAGAGTCATTGAAATAAATAATATACTGATTCCATCCCCTCGAGAATATGTTACTAATGTATACATTTAAGACGCTCTATTTCTCATGGGTAGAAACCATTTTGAGTATACTATTATTATTTCTGTTTGTGTATATTTATGTTTAGTATCACTATTTGGGAGACCATAAACATAATGCACCTTAAATGGGGATAAGAAATTAAGAAAATGTTAGAAAACTCATAAATAACACATTGACTCTTAATGTACTTAACTTCGAGAAATTACTGCACTAAGTGGTAATATGTTCTAGATTGTAATTGTAAGAAAACCATTAAGTAAAAACAGCTGGAAAATTTAATATGAACTCAAAAATAAGGTTGCTCTACTAATGATTGAGCTATTTAAGAATAATTGGAGAAATATGTGCCAACTATAAAGTGCCAAAACTCCTAAAAGCCTTAACAAAATATATATAACAACTACATTTATCCCGTCTTTAGGTAATGACTAAAATTCGAATAGGTAAAATAGTTAATTATGTTATAAATAGGTATTGCATCCAAATTTTTGCCCCCAAAGATGTTTGATAAGCCTATGGCAACTCCTGACAAGCCTTTGAACTTTGGAGGACACGAATGTTTATCTTTAATAATGCTTATTTTTGTCATTGAATACAGTGATTACACTGATTTGTTTTTTGGTAATGAAATAATTTTTGTGGATGTTTATTTTATATAAGTTTTGAGGCAAAATTAACGAATTCGTATTTGGATATTAAAAATATCCGTCTGTTTTTGGGATCGACCGATTTCTCAAAAACCTAAGCTCTTGACGTCACATACATGTCGCGAAGTATTTTTTTCGTTCGAAAAAAACTTATGAAAATGAATAAAGATTGATTACCTTGAGAGTAGATTCAGGTAAATTTATACCGAATAAACTTGGCGAATATTGATGTATAACTTCTATCCCAAAGGGAAGAAAGAGAATCTAATTTTGGGATACATACTACGCGCCAGGTTTCATCTCGGAAAGCCCCACATCTAAACAGCTTTTGAAAATGTTGCTTTCCATTCCCATTTGCAGAGGGAAGCACTTGTACGAAAGACATTGGAATTTGGGTTCCTCTAGGCGGATCAATCGCCGATGCCTCATAGCTCTCCGAAATTTTCCAATCACAGCCCCATCCGCTGCTCTATTCCAATTCCCTCCGTCCCATTGATGGTGCTGCCTCAGGTGAATCAATTTTGAATCGGTTATTGCCATAAAATGAGCAAGTGGGGGTGGGGCAGGGAAAAACGACAGTTTGCGACGTAAACTTGATGAGTTAGGTCTGTGGAAAATGAGGAAAAACTATTATCGATGACACAGGGTTCTCAGCCCTCTGCGATACTGACAGTGTGCTCAAAGCGGAACATCGTAACATTGTCACCTTTCGAATACAGGGGTAAAAATATCCTCATCGTCTGGATTCTTCGCTATGATTTTATCTTTATACACTTCATAGCAGTACAAACTAACTTGAATGGAGAAAGGATGTACGGCTATCCATACTTAAAGCGTACAAGAGTTTAAAATTGCAAGTATATTTTTATAAAGGGAGAGGTAAGATGTAAAGACTTTCAGCCATTTTTTAGTGAGCATTTTCAAGTTTGTAACTCCGTAGCGTGCTTAAAACTGATATCAGACGCAGTATAAGTCTATACTAAATATGAACAAGCATTGTTTTATGTAGGACCGTAATTATATATTAAAAATACCGGTATATTATGAGCAAGTAAAAATGATTATGACATATGCGCATCATTTGATGGGTGACTGTTTTGCATCAACAGTAAATTTCCTAGCAAGAGACCTATGAAATAGAAATATTCTTTTGGACATGGATGAGGTATTATATTACAATCGACCGTAGAGAATGAAATTTTAATAATTGTATTACAGCAAAGAAATAAAATGTTACAAAGAGAATGTTTCCCGAGTGGATGGGAACAAATATCCATGAAAATTTTGTTAAAAAATTTAACATGACACGTCAAGCTCTAACATTGTTTCAGAAGCTTTTGAGCTTAGATATAGAATATCTTTCGAGTTCAGTAGAAAGTTCTCTCTGGGCAATGTTTATTTAGAATTTTAATTTAGATGTCATGATACCACATTTGATTTCATATCTTCCGTGCCTACTGAATAATTTAGTCGGAATGAGCTATGAAAATTGGATTCCTAAAATTTACCCGAAAATAACTTGTGAACGCCCATAATAACATTTTGATAATGTTTTTAATGCCGTACATCCATTTATAAGCAGCTGATAGTATATGAGTACTCGATAGAAATATCCAGGAAACATTTTCACACGATTCAGCTCCAATTAAATACATGTTAGTATTAACTGTTATATTGTTTTAATGATTGGTATTTAATTAAACATTTGTTTTCCAAGGGTGATTAAGTTTTATTCGTAATAACATAGTTGTGCATAAAGTCGAAGCAGTTTATTACCATAAAATATATGAAATATTAGATTCAATGGTATGAATATTGAAAAAAAAGTGTTTATAGAAAACTTCTTGGGCATTAATATAAGGCAGAAATAAAACGGGTTACTCTAAAGATAAGGAAAAAATGTAGGGACTCTAAGATGAATTCCAAATCAATTATAAATTATCTTAAATTTTTAAAACTAGATTCATCTAAATCTAAAATGATTATATTAGCTAATTAATTTAATGTGAAGTTTTACATAGTAGTTTTAAAATATTTTGATGAAGTGTATGCAGTGTATGCAGTTAAGATTTTTTCAACTTAAGAGAAACATAATTCCAAAAGTTATGAATTAAGTTTTAATTTGCTTAGTTAATCAAAGTGAATATATTTTTCATAAAAAGCTGCATATAAATCGCGCCTGCGAGTGCCGGAAAATAAGTATTACGTTGCATATTTAGTCTAAAAACAAAAAAACTGCAATTTGAGAAAAATCAAATAAATTCAAGGAATTGGCACGGGTCCTATAAGCTTGTGAAACGTTACAATTATGCAATATACGTCGGCAGTTAGGAAGACAGGGTTTTGGACCAATATTGTTTCAATTCCACCATAGATAGCGTCCCAGCAAATCGCTGATTCGAATGTAAAATGGATGGGGTGGACGCACGAGTCGCAAGCCAAACTAGAAACTGTGTTCTCGCGGAATAGAACATGTCTGTCTAAGTATGTCCGCTTTGATACTAATAGAAGGCATACGAACACAGAGTAGGCAAACACGAATGGGACCATATTGGGAGACCCTTGTTCCACTGCTAGAACATCATGAAAAGTTTGCAGAGGGCATCTATCGCAACTACAAACACTTAAGCAATTGATTTCGTTGAATTTATTCCGAATTCTTCGTTATTTAGCGATATGGGTGAGTAATATAAATTGTGGTTGAGGGGTTTTGTTTTTCGTGAGACCAGCTACCCCTGCTGATTTATCGAACTATATTAATTACGAATGAACGCTACTTGAGTTCAATTCCTCAGGAGGGAAACTCAAATACCCTAATTGCAACTAATTGCATTTTAAGTGTTAATGATTCTCGCCTGCAATGAAGCGTAAGGGTTATTGAAAATCGTATAGAAGTTCAAATTGTACTTCACTTCACCTAAGTTTATTACCTGTTATTTAATCATAATCATTCTTAATCATAAGTACACTAATTTATGTTAGAGAAAGTGTTCCTATAGAATACAGCTGTCTGCCAAATTAATTTACTCCGCGATTCGCTGATGGTTGGAGGTATTTTACTCAGTAAAATTGAATTTAATTTCTTAAATCCGCAGTTGCTGATTTGCTTGGCTAGCCTGAAGAGAGAATGATATTGAAGTTTCATATTCTAAGTATCTCTTGCTACTTTCCTCTGAAATACGCACCGTAGGAACTAAGATATACTAAAGTACAATACCCGCAGAAAAGCAGACGATAGAACGAACAAACGGACGATAGAAGCGTCTAAATATCAAATCACTTCCATAACTGTAAAAATATACATTTTTAACTCCTATTCTCTTGAAATTAAAATTCAGGCTGCGTACAGTGAGTGGAGAATATGGTTCCATAGAGGGCAGAAAAGAAAATTACCATGATCACAAATTCTTGATTAGTCTATTGTCCTCGCAAATGCGAAACATTTGTTATATTTTCGTGACTATATTTTCATCATGTATGTAATAGCCGCCGAAAGAAATTCGGGCTGTAATGTGTACTACTAAGGAGTGAAAAAGGGAATATTCAGTTGTGAAATATCATCATCGTTATAGACACTTTACCAGCAGTGTGAACATTTCGCGTTACTTAAGGATAGCTATTAAAATGTGCATACCCTATAATCATTAAGAAATAGTATCACTATCTCTCGTAGCTTCATTAATCCAAGAGATATTTTCTCTGTTTCAAAATCTCACAGTTAAATCATAAATTCACAAATAAACCAATAAACTTGACGGTTTCGGCATTTAATTGCAGTTGTCTTAATAACAAACAGATTCAGGCAATCTAGTAAGTAATGGATAAGATGAAAGGACGCATAACCATCGTACTGTTAATTGAAACGCACATCGTGCTATTAACCTTTCTCTTTAAAGAATTTAAATTTGCTACAATGTAGCAAGTGTAGAAACGCTACACCCAACTTTTCTTTTATATTTCAATATCTTATAGTAGAGCACGCAGAATTTTCCATTCCCCTCTCTGTTATTGTCGGATATTTAATCCTCGTTCCTTCAGCAGAAAATATAAAAATTCCAGACTCGTAGGCCAGGGCGCTCCAGGAAGATAATCATCCCCTTAATTTTTCCACGCCTTTGCGTTCTGAATGTGGGTCAGAGATGCAAATCGAGCGAGATGAAATTCTCTCCTTTTTCCCAAGGAATTCCCGAAGAATACGCGGCGGAATGGAAAAACCCGGGATTGGATCGGTAATGACGGAAGGTACTTTGATTCCCGCCGGTGGGCTGCGATATCTGTCAGTCGGGTGAGGTAATTGCGGGCGACGGCAGCGAATTAGGGCGCCAACTATGGGATAAACTTGAAACGACAATGATAAACGATGGAGATAGTCGCAATGAATGTAGCTCGCGAAGTTGGACCGTGAAACTTTTAATCGATCTCTATCTATTCGAGTTCTTGTTTTAAGGATTTGGATGCATTCCGTCATCCGTTCCATTAAAACGGAACGCAGTGTGTTCGCGTTTGTAAATGAGGGTAAATAACCCGCGTTTCTTTGATATAAGCTCGTGCGAAGTGGACGAAATTGAGAAGTTTTCTCGAGGATACGGTGAAGGAGACTCTAAACTCGAAGCACTTCCTATTGAATGGTTAGTTTCAAGTTTAGCCCTTAAGTAGTCGAGTCCGTACGACCCGAATGAGTTTTCGTCCGTGAAATTTCTATATTTGGAGTTTAGGACGAAAATGAACGTAATAATTTTGTGTATTACATTGTTATATGGCATAAAATAATTTAAGATTCCGTAACAATATTACCATATCAGATGAAATGAAATCACTTTTTAATAATTCTACGGATATATGAGGTTTGTCTGAAAAGTTTTCGGCCCAAGATTTTTCAGAAATTTTCAGAAAATTTTCAGAAAATATGTCGAGAAATGGCAAAATGTCAGAAACTTTTCAGACCACCCATGTATATCTATTAAAAACGCGACGGGTTCCAACTAATACATAGTCATTATCAAATCTATGGGATCAGATATGGAGTCTATGACTAAAAAACGATTTTAAGTTTCAGGTCATTATTACCCGATAGGTAACACGCGGCTACGCAAGGATCGTAATGCAAAATATCCCGCAATGTTGATGCTACAGCTGCGTATCATAATCGGTAATAAGTGATCTTTCAATGAGATAATTGGATGTTTTATGAGCGGAAAACATGTTTAGCCCTCTGTAACCCCTTGTGATTAATATCGTTATCCCTCTATTTAAAATAGCAACCTTATAGGAAAGATGCTCTACGCGATACATTTTTCGTCATCGTCCTTTCGTAGTGCACTTGAATCGCTCTTTTTATAAATGTTTCCACCAATGAAGGGCCTCGACTGTCTATTGTATCATTCAGAAATACTCATCTGAAAGATTAATACTCCCTCTAGTGTGTCATAGAGACTAGTGTGTCTAGAGTGTCATAGAACGAAGGACACTGCTCTAGATACAACAGCGACAGAAAATGTGAGAATATACCTATTAGTTATGTTGGAATTATTAAAAAAATTTGAATTTAAATTAGGCGATGCTTTTTTTTCCTTTAAAATCCTTTTTCTAATATATAACGGCATAGGGATGGATGTAAGAAGAGGCTAATAAGTCTCAATATCGCCCTTAAATAAAGACGATTATTATTATATTCAGATCAAGTTAAGATATTTCCCTACTTTCTTTTGATTATGGTATTGGTTTTTATTCTTATTAATTCTCAAAATAAACAAAGCTCTCTGAAAAACAAAGATATTCCGCAGATAGTTCTTTTTAAAATACTTTTATTCTGAAATTTCCTAATAATGTTGGGTTAATTCATCTGAAAGGGAAGGTAAGAATTAAGATTTCGTGGAAACAATCGCGTTTATAAATTTTTCATACATTACAAATAAATTCTGGACTTGTATATATAAACAGATCAGCAGTGTAATTTAAATAGGCAGTTTAGACCAGGGGAGGGGAACGTAATTAGAAGTAGGATTTCTCCGGGATCCCACGTTTGAAAATTTCCTCTTTCAAATTCGAATTTCCTAACGCAATGATATTCGCATTAGCATTCTTTCAGTGTGATACAAAGGCTTGTCAAGCCGCACAATTTACGATTTCGCAAGACTTGTAATGTCTTGCGGCCATACGGATTTTAAAGAGCTTTTGTTACCTCGGTAAAGTATCCTTCTCCAATTAGTTTCGGATGCTTCGCTTCGTTCGCACCCTTTTTCTCTTTTTCCCTCTCGCTCTTTCTCCCGGTGACCCTTAGTTTTCTCTCAGTCGTTTTCTCTCCGGAGTTTGACCTCAGCTCTAAGTGCGAGTTTCTTCGGCGACTAAAATATTTCTCGTCTCAATTATGAGTCTTTTTTGTCTTGAATTCCCTTTGTCTTCGCCGTGACAATGTTTCAATCTCTAAAGGCGACGTTTATTCGTGTGTTAAGACCCAATTAAAAAGTCCGCGTAGTGAAGAGCATTATAAAAGTCAAACGGAGTGGGGAGTGCTTCAAAGGTGCTTGGCTGCCTTCTTAATAATGACGTTTTTTTTGCTTGTGAAACTAAATTGTTACAATCGTTTACAAATTCATGCTGTAGAATATTAAAATGAGAGTGATATTTCCGTTATTAAGTGGAGGTACAACGGAACAAAAAGTAAGCATAAAAGCGTCTAATTTTTAGGTTTGTTCCGTAATAAATTACGCTACAATTGTTTTCTATTAGTCTTTCCAAACGATAAAATAACGATTTCTCTTTATCAAGCAACACCTGTTCAACACAATTTAGTTACCAAAAAGTTACTCTTATTGCGCTGATTGTTGATATATTTTATTTTATTGAACGGAGAATATATTAAGGACTGTCTAATAGAATCACTTTTAAAAGTTAATTTTATTATGTTCCTTTCCTTCATTCTCCACACTTTTAATTGGTGTAAAATGTAAAAGCGGAGTACCGATTTTGCAGAAGCTAGAATAAAGATAGATATAAGAACATTCGATACACTTACAATACCTTTGATTATTTTCATGAACTCCTGTAATACTCGAACTAAACGGTTAGGATTTCAATGATTGAGTGTCATTTATTTTAGAATCATTGGAGTGGATTTCCTTGATATTACCAAATTGCGGAATTTCTCATCTATTTAATAATTTGTTGATTTTTGTGATACTTTAATTTAGGATTTATTTATTTATTCTTAAAGACTTCGAATAGGCACCAGGGCAGGTGGTAGTGACTACCCTAGGAATATAAAATACCCTTCCTGATATTCACCCGAGTTGATAGGATTACCCCCTAAAACCTCCCTATGGCAGTATGTTATTTAATGCAATATAATTTTCAGTTTACAAAATATGTAAAATATATATAAAATGCAAAAAATAAAATTGCTCATAAAAATAGTTTAGAATATTTTTAATCTCTTGAAATCTGCGATTCTCTCAAGCTGATTCGACAATTATCAGACTGAATTAATTGAAACGGAAACAGTTATCATTTACATAACTTTATACATGAAGAACCGTTCTTTTACATCGCCGTAAGTCACACAAACCTTTTACACCTGAAAGTCGTATTTAGGTATGTTTCTCGTTTGAGAAAAAATCTAGCCACCCCTACCAATCACACGCTGAACCAATATTGTGAGTAAAACTGCGGCCTGAAAAAACGAAGCGATGGAAACGGAGAATGACGGATAAGATGGCAATTTTTATCGGAGAGATTTTTCGGAGAGCAGATGAAATTTAAACATAAAAACGCGTTTCGGGAGACAAGTGAGGAGGTGTTTTGATTAGAGTGGGCGTTTTGGAAGAGGATAGAGGAAGAGGAGGCGGAAAAGGAGGAGTGGAAAAGTCCTTTCACTTCCCATTCCAGGGCCCGAGTTCATTAGCTGCTGCTCGTGGATTCGGAGAGGAATTAAAGCAAGGCTTCCGGAAAGTGAAGAGAAAGGTGAACGTTACAAGGAAGAATGTCTCTGTAGGGAGAGAGTCGTTTGAAGGGGCGATGGGCGCTGTGGGTCACCGCCGAGGGACGCCGCCACGACTCCAGATACACTGCAACGAGAAATATATATATTTTAAGGAAATGAGGGGGAATGAATTATGTATGTCTCGCTTTGTTTTGCCCTAGAGAGAGTAGGGGTTCCCTTGCGTAAATATCACAACTTTTAAAGGGATGAGAAAACGGTTAGATTCATAGGAGATGTTGGCGGGGATACAGTAATTGGAGGGGATTCTTATTCACGAAGGAAAATGCAGACGAGCGGGAGCTGCGAATATTAAAAGGAGGGTTATTTTACGCGCTAAAAAGGTGCATAAAGTAAGGGGGCTTTAATGTTTAAATTAATTGGAATATTATAAGGATATTGGTCTATAAGGAAGCATAAAAGGATTCCATTGGGCCTAATATGTTTGCGATCGTAAGTGTAACTTCAAATATTAATAACGATATATAATTTCAGCACATTGCAGGTACACGCTTTATCCATTATTTATTTATTTATTCAAGGATATTATCTATATATCATTATCATTATTTATATACACTATTATCATTATTTATATATTTATTCAAGGATATATCAATGATTCATATACAGCGATGAAACCAATTTACAGTGAATGCCAACAACAAATTTAAACTACCAATACATTATATTATGAAATAAGAATATCCAACGATAAAAAATAAAACATATATGCACAAAATATTAAGAAAATAATTTACAAGTCTATATTCAGTAATTCTCTTAAGTATGCGTCTAGCGACAGCCTTAAAGGGTCTATGGAGGGAGGAAATGAATTAAGAAGATTAGGAAGTCTGTATAATAGGGAACGTTGCTTAAGAGATGATCTAAATTTAGGAACATGGGGAAGAGGAGGCAGTCTAGTTGCCCTAGGTGGAGCATGATAACTTAATAGTGAAATTAATTCGGGAGAACCGATGTGGGCGTTTATTACGTTATAGGTGAAGGAAAGATCAGCTTTCAGTAGGATTTCCTATAGGGATCTCACGAAAAGATATTTTAATACAGACTCTGTAGTGGTATTCCGTAGATCGAGGGATTATTTAGAGATTAGGGAAATCAAAAATAAATGGCGCACAACAGTATGGGAATGAGAAAAAAAAGGAACTCGGCGGTAAATGAACTAAGAGATAAAGGTTCTCCAAGCGCCGAAATAGCGGCGACCGTCTAAGGGCGATTACCGGGAAACGGATAATTGCCCTTAGACGGTCGCCGCTATTTCGGCGCTTGGAGAACCTTTATCTCTTAACAGTATGGGAAGCTAAGAAATAAAATGTGGGAGGGAAGTTGTAGAGGAGATATTGAGATGTTATTGAAGAAAGATTTATAATTTCAAATTTAGTTATTTTTACCCTCATTACATGCACATGTACACACAGTTATATAATTTATATTCTTGATGTCATGCACGTTTCTCAAATTTTATATGATATTAACTATATATGAAGTGAAAATATTTTCGAAATTGTACCCACTGTCACCACGTTGTACCTTCAGTGTCAAATTTGGGATAATAATTAAGTGAGCGTTGATGCACATTGTTCGCTTACTGAAATTGCTCATGTGCTCCATTATCATTTCTCAAGATAATAAATAACGAAGTAAAAAATCTTCTAAATTTTAATTATGATTTAGGAGATATGGAAAAGAGGAGGATATGAATGAAATAGTCGGAGAAGCTAATTTTGGTGAAGTGGTCTTTAGTTAAACTCATCCATTGAATGAAAAAATATAACCTTCCATAAATAAACTTCATATTCTATTTTTGTCCCTGCTGAAATTTTCCTTGTGTGATTTTAGTGAGACACGTTGCCTTGGCTCTCAGTAGTGGGGGACAGACGTAGCCTTAGTTAAACACATATTTAAGGATCTTTTATTCGTAATTATGAATTAGTCTAGATTCGTAATTTTAATGTCGACATATATTTTGCGCCCTGTAGAGACTGTTGTCTTTTCATTTACGAATAAGCCTTTTATCCGCTCCTGCTCGTAGCCTGGTTTCGGGTATTGGATGGAAAATTATGTATAAACACCAGGGTTCATTATGATGATCAGCGAAGTGAGATTCATTCGTAATTACAGAGCATTAATTAGTCAAATACTTTTCAAATTTCATCTTTAAAGAAAAACAAGTTCAGCAAATAAGAACTTATTATATATTATATTTTATATTATATAATAATTCGTATCATTATATAATATAAAATATATTTTTTATTTTTTCGTCAAAATTTGCCTGTTATTTTTATGTTCGGCTTTATTAATAAGAGAAATCTAGTTGTCGGCATTCGGCGATTGGAGAATTCCTGGTTTTCTCTTAGAGAAATCCGTGTAAAATTGTTTACTGTTGATTCAGCGCTGCTGCTATTTGGAATCGGAGTATCTTCATATGGTAAAGGAACCGCTTCGGTTGCTCCCGTATTTAATTCGAATGTTTATTCACTTCTCACTGCCAAGGTTATGGAATCATTGTATAAATAAAGGTATCACAATTCTCCGCCATCCATTAGAATGAGATGCTGCTTCGTCTAAGTGAAAGTAATAATAATATCAGAAGGGAGAAACTCTTGCTAGATATATCTCTGACGTTTTCGCTTGCATAAGTACGTCAATAATAGAAGAGTTGAGGATTTCACAACCTAACATGCCGACCCACTTATTAATAATGGCACATGTACTGTTTTGTAATAAGCACATCAGGTTTTGCACGTATCACTTAAATCTCATCACGGTGACTATCCTTTTTCTCTCTGTAGTCTGCTCCAGCAATTTCTGGGTATCTTTTCATCTATTTCCACCCTATGCCCTTCTCTTCATTACTGCATATCCTTTTCCTTCCTTTAAACTATATATTACGTTAATTTCTTTCCTTCCTCTTTTTAATCTATTTGTGTATACTGTGCCTTTTCGCCTTCCAGCAGTTCTTCCTTAATGTAAGTTCAATACAGTTTATTTCTTTTGATAAATTCAATCAATATTGTTTTCTCTTAGAATATTCTCAAATCCTCCTCGTTTCTGACCATCTCTGACCACCAGGTGCTTAACATACCCCTCATTATTAACATTAAAATCTTATCATAGTCAATGTTAACATTTCAACCGTACTATCAACTATCTTTTATAATTATATTGAAATAGAATTCCATTTTACAACCATAAAGAAACGGACTCACATATCATGCAATTTATGATTCTTTTCCTCAGGTTGATATCAATCTTACTAGTCTATCTTTATTTTAATTAAAGCTTATAGATCTGAATTATTGTTTTCATACTAAACGAATATTATCAATCATTCCTTAAATATTATGTACTGAGCGCTTTTTTATCATTCTTAACCTATGGACAACCAAAAGAAGCAAATTATGTAATTCCTGCTTGAATTTTTCCTCCAAAAAGTCTCATTATAAACGTCTATAAATCAATGGTGTCAAAGAAAGGAGATTCAGAACGTCAGGTAAATTTGTTCTCCTCTCCGTTTCAATTATTATGTTACGATTAATTCCACCGTTATAGAAAAAGTTCATATAAAAAGCCCTCTTTTAAAGTGGAGCTAAATTGCGGATATGAAAAATGCAGGATATCTTTATGCACCAATGCGCTATTTTTGCTCCTGCCCTTAACCTAATTCTCGTGAACTCATTTCGTACATTTCCCAGAGGTTCACCAAAAATATTACGAATATTAAAATTAGATACAATATCGTTTGAAGATGAAGTATACTAATAATATTTAAGGAATATATCTGTTCACTCTACAACTTATTAGAAGATCCCACGATTCTCCTCTTTTAAATAGCTACGGGTGATGCGGCACCGCATTTCCTGTTAAATGCTCAACCTCTCACCCATTCTCGATCGCATTATGGCCACACTCGTGACCTTCTAAGTGCTCCTTCAATTCTTGGATAAGCACATTTCCCTCAAGCAATATTCAGTCTCGGCAGCATAAGGTCACGGAGCATCTCATATCTGAGCCATGCGAGCAATATCATTTTTCGTAAACCACTTATGTTAACTGCGAGTATTGCATACACGAGGCTAAGGATATAATCCTTATCATCAGCGGAGATAGTATCTTTCCATAATTTCATTTAATTTCTCCACGTGTCGGTGGAGAGTGTCAGTCTTGTTTTTTTATTTCATCGCATTTCATGTGACCTTTAATAGTACGTCAGTAACGTGATTTATATTCAAAGTTTCCGACATGGTCTAGTTTGACATCGAATACCAAACATTGCAAAACGAATGTCAGAAACACTGAAATTCTTCGAACTCATACGGGCGTAGGATTTTTCCCCGAAAAGGACTTTCGTATAAAATAAAATATGTCATTTGATGAAAGTTGTGGTAAATGTATAGCTATTCTGTAAAACGAGAGGTCCTTGGAAACTTTTAGTCCTTTTAGGAATTCGTAGAATGATGAAATTTTCGATTTATATGAATGTACTCTTTGCAGTCCACCCACGCTTTCAAATATCGGAAATTTGATGACGAGTTTAGGAGATTTATTACGAGTTTTGTGCTCTTATAGTTAGGTTTGTGTAAACTTAATGTGAATCATATGACACCATATTTCCTAAATTATCCTTTTTGTATTTAAGGGTACTTAATCGTATTTAACCCATATTATTATAGATAATAAAATCCATCTGGTGTAGAATTTTGTCAGTATATTACAGTATTTTGTCCATACTTTACCTAACATCACACGGTTTCACTATGCACTTCTTTGTCCTCCGTATGCACACTTCTTTGACCATTTTTTATTCTTTTATTTCTATTCATTGGCATTCCTCGGGTCATAATACCAAATCGTCATCTTCTCTCTGGTGGACACAATATACAGCTGTAAATATTGATAAAAAGAAGTTTATGAACACTAGTTTTATTATTCACCGTATCCTACACCTAGTTTGTATCTGCCACCTTTTTTATTCCAAATTTTGAAATAAATTAATAACTTGATGACCCACGAGACAATACTATAACGATGTTCCAAATTTTCATCATATTCAATGTAAAAGGTTTTTCCTCGAATGCAGGAAAGCAATGATAAAATTCACATGATATTCAGTCGACAAAGTCTTCAGTTCATGGAACTCTATACCAAGAGGCATACTAAGAGACAAAGGTTCTCCAAGCGCCGACAGCGGCAACCGTCTAGGGCGATTCCCGGGAAACGGATAATCGCTCAGCGGTCACCAGTTATTCAGATAACTAGTGACCGCTGAGCGATTATCCGTTTCCCAGGAATCGCCCTAGACGGTTACCGCTGTCGGCGCTTGGAGAACCTTTGTCTCTTAGTTCATTGAACGCCGAGTTCCTTTTCTTTCTTCTACCAAGAGGCATGGTGAAATAACTAAGCTTAAGTTCCGCAGGAGAAATATTGAAGAGAAAACCAAATGCATGTATGTAAGAAACCCAAATGTGGATACAAAGTTGCTATCAATCATAATGCACAGCCATGATTGTTTGCACTCAGAAAATGCGAGTATATGTTGCCACAGCTGCTCTACAATAGAGCACATGGCAAGTATGGCAAATCAAATATCTAGGACTGATAATAGATGATAGATTTAAGTTCGATAGTCATATAATAAAATTAAATAAAACCTTACGGTGCCTATCTGTAAAATTTTATGCAGTGAAAGATCTCATACCTTAAAAGTAAAGAATAATGATGTACAAAGCCCTTGTTGAATCAGTGATAAGATAAGGTATTACTGTATGGGGAGCTACATCAAATGTATATATATCTTCTCTTGAAAAACTTCAAATTAATATTATAGAAACTCTCATGAAAAGCCAGACAAGTATTAGTTTTAAGAAATTTTGTAAGGACAATAACATACTTCCTGTAAGAGAACTGCACAAACACATTATAATTATGGACAATATGTTTAGTAGGAAATATAAGATAGAAGTCAGCAACACAGTTAATCTGAGGAATACAAATCGATATGAGGTTCCAAAATACAACAATAATTATGGCAAAACAACATATTCATGCATAGTGCCATATTATTTCAACAAACTGCCAGATGATATTTATTGCGAAAGTAGAATAAAGGTAATAAAAAAGAAACTGATGGCGTGGTTGATTGCA
This sequence comes from Pachydiplax longipennis, assembly GCA_036926295.1. Taxonomy (NCBI): domain Eukaryota; kingdom Metazoa; phylum Arthropoda; class Insecta; order Odonata; family Libellulidae; genus Pachydiplax; species Pachydiplax longipennis. The sequence goes on from JAVFKF010000019.1 coordinate 29,235,392, forward strand.
AGGCAATTAGAGTAATTTTGAATCTGATTTATAAAGGAATTTCGAACCTAATGTGTAAAAAAAGGCACTTGCAGTCGAGCCCAGAAAGGGCTCTGCAAGACCCGAAATTCTGAAATTCTGATTATTATGTTATTATGTTATTTTTCATTATATGTATGTCATATTTTATGTCTCTACTGAATTGAATTGAATAAATTGAATATGTTATATTATTATTATGTTTTTGTATTATGTGTATGTATGTATAACATGCCCCCTACTTGAAATTTTATTTAAATTTAACTCTACATAATTACAATTAATTAAATTACTGATATTGTCTCCATTCTGTTAAATGTCATTAATTTTATAATTGAGGAACAGCAAGGATTGACTGCATTGTTCTGGAAGCAGAAGTAAAATATTTGTACCAATTTATCTGATGGAATCCTAATGAAAAAGAAATAGCTAAATTAATCTGAATATGATTTAAAATAGAATACATTTGTCGAATTTTTGGTTGTATTTCCTATCATTTTTTCATTTTGGCAGTTTTCCGTGTATTCGGAATATGGAATAATTTGTATGGCAAAATTTCACTCCGTAATATCTTTTAAAAGGAAATCTAAATATTTATATCGTTATAAATTACGAAATAACGTTAAAATGCTACAGTGTTTGTGTCTGCCACAATTAAATTTTCCTGTGTGGCGAAAATTTTCCTTTTAAATTATCCTGGAAGGGAATTAAATAATAATTAATTTAACACCATCAAACAGAATAGTAACTTTTGAATTATTCCATTTAAAGCTATGGAAATTTTCTACGAAATATGAAATAAAACCAGAGAGAAATTTGAAGCTCATTATATGTACGAAATCTATTGTATCTTTGGAAAATAGGTCTCCCTGCCGGTTATTAATTGACATTATTTATAAAGTTTCATACATGGGATTCCATTGGAGCGCCTGTTATTTTTTGGATAGGCAACACTCATTGCATGTTAGTGCTTGTGTGTTGCCTAACTTTAAGGATACATGTCTTATTCTTTTAACGTAAAAAAGCGAAAAGGACCGTACCGGAAATGAGTATGTTTATCGAAATAGAGCAATTTATACCATAATTTACAAACATTTTCACTTAAGTTAACTTCTTAGATTACTCCTTCCTTAGTATTTCATTCAATTTGCTTTTCAAGGCATAATAAACTAGAGAAGTGACCTAAACAGAATATACCCAAGAAATGGAGCCACAGTACTCTTCTCATTATTAGAGATATCATTGCAATAACACAGTAAAATAGCACTTATTAGTTACTAATAATTTAAACTGACAATGCATTACATTATCTGCACCCTCAATGTTTTTGTAGGACTTAATATCGCCCTCTGCGGAATAAGACTTGGACCAATTCAGATAGCATTCTCTCGTCAGTAATCTTTCGTTTAATGTATTCTTGGTTAATTTCCCAATAAATAATTATTCTCCATGAAATGGAATATTTACCAAATTTTTAGGCGTACGACACACTTTTTCCTAAAATTTTAGGGCACAAATTCTACCTACTTGTTGTATGCGTGCATAACTCTTTTTTATTTGTATATGTGACCCATTTCTATAAAGCTGGTTATGATTTAATTGAGGGTGAAAAATTTAATTCATAGGATGGCTGTATAAAGTTTAAGCATTTGTCCGACTTTGAAGATAATAATTAAAATTTAACCAACGGATGGATTTTATCCTCTAGTTAACCATCCACAAGTCAGGTTGGAATTGATATGTGCAGGCTATTAATGGAATGAGTAGGAGATAATTCATTTTATACATGATTTTACATTTTGTTTTGGCATATTAAATTAAATCAACATTTATGAGCTATATAATCATTACTTGTTTAAATTTATTTGCACATTGAATTTAAATTTACTTTGAATTAACCGGCTACCTTCTCCTTTTGTCCCACTAAGTTACCAACTCCCAATTCTCCTTCCAAAGTAATTTTCGCTTTATCGTCATCCGAGATTAATCCGGAGATATGCAGAAGAAACAAAAATAATCGGAATCAAAGCTGATCCTCCGCTTTCATAATGCGGACGTAAAAGGCTCACCCTTGACGCAATCTTCGTTGAAGTAATCTCCGTGAGGATAATCCTTTCCCTCATTCTCTCGAGACACTGAAGAGTGCGTCACTAGGAGAAAAATATTCTTTCAGCGTTCGCAAATTAACTCGACTTTGCCGCATAGTGCATTGTCTCCCCACCAGAGGGAAACCGCTTCGGCTTGCGCTCACCGACTCATTAATGTTGGATAATTGCACTGCAGAGAGCGCCATCAAAGAAAGGCGGGAGATGGTCTAAACCTGCCTCTTTCTCTCTCTCTCTCTATTTCGCTTCCTTGACCAAGAGATCGAGCCCTTGGAGCTCTCCGGCCAATCTCAAACCCATCCGTCAAGCACGAAGGCCTGATTGAGCTTCAATTTCCGTGTTTATTAGGATAGAAGCTTCTGGGAGAAACCCGCCCTCCGCCTATTAATTTTCCAGTGTACTTTGCCTAAGTTCATAAAGGGAGTTGCGTCGTAAAAAGCTACGCAATAAGACCGCGTAGTTCTCCGAAAATCCTTTCCGAAACTGTATTACGCCGTGGAGTTGCATTCAAAGCTCGTGACTTCAGATTCGAAGGCGATTATGGAATTAAGCGGCCGAGGATAATTGAGATCACTATTATCCGGGGAGGATTTTTGAGGAATGGAATTACGTGAAAATGTTGTAGCTTGAATGGTAATCTTTTGATGCCTAAGACATCGCGATTAAATTTAGGCTTTTTTAAGTTTCCAAAAGAAGATGAATATTTTCCGAACATATTTTCACCTAAATTCGCGCATTACGCCTAATAACTCCAAAAGTTAGTCGTGCTTTGTCTAAGGCGCTTGATCTTAGATAACTTTAGTTCTTAATTATTACCTTCATTAAGTTTCTTTTTTTCTCTTTAAAATTATTAAACAAACTTTTGGCTGATTTCTCAACTTTTAACTCATCATCTACCCAAAGCACTGTAGATAGAATAAGGCTTAGCTATTGAGAAATAAGGTCTTTGTTTACTTCACTGAATGAGAATGCATCCTATGTGTGCACTGCTGAGTGAATTTTAGTCTTTTTTGGGGCTACTAATAAGCCTATTTATGAGTAACAGTGATTCATACAGAAAATAATTTTTATTCTACACGCGAAAGAAATTCCTACACCCTTATGGGGATGTATGAGCTGTAATATAGCACGAATCTTTTGTTTGCAGAACTTGTTTACAGAATTTATTAAGAGATATACCTCTAGCTATAGCTTTTATTTTTATCGGTTGTAAATGCATTTCAATGGGGAAAATTAGGTCCTGAAAATGTGTAAATATATCGAATTAAAATTGAAGTAAACAACTTTATGTTTCCATATACGTATACTATTCATTGTAATTCTCTGATTTAAAATGAAAAATCAAGCTAAGCTCAAAAAAGTTTAGAAATAATAGATTTTTTAGGATTTGTTTCTCACGCGTAAATATCCTAAATTTTAAGAATTTGTCTCTTGTAAATACAAATTTGCAATTAATTCAACAAGAAGTGAATTCCTATGCTGTAAGTCTTACGTTCCCGAATTTTTATCTCATACCTCTTATTTTCGTGCGACGGGTACGTCACACTCAGTGGTCTTAGGAGACTAATTAAAGTCCGGGTCACAATGTAGGCTAATTAATTCAATCCATCAACATCAGACCAGCAAGCGTTAGGACGCAGAAGTACATTTTAGTCAAAGTTCCTCCGTGCGCCAAGATCATAAAACACTCTGCAGAGTTGACGAGTTTTTTACGTTGCGAAATCGCGCAAATGCGGCCGAGAGGAAGAAAAAACACGCGACGTAAACCGAAAAATGTGTGGAAATCTTCAGATCTTTGATTATAGTTTAATCTCGGGAAGGTCGTCGAAGGGATTAGCAAATCCAAGAGAGAGTCGGTGGATCCCTCAAAAAAATAGCATCATCAGTTTCGAAAGAAAGGATAGGAGTAGGGGAAATGCTTTTGTGATGTTTTACGAGGAAATAAAGCGGGTAAGACGTCGTAATAAGTCGAAGCAAGCAAAAAAGATGAATTCCTCGGAATGTAATGAGGGCGTAGAAAAAAACGGGCGATTTAAAGTGGGCCAGAGATGGGAGCGAGCGAGAAGAAGATTGATAAGGAAAGGGGAAGGTAAGCGAATGCAAAGGGAATTTAGGGCGATCGTAAACTCGGTGAGGGGGAGGGCAACTTGTCGAGGGGCATGATGGGAAGGAAGAGCAGCCTTCAAGATGGCCGGGTTGATTTCATTATCGGAGCGTATTACGTATGACGTAAAATTTCCTCGAAGAATAAACCGAAGGGAGTGGTCCTTGTTTTTATCCCACGGTGAAGTGTAAATGCAAATTTCGGGTCTTAAATTTACTGCCCTCGGGCATTTAATTCGTTTGCAAGTTTAAAATTTTACTGTTCCTTGGATATTTTAGAGCCCTCTCCGCCCACCGCAGCTGGTATACAAACTCTATTATTATATCGTACCCTTACGGAGGGTGTAGGCCAAGATTGCCTCCCTTCCATCTAATCTCTTAAGTTATTAAATAATAATTTTAGACTGTTACATATATAATGATTGACTACGACTAAATTACATCTAAATATATATATACGTAAAATAGCAAATTTTAGGTACTAAATAATAGATACAAGCTGGTAAATAAACTAATGGATATAAATAACTACAGGTATATTAAAAATGTGGGGAAAAACTATTCAATTGAATATTTATGAAGAGAAACTCACTATGTGGAAAAAATCTCACACAAGAAATGATCAAAATAACTGCGAAACCAAAGAGGTAGTAAAAACACTATTGATCTTAAGTGATGCAGAGAGAAATACTATGGACATGAAATTTGCAACATCTGATGTGATGATGTATCTCAATATACGTTAATCTTGGAATCTGAAACGGTACAACTCTGAAAAGGGCTCATAGAGAAACTTTATATTCACTTATTTATTTTCTGTGGGCGAAAGATCTTTCTTTCTGAGAAATTTTTTATAAATGTTATTCTAATCTGTGCTACGAAACTATATGGAATATTGTGTGTTATTGATCCTATACTAAATTCTAGGAATTGTTGACCGATTGTCGACAAAAAACATCCAGAAATTAACTACGATCAAACGAATTCAATAGTTAATACTACGCGAGAATTTATTGAGTCATCGATATGAATGATATATTTTTATTTTAAATAAATGCAATATTTTAAATAAATGCAATATTTTGAATCAATCATAAAAATTACTTCAGATACAGACGTTACACCCAGAAAGGTAGATTTTAAGTAGCGGTGTGTCTAACCCACTTGCATAAATTGCAAGTGGGTTAGACACACCGCTACTTAAAATCTACCTTTCTGGGTGTAACGTCTGTATCTGAAGTAATTTTTATGATTGATTCAAAATTACTTTCATTAAAATTAACCTTGATACGCAGCAATTATTTGTATAATAATTTGTACGAGGAAGTTTTGAGCTTAGTTCTATTAAAATTTCATACTCCAATGGATTGTATATTCGTTTCCTCAGAGTCAAGAGGGAAAATCTAAATTATATATGATAATAAATGTAATAGGTAATAATGTAGATATTATTATTTAGCTATTATCATCATCATCGTAAAATAAAATTATCATTTTTGAGTGACATTTGTCATTTATTGCATCATGTTTCTATAAAATTACTCTTCTGGCAGTTCATACCAGGGTTTTTGATTTATGGTTGAATTATTATTTCTTTTTAATCATAATTATTTTTATGATTAATTGCTCATATTACTATTCATTATTGCATTTTATTGGTCATTTATTGCATCATTATCCTATAGACTCCCGCATTCGGTAGTTTCTTCCTGAGATTTATAATTGAGAAAAAATATTGAGGATTCCTATGCTAGAATACTGCATTCCTGTTCGGAGATTATGTACTGTTTACGATATTGTATTTTTGCTGTTATAGGGTTGAATCATTATTCGTATTTAATTATAATTATTTTTATAATTAATCACTTTTATCCTTATTCATTCTTGAATTTTATTGTTTATTTATTGAATCATTTTCCAATAAAATGACTCTTCTGGCAATTCATTCCAGGGATTTATAATTGATAAAAATTTCGAGGATTCCCGTTATTCTAAAATTAGGATTACATAATCTTATAAAACACAAATAATAACAATCCTCATCCCGCTCAAAGCCGGCCTTCATAATCCCGAATTTCCTATCCAGATAATTACGCGCCCGACGAATTATCCCGCGCAAACAAAACGAAACAGAAAGCGGCCGTTCCATCCTCTAAACATCCAATCGTCCCCCTTTATCGCCGCAATCTCTGCCCGAGTCCACACACAAGGAGGGAAAAAAATGAGGAAAAGCCCAATCTCCGGTGGAAAGTATAAAAGGGCGCAAATTGGCTCTCCTTAAAAGGGAGCGCGCGAAGAAAAGGATTGCCGAAGAGGGGAGTTGACAAGCGGTTGATGGGCAGGTAATGGCGAGGGACATCCGGAAACCTTTCACTGTTGCCTCGAAAGTCTTGGAAAGGTCGTCGGGCGGAGGGGGACTAGAAAAGTTGGGTGGGGCTGAAAGGTTGTGTGGGACTCTTGATGGTCGGTCGAAATAGGAAATCAAGCCAACAAACGAGGCAGTGGAAGCTCGAGTCGGAACATCCCTCCAAGGGCAATTCCAGAAGGGGGAACGGCAATTACCCACTTTCTTCGTCGAAGCGAGTGGTACACCTGAGGGCCATTTCTTCTCTCATTCTTCTCTTTCCCTTCCCCACAAGTGGGTCTCTTTTTATTCCGAGCAATTGTTTGAGGAAATGCCTCCTTTCACTGATAGCCCTGAATAATATATATGGCGGAGACCGCTATCGAAATAAATGATGGGATGAGGAGAGTATATCCGGATGATGAATAATCCGAATTTAAGGGGTTGTTAAGGGCTTTGTTGAGGCGAGATTGGGACTGAAAAGTCTCGTCTTCCATTTAGCATGTCGTCAATGATTTTGTTAAAGAATTAATGATGTATCTGTAAATACGAACAGAACAGAAAGAGCAGTGGATTTAAAAATACTATACTTAAGGTTATAAACGGCAAAGAAAAATTCCTCTTCCATGTAGCCTTTCGTCAATTATTTTACTGAAATATAAACAATATATGTTTAAATATAAGCGGAACAGAAAACGTTAGAAAAAGCAGTGGGTTTAAACACATACTTAAGTTTAAAAACGGCACCTAAAACGTTTTCTTCCATGTAGCCTGTTGTTAATGATTTTACTGAAACAAAAATAATATATCTTTAAATATAAGCGGAACAGAAAACGTTAGGAAGAGCAGAGAATTAAAAAACAAACCTAAGTTAAAAGGCGGATTTTCGACCAATAACAAATACTATAGTCTTCGGCTTTGTGGCCGCCATCAGGTAAATAAAAGCTTGTTTAATTGCTTTCATTTTTTCTGATTCGATACCGATATTAATAATTTGAGCGTCTTTCAATATTTCGACATTCACTTCCCTTGGATGGCGGCGTATTTGTCGGAATGCGCATTGGGTGATTCCCAGAATTCGGTAATCCGCGGCTTCCTTTCTCCATTCGAGGAATTGGCTCAACGGTCACCGGAGTATTCGGCGATCTGAGATTTTTTTCGAACTTTTTAGTGCACTTGGTATAAATATATATACAAAATTCGTCTTACTAGATAACATGTAATTACATTATGAATGTACTACAAACTTCATTGATGGATATCTCACACAATACAGTAAAGAAATAAAATGTTAGAAAAGGAACAGCATAATAGTAGTAAAATAATGTTATGGAAAAAGTAACACTGTAAACTTCCACAATGTTTCAAACAGTGTGGAAGTTTACTGTGTTACTTTTTCCATAACCTTATTATGTCCTTCCACGAAGTGCGGTCTGACATGATAGAATTTTGTAGTAAAATAAATAATTATAAGGAATAAAAGGGAATTATTCTAAGATGAACCTAGTTTATCTTGATCTTTGTAATCAATTCGAGGCCATTCTTCAAGTAATGAAAATTGAAATGATAAATTCAACAGAATCGAACCTACTCCAGATCTGCGTCTTGTGGAATTCTGACTCCTCTGATTTTGATTGGCTAACTCTCTGTCATTCTCTAATTGGGCAGCCCTTATTGGCTCTATCGGGTGGAATATGAACCCGTCTTCTTCCTCAAAATCACTTGGGGATACGCATTTGTCTCCCTCTCGTCGATATTTGCTCATCTATCTTCGTGAAATAACCAGACGTCCCGATCTCACATGGTTATTGCATGCATTTACATAGATCGGTTTATCATTTTCATCATTAATGTTCCCTTGATGAGGTCTTCGCTATAACTTTTGCGCATTTCTCCCTCTAATCATACTGATAAATTGACTTTAGCACTGCTATACTCTTAAGGATCTATATAAATTTGTACCTTTCTGTTTTTTCTATTTTTCATTACTTTAAGAAAGCTTTTTGTTTGATATTTTATTATATCTCTTTCCCTTGTTTATTAATTATTTTGTTTTATTCTCTTTTACCATGCTGCCTATTTCTTATAATTTATATTCAACATATGTCCATATCTTTATTTTTTGTATTTATGTGGATTTATATTGTTTTCTCTCTCTGTTGTTAATAATGTCGCTTGTCACAGAGTTATTTTTAATATATGTTTATGTAAACATATCCATTTTCGTTTTATGTACGTGAAAGTGTATCGGTATTTTTTCAGATTTTTATCAGATATCTTAACCTGCTTTCGCCTTATGATTTCGTGGACTGTGTGTGGATATGATTTTTCATTATTTATCTTGCGGATCTCTTACTACTCTGGTTTAATTTTCCCTAGTAGAGAATTAGGTTTCAGCACACAAAGTAGTTTTCTACAGTTTACTTTTTCAAGCCATCTTTTTCTTTCAAATTCTAAATGACGAAGAAGAGACTTATTAATAAGATCGTATTATTATTATTTCCTACTTGATTTATTTTTTTGTTCTTTCTATACATTTGCTGAATTCATTTTCATCCCTATGTTTCTTACCCTCAAACTTTCTTTCTATCAGCTCTTCCACCATCCTTCTTTTACGGTGACCTTTGTAATTTGTTTTCCTCTTCCATATCATCCCCATCAGTTTCCTACTTTCCGCAGCTCTCTTCCTCTTCTTTTCCTATCTGGTAGATCAATTGAAATGTTTCCTTTTTTCTGTATCGATATTTCGAAGCATTAGAAGTACTTGATTTACCTTGTTATCTCATCTTAAAGTACTCCAGACTTAATTTGAGTTATTTATGTAGGTCATCTCTTGATGCTCTTATGATTTCTGCATTTATGATTTTCTTCCTGTCTTTCCTCCGTTCACATTCTAGTATTCAGCATTATTATTATTACACTTATTTTTGAGATAGGTATTCAATTGTGTACATTATTGTTTATGTGTATATTTTATCCATGATTTTTTATATTATGTAATATATATAACTATGTTATATTGCATTGTATATGATTAGGTATTCATGGTAGTGCCACTAAAACCCCTACCAGTGCCACTTACCCCTACTGGCGAATTACGGGGAATAAATTTAAAATCTAAATTATTCTACTGTGCGAACATTCGTCACTGTAGAAGGTACTTCCTTGGCTCAGAAGCGTCACAATCCAATCTCCATTTATTCTTATGATCCATCAACTTTCTTCCCGATTCTTTGATATCAGTGTCACTGAATCAAGAAGATTAGTGGCATTAAAAGTCCATTAATCTATTGCGTTAGCACTCGCGATCAGGGCGAAGAGAAAACTTTGAAAACTGAGTACATTTCATTCGCGATGTTAAGCCTGACAACGCGTTTTTGTTTAAATTTTCAATAAATAAAATCTCCTTCCTTCAGAATAAAAATTGAATTATGTTAATTTATGAAAAATTAGGGGAAAAGGTAGAGATAGCATAAGTTACATTCTGCGGGATTCCTGCTAACAAAGTCCTATATTTTGTGAAATAAAAGCCAATACTAAGGCGTATTTGACACATATTCGGATATGGACGCATTCTATAGGCGCTTTATGTAGCGTATCGTGCCTCTAAGGAACCTTAGCACTCGAAAATAATATTGAGTAATGGTTATTCCTTCAAGTGAAAACATAATAATTCATATTCTAATTTAAAGTTGTCTTTCGTTATATCAAAAGGCATGAGATAGATTTAAAGATTAATAGAATTTGTTCGAATTTAGTACTTAAAATAATTAAATGATTCGTTAATATGTTAATCATTTTTAGTTAGAACTGAATAATGATTTTGTAAAGTGGATCACATTATTCATGCAAATCATACCTGATGTACGAAATTAACTTGACCCACTTTTATGGATATTGCATTAAATTTTCGTTGAAATGCGATAAATAAACTCTCTTTACTCAAAAGATTAAACGTAATATCTGTCTTCATTGTGCGTGTATTTACCTGAATTTGCCTTTATTATTTTTTTATCTAGGTTGATTAAGCGTTTGTTTTCTATTTAATTACCGCATGACATTTTTATTTACTAATAAGAGGCAGGTTAATAGCAATTTTCTGCTGCATTTTCTGCCCATTAATTTTCTGTCAAAGCATGCAATGTAATTGTCTTAATTTGTTATCAAAGCTAAAAAATACTCAATCATTTATTCATTAATGTATTTCATTACGAGCCACTGGACTGAAGTAGAACAGGAAGTAAGTGCATTGAGCAGTTCATAAAGAAAGAATGCGAATCCTGCTACGGATTAATCAAGTTGGTTAATTATCTGGCACTCGTCCGCGATAAAATATTTTCATTGATCTCAAATCTCTGTTTTGAAAAATGTTCATTAATTGCAGTTTCATTTCGTTAGTAAATGGACGCGTAAATTTGTAAAAGAGATCAAACAGATGTCGTTAAAAATAACAGATCATTATTTTCCTATTAATAAGTATCAACATGATGAAATAAATATGTGATTTCATGATTATCTCGGACACATCATTCAATGTTTGATTGTTTCTTGATTAAATGGAAAAACAGTCAACTCTCGAAGAATAAATAAAATTACGTTGAATTTCCAATTTGTAGCATTTTGAGGGAGGGACGTGTTGTTGAATCAATTGAGCAAGTTTAAGTTAAAAATGCTTTAAATTTTAAGTTATTAATTCACTAATCAACGTAAGTTATTTAATTAAATTTTATAAGTTATTTACTCACGGAGAGTAATAAATCTTTGATTCAGACTCAGTTGAGGTATCTTCGTTGAGAAAGTGTTTCGTAAAAAAACGGTGGTATTTGCGAAGATGCTAGATATCTAGTATTTAGGCAATGCAGTTGAATAAGTGTAAGCAAAAAGTAGAATATTGCCCTACGGTACCTTTTAGTAAGTTACCCAACTATCCAAATTTCTGTGAGAAATTAACTTAAAATACTTAATCTTTCACTTAAATGCACACAGTAATTATTTTAGTGTTTATGTGATTTCTGTGGAGATATGTTGTTTGAAGAAAAAATATTTGATTAATTTTGTTATAATACGTTTTATTTAAGTCCAAATTGAATTCTTGCACTGATATTTGCTGCAGATTTTAGTGGTTCTATGGATGACATAAATGAAGATGTGAAATAATATTCAATTAATGAGTGAATCTTCATTATTCCTAATCAATGTAACCACGGTTCACGTTGCTGAAAGTGGCATTATCCGTAGCTGTAATGGGATAACTGTTGGTCTTCATACTTCGATGTTTAAAGAAGATACCATTTTATAATTTTCTAGAGATGATTGATTTGCTGTATCAAGGACAGCTATTAGTTATAATTCGAGTTTATCATGGAAATTAAATAATGATTCCTTATTTTTCGACAACATAAAGGATTCATTTAACATAAGATGACGCTTCTAAAGCATTCTATCCTGTCTCAAAATTACCATGATTTATTGTAGTCGTATTTTTTAAAAGTACATCGATAGCTGAGGTTATTTTACCCGTGAGCCACACCGAGGATCGAATCCGGGACTGCTTCCACTAAAGTCAAACGTGTTGCTCATTTGGTCATCCGGATTTGTATTTAACACTCATATTTCAATTCTATAAGTCAACACAGATAAAATGCATTCATTCAGAGATTGCATCTTCATTTTCATTGCAATTTTAGACTTCAGAAATGTATTCCTTTAGAAGGCACTCCAACCAACAATTTTTCGATTCACTCAATCCTGTTTTTCTCCCCTGTTGTTACCAGTTGTCTCCGCTTTTCGAGAATCAAGTGTAAACCGTGTTATAAACGGGATAGCTTTATTACCGGTTTATGTCAAATTTTTATTTATTTATATTAGAATTTAAAAAGAAAAGATTTCTTAGATCTTTAATTTTGAAATGAGTGCTTAAACCAAGTTGAACAAAGTTTCGTTAAAGAACGAAAAGAATACTTTTTTTCAATTGCTTTTACTTGCCACAGCTGTAGACATGGAGAGATTCTGTAACCTATTGTTGGGTAATACTGGTCAATTTTTAGTATAGGTTGTTTTTCGTGTTATTAGATCATCTTCCTAGGTTACCTAATTTCGGTCATTCTTCCCTCTACAATTAAGTAACTTTTATGAGATAGGCAAATGAGAAAGACTAACATATATTTCGGTTTATCGACAGGCGGAAGATTGAGTATATCCAGTTGTGGTGCATCTGGAGACTGGAGAAAAATCCACGTTATCAGCGAGTGGCAGATCGTCATTACAGGTATTTATACCTTTTGTTTAGCTTAAAAGGCACTGAGACCGAGAGAAAACTGCCTATCAAGCAGGGTAGCGTCTTACGTAGGAGCGTTCTATACGTGTTTGACTGTATTTGATTATGTATGATTATTAGTATTATTATTGCTATATAAAATACCGCCGTATTTAGTCACTTGGACAGGTAGCGACCACAATTTATACTATCTAAGAAACATTTCGAATTATAAAATTACGTAACATTACTATTTAAAAACTCCATCCAATAACTGCAATATTTCATCAGCTACTTTAATTTACCATTTAAACTTCTACAATGGCCATATTTTACCTTTTTATTCATGCACTTATGTATTTATCTACATCTGCATCTACATCTACATATGTACCCTGCAAGCCGCCTTTCGGCGTGTGGCAGGGGGTGCAAGAACCATGACTCTATTTTCCTAGTCGATTATTTTCGCGTATTGTTCTCGGAAAAAAATGAATTCTTGAATCGACTGGTTTTAGCATCTATTTCTCTGATATTTCTCGCTGTATCTGAACGGCCTATATAGCAAGGAGGGCGCATAATATCAGCTACATCTTCTATGAACGTGCTCTGTCTGAATTTATCTAGTAATTTAAATCTCTGATTGAGCCTTCTTTCTTCTAAAGATTCCCATCCTGCCTCCTAAAGCATCCTGAAGCATTTATTATTTATCTATTTATATATTTATATGATGTTGATTAATACACATGCACCACGGATTCCTTAACAGAGAATCTCCAATTCGTTCAATGTGGTGATGACAATTTATACTACTTAACGAACAGTATCACAAATTTCTATTCATAAAATTACAGAACATTACTTTAAAAATCCTATCCAATAACTACAATACTTCACCAGCTACACTAATTTACTGTTTAAACTTCCATAATGAACATAATTTATATGTTTATTGTTTATATATTTATGTATGTATTATCTATCTGTTGATATATTTTTACATGATGTTGAGAAATATTGAAGTACTTCGGATTTCTTAACAGAGAATCTCCAATTCGTTCAGTGCAGTGGAAAAATTAGCTGCAAGTGGAGAAATCCTTTAAAAGAATCCTCACGCGTTGGCGATGACATCCGTATCCCCCTTATCCCTCTTTCCGATCTGCAGAGTGCTGCCACTCGTACTCACGTAACGTAAAAACACTCACATTCACACCCGCGAAATATTTCGATCCCGAAAAAGAAAAGCAGCCAATTTCCACCGGAACAACGGCATCTGCGGTCAGCGGGAAGTCGCCGAATTCAAATCGGCGAGAAGAAAAGATCGAAATAAGGGCATTTCCTCGCAACTGGGCATCGGGCGATCGATAAGCGGCTCGGGAGGGGAGCGGTCAGAGGCTTAGTCCGCAAAAAGCAGCGGTCGACGGCGGCGTAGCTAGCGGCTGCTCTGCGGATATGCCGAGTTCCGGGTCACAGACGCGCCCAACATGCAGGCACTGAAAAAACAAACGATCTCACCGCGGTCGCCACTCCCAGGGATCTTCCGTCGTCCATCGCAAGGCGAATATATATGTGTGTTTATCCCCGGAGATGGGGAGTGTGCGAGAGAGTGGAGGGACTTTGTTAGACGAGAGGGATACTAGAAAATAACCGTTGTGAGCCGTGTGAAAAAATCGCTATGAAATGGCACGGCGCGATGGAAATTGAAATGCAGTCTATAACCGCAGTTGCGTGATATTCGTGGATGAATGTTAATCTATATACATTGATACTCATTACGATTTTTGAACATATTGAGATGCTACGTAGTCGTAAATTGTAGAGATATATTTTCGAAGTCCAATATTGGTCCAATAATGTCCAAGGGTAGAAATTTCATATTACAGTCACTGTCCATTGATAATGATTCATGGGATGCGTATTTGATTAGAATGGAAGTCGTAGGTTTACTTACTCCAATTTGTAGGGTTACTTATTCCATTTTCGAATTATAAGAGGAGAGTGATACCTAAAGAAAACAATCGAAGTTAAAATGCTAGAAAAAAGACAGAGAGGAAATTAAAGGCAGCAGATGTAATATGACTTAAGGAATGGGAAATACAAAGAACCAAAAGGAACTGCATTCAATAGGGATTATGAAGGCACATCAACCTGCTGAAAGTTTGAACATTTTTGTATGTGCTTAATAATTTCCGTAATAGCTGATATATGATATGGCTAATACAAAAGTAGGACTTAAGTAATAACTTAAACAGTATGTTTAGTATGAGTAGTATAGTTTTGAGTACATCCCCTAGTTTTATTGAAAACTACTTGCCGTAAACACTCGGATAATGATTATCTGTTATATTGATTGAGAGAAGAAAGTCAAGGTTATCCGTATTTAATAACGTTAAACAAATTTATGAAGTAAAGTTAATGTCATCTAGTTTATCTATTTATAATCATTTTTAACTTTTAATGAAATAAAGAGAAATATTTTACCCCCGCCGATAATATTAAGAACAAATTAACACGAATTGCCTCTCCTGGCTTATTTCACGAAATTTTTCGTTGATTTTAATTACCAAGGGTCATTGGACAGAACTAGAAATATAGTGATTATTGGAGCACATATTAAAGTTAAGGAATTTCGGCTGAGCTCCATACTGGTGTAAAGATCACCAGAAACCTCCGCTATGACTTATATATGATTGTATTTCTGCAAGAATTCTCTGTGTATCTTACTGGAACATCAGAGAGTATTTGGGAGAGGAAGTTAAAGCCGATGCTTCGAAAATTGCGGAGATATACCGATAGAACCATAAATTGAGGAACAATAAACTGGTAAAAACACACAGTAAAATTTATAACTTACGAATTGCAAACATAAGACCTCGTTAAGGTATATCTATTCCAGCAGTCAAAACTTTACTTTTTTAATATTTGAGCAACTTATGCAAGTACTCACTCTTGAACATTTTAATTTCCCGCTGAAATTGGCAATCTTTCAAATCGCACAATTATTTGGCGAAAATAGAAAAGTTCTATAAAAACATTTGATGGATTTTGCGCGGAAGGAAACCCATTTTCTATTGGAAAGAGAAATTTCTTCCTGAATCGGAATTCATGGGTTTCTAGTAGATTTTTCACTGTCTCCTTCCATTCAAATTTCTTGCAGCAATAATTCAAACTCAATTTCTTAGGCTTTTTCCTGGTATTTTTCTCTTAGAAGATAGAAGTAGGGAGATTGTTCTCCACGAATCGATTGGCAAGCGATCACAGATAAAATGAGGATGGCTATGGGAGAAATTGCCGATTTGCTGGAGTTGCCATTTGCTGTTTCTTATGCAGGGAAATACTCGTGTAGTTTTTAGTAGTGTTTGACTTTTAGGAAGGAAAAACAAATTGGTTTTTAGGAAATTTCAAGAGTAATATTTAAATAATAAGTCTTCCAAGACTGAATTCGGTCGCACATATTCTGTCGGAATTTCGAATTGATCCGAATCTTATTAACTACATGAATTCTTTTAATAAATTGAATAGCTAAGAAGGATATGAAGTACTTCTTCTTAATATTTAGTAGTTACAGTCTGACTCGATTGTTCGTTCACCGGGGGTTGTTCTTCGGTATTTGTTAAATATTTTCTGCTAAACTTATTATTTTAAGGGTTCTATGGTTTTTGTGCTTATTTTACAGAAGAAATATGATTTACACCTATGTGATTATGAAAATAATACAATAATAAGAAAACCCTAAAAGTATCATACAAAGATATCCTGTAAAAATATAGTATACGGAAATAAACAACGGAGCTACCAACTCGTTATCTTCTAAATTTTATCATAAAGAAATGAGAAATTCATTTATTACATCAACTTAAAGAATACATGGGTAAAACGATCAATGTGAAACCAGGGAAAAGAGCGTTACGATACCTCAGTGCGTATTTTACTTGTTATGAGTGTGTAATTTGCTACCATGCGATATACGTATGGTCGTTTCAAAGAGAATATTTTTGGATAATGCATGTTTCATGCATGTTGAGAATAAATTAAATTTGGAGGTTGATCATTAGCAATCCATTTCATCGATAACTCTTATAACTCTGAAATAAAAGGGGATAATTTTAAAGTTTACTCAGATTTGTGGCTATGATGGCAATCCGAGAATGTGCCAAAATGTGTAAAATTTTATTCTTTCATTCTATTTTATTCTTTCTTTCTTTATTTCTTGCTATTTATGCTACTGTGTATGGTTCGGCGATTTATTGTTGAGTCGTTTGCAAAATATACTCAACTATTTCTTTCTAAGTGGGAAGGGAATGCGAACATTAAATGATATGTCGTTGAGGATTTCTATTATCAGCCGCTAAATGTCCAGTAATTTTTAATAGTCCTCATTCGTATTCCTTTTCATCTTTTGCGCATGAAGTTGATTTGATAAATTCGTTTATTATCTTACAATGAAAATCATTTCCTTTCCATAATTTACTCTTCGTTAGACGTTATCATTTTAATCCCTTGAGATTTCCGTGGCGCATGCCTTTTCCTGCGAAGGCCATTGATTGTCTTTCCTGTCAGAGATCAAATAATGTTTATACAAAGGAATTATCTGGATGGTGGTAACCTATTATCAACCTTTTAAATGACTGAAGGAAAAATTCTGCCCTGAAACACAAAGGAGAACTCTGATCCTCATTAATATATGAATTTGATTCATGGTAGTTTGTAGCCGAAACCCTTCGTCTGAATACAAACAAATATTGTAGAAATTAAAATACTATCCTTCTCATCTGTATAGTATCGTTCCATGAAGTCCGGAATATGATATATTATATGGATTCAATTCATTTAACTCTGGCTATAGGAGCAAAGAAAAAATGGATGCTGGTTATTCTTCTCACAGATAGAAATAACTAAACAATGAATGAATCATTTCTCATAGAAACAAGAGAAAGATTTTAAAGCATGAATGGATGAGAGAAACTGTTAGAATTTTTTATGAAGTAATAGACAGGTTGGTTTAAAGGATAGAAAGATATTACGGTAAAAAAGTGAAGTTGTTAATGGAGATATTATTCAGGAAAAGAAAAAAATAAATATCCACCTATTTATTTCTGATTTATATTTGTCTTTAGTCACTTTAGTTCATGGAGGCAGTACGAGATGTCAAACTTCCTCTCGAGTTTTAAGTACGTATCTAATTACAAGGTGGAGTAATTTTAATTCTTGAAAACCAGTGAGATCAATGTAAACGAGAGAAAGTAATAAAAAGCCAGTTGAATATTATGCCGTAGTAATGCCGAATCCTATTCTTACAGTTTTCTTTCGAGGTTTTTTCCAAACAATAAACGAAACCAAATAATCGTTTGATTTCATCCGTTATAACTACATGCATATTTCTTAACGAACGATCTGAGCATTTCCTAGTTAATTCGATCTTTCTCACTCCGACAAATGGGAGAATCACGTCTCTCTCCCATTTTCTTTCCGCCACAGAACGTTTCAACACCCAGTCCACCTGAAAACCCCTCTCGCAGTCTTTTAATTAGGACGGCCACCCTCTCATCTGACATTCCGGCCACTATAGAAATCCTTTCCGAAGTAATACAAGGTATGGAAGCTGTGAAATGGAATGGGGCGGAGGAGGTCAAACAAACTACGCGCTCACCAAATCTGGACTGATGAGCTCAATTTAAGTCCGGCGAGCCCTTCCCCTTTGGATTACGGCCGGTGAATTTTTCACGGCAATTTCCACTCTTATATTGAAGGAAATGGAGCTCACCTCAGCCGTGCTATTCGATCCGAGAGAGGGAAAAAATGCTTTAGAATTCGGAACTGTATGGGCGGCCGTTGGTTGGGAATGAGGCGGACGTAACTGAAAAAAGTAGTCCTTTTGGTTCATTGTTACAGGAGGAGACGGACGAAGCTCATCCTGTGAAAGTATGAGTACGTTTAAAGTGAATTTGAAGGGATGGTCGTGCACGTTGCATTCCCGAGGATCCGTTCGGAGAATTTCCGACCGAAGATATTTCCTCTGGCTTCTCAGATATTCCTCTCGAAGGTCTAAGGTTGAAATGATGGGAAAAGGGAATTTTAAACTAAGTTCGATCGATGATAAGATGTCGCTTTTTTCACTATCGGTTCACAAACCTTTGCACAAGAAAATTTGAAATGAAGATCGTAAGATTTTCAAAACTCCTTCAGAGATAAAAATGTGAATTGCTCACAATTACTATGACTTGAAAATTGGAAAAATTACGCATCGGCACACAGCAATTCGTAATTTTGTTAAAAAAGCTTCGACGCCTGAAATCATTCGGTATATATAGCCCCTCACAGACACTGTTTTCTCGAAATTGTGAACATGCTACCCCTTGGATCTACGGGAGCCTAGCACAGCAAATAATTTTAAATCGACTTTAATTTAAAGTAGTTTTACAAAATATGTATTCTCTTAAAAAATTCGTGAAATTACTAGGATGGTAGAAATCATGACATTATTATTAATAAATGCGAGCTTAGAATTATCTATCAAAAGACGTTATAGTAGATAAATCCTGCATATAAGTTGTCCAAAATTATTAGTTGTTTGGTGGGTACGTGTTATTTTGTTATTATTGTTATATTTGGCATATTCATCTTTTATTTGAAGCTCTTAACCTCTTCTCTTTTCTTTAGTATTTAGTATCTTTAGTATTAATTAAAGCCATCGCTGTTTGTCGTAAGGACAGGTCTTCAGTTTGTCACTTTAATTTCTCCGTCTGTTATGTTGCTTGGCATTTTTTTATGACCGACGATGTAGCGTTACTAGATAATCAGGATCGCTCTTTGTATCCTTCTTTCTGTTTTGTACACAACTCTGTCATAGAACTCTTTCATGGATAGATTTTAGAATTTCCGCTGCCACTTTCATGAATGGAATTATTTAACACCCATTATCCGTGTTTTTTAATTTCTTTCTACAGATTTCATTACGCTATATCATTTTTAACTCATAATAGGCCTCATTTAGAACTTATAATATTTCATAAGTCAGTTTTTACTCAAGGCAGAAGAGAGCTCCTGAAAATGAATGCTTCTAAGACTTCGTATTTCCCAGTTACCTAAATGCAGCAATCTTGATCAGTCATGCTTTAATAGCAAAATCTTCATGGGTCTCTCTAACAAAACATCTACTTGGAATGAGTCGCATTTCGGAGTCATTAGGTGGATCCGAAACGTGGGAACGTTGGCAAAGGTTCACTTCTTCTCATACTTTTCCATTTCATTTTGCCGAACTCCTGAGTAAATTCTACTTCACCCGATTGCATTGAGATTACATAAAGGATGGACGAATCCTCAATCATCGAATTCTCAGTCTAAAGAAAATTTCATTCTAGTTATAGGGAGATGAGTTTTCCTATATTTTCGGAGACTATTGAGATACCAAGAATAGCGACTGATTCGTTAGCAGTTGATTCAGGTTATATGCTGCTGTAATTTAGACTTAGAATTGCTCGAAGCCGAGAGAATTATTGGAAAATTTAAATGTTTTTAGATCAAGAATTTTACAATTTTATCCAGCATTTTCCTTCCCTCTGAGGTTCTTGAAGTTTTTCTATAACAATAAAACCTTGGAAAACGCTGAATGAGATATGATGTAGAGGCTTTCTATGTATATTAATCCAAAGTAAGAGCCAATTATATAATTGAAAAATAGACACGGGCGTTATTTATGTTGCGAGACGTTGTTTGAACTTCAGTTGGTGAAAAGAGCATTTCTAGAAAGAAACACATGAGTAAATGTTTCAAGAAGAGTACCTGAGATGATTACAGAGATCGTGCACCTTCTTTAGATCCTTTTATGCCATACGAATGACTTAATTTATTTACTATATTATTTTTTCCTATTTTTTGTACTTTTCTAACCGAGTATTCATTGTTTATGTTTTGGTTGCAATGGATCCATCACAAATAACTTGCATTGCTTACCGTATGTTCAAAAGAGTTAATAATTTATGATCAATGGATATTTTATCTAAAGTCTCATTGAGGAATTTCAAAGGACCCCGTAAACTTGAGAGAGCCTTAGTGTTTGTGAAATTAAAAGTAATGACATAATATGTTCCTAAATGTCTCGTGTTCTTATGAGAAAACGAGTGATATCGAATCGACTACGATATTCCACGGCCAAATTAAGAATCTGAATTCAGTTTCCTTTCTTTTGGTACTTTTGTAGAAGACTGTACTTGTAGGTGATCGTACTAGTTGATTTTGAAGGATAAATTTACTTAATTTAATTTTTAAAAGAACGGATGTCTGTACCCGCATAGAAAAAAAATTAATATTTCACATACCTTATGGGAGTATTTTTAAGCTTACTAGAGTCTAACCCAGGATAATTCTGTAACTAACTAAAAATAACGAGGAATTTTTGTCATAAGGACGAACTTTAGCGTGAAGGTAGAGAACCTTAAAATTGTAAATATAAATAAATAAACCCAAAGTCCGTAAAAGTGACATGCGTTATTTTCGCTGGTAGAAGTCCATGTGTAGAGTTTCTTAAGGCAATCAATAATACTTAGCATCATAGGACAACAATAAATAGATAAGATAAATGTTATACTTTACACTCCTGTTCTACCAATTTCCAGTTATAAAGAATGTTTCTCTTTAAGACTACCAGTTTGTGGTATTTTAATTTTAATTCAATTTTAATTTTATAAATCAGCTTAAAACATCACACATGTACAATTATTGTTATTTGGACGAATTTATTTGTGTTTCCATCATAGGAAGCAAACATAAAAATGATAATAAAGAATGTAACGTTTTTTATTTTCGATCACAGCTCGTTATTGAAATTTGCAAACTTTTCTCTCGATTGTTTTCACATCGGATCAGCAATGTTAATATTTAAATTTCAACATCCTTTGTGATGCGATTTAATTGCGATTTTTTAAAATTCCTATTTTTTTTTTAACGGCCAATCTTATATGGGGTGGAGTCGATATATTTTATCATTGAACCAGTTAACTCGTTATCATATTTCTTTATTATTATTCGCTTCGTTTTCAAAAAACATCGCGGTATTAATTTTATATTTCGATAACGCATTTATATATATTTAAACATCGCTCTCAAATTAATAACGGAATTCATTTCAATAAAGTCTCTTTTCCGAGAACGAGCGGAGAGGACCGAGTGGGGAGGCCAAAGCCAATTCTCATTATTAAAAAATCTAAACTTTTGCATTATCTTTATTAGAGCGGAGGGAATTATTTCGTTTCGGTGCAACAGTTAACAGGGTGTCGCGGTGGCGCAGTTTTGAGCATCCGCAAATTAATTTAAAGTGCATACGTGTCGGTGCACGCAAAAACGCGATCGGAGGAGAGGTAGGGGGATTGCAGTTGGATCCGATGCGGCGGAGTTTTCTCAAAGGAAGAGCACTCTGATATGTACTCCGGTTTGCACGGGATTACCGAGAGATGGAGTCGCCGGCGCTACGGACACCTATTTCCGAGCGGTCAATCAGAATCAGGAAATCAGAAATGAAGGCGTTCCTGGCTGGGACTGCGGAATACGCTGCAATTATGTACGGCTATGGCGGCAATTAATGGTCTCCAATGCACAAGGTGGCTGTGTTTTATTGGTGAAGATTGTAGTGGAGTGAAAAGTGAATTATCGGGATTACAAACCGACGAAAAACGTCCGTAAATGCTTGAGAAAAATTTAAGAGCATTCTTTTATTATATAATTCCACTGCATGCTTGTTATATATTTCCCTGAGTCCTCATGGTCTACTAGAGGATGTAATCTAGGAAGTATCCTAACATTTAAAACCTGGAATAAATTTTTATAGGTCCCGGATAGCCATTGGAGAGCGTAACCAACCAACTTTGGTGAAAGGGATCCAGGGTTCCATTTCTGGTGTGAAACCGCGTGCGAAACTATCTCCTACTGCTACATTTTCCATTCTCGTACACTGAATTTTTACTTAGGAATTTTATTCCACTCTCAGTAGTAAGATTATTTTAGGAAGCAATACTTATTTCTGTTTAATCGATCAATTTATCCACTGATAACTTCTCGTCTCATATAACTAGAAATATTTATAACGGTCGAGCGAAACATAATATTGAATATCTTTATGAAGATATTAAAATTTTAAGCAATGCTCATTTTACTTTAGTTTGGTGATAGGAAAATTTTTTAAGCATATGTAATTTCGACTTACAACTAACCATTATTAACAAGTGGTTTTGACTAAGAATTTGCAGCCGATATGTTGTTGGTTTAAACGATATGCAGCTGATAACCTTTGAATACAGTAGATGCTAGAATTCTAACGTTATTTTTTATTATAATAAATGCCGACTAAAAGGTAAAGAATGCTTGGGAGGTAAGAATATGAAATTTAATCGCAACATAAGATAATTTTCAGTAAAAATGTGGAAGAAAATAATCTCCTAAGTAGAAAACATCGAGATTTATACGGGAATGCACGCGTATGGCATAGTTAACTCCGATTTTCAATGCCAATTTTTATACGTAACGGCCGATTGAGTTGAATGGTTAGACAATTGTCCACTATTTTTAAGCAAGGAAGGTGCCCTGAAAATCACGAGCGAATCCTTTTCCCACAAACTGTGTGTTTCCCTTTAAGTTTTATTCTACGGTTGATGTAATGTAGAAGTAAAATGTTACCAACCTTAAGAAGGATATAATATTTCAGTGGTCGGCGTGAAAAATATCGGCTCGATGTTGTCTGATTGAGAGGAACCGGATCTAAATCGATGTTTGTTTTTGTTGAATAAATTTGCGAGAAATTTCGACTAGATTCTTGTAAATTTTGGTTGAACCGGACTAGAAACGGGCCAAAAATGTGACGGTTCTATCCCTAAAATACTGATTTCATTAGTTGCGTACATGCTGTGTGAATTATTTAAAAAATACGTTATTGTGACTATTTCATGATGAATGGCAAGCGAGAGAGAATTACCTCCTTCATTGACTCCATCGTCATTTGATGTCATTCTGTTCGCAAAGGCACATAGAGAGAGCTCACAAAATCACATGGAAAGTCACAATGGCTAATTTACCTTTCGTCCACAGAGTTATCCTCTGTTAAAGCTTTACTTCTCGCGGGAATACACACTTGTTTACTCCTATTCAGAATATCCCAAATCTAAATTTGTTCTGAGCAAGCTACGATTTCCTTCTTCATTCAAATCAATACTCATGATTTGCTAGATGCTTATAAGAGTATTTGATATAAGTTCGTAACTTCGATTCCTTAATTGCGAACGTCATATAAAGCATGCTCTGTTGGTAGGTATTTGAACATTTGTCTCAGTCGCATGAATCAATATACTTCTGCCATTTACAGCTATTTACAGCTTTTTACTTCTTTGGAAAAGAAATAAAAAGATTTTTCTTTTAGACGAGCTCATATTTTTACAAATTTTTCTCTCTTTATATGGAATTATTCTTTTCATCTAAAAATATATCAAATTTCCACCAGCGATGACATATAAAATATTTTGCAAAATTCGCTTAGCTAGCAATCAAAAATTCTCATATTATTTTTAATCTAAAAATAAAAATGACCCGAATTTATTTAGCTTCAATTTCAGTAATTTTTACCGTGATTGAAAAACAATGTAATTGGTTATTATATAAGCTTTAGTGAGTGGAGGAAATAGGACTGAGCGAAAGGTGTGAAATATTCTAGTGAGAACATAAAAGAACTCCGTTCAGAGTAAATTTTATCTCCCAATTCCAATTAAGCGGAATTCTACCTCGTAATCTAAAGAGAGAGACAAAATAGTCTTTCTTGGTAATATCTTATATGATATCTTATCGTGATATTTCCTGGTAAAAGATGAGCTCGGCCTCAAATAAAATGACGGTGGACTTAAATTCCGTAAGCCCTTGGCAGATAGTTTTCCTTGAATATGATTTGGCTATAAAAATAGAGGAATTTCTTCAAATACTTATGTACATGCAGTTGTTTCGATGTGAGTAGTGCTCATTAAGTACTAGTGTTAGTTTAACGTAATTCGTTCGTCAACGCTGTGTTAGAGAAATAGGTGAAGTGCTATTCATAGAGCTAGTTTCTAATTATCGTACATGGTGGAGTTTACACATCTTGGCCTTGCTCAGTTCAAATAACTCAATTGAACGGATATAGAATAGAACGAAAACTTAATAATTTATTCATAATGAACCTCTGCACCTATTCTGTAATCTTTACTCTTCTATAAGTATATACGAGGTCTGTTCAAAAAGTTCCCGAACTTTTTTTATAGTGTGCCTCCAGTTGGTTATTTTTTAATCTGCCTGTAGGCGTTGTATCCGCGAAAGCTTCCCAAATAACCACCTTCAATCACTTTGTCGATATCTTGATTTGTTCATTAGTTACGGATGTTTATGTGAACAAATGATCGTAGAGTGCGGCAAAAAATCGGGTCCGCGGAAATGAGCTCTTTGAAGGAGCAGCGTTCTTCTGTAAAATTCTGCGTGAAACTGGGCTAATCT
The DNA here is from genome assembly GCA_036926295.1 of Pachydiplax longipennis. Lineage (NCBI taxonomy): Eukaryota > Metazoa > Arthropoda > Insecta > Odonata > Libellulidae > Pachydiplax > Pachydiplax longipennis. The sequence goes on from JAVFKF010000019.1 coordinate 29,260,716, forward strand.
TTCACGGAAACTTTTGAGTTGATTACCAAGGCTATTGGTGAGCATGCTATGAAACGTACCGCGTGTTATGAGTGGTTTATACGGTTCAAAGACGGGCGGCAATCAGTGGAAGACGACGAGCGTTCCGGAAGACCATCAACGTCCACAGATGACCCCCACATCGAAAAAGTGAACGATCTTGTTCGTGCAAATCGACGTTTGACTGTCAGGGAGCTTGCAGAAGAGCGTGGCATCCCGATTGGTTCTGCTACAAAACCCTTACTAAAAAAATTGAGGATGCATCGAGTCGAAGACAAATTCATGCATCGCCTGATGACAGCAGACCAGGAGCAACATGAGCAACTCGTGACTTTTTAGCCAAAAACAAGACCACTGTGCTTCTCCAACCATCCTATTCACCAACCCTGGCTCCATGTGACATTTTCCTATTTCCTAAGCTAAAAACCCCGCTCAAAGGAAAAAGATTTGCCACCAATCGAGAAATAAAGAAAAATTCGACGGAGGAGCTTATGAACAATCCGAAAGAAGCGTCCCAAGACTGTTTTAAATAGTGGAAATACCATTTGGATAAGTGTATACGTTGGGGTGGGGAGTACTTTGAAGGTGACCCGGAGCAATAATTTGTAAGTGAAATATTTGTGCTGTAATAAATAAAGTTCGGGAACTTTTTGAACAGCCCTCGTATAAGTATAATCTATACTTTTACCTTTAATATGAATCCTTTGCTGGAATGCAGAGGATGAATGGCATGAATAACTACTTGAGAGTGTACACTCAGCAACTAGATTCATCTCTATGTAAGAGGCTCAAGATTTTATATAGCTCTTATTAAAAGCAAGGGATTTGTTTAGAGATGACGTTCATCTTTCTTAAGAAGGCACGTTCTCCTAATTGGATACATCTCCATTATTTTCTGAAAACGAACTTCATTTAGATTGTTCTTTGCCAAATTAAAATTTCGGGTTTAATCTATCCAACCTAATTTAGTTGACGTTAATTACTCCCTTTAAAAGACTAAGACGGAGAAATTACATGTGAGTCCGTAAAGCGAAGGGAAGTCTGAGCCGTACCTTTTTCTTTATTTTTAAGAAGGAGCAAACGTAATTTCCTTATTCATTTTTTTCCTCGGTAATCCTCCGAAATGAATCGCGCAGCCGATTCTTTTTCTTCTAGACGTCCGCACTTTTTTCCAAAGTGACAACTCATTTCTTAAGTGCGGAATTGGTGCTAGAATGAGCACGAAAGCTACTCTTTCACTTTAAATAGTAATTCGTCGTCATTTCAGTTTCCTTTTTTTTACCTTACACTCTCTCGAGCTCTCCCGTTAACAGTGACACGTGCTGCCGCCGCACGTCATCCTAGGCTAATTTCTTCTTGCGTTGCCTTTCCTACGGTAATAAGGAAAGTAGCGTTCTAGGGCAGTGTTTCTAGTCCTTATGCAATACCATAACATGAAGGGAGATGGTTCAGAAAGAGACGAAACTTGAGCTACCCGTCCCCAGATTCACTTTTTTTTTCTTTCGTCGGGTTGTTTCATTTTGAATGCACGTGTATATTAAGGAGTTATTTAAGGGAAAGAATGCAAAAATATCTTATTGGACACTTTTTGGAACTTAAGGGATGAGTCCCTTAAGCAATTTTAATTATTAATTTATTAAAGGAGGGCTCTTTGAGATATATGATCTAAAGTAAATAGATGATCCATTTATCAAAGGATACGAAAGAATTCATCTTTTACCATTAGACCTATTGGGTATAATTTATCCCATTTTAAGAAAAGTTTTCTGATCGTGTCATATAGGATATGCATTACGAATAAATCTCAAAAGATATTTCTAAACTTAAAAGGAAGACTTTATGATGCATCTCAATATCTCGTGTTTAGAAATCTATGTATGCAGTAATTCTGAGGAATGGTCCTAGATTTAAGAATTGAGCCTTTGTCGTAATAATATAAATTGAGTAAGATCTAATAATAATATAGTACTTATTAGTATATATATATTGTAAATTGTTTAAATCATAATTTATAATATATTAAATAATTACAATTAAAAGATATCGTTAATATTAAACTCGGCAGTACAAATACTGAAAAATCACGTGAAAGATATTGGATATAGGTTTTTCTTGCAAAATAGAAAAATATTAAAATATTTAAGGTCTCACTAATCTCAGAAATGGCTTGACAGCAAGTTCCTTTTCATCGAATCCAAACATTCTATTTCATAATAGAGTAAGCCAGAAAAAGAATATATTTCAAGAATACAGATGTGTTATTTCTGTGCGCATTTAAAGATTATATACTGCGAATAATATGATTACGTATAGATTAAAAATAATATTGATATAAGAATGTTAAATTTTAAAAGATTAATTAATATTCGATTTAATAACTTCCTTAATTATTGTTAAAAATTGTTGTTTTATTAATTTTTTAATTATTGAACAAATTGTTGAAACCTTTGTTCGCATAGAATATAAAATTTTAATTGACTACATCGCCACATAACATCTGTTTTATACATAACATGTAAACCATTTTAAAGTTGGAAAGTTAAATATATTATTAACGTCCGATGAATACACGTTTATCTGCTGTCAAATAAAATATGCCATATATGCTCGATAAGCCTACTCAGGGATTTCGAATCATAGAACAAACGAAATCGATATTTTATTCATAAGCGAACTCTTCAAAGTCACCTAAAAGAGTTTACGCGGAATCCTCACATAAATCTTTGATATATTTTCGCAGCCGATGCAATGGAATAACATTGGGTTGTACCCCTCTCCGAAAGGATACGGGAGAACACCAACATAGAGTTATACGGTTTACCAAAGCGAATACCGAATGAGGCCTTAAAACCAATAAATCCGAGGGAGGGGTATTTGCCCAGCGTCACAACAAAGTCCGCATTCGGTGGGCTAAAAACGTTTACTCTATCTCACCTGAACAGTCTTCGGGTGCGCAGGTTTAAAAAGGTAAAAATTTCCAATCACACAGCCGTCAGACCCCGAAAAGAAGGTGGAAGGCCCCACGAAACGCCCATATGTCACCCCCAGGACTCAATATGTGACCTCTTCATAGCACACCCCGAACTTCTTCCTCAGCCGACTACGTGACCGACCCCAAACGCCCCCATAACAACTCTCCCACAAAAGAAATTCCCCTTTGCATGAATGGAATAAAACGCGCGAACGTCATGCGAATTCGGCAGCGATCGCGGTCCTAAACCAAAGACGTCCGCAGGATCTTGAGGGCGACGTATCTCGTGTCCCTCTTGTTTGGGAGGTCACGGAGGTCGCTCCTGACCTCCGGTGACGTCTGCACTGACTCATCCGTATGCATGGACCGGCGTCAACATAAAATTCCCCCTGCAAAGACGTCGTCGTGACGGAAATACCGATTGGCAGTGGGAGCTCATCGTTTTTCTTTATCCACACACACGGCACACTTTCCCCTTTTCGGGCACGCACGCACGCGTTGGAGATAGGCTGTTATCCGAAAGGATTCCGAATCGTCACGCCTCGCTGTGACACTTCTCCCCGGCGATGAGGGATCGATCCCCGGGCTTTTAATTGATGTGGGTCGATGAAATCGGAAGAAATGTCGGGGGAATGCATACGTATGTCTGTTTTGTGGGTTGAATTCAGGGCCGACCTTGTGTGATACGGAATCTTATTTGAGACGTAGCACGTTTTTCCGAGAGTTCAAAAGGTGCGGCGGAGACTATATGTGGGCTTACGGTAGGCATGAAGGCCTCCCGGGAACCCTGAAAATCTGTACTCGAAAACAGATATATGTTATGGCGATATATATATGATGCACTATGAATAACGTACTAGTTTATGTATAATAGTATCTCATGGCTAAAGATTTGTTATGCTGTGTGTAATTATGTGCGTTGATGGTGAGTACGGGTGAGGGTTTTCCTTTTTGTCACCTCATTAATTTATATGTTTTCCATGGTTGTTTTCGCAAATATTGTAGTGCTTAATATTGGATGAATTGTTATAGATGTTGTCCTAGATATGGTTTGATTATTACTTTGCGAAAATGACATACCTAAAGAATAGACGTAAACTGTGTGATGATTGATATAGTGCGATGTATGTGGTATAAATGTGTTGGAGAGAATACCGGAGTAATGAATGATTCTTGTTGTATTAATTATTCTTGGTGCTGTTTGTGATTATGGTGATGTGTTTTTGGAGTTTTATACTTATGAGACTTCTAGTTTAAGGGATCGAGGAGTGTTTTGTGTACTGTATAAGTCTAACTTGAGAATTCATAGGGGCTGCTACCTAACAACAGTCTAACAGCAGCAAATAATAATAGTAACGTTACAATTCAGATGAGGCAGGCTGAGGATAGAGAAAATTTACTGTTTCTATGTTGATATATGTAATATCTTTACTAATATCATAGAGCAACAGAGTACACTGAAGGATAAAAAATAAAATTATTTTGATAGAAATGTAATTTAAGTTTATAAATAGGATGGTGATATCGAAGAGAGCGAAACTTGTTATGAAATATATAGCTGTTAAAAAAGTTATGTCATTTAAGTCCATTTATCACCTCGATTTTCCGTAGCATCAAGGAAAGCTTTATGAGAGGAAAGGGTCGTAAAAGCCAAATTTGAGAGCGTTTTGGAAAGTCATGATAAGCTTACAAATGCGAGAAATTTTAACTGCGAGGAAAAGTTAACAGTAAAAGAAAATACATAACATGACTAAATCCCCTACGAAAGTTCATGTTTTAAGTAAGCAGTACTGTCTATACATTTACTCAATCGATTCACATCAAAAATATCTTAATTGAAAGTAATTATCAAGAGTGGTTGGAAGAATTACATTAAACTAACAAATAAATGACCGAACTTCGATTTCCTTCATCAACAAGAGTTCTGAATTCGAAGATTGGTTTGTCAAAGTCCTCCCAGCTATCTTTCTCTGATAATCTCTCTTTCATTCTTTCTTCAGATGTCTTCCTCTGTCCTTTTTGTAATTTCTATTTTTCTCATCAATCTCACTTCGTCAGTGAGTGCTACTTGCTTTAGGTGTAGGATGGGACTCTTTAGAATGTAGAATATACTTGTGCTTAAGCGTTTGTGAGTTCTAACTGCTGGGTGTAAAAAATGCATTTTTGTTTGAGAGTGTAGTCCTTGTATACTTGTTACAAATCTGTTGCTCTTAATAGTATCATATGGATATCTTCCAAACCACAGTGTATCTCAAAAGTTAAATAACTTTCCTTTTAATTCCTTAAATGTAATTGATACAACTGAGTCACAAAATAAATCATTGCGACTAGATTCCTATTTAGTAGATTTTACTTTATTAAGCTTTCTCACATCAAAGAGGGTCTACCCATGACCCATTTTTATCTCTTTTCCTATTTAATACTTTTTTAATATCTTCATCCTTTCATCTACTCGCTCTTTTCAATCCAGCGGTATTAGTCGTAGATATTTCATCGGCGGCTCGTTTCGCTGCAGCAGCTCCCTTTAACGAATCATCCGATCCGTTAATTAATTCCTACAATCATTCAATTGGCATAGGTACTCTAGTAAGTAAAATTCGCCACCCTTCCGTTCCATGTCCCGCTATTACTGTAACATTTCTGCGAAATTTTGCCCATCATCCTAATGGATTATCTAAAGGTATATTGAGTGCCTCTTTCGAGAGTTTTTCGGGGTATATAAGAATTATCGGAAAGAATTATTTAGATAGCTTTAATTTACTTCCTGATTATCGATCCTCTTTTGGCATGGAACCAAAAATTCAGCTGTATCTCAAGGAGTTTTTCTTAAAAAAAATTAATGTTGCGTTATCTGATCGAAGATGAGTGTTAGGATTCAATTCAGTTAGTCTAAAATCAAGTATAATTAAATGTATCAAATGCTATTATTATATTCTACAATATCCAAGGCTAAGAGGCAAGGGTTCTCCGAGCGCCGATAGCGGCAACCGTCGAGGGCAATTCCTGGGAAAAGGATAACCGCTCGGCGGTCACTAGTTATTCAGAATCCTTTCAGCATTGGACCCCCTATGAAGATGGAAGCTTTGTTTCAGAAATGCGCATAGGGATTCTGAATAACTAGTGACCGCCGAGCGATTATCCTTTTCCCAGGAATTGCCCTGGACGGTTACCGCTATCGGCGCTTGGAAAACCTTTGCCTCTTAGTTCATTGAACGCCGAGTTCCTTTTTCTTTCCTTCAATATCCAAGGCATCAATTTAAATTTTGGGATAGGTAATTGACATAGCACGCAGAGGCGTGCGCCTTGCGTGCTATGAACTGAAGGAATGAGAGAAGTGAAAAATAGCGACATGACTGGGACATGAACCCAGGTCTCCCAGGCGCTACCTGCATTGCTTTCAAAGCTTCCGTTATTTAAAAAGAAAAATATATCAAATCCTAATTAAATACATGAAGGCTTAGTAAATATAGGCGGTGACGATTTATAAACGATTTTCCCTTCTTTTCTGACATTAAACGAGGAGGTCATTTCTTCCTTAACGTTTCAACGGAAGAGATAATAAATTTGTTCATTTGTTTTTTTCTTTTAAAATCTATTGTTTAAGTTAGCTAATTAGTAATTGGTAATAGGAACGGCATTGACCCGGGATGTTTGTTTACAGGTAGGAATACCTTCCTAAAAAGTTAGAGACCTACCTTCGAGACCCAATCGTTTCGCTAATTTTATCTCCTCTCGCTCAATTTACATTCGAATGTGATTCGATATAATTAATAATTACTGATTGGTATGCCATTTTATTAATTAATTTATTTTTGCGTTGCTGTCGGCCTTTTTGTCAGGTGGTAATACTCGTGTTGAGTCTAATATACTTAATAATTTTTAAAACTTCCTGGCATTAACTGAAAGACGTGAGAGGAACCCACCCTAAAACGATTTCTTTATATTAAATGAAATATTTTTTATCGATATCATACTGTGGTAAACGAGTTCATTCCGTACGAATTACACTAATCAATGTACAAGTCCATGGTTATCGCACTGGGATGATATCTGGCGTATTTATAATATTTTTATAAAAACATCCATCCTAATGCTCTGCTGAACTCTCGCTAAGAAATAATGAGCACGAAGAGACGGAACAGAGCACACCAGTTTTTATCGTCCTAATTTTACGCCTGAGTGACACAAGTAAAACAACTTATGCACGTAATTGTCTCCCGCTATTTTTTTATAACCAAAAACTTCGAATCCGCCTCCGGCAAATAAAGTAGAAAATTATTTACACTCCGCGAAGCAGAAGATACATTCCATTTCTGGTGAAACAGCGGATTTTTCTTTTGTGGACATTGAGCAAAGACATTCTCTAAACAAAGGATGAACCTGGTTTATTTGTGTTTGTGGAGAGCATGAGATGTGAAGAAAGTGAGCGGCGCATTTGGAGGGATGAGATTGGTGAAAGAGGAAAGACGAGCACTAATTCATCGGGACACGCGCATGCGCGGGACTTTTAATCGGAATTTTTTCATATAAAATTCGACGGACACGATTGCCGACTTACGGAAAATTGTACGCAAATATGTTGAGAAGTGGGAGGTATATTTTCCTCTGGCGACTCGGATATTAAGTCAACATTTGATAATTTTGATAATAACAAATGAGATAGCTCCTCTTCTCGGAAGAGAAATAATGTGTACAGTCCGATGACTTTCGAAAAAACGAGTTACGGTTCGATTTTTCTTTTCCATTTTCATTGAAAAACACCCATCGCGTTTAATTCTATATGGCTACATATCCCGGATATAATTTTATTGGTAAAAATTTTATGTTTGAAGCTTGAGTACGGAAATGTCAGATCAAAGTAATCTTTTTATCTATTATTCCCTATTATTCTATAGTGTCAAAATTGATGTCAATTTATGCAGCTTATGTAAACGCAGGTTTTGACTTAACGCGAGTGTTTGCATCGTTATGATACATCATTGGTGTGAAAATAGATACGTTTAACTGAAAATTGCTATTCTTGATTTACCGCAAGCACCAATATGTTTTACCATTCACTATTCTTTACAATTGTTTTGATAACTGATAAAAATCTAAAAAAATCTGTATTAATTGTAACAGTATGAGCAACTGCTTCATAGCTTCGTATTGAGATCAATCTGCAACGCAACGAACTCCAGCCGTTAGCTACATTTTGTTCAACAGAGATTTTGTAAAATTGTCATCAAAAATTTTATAAATCATTTAAGGAGAGCATAAAACTTTAATTATGTTTCTTAGAACAAACACGCCTAAAAAGCGACTTTAAGTTATGATATAGGTATGATATATGAATATAGGATTACTAATTATGAAATATCGAAACGACTATTCTTGTCGCTCGATTAGAATAGTCGCTTAATGGTTAATACTGATAGCGATTATGAATGAACTTAGGAATAAGTCGAAAATGTTGGATGATGTCGTTAGAAAATGGAAACACGATGCTGCTGACCATTTCCCTTAGCAATTCCACGTGCCTTCAAAAAGCGAGCGTTGATTGATTCAAACTTTTAATTTACTAAAAAATTAAACTCATTTGAGAGGAATACCAAGAACTCGTCAGTATAACATATCGAGAGATTGAATCGCAGACTCAGATAATTCTACTAATTAATGATAACTTTAACTCCAGAGAATTCAGAAGCAAATGTTAATCACATCATATTCACTTCATCGATTACATCCACAAATATTAATTACTAAAATGATAAGCAAAAGAGTAAAATTTATGAAAGATGATGGTGATATAATTATCAGAAGAATACTACTCGTACGTATCCATATGTGGTTGAATCTCTATTCTTTTATTTTATAATTACATTTTCATTAAAAAGAGGAGAGAACTACTGCCGATAGTCTCGCTAGAGGTAGTTTGTTGAAGTAGATAACAAATGATGAAAATGAAAAATTAACTTAGCACATTAAGTTGTGCGACTAAACCCAAAGTTATTTTGAACTAGATAACATAAGAAATATTTATGACGACGTGAATTCACGTAGGTAATGTATTATTCAATTCTTAAGATATTGCCTTTTGAATGAAATGTATTAAGTGTTAAGTTTCCACAATCTCCACTAAAATTGTGGAGAATAAAAACATAAGGATCGTTTTTCGTTGGTTCTAGATAGCGTTTCACAAAGATTGGCCTGAACACCGGAAGTTTATTGGTGATGTTTGCCACAATCTCTTTGATCACCGTTAGAGCAGTGAAAACGTATTATAATTAAAATCCCTGTACGAAAACGTACTACAAGATTTATATTTTTAAAATAGAAGGAAAAGAAAGAATACTTATTTTCTTTATTGAATTTCTGATGGACGTATGCTATAATTTTTCTAATGCTTTCTCCTGGTTTCTGTAAGTCGAGTTAAACTTTTAATTCTGCAGGAGATACAATCTAGACACTAAATAGAGCTCATTACTGCAGCGCAGTACTGTTATCATAGCAGGCTCGTTAGAGTGCACTACCAAAGTAAATAGGGGAGGGAATGAGCATATAAGGAGGTATGGTTAAGAACGCGACTCAGGGAATTAAAAATGTATTTTGAGAATTTTTCGCCAGAGGCCGTTGTTTTCGCAATTTTCCTTCGCCGAGAAAAATTCCATTTAAATAATGCTTCTTAGCGCTCCATTATCAGATAATCCGCTGGAATCAGATTCGTGCACATCCTGTTCGCTTCGCACGCCGGATTATGCGTAACTACATTGCTCACGCGAAATCTTAAATCGGCTCAGCAAATCAGGTTGTTCTTCGAAGCGGAATCGGAGTGTTAAATGGTATTACGCGCGTTAAATACGAAGCACCATAATTGTGGCACTTATCTGTTGCTATTGTAATGGAGAACATGTAGCGCAGTTTTAATGTCAAACAGCGGAACATTCACATGTAAATTTTTTGAGATTAAACCAGGATGCTTGTTCTCAAGTTGGTTCAGTAGGCGGTTCTACAGCCATTGATGCAAATGGGTGTTTCGAAAGCCTAAAGTCGGATTAATACATGATGATTCATATTAAAATTTGTTCGAAATAACGAATTGGGTCGTACAAATACATAGACAGAGTTTGACGGGGTTAGAAATAGGACTGTACTGCTGCAGCAGAGTTTGTTGATGTGTGTAAACTATATAGTTTCGAAATACAGTTCTAACTTTGGTCTACACTCTCTCGCCCAGTGTATTGCTACTTATAAATGTTATAATTTTTGATATTTCAAAGGGTTGCCGTATCAATTCGCAAGTTATTTTTCCAGTTCCTTGGTCCATTTCTTAACCAGGGAGAAAGTAGGCAAGTAACAAGTAGTGACGTTCTTGTTCGTATTATATGTTTTATGAACTTTTATCAGCGCAAAACTCACTCTCAAAAAGTGGGTTCGCATCTGAAGATCTTCTTGACTGAGAATCATTTTAAAATCGAAAGTTCGAGGGAATATAACTTAAGTTTCATACGTTGAGATTGACTTATTTTTGGCATTCTATAGTTTATTGTATTTACCATAATTCCTCTTTGTTTTAATATTTTACGGAAGCAGACGAAAACGATGCTTTAAATGATCTAGCGATATATATTACGAGTAAAAGTTGCTTGCATACTGCAAGCTATCCGTTGAATACAGTATCATACCAAGTACTGCCTCAGTTCAAATTTAAAACTTCGCGCCAAAGACCGCCTGGCGACGAACTAAGAACCCGATCGTGAGAGAAGACAGCAAAATAATATTAGATAAGTGCCATCCTTACTTGTTCCAAAGTTTCGATTCAATATCTTATCGGGAAGGTCCCACGCCTCTGTCACCATTCCGGGTCTTATCTTTCCAGCTTATCGGGAGGCATTTAAAAAGATTTCCGCAATGCATTTCTTATGGAAGAATTTTTCATCCACCTGGAGTCGAACTCACTGTCATTTGGCTACATTTTTTCCATGAGAAGCATAGAAGACTACCTCAACTTCAACCTACGAAATTTTGGTTACTCTATCTTAACCGGATATACCTATATATATATATATAGATATATATATATAGGGGATACGAATTCTGACCATGTTCCACGAGCGCCGTCGACGTCAGATTTTTACGACGTACTGGCCCTACACTCTAGATGCCAGAATAATGCAGACTTTGACTCTAGCTATCATGGGTTCGATGCTAGAAATTCCCAAAAATCGCAATTTTCCCATAAGAATGCATTGCGCGGATTTTTGAAAATTATTTTGAGGCACTTATCGTTAAGATAGAGTAACCAAAATTTCGGAGGTTGAAGTTGAGGTAGTCTTCTATGGTTCTTATGGTAGAAATGTTGCCAAATGACCGTGACTTCGACTCCAGGTGGGTCCGAAATTCTTCCATAAGAAATGCATTGCGGAAATCTTTTTAAATGCCTTCCCGATAAGCTGGAAAGATAAAACCCGGAATGGTGACAGAGGCGTGGGACCTTCCCGATAAGATATTGAATCGAAACTTTGGAACAAGTAAGGATGGCACTTATCTAATATTATTTTGCTGTCTTCTCTCACGATCGGGTTCTTAGTTCGTCGCCAGGCGGTCTTTGGCGCGAAGTTTTAAATTTGAACTGAGGCAGTACTTGGTATGATACTGTATTCAACGGATAGCTTGCAGTATGCAAGCAACTTTTACTCGTAATAGATATTGGGACGCAATGTCAAAATTTAACAATATTTACGGAATAAACCAATGAGCTATCTTATATTTTTCCATTTTCCATTAAAAAGCGAAATATAGAAAGGAATGATGTCGGAAAGTAAATATAGACAGCGGGGCCCGGAATGAAGGTCTAAAGGTCATTACGACTCTGATAATTCATTGAAAGAACAACAGTTAAAGCTTGCTTTGTATATCTCATGATTTGCATTACTATTAGTATTATTAACCGTAGTAATCCCCAAAAACTTTGATCATGGTTTTTTAGATATTTATGTCATATAGTTCCTAGACGAAAAGAAATTTGAGGTGTGCAATATTTTTAGCTAGATTCCTTTATAGAAAGCTGTTTTGAATGGACGCCACGATCCAATATTTTGACTAAAATCCGCAATAGAATCCGATCGAAAAAGAGGAAAAGAAAACCCAGTTAAGCAACAAAATACAATTTAATTAAACTACGGGTCAGCGGAATGAATGTCTCAAGGACATGAAAATATTTTCTCTACTACAAATGCAGCATAATTACTAAATTCCTAATATCCTTACCGATGTAACTAAGTTGACGTCTGAGTGAAGTTTGCTTCAGCAATAGATTACATATTTAGTTCAGAGTTGCTTCCATTGTGAATAAGTAATCGAGATCAGCTTCTATTGCGCTACTGAACTAGTGTAGTATCCATTGAGAATTGCTTCCAGTGTTGATATTTTGTAATCTTCCGATAGCTAGAGGGTAATCGTGGACCAAGTTCCCTGTTAAACACGTGCGGGTAGAATCACGGCAAAGGCATCTGCTCTAAGAGCCCTGCATCCAACGCAAACACGAGTCGTCTGATACTTAAGTGTGTAACTAAGCCACGCGGTGCCTGAGGTTAACTTCAAAAAGTTGCGGATAACTAATAAAGTGGGCGAGTATACGGAAGCAAACAGCAGTTGATGCTAAACATTTTTGGGGATTTTCGGCGTCAGTGGGTCGACATCGCGTTGGCTCCTCTTCTTTCCCTGGAGATAAGATTATGAGACGAAATGTGAAATTTGGGTTGTGGCGTTAACTTTTATCGAGGCGGAGGTAAAGAGGGTTCAACCTGGTCTCGCGTTAAGTAATCGAGCGCCTACGCTAAACTGATATATGTAAATGCATTTCAGAACTCGGAATGACTTTCGAATCGTGTTTCTTCTGCCTGCTGAGTGATTATAAATTAGAAGAAATTAAAGTTAATGAAATGTTTTTAGTAGAATCGGCGTTGTTCTGAGAAAATTACTGTCAAGAATTTGCGTATCATATATGATAGGACTTTGAAAATGACAATAAATTACACGCATATAATTTTAATGAATAGTTTACGTTAATTTTACTCTGATTTCGCGTAGGTAAATTATCTGGCTAAAATTGCCCTATTTAAGTTCCGTCATTTCTCTAAGTAAACTCCATTCAGATTCAAATGGTATAGCATCAACATATTTTTGTGCCTTTTATGTATTTGTGCCCTTTGATACTATATTTATCAAAAGGATGAATGATATGTAGAGGCAGAGTTAGCGCGAAAAATTACTCAATATTTTCTAATAGGTGTATCAGATAATCTAATCTATTCATGGAGAACATTGAGTTTTTAAAGGCGTTTCCTTTAAATTAAACGGATAAGTAAGCTTTTCACGAAGACGTTAAAGGGTATTATCGAAGACATTGTAAAAACTCTGTGTACAGAAATGAGAATTCCATTCACCATCAATTTTCTCTCGCATGCAAATAAATTCATGATATTATAATTATAACAACGCTGCATTTCGATTTTATTGCAGCTGTTAACTTCCGTTGAATAAAATTCAAACGTTGAAATAATCTTCCGTTTTTATTTTGATTTTATCACGGTGAAAGCAAAAATTTAGTATAGAATTAAGTTAAATATTGTTTTAATTAAGTTATTTTTTTACAGATTTTGAATGGCAAAAATTTTTCTCTAATGGTGGTGAAGGTATATTGATATTATAAATCTGAAAATAAGTTGATGAATATATTCATTATCGGTGAACTATTTCTCAACGATATTCATGTGATAGGAAATGGTGCTATTTTGCATAATTGCACCAAAATCATATAAAAATGGAAACAATGGCAATGATTACGATATATCTCATTCATTAATAGACCGAGCAGCTTAAAGTATCCTAAGTACCTCCATGATATAAAATTTAATCTCGTGAACCAATCAGGATCTTTACAACCGATGGATGTACATAAATGAAGCAAGTTGCATAGAAATGCTCCTCCAACGTCTCGTAGTTATATGGAAAATATCATTCTAGAGCTTATTAAAATTTTCTCTAATGCATACGCTGAAATTTGGAAAAGTTGGCCAATTTGGGATATGCTAAGTCGTAACGGCGATCTCTTTTAATCCCGTTCTTGCAGAAGCCAGAAGATGGGAAACATAACCGTTAACCTTTATCTCGAAATATAAAAGTTCCTTTAGTAAAAACATTCACTGATTCATGAGTCTTTCCTGTACTTTTCATGAGAAAACAGCTCCGAAAATCCGCGTTCAATAAGAAGGGAATGAGGATTTACAATGAAAAGGAAGCTGAGAGGGAATTTAAAGAAGAGGCCGAGGAAAAGGAGTTTGATAGGGGAGGGAAAGTCCCCGGTATTGTATTTTATCGTTTGCTCCTTGATGGGAAAATACTCCACATTCTGCTGAAAAAAGATGAGCCCAACATCCATAGGTTGTAATATCGGCTTCCTTTTCATTGTTTTCTCCCTGCGATTCTTGCAATATGCCTTCCTTTACGATACACTTAAGAATCCACACTTCCCCGAGTACATTCCAAGCCTACGTTACCGAAAATTATTGTTTACGGAGTCTGTTGCTGACCCGAAGGTGACTCAGTCACTTATGCTGGCTCTTCCTCCCTTATTCATTTCCCCCTCTGCGTTCCGGAAATCTCAACATGAACTGAGACTGTTACACTCGTTTATGATCGTCCAATACATTGGTAACGATTTTCATTCATTAATTGATTACGATGCTGCATAAAGCATGCATAATTAATTTGTGGTAGAATAAACTTTTTTAAAGAGAGCGATTGTTGGTTAAGAGCTTCTAAACCCTGTATAATTTCTCGTATACTTGTACTCAAGGTGGAAAATTTCTATGGACTTCTTTTACTACTTTTTACGAATTTAGCCATGGGAAAATATATAATCTTACAAGGAGTGAGTGTCACTTTTCTCCAAGGATTTTAATGATATTTTTACCTATTTAGGAAGGAAAACAATAAAAATGTGTAACGGATATGTGAATTTCTATTTCCCTATTTCGCTATAGTAGCTAATTGAAAATCGGTTACTGGAGTTTACCCTAACTATCCATATTTTTAATCTTACATCCATTTTTGCCGTGTATAACATCTGCTAGAAAGGATCTTTTAAAATAGCTGAGTAATTCTTACAGCAGGTGAGAAGTGAGTGCTTAGTTACCTCACCCCTGCAGAAGAAGGTGAAAGAAAGGCCCCTGAAATAGATGCCTGCCTCTGTAGGCCTACAAGTAGGCTAGAGTTGTAGGGAATGCCTTCCCCACGCCCCCTGCAGAGCAAGTGGTTAGTAGATTTATTGTGTACTTCTAAAGAATAAAGAAAGTGCGTTCCATTTTTTCCAGACTTTCCAATTTTTCTAGCAGTCTTTAGCAGTTGTTGTTTTACATTCTAATGTATATGACATCGCATACCGGGATAAAACCGTAAAAAAGCTGTCAAGAGGACAATGGTTATTTTTTGAGCGTCAGTCTTGAAATTTCGCGAATAAATTTAAAAAGATTTAATTGTACGTTTCTGTTATTTAGCTTTCGTTGTCAGACCCATTAAAAATATGTGGGGCGTTGAATTTAGAGGGAGAATTTATTTAAAGGAGGATTTTGATGAAAAATTCTATATAAAATGATAATATACTATTGTATCATAATTATTTAACTTTAGGTTAGATACAATTTATTTATATACTTATATACATTCGTGAGTTGTATAGTTCAGAGAGAAAACTACATTTCCAATTGTATTTCCTACTGATAGATAATATTCCCAACAATCCATCGCCGTAAAGCGTGATATTGAGATCAACACGCAGCTTGTAAATAGGTGTAAGATTATCCCTCAAGAAATATGAGCAAGTTTCAAGGGGCTTCATTGCTAAATCTTAGGATGCTCTTATGGAGAGATGTATTCGGGTACCCCTGTCAAATTCCTCCTGGTTGTTCTCATACGCTCCCTCCTTTAACCAATACCAAAACTTACTCCTGAGCGCGGCACACCGTCGCTCCTTGCGGTTCTCTGATGACTCTGCTGATGAGGGAGGGAAGGGGGGATTTGGGGGGACACCCTATAAAGCCCTGAGAAGTGGACCCTCCAGGCCGTTGTGACGTGCTATAGGGTTCACCTCTATGCCTAGAGGGCCCCCTGCCACAACTTCAAGGACAAGCTCCGACCTCACAGACAGAAAGAACGAGCAGGTGAGAAGTGAGTGCTTAGTTACCTCACCCCTGCAGAAGAAGGTGAAAGAAAGGCCCCTGAAATAGATGCCTGCCTCTGTAGGCCTACAAGTAGGCTAGAGTTGTAGGGAATGCCTTCCCCACGCCCCCTGCAGAGCAGGTGGTTAGTACATTTATTGTGTACTTCCAAAGAATACTACTGTCAAGTGGTGAGAATTTGATTTGCAATATTCGCACATGCAACATTTATTTTTTATCTGGCAATAATAAACCACCCTTCCCTTGAATAGTTATATAAGTTGCAAATGTCAAATTATGAATTATTTTGGTGGTTTAATTATTATATTTTTACAAAATGCAGGGGATAATTAAATTAGAATTTGATAAATAGCTCTCAGGAGTGGTTAAAAAAGGTTACTTCTATCGAAGGCGAATAGATTGGGTGAATATCCTTCTAAATATTCAAAGATTTGTTTGATGAGCTAATTGAACTTTGAACTTTTGAAGGTTTCCATCAATTGAGTAGAAAAGAAACTGAGTACTCACGTCTAATTCACGAGCTGATGATGCTGAATTTTCCTGTAGGAAGGGAAAACAAATTTATTAGTAGATAGAATTTCCCTTATACACTCTTATAATCTAATCATTATAATTTTCATCTACATTTGTAGATGTGTACTACGTTTTAACTTTTGACATGAATGAGCAATGAACTAAAGTTGTACGAAGATTTTTGGAGCATTTCTTCAGGCGCAGAATTTAAGAGAAACTGAAGTGAACGATGATTTGAATTGCAGAGTCCCTCTCTGTCTGAATTTAACAGATCGGAAAGCTTTCTAATATAACAATTGATACGAAATCAACATCTACGAAAATTCAAATAAAATTCAAACTTATGTGTCGTAAGTTCACTTTTAAGGGTTTCCTTTTTCCGTTTCGTTATTCGATGTTTTACATACGACCACTCTAACATGACGTTTGAATATGACCGTGACGAATTTTGAATGAAATTTTGATTGCACATTTAATGTATGAACGCTACTAACCAAAACAAGTTTAATGATGCTTTCAATTAAGAAAGTATATCTACTGTAAAATTTTTTCTTAATGTAAAAAATATATATAGCGGATGATGCTGTTAAGGATAACTTTGAGAAAACCGGAAGGGAATGTTAGGAGTTACAAACGGATAAGGCATATCTTGCATCGAATCGATGTATGTCAATTCAATTAAATAGTTTTCAAAGCGATATTACGGCAAAAAAACCGGTAGAAACCCGACTCATTTACATGTAGCAAACTTTCAAATCCTTAAATAATGATTTATGGACTCTCTGCAGCATAGTAAGGCGTGTTGTAAATAATAAGTAAGGGATGTTAGGTTAAAACCAAATGACTTGTTTGTTATTGGAAGAGAAACTAGGATAATAATAAATATAATGTTTACATCGTTTGTTTACGAAAATCAGACGGAACTTAAACTGCAGGGTTGACTCGAAGGTCAGAAAAAACATATTTCAGTTGCCAATATCTTTTAGTGAAAGCAACGGAGAATCATCTGACCTTGGGACGATAACGAAGTCGTTTTCCCAAATTACCAATCACTTCCTACCCAATACCAATCTTTACTCTCATTTTCATTGAATGTAAACAAAGGCGAAAAGGAAAGTGCTTCGTGTCTAGGAGCATGTGAATATGAGGGTAAGGGACTGGCAGTAAATACCAAAGGCGATCAAAGGAAACGAAAGGTATGTCCAAATTACGCCGAAACACTTGTCGCTTATAAAAAGCTTAAGTGGGAATGCCCGATAAATAGGAAGTTATCTTTTCTAATTATTACCGTCTCCTAATATTATTACGTTTTAATACTGCTTACGTTATTTACGTTATTATAAATTAACTAAATATTTAAAACAAGACTTTGGAAATTTGCTAAGGTGCAATCTAGCGGACCAATCTAGAAAGATCACGAATTTCGATTCCGATAATCCGAAGTTCGTATTCCGAAGTAACGGGATATTAGTTCCTTGAATAGGCATACTTAAAGTAATCTTTAAAGAAGAGGATCTTAAGTTGATAATCATTAACTCTATTTGAAAAATCTTAACTCAGATATGGGCGTTACTCAGATGAATTTTAAGTAACAGGCAAATGATGAAAAGAAGTTGAAGCTATATAATTTCCTATTAAAGTCTCACTATTAATATCGTTTCTTGGTCTAGGGGATATCAGTAAAAGGTAACTAATTTAAGTATAAATAATTTAGGGATATTTCCTTGTTATTCTGTTTAACTTTTCTCTCGTCTTAATTGTTCCACCTTCTACGAAATAATATATATATGTTGAAAATAATAAGAGATAGAAGAGACCAACGCAATTCTTTCTTTATGCAGGTCAGAAACATAGGTCATAGGGAGGTCAATCCTTGCTTAGATGTTCTGAATTTGAACATGAAGCGTTTTTTTGACTAAATTAACCATACTAAAATATTGAGAAATGTTATCGATTTTTCATTGATTTCAATAAGTAAATGCAATTAGTGTTTAGTTTCCTTTCGAGTTCTGAACGCCACTACAGACGCTTCGAATTCATATCATTAATTTTTATGATAAACTCACCATTCTCCAGCTATCCTTGATCTTTTTACTGCTTCCATCTGATTGCACAGGAATCTGCATGATCTAACAGGACTCCCAAGTAATTAAGACACGAAAAGGGATGCAAGGCACACTCTGGAAAAAAATTCAAAATTAATTCATTGGTGAATATTGAATATAATCCTATAAAATTACTATAACATTATATTATATTAGATTATGTAGATATATAATTATAGATTATATAACATATATTAAATAATAATAATATGACAGCAAAAAGTTGACAATGATGATGATTCAAAATAGGAATTTGACTATGATCATATTAAAAAATATCATATTCGTTTTATATTACGGTAGATGATTATATTTATTATCAACTGATTAATTAAGATAAAATCCATTTAAGAAAATGCCAATTTTTTAATACATGCTGGAATACTTGTGATACATTACTGGAAATTTTGATCTGAAATGAGTATGGAAACTAGATTGAAAGATTTAAGAAGATTAAATAGGGACCTATCAATTATCAAGATAGGAATTTGTTAGAAAAATAACGAATATTTTCTTAAATTTGAAATGTAACGCCCAACTGCTAAGAGTAGTATTTTAATTCTTGAATAAAATCGTGAGAATTACCATTAAAACATTATCTGGAAAGAAACTTACTAATGGATTCACCCCGAATATGTGTGATGAGAAGCTTCATACTGACTTCCTTACATATTGTCAGCCGTTGAAAGTAAACGCACTTTATTAAAAATACAAATTAGTGAGAAATTAAATTTCAAGAATTAGATGCACCTTATGTGTGAATCGATTATTAAAAAAGAGATTGAAATGCTGAAAGCTGAATTTCAATTTTATGATTCAAATAATAAACCCATTAAAAATTTTGGTTTAAAAACCAACTCAGAATCTCAAAAATCTTGCTGAAGAAGTACTCCATATATTAGTTCCTCCGGAAAGTAGTTTGATTATTTCCATTTTATGGCGCAACTTAATCATTTTATTGTGATCAGAGGAACTTTTCCGGATCAATAAGTTTAAGCAGTAGTAGCGTTACTTAACTATGAATAAAGGTCACATGAAATGAGTTTCCAACCGAAATCTAAGATATAAAATACAATCAAGTAGGAATTGGAATCACATTCAAGAAACAATTAAATAATTTAAATGATTAGTAATCGCAAAGGTAAACTTAAAAACCAAACGTTAATTCCTTTAAAATACCGGTTGGCAGAAAGGTAGAAATACAAAACGGAAATCTACTCTGCTTTCGAACAGCTAATAATTTAAGATTGAATCCTGTCGCGGGAGAGTTCGAGTCATTATTTATAGACTTTCTTAAGGCTTCACATTCACAATTAATTTCATCATAGATCGGAAACAGGATGAAATTTGACGAACGATGCTAGATTTCATTGCTCGATAATATGATTTTTGGTACTTAGATAAATAATTAGTGATGCCGGAAAATGATTGGCAGAATGCAATGCACGTTACAAGCAAATATATTACCTAAGTTACGACCTGAAAAAAGTAACATATAAAATAAATAATATAAGAAAACCAAAGCCCACAATGTTAGTCCTTGCATTGAAACGCGAAATAATTTCAAGTAATTTAAATAAGATTAATTTATGTTACTCACCGAAACTAAAGGAATCCCTGTGAAGTCCCACGGTCATCTTGATGTCGGAAAATGTCTTTCTATCCCTTGATTTATTTTAAATCATCAAAAGGTTTTAAAAATTGCAAATTAACACGTTAACTTAAATTATGCCTCACAATTACCGAATTTCGAACCAACTCCAAGTAATTCAAACTTTAAACGGCTCTCTCGAATAATTCTTCAATATGTCAACACTAGGCGAAGTCTCCAATTAAACTAAAGATTTTACCTCCAAAATCAACGGTTCAGCAAAATGGTGGCATTTGATTGGTTACTGTTGCTGGTACTTTTCCAGTCATCCCCCCTCATGCCCCCTACCGCAGAAAATTCTAAATTCTTTCTTAATTACTAATTTGGATTAAATTTAACTTTTATTAATCTAAACTGAATTTAAAGTTTATTATACATTTATGGAAATATTAACTTCTTCTAATACTTCGTTCTTAAAATCGTTTTTAAGTAGGAGATACCTCCCTGTGACGTAATTATGACGTGTGTTCAACGAATGCTATGCGAAAATGAAATAATTTTAATTAGTTGATTACTGAAACAAAGCCATGGAAATTAAAAATAATAAATGAAATAAGTACGTGTTATTGATAAATAAAAATTATTCTTCGTTCTCGCATTTAAATAATTTCCTTCTCTTATGATACATATAACAGATAGTGAGATTTTATCAATGAAATTTATATAGTTATATTATTGCTATTAAAACAGTAATTATGATGAAAGATAATTTAAGAATTGTTACATCTTTATCATTTCACGGAAGTTTTCAATGAACGGCATTTGGAATGAATTATAACTTTCCGACGTTGATATTGAAATCTTTCGATCTGTCTCCTTATTTAACACTATCATGATTAGAAAAACATCGCAAGTTATAAAGGAAGCGATAAAAGTATTTCTATAGGCCGAAAAAATAAACTGTTAGCCAGCATGGAAAAACACTGAAGATGAATGTGTAAATTGAAGAAATAAATAGGCGGTAGATGAAAGAAATGAAGAAATTTCATTGCGAGAGGATCCATTTTGGTGTTAGCCATAGGAATGCTATGTGTATTAATCATTAACGGTTTGAGAATGATGTCTTAGTATGCAAATAAAGTGAATGAATTTCCCGTTTAATTTCTCTAAGTAGTACGCTCAGAGCTATTCGTCATGTTCCTATTGACACATCATACGATAGTCTTCTAACGAAATTTTCCCCGAATGCTGAAATTAATTTCTAACAATTGGATATTCTCCTGTTAATTTCTCTTTATAATCAGAACATTGCGTTCGGATACACGATTACTTTCTTACTCACCTTCACATGGCCGTAAAGCTCACGTTCATTATCCAACTGCTAGGATGTCTCCTTTTAAAGCTTCCAAATTCCTATGCCTCCTCGTGCTTTTTACCTTCTTCCGTTCAAAAGCGAAGAATCAATGTCCTGTTACTGGCGCCATTACAGGTGCTCTACACTCGGAAGAAGTAATACATTTCAGATGCCGTAATCCTTCGATTCTAACTCACACTTTTTCTAAGGAAATTCACTGAATATAACACTGAATTTAAATACACTCCAATTCACTCGTGCTCATATTTGAAATTCGCCGGAAAATGTATGTGGTATCATCTTGAACACAGCCCACTTAGCGAGACAAAGAGCTGAGGTGAGTGAAGGACACGTTGCGCGAAGAGTATCGTTAGTCAGAATTTTGTATACCACAATGCCTTTTAAAAAGGCGGAAACACGTTAAGATAGCTCATGGCACCTTCAAGAGGTGGTTGCCCATGCTTCTATGAACTTCGTACCTTAATTATTTGTCAGCGATAAGTTCTGTTAAAAGTCTTTCGACAGTGTTATCCTTTGGAAAATCAATCGCAGTTAAGTATGTGCTTTGAGTGTATAGTATGTGGAATATCATGAAAAAAGGCGTGTTTGTGCATTAGAAACAAAGCTTTGATATAGGTGATTTTACGAAGAGTGCATCTAAGTGTAGCAGTCTTCAATTGAATTCTTATTTCTTTATTCATAATTCTTGTGAAGGCAGGTGTTGACACGTATCTGCTCTATATCTGTGAAATTATAAGCATGTAACTCAGCAGTGTTAAGATGGCATCATAGCCAAAATGGATGGACTTTTTTGATTGGAGATAAATGGATACTGAGTTTTTTTGGCTATTTTCATACATTGAGTTGGCGTTATATACGATAAGAAGGTAATTATGAATATACTTACAAGGAGATATAAGAGTATTGTGATTTGTTTCACTTGCAATCTGAGTTGGAAATGTATGTAGAGTTCATACATACATGTAATGACATACATACATGTAATGTATGTATGTCCATATTTTAAAGGCACATAAGAATGAATGGTAACTTGTGTATCTTCTTATTTCACATTTCTTTCACCCTTTGTTGAATGAATAGCATTGAGATCCTTCTTTGACTTCATTTATTTAAAGGCAGGGTTGAACTTCCACCTGAAGCCACGAGATTCTTTGGAGAGGAAATGAGGCTTACCGGGCGAGATGAGAGATGTTTAGAACTTTCTGTTGCTTTCATCACCAAGCCAGAATGTTATGAGTGGGAAGTGTTCATGAAAGTACACTGTGGTATAATAGTTTCCCTATTATCCATTAAATATCTTAAAGATTATTATAATGATCAAAAATCACTATTACCTCAGTAAATATCATGTTGTATAACAATTTTTTGTTGTATACAAAACTGGGAGGATGTAATACGAATGTTTCTGTATTAAAAGGTAACTGATGAATCCTTAATATTTCCAGGTATGTTTTTAACAATATCACATAGCTACATTTAGCATTCAATTAAAGTTACTTAACAAAGTATGAAGTATGCGATTTTTATGGTACATTTGCTTGCATTTTTGCCCACATAATTTGCATACTGGTTGACTGACGGGATTTATTTCACAGAAAATTAATGTTATTCATTCGTCATAACTTTTGTGATTTCATAGAGAAAATATATCCCCGATTAAATATTCATTATTGCTTGTCTTAAGCATGCTGTGATGAAATAACATCTTATGAGGTATGAGTGACTTTGAATCTATTGTCTCTATGAATTATATGAAGTGATCTTCATAGTTTCATCGTTGTATGTTATATTGACACTAATAATATTCTAGCTCAGTGAAGAAAGCAAAGTATTCCTCATCTGCCCTGGTAAGCCTCATTCCTCATGCATATCTCTATATATATTTATCAATATTAAAGTTACGTTTATTTTAACTTACATTAAGTATATACTGTTGTTATATTTAGTATGTACTGCTGTGACATATTGTTACTGTAATACTTAATTATTATTAATTCTACAGTAACGTTGATAAATTATGTATTTTTCTATTATGATCCTTGTATTTTCTCTTTGTAATTAAGTTGAATAAAATTTTATAAAAATAGTGTACACAATCTACAAAAGCCCCGACGGTCTGCTTCCAGTGTATTTTGTAGACGCATGTCATAACGTAATCGTTTTCCGGCTCTTAGAAGGGAGAACGAAAAATACCTCTCTACTCATTATGCCTTGTAAGCCTCTTTATATTTTCAAATAGTCCATTTTCTGAATTCTCCTGTCCTGTCTGAAAAAGACAGATGTAAGACCAGGGATACTGAAAAAGTCGTTTTTATCTCCTTAAATAAGGCGTCTGCATTATTAAATACGTGGGATTAATTTTGGTTCCCATCTTTTAAAATAAATAAGGTAAATAATAAGCAATTTAGCTTTCGTGCCATTGAATGGAAAAAGTCTTATACGTCACGGTTTTTAGACGTGGTGAAAATAGTTTGCGCGCTACATTCACGAAATTTGAGTTTGATACTTCGGCTAAGAGATATGTCCCAAATATCTAAAATAAATATCAATGTGACGTTGCTATATTCGATATAATTCATTGTAATACCTTGGATTTAAAGATGTTTTTCTTGTATTGGTTACCATGTGACGTAAAAACTTAAATAGCCAAATCTTTATTCCAGTTTTTATGCTATTCTTGTAAAATCGAGGATCTCCGTAACTCAAAAAATATATTGTATAAGTAACGTAAATAATAAATTTCGTTCTTTATTATCTTTTCTTAACAAAACTCTAAAAGCGAATTCAAAGTATTTAGTTATACTTTTGTTAAATAGAGGGGGTTAAGCAAGAGTATTACTGGGAATGAAACCGTATCAGGGGATCCACGAAATGATACTATAATAAAAACAGTAAGCATTAAAGCAATTTATTTTTCCCAAGAGATCTCAATTTGAATTTGAATTATTTTATTCTAATTAAATTTTAATATTATGCTACTTAATAGTTATGAAAGTAATTGCAACTTTCTCCGGTAGGGGGAAAAGAGGGGGGGTGACCGGAAAAGTAACAGCGATGTATTGGATCTAACCGATTTATCGCCGAATTCTTTTGTTTGTTAGGAAACTTTGCATAGTGTGGACGTATTTAAGAATTCCCCAAGAAAATCCGTTAGGATTCAAATTTCTCGGAGTTGATTAGGCTCGTAATTCATTATTCGCGAAGCATAATTTAAGTTGTAATTGATAACGTAATTGATTTGCAAATTTAAAAAAATCATATCATGATTGATAAGTAAATTACGGAAAAGTAAGTCATTTCTGGCATCAAGAGATCCATGGCACATATTTGGATTCTCTTCGGTTTTGGTGAGTAAATCATGCTAATAGTATTAAAGTTACTTGAATTATTTCTGAATTTAAAGGCAATCTTTGATGCTATTGGTTGTTTATTATTCGAACAAAATTCGAAAATAATGTTACTATGATATTTACTATGTGACATAAAATATTGTTGAATAGAATTGTAACCAAAATCCTATTTTGAATCATCATCATTGGCAACTGCTCGTTCAATACTATATTGATTAGGTAAGTCATATACCAGTGAATTAATATGACGTTTCTATTTTTCCAGATTGTGACATACTTCTTTTCTCGATACTGTTTTGACTTCTGAGTTTCATTTGTTTTATCGTGGAAGGGCACTGAAGAGGAATATGCAGGACCAAGGCCAACCGGAGAACTGCAAGTGGTGAGTTGATAAGAAATCTTTCCATTTACATTTTTTCGTTCGACAGAATAGTATTATTGCTGAAACGTAGCTCGTTGTGTTTTCGGTTGTCAATTAAATGAACGATGAAGTTTAAAGTTATTGGCATTAAAACGGTTAAAAAAAATTTTGGCTATCACGAAATGCATTATTGGGCCGTTCCGTCTGATGTAATAGGCAATGTTTATGAATTCGTTTCGTACTAAGAACCGGTTGACATGAAAGAAAGCTAAAAAGGGAAACGTTTGATTTCCGCAAGAAATATATTCCCAGTAAATTTGCCCGATAATAAGAAATCGTAATTATAGCCCGACTTCAACCCACATTTAAAAATGATTATTCGGTATTTCAAATAGCGTTAAAGTTTTTCAAACATTTTATATTTATTTTTCAGCAGCCTACTCATGAACTACAATGGATTTATTTAAAAAATATTTTTCCATTACATACATATTAATTACTTATCATTTACATCAGACGATGATTAATCCTTAACATTAAGATATGGATGATGTTATAAGGGAATTCGGTTACAATGAAACTCATCGTTTTCATCGCATATTTATTCGTTTTAGACGATATGCTTAGCACAAAACAACGGTTAAGATGGAATTGTCTTTTGGCTTAGAGAAAAATTATTTCCGCGAAACGAATTCGGATAGCAAAAGATGGCATATCCATTCAATCTACATTAAGACAATGACCTCGCATTTTGAGTGGTTTTCGTGTTTTTATATTTAACGATCACTTTACAGGAAGAGCTATAACCATTTATAATTTTACTGGATTTTTAATCACCGTAAGTTTAATCGTTACATAATCGTTCTATAATATTCTATTCCCCTACCACATCAAAGACTATGAACACTGTTTACGATACATATGCTGTTAAAAGCGTATCGTTGCGGTGAAGAATGTAAAATAAATTGCCCGAAAAATAAACGGAATAAATTATGGAATTTTAATCCAGCACTAATTTATTACTCTGTATTTGGATGGTGTTTAATTTTTTTATTATTTTATTATTATTTTATATTTAACATTCATGAAATCAATTATCAAAGGCATTATTAGAATAGGAGTATCAACTTTTATCAACTTACGATCCTCTTCCTTAAGAATTACTTTTAAATTCTTATTATAGGAACTCAAATCTTATTCGCTTATTTAGTTATTCGCGGAGCACGAAATTCGATTACCACGATCTTTATAGATTGGTCCCCAAAATTGCGCACTAGCCGAATGCCAAACTCTTATTTACTAAAACTAAGGAGACTGTTATTGTAGGTTCTGATTCTGTAAATTGTGCAAGTAAGAAATTTACTCTTTAATCGATAAGGTCCCAAAAAATAAAAACATGAAATAAATAAAGCTAGCAACTTTTAAATTTGTCGACAAATAGGAGATGGTATCATTAGAGAAGATAACTTTCTATTTTTCAGGCACTGCCACTTGAGCTGTTTATAAGCGAGAAGTGTTTTGGCGTAATGTGGAAATTCCTTTCGTTTCCTTTGATCACCTTTGATATCTACTGCCAGTCACTTTTCCTCTTATTCACTTGTGCTTCGACACGAGACACTTTTCTTTTCGTCCTTGTTGACATTCAATGAAAATGAGAGGACAGTGAAGTGTACATTGCTAATTAAGGAAAACGACTTCGTTTTTGTCCCAAGGTCAGATGACTCTTCGTTGCTTTCACTCTTAAGATATTGGCAACTAAAATAGCCATGTTTTCTCTGACCTTCGAGTTTATGCTGAATTCGAGTTCCTTCTAATTTTCACAAACGAAAGGTAAATCTTATATTTATTATTATCCTTGTACCACTTCAGTCTGTCTATAAACCAGTCATTGGGTTTCAATCTAATATCGTCTACTTATCATTTGCAAGAAGCTTTAATATACTGCAGAGACTCCGCAAATCAAGATTTAAGGAAGAGGTTTTTTCGCTACACGTAAATGAGTCGGGTTTCTACCGGACTTTTAGCCGTAATATCACATTGATAAGTATTTGAATTAAATCGAATCATGTTGAGTTGAAAACACGATATACTTTGTCCCTTTGTAACTCTTTACATTCCTAAATAGGTGTTCTTTCCTTTTTCTCCGTAGTTTCCTTATTATCGTCAACTGCTATGCATATTCTCAAATTTACGTTAAGAAAAATTTTTACGGTGGATATACTTTTTTTACTAAGGCACTATCGTTATTAAACGAATTTTGGATTGCAGCTTTCTTATATTAAATGTGCTATACAAATTTCATTTGTATTTCAAACAAATTTCATAACTTAGAGACAAAGGTTCTCCAAGCGCCGACAGCTAAGACCGTCTAAGGGCGATTCCCGGGAAACGGATAATTGCTTAGTGGTCACCAGTTATTCAGAATCCAGAATCCAGAAGGGATTCTGAATAACTGGCGACCGCTAAGCGATTATCCGTTTCCCGGGAATCGCCCTTAGACGGTCGCCGCTGTCGGCGCTTGGAGAACCTTTGTCTCTTAGTTCATTGACCGCCGAGTTCCTTTTTTCTTTCTTATAGCTAAATGTCATAACTTCAAATTATATTGACAGCATACCTTTTCTGGAAATTTATACTTGCTTCACTGAAATTATCGTTACCAATTTCGCAGTAGATATCGTAACAAATGAAAATTATTAGTAAGTATATAAGTTAACTATCTATTAATGAGTTCTCTTTTTCCACAGGAATATCCATCATCAACTCGTGGATTAGATGTGAGTACTCAGTTTATTTACTTTTCAGATTTTTAAAGCCATAAGTTTCATTTGTTCATCAAACAAATCTTTATTTGAAAGGATATTCTCGCAGGTAATACGCGTTTAATAGTGGTTACCTTTATTAATCACGCATGAGAAACTAATTTTTGAACTTTGATTTCATTGTCATCTGCAATTTTATAGAACGACAATAATGTAAACGCAAAATTCTATCACTACTAAAAGATAGGGGGGTCTTTTTTGGCCAAATCAAAATTAAATATTGCATTTGAAAATGCTGCAAATGAATTTCTCACCACTTGACAGTAGTATTCTTTAGAAGTACACAATAATTGTACTAACCACCTGCTCTGCAGGGGGCGTGGGGAAGGCATTCCTTACAACCCTAGCCTACTCGTAGGTCTACAGCCCAGGCATCTATTTCAGGGGCATTTCTTTCACCTTCTTCTGCAGGGGTGAGGTAACTAAGCACTCACTTCTCACCTGCTCGTTTTTTCTGTCTATGAGGTCGGAGCTTCTCCTTGAAGTTGTGGCAGGGGGCCCTCTAGGCATAGAGGTGAACCTTATAGCACGTCACAACGGCCTGGGGCGGTCCACTTCTTAGGGCATAGAGTTTCCCCCCCCCCATTCCTCCCTTCCCTCCCCCATCAGCAGAGTTATCAGAGAATCGCAAGGAGCGACAGTGTGCCGCGCCTAAGAGTAAGTTTGTTGTTGGTTAAAGTAAAGAGCACGTGAGAAGAACCAAGAGGAATATGAAAATGTTAGAATGATTAAAGAAAGGTCACCGTGTGTTGAAAAACAATAATCATACAGTGGATTTTATTTTTTCCGGATTTTGCGGTTACGAATCCTTTTAGACAACATCACAAGAGAGAATTCTTCTTAGATTGATAAATTGACAATAGAATTTGAAACCGAACTACTTCACTGAATTTGGATATTGAGAACATTGTGAGAACTTTTCGTTAGGCAGGAATATACCTCACCTCAGAGCTTCCTTGTCTTTATATTATAAACGTGTTTTTATTACTTGAGGGATGATCGTACACCTATTTACTTACTTTTCGCTCTGATCACTACATTAAGACTTTAGGGCGATACATTTTTGGGAAAATTTTGTATCAGTAGTAAATAGGAAATGTAGTTTTCTCTCCAATGTACGCAACACATGAGAATAACTAGAGACTCAAATTACTCTCGCATGCGTATACTGAACGTTCCCTCCCTGATAATAATGTAATCACGGTCTATTCGCATGTTTCTGAATGAATTAGAAAATGTGTATCTAATTCAGGATTCTTCCTTTAATTGTTGGTTATCTACTTTCTACTATGGTATTTACTTTTTTCATTACGATCTTACATTTTAGAATGCTACGGGAGAATAATCATTCCACTTTAATTTCATAACAGTTATGGCTAAAAATGAAGATTTATACAACGCTATTATATAATGAAGGTCCGGTTCGATTTTCCTATTTTATTTTCTTACTTTATCTCAGAAATTGGTCGAAAAAGGTGACCCCAATTTCGTTATGTCCAATGCGTAAAGGCGCACAAAGCCTTTATATCTTTGGGAACAATGACTATGACTAATGTAAAGATAATGGAATATACTATAATACTCTGTCATTTATCATTTTTATTTACTCTATCATTTTTATGATATTTCTACTTAACGGTGAAATCAAATTCTTCTCTGAAACTTCCGTGATTACTATATTCTGTGATTGTTTTCTGCGAAATTTTAAGACCCACGCCCACCCAAAACCTACCTTTGGCCTCTTGACCAGCTTTGTCCGTATTTGCCCACTATAGGACATCGTGTACATTAGAGGGAGAGCTAACTGAAAGCTAACGAATGCTTGTAAGGTAAGCAGATGAAGTTTTTATCACAAGAAGATGAGTTATCACTAAAAAGAATCGAATAAAATATTTTCTTCTGTGGAACATTTAGATATCTATATGATAATGTACGTGTATGGCGTGGATTAATGACTCTTATTATCAGTTGATAATTTTCGAAAGTAATGGCCCATTGGGTTTAAAGGTCGGACACGTTTCCACTATTTTTATGTAAGGAATGTGCTCTGATAAGTTCATCCGAATCCATCTCCATCAAACCTGGTGTTTCCCATGTCAGAATTCGCTTGAGGACTGCATTTGAACCTCTGGTGGGCTGGATTTGTTCCGCGAGCTGTAGTTTGGAGACGATTGTTTCAGGAGATTGATTCTGAATTCACTCTTAGGAATCCATTAGCTCAGCAATTAAATCGATGCAATCTAATCTGTTGCTGCTATCGTCACGTCACGAATTTGATTCATGACTTTTAATTATAGATATCGCTTGATACATATCTTAAGATATTTTTATCAATATATCCATGTGCTTTTTCTATGTTTATGATATTTTGGGATCCTTAATCGCTAAATTTCACATCATTCTTTAATGTCTGAAATATTTTTCTTTCACCTTTGCCAACACTGCGTTTTTTCTCGCATTTTATCGCTACGTATAAATTTTTCGTCATTGCTACAAATGTGCTGCTTATATTTTTCAGTATAAGTAGTAAACGCAGGCCCATAACTTCCTTATTTTCAATCTAAAATAAAAGAAAACTTAGAAGGCAATTATAGAAGTATCTCTAAGATATTTTGATCTACAAATATAAATTCCACTAGCAAATGAGTTACCGTTTTCTGAAAATCATTCACCGCTTTTTATAACGTATATTCCATGTTTATCTTTCCTTAAAACAATTAATGTTGTGTATCCTTTCCTCGACTTCTTTGTATTCCTACATTTCCCTCATTCCCGTCTGTTTACACGCACCCCCGGCTCCAGAAGGCATTCTTTGTTCTCGCATTTCCCTAATGCCGCCGTAACTTGCAAAATTTTAAAGTTTTTACTTTACTTTATGGAATCACGCGAATTATTACCCAGAATTCTTTTTACTATGCCAAGTTGAGCTGCACATATTTCTTTTGTTATCAAAATGAAGGAATTGATAGGTGCATCATTAATATTTCTAGAAATGAGTTGACTGAACAGGATTGCAGTGGTTAGAAATACACAAAATTTATGAATTCTCAGCTCATTATTGTAAAATGTTTCTGAATTATTTGCATTCGGGATATTTTTATAAAAATATCACACATTTTCACGTTTTTTATACCATAATTTGATTATTATTAATATTGGGCTTTAATAAATATTTAAGGATATCTGACTATTTGATCTTATGATTTTGACCTTTTGATTACGTACGTTGTTTTGAAAAATAGTAAAGCTCTAACGGTTGAAATGCGGTGCCCGTGTCTTAAACGGGAAAGACGGTTTTAAGTCGATTTCGGTTGTCAGTAATTGTATATTCATCCATAGCATTTAGGATATTCAGCCATATCATCATGTGAGTGATAGTGATGATCGTCTTTACCAAGAGATATGATAGTTACGACCCTAAGGGATGACGTGCCGCATATCGCCCTTAAGTCATTTCGCTTTTCGAAGGCAACCCGCATAGGGAGGTGCCGAAAGCTCTAGAAAGCATTTGTAGCTAAGGATCTGTGTTCGTTGGGTTAAGCACCCCGTGGACCGCTTTGAGGGCTGCAGGAGAGAAGGGAGGACCTAATTAAGCCTTCTCCTTGCTTTTCCCTTTCACATTCCCACTTTTCGTTCTCCGGGAGAACCTCGTGGCCAGCCATCCGATAAATTTCTGCCGACGACCTGAGGGACGCTTGCGGAAGAACGCTCGCCAAGATGGTCCGAGGAATAGAAATTGTCTCACCGTGAAAATCATCTAAAGAACTCATCTGTGAAGCAAAAACCAGGGTGACAATTATTCCGCTCATGATGGGACTCGTTTATCTTTTATTTATCTTTCTCGGGCGGGTCGGTTTTTTAAATCGGAATGCGCGCCAACAGATTTCGATGTCAGAAAGGTTCATACATAAATATTGTTTTTTGGGAGTTGATGAGAAAAATCAACGCTCGAAAGGGAGACACCCGCCTTCATACGGCTAAAACTACAGCTTAAATATTATTATCATTATTGCTATAACGCAGCACTGTTGCAATTATATACATAATTTGGTTGCAGTGGATGTACATTACACAAATCCTATATTTGTATATAGACAGCCATATAATTCTGTTGCCATATGCTTTACTATGATTAAGCGTCAAGGAATATATATTCATAATCAAATCTAAATTTTAGATATCATTGATTGAATGGAAATACCTTATATCTATTAGGCATTTGTCCAGGGAGAAAAGGAAACCCATTTGACAGAAAATAACACGTATATAGTATATAAACCGAAAGACCACAAATATTTTCCAATCCTTCGAGTAAAAATACATCATTACGATTCAACTGAACAATCTTAGAGCTAACGAGCCCTATCTGAATTTTTTTCAGTGAATTCAATATACTTAGCTTTCGCCTATCGCACTCTGGGACGAAAGTGCTCGAAATTACTCAGGAAGTGCATTCCATTGTTACATAGTTCTATTGAGAAATGAGAATATAGCAGTTTTAGTTCTTTTAAAATGCCGTGAATCAAATTGTGTAAATACTTCACAATATTTCTAGGTCGCCTATGTAATTATGTCTCTGTCGAATCTTATCTATTGCGTCAGAAGTGATAAATTAGTTGTTTGGTATGTGTGAATACACGACGTGTTACCTTGAATGGAATCATAGCGTAGAGTATTTCTGATGCAGCAGAAGGTACCCCTTGTTAAATTGGATAGTATACTTTCTTCGCAAGAAATTAAAAAAAAAAAATTAAATTCAGCGTTTATCCAAATTTCTCTAATATATTTTGATTGGGAAATACCTAAATGCGTCATCTAACCTTAGTTTACTTTATTTTTTAACTAAAGCTAAGGTGAATAGAAGTTAAGAACCCTACTTTGGGCATAAAAATTGATCGGTGAACAAATTACTCACTACCTTTCGCGCCATTACAACTAAAGGCGTTTTATTAGAAACATTAGGAATAAACTTTACTAGAACTGTATTCCTATCCAATATCTTACTGTAATAATCGAAATCTCGATGTTTTTCATGTAATAGTGCTCAAGCGAAACTCATGAAATCAAAACGTGACAATTTGAGATCGATATTACATCAGCTGGGAAAATAATGAGCAAGGTTACTTTGTGGCCAGAAGAAATACAAATGGGAATACATACGATATTAATCAGCTTTCAGCGTGTGCGTGCGTGCAGTGACTGTGCGTCCATTTAAGAAGTAGATCCTCAAAACTTAATACGATTATCGAAGCGTTTCTAGTTGACCATTGAAATATGACAGTAAGAGAACAACTTTTTAAAGGTGCTATCTCGTCGAAGGCTGCTTTAAAGTTATTCAGTAATAGGTATCCATTGATGATGAACATACGTGGAGTACTCCCAAAGAGTACTATCGAATCGAATACTTAAATCCATACGTGGATTTAAATATTCACTTTGGGATAACGCTCTCTGATTCGAATAAGTAATAACTAGTTCCCCTTGCTAAAATTTCGCACTAATAGCCACTGAGTTGCATGCGATTTAATAAAAAATAAGCAGTTGTTTTAATGAAACAACAATTTATGCTAACTTAAAGCGTTACATAAACCTTCATTATCGGTAATGTTCATTTTTCTGTGGTTGTCGTTCTGCTTCCAAAAGCTGCAAGTTTATGCCAGTTTATTAAAATGTTATGGTCATGTACTACTTCGAGGTCTTTGTTTATGGAAACTATAATATTAGTTGGGAAAACTTACTCGATTGTGTTAAGAATCAAGAATGAATATCACCGTGTGATGAGAAAAGCTATTTATTTACCACAGCTAACGTAACCAAGTAAACAATAAACCCCAACATGATAACGCTGATATCTACACTAGGGTGGTCCATATTTTTGGGAAATTTGAATTTCTTTCGGGTCGCTCCCTTTAATTGTTCCAAATGGTCGGAAAAAGAATTGTGTAAAATATTACTAGAATCGGATAAAGGAAAGACGTGCAGAAAGAAAGTTTTAAAATTTTCATCAATTTTGGTCTTTTTCGGTCATCACTGGCAATTGGGGAGGCTTTCCATTTTTGAACTGTGTTTGTTATTTTATCAATATGTTATTAGACATTAAGCATGATTTTCGTCAAATATTAATAGTATCCGCGCAGTAGTTTTCGAGATCCAGCCCTAACAGTGAGCATATTTCTTCACATCGAGAAACGAAACTCAAATATCCTCATTTTTAATCGATTACTGGACCTAATGGTGCATTTTTATTTATCGATCAATTTTTAGTAGGGACCGAGGGACTTTTGTTTTCTAATGGTCAGTCATTTGTATTTTTTGATTGAGTGTGAAGGGAGAAAAGTTCCGGCTACCGAAATTAGATGTTTAGAAATAATAAATAAAGGATTCAATAACAGTATTAACATATCAGAAGAAGTGAAAACGCTTTGTAATTATTTTACCGATTTGTTTAAAAACACGCCCAGTCTCAACTGATACATATTTCTCAATTAATATATGCACGAATGACGGCTTTGAACTCTGATCCGAACGCATCGCTAATTTAAGAATCTGTTCTTAGCGTAATAAGCAATTTTCATTCAAGGAGCCGCGCGGCGTAATTGCCACACATTCGGTCCTAATAGAGCGATTTAATGACCCTGAAAAGAAGTCAATCGCTGCGATCATCAGGAAGTCTCCGTTCGCTTCTTTGATTAATTTGGCCCTATTTGTTCTTTTTCCTTGCACGCTGGAATTCACGGTGTGGCCAAGTGTTGGTTAAGTCGTTTACTCGGGTGGCGGAGACGTATAATTCTGAATTAGTGCTCCGTTACCATGGCGTCCGTGGCCGACCGCATAAGCTCCATGTTCCAAATGCCCAATTTCGTCCCTCCGTCCACTCGCACTGAAGGACTTTAAACCGCAAAGTGGTCGACCCATCTCCATCAGCTCTGCATTGACCTTTCTCCATTCCTCTAGACCCTTAATCGAACGCATTCGACGAAACGCTACTCCGGTTAACGTTCGATTGAACATTCTACGACGGAGATCCGAGCCCGTGTACGGATCAATATTTTGCGAGGATTAAAGTATCGAGTGGATGGTTATTGAATCCGAAATTAGAATATCGCTAGAGATACCATGGCCAAGATGAAATGGGGTATTTGTTGCCATCGAAGAATGTTCAGCGATTCGATGCTATAATTTTATGTAATAATCCCCGTTGTTTATAAATTTATTAATTTATGTATCCGATCCGAGTAACTCTCGTTTAACGGAAATTAACGGAAGTGATTTTTGGAAATTAACAGAATAGATACAACGATGCTGTATTTGCGAATTAGAAAAGGTACAACAAAAGGCAATACGCTTTGTAAAAAATTGCTATGATAAATCGGTAAGTGTTACTCAGATGCTTCAGGAGGCAGGATGGGAATATTTAGAAGAAAGAAGGCTCAATCAGAGATTTAAATTACTAGATAATTCAGACAGAGCACGTTCATAGAAGATGTAGCCGATATTATGCGCCCTCCTTGCTATATAGGCCGTTCTGATACAGCGAGAAAGATCAGAGAAATAGATGCTAAAACCAGTCGATTCAAGAATTCATTTTTTCCGAGAACAATACGTGAATATAATCGACTAGGGAAATAGAGTCATGGTGCTTGCACCCCCTGCCACACGCCGAAAGGCGGCATATGTAGATGTAGATGAAATTAATTTCTTCAGCTATTACAGTAATAAATTAATTCGTTTTTAAATGAAATAGTCATGGCAATAAGTTGGCATAGAAATAAAATTAGTATCTGCTGTTCATTAATATACTCATGAAAAATTTCAAAGTAATTTTTAGACATATTAAAGGAATGAGGATTGAAATAAAATCTGACTTAACAGTAAGAATGAAGTTATGAAATAGTTTACTTTGGTTTAGGAGAAGTATGAATGGAAGCAGAATCACTTATTTGAGGAGAAGAGTAGTAGTACTAAAGGGAAAGGATGAAGAAGAATGTGGTGCTGAGATGTGTAAGAGGAACTCTAAGAATGAAATAGAGTATATGAGAATATGTATGAAGGTGCCCCAAGTGAAGAATGCATGTTGTGATAAGTAAGAAAGTACTGAGGACTATGATGATAAAGGAGGCGGATGCCTTCTTGCTTGCTGATGCCCTTAAAGTGAATAGCATGATTGATATTATCATGCTAATGACGAGTTAGAGCATGGGAGATTTCAACATTCTTCCCTTCTAAATAAGTGCTAAAATTGATTCCATCCCATTTACCACTACATCGGCTTAATTCAATATTGTTGATGTATAAAAAAGAGAAGGGCAAAAGTTGATATTTGGAATTGATATAATCTTCAAATCACTTAGCCATTATGTCGTAGTCATGGTTTTAGATCTCTCCCATTATTTGGTAATAACTTTTTCTCTCTCTTATACACCCCTTAGATTGGTTTGTATGGTACCTCCGCAGATGTTTACAGCGTTGAATTTCATATAAAGACGTTTCACTTTTCATTCCATCTGTACTTCAAATTCGCTTGGGGTAATAGACTTACACTTACTGTATACATCCGACCTGTGTGATTCGCCCAATTCCTCCTGAATTTTCATTAGTCCATCATTGATGTTGAGGGTATTAAGTTATTCTCTTTTGTCATTATTTCTTATTTTTTCTTGGTTCCTACATCCTCTTATCTACTCCAAGCTTACGTTTACTGGCATAAATAAAATGGAATTTAAAGTAGATGTAATTGCGGTGTCTGAAGGTCATTGCATACGTTAAAGATCTTTGATTTACACAGTAACTTGAGTTTTAGATCGGTTAACATTAAGCATGATTTTTATGCTATGTTTCATTTTTTATTCATGATTTATGATGATTTTTATGATTACTTAGAGTAATGGTATTCTCTCTGATTTTGTTGAGCCAAAAATACGTTGCTTATTATCTTTAAGCGTAATTCCTTCAGAATAATTATTCTGTCACACACTTTAAAATCTCTAAATAACCAACATATATTGATGGAAGTAATAAACTAGTAATTTGATCCTATCTTCATCATTAGGACTTGATTGTTAATTTTACGGAAGCATACCCCTTTCCTTTTTCTACCATGGAATCCTCTAGGTTATCGTATCATGAAATCTTTTTACACTAATAAATACTTCGTGCTAATTCTTTTATTCCATTAAATCCCTGGGTGACATTCACGAGGAAAAACAGCATTAAAATAATAGCAGCGATAGCAAACGTTCCTTTCTAACGCAAACAAAGTAGTTTCCGACGAATAAATCGCGAGATTTTATCCTTAGTTTATGTTTGGGTCACTCCATAAAGTAACTCCTTGGAGAATTCTTTTCATTGCTAAACTTTTATTTTGGCAACAGTTCCGCGCTTCGGAGATTCTTTTGCATTTCATTTCCTTTGCCGATGAATCCCCAAATCGATCGAATCTCATATTTATTCACTGAGAAAGCAATCTAGTCGTTTCCATGGCAAACGGAGAATCCTGATCGGATTATGAGATAGAAATTCCCGTGTATTTTTTCGGGAATTGACTGCCAGAGTTGCTATTGAAAAAGAAATTATATTAGGTTTTTGTCGACGCATTCCCTCTTCGGCTCAAAAAGCCCCGGTATTTGCCTGAAAATCACGTCAGTACCCAAGTAGACCTTTTCTCTACTTTAAGACTTGAAAAGAGGGAATCGTTGGAAGAATGAATCTACAGACACGTGAACTTAGATTTAAGTCTACTTCACACTGATTTGTGTGCTCAAGTTAAGAAGATTAGAAACGAAAGTTATCTCAGACTTAAGGCAAAATCTGGTTTGAATGAATCATTATGGTATGCGATCAATCAAATTATTTATTATGTCGGAATTTCGTGCATTTTCGACAGTAATTTTTATACAAATAAATTAGTACGAAGTGTTACAATCACATACCACTTGCAATTGACTTCTTTATTGTTAGTTCTACATTAAAAGTTAAAACTTTACTATTTTATTTCATTCGAATTCGTTACTCACTGTGCTGTCACTAATACTTACTTTTATTTTTTCGACTTTAATGAAAGTTTCCTTTTCTCGTATCTCTTTGCATGAAGACCAACTTGATTATTAGTATTATTTATTTTTAGGCCTTTACCAAAGTACAAAAATGCTTATTATTATTGTTATTGTTATTATATAAAAAATACAAATAATTTCCGTAAACTGATATCTTTTTCATCTGTCGATGACAAAAATGATATCAATCGTGCATTTTAACTAATGAATGTTTCAAACATTCATTAGTTAAAATACACGGTTATTAATTAAAATTAATATTAATTTGTGGAATTTTAATAGTAAACATTTATTAATAATTAATTGAAAATAATGCTCTACATACGTAATATCAAGTATTTTTCCTATTTACATTCCAAATTTATAAAAGCAGTGAATACATTCTTATTCTTATGAATAAAGAATGTTTATGCCCAAGAGATAATCAATTTTTTTTGTCAAATCCAATAAAAAAGTCCGTAAAAGCGGTTACATACTTTTTCACATTTCTTACAGTTGTACCCAATGGAATCTTCACTAAATCACTATTAGAGGGTAACTAGTGTGGGAGGATGTATGATTCAAAACAGATATATATCTGCGGTCTCGTCCAGCCCTCAAGGAAAGGAAATCCAAGTCATCGGCGTAAATAACTGTCTCAAATAGCTGTTCGTTCGCGAGTTCATTGTCCTCGGATCGTGATTTCCTCCATTTTCTTCGCAGGGATTCGTCTCCAGGAAGCGCATTTGTTTGGTCCAAAACATCCTCCGTCTTTTGGTCCAATCTTCTCCATCAACTCATCTCCCCACCACTTTTACCATCCGCTTCCTTCTTTGTGTAATGCCCGAGCAGTAAAAGGGTGCTCCGTAGCGGATATTTTTCTTATATTTTGAAATTCTCCTGCATTTTTTTTGTCTCGTCGCGTTCCTTATATCCCATTTTGGAGAAAAATAAAATCTGTATTTTTCCGTCATAAAAGGAATTCCACGTAGAATTGAGATGTTCTAGAGAAAGTAGGCGAATGAGGATGAGGATAAAATGACCACGGTATCGATAAAATGGGTGTTATTTTACGTAATAGGTTGCGTATTCGTGTGGGTATGTCAAGGCTAATTAAATCTGCAAAAAAGCTCTTTTTATCGAAGTCCCGAATTAAAGCTACTCGGGATTAATCTGCCTTCAAATGACCGTGTTGTGGGCGACAGTCGGTGCAATTAAAATATTGATATTTGAAGTGACGTTAATGGGTTATGGATAAGAGATGGCAGCCCTTTTTATAAGTATTAATGAGCCGAAAACCCTCTAATGAGGAATAAAAATTTGATTATTTTCATATCGTATTTATCTATGATGAAATATCCCGCAAGTTTTCCCAAATTATCTCCGAAAATTGCGATGGATTACAGAAACTTTAATGACCGTAATTTATCGCGAAAAATTTTTTCTGCGGACTGTTTTACAGAATGGAACAAAATAACAGTGGGAGAGTAAATTTAAATAAGTTACTGCTGTGCTCGAAATTAAGCAATTAGTTTAGTAAATGTCTTTATAGTCATGAATCAACATCTTTGGAATAAAAATTTATCTATTGAATTCTAATTGAGCAGTAAATCCACCAGAATCCTTCTTTTCAAGGGGAAGACACGAAGTGCGTTACACTGCACTAAAGAAGAAATTTTTATGTTTATTATCATAATTTACGGATTCAATAACGCAACTACTCATGGCTACTTCTTCTGTATAAACTCTATATCCACTATAAAGAGTATATCAGGATATTTTCAGTCCAATTTCCGGAGCTTACGGGCCGATAATCTTTTCTTGTTTTCGGAACTCATTATTTGATGAGTTATGAAGCCACGTGATCAATATCCCCGTCATGTTTCCTTGTATTATTTTCTTTTAATAAATGTTTCACCTCTAATTTAGACGTACATCTGTGAGACAACCAATACGTTTCGTTGTTTTATACACGGTTTCGGAAGCATGGTGAAATGTTCATACGGATTTCTACCTAGTTAAAGCTTCTGTTTGGGCGTTGAATGATTGTTAAACAGAGTTTGTGATGCTGAAAATAATAAGTCATTTTAGTTAAATGAACTTGCTCATACCAATTAAATGACAAACTATCGTATATTGTCAAAGTTAATGGTGGCAATGAATTTGAAACTAATCCTAGATTGTTTGGAATTCATTTCCTTCAGTATTTTCATCGATTATGATATTTTATTGATCCCTCAAACTGATTTTAAAGAGTAACAGAAATCATCGTATGTATTGCTCATTTGACGACTTAAATCTTTTAATAAAATGTAGAAAGCGAACGGTATATGCTTAATTATTGTATAAAATGCTTGAAATTATTAACAATAAACATATTTTAACCTATATTTCCTATATTGTTGTATATATCACTCTTTTAGCAATTTGAATCAAGAGACAGCAATATCGATAAATTGGTGAAAACGAACGGTATACTATTGGATGATATGCCGAGGTATATTAACTCTAATATGATTTCATCTATCTTTGCACGGGTATCCAATAATACACTTCTGATAATGACACAGTGAAACTGTTGCTTGTTATAATGCAAAGATGTCCTTCATAAAATATTTGCGAAAAGGGCTTACATACCTTGCCCTGTTTGCCAATCGAGATTTGAAAACGCCTTCGATAAGTAAGAAAATCGCACCTTCCCCGAGGAATGTAAACATGTAAGGAGGACTTTAAAAACAGACCCTTTTAAAATCTCATCCCGAATACAAATTTCTTAACAGTTTCCAAAATACGTTCGCACGATTTAATCATTAGCTGCTGCAGCATCAACAACGGCTCCAGCTTCTCTCCGGATGAGATTGAAGCCTCTCTCTTGGCGGTGGCTCTTGGGAAACTTTTTGAAGGTATATGAAACGTGATCGCACGCATGGATCTACAGGAATTCCAGCTCTTCCTCAATATCCCTCCAGGTGTCCTTCCATTCTCATGCTCCGAGGTAAACTCTTAATGGTGCCGTTAAAAGTGAGAGAGAAGAATGATTGGTTGGAGTTTGGCGGGAGGAGAGGGATAGCGGAGAATGTGCCGTTCCCATCTTCTGCGGTTCGAAAGAAGATTAAAAGCTAGGGAAGGGAAGTAGTAAAAGGAGGCAGAAAAGCGAGAAGCGATAGAAATTTCGCAGTCAGGGAGGAGAATGAGTGTGTTTGATGGGATAATGAAACTTAGAAACAGATGGCGTGCTCTGAGAAACGGTCAGAGAGAGTTTCCGGAGTAAATGCAGAGAAAGGAAGTCGCAGTTGCCCTCCGGAAAGAATTTAGACGGGGGAGTAAGAATAGGCATCGGAAACTGAATAATGGCTTCTAGGGAGCAATTATTTGAGAACTAACAAGATTTGGCTTTGGCCTGAGAATAGCGAAAGCTTAAACATTAGTTTAGTTTAGTTTAGATTAGTTTGACCCTTTATTGGGG
This sequence comes from Pachydiplax longipennis, assembly GCA_036926295.1. Lineage (NCBI taxonomy): Eukaryota > Metazoa > Arthropoda > Insecta > Odonata > Libellulidae > Pachydiplax > Pachydiplax longipennis. The sequence continues at coordinate 29,302,536 of JAVFKF010000019.1, forward strand.
AAGTTAGGCGCATGTGGGCCTCTCTTCCACCTAACCTCGTATGTCATTAGGATATGTATTATATTAATTTATATTACATTACTATAGTACGTTGAATGAAAAAGGAAGCTCAAGATTGTCTCTTCAGAAGAGAAGGATTTTCTTGAACTTTAAATGATTTTTAGTCAATAAAAATTTTCATTTAAATAAACTTAACCGACTAGCGAGTTACTTGGCGATATTTCATGACGATGGAAAAAGAGAAAGGGAAACTACTTCTCCAGGAGAAACTAGTTCCTAAGTTCTTATAAATAACCCTATGCAATATACCATTGAACAACTAGAACGCGATATGTTTCAACGCTTAAGTGTCATTTTCAGAGATGAACCCTTGAAATATGTCGTGTCCTTACTTTTACTCTGCAGTGTTATTGATAGTAAATGTAGGACAATTTCCCACTGTAAATATAGTTTCCCTTTTTTTCCAATTTCATATAACTTCTAAACATATAAGATTTTTTGCGATCCAATAGCTTATGAAAAACATTAGAGATATTCTCTTTAAATGCGGGCTATGCTACGGTATTACATCAATTTTATTATTTCTAGTTATATTTTACACAAAACGTTTAAGTATCTTCATAAAAGTTTTAATTTTCCTCAAGTTATCAAAAAAATTTCTATCATAAGTTAAAATTATTGTATATAAACTCAAATAGAGGTTGAAAAGACCGAATGAACTCTGAAATCTTACGATGATCTACTTTAGGGAAATTAAAGGAGTTGTTTAAAATATATAGTTCCTGAGATTTTAAAGGTATGAAAATTGCTACATTTTAGATACATGGAAAGAAATTTTGAAGATAGAATGGATAGCCAAAAGTATTTAAGAGGCAGTCTTGGTAAAATTATTTATATTCTGTACATCATATAAGTCATATCCAATCAACAGATGAAAACAAAATTTTTCTTTCTATTAATACTAGTTAAAAGGTAGTAATAAAGATACATATATTTGGAAATTCAAAGTCATTATATCTGTTTGAACGGAGAAATGAATTCCAGGGAAGTAAAAAATTCAAATGTTATCAATCTGTCTAGGGAAAATACTGAGGAATAGAGATGTGGCATTGAGTAGGGCCGAATCGTTTCGGAAGGTACCCACTCACTGCGCAATATTTGCACCCAAGCTATGGTCACTTAGGTTTGGAAGTTTGGATGAGAAATATAAATGGGAGAGGATAGTCGACTAAAGCGGTAATAACTCTGTGGAATGTCGAGATAAAATAAAATCACTAGAACTGAATTATCGCCAGCAGATAAGTTCCTTTCTCTAGAAATTTTTGCGAAAATCCTCAGTGTAAAAAGTTGCCACTGTTCCGCTGTATGAATGTTGTTTATTTATTTTAGCTATATTTATTTAAATCTATTTATATGAAAGTAGGATCCCATGAAAATTATACTCCCATTTTTATATTTTGTTTGAGCAATTGAAAGAATACTTATTGCGTTCTGTTTATTGATTTAATTATCCTTTAAAGTTTCTGACAAATCGTTGATTGATTTCAAGACCAAGTATTTATACGAAATGGCAATATACAATGAGAACACGTTTACAACTTGAATGTAATTAAGTAAATATATTTGATGAGCTCCACAATATATTTTATTATTTTGTACAACCGATTTCTTTACTTTGTAACGTTATCAGGTGATGCAGAAAGAGAAAATATTTTGTAGAGATCATCGAGTATATGCCTTTAACTTTCATCATGGTAAAGTTGAACTGAGTAAGGCCGCAATTTATTACGTTTGATAAAATGGAACCCATTGATAACTATTTGCTCAAAATACTCAATGGGTACATTTCTCCAAACAACTCTATTTTTGCCAGAATGAGGAATTCAAAGCTGAGGAAAGCTTAATTTTCGGTAATTAAGATCGAGAAAATTAAACGCGTGAAAGGGAAGGCGTTTATTGCTCCAATAATAACCGAAGCTCTACTCCGGGGATAGGGTCACCCTTGAATGTTTTCACTTCTTCAATTAGCGATCGTCTGATAGATCGCAGAATTTCTCAAAGGGAAATACTTTCGATGAATAGAGCAGTCGGAAATAAAGGGGGCGCAGTCAGGCGGAGAAAACTAATCGAACAATAGCGCGAAGGAAACGTACGAAGGAAGAGCGATCATTAAAAAACCATGAGGAGATGGTGGGACCTAATTAGGGTGTCCGTGGGAAACTAGACAAGCGTAATATTTCGCGAAGATGAAACCTGCGAACAAGACGTGGGAAAGAGAAAGGGAAGAAATGAGGGAAAAGGGGAAAGCAACAGTGTCTCTGCCGTCGCAATTACGTCTTGATTTATGACCGTCTGATAACAAGCCCAGGGAAAGGTAAGGGCCCTCTCTCCACCTGCCTCCTTCTTAGGTCAGCTATCGGTTATGTGGGAATTGTAGTGAGCAGGGGCCGCTGTGGGAAGTCTCTAGTATTGAAGTATGGGCGCCTTGGGAGAATGGAGCGAGGAAGGGTGTGTTTCGACATGCTTTGCTCGTTTGTTCCGAAGGGCACGTTCTCAGTGGGCGGCTGTTTCCAAGTCCAAAAAGTACTTTCCTGACAGTTGTAAGCCACCGAAGACTGATTCGATGTTATGAAAATACGCTTAAAGTATCAGAAGAGAATATACGGCGTGACGGGGAAGGTGTTCCAGGAAAGAAATATTTCTCTATGGTCGACTGGCACTGAATCTAATGTCCTTATTTTTATGATGATGCCCCTGCATGCGCGAGTTTGTTCTATGTTACTATTCGTGGTTGTTCCATGTCTATTTTACTTCGAAGGTTCTTTTGTGAATAGAATGGGAATTAGAAAGTTAAAGAAAAGGAATGTAAAATTCATTTGAGTTTGAACTTAAAGATATTTGCATGAATTAAAGTTAGAACTTATAAATTTCCTGCTGTAAACTTATAAGGGAGAAACAGAATTGATATGGTATAGTCTACTCTCTACAGAAAAGAAAATAACTAAACAAGATTCTCGAATAGCCAAGTGGATAGCGCGCTCACCTTTGATGAAAGTGATCCCGAGTACGATTCCCGGTTGGGGCCCATATTTTCGAAATTACCTTAGCTGTCGAAGCAGTGTGATTAATACATCCTCTATAGAATAAAAAGAGAAAATATGGCTAGAAAAAGTAATAGACAAAATAAAAGTTGAAAAAACACATAAGAACTAGAGAAACAATTTCAAAACTTAAAAACATCCGTAGTACAAAAACCAATTAAATCACCCGGCATTTTATTATAACGTATCTCCCTAAATTGAAATCGATATTTCTCCCAATTCGCTAGGAAAAGCTTCCGAAATCTTGTTAATATTTTACTAAATCATTTATATATGCAAGTATGCCTTTGCTGTGAGTTTAGAGAAATTTAGAATAAAGAGTTAAACTTGAAGGTCGTGTCAGATCAATATATATTCATAAGTATCAATTTCTCTAGCGCTTTAAAACAAACACTGTTGCATGACTAGCAAAACCGTCTCGCAATATCCACTGTTACAGTTTCAAAGATACCTAGTGGCGGAATATGAGTTCCCCATTTTGCCTAGCAGTAGGAAAATATGGTAGAAAAGATTAAGTCGTTAAGTTTCTCTATATCACCACGGGGACTTTCATAGTTGACATGGAAGTTTTATTAGGGTCCCTTCCCCCCAACTTGGCTAAGATATTGAAATATATATGGATATTGAAATATTCATGAGTAAAACGTGGGAAATTGCTTTTGGGATCGAGTATTCTTCTGCCGTTGTTCTTTCGTGAGTTCCGGTATATTTTATTACCTCCTGTGGCTTCAGTTGTAGGAAGGTTTTGTAATAGATTCATATATAAGGGCTTGTTGAAGTATTTCTGTACCAAAGATATTGGGTAAACTCTCGATACGCGTGTTACATAACCTTGTTACGCATAATGATCTTAGTGTATTTATTAATATAAATTGGAATCGATACTGAATTCATCAGAAATATACAAAATTAAATTTTAATGAAGGAAAATGTTACATGATAACTTGATGTTGCCAAGCTCAACTTCTTTAAAAGGAGCCATACCAATGAATTAAAACAATTTGGAATTTACACGGACAGTAAATTAATTCATTGCGACTAGTTTCATCTTCATTCAGGCATCTTTAGGCCTGACGATGTATATTGTTTGCTGTTTGTTGAAATTCCAAAGTTTTTTTTTTATTCATTAGTATTCATGGTGATTTATATGGCGCGATATTTTTAATTGATAATTCAGTAAGGGTATGAAAAGTCGAGACTAAATATATTATACATTTGAGAACCCGGTAACTAGTATAAAATGTTATTTTGCAGGAAATATATAAATCAACTTACAAAACCCGCACGACATTTAAAGTTATTAACAAAATTGAATGACATAATTATTTGTGTTTCAGAATGTAATACTTGTCAGGAATATTGTTTAATTAGGATGAACTATTTTAATGAATTTTTACCATAATATAAATTTAAGTCTATAAACTCTAACACGACGCAAAACAAAACGATTTTGAACCGTCAGTGGTCCTTTCGAATGATTTATACCGTCAAAAATTGAATAAGAAAAAATGTGGTTTCGCACGCGTTCGTAAAAATAGCGCCCGTAATACTTCTCGTCAAAACGAGCACCAATTTAACGCATATTCCCTCATTCCACGCCTCGATAAAAAAAGGCCTAGGCGATGTTTCGTCGACAACAACCCCCATAAGGACTTTTAATCATACTCGTCAAGGGGAATAATCCCCACCCGCGGGGAATTGAAAAGTTTGCAGGCGCAGTAAGTCTAAAAAAAGGCGGGACCGTGGGAGGGAAATTTGCGAATCGCGCGAAACGAACCTGAAATGGCGTGCTTAAAATCAGAGTGTGCGTGGAAGAAGGAGAGAGAGAGAGAGAGTAAGAAAGAGGAGGAGAAAGGCGTGAGGAAGAAAGATCACGTGTCGCTCGGCAGGGGGACGTGAGGAGGTCGTTGTGAGGAGTTGCAAAAGAGAAGATGAGGGTCTCCTCCTCACGGGGTGCGCCTAGGTTTTATGACGGAACGGTAAAGATGACACCCGCCGCCGTCCCCGCAGGCGCCCCCCGTAAGCCCTCCGCCCACGCGTCACAGCCGACGAACCGAAGTCTCCACGGTATATAGGAATGATGTCGTTTTTACATGGTTTGATAAATGGATCCCTCTCTTGTTACGCCGACGGTAATTGATTTAGGTTTTCCGGACCTTTTAGATGGCGCTGGAGGAAGGAGAGGAGCGCCCTGGAATGTATATACGCCGGGTTATTTTCTTGGAATCTTTCGACGCGTAAAGGAATCGAGACATATTCAGTTTTTTCGGGAGATGGAAGGAAAAATGCGTTATGTTCGGTTGAGAAAATGTGCGAGAGGGGTTTTTGAGAGAGAGAAATTTGGGCGTTAAAAAATTTTCTTATCTTTACGGAAGCTGTGAATGTTCTACGCGATTGATTGTTATCAGAAATAGAAGTGTAAAATAGAGATAAAAACTTTTTGTTCTTGATCAATTGTATTAGATCTTTTACGCTTCAATTTAACAGAATAAGCAGCCTTACTAAGAGGATTTACATTTTAATAGATAATAATAAGTAAAAAAATAAGATAATTTTAATAAATAAAACTCGGTTAAGACGCATTTTCGGAGATCAAGCTCTGTTATAAACGGGATCTTTATAGCGCTATCACTGGGATATTTTTTGCCGAGAAAATTTTTATCACTTAAACATTGTAGAACAAAAGAAAAGAGATACTTGGCCCTTTAACTTTCAAAATAGTGCTTTACGCTTTTGAAATAAAAGAAATATGCTTTATTCTGCTTTAATTGTCTATACATATCTAGAGAGTTTGCAAACTATTCTTGTGTAATACTCATTGCCTTCTCTATATTATTTTAAGAATAGTCAGTTATTCAATTAAAGAGAGATTCTTTCTTCGTTACTTGACTTTGGCACTTTTCACTCCACAGCTTAGCAATTTTATTAGATAGATATTAAGAAAGGATAATATACTCATTAACAATTTTCGGTCGATCTACTTGGTTTGTTGGTTATATTGGATTGCACTGCGTATGGGGACATGAGATAACTGCAGAAAAGGCATCTGAGCGTCTTAAGCGATGTTTAACTACTTGTTTAGTGTGGAAGGAACTGATAGAAACAGCTTATTAAGCTGAATAGTGTCTTAAATAGGAGAGTTTTAAACTGGTTCCACTGTATTCTTTGGATTAACCTTTTCATCAGTGACCAAACTCTTAAAGATAATCACTTAAGTTGTAGTATTGTTAAAGCAAAATTAATTTTTGCTTTCCATATGTATAATACATGGCCGATAAATTTGTTATGAAATATAATTTTACAATAACTAGGCTGACCATAACCCATCTAGTTGAAATAGGAAATATGCCAACAGTAAAACGGTACGGAACTTTCCGCTCCTTTATCTCTACGGATCTTTTCATTACTTTAATCGCGGATATTATTTGAAAGAATTTTGGCCATATTGTCGTAGGAAATTTTATCCTAGGTAAAATTAAATTACCGCTTGTTTTTATGCGCAAATCAGTACACAATTCTATTTCTTCATGCGTTTATTATTCATAGAAGAATGATAATACACCGATTTCATTGATTTTCATAACTACGCACAGTGCTAGTTTGCAACTTCATATCTTCTTTAAAGAAAACAATTAATACTTTTACACATGTAAGCTTGATATATGTACTCATAATTTATCTTGAATCAATTATAAATCTTACGGTTGGGTGCCTCTAAGTTTCACATTTTTAAATATTTGGGATTTTGAACTAATTATCTTCATGGCTACTTTTCTGTCGGTTATTCGTAAAAAAATAAGATCCTCTTAGATCTTTCTCTAAAGTCAATTAAAATGAGTTACGATTATCATTTCTCATCCTTGACGTTAATTACCTTCGAGACGTTAATAATATTTACCTAGGGAACCGTCACGCTTTTCAGTCTCATTAATTCTGCCTGCAGTATAAATTCGGTTTATCTAGCTGGATATAAACTTTTAATTGAAAGTTTTAGTCTGGAATATTTCCCAAAGGTATAGGAATAGTAAAATTTTGATAGATCCATTTTCACTCCTACAGATATATAACATATAAATTTTGGTTCGGTAAGACTATTGAGATAATGAATCCCTTCTAATGTAGTTAATACGCTATTTTCAAGTCCACTTGTTACATCGATTTCAAAATTTATTTATCTTAATTTCCTTTCATCTATTTAGCATCCTTATATGAACATCCAACCCGACTCTTTTTTTACATTGTATGATGGTGTGTACTTTAATAGAATTAAATTAGAAAAGATACTTAGTTTGAAACTTTTTATGCTCTTATTTACCTTTTAAATAGTACATATAATATTTGATTTTTAAAATATTATAATTTTATATCTTCAGGCTATTTTTTGTTTAGATGTTGCTTTTCTAGATTAAAGTTAAGTGTAGATAATAATTGTGAGTTGAATTTGCATAACTTCTTCGAATATTTGTTTATGTAGAATAGAAGATAGGCCATTTTGGCCTAACCCCTCTATAATGATCAAATAATAACAATATCCGAAGTGATTGTAAGAACTTCATAGATTACGCTTTAAATTGTAGAAGTCCAACTCACGACGCAGAAAATTTGCACCATTTAATCCTGCTCGCATTTGCTACAAGTTGGGTTGTTTAGCATGCAGCAAAAGTAAATATCATCAACTGGAAAGGGCTTGAAATGGGAGCCTCTCGCCCTTGTTGTAAAATATCTACCAGCAAAAGCACTGTATCCTCACGGAAAATTGCAGCATCTCTTGTCAGCACTCCATAACTCGGTGCATGTTATCCTGCCAATTATTGTGCATCCTAATCACGAACAGCGTGCTGTGCGATTCAGAGAGTATGTGGACGGCTGAGTTTGTAAAGTGCCCTGGTTATCCTTAGTAGAAAGCTTGCTTTCCTCTTCTAGCGTTTAATACAGATGTTGCATCCTCGTTAGACGGAGATGCTCCTTTATCCTACAGTTGTCATGACCTCCCTACTTACGGTCCTCCTCTGAGATAATCCATCTCAGCTAAGGGTAACCATCAACATAGCAACAGGTATTAAAATATCAACGGGTATCCGCTTTGTTTAAACATTTTTAATAATGGCAACGTTCGTTAGTTTATCTAATCATTGCATCGTATGTTATTGTACATTACATTCGTAAGTACAATCAAAGTAGGATGCAATCTATTAAATTAAGAATACATGTGTTTAAGATTCTGTGAAAGTTCTTCCATAGCATTTATTCACAGAAATTTGGCTACTTAACTATATGAGTGTTCACAAGATTATCGTTTTCATTTGGGTCCGTCCGGATTTTCATTTGCTACGGTGTTTTTATGACCTCGGTATCTTGACTTAATTATAACCTTTTTCACTCACTCATTCTCATTCGGAGTATGTAGAATTAAATTAGAATATAATTTCCGGAAGATACCGAAGGAATCCCCTTCAAGTTTAGATTTGAAACAAGTTAACAAATAAAGTGCACGAAAATATAAAATGAAAAGTTTCTAAAAATGACGAAGAAGGAATGCTAGAGGATAGAGTACAGAAAACCAACGTTATGAAGGCACTATTTTTGCAATAATCTTAATACTCCAGGTGTTCAGGCAGATTTCTGTGAAACGCCATCTATAACCAACTGGAAACAGTAATTACTATTTTCCGCAATTTTTATTTAAAGGAAAGAAACCGGTCGTGAAGTCCACTATATTATGATATAGCCTACCTGAGGGTCTTTATGATCGTAACCGGTATTTAAATAGAAAATGTAGAATACTAAGTATGTACTATATGTAAAAAATACTAAGTATTTTTTAGTTGATTCTATGATAATTCTTTTCTCTCTAACTCTTTAATTCCGAATAAATTAAAGCGGTACTGCTAAAGGAGACGATTTTATATTCAATCCATGCTACAGCACAAGTTTGGGAAACAATATATAATTTATCACTAAATAGTATCAAGGTGAATGAAGATGAGTAGAAAGTATGAATATATACTATATTAGAGAAGGAAATGGTTCGTTTCTGCTCTTTGATAGTAAATATAAGATTGATTCCATGGGTAACATTCAGTCAAGGCGTGGGTAATTCATTCGGTAGAGAAAGATATGGAAGGATCTAAAGGTACTCTTCACATTAGAAGAATCGGTAGTTAGGAACAGCTAATATTTGAACGGCCTAAAAGGACACGTTGAGTGAATTACCGTTTCTCCGGACTTTTTGATTACGGTCATTTTACTGTAGAGTGAAAACGTGTCCAATTTTAAGGGCGAGGATTCGCTTGAAGTAATGGTGACGATGTTAACTCCACGGTTCGATAGAATGAGTACTTTGTAAACTTAGTAAAAGAGGACAGACGAGGTGGATTCTTCAGCAAACGAAATCAATGTTAACGGGGACTTCAGCCTGTTTTATTTCTCTTATTCTTTGAGAGGAAATTAAGCGATTCCAGCAGGACGAACCTTTTATCATCCTCCTTGTTTTAAGGATCATGACAACAGGAAAAGTATATGAGTGGAAGCTGAAAAGTAAGGTGACGTATTTGATTGTAACAACGGAAGTCTTACTAATTCCCAGCGATTCTGTTTGAATTGAGTGAAAGCTTCTCAAATAGCCGAGTTTTATTCATCTTGTGTCACAGTCCTTATACATACATTTTGAGAGAAGGATTTGCTCATTGAATACGTTGACATACTAGTAATTCCTCATTAAGATGCTGTATAGGTTTCCGCGGCACTGGTTAATAGATAATTGCATGTAGTTTTGGGATTTCACTGCGATAACTTCCGAAATTACCGAAGTCCCAAAAAACACAAGGTTTTCTCTTCGTTGCAGTATTTATTAAGGCATTATCATGTCATTTTCAACTAGATATTATTGTCAAAGTATAATGAAAGTTTGGACGTGTGTTCTGACGAAAGTTTCAACAAATGGCCTGAAACAATGTGAAGGAAAGCTGACCAATCATGATTGTCACCAATATAATCAATCATTTATGACCGTTTTTCTTGAAAAGACATCACGAATAAATCAAAAACACTTTGTAATTTCCACACTATATATTATAAAGACTTTCGGTTTCATGACCTGATGATGGTTTTGTGCTGAAACTGTTAGTCTTTACAACATATAGTGTGGAAATTACAAAGTGTTTTTGATTTATTCATAATTGTGACCAAATCGGTAATCATTTAGTTCAAGCTAACTCTTCGGACCATGAATCTTTTTATTGACTTTCACCTTGTTAAGAAGCAAGATCCAATATACAAAATAATGCTTTCCACGTCACAATCACTATATTTTGAGTGAGATTTTTTATCTTAAATTTATAAATGTCAACAAATCCATTAGCTATAACGTTACCTTTAAATCACGTACGTTCTTATATTTTTGAGTGCATCATCTTATGTGAGACCAAGGTTCCCTGAGCCGTGCTCTGTAAAGGTCCTGGCAAATTTAGAAGACTTCAAGGAATTCCTTTATATATTTGTCATACCACTAGCCGCTGTAGCCGATCTTGACTGTAAACTCCTGCTGTGACTGACTCCCTTTCATTTCCTCATATCTAAAGCCGTTCCCATCCCCAACTTCCTGCACGCGCAATCCTAAGGTCTGTCCATTGCAGAACTTGTGGTTTTCCTTATATGCAACTTGAGTTCTGCAAGAAACATTGCGTATGCAGGAAAATGGACACGGAGCCGCAGGTCGATTTCCTTTACATTTACGGAGATATTACGTTTTTTTTTTCAATTTTTCGTGTGAAGTTAATTCAGTCGGGAATGCATATCAATTCATAAGATTTTCAAAATTTTCGATTTGTCTCGACTCACGATTGAGATTACCGAATCCAGAGAAACGAATTGATTTAATTATTTCAAGAACCGTGGATTCTTACGAAGCATATATTAGATGTCACCAAACTCTTTAATATAGAAGTAACTGACCGTTCCCATTAAATTTGCGTTATAAGATCCATCGCCTGATTATGTCATACCTTATTGATTCATATTATTGTAGTCTCGAAGAGATCGTACGTACGTTTTTATGACCTCTCACCACAGTTCTTGAAAAACTTCGTTATTCTCTAACTGTTCGTCTGATAAAATTGCTTCATCGTAGAGTGAAAATTAATCCAAGTGAGGTAACAAAGGAAAGCACTCTCACCACTCTATCTAAATAGCTGACTGTTCTTTAAAAATATCATAAGAAGGTAGCCAGTATCACGCAATAAAAGTTTGCAGACTCTTTATAGTATATATCTAATCTGCAACAGCGGCGAACAAAGACAACTAAAGAAGATTCCTTTCTTAATGTGTAAAACACTAATGGCTCAAATCCTAAGATCCAAACCTCCCTAACCCAAATCCAAAAACCTCTCTCTTTTATTTTCCAACTTCAAAGAATCAAAAATTAATCAACAATATCCCGACTATAACGCTATACCGCTTTTAACGCGTTTTTTTTCGGTCCCCTGAGAAGCGTATTAACCGAGTTTTACCGTAATTCGTTTGGATGTTCCTTTATACCCCATACGAAATTTCCGATCATTTTCTTCCTTTAATTCGCTTGTGGAAGGATTTGGATCACGTGAGAAATTTCTATTTTTACTCATGGTAATGAGATACTTTTTTATCCCGATTAACGATTAGTGCTTTTAAGGGAACCTTAATTGCATGAAATTAGTTGGGGGGGTTTCTTTTGTCGATATTTACCGGGCTAAATTAAAGGAAGATGAAGGCTTTTTCGTTCATTCTGGCAAATTAGGAGCGCGGAAAGGAAACAAGGGGAATGTGCAAATTAGAGGAGGGACGAGTGGGGTCTGGGTGGCCAGGTGCCGATCGCTGAAAACAGTAAACAAGGGTAATGGTGAACTGTTTTCCTTCCTTATTTATGGGATCGCCCAATGTTAGCTATTGAGGAAAATATGAACCGTTACTTATATTTGAGTTCAGTAAGAAAATCTCACCTCTCGAATACATTTTGTAAATATCCACGGAAAATGTAAATGTTTTGTTGGGCGTTTTTTCGTTCATTTCGCCAAAATGCTGCTGGGTGGTGCCATGTGAGGTTTTTCCTCATTAAGGAAGTTTCGATTTTATTGGTAGGAGCGAAGGCACTTTCACAAATCAAAGGAATATTTAAGGACGTTATTCTAAGAATGTGTCGAGTTTCGAGGCTTAGAATCATAATCAACTTAGAATCATATAACTATTCCCACTCTGTTATGTAATTCAGCTTGATGGCAAATGGTTTATGGACAGTCTGGCGAAACGCAAATCGACGACGACTGAGTGGCATAGTATTAGAAGGAGAGGAATATTAGAGTAGAAATTCTACTGATTATTTTTATTATCATTATTATACCATTATGGGGAAATTAACCCAGAATTGCCTTTCTTCCACCTAACCTTCACAGAATTTTCATAACAACATACAATTCATTAAAATATATTGTCTATAATTATTTTATATCTAGAGAAATAACACCAAGACAAGAGGGGAGACAATAAAAACAGCGAAAACATAGTGGCAATAAATACTTAAAAAGCCACATTTTTTAGAAAAAATTCAACATAATTGTATTGTCCAGTGAAAGGGTGTGTCGGTACAAACGTCACCTGTCTCATGTGATCGACGTCTTCCACAGTATATTAACAGTTTTCCTAAGATATAGCATCATTGTGCTTAAACTAATGAGTGGGAGGGTAATAAATGGGAGGAACTGTTTGCATTCCAAACAGATTTAACCTAAACATTCCCCACATATATGTTCGTCTCAGCTGCACTAGGTCACTTCCCACACTCTGTTTACATATATCATTTTAACGTATAGTTTGTTCCTATTTCATTTAACCTTCACCAAGCAGTCATAACGATTGATCTTCGCTGAAGTGAACGTGAACATTAAAGTTTCCAGATAGAAGATGTACCCTTTTGCATGAATCACTTAGGCTTTCCATCGGTTCAATTTCGTTCTTGCCACAATCATTAGTTTTCACCTTTCTATCAAACCATGCTTTTCTTTTAAACGATAAGTGACTGTTCTACCGTAATTTAAATGTCTTAAGATTCGACGATACGATATTAATGAATTGTTTTACTTTTCATATAAAAACAAAATGTTTCTTATTAACTGAAATATTTTCATTCACACGAGCTCTGAACATTGGTGGCCAAATGTACTTCATTGCGGGATAACACCTAATTAAAATGGTGATATTTTTACTACGTCACTTTTTGAACCCTAAGTGATGTGCTTAAAGGAACATTTTTTGATGTTCAGGATATAATGTATATTTTATTGTATTCTACACTAAATAATGATATATACAATGAGAATTGAATGTTACTTCTTCTTCCAATATCACCGCTTACTCAAAATTTAAACATTAAAAATCACATAATATTATATTCAGATGATGATATTACAATAATATTTTCCGCAGTAAATTTGTTGAAATATACTCTAAATGAAAAATATCACTGCGTCCTACTAATATAGGTCGTCATAGGATACATATGCTATACTTACCGAAAGCTTAGATTAATTATAAATATGGATATCCCAAAGTCTCTAAACGATACCTCACAATTAAAATTTGAAACTGTTTATTCTAAGTGCTGCAGACATGGGTGGAAGATAGATACATTTCTTTCAACCATTGGTGCTCTATGATGTAGCAAAGGAGAATTCTTCCCAATCTTTTAAAAGCATCGGAACTTAATGGAACATAACAACGGGTTCAGTGGTCCATTAATTCCCGATACAAACTCCCCTTTCTCTCTTTCTTTTCAATATTTCACTCATTATTCCCGGATGCCATCGTAAGCAGATATCCATTTGTTATAGAGCTCTCAAATAACGCCGCATAGAGCATTTTTCATATGATATCTGCGAACCATCCGTTCCTTTCCGCCTACTTTTGCATCGCGGAAACCTACGCAGCGACTAATGGGACGGTGAAAGAGAGAAAAAACGATCCCTCAATAAATTCAGGGGACGGAGCGAAAGAGGCAACAGGATTCGTGTTCTCCCCGGACACGCGACTTTCTCCTAAAATACTCCGAGTCCATAAACCATTAACGCCGTCGGATCGGAAACGTAATAAATAATAAAAAAATCATCGGTTCCCCGGAGGCATCCCCCGTGCCATTAAACCGCTTCTCTTAATGTTGGAAATCACTCTTCTCCTCACGGGTGATAAAAAAAGCAAACTCCGCCCGTCGATGTATTCATGTATTCTGTAACCATCTTCATTATCAGCCTTGTTCCATGTACGCCCCGAGGAGCTCCCCAATATCCTGCTCACACACACCGCTTAAAATTGATGAACCAGATTTGCACACTACGGCCCCCTAGCCTCGCTTCCTTAACGGACTTTTTCCCCCTCGTTTTTGTCCCCCGACCTTCCTAGGGGATAACGAGGAGCTAACCTCGCACGTCTTTTGTTTGCGCATTTTTCGCGGTTCTCTTTAACGATATCTCCATTTAATGGCGTTTGTTTGCAGGCCTCCGGGCCGCGTCGGGAACAATATAGCGGGATTTAAAAAATGACGCGATCTTCCCACGTTTTTTTCTCCTAATAAAAGGGACGGGCACCGAGATTTTCCGTGTTGAGAGAGGAGTTTGTGTGTTCCATTAATACTAATGGATTACTGAAACACAGTGGGCTACAGTGACACTGATAGATGATCTTCGCTCCCACACGCCATTCCGAGCCATTAAAGGCCGCTATTTGGAGCTTTGGAGGGAGAGGTGGATGAAAGAACAAGGGTGTAGGTGCGAAGGCGGTTTGAAGGGAAGTAAGGACATCATATTCTCCATAAAAAGGGTGTCTCGCCGGGTTTTGCTGGATGACAGGGACTTAAGGTTTTCAGTGACTTTAGACGTTAACCCTATGACAGCGGATTCCTTTGCCCTTTTCACTTTCTACACGGTCACCGATTCCAGCGTCATTAGCATCGCCTTGATATCTCCTCCATCTGTCGGAATGTTCCAAATTTCCACGTTCTCAATCATAAAGCAGTACGTGGTTACTGTTGTAAATGGAGAGAGTGGGAAATGAAAACGTGAGCTTTTACGCGGGTCTGGGGCTGCGGTTCCTCGCGAAGGCCATGGGAAACGCAAATATTTCCTCGGATGCGCTATTCGAATGTAGTAGGAGAGGAATAATAAGGAAGTGGATCGGTAAAAGTTATCGCGCCTCACCTAGAATTACAACTTTCGTTCCAGTTTTTCGAGGCGATAACGATAGATTGTATGGGAATCGAATCCTATGATTTTTTTCCGCGTGGCAAGAATTTTCTTATTCTAGATGTCTGTATGTGGTGTACACGATCTGACGGTTAAATTTACAATTTGTGGATCACACGAAAGGATTCAGCTATCATATTGACTAGAGAAGCTGGAACGCAGTATAAAGAGGTTTAATTTCTAATATTTCTTAATTTCTTTTAATTTTTATTGAGCATAACAGTCCCCGGAGTAATTAGCGTCTTCGAACTTATTTCCAATTTTTATTTTAGTCAATTGAATTAGAAAGCAGCAGTTTCAATCAGAAAACATACAAGAGAAAATAGGATTGAAATTGGTCTATTATCATAGTTTAATAATTTTATAGCACTGTGAAACCAATCTTTATAGGATCATGAAGTGTGATATAGCTATGTCAAGCCTTTAAGTTGTAAGCTTGAGTTTTTATGATTTCCGAAAAAAAAATTGAAAGAAGTTTGCAAATAATAAGTAAAAATATTTAATAATTAATAAAATCATAAGATTGCAAATATAAAAAATCGTCATAAATAGAATTATAAACAATTATAAAATTAATAAATTATAAAAAATACGCTAAAAATAAAGAAAATCAATAATAAAATGAATAATTAATAAGATATAAACAATAAAAAAACGCTAAAAACCCAAAAATATCCTTCATAATTCACAAAAAAATTTTAAAAATTAAAAAAAAAACATTTAAAAACATAGCATATTAAAACACCGTGCGTGACTTCACTTCCTCCACCAATTCAGTCACACATACATAGAGTCATCCAAGATGGCCGACACAGAAAAAACAAAACATTAACATATACGAAATTGCTTTGATCTTTATCCAGGCGTAGTTATTTTGACTCGGATAAGGACAGGATAAGTAAAATTATTTAACGCAGAATTAGTTCGCTCAGCGGTACAGAAATATATTCATAAAAACTTTCCAGAATAATGCCTACGGGAATTAGCGGTTGTTAAAAATTTATTTAAACCCATCGATTATATTCGCTGTACAAAAATAAGTCCTGGAATTCAATCTCTCTCCCTCTCACTCTCCAACAGGAATGCAAATGTTACTTCAGCTTGGCTGGCACTAGATTACTAAAGGGTTTCATGCAGCCTTGATTTACATATGACATTCTCCCAAAAGTAAAGGTCGCGGAGAATTACGGGTCGTTAACCATTACACGGTCGCTAAATTCTCTAATTTTAGCCGATCCACATTAAAAATGCAGTCGTACCACCGACGGGATCCTGTTTCGCATATTTCCAGAACGAAAGGGAAGATTCAAGCATAAAAAAGTGGTGAACGTATTCACTAGTACATGTACTGTATGTACTTAATGTCTTTAAAATATCAAAAATATCTCAATAACTTGCTTTTGCAAGAGGTGAAATTATCAATAATAGAGTAAAATAAGAGAAGTAACATTGGTTTTATTTAAACATTTTGAATGCGAGGAAGTCCAAATATCTCAGTTAATTTCCTCAGATTTGAGGAAATTTGAATATTGATGAAATTCCAATCCATGCACATATGTGAAATTACAATGCAAACAAAAAAAATGTCACTGATCACGAACTTTTTCCGAATCACTTCCAAATGGGTATGAAAAGATATATTCTACGATATATAAGATACTTCGGCATAGAATCGCGCCATGTGTCTATACTCCCATAAAAATTGTACGTTAAGAAATGTTGATGTCATTACTACAATTTGCAAGATATAACTTCATATATATTATTTAAGTGTAATTTCATTAAAAATGTATCTAGTAAACATGAAACGCTAGAGCGAATAAAACATTATCAATTTAAAAATCAGAGATATATATGAGAGAGTTTTATAAATATGAAATTCGGGTATTCTGGCACAGAAGTATCAGCCATATACAATAATGGATACTTATTTTTGGATAAATTTAATTAAGTTCCGTAATTTTTGATGTGGTAATTTACGAATATTGAAATACCAAAGAGTGATTTAAAATATACTTAAATTATTGATATTCTCATAAATGAAATATTTACTCCGCTATCGTATGAAAGAGGTATTAAATTACTAGAAAATTAAAATTTATTGTTGATTTTTTGACCGAAAGGAATTGTTTATTTTAATGCAAGTAATCTACTTCAAATTGCCTCATATTAATCACGTAATTAATTGTTTAATGTTACTTTAATTTTCATTATGCACCTGTGAATTTAATTTTTTGACAATCTATCACGTAAGAGAATTATGATCATTATATATGAGTAGTTTTCTCAAGTTCATTATGTGAATGGAATAATTTATGATATATGAGGGATTAAGAGGATAATTTATAAATCAACACATTTAAGGCCTGAGGAAAAGCGAGCTCTTTCATTTTTTCAATTAACTCGACCACTTAAATGTGTTGTTTTTTTACTGTTCTAAATTGGAAGTCTTTGATATCTTTTATCTAACATGAAGCGACTTTAAAACAGACTACGGGAATGCCTCGTTATATTACGACTCTTGCAAGATATATGGCTCAATCAAAGTAAATCAGAGTAAGTTTACTGGAGAAATTCAGAGAGAGTACGTTAATAGAAGTTTTAACCGATATTATGCGCCCTTGTTATGTAGACCTTTCTGATACCGCGGGAAAGGTGAGAGAAATAGATGCTAGAACCAGACGATTCAAGAATTAATTTTTTTCCGAGAACGATGCGTGAAAATGATCGGCTAGGAAAGTAGAGTCATGGTGCTCGCACCCCCTGCCACACGCCAATAGGCGGCTTGCAGAGTACGTATGTTGATGTAGATATGACATCTGATTACGTTATTATTTTTTAATTGAATTATATTGAAGTCATACTTATACAATTACCTTTCAGTAACTGTTTATTAGTATTTAACTCAATTCCTATGACTATGACATCTGATTAAGTTATGATTTTTTAATTTAATGATAGAAATTCATACTTAGAGAACTACCTTTCAGTAACAATATTTAAGCATTTAACTCAATTCCCATCATTGACATTAATAGAGATAACGCTCAGAAACCAGGAAACAAATCGTACAAACTCAGTCCTTTCCTGCAAACGCTATTTTTAGGTCTCCCGCAAAGTTAGACAATGGAGTGGGAAAGAGGTCACGTGATTTCGAACCTTTTTTCGGACACCACGTGATTTAGCTCTCTGTGGAGTGTACGTCCATTGGATCTACCATAAGATGATCGCCGGGATAAAGTCCCCTGCGACGGGACACGTCGCTTGTCTAGAGTTCCGAGGGCACTCACCAGAACGACCTCTGACCCACAGGGCCTCCCAAATAAACCCTAAGTCAGGCCTTTCTGCGAGAGTTCTCCGCCGATAAAAACCTACAAATTTATTGCTGTGGAGGTTAATATTTTTCCCTAGAGTGACGGGATTCCAATAGGCTGCATCTCCTGTTCTTATAACAAAAGGAGTTCGAGCCTTCCTTCCTGGGAATTTTTTTTATACGTTTCCGAAGCTTAGCAAATTTAATACTGCAGCAGATATCATGTAAAGTCATTGTATCATTAATTTAAAATTCAATTTCAGTTACAATTCTCGTCGAATCAGCTTGACAGCTAACTTGAAAATTAATTAAGCGTAATTACTACGTATTTAGCGACATTGAGTGTATTGTTTCACTATTTACACCGTTGGCCAGGGTCAGCCATCTACCAAAGGGGTGCAAATGATGTTTAAGACGTTCTGCTACCCTCTTATAAGGCAGATCTTTCTTTTTTCCAAGATGCACTGCAACTCCCTGCAGCTAATTCTTCACCTAATTCGATAGCCCTAAAATTCTTTACATTATTCTACTCGAATGGTGTATCTGGTACAAATTGCTTATTTTTACACGGAAAAATGACCAAAATTAAGTAATGAACACGCGCTCTGTGTGTGAAAAGCAGAGCAATTCTTCAACAATGTGTGAAGAAGGGAAACCAGAATTTCACAAACATAGTTCGTGGAATCTCCATATATCTAAATTTGTTATGAGTAAAAGTAAAGGAGATTCCTTTTCGTTTTTTAAAGTGTAGATTATTTATTTAAAAATTAAAAGCCCTAATTGGCCGCATTTTCCATATATTTTTAAGTGCTTCGACGGATGAAGTGATTACATACATATGTGCCCCTAATGAGTATCAAAGCTGGTATCGATTCCACCAAAAGGAAGCGTGCTATCCATTTGTTTCATCTAATATTTTATTATCATTATTCATATCGCAGATATCTATAAACATGCGGCTATAGTGTTAAATTTACAATGAGAAATTAAATGAGAAAGTTCTTTTGTCTGCAATTCCTTTAATATTGTATCACGATAATCAGATAACAGACGGCTGCATTTTTATATGCATTGAAATGATAATATATTTTGATATGGTTTTTCCAGGTAAACTTAAGTTGCTTAAATTAGTTCGAGGATATCGAGTAACCCTACGAATCACCTATTTTTGAGAATTATAGAATTTTCAGTTGTCTCAATATTTCATTGAGCTATAGTGTGCATATATAGAGCTGCGTTTTAGGTTTAAAATTGCGTTTTCAGCACGACAAATTCGCTTAAAAGAATTTATTTCCAATTCATTCACTATTTCTAAAAATGGATGATTATACTTCGTAGTTACAGTTCCATCGGTTTTTTCTTTATGCAACTGCATATTCCCCTTCAATCCAACCTAATATCTTTCTTCCATTTATCTCTGGATATATTTCTTTCGTATTTATTTTGGCTGTATTCCCTCTCTCAAATTTATTCAATGACTCCATTACTGTATTTTCATGCGGTATGTACCTTTTCCGGGTTTCGTAGGGTCGTTTAATTTCATTTAACGTTATGTCGTCATTACTGCCGGCTGCTTTGGGAAACAACTGCTGAGGAACTTAAGAAGCAGACGGAGATATCGGCAAAACTTCGAATGACATTAGAAGATGCCGTGAAGCCCCAGAAAATTACCCTATGGAATCTATGAGTAGCGGACCCATACGCATTAAAGGAGCAGTCATTATTTAATGATTTCTATAATTCCCATTTTTTCTGTAAACGCCTCTTTTCTGATTATCATTCCACGCTCTATGCGAGATCTTTCTAGAGAATATTTTTCATTATTTTTGTGCCCTTTTGAAAGTCAATGTTTATGAAGTGACTGGTGGTGATTAGTTACATTCCGCTATGAATGAAAATTTTTACTTTCATAATATTCTGGTTGATCTATTTAATATTTTCGTTGCTAACATTCCCAGCCCTTTTAATTTATTTCTCACTTAACCAACTCTGAATAAATAGGGTCAATTTGATCGAAATGGCTTACAATCGCAGATGATAAATGCATACATTTTCAACTCTTAGGTGACTGTGTGAACAACTACCAGAATTAATACTTCACATGCACTGCCGGATCTTGTTAAAAAGTCTAAGGAAATGTAACTTTAAACGTCCATCTGCAATTTGTTCTTACCATTTAGCTGAGTAATAGGGAGGTTGAACGAGGCAAATTATGTCATGATAGGAGTTTACATTTTTTTCAAGTTAAAATGAAAGTAATGTTTGCGAAGGGAGATGGAATACGGCATGGGAAGGTGTTTTTAGACATCATTGGAACTTGCTGATTTAACTTCTCCCCTCATTTTGACGAATATCGAAACAGCTGTGGCGCCATCTCGAGTCTCCTGTAATGGCTCATAAAAAGGCGCAAAAGAGAGGGACGAAATCGTAAAATGACAAAACTCGAGTTAATTTTTTTCTCCACGACTTCATTAGGCGACCAATTTCCAACATTTGCGATGTTGCAGATGTCCGCGGTTGAACGACACCCGTCCGAATACTTTTCTGAGGAAATATGAACGCTTTTTTATTTTACTGTTACGTCTTTTCGGGTAATTTCGCCGGAATATGAAAATTGACGAATTGAACTTTCATCGCGTACCCATTCTGTGGAATTTCAGTTTTAAATATCTTCCACTGCGTAGGATTAAATCTTAACTTGAAACCCATTCGGACGATATTGCGGGATATCGAAGAGTTTGATGATTTTATAAGCGAGGTTAGGCTCTCTTCTCAATGTTACCGTCTAGGATGATATGAAATGAGAGAAATGTATTTGTTACATTGAAAAATATAGATATAGAACATGTTAGGAGCTAAGAGACAATTCTTTCTTCTATGGTAGGAGCTGTTTTGTTAAATAGTGCAATGAACCATACTTGTAAGTTAAGATATGGAATGCAAGCTCCATCATCTAGGAATACATTAAATAGCTGATTAGAAAAGTAGAGGATATCTCCAAGATATGCAGACATATTATTAGATTTTAAATTTGCTAAAAATTTAAGCTATTTAAGCTGTGGACTAATTATAGTCATGCTAATGAATTTTATATATTTAGTATACAGGAGATATATTTGATTATAATTTTAAATTAAATTTATAGAAAGAATATTATTTGCAGTTTTACAGGAATAGGATTTATTAAATAGGCCGAAGAAATCAGAATAACCTTTAATTGAAAGATATATGAATAAAACATCCAAAATGGACAGAAAATGGACGTTATTCGACAAAATTGAGACTGAAAAGTCCCATATTGCATTAAAGGTTACAATTTTGGCAAAATCCGGAACTAAGAAAAGAAAATTAGATAAAATAATAAACTATAAATAATGAACTAGTAAAAAGAGAGAAACATTGACGTTCATCAATTTATTTAAGTATCTTATTATCTTCCTTATTTGGGTATGTTATTTTTTTTGCTCATAGTAATGTAAACGTTTATGGATTTCTTAGTGAAATAAAAGGCAACAGGGTGTAACGTGAAATCGCTTTCCTGAATTCGAATGATTATACGTAGACGACCTAGTGATAATAAATTAGCACACTATCGCTGATAGATGAATTCGACCATTTTATCCACCACGGCATCATTTACACAGTTATATCTGTTTATAGCTACGTAAATGTTTAGGTATGTTTTTGTGAAATATGGAGCTTGGGTATTGGTGTGCTATCTTAAATTGCTCTTGTGAATTCAAGAGATTGTTCACATCCTGGTAAAATGAGGACGTTTTAAATGTTGTATTCAATAATGTAATTATAAATTAAATCTATTTTACAACTTTGTATATTTCGCGGTTGACGAAATTGAAAGACTGAATTAAGTATAATAACATCTTCCTTATTTGTATTATATTTATTAATCTATTTACCATTATCATTCAGCTATATGTTCTGTTTGTATTATTTATGGCATCGGAAACGTTTATGGAATCTATTCGTGATATGAATGGATTTTGATGGTTCGGTTGAAATGAAATCCAAAAATCCTTCTCTGCATTTGAGGGCCTTTACGTAGATAAATTAATGATAATTAGTGGGTTTTATCGTGAAATGAAAGCGTTTTGAAGCAGGGTGTTACTTGAAGAGTGAGAAATCGTACGTAGATAATCTATCGATAATAAATTAGCTAATTATCTGATAAGTGATAGATGAATGCGACAGTTTCATCCACCACGATGTAATCAACTGGTGTGTTTCGCAATTTAATCGCCACTGCGCTGTCTGAACCAAAAGAAGCCATCGTCGGAACGTAGCGGAAGAATCGGAGAAAGTGGATGAGATGAAAAGGGTTAAGTCTGCGAAAGGAAGAAGTAAGGATGCGAAATTCAATGGCACACCAAATGAGCCGGCGATTCTAAACATCTTCTCGGTAACGGCCGCCGTTCTAAATCCCGCGCGTAAACGCAAAGCACGCATGCCCGGAAACCGTAACTGGAATGCAGCGCAAACCTTTATGTCTCTGGAAGCCTCTTCAAGTCTTCCCCACTCTCCCCCACTTAATCAACCCCCCTGTTTACCTTTCCCAACCATCGCTGTAAACACGCTCCATCGACTCGATGTTTTTTCACCAGCGTCTTAAAGGAGGACGCATCCGGATGGCCATGAACCTTAAGGTTTGACGACTCCGCTATTGAAATGATGGAGAAGGAGTAGTGTTTGGGAATTCGTACGAATGGAGAGGATTTCGACGCAGGTGCTCCGTCAATGCGTGGATTCGGATTGATGATGATCCTTTCTCTTTTCCCATCCTCTCCCACGTACGCTCTAATTCTTCCCGCATGGATGCCCTTTTAGATGGGTTCACCGGGGAAAACATCGAAAATTGCGGTCTAGAATTCGGTCGTATCATATATCATGGAGGACAGCGTTGTTTTGTGATCGGATTCGTTTGTGCTATTTTCGTCAAGTTTACCTGAAGGAGCGTGATTGATTATTTAATGCGACTGTTTATTAAGTATTTTATTTACTATCAACATTTATTAAATTGTTTGTTGGTACTTGAAACCTGCCTTAAACGGAATCTGTGTAGAACGGAAACCTGTTTTATCCGGAAAAATAATTTGCTTCCAGCGTGCCTCCATCACTAAAGGCCGACTTTTCATTGAGCAAAAAAATTTTTAACCTGAAAAAATTGCGATCCCAATGGATTCCGCCAAAGATAGGTTTCGCTGTAATTGAGGTCTTTTTGAAGAATAATTAGTTTCAGTTACTCTTGCTTGGTAAATCTCTTAGTTACTCTTGGCCAGGTTAGGCCCATGTGGGTTTCTCTGTCACCTAACATCATACATCATTTTAATTTGTAAAAATATAATTTAAAGCCAAAGAAGGAGTACAGAGTGGGAATCTTTGTTACTGAATGTTGACAAAGAAAACACCCATGTTGCGGGAAAACACTCGCAGAAAAGGAGCATAGTAAAAACGAAAAAACTGTGAAACTTCGATTCAAAGTCAAAACCAATATTTGAAATCAACAGATCATGGAAACAAGTATCAAGTTATTGTTCTCAAAATTTCGCAAAAATTTGTGAAACGTCTTTTTCATGCGATATCATCATCTCAATTTCATCACATGACTTTGCGATTCGTTAGAATCAAACACAAACATACATCAGGATGTGTTATGTTCACCTTGTGAAAGATGTACGACTAGACAAATAACAACCTTATTATTCACACAGACTACATTACTCTTCGAAACTATTTGCCAAAGAGAAATGTATTCCGTGAAAATTTTAAGGTTTTTTCTTTTGTCTAATCATACATTTTATTTAGAAAAGACTAGGAAATAAATATGAGAGAAGAGTTAGAGAGTGCACTGACGGGGTTGGAGAAAATGAAAGGTTTCCACATTCCATCAGAAAGAGGGTTGTGGAAAGGACTGAGAGGGGATATAAAAAGCTCCCAATTTTTCAAAGAGTCAAAGGTCGCTTTTTGTACAAGTTTTTTCCCTTTCGCTCTAATTATCGGGCCCTATCACATTCGGATCATTCTTAATTTTTTTAGCTTTATTTTAATTCACTCCCACATTTTTATAAATGAGAAAATGACCTATAATAAAGGTTAGAGTTATGTAGCTATCATGTAACTTTTCTATATATATATATGTTGTATCGGTACTTACTAATTAGGTGCCCATTGATTTTAAAAAGATATGTCTTCCAATATATAAACATAAATAATATATATCTCCCAATATAAATCTTAGTTGCATAAATTCCACCTATATATTTAGCATGAAATTTCGTAATGTTTTTGTCAAATTAAAAAAAGTCCTAGGATTATTCTTTTATGTAGTATGTAAAAGTGTAAACTCTGCTAAGCATCGAAGTTTTCAGGGCTTTGGATATAATGCTAATTTACAAATGATTAAATTATGGTGAATCATCTACTAAAAGGATCAAAGTAATTTACTGCTGCACCAAGTTAGAAAACAGTACAAGGTAATAGTGCCGCTCGTATAAATTGTCCCCGAAATGGAATTAATTTACCGAAGAATTAATTAAGATTTACTCTGTGGTGATGATCACCAGAGATAGATTGTAATTAAGGCACTAAGTTTACTTTAAATAAGTAAGCATATCTCAAATTTTAAATAGAAAAACGTTTCCATTCACTTCCATCGGTGTTGCTGTTTTCATTTGAGCACATACTCTATTACAAATTTAATTCGATTTCTCTCTTTAAGGTAAAATAATGGAAACAAAATACAAGAACCCCAATATTATTGCTCAAATACTGCTTCCCTAGTTCCATAACTAAATGATACAAAATCCGCCATCTTGTACATTTCATCCTATCCATCCTGTGGCATGAAATATTTACGAGATAAAAATCATCTCTTTAGGGAAAACGTTCGAATGGAAACAGATTAATTTTTACACGTCCTCAGATCAGAAAAAGGTCGAGTTTTTCCCGCGTCAAATAGAAATTTTGTCCAGGAGAGGAAGAAAAGAGAATAAAATTTTACGTTAGCAGACAGTTTGTAGGTAAGATTGATGGGGAAACACAATGCTGTGAATGACAGGTGAAAGTGACGGAATAAGAAATGGAGAAACTGCGCAGGGCATGTAAAACGAAGGAAATTACAAGGGATAGAAAGAAGAGAGAAAGATGAATGAAGTGGGAGAGGGAAAATGGGATACGAGTGGAATGAAAAAACGGCGGAAAATGGTATTGGTTTCCAAAAAGTGATCGAAACGGAAGGTGGTGTGGGAAAAGAGAAAGGTCAATTGACCCTTTGGATTAGGTATCAGATGGAAAGACATGGGAATAGCGCATGAAGGGATGAGAAGATGATGGGACACGGGGGAGGGGAATGTGGAATACGTCGGTGAGCGGAAATCTTATAGGTAAGAGAATAAGGAAATTTGGATATTAGACGAAGACCCGCAAACGTATCTCTGCAGTGGAATTTTTCTTAGATTCCGATATGGAATGAAGGCCTCCTGACTTGTATTCCAAATACCTCTATTCCCTTTGCCAGTTCATCCCATAGTACTTGATGATGTCTATGTTACGGTCCTTTGGTCTTCTTCGTGGTCTATTAGCAACCCTTGGTGTCAAGTTGAGAACTAATTATACCCAACGGATTTTTTTCTCCTCGCTACATGACCTGCACACATGCGTTTCAGTGGTCTTATTATATCTATTGTAATTGCGAATCCTGCTGTAATCCTTAGCCAGATTATGCGTTTCATCACACTTTTTGCTTCTCCTAGGATAAAGAGATCGATATTTCCTTGCTTTGTTCACAATAACTGCATAATCAATGCATTTAAGCTTTGAATCCGTAGTTCTACATTCGCAAGATGAATTGGTTCAAGACTTTTCTCTCCACTATGGGCCAAGTTCAGTTTCTTTGTTGACTCAATTCATTCTATTACCCTCTTCTGTTATGACCAGCTGTCAAAGAAAGAGAGATTAACTTTCTTCTGTGACGGGAATGTACGAGAATATTTTGGCCGGACATCCAGAGGCATCTCTTGAGAATGTAATTGTACTTGGATTGCTAAAGAATTATGCGATTATACTTACGTTTGATTTATTTAGCTGATCCTGAATTCAGTTTTATGGGAGTTTTATTGGGGTGCAATGCATCAAAAATGAAGAGAATCAGAATTTTTGCTTATTCAATTTCAATTTGTGGGAAAGATTTTTCCTTACGCACAATCCATCTGGAGAGGAAAAACACTTCATAACTCCCACAGCAGAGTTTTAATTTGACATGTTCAGGTGAAGATGCCAACACCTTTGCGAAACATGATACATTAAAAAAACTGCTGTGGGAGTTACGAAATGTTTTTCTTTTCAAGACGGTTACTGTGAAATTCCGCAAAGTTTCATCCAACGATTCATGATATTATTTTTACATGATTTTTTCATGCTCATCATTGACTTGACTTACTAGCTTTTGGGTCTAAATTTTTAAGCTTACATTGCTTATGTTGTATACACTAAAACTTTAAAAAATCAATAAGTGCTAATATAAAAATCAGTTTCTCTTTAGATACTCCATCGCATCGGTTATATTAACTACCGGTGTGGCTCGCAAAGTGTATCCATTCATAGTTGAACATCGGAAAAGCGATAATTACATTTGAGTAATGCGTTTTCCAATTCTCTCCATTCCAATTCTTTTTCTTTACAATTATCTCGACTGAAGAGAATGCAGACTCTGTCTAGATTGTTATAATAATATTAATAATAAAACGTCTTTATTCGGGCGAGATTGAGACTAAATAGTCTCTTCTTACATCTAACCCTTCGTCAATTTGTAAGAAAGAGATAGCAGAAAAAAGTGCATGGAAGAAATTTATATTGTGAGCTTAAAAACCTAGGATAGGAAAAATAGCCCACAGCAGGAAAACACCCCAGAAGAGGGTGTGAAAAACCTGCGAAACCTACAGATAGATAAGAAACTGAAATTTATAGATAAGGCTGGAATCAAAAAGCAAGGAACATATTTACACTTCAAACTGCATATAGAAATAATCCATAAAAGAATAACAGTTAGTAAAAAGGATAAAGTGAGATAAGAGATAAAAAAACACGGAAAATACAGAATGTCATAAATGAAAATGGCCAAAAAACTAGTATGAATACAGAAAAAAAATAAATAAAAAATTTAAAAAAATTGTTCTCACATTTCAATGTAAAATCTATGAAAGGGGCTTGCAAATTAGGTTTTATGTACTTCTCATGTATCTGAAGGAAATAATCGCTAATATATGAAAGAAATTCTTCCTAATTTTGCGAGTGATCCTCTGAAATATTGAAAAGTTTCATCTCTTCTTGTTACTGCAGGTTACCATTGATAACTCTTAGCACCCTGTATGTATATTTAAATGGTAAAAGGTCTGATATTTTTTCCTGTTCATTCTTTGTGAGCCGAATATTTTAAAAGGCAAAAGTTTAGGAAAGGTCATCACTTTGATCCTGAATAGCTCTGCTTGTGAAGAGGAAATTCGAAAGGTTATACTGAATTTGGCATGTAATTGGGATCTTTTACCTGATTGAAAAATGTTGTAGTAAAAAACTATTCGGCCCTAGAGAAAGTTATTTTTATCAATCCCAATAGCACTAGTCACCTTTTTGAAGTAACTTTGCTTCAGTTCCATTTCAGTTGCAATTTGCAAGCCGAGTATTTCTCCATTTGATACGATGAAAATCATTTGCCCCAATTGAGTGTTCTTGTTATCATTTATATATGATCAGAACATATTTGTTGTGAATGATTAAGTAAGAGCCCCTTTAAAAATTTAGGATAAAATACGCATATGACATATAAAAGAGTATGTACTTCTGAATGAATCTATGATGATCTGAATCTGAATTTTTGGAGTTAAAATAAATCAAACTGAAAGTACGACGGTAAAATTGTATATGCATGTGATCATTTTTTTAGGGACTAAAATTCATTTTGATCTTTCGAAGTTCTATAAAACACTGTCTTATACTTTTATGATATTAATGAAAAATTTTCAACAATTAAATTAAATTTCGTCATACGTGTTTCACGGGATGTAGAGTTGCATATCCTACTTATGAGACAACGAGGGTGGTCATCATTCCACTGGTGATTACGTTAACGTAGATCACCTTTATCAATAAGCTCATGCACTTTGTTACTGTAGATATCTTGATTAAAATTCAGGTATTAATAAATGGGGTTTTCAAGTTATACCGTTATATATAACCGTATAACCCAGAAATATAAGGATTAATACATTTTAAAATTACCTAAAGTATATTTTAAAGACGGGTTTTGCTGGCTCCATTCATCATCTGGAAAACAGACCAATTGCTTTAGGGGAGACGCTTTACATGTCTCAAACTATATAAACATGTTTGAATCTCTCTATAATTTGCTGTAAACTCACTTTAAGATTCTCCACAAACATTTACCGACAAGTATCGCATTTTGGAGGTAGTACGCCCAATGAGCAATGTGCCTAATTCATTAAATATAGCTGTATTCTTTGGATATATTCAGGTATATTTACCTACTCAGTTTCCTCTCTTATCTCCGTTCACTGTTACACGAGTAATTATGTCTTTTGAGTTCCCTGAAGAGAATTAATTGGCAAGAGGAAGAGATAACATTTGATGATGAAGTCAATGAACCTAAAAAGACTAAAGAGTTTTAAGAGATGAAAGAGGAGCTTGAGAACCGTAATAAAGAAAGAAAAAAGAAAGAATATTTGTGTGATAGGAAAAATAGAGGAAGAAAATGAATCGGGGAAAGGAAATGTATTCATGTGAATTAAGGGAGAAGGGAACAAAGAACCTATTCCAGATTGGATCACGTGACATAATTCAAAGAAGGATATTGCTAAAAGTTTGGTTTGAAAGGAAGAAAGATAAATAAAAGAAGTTGGAAAAGAAAGAAAAATCTTTGATGAGGGATGGAAGTAGGATTTTAGGGATAATTTAGGAAATCGTCCGTAAATAAATACCCTGAGGAGACCAAGGTGAAGCAGGAACAATAACGAAAAGGAAGATGTGATATTTAAATTCAATGTAGTCATTCTACGAAAAAGAGAATATAATGAGTTTAATTAATCATTTAGATCAGATAAAAGGGATATTTTTAGATGAATACATATCCTCATACATTAAATAGTGAGGGTCTCAGCGTAGTGGTGATTTATTATCATAATTTATTTAGATTATACAATTGGATAATATATAACTGTACTAGACAAAATATTTCATTTAATTCTATTAAATGATTTTTATTTTAGTGTTAAAATTCTCTTGGTCCCCTATTTTATTCTAAATGAAGCCTAAGTAATAAGAATAAGTATTGAATTATCAAATTAAAATATCTCCTAATTTATATCTCATTCATTATTAATTTAATCAACACTTCTAACAAAATTTATGAGTTTAAAAGTTTCTCAAATAATTGGTTTATATAGAGGAATCAAGCGAAATCTTAGTAGAATTTGATCTTTACATATAACCAAGTAATCTTATGCAATTACGAAATTAATTCGGTAGGAAATAACATACAAAACGATTTGCAGTCGCAACATATATATAGGATCTTTTCACCTACAGAATTTCGTCTTTTTTTGTTAGCACTTGACGCGGCCCTGATTACCTTATTTGTCCTAATTTCACGTACTACTACATATCTTGGATCTTTTGTAATAACTGCCTTATATACTAGGAATTCATTACCGATTAAATTAAATGCTGCAACTCGACAGAATCATTAAATATATCATTCGATTTTCTTAAGTTATGATTTAATTTTATTTCTTTCCATATTGTGCAATTTTCATTTTTATTTCTAATTTGGATTACATTAGCTCTGTATTGTCATTGTACTGCTTGTAATAATATTTTTATAGACCTGGCCTTGTAATTTAGCCTTTCCTCTTAAGGGCACTATCTGGAACCTTATGGGCATCATTTACAACAAAGTAGTAATTATTTGTATCAAAATATTACATTGAAAGACCTTTGTAGGAAGACTGTGAGATAATTTTTATTTCTTAAATTGACAAAACATTGCTAACATCATGTCTATCATCACCTGCTTTTAGCTAGCAAATACTTTAAAGAGAACGCAATTTTTCTTCTAAGGTAACACTTCGAGAATATTTCAAAGTGGAGTTGAAAGTTAATTTATCATGGCATGAAAACTACACACATGCAAAGAAAAATTAACACTTTTTAAATTCCACAGAAATTGGAGGTATTAAAGGCAACTAGTTTCTTCTACAAGGCATCATTGCGGTCTACACACGTTATTATGAGACATTCGGAATGTCTACCGCACATTCCGAATGGTTTTATTCGTTTCTAAGCATTTTGTGATCGCCGTAATTACTGGGATATCCCAGAAAGAGATGCTTCGTCGGAAAAGTGTACGGAAGGAATTAAAAAGATAGCGGAAGAAGGAGCACAAAGGCGAAGGAGGGAGAAAGGAGGAAAAGGGAAGAAATAAAATGAAGCTCACAAAGGAAGCGGAATGAGGAAAAAGCAGGGGAAAAGCGAGTCGCGGGAAATGATGGAAAATGAAAGGGATTTGGATGTGCGAAAGGTCGAAAGAAAATAAATATTTTGGGAGAGAATTCGATGAAATACAAAGGCGGATACGTGACTTTAATGGAGTGAAATAGCGGTTATACGCTCCTCCGTCCAAACAACTGACGATAGCATTTGATGAGAAGTGAAGGATGTTTGCTAGGAAGCTGATGGTTGACCGGTCAGCAAACAGAGGACAGGGAATGAGCGGAGGCAAAGAATTTATGGGGCAAAATCAAAGGAGAGAAAATTTGCAGACGAAATGATTTCGCTCCAAAACGAGTGGTGGTATTGAAAACGATGGGTAAATGAACTTGCAGCGAATTTAATTTTGGCATTTGTTGGCAGTCATCTATTTCCGGGTGGCATAACGAAGGGTGCAAATGATGGTGATTGAAATGTAAGTCTGGAGCAATGCTATAGCAAATAAGCAGTTTTTGTTTGTCTTACAAAGTAGATGATTTAAATGTGAAGTTTTCATCAGATTAAGTGGATAACTATGTTTAATTCTATAGAATGGCATATATCTATATAAATAAGGAATGTCTCGAATTTAATTATTTTTAATTAATTTGTCTATCTCATTAAACCAATGAACAGCGCAAGGCTTTCAGAATTGATTACCAACGGTAAAAAAATTTAAGCGTCTAGTAGCTTGTAAACAATGAAATTAAGAAATCTCGAAATATATATAAAAGAATATAAATATTATAAGAGAGAACAACAAAAACAAGAAATATATGCAGTGCTAAATATCAAATAGTAAAAATAGGAATAATGATAACAAATGAAATAAATTATGATAAAAATTAAAAATATAAACAGATAAGTAAAATTTAAACCTTCCTATATTATCTACGATTGATTAACCATAATTTATCATTAAACTATTATTTTTATAAAAATAAATTACGCGTAGACAAGTGTCCAATTAAACGTTACAAAGTTACAAATAAATATTCTTAAGCAACAAGTTTATATTTATAAAAAAATCACAACTGCCATCTCTTTAAACAAAACTACACATGATATTACAAATTTAAACCAATTACCATTCTTTTTTACTAAATAATACAAGCTTTCTATTTTTCTTTAGACAAAATATTTATGAGTATGAGCATTCTTACATTGCGAACCTCCATTATCAAACACGTCCATTAGAATGGAAAAGATGGAGCTTCTATCTGAAGGATATGAAAGGGATCTCTTGCTAAAACTAATTTTTCTAGTGTGTGTTGAGATTTAAGAGCAGCTACTTTTATTTATTCTCAACCTTTCTTTATAATATCCATATTCTCAAACAGTCGTTTCCTGTGGACTCTGAACGCACCAACAAAAGAGATAAAAGGGGTATATATCCTGGGAGACGAGGAAGATTCAAGTATTTCAAGTCTCGGAAAGATTTTATTACATTCAAATTTCACGGCGTTGTTTTCCCTCCGTAGCTCCGGATATTTTAATTTAAACGCCGAGCCGCCTTTTGATGCCGAGGATCTTGGCCGTAAAAAGAAATCCTCCCGAGAAGATCGGCCAATTCTTCCGCGATGTGTGCCCCGGAAACTTACGGGAGATTCTCAGTAGTTAGGGAAGCACTAAAATATTAGAGATTTATGAAGGATTGGGGAAATTGCGGGGAGCGGAGTGAGAAGGGGGTGGATGTAATGATAGAGAAAGGACGGCGAAGGGGATTGGGAGGGCACGGCTGAGATGGGAATGTATGCGGTTGAATGAGGGAAGTACGGCAAGAAGATGAAAAAGACGGCGAGTATTGTGTGTGTGTGTGTTTGGGATGGGGAGAGAGTGTTGGTGGAAAGAGGATTTAGGCAGGGCAAGAGAGCTCCATCGATCGGCAGGGGCAGGCTATCTCCAAGCCGTTTCCCCTCTCTACCGCCCCTCCTACCCCCACCACTCCGCTACCCACACATCCTTAATTTTTCCATCTCTTCCTCACCTCACTCGTTACCTCTCCCCCACGTCCCCCCAATGACGGATTCTTCCCTGATACGCATTATCTATTTGTGTCGGAAGTTAACTGGGTCTACGCGTGGTCATTTGGTATGCGGGATTTTTTTTGAGAGGGAAATTTTTTAATTGAGCCAGACCATTGTCGGGTTCCTCCACACGTTTT
The DNA here is from genome assembly GCA_036926295.1 of Pachydiplax longipennis. NCBI lineage: Eukaryota > Metazoa > Arthropoda > Insecta > Odonata > Libellulidae > Pachydiplax > Pachydiplax longipennis. The sequence continues at coordinate 29,335,926 of JAVFKF010000019.1, forward strand.
CTGCCATACCTGGCTGGCTTGACTACTTTTCGTCATTTCTTAATGAACTGTTTTTACTCGTTCTGTCCCTTCCGCCGTACCTCGTTCTCCGCGGAAATAGGCTAATGTTTTCAATTTGCGACTATTTTCTCAAGGGAAGAGGTTGAATACCCTCAGTTTTACGGTTTTTGGAAAAGCTATTTTACATAAGAAGTTTTTCCCGTAGATAAAGAAATTCTCAGTCTAAATTCTAGCTTGAATGAGACTATCTTTGAATTTTATTATGCTTTACATTTCATCGAAAATTACGATACTTTTTATATCTTAGAATTTGGTCATTTTCGCACGATTTGACTTCCCCTCTAGATAATAATAATAAGTAAAATGAGAATGATTAAAAGAAATAAAATAATTTATCTACGAAGTCTTGGATATGATTACGGTTCTATAAGGAGTGTGTCGGTCGGAAGAGTTTTTATTTATGTTAGACGCTTATATATTTGTTTTCTATCACCAAATCTGATGTGGAGGAATTTTATTATTATTTAAATCATTGTTTTTACGTAGACCACTTTATTTTGCAATAAGCTTAAGAATGTAGTAAGTAATATATGTCTTTACTGAATCCTCCATTTCTATTAAAGTCCTGAACAGGATGACTAAAATGTTTATCATTTATAGTAAATCAATCTCTATATTTCAATTTCAAGATATTTATTTAACGATTCAGGATACTTTATGCTTTCATCTTCGAGCCGATCTTCGCTGAAGTACAATGATTATCGGTAATAAAAACTTGATATCAAGTTTATTAGATATATCTGTAGAATCAAGAGATATTGATTTACTCCCAATTATTTTGTAAGTTAACGTATCTGTAAAGGCAGTGATATTTCACTTGGTGCTAATTATTGGAATTCGTATGGGTATTTTTTATCCATGAAAATGCATAATCGTCCGATTGAAACTCCAAAGACTTGAAACGTTGTAGGCTATCTGCATAAAGCGGTAAAAAGTACTTTTCATTTTATTTCAACCCTTAGTTTTTGAGTCTCAATCTTTTTTCCTCCTTAGGTTTACAGTAGTAATTTAGAGGTTTAAAGTGTGGTGGGTGTATTTTTCACGTATTCAAGTACCTAAAGCAGATAGGCAAGATTGAATTCCTAATAATTTAGATGAGATTGTGAGATTTTGATTGAAATAAATGTGAGCGGCGTAGTAATGTATACACACACACTTCAGGCAATTTAATCTTAATAGTTACAAAGCTGATTTTAATAAAGAAGCATATTTTGTTAAGGTTATACTTTTGATCATTTTAAAAATTTGTGTACCTGACACCAGCATTCAGACCTAACTTAGGAGCTCTCAATGGACGTTGTTGAAACATACTTCAGTTACAAAACACATTCGTATGAATACCATACAATTAATTGACTAACTTTCCTTGTTTCCTTTTCAATTGTGTCTTTAACCGTGTCCGCAGGGAAAGTGTTTTAGTCTCATCTTTGTCGCATCAGTGAAAGCCGACAAAATCTACTTTCTCCTTTGTCTCTCTCTTTCCTTGTAACATACCTTTCACTAACCGGAAAATGATAGTTTTAAGGAGGCGTTCGAACGGAAACAGCAGTCTTCGTCGCCGTGTTACGTTAGTTTGCTGAATTTGGTTAATTTTCTGGTCTTGTTCCGAAAGGGACCATTTCGTGTCCTCGGATAGGATGATTTTCGTGCCTTGTAAGATTTTCTGCCATGCCTCTATTATATTTATAGCTGGGAAAAACTATAGGATTATCCTCTTGTTTCCTTCCATTCGTTTCTTAGAAAGAAATCAATGGATGTGTAACGTAGAGGTTCCCAAATACAATGTTGTTTTTCCCGTAACTTAGCGATTATTTAAATGAGGTTTAAAAAAATCACTTATATACATTAAACCCATAGCTCTTCCTATTTTGATTGCTTGTTTAGTTTAGATGCTGAATTTTCCTTTTCAAGTAATATAAAATTAGGATTTGATGATCTCAAATGTCACAGTAAAGTATATGTCGATTACATTAGTTTCGGAAATGGATGGAATTATTGCATTCAAGATGTTTTAAATCACTCAGTAAGAGCTATTGCATTCCTCATGTAAGCGTTCTCGGACACCATTGTAGGATGCACTGAACACAACACTATCTTCAATTTACCCAATAGCATTTTTAGGCGGCATATTTACTGGGGAAATAGTGTACTGAACTAAATTTATTAGAAATCCTTCGCTATTTCATGATCATTTTTCTTTGTGTAAATAAGTTAAACTTGATTTATATTCAATACTTGACATACTTAATGTATCAACATAATAACAGTAAGATGGAAATAGAATCTGTAAAATTGAGTAATTCTTTAACTAAGACATATTTATTTCAAGCGTGTACATTTCGTCATATTTCGTGCGGTGTAACCAACCAGAGAATAAATTCATACAGTCTACTGACTTTAAATTAAAAATGCTCTATAGATATCATTGACAATATTAATGGTGATTTAGTATGAAAATTATCATATACAGAAATCATATTTATCATGACCAATTTGGTTTTAGAAAATGTATGTACTTAGATTGACACGCATTTGAACTTTTTCCTCAAATGAAAAAAACTTAAATGCACCTGCATCAATCAGTTCAGTTACATTCGAATTATTATAAATATTTAATTCCTGAAAAAGAAAGCTCTTATTTGTTTCCCTTATTTGTTGATTTTCATTTGGTAACATAATTGCCGGTCCTACTTATTTTACCGTGGTAATTTTAAATAAAGATATTTATCTAGGTTAGCTTCTACATCCAACTGTTAATTATTGGATCATTTAGACTCTTAGTTTCGGTTTCAATCGGCAAGATGGAATTTCAGACTCATTCAAACGCGAAAGACGTTTAGACATTTGGAATTCTTTTGAACAACCTCTTTTGAAGTCCACCTGAATCGAGAGATACGTCAATTACATGTTCGAAGCATCCTACTGGAGCACTAAATGCTTGGAGCGTAAGGATTAAATTTCGATCTCTCGCAAAAAATAAACAGCGAGAATAAAAAACGAATTAAAAGTAAAATTGCTTTCATGAAGGAGAAGCGATGAGGCCTCGGGCTCGAGGGCTTCTCTAAAGAAACGTGGGAAAATTTATTCGGAATTGAGAGGAGCTACAAAGATAGCTTCATTGAAAATCAGCCAAAAATCTGCGAGTGCAATCGCTTAGTAGGTTACTCTATGATTGCTTCGAAACGCGATTCTTAACACTCCTTCCCAGAAGCATCCTCGAGACCATCTTGATGTATACATTTGCATATCTTCGGTCTGATTCCGCCGGTTATTAGAAATTTAAATGAAACCGTATTGCGCCTCTCGCGTTATATATTTCCGTCCTCCCTAACGTTTTCCAAACTAATCAAATTTTTTAGTTTTGAGCTACTCTGATAATTTGTAAATGAAAATAATGGTGGTCCCATTTCTTATTGAGCTATTTGTTCTTAAAATATTCCACTCTAAAATCTTTTATACCTTAACACTTCGATCGCCTTTGATGTTTATTACTATTTACCAAATTTTAATTAAGATGGTAGTTTCTAATGTCTTCCGGATAGCCAAGCATTCAACTTTCGTGAGATAGGTCCAACGTACGATTCCAGGTGAAGGCTCATATGCGCGAGTTAATTTTATCTGTTGAAGCAATTTTAAAAATATTGCAGTAGTTTCTAGTTTGGTGGATTATGGCAACTTAACCAGCATGAATTTTTATTATTTTATTAAAAACTTTATTCTAACTCATCATCTTGAATTCAAAATTAGAATAGAATCTTTAAGGTTCGAAGAATATCTTAATATATGAATTCCGTAGAGAAATTATTTTTGTTATTTATTATCTTTAGTAAGAAAGATTTGATCTTGGCGTACTTCCCTTAATAATTTAACTATGTGTACATGTATCAGAGATTAAAAGACTGCGTAAGCCGACTACGTCAATGAAGCATTGGTCTTCTTCCTGGAATAGAAATAGAAAATTCGGCGGATTACTGACATTCTCAGAATTTTTTCGACCCCTCATTCATTAATAATAACTAATAGTTCCATTTTCTTATTTCGTAGAAGTTGGTATTAAACTAACTAGGTAATTTATAGCAAATATTTTAAGGATCCAATTTTTTTTCAATATATCTTATATGAGTAACAATCCTACTTCTAATTGATAAAATTTTTATCATTTAAAAGTCCTTCGGTTTTAAGATAATCGACCAAAGTGAACCTAAAGATCGAATTCATAATGAGATAAAAATAAATATATAAATAATGAAGGGTGATTCTTATAGAAATATTGAAGGTCATTAAGCATGTGAATTCAAGGCTAGTTATCAGTCTAATCTTTTTTTTCTCTATTAGAGGAAGAGAATCGATGCTTCATTGACGTAAACGGATTACGGAGAGTTTTTCGACTTCTTACTCATTAACAGCCGAGTTCCAATGAATTTTCATTCAACTATGCATATATGTTTTTGTATGGATACTATTAAATTTGAATATTAATTTAAATATCTATGTAATCTAATAGGTAACTTCTCACAACAACCAATAAGACAAGATAATCATCTAAAATCCATATCGATTTGAAGATGTATCTGTCATCCTCTTGGGTGAAACGGTAACAACGACGTGATCTCTTCGACTTGTACCGGAGACAGACGAGAAACAGGATCCGGAAGTTGTCTCAGATACACGAGTGTCCATGATTTTTTATTATCTTCTCGTTATCGATCATTTCTTCTGGAACTAGACCCACAGAATTCCCTCACCATCGCACTTTTGAAACGTACATGCTCCCCACGCCCCATCTATATAGCTTTTCCGGCAATTTCATCACGTACTGTTCTCGACCGAAGGAAAAGTAATGACACCTCTTACTTATCCCATTTGTGAGCAATACTCGGTGTTCTCGGAGAGCGATTCTTCGCCCGTAGTTCGTTGGCCTCTACTCCATTTTCGTCTACCGACATGTGGCGTTTCGTTTAAACAGCAGAATTTATTCCGATGCTTCCGCCTTTAAAAGGGAGTCTCCTTTTCCGTCCAAAACCACACGTGACTATGCATATAGACGCTCTTCAGCTTTTCTTTGAGAGGTCAATCTCTTATCTCTTTCCTTCCCCACTTCTTTCTCTCTCCCCCCCTCACAGCCATTCTTACGCTTTTTTCAAATCTCAGTCCGTCTCAGAGCATTACATTAAATGACTCGGAGGTTTTGGAGTACTCCAGCATTCCGGAAGACGGCAATGCACTTTGTGCCGCAAGGGTTTTGAGAGTCGATAACCAGTGGAAAATTAATAATAATAATAATAAAAAGACTTTGGTTAGGGCGAGATTGAGATTATAAAGTCTCCTCTTACATCTAACCCTTCGTCATATAAGATTTAAAAAGGGATAGCTTGAAAAAACAGAACAAAGAAAAGACTAATTTGTGGATTTAAAAACCTAAGTTAAGTGCTTAGGAAAAAAATTTCCACTGCAGGAAAACACCCCAAAGAAGGGGGGTGTGAAAAACCTGCGAAACCTACAGATAGGAAAGCTAAGATTAATCACATAAAAACAGATTATAAAACACAAGAAGACATACCAAAAATATAAAAAAACAAAGAAGAACAAAAAGTTACATATATACAATCAGTGTCATTATGTTGCATAGTTATATTAATATGATAATAGGAAGAAAAAAAATTGAAAAAATATATGAAAAATAATATTAAAAATTAAAAGAATTATATAAAATAATGATAAAAAACATAAAAAATTAATTCTTTAAGGTAAAATACAATTAAAAACCATTCGATTATTAAAACAGCGGATTAGGTAGGGAAGGAATTTTATTTCTTATCCTTGTATATTATTTCTTAAAATCCGATTTTGGTGATTTTTTTCCCCATTCATTCCTTCACACTTATCAAAACGTATAAATCACACACCACTTTAAAGAAAGAGTTTCTCATTTCCTACTAAAAGTAGACCGACGAATGAAAAATGCACCATTTGATAAAAGAATCGAGTTAAAATTTGAATTTGCTCATAGAGTCTCATTACTGGATGTGAAGATCATGATATTTATCGATACAAACGAGGTGTATAGAAACTGACACTGGCGTTGAATATGAAGGTGTGTTTTTTTAGGTATTTTTTTAGTGTTTCTGTATTCGCTTATAGTTATAGGAGTTGAAATGTATTTGGTTGGGAAATAGTGTAACAATATCCATCTGCAAAATTTTCGCGCGGGGCCACTTATTATTATTAATCGTTGATTTAGATACAGAAAGTATTACTTTCTCTCCTTCGCTATTTTCATCTTCCTGTACGTAAATAGTTGATTTGGGTATTTGGTTCAGAGGTTTGAAAACTCTCCTTAAGCCTTATTTGTCGATGTCCGTACCGCGATGGGTCTAAATACAACGGGAAGTCCGGGATTACCGCATAAACACCCAATGCGTAATTCGATAGCCATGCTGTCAGCGACAGAGGTCAAAGAAAAGTGACGATGACATATACTTTCTTTATTTCATTTCAAAATGTGAAGATTCTGTAATGTAGCTAACTTGAGACTTCTTGGATAGGTATAGGAGAAACGGTAGTATGACTACCGGATACGTGATTGTTACGTTCCGCTGATAAAAGAATAAACAACTAACGTCGTATACTGTGTAATTATGTAACAATGTTTAGGAAAAGATGACAAACTTGGCGTACGCTTTGAAACTGATGAAATAATATGAAAACAGAAAATAGCGACGTGGCTTTCTTTCAATTTCCGGAATGTAACAGACTAGTATTCGTGTTCCTATCATTCACGATTTTCAATTTTCTTATTTCTTTAATAATGCAATTTTATGGTTTGTTATATTTTTTCTTCGGTAAAATAATCACAATTCCTTATATTCTTATTAAAAAAATTATTATTACTAATGCTTCGTCAACATTTTTTAATTTTTCATTAATCCTTTATGGAATACTTTAGGTAAGGAGAAATGTATGTGGGAAATTACTTGCGTTTCCAGACGCATGGCTGTCGTGATATATTAAAGACCATTCTCGTACACTTATCCTTTGAACACCTTTCCCTTGCTTGTGGAAAAAATTAACGATTGGTTCGATTCTGCCCCTTTTATTCTGAGATTTACAATCGAAATATATTTTGGACCCATAAAATATATATTTTCCCCGTCAACACTAGTTTCAGTTCTCACTGTTTGTCCCATTCCACACAGAGGCCTATTTTAGACATTTCTTAATAATTGTCCCACATTTTTGGAATTCTCACCGCTTCACACTAAAAACTTCACCTCAGTGCGATTTTTTAAAGATAAATTATTCAATGTTTTTCGATAACGATTAATTGCTTCCATCTAAGTATTTCAATCTTTTCTTTTTTATCTAGTTTTAAATTCATTTTTTTGTAACTGACTTTGAATCAATGCCGTTTTACTACGTGTTGTACTGTTATTCAATGATTACATTTGTGTGAGCTGACATGTTCTTCTTCACCTTGGAATCACTACATGCATGAAAAATGCTGAATATTTGACTACGGTAATGCGTGAAATTCACCTTTTACCTGTAATTTATCATTTTAATGGAATATATGAAATCAAGTGACGTTTTTTGGAGAATTGCGAGAAATCACATCGAGTTCACCGAGTAGAGATCGATGATTAATCGGTAATTGATTTTCCTCATTAAGCATTTTGCGCAGAATACGACTCGGATTGCGTCTGCGGGAAATTCATTAAGTTAATGCAGCGATTGGACAATATTTTCCCTCGATTCGGAGGCAAACGTTAAGAAGAAGCGACCTGTGCGCAACTCTCTCGCCTGCTTTGCAAAAATTAGTCGGCTCGACTCCAAGCACGTCATCCCGTCTTAAGTAAACTTTTCAATCTCCGGCAAAACTTATAATGAGAGCACGAAAGTTTTCGAAAAAGAATTAGGCGATGGTAAAAATGCAATTTCAATCTTCCAGCGTCAGTTTTTTCTTTTTCGAGTGTTTTGTTTGTTTGTCGGAGCTCGGGAGAATCTCGACGCTAGTCAGCGCAAAATATACAATGCAGGCGTTGAACTAGGAAATATGTAACAGCCTCATTTCACGCAGTTTGAAATACTTTTGAGTCTGTTTAGCAGTCGGAAACGCTCGTTATTATTAATGGAAGAGCTCGGAGAAACTTGTTATGAATTTTGGATGTGCGCAGCTTATCGTGAAAGCATTATAAAGAAAACATTCTTGGTAGAATACTTCTCTATCACTTACACATTTTCCTCTTTTTCCTCATTATAATTTTGTCGGGAATTACGTTTTTTGTATCATTCCTTGAAGTCTCGATGTTTCTGATTAGAATCTTCATTTTATCCATTTCTCTGAGAATGATAACTTCTAACTAGCGTTTACTCAATTATATAATAATAATAATAATAATAATAATAAACGACTTTATTAGAGGGCGAGATTGAGGCTAGTAAGCCTCTTCTTACATCTAACCCTTATAATATGAAAGAAGTAAAGATATAGATTATGGGTTTAAACAAAAGGAAATAATAAAGAGATTTGTTTGCGGGTTAAAAAACCTAAGTTACTACACTTAGGAAAAAATAGAACCCTACAGGAAAACGCCCACAGGAAGGGGGGCGTGAAAAACCTGCGAAACCTACAGACAGTAGCATCTAAAAATTTTAAAGAAATGAGGCTGAGTTATTATATGAGGCTGATTATAAATTTACAAATAATATTAAATCATAACGTCATATGATATTACACATTAAAATAATCTATATATAGTAGTCTTATAATTGTTGTATTAATTTTAATAAAAAGCTTGACGGCTGAGATAATTTCACACAGCCTCTTCTGGGGAACAAACCTGAGTCGATCATTCACCGAAGTCGATCGCTTTATCCACTTGGCTATCCGGAGGCTTACAATTCTATATACTTCTTTTTTGGGTGCGGCAGTTTTAAGAATTTCTCCAATGATTAAGAGTCGACTGGGACCTATTATTACAAATATTTAAGTAACATATTCCTTAAGCAACGTATTATATGAGAAGATAAATACTAACTCAGTGTCTTTGTAAAAAGAAAACTTCTTGGGATTGGTTTTGACCCCACTCGTCTGTATATGTCTGTACCGGCCGTGGTGGCGGAGTGCTTAGCGTGCTAGCGCGTTAACGCTCCAACCACACGGTCCCGGGTTCGAATCCCGGCTAATCGGATTTTTCCGGTTAGGAAATGGTTGTTTGTGATCGTTGTCTTTACAAAGAAAAGAAAGAAAATTAAAAATAGAAAAGAAAGAAAAAAAATAAGGCTTAATTGTAAGAGTGGCCATCCTTGACCAAAAATTCGCCCTAAAAAAGACGGAATTATTATATGTAACAATTTAGGCTTTTCCGTGAGTTTCAATTGAAAATAACTATCATTAAAGTAATTCTTTAATGATAAAATAATTAAATTAGCCTCTATTCAATTGAATTATTTAGAAAGATAATAAGAAAAATAATTTTGCTTTTTTGTAAATTATAAACTTTAATATAATTAATTTTTTGCTTCGCGCAAAGCTGTGTAGAATTGTGATGCAGTGCACCTATGTGGAAGGAGTATTTTTCTTTGTAAGCTGTTTCAAACATTTGAAACTCAACAAAATCAATCAAATTGACTAACTAACGGTACAAAAAACGCAATAAATTGTGTAAATGCTTTGACGCAAGGGATTTAAATTCCAGGAAATTTTAAACTTTCTGTACAATTTTCATTCAAAATAATTTTAATGTAAACAATGTTAAACATTGATAATCGTTTTGGCTGCTGGTGTAATTGGAATGACATGAGCAGCAGATATACTCACCCTTGTTAATTACTTCCGCTGAAACTTAATTAACTTCAAAGATTTCAAACAGATATTCTCGTAAAACTAAATCAATTATTATTCCAATTCAGCCGAATTCCATGGAAAGAGAACGTTAAAAATACACCCAAAAAAGCTGTTGAAAATCTTTTTATATGAAATCATGATTTGATTAAATAGCAGAAGGGTAAAGCAGGAATTTCAGCTTTCCGAGAGGTTTTAGCGAGGGAAATGTGTAGTCACGTATCCTTTAGCGAATAGAAACAGGTGACTCTGTGTCAGTGCCTGTGGATTCTATAATTAGTCGCTTGGAAAAGTTAAAGCCAATGGTACACCTGAGAGTCTCTTTGGGGAGGGGAATGGCATGAATTAAGGGAAAGGCAATTAACAGGCGGAAGTGGAAAGATAATTGGTGCGGAGATAATGGAGAGCTACGATGAGTCATGGGGAATGAGTTCGCGGTATCTCTAACCGAGCAATGAATTGAATACTATATACTCTTGGCAACGTTTTCAAATGATTTAGTAATATGGAATTATTCATTCGGAAGACAAAAGGCGCGTTGAAAGAGAATGATTGCATTCTCTCTACCCGTTTGCAGTCTACGCGATCTAATCGTTCGTACATACATCGAGACAAATAGTTGTTTCTTAATCAATAGCGCATTTAGTGGAAGACGCGCGAGAGTTTTCTCACGCATCCACGCATACGCAAATAGAGGTTCTTATTTGCACGGGAGGTGAGAGGGAAAGTTAACGGAGTCATGGTTTGTTGGAATTCCCTCCTTCAGATTGTTTATTTTATCGAATTTCATAAGGTAGCAGATGCTTGACTTTCGTATTTTTTAAAAATAAAATGATTTCCGTATGATATTCCGAGTATGATTTCCGGTCATTTGCTAAAGACATTTTGTTCAAATTTTTTCTAAAAACCTAATTTTCGTTTGATTTTATCTGGTTTCAATGTGTTTAAGATCAATCATAAGAATTTCCAATTTCCGTGTGTTTGCTGAATTACCTATCAATCGATATACAATTATTGAGTTTTTTTGCTGCTGATTATTGACGAGAATTTTCTTGTAATGTTTCCTCTTTAATGGTTATAATTTTTTCTGCAAGATTGTAATTTTTCTCTAACTTTCCATACGTTTTATTGATTCCTACCACATTATATTGATAAATTTCATTCCATATGTAGTGTAATGTAATTGATAGGAAACCGAAGAAATGTCTCTCAGAAAAAGTGGGCAAAATACTTAATGGTTTGCCAAAGATTGTTTATTTTATCGAATTGTGTGAGGTAGCAGGCTATTGAATTTCATTTAAAATTATATTAGAGCACAATTTTCGATCATTTACTAAAAATTAATTTCAGTATGTTGAAAAATTAACCTTAGAAATATCCAATTTTCGTGCATGTGCTGAATGACTTCAGAAATCAAAATAAGAGTACTATATGTAGTTTTTGCTGCAGGTTTTTGGTGAGAATTTTTGTGAGGCATTTCTTCCGTAAATTGTATGAAATTTTTTCCACATGATTAAGATTTTCATTCAACTTTCCATGCGTATTCTTAATTCATATTATTGATAAAATTCATTCAAACATGTAATATAATATATTGATAGGAAACCGTAGTAACGCCTCTCAGAAAAAGAGGGAAGAATGCCGGATGTCTTACCGAAGAACATAATTAATCAACAACTCGGAAGAAAGCAAAGTAATAGATATCGGCTTCTTGAAAAGCAACTATTCGAGTAAATAGAAAGGGACTTGCCACAAAAATTTTCCCAATGTTAGCGTTTTATATTCAGAGACGGCTGATGATTACAAAAATATCGTTTATTATATAAAATTTTGTGAATAATGGTGATTTAATTTTTGCATGCATTATCGATACGCAAAGATATAATTCCTCTTTTTAAGGCGAATCGTGCCTGAATTAGTTCCAAGAAAATCTCCCACGTGGCAGCACCAAAATGAGCCAAATTTATTTTCCTTCTTATTCGTGAATGGTTCGTTCAATTTTTAATCAAAAAGTGGATTTTAACTGTAAATAACCATAGAAACCGAGGATACCCAAGAAGAAATTTATTCTTTTGAAATTGCGATTTTTATTAACAATATTTTTCTTATCAAAACTTTTTTCAAAAATTAGCGGTAGTCAAAGTGTAGAGCATTTTTTAAAAAACACATTGCAATTTTTATATTAACAAATTAATATATCGTTTGTTCAGGAGAGTGTTTTAAAGAAGTACTTGAAAACAATTCTACGTTGCAACGCTGCCTCTGGAAGTGCATTTGACGGGAGCGCGCGCTAAACCCCTCTCATTCGAATTCGTTTCTCCCAAGAGGATAATATGAACTTCTAAACGAAAACAAATCAGAGGTGTCTGGTTTCTGAGAACATATGCTTATCACGTTTTCGACCACCTAACCTAGTCTGAAGAATATTCGGTAATGAGCTCGAGATATTCTACCAAAGGCTCCAAAATTCTCCCTATGTCAGCGAAGAAAAAGCGACGTAGAGGAATAATTACGAAATTAAAAAATGCAAGGAAACATATTGATATATTTATGTAAATAAGAAGTGTAGAGCGGTCATATAATAGACAGTTCTGAAATATTATCTAGCGATAATGATTGACAGTTTTAATGATTTTGATATTTAGGCGCCGTAGAAAGAAATTTATATCTAAATTTGCATTCATTCTTTCAAGACCGTGTTCCATAGTTTTTTATATTTTTTGTTTCCAAGTTAACAGATGAAGTTATTATTTTGCTGCCACAAATTATTCATAAAGTCAGTGAAAAGGTTTAATCGAATGAAACATCAGTTGCGAATTCTTCGATTCGTCGCATTTCGTAAAACAACATTTAAAATTTCAAGAAATTAAGCATTTTAATTTTTACTTTACATTATTTACTACATTTTAATTTGGCAGAATTTTTCAGCTATCGGTAACGACCTGTACGTTTGATAGAACAATATTTAATGTATCTTACAACTTCTTTTTTGACAGATGTGAGGAGGAAAATCCGTCCTTACTTTGAATTCCTTAATGTTAATTGAGCAAGAAAATTTATTTGCATTACATATAGTTAATATATTTATGGAAAGTACATTTCAATTAAGCGAATTGGCACAATTTTCATTGCAGGCAAGATGAAAATCTTATTGTTAAATCCGACGGTAGGTATACCGAGAAAGATTTCGATGATATTGTGGGAGATCATTACAAATTTAATTCTACAAAAAATATCTGCAATCGATCAAAATGAAATTTACGTGCATTGTGATACGTGATAATGATATATTTGTGCGTTCAAAGTTCCAGCGAAGAGTTTCAATTTCTGTAATTATTCTATAATATAAAAAATATTCCCCTCTCAATACTCAGCACATTTTAGGGTGCCTGAGAAAAACATCCAAGCACAATATACCAAGGCTTCTGAGGGAAGACCCCGGTGGTAAAGGACGGTTAACATGAGATTACGCAGGTATCGCATGGCATTTAACTCTGCTTACCCTCACATCCAGAGAGTCCGTATTTTTAGGCGGTGTGCTGCGGCATTGCCGTTTTACAATTTTCTTTAATGCATGCTAATGCGAGAACTATACATCCAATTTTATAAATAAAAGTTGCTACGTGTTTTAAAAAATTAGCTCCTCAGACTGACTACACCAAAAAATTTTATTACATCTTTATAAGAACCTTTCTTGTCAAAAAGATGGTTAAAAAAGGAATGTAAATTTTGATTTTTGGTCTGCGTATATTTTATTATTATTTAGTTTATTTAACCGTTCACTAAACGAAAACCGGGTTAACCGTTATCAAATGAGAAGGAAAACAAATTTGACGCTAGCGGTGCTGCCATCTCTTGAAATTAAATCGTAACTTTTTCTGGGATGATTCGCCTTAAGTCTTATTCTTATTAAGTATGTGGTCCGTTGATGATTTTTGATGTTCAGTGCTGATGCAGTTGGTTATGGCGCTAATTTATATGATCGAGTATCTCTTGCTATCAACCTCTACTGGGAAAATTGGTTACAACCATTATCTTATCAGAAAAACTCGATTAGCCGGGATACGAACCCAGGATAGTGGAATTTCATAGTTATCTCCCTGATCAATCAGCTGCCGCGGCCGGCATCATCATGCAATCATATTTAAATATATGTCCTCAAAAATCTCCATATTCAACTTGGTTGCTTACTTTCAAATGTTGCTTTCAAAATGCAATATCTCTACGTTGAAGGCGATACAATATTATCAGTCGACACTTTCACAACATTTTCTTTGAAATTCGGAATGATTTAGTGCCAATTACCTTCGCAGTGAAACAAAATAAGGAGAAAGTGTAATTAGTGACGTAAACACGGAAAGTAACATTTTCGGGTCGCATTCCATGTCAGGAGATATCACATTCGTTTGCATGTGAGAGATAAAAGTCATTGCGGAAGAGGTCATGGGAAAGTGAATGGCAATAATAATGGCTTTGAAGATTGAAGTTTATGGCATTCTGTCTCTCTATTTTATTTACATAGCCTATCTTATGCGCTACATTTAAGGCCTTTTAAGTCATCCGATCATTCTGTGAAATTCACCATTTTTATTCTGTGCTTACAAAATAACCTCCATGTATTTATCTTATTTATTGTAAAAGCGACTCGTTTCCTTTCACAACGATTTGGGCTTTTAAAGGCTTTTATAACTTCCTTTTTTTGTAGTTTATCATCCATGCCATAATCAAAGATATCCACATTCACATCGACCTTGCATCTACACTTACATACCTCTTAATATATTGAAGAATGTTATTTTACCGGCTTCCTGATAGAAAGAAACATTTCAGCTTGTATATTTCTACTGCCATTGAGTACAGTATTATTGTTGAAATGCAAAGAGAAGAAATTATTCCTTTTTCTAATTTTGTTTCATATTTTGTACTTCACTCTTAAAAAGAATATTATGCAATAGAGGTGTTGAAGATATATAGCTATGAGATTATGAGAGCTTCCACAAACAAAGGATCTGGATTCGAACCCTGCCCAACCGGGGTTTTCCTACCTAGGTCATGGTTGTTTGTGTTCGCCATCAATGCTTTCTTTGTTGAAATTTATTGATACAGATGCAATTAGGGATATTTCTATCCGTTAAATAAATAATAGGAATAAGAGGAGAGCGGAAATATCAGCTTACTATCAATCAATCTATTTTTCTCCTTGGATAAGTAAATAAGTTAAAAAAAAACTTTTCATTAACTACCGCTATTGGTAGAGATATCTTAAAATTTAATAATAATGGAGACTAACAACTTCAATCAAACGATCGTTCGTATAATATTCAACCCTGGAGTCTTTCTCTTTCTCATAAAATGAATTATTTAATACAATACTCACTCAAATTAATATTGAGTACTATTCGTTTAAAAAACGCTATGCTCAACGCTAAATTATGGATCAATTGATTTATTCTTATATTAAGAAATATTTTTATCGAATATGAGTGCTATAATACTTTTGTTCACTTCATTTTTGCGCTTGAATACTCGTCACGATTGCAACGTTCTACCAAATTAAGTTTCTACAGATGGCAGATGAATGTTCACCAATCTGGAAACCACAGTAAATCAAAAGGACGGCATCATAATGTGTTTGTAATGTCAATTATAAAATGTGTGGGAGGAGAGAAATTTCTGTGAAGCATAATGGTATTACGTCGTCACGGATTAATATCGGCGATGAGTTCAGCTTCACTAATTCGCCAATTCACGACCATTTCTATTTGGGGCATTCGAAGTTGATTCCGCCATGACTTTTTTCTCTATAGAAGCTTAGGCGGATCGCTTCGGCGTTATCTTCGTAAACACGTTGGTATTAGTTTCTCTTGATTATTCCCTCGGAAATCCACGTGGCACACTTGATCGGATGATGCATTTCACGGCTGATGATTGGATAATTACGTTCAAATGGAACGCACGTCATCGTAGGTTCCACCAGTCGGATTAATCATCCGAATCGCTTCGTTTTTCTCGTTTTATTATGGAATTCATAACCATGGTGATGTGCAAATAAGCTCGGATGGGTCCAACCGAATAGATATCGAGTAAATGAGGGTATTTAAAACTTGGGTGATCAGAAAAGGAACATTCCATAGATGTCTTTTTGAATAGAATGGTTGATTGATGTAATATTTAAAATTCACAGTCTCAGGGGATGTATTGTGGAAATTTCCATAATGAGCAAGAACAATTTGTACTTCTTCCACATATATTTCCACGTATATTTGTGGAAAAAGTACAAATTATTCTTGCTCGTAATGTAATATTTGCTTCATTCACCGTTGATTGCCTTATATTATTTGTGTTTATAAGAATTATCATGCCACATATAAGTGGAAAAATTTTTTCAATGAAACAAGTGTGAAATAACGCAACTTAAAAATCCCCTTACTCCGTTGAAGTTGAATTTCAGTAATTAATGTGGGTTTGACAGGGGCTAAGGAAAAAGTTTTTTGCTTGTCAGATGTGAGAATACCTATCCAGAGAGTGAGTTCAGGTACCTTTTGCTTAGCTATTGTTTACCTCTGTTTTTTTCTTAGAAGGGATGGGAAAACTGATTTAAAGAATCAATCGAGTGATTATTCTATTTTCTTGGGATTTATTCAAATTTTTTCGTTCGAAGTTCGAAGGGTTCGATTGTTATATTCTACATGGGTGGTCTTAAACGATTCCGACATTTCGCCATTTTTCGACATGTTTTCTGAAAATTTCGGAACATTTTCTGAAGATTTCTGAAAAATCTGGGGTCGGAAACTTTTCAGACCACCCTCGTATTGTTATCTTCCCTTCCTCACCTTGGAACTCTTTTCACCCTATCAAAAGAACTGAACAGCAAAAAGCTATACATTTACTTGCACTTTTTGCTGAAGTGACACTATCTCTGCATAATCAAACTACAGCGCTCCTGGTGACGGCCGAGAGAAGCGAGTAAATTCTGGCGTAAACTGAATGTAATAAACAATGCAGGACAACCACAAAAACAGAGAAATGTCCAATTTCCGAATTTTAATAGCCAAACGAAATTAGGGCGTTTCAATAGGGATGCCGGGTATTTTGCTTACGTGAGTGAATTCGCGATTGGATTTTTACTCGAAATATTTTTTCAAATTTAAATTGCTGTTGAATCCTTTAGCGGTTTAGTTTGATTTAATGAACAGTAAATTTTAAACGTTCTTAATACGCGAGCGATTTAAAACTGATTGGTTTAATAAAGCTTTCAGTATATCCTACCCGATATGTACGAAGAATTCTTGATAATTCGAGTGGTAATAATTTCCGAGCAATTACTCTGGAAAATTTCTCATTAGTTTTCGTATAATTGAGGAAATCAATGCTATCGACGTTTATTAAAATTTACTATGGATCTTTTGGCTAAATTTGATGTTATTTCTTTTTCTGAAAGTAATTTTCCTTCGCTTTAAATATTTGTTGCTTTTTGTTTACCTGATAAAAGTGGTGAGAGCTTGCTTTTAATTGAAGATGTATCAAGTGGAGTATCTAACATGAAAAGGTATATCGGTAGATGTATTTATTTTGAGTATCGAAGGAGCAAAAACAAACTGTCTGAAAAGATCTCCAGTCTAATATTAGCTGAGATCTGATAAACTCCTGAATGTTAATATTGGCAAGATTACTGCAGAAGCGTCCCTCCTAAATGTGGTTGATAAATGTCTCGATTTTTGTGGGATTTCCTCGACTTGACGTAGTGTTTCTCCACTCTTTATCATTTTCCTTGAATTAGCTGGGTCCCACTTTCAGACATTAAACCTCTTAAAAACACTAATGGAGCGCGTGAAAGGATATTTAACTTTATAGCACACAAAGGGAACTAAAATTAACTACTGATCTCTCAATTAGCAGCAAAACTCTCACTTGATTTTAAGAATCACAGAGAGTTTTGCATGTATATATCTCGGTTTTGAATTTCATGTAAAAATTATATAGGGGCAAAATCAAAACTTAAGCAAAAATTATAAATATTATAGTAATTATGATTCTTTTGCAATATAGAAGCACTTTTAAAATTTACCATTTAGTTTTTATTTTTCGTTTAATTACTGTCAATTTATGAATTTTACTAGATTTTTAGAGGCTCTAGAAGTCATCAAAGCAGAAGCCTCTCAGAAAATCATAAATAAATAAAATACGTCATGAAAAGCAATCATCGTAGGTGTACTGCAAATTAAACTTTACTCTCACGGAATCAATATTCATGTATTTGAATCCCGATAGTACTACTACTTGTCCCGATTTATTAATTTCGGAATCCATAATTCCGTAGAATAGTCACAACTTGCACTTTTAAAATTCTGTCTAACCTATTCGTAAATAGTTAGGTTCAACGGTATAGCTATTGATGAAGCAGTGTAGTCTTGAGTTATGCCAGAGACAAGCTAGTGAACACAACACAATGTATGTATTTAGTCCCGAAGATGCTCGTAAAATATGAAGAATGTAAGGTCTCCTCATTACAATGTATCACCGTACAAGTGTAGTCTCGCAATTGGTCTCGAGCAAGAACATTGGGATGAAGAACTCACCTAAGACGATTGCAGATGGCACTGAGAGTCAAGCGGGGGTCACAGCGGAAAGGAGGACAAAAAGGGAAACAATTGAAGGAGACTCGTAAAGGATAACGAGATCATTTGCTTCGATGGCAGCAAGAACGCCTTCCAGAAGAGCGAAAGCTGAGGGACAAATTGATGGAATGACTACCAGAAGGAAAATTGCGCCGGAGGAAAACCGAATGATACCCCGACGTCATCATTCGGCGGTTATTTTCTAGCTCGTAAGCGAAATATCAATTCGGAGGAGGTTTTCGGGGAACTCGAGAAGGGTAACAAAGGCATAATATTCCTTACGATGCAAAATAAGTTCCCCTGAGATCGCGGGATTGCCAGCGGTACATCATTGGAAGTGAAGGAGCTATTCGAGGGAAATGTACGCCTGCAGTAATAGGGGTCGATTTCAATGAAAGGCCATTTCAAATTTACATATAAACTGTAATGGTGTCAACTTGAGGAGAGATGAAAGAGCGGTGAGGTTCTGTTTCCAATGACCCTCCTTCTATGAATTTATGGAAAGCTATTTGGATCTATGCTGTAAGGGATATTTGAATAAATGTGACATTCTAGGGCGTAAGTACTGCGGAAGATTCTGTTGGTGAAAAGATTTCGCTAATGTGTGTTTGAGAGGTATGAATTATTTCCATTGTCTTCATACATTCAAAGGCACGAGTCAAGTATGGCTTAGAGGCTCGGATTTTTCTACAATATTTTTTTCATACGGTTTTCTCGTAAATTACTATGTAGATTGGAATAAATAAAATGATAGTTGGTGGTGTTGATATTCGACTTTTGAATCGTTACTCGTACATCATAGTTCTAACATTAAACTTCTATTAAGATACATTTAAACTTATGTATAATTTGATGCGCGCTAGACTTGAACTGAGAAAAGTAATTGAATAGGTACATAATTTATTTTGATTAGTTTCCAGTGTTGGAATTCATCCTTTTTATTACAAAATCAGCCATCATTAGCTTAACTTTTCCAAAAAAAATTAGGCATGAAAGGTGTGTATTTGAAGGAAATGATTTTTATCGATTTTTCATGGCAATAATAGTTTAGTTACAGTTTATTTGGGCAAAGAGGTTTTCGATAACGACTAAATTTCACCTTATATTAAAGTTAAGGAAAATATTTAGACATATTTGGTAGAAAGCGCGATTTGCTATTCCATACTTTTGCTATTACCCTGCAATATTACTGTCGTGAAATGCATGATTTTTTTACTTCACTTCTTTATCTCTGAATATATAATGGCGCTTTTATTAATATCGTAACATTGTATCCCTTATTCCACACCATTCCACCTCATTTCCGATAAATTGTAAGCCATACAGAATTACCTCAGTATGTATTTCATTCCATTAAATAGTGTTTACTCATTATCGAATTTGATTATGAAAGTTTGACGACTATCCATCTCAATTTTATTTTAATTTTCAATGAAGAGATTCTCTGTAAAAATCAAACATCATTCTTTCTATCCTCTAGTATTTGAATAGTTGTTGCATTATGAAAGCATTGGATAGATTTTGGCCGTCACGCCCTAATACAAACTCCACCAATCTCTGTAGTAAAACGTGCGTTCCTACTACATTTTCCATTACTTCATTTACGTTCGTACGCTTTAAAGTACACCTGACATTTCTCTCGCCAGCCTTAATAAGGATAACAATGGCAAAGAGGGGAGGTGGACGTGAAACGGACCTGCGTAATAAAAAATCACGTCTGGTCTCATACATTCTCAGAGGAGACTTTCCTTTCTCACGCACGCACTTCTTGCGAGTCACGCGTCACAACTGAATTCCACTACTTTAAGGTCTCGTAAAATTTCAGCACCAATTTGCATCCGAGACCTTTTAGAGCAGAGGTAAAGGACAAGGGGTTGGGAGTAGTTAATAGGAGGGAAGGATTGCGGAAAATTTAATGCAAAAGAAGGTTTTTGAATGGATGGCAGTTGGAGGCGAGCTATGTTAGATGAGAGGAAGGAAGTTGGTTTGGAAAGAAAAGAGGGAACGTGATATAGAGGGAAAATGATCGGCGGAAGTAGTATTGTCGTCGGAATTTTAGTTAGGAAATGGATTTAGAAGGGAAAGTGAGTTAGTTTGAGGTACGAGTGAATTTGAAAGCCATATTTATTTGAAGAAAAAGTGAGTTTTATATAACGATTGATCTTTCAGTGGTTCTCAACTAGTTCGTGAGATAAATTCTTACAGGGTTGTTACATGAGGCAAGGTGTTGCGAGAAAATTTCTGACAACATATCTAGAATTATTTTAGACAAAGTGTAGCGATTGTTGGATATTATCTAGAGTGTTGGTTATTATTTCAGATTAAATGCAATGGTTGTTCGTTATTATTTTAGACGAAATTATATCTTCCAATTTTTACCCTTATGCCTTATGCCAATTTTTATCCTTAAGATGTAAAACTTTAGTTATGATTCTCCAGAGTCAATTTAGTTACACATGTCCAATTGTTCAATAAATAACTAACTGTAATTTCGCAAATTCTTCAGCAATTCAGTGTGATGTGTTGTCACTGACAAATATCCAACCGCATATTTTACTTCTTCTACAGTGTGGAACAAATATAGATTTAAATTTTTTTAAATGGGAACAACAAAGACGGACGTAGAAGCCAGAAAACACAGATGTATGCATAAAGTTACATTTTAAATAAATTAAAGTGTAAAGTGGAAGGTTCAATCGATAACTGAGGAAAGTCACTGAAGAGACAAATGTTAATTGTATGATATATCCAACTTATTCGGCCTGAAAATTTTCTCAGGGAACATAAGCACGGCCAAGTGTGGTTTAGTCTGTCTGTACGGCATCGTTTACGCCTTGATCTCATGCAGGCTCCGGCCAAATAATAAAACCTTCATTTCATACAATAATTTACTTTAGGATTGTTCCCAATAGCCTTAGATAATTCCAATCCTTACGAAATTGAGAGATACTCCGTAAGAGCACACGTATGGAAAATTCCAGATGGAAAGACTTGGAAGAAGATGGTCGAGATGATATCAGGAGACAAAGAATTCCTCACCGAGGATGGAGAATTGATGTAAAGGGTTAAAAAAAGGGAATGAATGGGAAAGGGGGTGAAAGTTATGGAAATAAGAGGAAGTAAAGGAAGAAGAGGATATGGGATTGCAAAATGAAAGAGATATAGCGGGGAGCGTAAAAAAGGAAGAGGCAGTAAAAGTGAGGGAATGAGGAGAGAAAGGGCTGAGGAGAGAAATTGCTATGAGGAAGGTGAGAGTGCAGACAAAGGACGGCAGAGGTGTACTCGTCTCTTCCACATTGTCTGGGCTTGACTCTCGTTTGACTATATCGTTAAATTCCTCTACGAAATATTATGCTTGGGTATACTGTTTTTGGAACATAAAAGATTCAGCTTACCAAAATATGTCTCGTAAAATCCTTTCTAAAGCCCTTGGCTCAAGTAACATCCCAAATGAAAAATATGGTATGAACCGCGGATGAATTCCTTACTGCGGAAGTACAGAAAAAATCTTTTTATCAAAACGAATGGTTTATGGTCTATTTTACATATATTTCATCATTTAGTGGAACCTTCAAAGAGGACAAAAATTTTTCAAACTGGCCGGTATAGTTTAATTTTGCAAGTATATGAATCGGAAAGTTTGGCATTTTCGTTCAGATTCGTCATGTGTTGGGTTCGATAGGATATATGTTATAAATATGTTAGCTTCAGGTGATATGAGTTTCCACTTAATCACATCTAATATTAAATTTTGTATTGTATAGCGGAATTAAATTTATGGAATTTACATGAAATCATTTCTGAAGTTATGAAACGAAAATGGAAAAAAAATATCAGCAAGGAACTGTTCCCAAATTTTCGGAATAGAATTGGAAAATGATAAAAAAATATATTAATAAGTATCGCAATTAAATGTAAATTAAGTTGTTTATTTTGTGCACATAAACCGTATCCTTATGCTCTGATTAATGGTGTAAAACTCCTAATTGTTTTGTGTAGTAGATGAAGCTGTAACGATTGCAGTGTAATAATTGCAAATCGGCTTTTCACAAACGCACTAACGTCTTTAATTCTTCATCTTGTGTTCATTTTTTTTTGGTGCAGAGACTCGATGAAACTTTGGCAAAGTGTTTAAGCCCGGTATCGTAAATATTTCAGTAGAACTTCTTTCATGATAATTGTTCATGCATAGGATGTGTATCAAATTTATTGCAAGGAATTCATGGATGTACGTCTACATACTTACGTGTATATAAGTGTATCATGTACTCTGAATCTGACTAAATCAATTAGTCCTAACATACTCTAGTAGAGTTTCTAGATGATTCAGACAGTCGTGATTTCTCGAATTTATTAGAATCAATCGTTCTTATCCATTGAAATTGTCTCAATAAAACTAAAAATTCAGTAAGCTAAACAAATCTAAAATATTGTTGCATTATAATAATATATTTTCTAGGAGATATCAACGTGAAATATCTAGATTACACAATAGCTTCTAGGTAGCGAGGTAAATTAAACAGATGCCAATTTCAGTTTAACCAACACATTTGCCTACGGATTATTCATTTCAAGTGTCATGAAACTCCTACTTTCCACGTCCATTAAGACATTAGAAAATAAAAGATTAATGTGGCCCAACAGAATAGTATTTTAAAATCGTGGATCATCGAACAAAATGATGCTTACGAAAACTGGAAAATTGAGGATGCTGATTGCTAAGGAGGTTGTATTAGTATACTAATTTTCTGCAGACGTGTTATTAAGGTTGAAGATGGGGAATGAGAAAGAAAACGAAGTTAAAAGAGTAGGTTGTAAGGGAGTGGAGCGGATGGCATATTAAACGAAGATTTAATTTTGAATAATAAGGCTGAGATATAAATTAAACAAGACATATGACCTGGTGTATTTGGGCGTTGAAAAGTGAATGCCCCCAAGACAGGGGAGATGAATTATAGAAAGTGTTTTTAAAAGGATACTTTACGTTTCCACGCTTCTGTTCAGTCGGGGATCGTACGCTCATGAAAGTATTACAGTTTATCCTTGTGTCGCAGGAGGGATATTTATTTGAAGCAGGGGAATTCACATTTCCGAAGAATTTTCTCCGTAAATCGTGATTTTGAAGTCAGAAAGTATCAACGGAGGATCATAAGGCATTCATATGAGCTTTTCCTTTATAATATCCTTGTTTCTTGTCTAATCCCGAATCCTTACGCTGAAAGGAAGTTTTGGAAAATGAATGACCAGAGTAACTTTTGTTACCGCTACTTTGTTCCTTAAGTTTAACCTTTTCTCGGAACTTTTCATGACTTTAAATATTCGTTTTATTTTTGAAAGAGACTGCTGCAAAGATTCAAATATGGGAAATATTTCGTGCATAATTTATACTCTATAAAATGACAAAATTGCATATATCGATAAAGGTCACCATTTTAAATAAGAATTCAGAGACCTAACGTTACACTATTTCATCTCCTCCGTGACCAAGTAAATATAAAAGTTTCAGTCAAGCATATCGCATTCAAGATTTTAAATTGGTTATAACGTAACAGTGCTTTGAGTTGACAAAGAGAAATTTTTATGTAAGGACTATAGAACTATTTCCGATGATGAAACAATTATAAACTGTTTGATTAGTTTACAGATGCAGATATACATGAATGAAGTTTCTCAACTCTACATATATGCGTCATTTAGACTCTTGGAAAGGGATTCAAAATTTCTTTGGGTAATATTGCGTTGTTTTTCTGTAAAAGAGAGAATATTTTACAACTCTCTCTTTTCATATATTTCAACACAGAATAGCGAAGAATAATTATTTTACCTAAATCTTTGGGATGTTTAGATTGTCTTATACCTCTTTACGGGTCTATTTACCTCTATGATCCTGATGTAAACCTCTCAGTCTATTTATAATATGCAAATTAACTCGTTCATCTTTCGTTTTTCGAAGAATATCTTTCCTCTTATATTCTTATTCTACGAAACAATTTTCAGTTTTGCCGTTCCCTTAGAGTCAAAGAAAAGAGAAACGTAAAAGACTGAGGAACAGTCTTTTATGCTGTAAATAAATTCAACTCAAGAGGCCAACTCTAAGATGGGACTTCATTAATGAAAATTTGGTTAAGAATCGCTGTCATTTTGTCTTCCTCTCAGACAGAATAGCCTCATAAATCTCGTATTTTGCGGAATTGTTACCATTTTAATGAGAATTACTCTGACGCGAAATTTCAGGAACCTTTTATTCCAAGCTTCTCCATATATCATGTAAATGCATTCCGAGAACAGAAATCAGATAAATGAGAGATGAGAGTGAGCGGGAGAAGAAACCAGAAGAAAAGTAGCAAGCAAAGTTATACGAATACAGTTAGATCCATCTTAGAAAGTTCGAGAAGAATTAATCATTTTTTATCACAGTTAAGATTAGGAAAAGGTTAAAGGTGACTTTCCGCATAAAGATGTGCGCTCTGTAAAATTCCGAGGAAGAACAGAAATGAGAAATGCCTGACTGGATTGAGACTCGAACCTGGATCTCCCGATTCCTCTACACATGAAGATATCTTGCCAGTTCGAGATAATTTGTAGCAACTGACCGCTATTTGGGAGATCCAGGTTCGATACCCAGTCCTGCCCGACTTTTTCGTATCCGTTTCTCCTTGAGAAAAATTAATATTTTTTTGAGAAATATTCTAAATGAAAAATAATGTCTAAAATAAAGCAATACCACCGGTCACTACATAAGTAGAAAATAATTTCATGCATCATATTTCTTCATTCTATTCCTCGATTATTAAAACTTTAGCCTCTCACAACCAAACATTGCATTATGAGACATTAATACGAACTCCAAATGTTGTAACTTTTAAATTTGTTATTTTTCCTCATATAAAACAATGCAGGTCGAGAGAGAGGCTTCAATACGCCGTGAATTAATTCTTCAGTGTAAATTCATTCTTCATGAATAGATGACCTTTTAAGGCCTTAAAGGTCTTTAATTAATGGAGATTGAGACTAAAAATATCTCTTCTTTCATCAAGCCCGTTTTCAGTATTATTGATAAAAACATAAGTAATAAAGATGTGTGAAGAAAATGAGTGGAAAAATTTTGGTAGGAGTGTATGTAATAAAACCTATGGTATGATGTTGAAACCTAATTTATGATTTTGAGAATAAGATTCACAACAGGAAAACACCCACAAAGAAGGGGGATGTGAAAAATCCGCGCTAACTTACTCTAAGTAAAAGTTAAAAGATGTAATAGAAATCCGAGTATAACATTGGATAGACAGAAATCATATGAAATGAAATCAATAAATGGACGCGTTATAATCATCCACTGACGAAGAGAAAATATA
Organism: Pachydiplax longipennis; assembly: GCA_036926295.1. Lineage (NCBI taxonomy): Eukaryota > Metazoa > Arthropoda > Insecta > Odonata > Libellulidae > Pachydiplax > Pachydiplax longipennis. The sequence continues at coordinate 29,361,803 of JAVFKF010000019.1, forward strand.
TTAATCACAAAGAAATAAGTATTTTAAACTTACCATAAAAATATTCAATTAAAATAGAAAAAGAATTAAAAGTAAAAATTATCAATAGACTAAGTAATTACGATAAAAGTCTGATAAGAGATAATTGTTGTTCCTAAGGATCTTGCTACAGTTTTAAAATTAGTAAGCAGTTAATTCTAGAAAATTCGCTCATCTCTGATATCGGATAGGAGGTGGAATTACGACTTAGCAGCGTCAATTCATCAGATTATGGAGAGGTTGATTGAAATATAGATTAATTTTTGATATTCTCCTTATCGAATCCCTGAATAAGAAATTAGGTTGTGGGGTTAATGAGGGGATTAGTTTATTAAGCGAGGGAAAAATAAATTTTCAAAAGGAAAATAAATCTCCGTCGTATACCCTTTCTTTTCACATTAATCTGCCCTTCGTAAGAGATTAGTGTTATGATATGGGGATGAGTCCATACCTTCCAACATCAATAACCACCGCAAAACTCTATCTATGAAATAGACGAACTTCGAATGCGGTTATGGGTGCAATCACCAGATTTAATACTAATTAGCTATTGCTTTTGGGTTAAAATAAAGCTTAGGAATTAAAATCCGCAGCAGGAAAACACCCACGATGAAGGGGTACGTGAATAAACTCTAAAATCTATTGAGAATTTTTTATAAAATATGTTCGAACAGATATTCCTGTAATGACGAAGGAATTAAAAGATGAAGCAAATTAAAAACATTCTAATAATATCCCCTGGAAGTAGTGTACATCAATACTAAAATGTATAATGAACGAAACACAATAAAAATGTATAGAAAACCAATCCTATGAAATATCAAATTAATTCAAAGAAAATTAAAAACAAAACTGAGTACATTATAAGAATAATTAGAGATGAAACTTTTCATATCACTATGATTCGCTAAATTTTAAAAATTACTCGATAGATCAAATGAAAAATGTCAGAGGAGCATAGAGGAAAAGGAATAGATGAAAAATCATTCGAATAGCTCTCAGAACAGTAAAAAAAGTTACCAAATAGAAGGTAATAACTTTTAAACTTCGTTATCCATACATTCATGCAGCATTTAGTCCTGAAGATTTTTACAGAAATCAAAAGCATATAAGCTCCTAAATCCATAATGGATCCAATTAGTCTATCAAAATGACATTCTTATCATGAATTCTCATGACGCAAATATCCTGTGCTGTCAGCCATAATTAACTACTTCCATCCATATGTTATAAAATAACCCGCTACATTGCAACTGGCAAAGGTTTCCGTCATTCACGTTGTGATTATGGAGGACTTTATTTATTTGACGGATATTATCTGTGGCTTCAAACGGAGTGTAGCTCATTAGCACATGATGGTGCAATTTCCTAATCTATTGCGGTCCTAACGTGGTGCAAAATCGTAAGCGAGATCTTGGTTCATTTACCACGATTGGCTTATAATTAGATCATTCCGTAAAGTCGTACTCCCATCAAAAGATCCGCCGTAAGCATTATTTAAATGTGATACTACGTGAACATCAGTTATCTAAAAGACAAAGAGGAATGTACAAGGAGATTATAAGAACCTTATTAAGACCTCAGCCTTAGAGAAAAATTATAATTTTAGACCTTGCCTTCAAAATTTTCTACTCAAAAGATTCTTTACAAGACTCCTTCTACCGACTTTGACGTGTTTACCTTATCTTCAGGTTTAAAATAATCAGTTACCTCATAGCTGAAGATTGTGTGAACAGGATAAATTTGGCTGGGTCTCGTAAATTTCTATGGAAATAAGTTAATGCTTTGATAAAGCCAACTGATACGGCCTTGGTAATGTAGAAGTCCATCGTTATAACAAATATTAAGAATATCTTCTATAGGATTCTTGAATTCTTGAATTAAAAGTTGACCGTCCCCTTTCTTCCTTTTCTCTTTGCTTCCTCCGAATCCTCACTATACTTAGTCTCTTGATGACGTTGGACGATGTAAATCTTATGACCCCGTGTATTACCTACGGAAGAATGGCACGAACTGTTGTGACTTTTTCTAAGTAAAAGAAGTAAAAAAGAAAGCTAATGATGATTATTTTGAAGGCATTCAGCATAGAGTAAAAATAATTAGAACATTACGAGAACTGTCTGCCATACTATTGTAAGGAATACACAACATAAGGTGCCATAAGATTTAAACGGTTTCCCTTTTCTTAACTTCGCTCACTAACCTGTTCTCACATAGAGTCATACTTTTACTGTCCTTCCCAGTACTATATCCTTATAATTTGTAGTCAAATTCTAAATTTATGGCTAGTATAAATGAATGCTATAGTTAGCTACATAAACACTTCTACAAGGACGAAAAAGAGGCTTAAAGAAATGCATTCCGGGTAACAATTTACCATCGTGTCATGTCATGTCTACTATGATTATCATAATGTATGGATCAAATTCAAGTGTAACAAATGCTGAAAGAATAATTTAAATAAGCGAGCTCATTAGGAGTTGACAATACAATGTATTGTACGATGTTGAAGAATACATAGTACGACCTAGGTTTCCTAGCACCGCTAAATAATCAGGTAATTATGTAGCATTGCTCTCAAAATAATTTTTCCGCGGAGGATGATTTAGGACAAAAAGTGCTTGCTTGCTGTTATGGAGTCAGCAGTTTGATTTCAAAGAAAATTCAATAATACCTTTATGAAATATATACGGATTTAGAATAAGAAATATCATGGGAAAGTGAGAGTGGCGAATAAATACTGGCGATATCAAAGAACTAAAGTACAAAATATCGATATCTTACAGTTATATCTCTCGTATTTTACGTTTAGAAAAAGTAAAAGTAGTTCCTAGGATATTCGAAACTATCATCACGAATTTGATAACGGGTGTATATACTTTAGGTATTAAAGTAAAATGATTTGCGTCCTTTTTTCACTACTTTCCTTCAATCAGCAAATGCTAATTTATTTAAATACACACATATTTAGTGATAAAACAAATCAATTTATTATTTAAATACTAATAAAAATTATACTACAAGAATAACAATTATTTAATTATGCTTAACAATTAATAACAATTTAATTATTATGCTTAACTTACGAGTAACAAGGTAAGCTTAAACAATTCGCAAATTTAAATTTCACAGAAATATGTAGTCACCTTGCTAAGAATGCAGCGGAAGATAGGTCATCTAAACAATCGATAGCAATATTATCCTTTGGGATAACCCGCATTACTCTACCCTAATTGAAAGGGGTGTCGCATTGTGGTTAATCAGTATCGATTGACTTGGGTTCCATTTCACGTGACTGATTCATCACAATGCATCGCAAACAACTTGAGCCTCTGCACTCGTGATCCTTGAGATTGTCATGTAAAGCGTGCTTTGCATCGCGTACGTTCCCTCTTTTTTTTCGAGCTTCCATAGGGAAATAAGCTTCACCCGATTTCGATGGATAATCACGAAACGTTGTATAACGTATTGGTGTGGGATTGAATTTGGAAGCTGTTGCTGCTTTGGTGTCTGAATTACATGTAACCGGAATTCCGCATTAGTCCATTAGCAGATGCAGTAATATCCATACATTTTGCAGAGTGGGGAGAAATTTTTAAGTATGCCAGCTCAGTTGGTAGTTGCAAATTACAGCGGGATCTTCCAGTATTGCGTTGCGGATCTGCGAAAATATTGCGAACCACAAATGATTGAAATTTCATTCTCATACTCAGCTTATTATGAGACTTAAATTTTGCTTCAATGTCAAGGAAATAGATCACGAAATGTGTGTTTGTCCCAGATTAAGTTCCACGAGGACTACATATCATGGAATAAAATAGAAAAATTCTAGTTTCCCGGCTTCAATCAGTTATACGCTTAAATTATTTCTACTGTTGAAATTAATTAAAAAATCTGGGAATTCATCAAAATAATTTCATGAAATGAACCATGGAAATAAGTTGTTATCAATAAGCATGGTTTTCAATTTCAAAATCTCGAATTTCAATTAACCACTGCAAAAGCAGTAGGGTAGATTTAAATAGAAAATTATACTATGGTCATTGCATTCACCTAAAATGGTGCATTTTGGAGGCAAATTCTGTTGCATTATTAATAAGGAAGATAAATCACTTCTTCTAAAATATGCTTAAAATATAGAGACCTCATCTCGTTGATAGTCCGTAAAATATGGAACAAATAGGAATATAAATAGAATCGACTCCACTACGATAATATTTAATTCGCTGGAAAACGTTACTACTTAATCAGGAAAAGATGTACATTAAAAGAAAATCCGAAATGGAGGTATACGAATGTTCTAAAAATGAATCAAATTTCCTAAATCATTTACTTGTAGCTCGGAATAGAAAAAGTTTCTTTTGATCATATCCATTACATTATATCTCTGTTACCGCAACTTTCACAGTTAGATGAAATCAAAATCTCTTGAAAAGAAATATATATATTGCATAATAATAATGTATATTCCCCTTAAGAATTGTTGCTGCACTAGTATTTGTACATGAATGAAAAAGCGAGATGAAACTAGGCCAACTTTTCTTAAATAATCGTTCTCAAATTAATTTTAATCTAGTTGCACCAATATTTCTCGTTAAGTAGCATACATAACAAACTATACATTGCCACTCTGCTGCATTCCGTCGTTTTTATTGAGACAATAACTCAATTTCATATGGATGGTGGAGATCAAAACTGAAATTTAATTCCGAATTTAAAATTTTAAAAATTCTGAAAGAAAATATGGCTTATAGATAAAAGCTTTCTATTCGATGTGCTTCCGAAAGTCGAAATCAGATATAAAAATCTTTTAATTATAGGAGATTCTATAAAAATGAAGACCAGTAATATAATGCTATTGTTAACTCCATAGTATTGTTTTGTGTTCTGGCTGAATGGTATCATTTTTATTTATTTGTTAATAAAATTTCTCTTGTAACCCTGTAACAAAAGTATCCACTGAAGCAGAAATGGTCGAAGTGAGTTATGGAACTGGAACATATTACACCCCAGAACATATTAAATGGATATTCAATGTTTCTATCAAAAGGAAAATGCTGAATAGGAAGATTTATTTTTTCATCGATTGCATGTCTTTGATGAATGCTATTTTATCTTCATACGGTTCGGCGGATCTGAAAATGATTAATCTGAAATATTTAATTACTTTTTCATAGATGGGCGCGGAATAAATAGGATTGATAAAGAATGGTTTGAATTTCTCGTCACATAAAACTTAGAGGTTAATTGAAGCGGATAAAACTCAGGACATTCCTCCTGATGGACTAAATACGTTTTGCTCTGAATAAATCTCATCGCAGAAGGATTAGTTTGCGGAAATTTTGTAAACGTAAGAGCCATCTTTCATTGAAGTGACTCAAAAAGGAGCGTATTTTCGAAATGTATCAAGTGACATAAATAAACGAGCGTATTTAAATCTATAGATTTAATTCAAAGAAAAGACACCGGTCATCCGTTAAGCGTTGAAATTCATCAATAAAATCTACAATCTCAGATCGCTCATAATTTAAAAGACAAATGCACAGAAGCAAAATAAAAGTAATAACCGAAAACATGTCACCATATTACTTTCTATTTATGTGCATTATTGTAGAGATACAAGCATTTTTTTCTTTGTTTATAGTTACTGTTTATGTCTTTTTCATTTAAATTTAATAGTCACCTGAAGATGGCTATTTAAAGTCCAAACCAGTCGTCAAATAATAAATCTATGCGGAAATCGTCATTTACATAATAAAATCAATATTACATAAAATGTAATAGATTAATTTCGTACCTTAGCAGAAGAACACTCTTTTGATAATTCATCCATGTAACTCGAAACGGCATAATTATGCTTATTGAAATCCATTCTAAAAACAGCAAGATTAAGTAACTATCTTCAATCTCGCTCTATAGTAAAAGAGAAGGAAAATAAAATCTTTATCGGTAAACCGTTAAGATAAATATTGAAAACAAACGATCGATGGTTGGTTTTGGTAAAGGTATCCTATTAAATACCTTGAGTATTCAACAAAGAGGTATTTATCCTCTATTCATTCTACGCAATCAGATTCTACTCCAATTCATCCCCATTCAGAAATAAATCGGAAAATCCAACCCTTTGATTCCGACTCATAATCATCCTGCGGCGAAGCAGATGAAACCAGGGCTCGTTTCCATCGAATAAATTACATCGAATTAAAACGATGCCTTCCTCGGATTTCGGGAATTTCGCGTCCGCTAACTCAATATTTCGAGGACGAGGCGGCCAAGAATCGCGATTATTAAACGGAATACCACACAGCATTGATTTCGGACCGCTGTGAATACAAGGAAGAACGTCCCTTTCCGAATAATGCTCGGTTTCCCTAATAAAAACTAAGAATCCGGATACTATAAGAATACAATAGGAGAGGATATCGTTGCTTATCATCCGAAACATCAATAACCCCGAATGTAATTGGTGTTAGAGGGGCGGGGATACCTCCGTGACGCAATGGCGACCAGCAAAGGAATAAAAGAACAGAAGTTGGCTGCTGAATAATTTCTCAGTCGCTCGCGAAACGTGTTGGGCACCCACTGAAAGTATCCCAGCGGACGCCGTCCACTCCCAAAAATTACAAAACCCCGCCTCGACCGCTTTTATTGGCGTATGGCGGTTATACCGGCGCGAAAATATTTAAGTGGCAGTGGCAGAGGGTGGAAAACAAAAGAGGAATTCCCGGGGGACGTTAAGGAGACGGCCAGAGTGAGATTTTTTTATTTTGGGAAAGGTCCAGGGGTTGACTTGGAAACGGGAAATAACGTGCATTCCATCTGAAAGCGTTCAGACGTTTGGGTCATAATTCATACCCTACATCTATTTTCCACCTTAGTACTTATTTTATAAGCTCTGACGCAGCGTAACGCATTGTATTGCAAAATTATATCTGAATACTCAAGTCGATACGAAGTGATATAAACGAAAGATTATAGGATTAGTTTTCAATGCAAGAAAGAAGTGCGAGGGTGGTCTGAAAAGTTTCCGACGTCAGATTTTTCAGAAATCTTCAGAAAACATGTCGAGATATGGCGAAATGTCGGAAACTTTTCAGACCATCCATGTACCTCCGAAAATTTCATTATTACTAGCTGTTGAGATAATTATGAGAAATGAGGAAGCTTTCAAGTATAATATTTAGAATTGACGAAAAATTGTCAACAGTACAAGGGTTCAAATGAGTCAGTGAAATGATTTGTATGTTGAAAGGCAAAATTCATCACGAAATTGGAGGAAAGTGAATGTGAATTTCAGTAAAGTTTTTTTAATTGAAGATAAAATATTTTAGTTGTCATCAAAATTGTCAACATCTTTAATTATCATTTTGAATTTTGTACCTACCACAAATGCTAGGGAATATTTTTTTGAGGAGAAAGTCGATAGGGTGTGATGCGATTCCGATGATGTAGAAATATACTATATAATGCAAATATTTGAACTACTAAAATGGTAAATAACAATGGAAGTATTTCCATAATTTAACAAGAATTTGTTTTGAGGAAAATTTATTTTTGGAAAATTTAACGATTAGTAGTAGTTAACTAAGTAGTATCATTATATCCACTAAAATACGCCATGAATGAAGAATTTTCCTGCACTAACGTTATAAAGGTAAAAAAACATTCGTATGAATCCAGTTCATACACAAAATTCCACAAATCTCATCATGCTCAGTAAAACAACACTTGATACTAATTTACACCAAGAGTTATTCCTTCCAGTAGTTAATGTAAGCTATTTAGACAAATAAAATTGTGAAGACTTGGAGTAGTTGATGTATTTATACAAAAAACCAGAGAGATTCAATAAACAAGCAAGTCTGAATGAAATTTAGAGTTGATTTACTCGATAACTGAGTAAATAATGTTCACCTCTGTGTTGTTCGAACTGCGTATTAAAACACGAGTGGGGCTGTGCCGCGAAAATTGATCTATTGGTGTTGCAGAATAAATATGCTCGAGCCTTTACACATACAAACATTTACACTATTCCAAAATACGTAAGCAATAAAACAACGTGGGTAACATTTTCCTTAGAAATCAATTAAGAGTGGCCAGAATGAATGCCGTTCCTCAGTGCTAAAGACTCCTTCATAACTTTTGCACTATTACAGGAAAATGAAACAGGAACAGGAAAAAAGAAAAGGGTGTTTTAACTTTAACCTAAGCCTAATTCGAATGGAAAAAAGAAACTTAAAAGTATAATCTTGGTCAGCTTTAAGAAATCTCCATGGAGATTTTCAAGTATATTCTTTCAAGTTAAGATACGGAGAATTGGATTAATTAACGCCATCCATCAGTGTGTTGGTTGTTGGGACTTGTTTCCCCTTACCTCTGCAAATTTGATATTATTATTACATTTACATTTAAACCTTGCAAACCGCCACTGACGCATGGCACGGTGTGTAAAACACCGAAAACCCTATCTACCTTTGACTGCTGTCGGCTTCTTTATTGTAATACTTTGCGGAAAAAATGACCAGAAATGACTATCTTTTCTGGCAACTATTTCCCTATAACGCTTCATCGTTTGCCTAGAAGATCACGCACGCTACTATCTGGTATGAGATAATCACCGCACCAGCAATCAATTCTCCTACTATTATATACTAGCTTTTCAAATACTATTCTGATGACAACATATCCAAGGGTAATACAATACTGAGGAGACAAAACATTGAGCAACTCTACTGGCAAAATGGGAGGGAAACACCCCGCATGTAGGAAGGAAAACCACCGCGACCAAAGTACATAAAATTTTAAAACTTCAAAAGTTCGACCGTCATAAACAATATACACTACAATTCATACTACATACGGGCCATTTCACAGGAACTGGGTATGACGCTGAGTTTTAAATTAACTAATTTTTAAAAGTTTTGAAAATTTTTATACTTGCGCATTGCCTTTCTCAGCAAAGTTCAAACTCCGTATATTTTATTTCAAGTTATTAGTTTTGTAGGTTTCGAAAAATTCGCAAAACTCTGCGGACGTGGGTCATATAATGACGTATATTATTATATAATTTTGAATTAAATGTATTGTTGATGCCATTCCTTCCTTTATTGGTAAGGATTGAATGTATCTTTGAAAATGTTTATGAAAGCTCCTCATATTGCTTAAAGCGATTATAAATTATAGTTTAAAAATTTTTAAATATCAATAACTTAGAAAGAATACGTTAATTTAATTTAATTTAATGACGTCTTTTATGGGCGAAATTGGGACTGAGTAGTCCCATCTTCCATTTAACCCATGAGTTACAAATATTATTTTCAAGTTAGAAATTCATAAATATTACAAAACTTTACAAAATTATTGTAAATACAAAATACAAAAGTTACCAAAAAATAAAGGTGAATACAAAATGAAAGAAATGAGAAAAGAATTAATACAAAACATACAATAATCTTTGCCGCAAAGAGTTTTTCGTGGAGAGCACAGCCATAAAATTCGCACGAATAGAAAACAATAAAAAACATTAAAAATTAGAGGATGATTTCCGACCGATTCTGTGGAATGATCCATACATAAAAATTTTACATAATATTTGGTGATCTTGAAATCAACAAAAATATTATTACATAAACTTCTATCAGGAACTTCCCGCGATACCTCGATGTAGTCCAAATGAATGTATGGCGGATGTATTTGGAGCGGAATCTGATAGCAATTCAACCAGGTTGCGAATGGGGCGCCACCGTCGGCTTGGATTGGTGGTGGGGATCCCGTTAAGTGCTTAACGGAAGCAGGGGGCGATGGTAATGGTTTTGGAAACACTGAAATAAGGTTTTCTCGCATTTCGGAGGAGGAGGTGCATTTGGGAATAATGTATTTATTCCCCAAAAGATAAAGCAATTGAGGTGGAAGGTACGGAAGCGTGGGAGAAGAAAGAAATGGAGAAATAGGGTCGCCAAGGTTTTTACGGAGAGAAAATCGTTTTGGGAGGTCACCTATCAAGTTTCTTGCTCTCTCCCTTCCTTCCCATATTCTCTTTCCCTAATTCCTTCCTTCTTCCATCCCTTTTTCCGATTCCCCTTCGCCTACGCTACGTTTTCCCTCTGCAATGATGGATTTGCGGTCTCCGAATGAGCCCGTTGTTGAATTTAAGGTCCCCGGAATTCCTCCGGTAACAACCTTTTCTGGTTGCCGTGCAATTGGGCAACGGCCATTCATCCACTTCTTTTGTACCCCTTTGATCATCCTCCGCTTATCTTCAAGTCATGTTCGGTGTGGCAGGATTTCCCATCTGGAAATTATTATTATTGTAGTACAAATGTTAGAGATGGACTAGTCCGGTGGTGACTAATTACGATACGATAAAATACCATACCACAAATTAAAATCAGATGAAACAGCATACCGTAAATTACTATCAGATGAACTACCATTACACAAATTATTGTCAAATAAAATACAATAATCGAAGGACTGTTTAATAAAACTTAAAAATTTGTGTAACATGGAAAGTAAAAGTTACCTTGTCGTTTTTTAAACCTTTGTTTTATTTAGCGATTCTTCGATTATGTCGAAATTCTACATAATTTCAGCCTCCTCCGTGAATTTAGATAAAATACTACAATATAAATTACAATTAGATAAAATACAATACCAAATTTTACACAAACTATTTCCCATCCAATAAATGGTTGTCCAAAAATACAAGTAATTCTTACCATTTACAGAAAATAATTACATCACTGCCAAATTTTTACATCTAACTTTTAATTACTTCATTGTTTTTGGTAAGGTAGTACTCCTTCAGGTAACATATTCCCATTCCTAACCATTCCTAAGGAAGGGCGTATAATATTGGCTACGAGCTGTTAGGACGTACTCTCTCTCTCTCCATCAATTAAGTAAAAAAGTCGTTGGTGAAATCTTCTTTCTTGTAAATATTCCCATCTTGCGTCCTGAGGTAGCTGAGTCACCCTCATCGAATTTTTCTTAGCGATTCTTTTTAAAACATATTGCCCTCCGTTGTATAATTGATGCTCTCTGAGTAAAGAAGAAAGAGGGGTTCTCCAGGCATAAGTTATTTAGTCTAAAGATCCGTTCGCGGACTAGGTAAAAGTATGCGGCCTGCAGCATTTTTCCCCATTAACATTCAAGAATAGAGGAAGAAATTGCTCGCCCGCGGAATTGGTTTTAGAGTACCTATCTGCAAGTAGGAGATCCTGGTTCGAGTCTCCGCTACGTTATTAATAAGGATATATGATAGCTGGGAATGATAGAAGTTTACGAGCAATCGGGATAGTTTTTATGAGGAAATTTTGCTGCAAACCGGGTGTATCAGATCTGGCACAATTTGGCAAATAGATGCTTGTGGAATGAAATATGTCAGCGTAAAACAAAACGGGTGCTTTACTATGCGCTATAGATGGATGGATAAGAACATATGATCGAATATCATATACTATAAAAATGAGAATTATATTATATATGGAGTAAATCTCTTCGCTAAGTAAAATATTAAAAATAATTCTTTTGCTAAGTATCCAAAGAATATTTACGAAGTGTTTTTTTACAAATCAAATATTCAGTTGCACAAAGTTATTGTTTCAACCATCAATTATTAAAAAAATAAGTGTCTTAAAAGATAGAAGAAGACCGAGAATAGCTGAGAGTCTGTGGAGAGTGAGTTCTGTGGAGGTGGTGAGGATTATTTCTAGCGGAAATGAGAAACAGATTCATCGAACTGTATAATGAAAGAATGACACAAGTATGGAAAAGCTTGGAGTGTTGAAAATGAACTAATTAAGAAGCCAGTGACATATCACGAAGTAAATTTATCAAGAACTACGAAGTTACCCTTCATTCAATTCCTTTCCTTTGTTCCTTAGGATTTGGGGGTGGCGTCGAAATCTTCCAAACATTTGGCGTGTGTACTTAAGGGCTTAATGCTTCACTTTTCCGGATATTCTTCTCAACGAGGCATTTTCACACTCCCTTGTTTCAGATTTTACTCTCTCTCTCCTCTTCCTTTTCACCAAGTCGCTCTCATATCATTCCTCTTCATTATCCTCTCTTTAACTTTTCATTGTGTCGAGTTACAGCGCCTTTAATTTTCTCGTCTCCTCTTTCGGCTGTTTCTGCTTCTCTCTTTCCATTCGTCCTCTAAATAACTAAAGACCTTGACCCCCGCCTTCCCTTGTATCCTTCTTAGCAAACTGTTGCGTTATCCTTTACCCTTACAAATCCCTTTTATTGACACTGGCATCCTCTGTCACTCCGCCACACTAAGTCTCTTCTTCCCTTTTCAATTCTCTTCCATTAAATAACCATTTACTCCTTTATCATTTCCGATTCTTTCAGGTTAGGGTGACTTAATCCACAAGGAAACACTTTCTCGGAAACGAGTCCGTAATATTAGATTCATAATATTCAGCTTCATTACATCATCAAAGGTATGCTTACTCTTTGGGAAGTATATAAACGGTGTTGAGGCGAAAATGAAATGCCATACGATTCTGAAATGGATGCCGAGGATGAAAATGAGACTTTGAATACAAAGCAGATTATCAAAAATAAAATTTCTATGCTTTTCTGTGAATAATTGTAACAGTTACATCTGCAGGAATAATTTATGATATTATTTTCTATACAATACCAACTTCGGGTACTTAGTGAGGCAGAAGCAACATTTCTTTAGAAAAGGTCTCAATTTTCATTTTACGTCGGCCAACCAACGGGCTTTGCAATACTTCAGGATTAAGACTTGGCCACTTGGAGTGTAGAAAGAACTTAGTCGTAAATCCAATTAATCCTTTCCAAATCCAATAATGTAAGTGAAACGCAAGTTCCTAGTGCTCGTAAATTGAAGAAGAATTTTGATAAATACATTGATTTCTTGAACCACAACCATACATTTTAATCTAACCATTGATATTATTCTTTCAGAATCATATCAATTGTTAGATTAATCGTCTTTCTGAATGTTGATGCTCTAAAATATAAGGAATTATTCGCATCAATTAAATAATTAATGAAAGCGAAGTTCTACTCAACGTAGATCATTCTTAATTTTAAATATAATTATTTATGCGATTATTCTATCCATGTATATTAAGCAAGATTTCAATTGCGTTCGGATATGAAAGCGCATATCGAAGGTAGACTTCGTGCATTCCTAACGAATTCTATATTTATTTATTTATCACAATTTATCGAATCATAGACGTATTTATGAGGTTTTATGCTTTATTAATTTTTGTGTTTGTAGGGATTTGAAAAATCGGTCGTGTCTTAGATTCGAGTGCATCTTAATTGGTAATCTAAAAATATTGCGGTCTCTCAGAGAGACTACTTGAACTATGAAATTTCAAACTAAGATCCAGTTATTCCCGTTTCACTTGATTTTCTTAGGCAATCATTAACGTTCGTATATTGTTTCAACAGTTTTCCTGTGGGAACTATGAATTAATAAGGTACCTCTTATGACACTTTGATTTAGTAAGAGACCTGTGAACTTCCCCGTAAAAAAAGACGAAAATGATTTTAACGCATTTGAAATATGCCTATTTTTATGGCAACAAAGATAATCTTGATCCAGAATGATTGAATTGTAAGTCTATCATAAAATTATTTATTAAATGGGACTAGTCCCCTTACACATACTCAAGGGAAATGTATGGGATCGAATTTAACTTTAGCCCTGGTTGTTAATGGGACGGATTTTGGAAAACCATTAAATTTCAGAAAATTTTCGTCTATTCTTTAATCATAATTCTCGCAAATTCGAATAAGAAATAGTCCAAAATAATATTTATTCGATTTCCCTTCTTTTGCTATTGATTTACATTTCGTAGGACCAATATCTATAATTTAATTTTGTGAAAGAACTGAAGTCTGGAAGTGACAGAATAGAACTCTACATATATTTCTTATGAGAGTATTTTCAAGTCTTCTAGAGGATAGACCAGTGTGTGTTTGCGATAATAAAGACATATATTTATAGCAAATTAGGGCTTCTTAGGAATTCTGTAGCTTCATACCTATTTTATAGAGAAATGTAGTAAATTGTTTCATGAATTAGTTTCTCGGTGAATTTCTTATGGATCAATTAGTTTGTTTACGCTCGTAATTGTTTGTATTTCAAAGAGAATTAATTATATTTCCAGGTCAAAGGGAAAAAATAAGCACCCTAGAAAATGATCCTATCTAAGAAAGTTTTACTGTTTAACATTTTCTGTTTTTAAATTGGTATTTATATGAGAAGATTATCGAAAGACATATTATTTAGTACGGAACAATCCTAAGTTAACGGCGCATACCTGATTCAATGGAATATAATATGATGTAGGCGATGATTTAACCAAGATACAGCGAATAGTATTATTAATATTATTATTTTTATTATTATTTGATATATATATATATATATATATATATATATATTGCTACAGTTTGACATTAGTCGGATAACACCCGAAAACATCGTTAAATCAAAAACCCTTTTACACTTATATTATTTCATTTAACATTCTTAAATAATATCACTATATCGTCAAACAGGATAAGGTCACTTTTTACAGCAAAACGTGATACATTTAACATTATCTTTATAAAAACAATATCCCAAACCCCCTTTCAATACATTTTTGTAATATTTTAACACATCTAAGTTTAAATCTTTAATTGATCTAGGTAAGGGCTTGAAGGCCTCTATTAATAATGTTATAGAGATTATAATGGAATCGCGTTATTATGAAATTTCTCCTACAAGACTTCCAAAAGTTGGGGTCTCTCAGATTACGACATACCCCCGCAGTCCTATTAAGCAATTCTACTTTTCTCTTTATCTCTCTTTTGTTTCTCCATCGCTCTCCTTATTGTTCTCTCAGCATTTATCTCGCAATTTCATTTCCCTTTTTGAATCCCGATCCTCTTTTCCCTTCCTTTCTTTCACTGCAAAATCTCTTTCCGGCGATATTTTCCGTCCCTTACGTTCGACGTGTTCGTCTCCTTCTCCAAAATCTCTTATCCCAAACTTTTCAAACAAGGAGAACAGAAGAGATCTTTGTTATGGGAAAGGGATTTCCACGTTTAATCTTTCAAGGGGAAGCCCGCACATTCTCTCTCTATCTCTTTTGCAGAAGACATCCGTTTCCTGCTCTGACGGAACTCCTCCTATTTCACACCCTAATCCCGACCTTACGATAAATAAATTCGGAACTAGGGTCGAACACAAACAAGTACTTATCACTGTAGTTAAAACAGCTACGCACGGGTTCTTATTTCCCGAGCCTTTCTTTACTCGGAGGGAATGAGATTTTCAACGAAGAAGAATTTTCGAGTCGTCCCCCTTTGGTAGGCGGGCGATTTGTTTTATCTCGAGAGTTACTAATGCCGCCGTAAATTCTGTAATAATTTGGAAGTACGGCGTTTCATTCTGTGCTTTCTATTGGCGAGGAACGTTTTACTTATTCAAAAACGCTGTTACTTAATGCTGTTTTGCTAGAGTTTGCAGTAATCTGCTTTTCCTCGAGGAAATGATATATAATTCAATCAGAAAATAAGGGTAAAAATGCATTGCTGTAATTTCCCCATTCGTTTGAGAGATGATTCTTTTTATTGCCCAACATTGCATATTTTCTATCTGAAAACTCCATCAAGCCTTCTTTTCTACACAACCTTCAATCACAAGTAGTAATGTTCATATAAATTCTGGTATAGTATTCATAACACCTGTGTACAAGTTTAATGTAAAGAACTTTTATTTCATTATTAGAGTTACTAACAAGAAGTTATTGTAGTTTCTAAAAAGAGACTAGAAATATTGTATACTATGATTGTATCTCGTGAACTACATGTAATTTCAATCATCTTTTATCAATCATAATTGCAAATTTATATTTAATAACATGATTTTATATACCAGTAATTTAATATCAGTACATGATTTAATTTATAATATTTAATTAATATTTCTATTTCGGTAAATTGGACTTTAAAATAATTTTTTTAAACTTTTTTTAAAAATTTTTTTAACGATCCTGTTGTTTAGTCATTTAACCTGGAAGAACGGAACTTTTTCGAAGCATATTTCAGTCAAAAGAATAATTTCAAAATTTTGCATAATACTTGTTTAACTACTGAAGTTCTCATGGATTTACATAACTTATTCTTAGAGTTTGTCATTAGTCGAGAGAGATGTACCTAGTAGTTAACCCGTAGGGTTTTAGAAATTTCTGTATTATAGTGTGGGGCATTAGAAACTCATCTCGATCTTTGATTTATGAATTCATCACTAGGATCTCCGTGGCAATTTTAAATACTTTTCTTGTGTGATAATTATTTAAAAAGTATATTTCTTATTATAAAAGTGTAGAGCAAAGAGTACAGAAATGCTGAGTTCGAATATCAAAGGAAAATGAGGTTCGCTTATATCTCCAAATTTCCCCTGTAATTCATCATCGATCTTTTTCCCTTGTCTCTCCCTTCGCCCCTGTCTTCATCACCAAAGTTTCCACTTACTCTTCATGGCTTCCATTCTCACCATTATCTTTCTCCTCTCTATTATCGAAAGTAACTTTCTTTATCCTCGATTTCCTTTATGGTATCGATCCAGCCCGAATTCCGCATCGATGAATTATATTCAACTACCATGAACTTTAGGAAGAATATCCATGGCAATATAATGTTAAGAGGAGGTAATGATCACTAATAAGGAAGTGTACATGAATTCTAAGTATTTGGGATAACGTTATTGCATTAGATGGCTTTCTCTTTATGTACGTATACTGATTCCACGAATGTCCACTCTTCATCCACTCGTTATTTAGAGTACCTCTAAAGACATGAACTTCAGGTTAAAGGTTTTTTTCGTAATGTGTGGATTAATGATCCTTCTCAAACGAGAGATGCTATCGCTGTTTCTGACATATGATTATGTAATATCAGTCATATATTAGCTCTCATAGTAGAGGTATTATTGTTGAATTATTTAAAAGCATATTTGGTACCGGAATAACTATTTTGACCTCCTAAGTATTCTTATGCTTGTTGATGTTTGAAAAGAACTCCATGAAAACTGATCTACTTGCATTTTAGAGGTATGTCAAAATATTAGAATGTTGTTACAAGTGTATGTGTAAGATCTCTCTGTTTCAAAGCTGTTTGCTTATTTATTTTGAATTTTCAGACGGAACATTTGGTATGCTGTAGCAATCAAGAATTTTCCGTTATTCTTTTCTTTATTTTAGGACAATTTTGGAGCAGAAAAATACCGGATAAAACAAAAAATGAAGAAAATTGCTTTTAATAATCTTCTGACGACGGAGAACAAATTATTTTTTGGAAAATAAAGTCTCTCACATAAGAATAAGCTTTTCAATTGGAAATTGCGATTGATTCAGTTTTATAAATGACAAAGTTCCGTCAAAACATCCCGAGAAATGATTACGAATGCTAGTTAGCTCTTTTTATAACACACAGAGGGATTTATAGGCTGCAAAAATCACAAAATAGTCACATAAGTTTCTTTCAGTTCGACTGAAGGGCACTAGTACTCATTGATAGGTGAAACTAGGTCAAATGAAACAGTTTTCTTTCGGAAACGCCAACTCATTTCGGATTTCAAGTGCAGCAGATATCAAAAGAAGGAAAGCGAAGGCTAAATGGGATATTATACGGGAAAGGATTTGATGACGAAGGGCATTAATGAAGTTAGGAGGAGGAGATTGGTAAGACCTTGAAGGTCTTGAGTGTCTTTTGTGATGGAGGACTTTTGGAGAATCTCTTGAGCAGTGGATGTGGTTTTATTAGAGAAGAGGAATTGAACTGATAGGAAAATAAGTGTGAAGGAATAAGAATGGGACAGAGGTAATTTCATTTAAGAATAGTAGAAAATGTGAGTGGGAGAGAATCGGATTTTGATAGAAGATTTTGTCAATTATTCGGTATGCCAGAAAGTAAAGGACAGATATTACGGCTCCCCATTGACTGATATTACGGTAATGTAGTTCATTATTATAGAAAGTAGAAATTAGTTTGTTTTTTATATGAATAATTGTACAGATGATGTATGTGTTCAGTTTCAACTAAAGATAAAGTCATTGGGATGACCCTCTATCTTAAATTATCATAATAAGTTTTAATTAATGAAATTATTCCATAACTTATGCATGAATTTATGAAATAATTTCTTCAAATAAAATTTCTGTTTGTATTTTACTTATATATCCAAATTAATTGAGACGAAGAAAGGTGAGAATCATGGGAATTTTTATTTTAACATAAGCGAAATTTCAAATTGAAGGCAGTTCATGTCAGATGTTGAAATCGGTAATTCATTTCTATAAAATAAACTTTTAGATGAGATCTTTTTTCATGTTTTGTACGATTTTTACTCTAAGTTCAATTACGAAACGCCCGTAACGCCTTCAGCTTCTCAGCATTTTTATCAGCCTACCATTGTCACTTAAGCTGTGGATTTAATAGTCTGAACTACTTTTCTCGATAAATTTTAAATGATAAACAAGCGATATATACTGGCTTCTAATTCTTATTGGAGATCAGGTTAAATTTTAATCTTAAGCTATGATTTTTAAGCCTCCATTCAGATTTTTCTAATCAAGGCGTTGAATGTATAGTCAAATTACTTTAATTGGTTATTATTAAAACAAAATGTATGTTACGGTTCGAAAAGTTCGAGTTAACGAAAGACAAGCGGTTATAATTTAGGGCCATACTTACTTTTGTGAGAAAGATAGAACTTATTTTACACTTTTAAGTGTTCTAAAATATAGGTTCTTCTTTAATCCTTGAAATGTCAATTTGTACATAATAAATTGCTAGTGATATTGTAAATACGAAAATTCATGTACCATAGATATATAATAATAGTAATAAAATTAATATAATATATGTACTTGTAAGTCCATAAACTAATAAATAATACATAGATATTCTTCAGTTACTGAATAAGACCAAAAGTAATGGTAAATATATTCCGATACATTAACTTAGATTCGTTGGCAAAAAAATTTTGAGTCATTTTAATTACCTTACTCATTCCTAGCATTTTTACCAGCCTTTTATTTACCGTTCATTTCGCCAATCTAGAATCTCAGTAAAGGAACCTCAAAATTGAAATTAATATCATCTTCACGCTACGAATACCGAAAACTTTCTTTGATACAACTTTCCTCTACTTTCTAATCTTACGTGAATTCAGTGACGCATGTTTCCCCCGGCGTGTAACGTTACTACCGTAAAAAGACTTTCTAGATTAGAATAATCACGAGGGAAGGAACGGAGAGTAAACTTTTAAATATATCTGGAGAATTCCAACACGGTAGACTTTCTGGGAAACATCAACATACTTTCCATGCGTCCACCCTCACCCCACTCAGCTCATCATCCCACACTCCTCTTGTCTCCGCTTACACTTTTTTTGGCCTTCAACTTTCCCTGCCGCGCCTCTTCTGTCTCTACACATTCAGCTCTTTCTCCCTCTTCCCGTCGCTAGGGAGAAGGTCATCTCGAAAATTCTGAAGGAATTTCTATTTTTCGAGATCCCTGCTTACAAAGAAGCCTTGACGTTCTAAAACTAGTCCCAAAGATTTTGATATTTATCACGGAGGGCAGGGATGGAAGGTATGCTCTTGTGTATCGTATAATAAACATCACGCGCCTCATGAA
Source organism: Pachydiplax longipennis (assembly GCA_036926295.1). Classification (NCBI taxonomy): domain Eukaryota; kingdom Metazoa; phylum Arthropoda; class Insecta; order Odonata; family Libellulidae; genus Pachydiplax; species Pachydiplax longipennis. The sequence goes on from JAVFKF010000019.1 coordinate 29,381,507, forward strand.
GCGGGTATGGAAAAAAAATAGCTGTAGATTAAGTTTGTCCGTAAAGATTCCTTGCATAGCGATGGTTCAAAATCAGCTCAGCTCTGAACTATAATAAGTGTATAACTATTGAGTCGGGATATTTTATGAATATATTTTTAATTAAATTTATTTAAGTATTAAGCGATTAATTAGTTCCCTATATTTTCGCATTTTTCCACTAATTTGAGATATTTATTAATTAGTTTATTTACAATCTATTGATTAGTTATATCTACATATTTATTTTATATTTTCAATAGTTATATTACTCATGTTATATTATTTACATCATAAATTAGTTATATTATATTTTTACATATTATATACACCATGTTTATATATGAGTTATTTTATTTACAAATTAATTTTCTTCTGTGTACTTTTTATGCAATCTCTTTCTTTTGAGAGTTAATTGACAAGGGGTTTCATGTAAGAATGGACTTTTCAGTGTCAATCTCTTTCAAATAAATAAAAATTATTTTTATTCATTATCTTGGGAATTTTTATTTAATCTGACAAAATGATTTACTTTTAACTATAATCTACTATAAGAATTTAATTGCGAAATGAGGAACTCTGATAAGTTATTGTTTGACTTTGTCTGTTGCAGTATTTCTTAAAGCTACTGGTGTCCCTTTTGTAGATTTAAGAAATGGAGTTATCGAGTCAGAAGCTGCAGAGGCTTACTTATAGATTTCGGAAACTAAAAAACGTAAAAACGTCTATTTGAGCTGTAAATTAATCTCTATTCGGAATCCTATTGCTTTTTTATGTTTGACTATGATTTTCTCATATAGTGACGATGTCAGTTTTCATTGCGTGAGGAAGTTTCTGCTTCAAGTAGAGAGCTTTTTGCTATTCATTTATAAAGAAAAAATAGAAAAACAAAATCCAAACTGTTTCAGCTTCTACCATGTGGTAGTGCTTAATGACGAGAAGAGCAAAAAAACCTGAACATCTTTCAAAAACTCGTTAACACATGTTTTAATAAAACGAGCTAGGTTTCTACGCATAACACTGATAATATCAGGTTATTATGACACATACAATATGATGACACATACAATATGATGACGCATATCAAGTGAAGATGACATAGAATGAATCAACGTTAGACCTCCTAGTTTTATTCTCTACAGTTCTTGTTATCTAGGAGGAGGTTAGTTTCTTCTTACGAAACGAGAACTTCAGGGATCCGGAATGACCATCGAAGGGAGGGGTTTGACAGAGAATAGTCTTTTGAAAGCCGGAATCTTCTTCATCTTTGCCGCTACTCGAGGGATAAAATTAATCGCATAAAAAGTGATATGAACATCCTCTGTCACATCTGTGATTTCTCCAGATTGAAAATTTAACTCTCAAATACACGCGGAAGAAAATTCGGAAAGTCGGAGAATCTCGAGAAAATCATCAAAAAAGCCCGTCTCTCTCCCTCACTTTCCCTATTCTCTCCTTTGCTACCATTATCCCTCGTCTTCATTTCCCCTCTTCTGACCCTTGCATTCTCCGCGGACCACTGACTCGAGAACTCCGGACTCGGAAATCTGGAAATCCTTACTGCCGGCGTGTCTGTCTCTCGGGATTCATTTCGCAAGAGGTCTTGGGGCATTATTCTCGTCCCCACCCACAATCCCTCACAACTGCCACAGCGTCCCTCCGCGTCGACGCTTGCCACCTCGCAGACGCATCTCTCTGCAGCTTTTTCGCTGCCTTCTTTGCCATCGGAGAATCATCATTGAGAGATCGCTTTGGGGTTAAAGGCTAATTTAAAGGCTGAAAGTAAAGGCGGCGTTTTTAGAGGAAGGAATTTTGAAATTATTTTGGAAACGTCTGATGAATTATTAGGAAGAAATATGTCGTCAGTATTTCGAGATGATCCATTAGTCTTTATTATTTTATTCATTACCAGAAATTCCAGTGTTTCGAGGAGGCCCTTTAAACTTTATTATTCTGAGATGATTATGAAACGTGATATTTGTATGTCTATAATTTTTTAACTTAAAGAATTTGACTGAAGATGATTTAATTTAAACCTTGGATGGGTTAAATTGTAAAAAATAACGTTAAATGGATTCTTAGAGGAACTCTAAATGTTTTCCACAAAAATAACAAGAATTTCCGGTATAGCCGATGAGATAAATAGCATAAAGAAAGAGATTTAATTGTTCGAATACACCTTACAAGTGGCATTTCTCCGGTTTATGCATATCTTATTTATTTGTTTAACCTTTTCGGAGAAAGGTGTACGTGTATGCCTTAACACCGTTTTCATCGAAAATATATGAATATGTATGTATAAATATATATCTTATACCTAACATGTGGTAAACGTATTAAGGCATACATAGAATGCAAATTTAAAGTACTTGTAGCTCCATGAATAGATGGTATTGCTCATGCCCTATGAAAACGGTTTTATAAATTGAGTTATATGCTGTATTACTTATATTTGGCATGGCCCTCGTATTCCTATCTCAATGCCCTCTCATTTGCTTCTTCGTAACTTACTCTTAACTTAACGTAACCTTACTCTTCAAGTAATTTTACATATTTTGTCTTCCCCTCCGTCTTTTCCTTTACTTTCTTCCCACATTTGCTTTCTTTGGCAGTCCCTTACCTCTAAATTTTTGACTCACCCATTTCCTCAGTCAATTTTTAATTACTTCATTGAAAACCCGCTTCTACCCAAAAGCCAGCTTACCTTTTTCATTCTGCGCCATACCTTTATCTTATTAATGTATTAATAAACCATCAAATATAGATTCATTAGATGACAAGGTGAATGCGAAAAATATATTGAAGCGAGTGTCCTTTCACTCTTTCTCGTAAAATTAATTTTTTGTGTGTCTATTAGCTCTCTTTACGCGAGTACATTAGAAATTTGCTTTGGTATAGACCAAGGATGAGGATTGATTCTGCTGCAAATCATTTTGATCTAAATTGGATACATTTTTGTGAATTAACCCCGGGTAATCACCATCGATTGGGACTCTATCGAATAAATAACAAATTAACAATGCGATCTAAATTCATCTGAAATTTGATTGATATTCTGATTCGTGAAAATAAATAATCATCCCATCTTCTGTGAAACTGGATATAGATTTCATAACACCTTTGTTTATTTATGATCAACCTACTAATTGTGTATCGGATACATTCATCATTTACGTTATTTACCTTGATTACTATATCGATTTCGTTGTCATCGCCATCTGGCGACAATTAACGAAAGTAATAGAATTCTAAAATTTTAATTCTGGAAATTAACCCATTAACCTACTAATTAAAGCCATTTAACCTTCAACTGTCTGTCTTTTCTGCTTCAAACTGATGAGATGTAACTTGTAACTTAATAAAGGACTCTTGAAATTATTGCAGTTAGTGCATCTGTAAAATAAACAATGTAAAGTATACATTGCTACTTATTTGTCTACGATTTTTGATAGTATATCATATTTCTTATTTTCTATCGTCCTTTTTGTGATGTCATTTTCATCCTGTTTTATTCTTGGCAATAAACTGCGATCTACCTAGCATACTTTTGTATCTAGTAAACCGTTAGTAAGAGAATATTTCAGATATTTAATTTATACAAGACGGAGTAATGATGACTCGTAAATGAAATTATTGCTCATTACAATGATTTTTTCTTTCTTCAGATGTATTATTTCAAGTGTTGGTAATTTTTTCTCAAATTATACAACTATGATTGCATTAATTTTAGGTGCATGAGTAATTGGTAAAGTGTTAATGAAAACTAAAATCTGAATGAATTGCATTCAATGAAAGACGCTAGTGTTGGTGAATAGTTTCCTCCTCCAGTTTTGCAAAGCAAATAGTCTTCAGCATTAGAGAAAAAATACTCTTCTTAATCTATAAAAAAGTCGTCTTTCTGATAAAGCTTTAAACCTAAAGTTTGAAGCAAGGATTACAAATCTTTCAGTTTTATTAAATTTTAGAAGATATACGATTGCAGATGAAATAAATTTTAAGAGGAACGTTATACCTCGTGAATATTTTTCCCACCTGGAAATACATACGACGATACATACTCGTATGTATCCACGTACGTAGATACTCGTCAGATCAACCGACTAACGGCAATCGACCAGATTTGCAATCCCGGAAAGGCCAGTTGAGAGGAATTTTATTGTACTAGTCTAAAGAGACTTAAGACTTATTTTCCCAGTAAAGGGAGCTAGTATTTATTTAGTCTCTGTTGTCAGAGTACCGAACCTACATTATCTCACGTCTCCCACCGCTGGAACTACCCTTATCTACGGTGGGGTATGAGGCGGCTTTCCCCCTCTCTTTTTCACTCCCCTTTTGCTCCCAAGGGATGCTAAACCCTCACCTGGGCCACGTTTGGGTCCCGAAACTGGTAACTGTCGACGAAAATTCTCCCGGGCTGCAAACTCCCTTCACCTGCACTCCATTTAGGGCATATCTTGCGTAATATCTATCATTTGCCGCTCGAGCGACTCACTTTGAGGGCTTCGCTGGGTTTCGCTCCCTCTCGGAGACTTGCAATTGAATTACTGCAATCGAAGGTTTATGTTTCCTGTGTGTGCGGTGCAATGCCTCCGGGAAAGGAACGCTCTTAGATTGTTCTGGCGTCGACACATTGGACTGTTATTATGGAAAATGTCTATTTACCGGTATTGATACTGGAAGTTACAATCGAACCTCCATTTAGTTCCTATCTATGTGCGATTTTGACATGGGTATAATGCGGGTCGTTCCAGCGTCAACCTTGTGACAAGAGTTACATTTAGTAATTACAATGGATTTCATGGTTCGACATAGTTTCTGAATAAACAGATTTTGTTACCACACAGTATTACGTCTAAACATAAACCCTTCAAGACATATTTTGGAGTGTAGGAGAGGTTTAAATTAATAATGTATCCAAATATTTATGTAATATAAATTTATCTAAATAAATAATAGTTTGTTTTACAATGGAATTCCTCTCAATATTCAAATTGTGTTTTTGATTAAGTTAAAACAAGTGAATAATCTTGGTTAAAAGAAAAAAGACCAAAAGAATGAAACTGCCAGGTATGTTATATTTTTACCTATACAGCAACTATTTGATGGAAGTGTCATTAAATTTCAGCTGTTAATCATTTTATCAGTTTATTACCCTGAAACCTTCGAATTACGGAATCAACTTTACCGGAATGCAACTCGTCCCTTATAATTCAAACAGATTATTGGAAAAATTCTTGATTTCTGATTTTTTCTTATCTAAAACTTTTCGTACACATTCCTGGTATCTAGGAGTTGTAATAAGAGCGCTTTCCTTTCCTGCGATACTTCATTTACTACCATATCTTCATATGCAATATAATTACTAAATTTTTTCTGTTGTAACATCCCAAATATTCAATAATTTGTCTCATCTACAAAAATTATTTCCCTGACCCATTTAAGCTTCGTAAGATCACACAAACTACTTTTCAAGTAAATATCAACAATAAAAAATGGTAATCATCAGAACTGTTAATTCGTACTAGGAGCTGTTTAAATCCGAATTTAGGATTTAAATTGATTAAGGGGCCGAAATGTAAGGGTACTACCATTAAATATTTTATGCATAAGTAAAAATTAAACAAAACTAGAAGTTTCATTCTGTGAGATATGTATATTCTTTCTTAGGAAATTTCTCTGATGTGTTACTAAGAGTAAAATGCCTTCTAGCTGGAAAAGAGGTTTTAGAAAGATGTCAGGTTTGTGGAATCTTGTATTCGAAAGATTTTGAAGCGTTAAGTTTGTGGATCAGAACTATGACCTATATATAGTAGCGATTTATTCCATCCAAAAATAATTATAACTATTTTATGCACAATTTTTTATCACTAAATTCACTTTTTTATACTAATTCACTAAAGTTAATTATATTTCAATAGCTCCCCACTGCTCTCTTGAAAACTTAATTCTTATGTAGGATTGAGATTTTATTTTCAAAGCAGCTGTTTTTCCTATAATATTCCGGAAGAAATAAATATGATATCTGAAGTAAATTTAATAAATTGCATATATGAAATAATATTGATAAGAACTATTATTTTAAACGTGATGAACGAACCAAAAGATTTGGCCCTACTGTAGAATTTGACGTTTGGGAAATGTATCCAGAAACATATACAACCCGCAATGCTTACTTGAATTGTCGTTGCCTACGTTTCAGGAAAGTATTGCTATGAAATTTTTGAAAGCCATTACGTATATGTATAATGGTTCAATTTGTGAGGATAGTGGGGTATACCAAGCAAATATTTTATGCATATGAGAAGTATATATAGAATATTAGAAATTTGTATTCCGGCCTTTCTCAAAACAAATAATGTATATTTAACTGCTTTGTAATGATGATTGCGGGTATTTATAGGATTTCCATGCGTCTCACTTTCTCTGGTAGAACCCTTGTTTATAAAGTAAATTATGAATAATAGGAATAACTAATAATTATTTATCAATTTCAATGTTATTTTTCTATTTCAACATTACCTCACTTGATGATTACTTTGAGTTTAATCTTCTTTATCGATCACTAGCTTCATAATAGCGATAAAAATACAACACTAGCAATAAAATTAGGAAGAAATTTCTAAATAACAAAGGCACAGATAAAACTCTAGAACGGACTTTATGTAACTGTAAAATTTACAGTGTAAATCATGCGTTTCGCATGGTGGTCGGTCAGACGTAATCAACCAAGTGAAAATAAAAAAAGCAAAATACCACTGCCCATGCGAAGACGTCTGACCGCTGTGTAAGTTTTATTTTAAGTACGAAAACCAAGAGTGAAAGGGAAAATGAATTATCACTGGCAGCACAGGAAACAGCCCTTGCATATTACACAGAGATGCAAAACCACAGCTATAGCTCCGTGAACTGCCCAAAAAAGGAAATAGATATAAAATAGATATAATAGTGATGCTTGCTTATTGATGAACTTAATTTCGGACGTAGCCTTTATAGTAGTTAATTGTTTTATTTTCTTAAGTTTTAGCTAGTCCCAAGTATGATTTCAGAATTTCCTAGTTTTTGAATAAAATATTAGGGAACTTAGTAATCACTCATGTGAAACAGATTTATGGAATAAAGTATTATGTGCTTCAGATTATAAATAAGTGGAGATTAGTTGTTTAATCCATGTGAGCTAGTTAACATTCGGGTCTTATGAATGATGATCTAACAACATTTCCATATAATTAATGTAAGTGGCCTACTTACCTTACCAATCCATATTTCACTATTAATAATTTCACTAATAATAATCTTCTCTGAGATACATCCGAAGAAATATGTAACAAAGGGACTCTAGGATGTAGGCAGCGCGTTCGACTTTGGTGTAATCGGTCCTTGATTCGATTCCCAGAGGGAGCTCCCATAAGGAACGACCTTAGCTGTCGAAGCACTTTAAACAATACTACAAAATATCAAAAATTGATTCAAAGGAAATTAGAAGAAACAAAGAAATCCTTCTAATAATAAAAAATATAAAAATATTTGACTACACTTTATCACAATGACGCAAAATCACATCGTTTTCTTTTAACAACTTCGTGTTCAAATATTAATTTGAAACATCACAATTCCGGAATGAGTGAATGTCAAGCCTCGGTATATCGCTCGAGTTTTCGTAATTATAATCACACTTTCTTTTACCTAAATCTCATTTGGAAATGTTTACAAAAGTAAGAGTAACCATATTAAGGGAGAAAGGAATTTTGACCAAGATGGCGGAATGAAATAATTGGGATCAAGTGGGCAGAAAAACAGCAGCGTGACAAAGTGCTGTTGGTGTTTCGTTTTGAAAAAGTGGTTTTCTCAAAATATCTCCATCATACGATTCCTCTCATACTCTCTCATTGTTTCCCGTTTCCTTTGTTTTGCGGCAGCCGACTCACTTTTTCAGAGAGCGAATTTTTTTTCGAAATAATCACGTTAAATACTTAAAAGGATATTATTCGGAATTTTTTTCTTTTTTCACAATACCATCTCCTGTTTCTGTGATTCCTTCTCTCGGCATGAAAATTTCCAGCGGAGGAATAAACTGTTTCAAACGAATTTTACTTTTATTTTGGATCCATTGAAACTGTGTTGACACTGAGAAATCGAATTGAAGAAGATACATTTAAATCTTAATGCGTTCCGCGGAAATTATTTTGGTACTCTTCTATGATGTTATATTTCACGTTAATTAGTGAAGGAAATTGGTTTGCAATTTTCAGTGAATGAAAAATTTCACCTAGCTACCGTAAGAACCTCTCTACTCTAAGAAAACTCCATTAGAAATTTCTTTCGATCAAATTTCGTTTTCAACTCATATATTTCTTTGTGTTGGATTGGGTGTGCATGAATTTTCATAAGTATAAGAGGTTTCATCGTTTGTGAAAAAAAGATGTTTCAATATAAAAAGTGATTAGTTTTGAATTCATAACATCATTTCAGTACATAATTAATTGATTTTTGTTCTTTGGGTTCAATAACTTTGTTTTGAAAGGAATACCGAAAAACTGGGAAATAACCTATAGATTTCTTCCCGGGTTGAAAATCAATATTTAAATCAGATATTTTTGTCGGAAATATGATCTGAAATCAGTCAATCATGTTATAGAATAATTTATTATAATCAACAAAGTTTAAGAAGGTGGAATTAATAATTTCAATCATTTTACGAAAATATAAACTTCAGTTGTCCTTATTTCATTAAGGGTTATATGTTTATTTATTTATTAACCTTATTAAGGGTTAGATGTAAGAAGAGACTTTTCAGTCTCAATCTCGCCCGAATAAAGACGATTTATTATTATTATTATTATTATTATTATTATTATTATTTCATGGTCAGGGTATTTCACAGATTTGTGCCCCAATCATTGAGTTTTTCATCCATAGACGTGTGAACCATCTCACTCCGAAAACTCAATGAATCGCGAATCCTACCACAATAGTGCCACGTCTGACATTTTGATTCCAGTCTATCGAGTTTATCATCCCCGACTCGCGAATTTCACCCAGCGATCATATCCGACAAAGTTGTCGAAGGAAACAATCAGAGTTCCCGTTTCTTCCGAGACGAACGTGACTCGGAGCACATTTCACGAAAGTCTCACATCGGATTCGCTCAAAAAACAAGCTTCCTCCAAGATCACCAGACACCTCTTCATCCTTGTCTAACATCTCACCGCGAGATGGAAACATGGAAGTTAAATTTTGGGGTGCTCGACCAAAACTGCGTCGGAACACGATGTGAACAATGCTGGAGATTGCGGTGCGTTTGCTAGGAAAGTGGGGCTAAGAGATTCCGTTGTTTCCGACGCAAAGAAACGGCAGGGTTCGATCGTCTGGAAGCGATCCCGTGCTTATGGGATGGGGCAGACTACGGAAACGACGTACAATTATTCCGAGACTTACAACTTAAAAAAGGAAGGCTTTGGCGATTGGGGGACGTAGGCAGCGAGGGGAAAAAAGTCTTTCGGAAGGAAAATGGGGAGGAAAAAGAAGTCGCAGGAAACGGCTTATGGGCGGTGGCATTATGTGCGAGTATTTGTGCAGGGCGCGGCGCGGATTAGAAGGGAGAAAAACGGCATCGACAGAGAGCATTAGCACAGGGTGAACTCCAAGTGGCGGGCCAATGGGCGGATTAATTTATCGCCACGGCATTAGTATGTCTCGGTGCGAAAGAAGAGGGTCGCGTGGGCGAAGGGGATTGAGAAGAATAGGTGGAAATGGGGCTGTGTAAGAGGATTGGGGAGACTGCACACATACTCGCTCCTTTATTTCCAAGGAGGAGATTACTAGTCCGGCGGCTGCGGAAGAAATGGACTGAAATTGTGGAGTGATATTCCGCAAAGCCTGCGGTTGAGATACAAATGTGGGGGAAAGGGATGGAAATGCGTCTCAAGGAGGATCAGTTTGTGTAGGATCTGTTTCTTGACTATTCACCTATGTCGGGATTGAGGAAACTAGGAATTCAGGTTATTGAATGCGGTGGATCGGATGTATCCGGAGGTAGGTTAATCTTGGTCCGCGTAGACACAGGTACGTCTATTTACTCGTTGTTGAATAACGTCATGAATAGGATGGTGGTGGAAGTCATCTCATGAAGATAGTCGTAAAAAAATGCATAAGCACCGTATATATACAAATAATGTTCGATCTCAGTTAAGAGTCGATCCTTAATTTAAGGCCAGAAAATACAGAATTTTTCAAGTACTTCCGGTGAAAATTGATCCTAGATTTTAATTTGCGTTTTAATATATATGAAGCTAAGTATTGTTTATAATTATATGTAAAATTTTACTTAAATGTCCTGGTATTGTAAGTAAAGTGTCGTGCAACAACGCATCCTTTCCATCCTAAACGTATTTGTCCTTGCCTTATTTTTTCTTCTTTTACTATCCAAATTGTTTACACTAATTAATATTTTAGCTCAGATTAGACATTATTTTCTCTCTATAAGTTTTGATTTCAGACAAAAGTCGTTCTCTTAAATTTAACCCTGTAAATATACTGAAATAATCTTCTATTGTTTGGATATGTATGGCATATTCATATTCATGCACTTATATAAACTCAAATTTATTCTTTGTTAGTCTTGTTATGGAAGTTACACATTAGCATTATCATTTATTATACATTGGAAATAACTAAATCGAAGTTAAAAGTAGCAGATATAAAATATGATCGATAATAAAACTTAGATAATAATTTCGAATTCAACTCTCTTTTGCGGATGCTCTAAAAATTATAATAATTCGAGATTTTAAACTTAAAAACATCCGAATCTACATTGAGTTTATACTTTATATTTTTTAACCATCAATATTACTGTAGAAATAGAATCGGACTCGTGTAGGGGAAGGTAAGAAAACCAATTTTCTATCCTTACCACATATTTTGGACTCTCGGATAGGCAAATGAAAGCGAGTTCGCCTTTGGTGAAAGCAGTTCTGGATTGTATTCAGGGTGGTATTCATGTCAGAAATGAATTTGCAGTTTAACTGCACATAGTTTGTTTAGCAACCTAGGCACCATATTGCATGAATTATTTTAATTAATTAATTATTTTCATCTCTTTTTGAAGCAGAAAATCTATGAAATTTATTTATAAATAAACTTTCGTACGTGTGATAGATATTAATTAATGGAGTAGATTCATAGTTGGTAGCCAAATATTTCAGCGGAAGTTTCCTGCTTTTATTCACACCTCCCAGAGTGAGCAACTAATTTAATCCAAAAGAGTCAAAAAAGGAGGTACCCAAAAGATTTCGCGTGTATAAAAAGTGTCTGCAAACACATCACGAGGAGAAATTATCAATTTGAACGCGACACCCGGTGAGCGCAGGACGTGGAAGTTCGGGAAACTTTTTGTGAATTGTGCATGAGATACTTTTGACATAAAATGGAATCAAAAATTAATTTAGGCGCGATGAAATTATAATGAGAATTAACGAGAGAGCGGGATCAATGCTCCTGCTGCGACGGCACTGAGCACCCGTCAGAACGTCTGCTTTGTCGGGGCGAATAGTAACCTGTCTCGTCAGCAATGCACAAAGTCCCTTTGAATCGTAAATCATCGGGGGCTTGCGTAGACAGATTGGCACGCCCAATCCAAAATTCTCTTCTTCCGACCAAAGACTGATCGCGAACCCGCACAATCCTTCGCTTCTTAGAATGGAGACTTACTGCTGGGTCGCCATTTCAATTCACCGCTGCTTCTACAACCGTCTACACTTTCCACCCACTAGGATTTCCCCATTCAGTGCCTCAAGCCACATCCTGTCATTCTTTTTATCATTTTGTGCGCCATTAGGTGATGTTTATTCGATTGGAAAGCATATATTCAACGGAACTGAAATAGTCATTTACCGATCCTTTGAGTCTTGTGCATTATTTTTATATCCTTATTGTTAATTTAAGCATTACCACTATCCTACATTATACTATATCTATATATCTGTTTATATCTTGAGAAATATACCTTAAATGCAATTGAAATAATTATTTAAAAAACCCTCGATTCTTGTATATTACTTTTATACCCTTAGCTGTTCATTTAACCATTACCATGACCCTATATTTTATATCATTGATTTTCCATGCGCTCACGAATTGACACCTGGAGGTTAACTAATTTATCACGTATCAATACCAGTTTAAGAGTTTTTCCTATTCTTTTTCTTAAAAAGAATGCGTACAAATGCGAGTTATTAATTACATTACGGAGATGAAAATTATATTACGGAGATGAGTATTATTATCCACATTAACTGTTGGTTTTTATCTTAACGTGTTCAGAACCTAACTAATTACCCTTTATTGATGTTCTAGTCCTTTATTCCCAGAAATTTCATAAATATTACTAGTATTTTGTATGCATTTTTACGAAGCATATTAAAAATTCTATGTAACCTTAATGAAGGTTTAAAATTTCCAATGAAAATAAGGTTCAGAAAATGTTTTCTTCTTAAGATCCGTCAGGACATAATCAGAATTATTCATGTGAAAATTAAGACATTAAAAATATTTAACTAAATAGTTCATATACTAAAATCTGAAAAATAGACGCGACTGCTATATTTTTAAAACTATTTTTGCTCTTATGACTGCGTGAAAACAACAGGTGATAAAAACACACGTCGACACGTGCATGCCTAATTTTGCGTCATGAAATTATTTCTTAAGTTGTTTATCACTATGCACGTGCCAAAATTGAATGAAAAGGTCAAAATTTCTCTATAAAATTGGATAAAATATATACATTCCGATTTAGCGATGCTAACAGACTTCCTGGTTCTTGCGGAGTTGAAGAATAACGATTGAAATATTTTTATGCTAATTTATTCTCCGAAAACAATAGTCCGCTTTTCATTAAATCTAAATTCATACTGAGAATCAACTCAAATCAAAAGAACCTTTAGAAAAAATTAGAATGGGTTTTTTTCTCGATTCTCAGGTTCCACTACTCGGCACACTCAGCTTCTTTTTTACATCACAGCAGTTCATTTTAATAAATCTCATTTGGTCAACGTCGCCTATTTTCAGAAATGATTGGCTCATTCAGAAAAGAAAAAAATTTACATCCAAAAGAACGGCACCGTTCAATAATTTCTTACGGCTTTGATTCAACGTTCACGGCCACATTTCCATTTTTCCCCCAAGAAAAATGTCACGAGCAATTCCAGGAGGAAATAATTCCCTTTTCTACAGGGTCACACACGTGCTACGTGCCCCTTTTGCGGATTTCAAAAGCCTTCGCCTTCCCAACTTTATTAAAAGCGCAAGGCTAGAGCCCATAAAAAAATTAATTAAACAATAAACTGTAGGCCGTATCTCAAGAGCCCAGACATAGGAAAATGATGTTTGCGCACATATTTTAGAGCCGTAAAAAAAAGAGGCGTAGTCGCCATTCCCGACCACTTCTGGAGGGAAAACTGAGGGAAATATTAATAATACACCTGTGCGGGCGCGGGGCAAATCCCAGGAGCGACTTAGGCAAAAGGGAAGCACGGCAGGTTGAGGAAAGGACCGACGCTATAAAACAAACGGAATGACAGCATTGCTGACCGTCTTAGGCGATGCCTTGGAATACGAAATGTCTCGACCCTACGGAAGGATGCGGAATATGAAACGGGTCGCTATGGTACCCATGGGAAGAGGGAAAAAGAAGGGCAATCCAGCGCCGCTTCGATCAGTATATGGAAGCCTGGTGACATATTGAGAAGGGCCTAAGGAAAGGGCGATGGGATGGCATATTTGGTTGTTTTTGCATCCGGAGAAGGGGGGCTAAGGAAAAAATACGTTTTCCAATTCTTCGTATTGAATTCGGGGGGAGAGGGGATGATGGAATGCAAATAGAGAGGATCCGAGCTGCGAGATTGATTCTTGCGCTTTGCGGAAGAATTCCGAAAATAACCGCGTAAAGGTTTTTGCAACCTGCTTCGTGTAGAAGTTTCCGAGCGTGGCGGTTCCCGCTAACTTATACATTTTTATTCTTATCTTTCCCAAGGGAATAATGTTTTTCTTTATCGGAATTGTATGTAACGGTACATTTGGGATGATGGAGCGGTGCGGAAAAGAGACGTTAGGCCTTACATGGAGCGATCAATTCCAAAAAACTCTGTTAAATTATAGTGAATCTAATCACGGTTTTATCATTTTAGCGATTTCAGGAAGGACTTGTCGGTCGTTATACTTTTACATTTGATCCATACATACCTTTACTCTGGGCTCCCGGATAGCCGAGTGGGCAGCGCGTTCGACATCAATGAAAGCGATCTCGGGTTCGATTCCCGGTGGGAGGCCACGTGAGAAATGACCTCAGCTGTCGAAGCACTTTTCACAATACTAAAATACTACCTTTACACAATACTACTATACTACCTTTACTAGATTTCTCAACGGACTGAAAAGTTTCAGCTACTAATTTTTACAATTATTAATGCAATACAATAATTTACAATGTTTATAGTAATTATTCTAGAATATAATAGACCACTGATGTCAAAGTATGATAAATTTAGAGAACCAGTATTCCATCAAAAATATGAGCAAGCCCAATACGCATTCCATTCTCTATGAGAACATCTTCAGGGGCAAAGGTGGAATGACCAAGAGAAGGAATGGCCAGGAGAATAAGAATTAAACGATTCAATCAATAGGAGAAAGAAAAGAAACTCAACTGGCTGAATATAAGAGAGAGTGCAATTTTTTTATAAAAACAAAATGACTATTTCTTGAAATATACCTGCTTTTGAATATGTTTTAATTTTCTCAAGCATTAAAATCTATATTTATGGGGCAAGTTTTAAGTTATATAATTTTAGTTAGATAACTTTATGTGACTCTTCCATTTTGTGTTTTGCCACACTAGATTTCTCAGATCTACAAGATTTGAAATGGGCTAAATGCTCATAAAAATATGATAATAACCTATCTACTAGTAATTTTAATCTGTTAAGATCGCATTCTGAACTTTCGTTCTTGATGATATTATTAATTTAACATAATAATTATTATAAAATCCAATTAACGTTTTAACCAGTTTATTTTGGCGTTACATTGAAAACTGGTAAATATCGTAGTGATAATTTTCCATAGATAAAGAGGTTAGGTACAGTCTAATTTACATTTAAAAAAGAATAATAAATAGTGGGAAAAGGGTGACCATCATATGACACTGATTGTGGGGTTGTTTAATTTTTGGATAAAAAAATATACTTAGGGATATTTAAGACATGACATGATTAATTTCTCCATGGAGAATTTCGAGAGCAAATTCACTAAAAATTAGCATTTTGAAATCCCACACAGTGATATTTAGCATTGCAGATCTAATTACTATTTTCATCAACGAATATTTCGATTAAATTGCTATTTGTTCATAATGCAGCAGATAATTTCTCATATGCGAGTTATGAATTTCAGCAGAATGAAGCTGTTGTTTGCTCATCATAGATTCATGTGCATACATGGACACTAGTTTCATTTAATCCGTTAGCAATTTAGACACAAAATTGGAGACACATTTTGGGAATCTCTTTCTAATGTGATGTTGGTGAATTATCCAATTTCGTAACGTTCCTGGTTAACGTTTTCTATTTTGATTGTTATGTTTTACAAATCGCGTTTTGTACATTCTATCAAAGAATTTGAATGATTCTTCTTTGTTCCCTCGTTAAGATGTGTCAATTGAAACACAAATGAAAGATAATGAATTGCATTTGATTTGTTACTGAGAGAATCACCGCAGTTGTTTTTCATCGAATAATAATTTATCTTTTAATAAAACCGATTGCGATGCTTTACTGAGATGAAATCCATGACAAGAAAGTGTAGGAATAAAATAACTCTTTAGGTCTTTATTTATTTCTGGAATAGTTTAGTAAGACTCCTCTTCCATTCAACCCTTAGAAATTACATTAAAAGTACTAACGTTTCACTGAACCTTCCTCACTATTTTTGCTATACACATATTTTCGGTAATACATTCCTCACCTGATGACTGCTAAGCTGTGCGAAGACCACTGGTGTTTTGTAAATATATGTGAAGTAAAAACATCTTTCCTTATCTGTAGATTATATTCTTTTTGAATAAAATACAAATATATTTTGTCAATTTAATCACATACTTATGGAAAATGTACAACTCTTTTTTCTCAGTTTTTCTCCGATCTTTCTGTATCTTTCTTAATTTTTTCTGTCTTCAGTTTAGAATCCGTTGCGTATAAAAAACAAGATGACAACATTATTAACCGTGGAATTCATTTGCTTTCCATGAAAATTTGATATAATTGAGATGAAAGTTTACAAATGATTATTTTATTCCTATTGAGAGGTAAAGCTGGCGAATAAGGAAATACCTTAAGTGTTTTTTCATTCCTACTCATCCTCATTATTGGTCTTGATTGGGATTTCACAAGTGTCACTCGCAGCGTAATACTTTCGAAATGAGTTCAATACTCTCTTTCTTTCGCATTCTTCCGACCAGGAAGTGACTCTTCATCACGAGCTCTTTCATGGGTCAAACAGTTAGGTTTTCCCCGATAGTACTCTGGTGCGATCGAGGGAAGCCATTTGTTGTGGGAGGCCAAAGAAGTGGCAATATCGCGCGAGCTCTCTGCGTCACGACAATGCACACAGTGCAATCTGTTCCGTTCTTCCAGGAAAAACATTCCTGCGGTGCAGTAACCTCTCCGTAACATGGCTCCCTTTGATTTTTCTCGGGCTAAACTGTCTGTGATGGGAAAAAGAGGCGCGGTAACGGAAATGGTATCCATTGAATGGAATAGGTTACATAAATTTGGTTCCGAAAAATAGAATTCAAAGGCATTTACTGATGCTTAAGGCTGGAATTACAAAAACGCATCCTTAGACTACAAAAATATGGCCGGCTTACGCGGACATAATTAATTTTTCCTTGGAAAATAATTCCGCGAAGTAAATTAATTTCATTCATAGATTTTTGGTGTATTTCAAAATGAGGAAGAAAGACTGGTTTTATGATATTTGCTTACGTACCAGGAAAATTTTAAACTTGTTAATTTTATTTTTAATTTTTACCTAAGATGCAACTTATAGAAAGATTTTATTATTTATCTTGAGATATCACAGTAATCTTCATATATGAAGACTTCTTGGTTTCCAATAGGATTGTAGAATCTATTAATTCGTCCTCGACTTTGTGGAAGGTCTCCATCATAATGAAAAATGATAAAGGGACACTAATACCTTTACCAACGATCTTTTCATTGAGCTAATATGTTTTCAGGATGACCTAAAACATGTTAGCTCAATAAGAAGATCGGTGGCAAGGTATATAAGTTCTTTTATCATTTTTCATTATGATGTCTATGGGAAAAACGGTGCTCTTTGAAAAACAGTCTCTTACCTTCTTAAACAGGGCTGCAAGAGTCATACTCTAGGCTATAATTCCTTACGAGAGATGAGTTCACATTTTTCTTCTTAATACTGAATTTCTCAGACTAAGTGGCTCAAACTGAATATTTGACAATTTTTTATGCGCAATAAAAACTAATATTGAAATCCATACCCTTAAAGTAAACGACATCATAGAAAATTGCTGGGTGATACACTTTTTATGTGCATAAATAAACCATGTCTATATAGATTAATTATATTTGGTGATAAAGCAGAAAAATAGCCCTAAAAGTCCTTTGCTGGTTTGCTGGTGATCATTTATTTGAAAGGGCTGAGACTAAGCTATGGATAGCTTTCCCTTAATCAATCAAAATGTAAATTTAGAATTTAAATGCTTATTCAAAAAGATTTTGTGTAAATACCTCTGATCGTTTTCAATTATTTTGGTACAGAATTAGTTTTATGAAGTTAAATCTGAAGGTATTCCATCTTTACAATAAAAATGAGAAAATATATTTGAATTTCAGGTGACATTTAGTGGAAAAAGTACATATATTTTTCTCAAGCGTAGAGAATATTTTTTCAGGAAAAAGTAAAAATATCTTCCATTGATTGAATCACATTTTTGTGGAAAACGTGCAACTGTTTTTTCTCAAATAAAGTGTGATATTTCAGTTAAACCTCTTTCTACAGCCTTCAAATTCCGCTGTGTATAAAAACTTGTATAAAAGAACATGCGGGAAATTTTATTAGAGAAAGAATCCGTTCCTATGAAAATTTGATATAATTGAGAGGTGAAGCTGTTGAGTAAGGAACGCATAACATCTGTCGAACCGCTCTCTAGTTGTGTCACTCTCCGAAAACTTTTCCGCATACCTCGAAGCATTCCTCTCCCTTCACGCCAATCCGTCCATATGTCTTCCCTATTCTCTCTTCTTTCGCGCCGATCGTTCCTCGACGAAGTGGGGAATTTAACGGTGAACCCATTTTCCGTTTTAACATCAACTGCGGCGAAAAATTGACTTCGCTCGAGCTCCCCGAGGCAAAGGAACGATACATCTCAGTGTGACTCTCGGTTTTGGAGACCCGATACACCAGGAATGAAAAAGAATGATTCATGGGGTGTTGAATGTATGAAACAATATAAATATGGAATATGAAATCGATGGAAGCTTTTCTGTACCTTTGTTCTTCATCGACCAACTGTAGATGTAACCATTTAGCAAAGCGGATTCTTTATTTTTTATCGCATTTCGTTTTCTCTTGCCAATGTCTACCATTGTGCTGAAGACAAAGGAAGTGAGGATCTGATCTAACTTTTTTCCGATAAAGTTTTAAATCACATTTGATTCAGGACTAAAAAGTAAATCCTGAGACACCACGAGTATCATGGTTGTGTCATTGATACAACCGGTAACTTACTATATTTTAGATATATCGTGATATGTTTTCGTTCTTTACTCTTTTTCGGTATAGCTATGGACACTAATTCTATATGTTACGTTTTAATATTATTATTATTATTATACATTAGTTACATTATTAATCACACTATACAATAAAATACAGTATACACTATACAATAATATTTAGTTTTATCACAACATATGCATATTAACATTTGCTAGATAATACTTTATAAAACTTGAAATTGTATGAATAATTTATAAAAAATAGCGTTCAAAATTACTATTCTCATGATAATCCATTTTTACATAGAAGAGAAGAAATGAAAATCGAAGAAATAGCGCTTCAAATTAAGGTCTTATTATTCACCTACTTTTAATTATTTCAAACAGTAAAAAGGCCGGTTAGACGACCATCATTTCTTACCATCTTGATAAGAAGGATACTTCGTAACTCCCACAGGAGACTTTTGATTTGATATGTTTCGTCATCGTTTTCAAATCTTTGAAAAGATGATGATGATTCACCTTAAGATGTCAACACGTAGAAGAATCATTTTTAACTAAATATCTGCTGTGAAATTCTTCTAAGTCTTGATCAAACATCCTAGTTATACTTTGATGGAATAACATCTATACAGCGTAATAAAAATATTCAAATTCTCATTGTCATTCGTATGAGAGGTTTTTCTCCGTTCCGAGGATGCAAACGAAAAATTCGTCCAATTCTTATCAACTGCTCTGTTGCTAAGGAATAGTTAGGTGTCGTCACATTCATCATTTCGTCAAATGGTTCCACAAATGTCATAGCTAATGCTACAGCCATAAAGGACTAAAATACATAAAGAGGGGGACAAATACCACGATATATATGCTGCAAGGAAAGCATAAAAAAGAGAGGCTGATTGGATAGGGCTGGATGAGCCAGAATGTAAGGGGAGTGAGAAGTTGAGAGGGAAAAAGAAGGGTGAAAAAAGCATTTATTCGACCCCTTAGAATTCTGGAGAGTGAGTTACAAAGGGGATGAATAATGCAAAGCATTACAATCCTCAGTTTAGAATAGAACGTGGTACATTATATGGTTTAACTGAACACAATAACTTGAGAATTCGATTTGACAATACTACTGTAATTATCGAAAGATATCCTCAGTTTTCTTAATAGAAACTCTTCATCCAATAAATGCTGGCTACTTTTCTAAAAAATACTTATGCACCAAATGTTTCTGTAATTATCGTAAGCTGAATCAGCTGACGTCCATGATTTATGAAGTCTACCGCCGAAGGGTTTATTTTTTGCTCTTTTGGAGAAAATCACTCTAGAGGATTTCAATCTTTGCTTAAAATTTCTCTGGAACACAAAGTATAACATTATTACTTGCTCCATATAATTACTTGCCAATCTTACAAATTTATGGCTGAAAATCGTGTTATCGAAATATAGTTTTTAATGAAACTTTTCCGTTGGCTACGGAGCTTTCTATTACATAGTCATATGACTAAACATAAAGTACACAAATAACCTCACAAGCAAGGAAAATATCTGCATAAAGGCTTTATAACTTCGTAATTGCTCTAGAAAGTTAATTTAATCAACGAAATCCGTTGCATGGTTCACTCTTTCAAGAGGAGATCAACATTGTGAGCCGCTTGCTATAGTAAAGAAATTTATAACCAGATTTAGTTAATAGGATAACTATAAAAATACCTTTTGAGAGTGTTAACTTAAGCTATTCACTAATTCCTGTAATTCATTAATGTGAAATTTATGGCCACGAAAGAATACAAATTTTATTTTCCAGTTAATTTATTAAGCAGACAAGGGAAAGATTATGAGGACTCATTTCACAGCGTAATGCTTTTCTGAAGTGGTTTTTAATCTCCGTATGATATTCTAATTATTGTGCTAGTGATTGCAGTTATTTCGCATTTAATAATGTTGGAAATTACCACTATCCGAAACTGACCATTTGGTGGGATTAATTCTCCTGCTCCAGGCAAATCGAAATAAAAGCAATATTCTTTAATGCTCATGTGTCCATCTCGTTGTTCAAATTCGAATTTTGACGTGACACAGAGATTATTCATATGAGTGCAGATATTTGATTGAGATGTATCATTTGATGGAATGATGCCAGAATCGCATGATATTTGAAAGGAACCGTTTTATAAATCTCAATGATGTTCACAGCAAAAAAGTTTGAGATTGAATATGTATTGAAGAAAAGCGATTATTTGAGTTCAAACTCATAGGACTTCATCCGTGACTGCTATTAACTCTAGTTATTTGCTAAATATTCTCATTAGATATGTGATCGTAGCTATTCTATTGAATTCATCATGAAGCAATTATACCTAAGAATAGTACATGCTTTCTTATATATTTTTTCAGCAAAATTATAAGACTATGTATCGCACAGCATTTTTCCTTCATACCTATACTACTACTATCGACAGCTAAGTACTACACTATCCAGCATGTCTTTGGCATTTTTTAATGAATTCTTTTTTAAATTCGATCCTCGAAGGCGTTACTTCGTGAAAGGCCATTATAAATGAATAAAAACACTGATACACCAACACAGAAATCTATGGAAGTGTACCAGTGTTTTTATTCATTTTAATTCTTTTTTATAAAAAAATTTCTTATGTGTCGAGTGTGACTTTCCTTAATCTTTGTATTTCACCCGCATAAAATGCAGAATTGCCACACTCGAGGAGACAACTTTCTAAAATGTCTGAATTTGCGCATGGCACCACCAAATCATTTCCTTTTTTGGGGGCACTGGAAATATTAAAAAGGAAAAATCTAGCTTTCCATTCTGGGAGCTGGATATTTTATATTTGCCACTGTCGTAGACACGCTCGTAAAATGTCAGTATTACTGCGACGCATACAACTAAAGGCCTGACTCACTCTATAACTTTATTCAAATGATAGGTTAGGGTATCTTAAAAGAGAATGCTGAAGATAAAGAAGACGTTAGATCTATGTGAGTCCCTGATATACCTAACCTCATATGTTCTCTAATATTTAATACTTACAAGGATTAATGAAAAAAAATACAATGAGAGAGAAACGTTTTGCAACTAAAGTTAATAAGGAAAACGCCAGGAAAGAAAAGTGTAAAATTCCCAGCGAAATATAAAAGAATTAAATAAATAATATACATAACAGTATAAATATAACAGTCATAGTAACATATACATATAGTTACTCTGTGAAACGAATGAAAATAAATACAATGAAAAAAGACAATTCAAAATAAATCAAAAATGTTTGGAAAGAGGTAGAAAGTTACAAACAGCATTACATTAAATATCTTAAAATAACAATAGTATTATGAATACAGATAGCATGAATACGGATGTCAATGAATACTAATTATATAGGCATAACCAGTTAATAATCAATTCAAACGTTTTAAAAATATATAGCAATCAAAATGGATGATTATAACCAGAGGTGTTAAGTAAATAATAAGCATTTCAGAAACGGTAACCTTTTGTATATCGCACTATTTCTCCTTGTTAGTTAGAGTAACCTGAAATATAGAAGAAGGATTTATTTGACTGTGTAACATAGCGAACGAGAACGAAATGGAAATGTTACAAAGAAATCGAGCTCGAACAAGGGCTATGGGAAAAAGTTGCGCGGAAACAAGGCAGAATAATTCCCCAATAAAAACGCGGTCCCTCGATTGATGAATTCAAACTTTTATGGGTGGATACGTGGCGTACGTAAGATCGGAGAGAGAGAAGAAGGATCGCCTTTTTGATGCACGCCATTTCCGACAGAAAGGAAACTGAGAGTGCTTATAAAAGGCCATTATCCAGCGAATCCAAGGAAAGTGGTTTCTGCCGCCATCAGCTTTACGTAATTAGAGGAGGTGGGTGGGGTCCGAACGAGTACAAAAGGCGAAAATTACTGGAAAGAGGGGAGAGGAGGGGAAATGGGGGGTGGGGAATGGGAAGGAGGTGGAAGGGAGGGCGATGGGAATAAACGAGGGGGTGGAGTCGGCATTTCGCTTAATAAAGAAAAACACATTTCGTGCACAATAACTCACGCTACGGAAAAAAGCTGCCATAATGGAAAAAGAGGCGAGAGATGCAAGGAGCGTAGAAGGTAAAAAAAAACATTTGGGAATGCTTTTGTTTGTCAGCTGCCATTTCCTTTTATGGTCCTGACGTCGTCTGCATGCCATACGCTCTTCTAGATACAGTTGAGTTTTGAATTACCGGCCTCTTTGAGGGTGAATTATGCGGGATTAATTCTCGCCACGTTTCTTAAGCGTAATCATTTTTATAGTTTTTATGCTTGCATAATTATATAGAATGATATCGTCAAGGAGAAAAGTTACACAACTTCTACTCATAGTTATTTAAAAATATAGGAGCTAAAAATTTTCAGCGATAAAAATATATTTATCTATGAATATAATTAAGAAAGCATTTATCTTGGGGGAAGTCTGAAAAGTTGTACTGAAACATATGCTATAACTTTATATTTTAGCTGAAAATATAATATAGAAGCAGTTGTGTAGAGGTTTTGCATAGTCTATATCACTGATTCGTAAAATATTTAAGAATTATGTTTATATTCATATACCAATCGCATACAGTTAAAATATGGCGAAGTATTGTCTTTTACATATTTATTCCTTTAGTTTTAAACCACTTTGGTATATCATGAACGCTAATTAATTTTGTATAGGTTTTCTCCTTTAGAAACTGTTAATTTTTTTGTCTTAAAAATTCTTGTATGACTGTTAGATTTTTGTATTCGAATTCACTTTCTCTCTTTGTTTCTACATTGAGATGTAGCTGCCAACTTTATTTTCATCGCTACCATTACCTTTTTTATTTCATTAATATGTTTTCATAATGTATAAAAACTGTATTATGTCAATCCTATGCCTAGAGAGATTAATTCGATCGCCATTTTTTAATGAAGTTATAAACTGACATTAGAATAGGAAAACCGGATAACATGAGAAATCGCGATTTCTGTTTCTTACATTAAGTGAACAGCTAAATTGTATTGTATTAAGATCTTTAAAATCACATTCATGAAAAGATGGAAAAATTGACTTTAATTTAATTACCCCGGAAAGAGTTAAAGCCAAATTTTAATTTTCATACGCTGTAGGTTTGAGAAATATACTATTCCGAAGGTTTATGTTAAATTATATTATAGCGTTTATCAATCTTTTAAAAGAGAAATAATTATTTTTTGATTTTACGGAAAAATAAACCTGACCTTTCATTAGAGAATACATTACGGAAGTATTTCCTCTGAAAGGGGTTAAAGTGATTCCTCTTAAAAATAGATGCAAACCACTCATTAAGAGCGTCCCAGCAGTAAAAATGATTATGATACATATGGAAGGTAAATCGCGAAACCTTTGTTTCACTAAAAATTAAAATCCTCCCGGAGAACAGTATGAGGTGCAGTTATTTGAAACTGGGGATTGCCTCCGAAAGCTAATTAGGTTTTTTCTTGATGTAGTTGCTCCATGGTAAAATGGGATTTTAACTGCGACGTAAAAATTTAAAAACAAATTATGCAAGTGCCTTTATGCGATATGCCTTTGCAAGCTACAGCAAAAAAAAAGATTCGTACAAATGGCTTTAGGGAAGGGAGTTAAATGCGCTGTAGATTGTTAATGGAAATGCAGTACTCTATTTTTAATTCTTCGAGGTACAAAGACATTGCAATTTCCTCGGTTATTAGTCGAAACCAGTGTGTTCCTTTGTAACTCTTACGGTCTATTTAAAATGCTGGTGTTAGGTCTCGTTTCATGAACTGATATTTATATAATAATTACCTTTACCGACGCAACGAATACCTCCATTCAGAACTGTGTTAGATTTGTATTCCTCAGAAACAAACCTCAAAGAAAATAATTCGCTTTGCATCACATTTCGAGTCTTTCCGTTCTCGAGTGCATTCCATGTCTTTCTAAAATATTCTCTACCAAAATTGAGTTTATACACTCCAAATTAAGGAGAAATTTTCCGTTGCTCCGTAGAAAAGGAATAACGATGGTAACAAAGGTTCCATACTTGAATGCTGGCAATTGACTCTGGAAAAGAATAAGAAAATTAAATAAGTATACCGATATTAAATAAGTAAATCACAATCATCGGATATTAAAGTAGAATATATTGCGTTATTAGAGGCAATGGATTATCTCTTACAATATCTTATTGGTTGGAAAACTTTCCATTTTAGTTCTTGAGAAAGGAGAGAGTACCTTTATTCAATTGATTTAAGCATTCTAATTGATTTTACGATGTAAATGTTACTGAATTATATTTGATACCCCTCAATGGTTGTAATCTTCATAATTTCCTACGTAACCTTACGAAAGGTGTTATTCACAGGGCTGTTGAACTCATGACATGGAAACATAGTTCCTCATTTGACCTGAGTGGTTGATAACTTTCATGAAACATGAAACAGGAATGCACAATAGAGTGGTTACTCTACTATCTTATCATTCTTCATAAATTTAAGTCGGTGGGGTCGAGTTATTGCAGCAGGTTATTCCCTACCCAACATTCGTAACATCTCTGTGTATTTGGCGTTTTTTGACAAATTTTGGCGAACTAAGAAACCAATTTTCCTCATTCAAACTCAGTAAATTGTTAATCACTAAGCAACATACAAGCAATACATGTAATATTTTGCCATTAAATCACTTCAGAAATATCGAAAAATCATCAGAAAAAATTGCAAATTTTTGACATTTTTTCACAAAAATTTAAAATTTTGACTAAAATTCTCAGCCTCAAGACATATTCCGATTGAGCTGAAATTTCTTATGGTTTATAAGGACCACCAACTAAAAACTTTAAGCAGTAGCCGCATACCGATTTCGAAAAAAAAGTTTTTTCGATCCACCCTAATGCACAAGGAGCAAATAAAGGAAACTGATGCAACAAATGGCGCTTGTATTAATGTAAAGGTCTATAATAATAGACGTTTCTTTGTCATCGACATCTTCAAGTTGGGAGAGATGAATAATTGAGAGATTGGTAGCTAAATTTTCTTACGAGAGATAGAAACACGTTTTCTTTCCCGCTATTTCACCCCACCGGTCTTTGTGGGATTTCCTTTGTAGGAAAGTGCAGGTATGCACACTTCCTGTGTTCCAAGATCAATTAGCTCGTATCTACTGAAGAGCCTTGGGCCACTGTGAGGAGACCCCACTAATTACGTCCACGTCCACGAATGGCCGGAGAAGAACTACGTCCATTAGGGCAGAGTTAGAAGTGGCCATTGGCCGCGGGTGTGGCTATCACGAGATGGGAAGATGCGGCCTATTTAAGGCCTCACAGGACTACTCATAACGAACGCCCCAAAGGAGCGTTTGTTATAAGTTATCGTATAGGGAGAAAGTGGATAAATGAAATTAACGGTTTCTTTGATGTGTCAGTTACTAGTGAATGGCCGAGTCGAGATTGATGGACCTAAATTTCAGTTTTAATAAATGTACGGTTATCATTACATAGATCTGCCCTTTTTTAATAATTAATCGTAAAAATAATCGCTCTCCAATGACAGTGACTGGTCTTTTATATTATGAATGAAAGAAGATGTGAATTATTTTCATATGAAATTTCGATTATTATATTCCTTGTGAAGTTGGTATATAGCTTCCAGGCAAATCATTTCGTAGTATGTGGATATTGTTTACTTATTTGGTTGTTAAAATAATATCGCATAGGGTTACATTTTTACCTTAGACGGCAATTTTTTGATTTTTTTAAAGAAATTATTTATTATTTGTAATTTTATTCACAAATTCCAACTTTAAATTTTCTACAATATACTGGGTGATATCGTTTTTTAAATTATGTCGATGAATTTTGATCTTCAAAGTTTACCAATCCTTTCCTTACCATGACTTTTCATGAGAATCGAGTTCAAAAATCACCTCTGTCGCCAGGAGAACGAGTTTATAACCCCACAATTTCACGCAAATTTTTCTTAATTTTTGTCCGAATTCTCACAATTCGACTTGAATGATATTCTACGAGTAAAATAAGAATCTTTATTCAATTTATAATTTTCTCTTGATTCAGTAGGACCCGATTTAATCCTACATAAGAAAAATGCCTGCAATTGATTAAAATTATCTTTACGTGCTTTTCTTACGAGAGTATTTTCGAGTCGTCCTGAGTAGAACCGAGGATAATTTTGGTATGAAAATATCGGAATGTATTAGGTCACTGAAAGTCAAAGAATCCCCAAATTTCATACTTCTGTCTCGTCGAGAAGTGCTTGAAATCAATGTTCGAAAATTTTTCCCATGTCTTTCTTAAGAGAATTCCTGACATCGGACGAATAAATATATAAAGATATAAATATGTAAATCACAATTGAGATTATAAGATATACTGTTTTCTATGTCACTGTACTACGACCACAGCTTCTTCAATTCAATTCATTTTTTCAATAGTTAGGATAGGACGCAACGATATAACTACAGACGCTTACTTTACTGAGCTGCGCCACCAAGGAAGATATTTAAATTGTGATGTTTTGATATCCTTCACTTTTATGACGAATCGAGCCATGCTACCTACTATATGATTCATAATATAAAAAATGATGAAATTTAAGAAAAAATATAGTGAACTATTTCAAATTATGCAATAATTACCGAGTGCTCGACAAATTAATTGGGCGGTACTTGAAGAAAGTGGTAGTCCTGGGGCGTAGCATAAAGAAAACCCTGACTTCAACTGGCCCTAGTCTTGCGAAATTCCGTATTAAGATCAAAAGACGCAGCGTAACATTCATTCAAAAGTTGCATTTCGATAAATTTTCAAGTTTCAGTAATAACTCAAATAAATGAAAGTGTTTATGTTTCGCTTTTCTAATGTAAATGATATCCATGTTAGTATGTAGTTAGTACATGTTAATATTCTGATTTCAAAGATCCCAGTTATAACGCGAGTTTCATTCGTAAAACCGTTTTAACCGGGTTTTACTGTATTTTCACTACATTTAGTTTTATTTTCATGGTAGATTCCATCAAATTGCTTCCAATCTCCTCAGTCATGCATCTTTAGTATTTCACATATTTTAACGAAGAATTATCATAATACTATTAGCATAATACTATTGGCATAAGATAAGATCCCTAAAGGATCCCAAAACTCTACTATGAATCTGAAATTTTTGAGTTAAGGAAAGCAGTATCTCAGAAAACAGAATAAATTATACGTCTACGCAGCTACTTTAGTTCTCTCATTAGTTTCCCTTGTTAGCTCCTCTGCGAGAGTTAAAACGAACTGTAATGAGATATGTGTGGTGTAAAAGTTACCACGGTTGCATTTCAACTCATTAAGGAGAATCAACGTTAAAGGCCGAAATGAATCGGCGAACCAAACTGGCTCTCCGGTTCACTCATTTCATCTTCATTTAGTTTGATAGGACGGCAACCGAGCTAGATCTAATTTATTTCCAATTATCAGCTGACGTTTCCAATACTGATGAGGCACTTCCTTTACTGAGGGAAAAATTTTTCATCAAAATACCACCGATTGAGAAAACTCACAAATGGAAATACACAAAAAAGTGGCAGTAAGTAATTTTAAGTGATCGCTATTTCATTTGAAACTGTGGAAATTAAAATTTATAGTTAATTTTGACTTAAATCGTCAAAAAATCATCACTATACGCTAAGAAATCCGTTCCAAAAATATAATACTGTGAGTTCCTTACATAATGAATTCTTTTACTAGGAAACGGTAGTTTTTTAGAGTTGACAATTACCCTACTATGGCAAGATATTTATGGCCCATATAGCATTTGAAGGGAGAATCAAATCGAAATATTAACTGTCATTTGTAGAAATTCCTCGGGAACCTGCCGAAAATCCTTTCGTTTTGCAGGAATGTTTTAATATAATTTTTTTTTCTCATCGTTAATATATTTTTCACCCAACTTCTCTCTTATTGTTATTGTAAATTATCTACCTTACTGCTAAGCTGAAGCCGGGCTAAAGCATTTTCCTCTTGTTCCTTTTCATTTTTTTGTTTCCTCTTCATTATATTATCATTTCTTTTTTCCATTCTTATGACTACTTGGTCTCGTCCTCACTCTTTCTAATGTAACAACTTGAAAGAACAAAGCATTATAATAAATTAAAAGATTATTACCGTCATATCTTCCTCCTTAGCTACTGTAATACAAGAATAACTTCATAATGATATGTTTTATACTTTGGTTGAATGCAATACGTTATGTTATCCCATATGTTGTCCAATTTTAAAGCTCTGCAGAACGAATCTATACTCTTCCCTTAACTCAGTATTCCATCATTATAAAATAATCAGTATACGGAGGCACGAGATTTAGAAATATTTTTTCTCCGTAATTAAATTCTTTAGCAAATGTAATAAAAATCTTGCGGCAAATTCAAATCTTTCAAAGTAGAGGCTTGGAAGCCAGTGATATTTAATATGAGTTGGAAATAAGAGAACTTACTTCATCACAATCATCACTCTATACTATGGTCTTTCGCGGCATACAGAGTAGATACTCTGGAAGTGGTCTCATCATTTTATTCGCAGCTGAACTTACACCAACTGAATATCCTCAGACTATCCAACTTTATCAGATGAGATGTTGGCGGCATGGAGACCTTGGTGCCATTTTCGGGTTTCCTGTTATCCGTAAGCGTTCTGAATATTCTGAGAAAACATAATGAAATGCAGGAAACTCGCCAAAGGTTTATGTGTTCAGGGTGAGAGTGACCCTAGATATTCGTTGTCAGCGTCCTTTCTCCCATCCCTTGGTTTCCCTTGGGGCTCTCTTTGGCCAGACTTATGAAGAAGACCTATTAAGATAGGGGCGGTGCCTCTTCAATCTCTGCTGTGCTTCCTAGCCGTCCTTTTATTACATGGTGAAATTAGAATCTTACGTCAAAGATAGACTTTAAGAAGCTCCCTTTAGATAGAGCTACTTATTAAAATAATTTCCGGCTCTAATTCTAAATACTTCCTTTGATCCAATCTATATACATTAAACATCTCCACTTATTTTTATTTCTATTCATTTTTATTCTCTGACTGCAAAAAGGCATCTAACTTGGTGGCAGATATTTTAGGGGCAAATAGTATAGAATCTCTGTCTGGTATTCACCCTAATCGAGATGATAACTCTTTCATAAAACCTCTCGAAGGCGGCATATCTGAAATATTATTCATTTTTATATTATACTATGCTATTATATCCATACTAACAAGGCTAAAATATGATTTACAGTGCGAAATACTTGACACATAACATAAATTATAATTGATACAACATTCAAAATTAATGCAAAATTCATAGAAATATAAACACAACAACAACGTAAATTGTAATTCAACCCAGCTATATAATTATCAATTTACATACACGGTACAATATCACATACAAATTTTAAGCTTCTTTTTAAAAAATGTTATCATTTTTCGGCTTTGGAATCGGAAGTTCTCCAGTTAAGTCATTCCATTTCCTTATAAATCTATAATCGCTGAGTATCTTCTATATTTATGTTAATATTTATTCTGTGCATTCTATGATTTATTATTTTTCGTTTTATCGTATGTTTACTTACTATCCTGAATGAGATAACTATAATGAAAAGCCATTAAAGTTGCTCGTAAATTCGTTCTATAACTAATCATTTTAGTAGTTGAAAAATATCCTGTCACTTGGAAACTGAGTAAGCATTTTGACGATTACCACGATCTTTGGAGAAATTGGGAGATATAAAAATATATCTAGGTTATTTAGGTTCAAATGACTAGAGTAGTCAACCGGAAGCTCCGAGTTCGAGTACCGATCTTGTCTATTTTTTTATCCGCTTTTCCTTGGGATTTTGGTTTGTGGTTCCCCATTTTCGTCCAAAATCACTTATCATTTATTTCCTCAAATGTGGTTAACCATAAAATACTCTATATTCTTGCATATCAAGGTAATTTTTATTGATTTAGGAATTTATGAAATTAAAAAATATCTTGTCAGATGTTCTGATTCAATTTTATGGCCATTTTAAACCGTTTTTTTGAATTATCTTTCATTATTTCCAGGACAATTTTGTTTGGACAAACCATTTCTGTGAATTTTCTCTGTTGGAACTGAGAAATCATCAAATATATGAGTAATCTTTGGTTTTATTGGTTTTACAAAGCTACTTGTAATCTTCATAGCACGATTTTATAATCCTGTATTCGTTCTTGA
Organism: Pachydiplax longipennis; assembly: GCA_036926295.1. Taxonomy (NCBI): domain Eukaryota; kingdom Metazoa; phylum Arthropoda; class Insecta; order Odonata; family Libellulidae; genus Pachydiplax; species Pachydiplax longipennis. The sequence goes on from JAVFKF010000019.1 coordinate 29,412,579, forward strand.
AAATTTTTAAATAGAGTAATAACCACAGTGAATCTGTGGAAGATGTAATGCGTCTTTTTCTTTAACTCAAATGACTTGTTTCGAAGAAAAAACGCCCTCACTTCCATTTGATTCATTTTTCCTATTTAATTTAATTTCATTCTGTTCGCTATTTATTCTGGTATATGGTTTAACGGATTTTATATAGTGTAATTTAACGGATTTTAAATTTACTGAAACACCCGCATTTCATCCTTTCTCTTGATTATCAGCTTTAACATTTAAAACCTGCAAAACGGATTAAGCATCCGAGGATATCAGCAAAATTTTTCCGGTATCCAATTATGATAAATAACCTCTGTAAATATCCTTTAGAGCGGCGGCTAAATATTTGGAAATCGGGAATCATTACATTGTTCCAAACAGCGCGGCTTTGATTGACTGCTTTCACGGAAAATATTTATCATCGGATGCCTCAAAGAGTCGCTCCCTAGAGAGAGTAAACTGGGGAGCGAGCTTTCATCGGAAAATTGTACAATAGTGTCCTCGGCAGTGCTTCCCCTCCCTCCCCATTCCCTTTATCTTGCTCCATCATACATCGAAGGCATTCGCATTCCTATTAGTAAGGAAGCCCTCAGCGCCAAACAGACCTCTCCTCGACCTTAGCTTTGGAGCACACACTCCCGGCAACTATGCTCCTCTCTCCACGGTATCTGCCATTAGCATACCTCCTCCCACCCTCTCCTAGCGTGTCCTAGGGTTAGTTGCGTATATCATGTTGTCAGTGAGCGGGTGTTGACACTCTTGCTTCTCTTGGGCGACACAAACCTCCTTGATGTATTGAGTTTGAGGAAAGGTTTGACGGCAGTGGGCTGCTGGAGTGACATGCGGTATTAGGAAGGGGAGTTCGGAAATATCGGAAGCTGGGGCTGTGGTTGGGTAAGATGCCAAGTGTCGATCGGTTCCCCTTCTCCCCCCCCGTTTCCCCCCATTCCGTTCCCAGCGTCACCCATATCGCCTACGGGCGACGGATTGCGGCCAAATACTCGGAATGTTTCCATCTGGCCCAACCAAATTTGATGGAATTTCGCCGCGTTAAACTCATAATTGGATTTTATTCGTCCATTTAATTGGCTGAGTTGTACTGAGAGTGGTTCCTGGTGCTTGATTCGAGCATCAGGTAAACACAATATTTGCCCGATGAATTTACCCCAATTACGAGTACCTGGAGGAGTAAAGGGATGTTTAAAGAGAGCCCGTGATGATATGCGCTGCGTGAAATATCGCGTGACGCGGTTCGGAAGAGAGCTGACGGTCATATTTGTGACAAATACGGCTCGGATTCGTTATCCAAAGAATTTAAGCGGAACATTCCTGCAGTGGGGTTTATAAACCCGTTGTTTTCTGATATTTATTTTAAATATGTAAAATTCAATTAAAGCGGACATAAAAACAGAAAACCAGGCAGCGTATACCACTTTCCATACGTTTTCAATGAAATGCTATTTTATTTTATTTTCCTTGATCTATCATAACTACTTGGTGTATGGAATATTCCTGCTTTTAATTCTGTCTCTATTTTAATATTTAAATATTTCTGCAGTGTTTTTAAATGCTGATTCTAAGTTATGATTGTATCATAACGGAAAATATTTAATTACGATTGATTTGTCCTATACTTACATGTGTTTTTTATAGACCAGTAAAATTATAATAATTATTATAATAGAGATTAATTCAATATTTGGAAAATACTATCCTTGTTACTTTTGTTATTTTCGGCTGAGTTTCATTTTATCAAGTGATTTCGATCATTACGGTTATCTTCAGGGAAAGCTGTATTCGTAAATTCTCATTCCAAACCAGTCGATAAGATAAAATAGTAAAATCAACTAATGAAGCTTTTACTATGTGGGACTCCATCCTTGCGATTGAGGAGGAAATAACTTTGCAAAGTTCCGCTTTACGGATTTATTTTGACTTGCAACCGGTTTCGGACTTAAAAATACTCCTCCTCTATCTCAAAAAGAAAATGGGTTTTTTGTTTGTTTATGATGGCGCTCCACAATGTTCGGCCAGAACACTTTGATTTTATACTCTAATTTAGTTGCTGATCCCAAACTTTTAGAAGACCACGCCTGTTGAAAAGCTTTAGTGAAAAATAAATATGGATTTTAATAATTTACAATTTAGGAAAATATTTTAAGATTCAACTTTGACCCTAATTAAATTTATTCGACCTCAATTTATTCCAATTCAATGTGTAATATATTCAATTTCAATTAATAATGGCCATTTTTGTGCCCAAAATTGAGTATATGCTCTAGATAAGTGATTTTATACGTGATTTTCGTAACCTTCAAGCCGCAAATGTGTAATTTATTCAATTTCTCAATGCAAAATCAATGTGTAATTTCTTCAATTTCAATTAATGTTAGCAAGTTTTATGCCCAAAATTAAGTATATGCCCTATGTAAGTGATCGTGACGCCATATTCGTAACCTTGAAGCCACAAATTCGGCCGTTTTCATCATCTCGAGTCAGTCATAAACCCCCAAATAAGACTCAAAGAAAAGTACGAATTTATCTTTGCGTGGGATAACGGACAGAATGCCCCTCCTGTTGTTCGGTGGCCATGGCAACGAATAGGTAATTTCTTCGCCGATGCAAAAGTGCGGCAGGAGTTATGCCGATGGGCGGGTTTGGCCATCCGCGAAGGGAGATTAAAGTAGTTGGGAGGGCGTGGGAGGGAGAGTGAGTAATGGCTTTATCACGCTACGGATGGAACGCAATTAAGGAATTAGATTCCGGGAGCAACGGTCGGACGGTAGCAGCCTCACGCCAGAGCCATAAGTCGCTGCCGATCCTGTTTGCAACGTAAGCGATATGCTAATGCAAGCCGTCGGCGGGGACTTCCTGCCGTTTAACAGATATCATGCCGCGCGGAATTTTACTCCCGTTCGCCGATTTAAAATAAGTACGGGGAGTTTGTGCCCCGGACCTCCTGATAGCTGAAGACAAGGTCGGAAAGGGACAGCTTTTTCGCTTTCGATTAGATCTTAAAGGTTAGAGGTCAGAATTAAGGGTTCTCACGAGCTGACAATTTTAATGTTGGCGGAAAGATTTTATGGCCATGATGAAAGCGGTGGAATTAAATTTTGAGGTTTTCGTTGTTGAATTAAGAGAGGGATCTGTTTAAGAATGTAGTTAATCAAAATACGTTTTTTGTTTCGTACATTTTTGTGCTCATTGTGGAAGTAATGAAAAAATTTCCGCAGCTTTTTATAGCTTCTCCATATTCTGGTATATTTAGACGTTTTATGCCCTTGTCCTGCTGTACAGGAAATAAAAAATGCCATTGATAGAGATTCCATTTCTTGTTAGTCTATTAGTGATGATCTAGAACTATTTAAAATGGGATTTTAACGCTGTTGATTCAATTTTCTGCTTTTTATCTCGATAGTCTTGTCACATAGATGATCATTTTACCTAGGTCGAATGATAAAAAAGTAGGAAGAAAATAATAGTTATAAATAAAGTATAGCAATATATATTCGGTTTAATGTCGACGTAATTTCACTTTGCGTATTTCAATAATTCGGACATGTTCTAAAGTTGGCAGAGCTCTTTCGAAACGGTACTGTTATTCTGATTATTATTCATTTAAATAAATAAGGGAAATACGCATTATTATTTTATTCTTACTATCCTTATCATGAGTTTTCACACGGTAAAACTTCCAAAATCATATTTTCTAGCAAGTTCAATGAATAACGCCAAGTCTTTTCACGAGGTTCTAAGGACCTCATATATTTTATAAAATATATCTCTTGATTTACTCAAAATTTTCTATAATAGATTCTTATATTATAATTTATATGATTCTAGGAGAACCTATTAATTTATGTTTATGAAAAACACAAACCTCCAAAATGTCGAATTGAACGTAAAGTATGTACATACATCTTCATACCAAAATGGTATTCCTTGTTTTAGTCGGGCAATACAGATTATCAACACACTAACTCTAATCGATTGTAAACATTCCGATTATTGTCTCCATTAAGTTTGGACTATTGCGATGTTTATTTACAAATGTAAATACATTAACTGTAATCTCTCTGTTGATCACGAAATGTAAGTGCTTAAAAATTCTCTCAATTTTGTTTAATTGCTTCAAAGGATAATTTATTTCAATTGAAAAAAATACACGACCCTTTATATATCTTCACCAAAGGGTATTATTTAATATCATGGGTTAGAAATCACACCAACCACTATCATGGAAGTTACTCTTGCTTTCTGAATAACAGAGCGATTTCTTTCACTCATTTTGGTATCCGTGAATAGTGACCTTTGGTTTCTACTTCGGCATGGAGATTTAGTGTAGTACGTGCTGATTAAAGCATATCCATCTCCGTTCGCTTTCGTGTTCCGGACTTAACGTTAATCTACATTTATCATCTCCGTATCCTATGAGCTGTTTTTCATCCAATTTGATTTAAGAGAGTAGCGTGTTCGTTCAAACAAAGAGATCTATCAATTAATCTCGTGAATGAACACCGTAACTTAATTAGAAAGGGAAATTTTCATTAACGAATCGCATTTCAAGATACCTTTCACGTTGGAGGCACTAATTCACGAGGAAATATTGCATAGGCTAATTAATCAGTGGTGGTTATTGAAGTATCATTCAACACGAAGTTTTAATCGTAATAAGCAAGTATAGTTTTGTTAATTAGGATATTTACCTGGCTTTTGTAAATAAATTTTCGGATACAATGAACAAGTTAGTACTTAAATTAAGCTCAAGAATGATAAAATCTAAGGAAAATAATGAGATAGTGTTTAATTCCATTAAAAAAGAAGAGTACTTCTACGACAAAGATTTTATAGAATTAATGCATAAACGTTTTATTTTCGTTAAAGGTGATATTTCATGAGTCAAAGTTTTTTATCCTTCACATAAGAATATTCGGTTATCTTATCATAGTCAGCTTAAATAAGGATGAATAATTGAGAAAAAAATTGTCCTTTATATCTATTATGTTAATATAAGTAGTGCTCTAGTAGTGAGCCTGGAAAGAGTAGGAGATTTTTTATATCTCAATAAATTAGTGCTATTGCAAGCATTAACGAAAGACGTTTTATTCTGAATTCTTTTCAAAATCAGTTCCATTCACACAAACTCAACACAATCTGTTACCTTTCATATTAAATTAATTCCCCTTGACAGTAATTTAGGGATCCTAGGGCAAACAGAATTGAAATTTTAAATTTAAAATTAGTAAAATATTTAAGTTCTTTCAATTGGTACATACGTCCAGCGATTTAAATTATAGAGTAGGAACAAAATATAGGATTATATTTCAGTCGATCTCATTGGGAAATGAAAATCACTCTCTTAATGCGGAAGATAAATATTCATTCAGGAAAGGGCATGAGATTCTCTATGAGCACAATCAGCCGTTTCAATCAAAATGTTTGTAATATTTAGGGTTCTGCTGAAACCGAGGATTTCGCTGTGGATGGAACCGTGATGTTTACATGGCGCGCCACCATTCGCTAAATTGGCGCTCCTTCCACCCAAATCTAGTTTCTGTTTCCCCGTCACTTATATCAAATTTTCACTCGTTTCAATTATTTCAACGGAATCCCGGGAAGATTTTTCATACTTCAATGTCAACATTAGATTCCTTGGCTATATTTCCAAGCCTGTTTTTTCCACATCATTCCACTTTCAATCGATTCAGCACGACGGGAGCTTATCATTAAGTTAGAGCCAACTTTATGACATCTTCGCAATAATGTTTTAATCTTGTTTTAAGATAGTCGGGTTTTTGGGGCTGGAAATTTATATATAGACATTAAAGGGTTTATAATAAACTGAGAAATTGGATTCCAAAATTAAGGTAAAAGTCGTGCCTGTCCTATAAATTTTTAATAGAATATGATAAGGTTCATATCGAGTTAAACTAAATGTGTGTATATCGTTTAATATTTCTGTAAAAATCGTCAATTTACGGATTTGAGGAACAATATTAACCATTTATTAAAGTCCGTTTGGATACACGACAGACAAAGATAACGCGCCACAATATTACGGTAATAGCACGTCATGGAAATTGGATCGTTGCTTAGATTAATCCTTACCTTGTTATTCAACATTTTCCTTACATAAGCAAGACGTTGCAGAAAAACCATATTCATGGAATCGGCAAATAGATAACCCTCAGAACGGGTTGAAAATTTCACGCACAAAAATAGTGAAAGTACTTTTATGCAATATGGAATTACAGAAGACATTTATTTTACTTTATATATTTCCTACTACTACATATGGGTGATAGGTTGACTTTAAAGTTTAAATTACGAGAATAACATTTAATTATTTTACATATATACTCAGGTATTTCGTTCTGATAATGGCACAAGTCTGCCGAAACCGGTCAACGTGTTAACTTGTAGTTTTTATATTGTGTGCAATTATACATGTATGACTCTTAAATTTCTTCATGCCATGAAGTTCCATAAATTATCTGAAAAATATTCATTTTATTTGAATAACAGGTTTGAAATATGCTCCGATAGCCGATTGTCTGTATACGTACTAACTTAGAGGGATGGAACGGGAAATCCTGGACTACCTTCCTTCAAAGAATCACCCAATGGGAATTTCAATAGATTTAACATCATCAACTTTGAACTTTGAAGAAGAAGAGAATCTAGTCAGAGCATTTTTCAAACCTCTGATTCATTAATAGCCTAGTTTTATTGATACTTAAACTGTACTAACTTGTGATGTAATTTATATTGAATTAATTTGATATCCTTCAAATTATATACTTTGTGTTTCCGATATTTACTCCGCCCTCTTTCCTTTAGGCGTCTTTCCGCACAGTGGGATTTTGTCTTCTCCGACTTTCAGTTGGAAAGAATTTTCCGCAAAAACGCTGTCTTTTTGTGATGCTGCCTTACATTTGCCTCCTCCTACTCTAAATACTACAATTGACTTAGCATTAACAATCGACGTAAGGTGATAGAGAGCCCAACTCGAGCCTAACCTCGCCTCAAGAAAGACTATGCATCCATTCATTAGCGTAACAGTAACTGTGGGAATGGGCGTGTAGGAAGAACTACTTTCAAAGCTCCTTCCACCGAACCTCTTCGCATGAAATTCAGAACATGGCCGAGAGCAGAGTGGATGCAATGCACCGTATCTCTTTATTCATAACCTGTTGATGCCTCGAGAGCATGCGAAGGATCACGTTAGTATCATTCATGAGAGGCTGTCCTATCGACTCAAAGATGAGCAAACGCTGTGAAACAGATTCTGGTTTTTTGAGTCGGGAGAGCAAGTTGTCGGCGGTGTTATGTGAAGAAGCATCCACTCAACCCGTATTTGCAAAGCACCGAAATTATACTGCATTCGTATGTTTGGGCATTTCCTCGGAATGGCCATCGATAATTTATGCTGGTCGATGCAGCACTCTGCGATAGCCGAATCTGAGGCAAGCGGAGGTAGCGAAGTATTCAAAGAGGAGTGTATCGATGTAATGATGGAGAAGTGTAATAAGTGAATACGAAGGTTAATCGGCGTAACATTGCTGGGTACTTCTCCAAATATTCCGTTGGTTTCCTAGTTATACCTTATTCTTAGGGAGAAATTATGGGGTTAAAAGATAATGGTATATGTATATATATATATATATATATATATATATATATATATATCTATTATATATAGCTAACTCTCCGGATATACCTATATATATATCTATTATATATAGCTAACTCTCCGGATATACCTATATATATAGATATATATATATAGGGGATACGAATTCTGACCATGTTCCACAAGCGCTTTCGACGTCAGATTTTTTCGACGTACTGGCCCCGCACTCTAGATGCCAGAATAATGCAGACATCGACGCTAGGTGTCATCGGTTCGATACTAGAATGTCCCAAAAATCGCAATTTTCCCATAAGAATGCATTGCGTGGATTTTTGAAAATTATTTTGAGGCACTTATCGGTAAGATAGAGGAACCAAAATCTCGGAGGTTGAAGCTGAGGTAGTCTTCTATGGTTCTTATGGTAGAAATGTTGCCAAATGACCGTGACTTCGACTCCAGGTGGGTCCGAAATTCTTCCATAAGAAATGCATTGCTGCAATTTTTGTCATTTTTTTTCAATGCCTTTCCTATAACCTGGATAGATCAAACTCCGTATGTCGACGGAGGCGTTTGAAAAAATTCTTTCATAAATTTCACAGTTCGTCTAGTGGTCCTTGGTTCGATGCAAGAGGGTCATTCCGATTCCACCATGCATTTCATACGGGGAAAACGGAATCTTATTTTAGGACCTTCCCGATAGGATATTGAATCGAAACTTTGGAATAAGTCATAATGGCACTTACCTAATATTAATTCGCTATTTTCTCTCACAGAAGGGTCCTGAGTTCGACGCTAGGCGTCATTAGCGCGAATTTTTGCAATCTGTTTTGATAGCGTTCTCGATGCGATAGAGCAATCAAAATTACGGTGTTTGCAGATGAGATGGTCTTCCATAGTATCAAAGGAAGAAATGTTAGCAAATGACCGTGTGTTCGATGCCAGGTGGGTTCGAAATGCTTCCGTAAGAAATGCATTGGTGAAATCTTGGATGATTTTTTTAAAATCCTTCCCGATAAGCTGGAAAGATAAAACCCGGAATGGTGACAGAGGCGTTTGAGAAGATTCTTTCATGACGTCCACTGCTTCTCTAGTGGTCCTTGCTTCGATGCTAGAGCGTCATTCCGATTCTACCATGCATTTCAAGCGGGAAGAACGGAATCTCATTTTAGGACCTTCCCGATAAGATACTGAATTGAAACTTTGAAACATGTCAGAGTGGCACTTCTCTAACATTCGTATGCCATTGTCTCTCACGAACGGGTCCTGTGTTCGACGCCAGGCGGTCATTTACGCAAATTTTAAAAAATTGTTTTGAGGCCTTTCTCAATGCAGGAGACTATTCAAAATCACAGCGTTTGCGTTTGAAGTAGTTTTCTATAGAACCAGTGGAAGAAAGGTTACATATGACCGTGAGTTCGATGCCAGATGGATGAAAAATTCTCACGTCCGAAATGCATTGCAGCAATTTTTAAGATTTTTGCTGGATAAGCTTCGAAAATGATACCCGTAAGGGAAACTTATTGTAAATTTTCACCAATTAGCTTGCAGTATGCAAGCAACTTTTACTCGTATATATATATATAGATATATATATATAGGGGATACGAATTCTGACCATGTTCCACAAGCGCCATCGACGTCAGATTTTTTCGACGTACTGGGCCTACACTCCAGATGCCAGAATAATGCAGACATCGACGCTAGCTATCATGAGTTCGATGCCAGAAATTCCCAAAAATCGCAATTTTCCCATAAGAATGCATTGCGCGGATTTTTGAAAATTATTTTGAGGCACTTATCGGTAAGATAGAGGAACCAAAATCTCGGAGGTTGAAGCTGAGGTAGTCTTCTATGGTTCTTATGGTAGAAATGTTGCCAAATGACCGTGACTTCGACTCCAGGTGGGTCCGAAATTCTTCCATAAGAAATGCATTGCTGCAATTTTTGAAAATTTTTTTCAATCCCTTCCCGATAAGTTGGAAAGATAAAACCCGGAATGGTGACAGAGGTGTTTGTAAAAATTCTTTCATGAATTTTACCGTTCGTCTATTGGTCCTTGGTTCGATGCAAGAGGGTCATTCCGATTCCACCATGCATTTCAAACGGGGAAAATGGAATCTTATTTTGGGACCTTCCCGATAAGATATTGAATCGAAACTTTGGAATAAGTCATAAGGGCACTTACCTAATATTAATTCGCTATTTTCTCCAACAGAAGGGTCCTGAGTTCGACGCTAGGCGGTCATTAGCGCGAATATTTGCAAAATGTTTTGAGGCCGTTCTCGATGCGATAGAGCAATCAAAATTACGGTGTTTGCAGATGAGATGGTCTTCCATAGTACCAAAGGAAGAAATGTTAGCAAATGACCGTGTGTTCGACGCCAGGTGGGTTCGAAATGCTTCCGTAAGAAATGCATTGGTGAAATCTTGGATGATTTTTTTAAAATCCTTCCCGATAAGCTGGAAAGATAAAATCCGGAATGGTAACAGAGGCGTTTGAGAACATTCTTTCATGTTATTCGCCGTTTCTACAGTGGTCCTTGGTTCGATGCAAAAGGGTCATTCTGATTTCACCATGCATTTCAAACGGGAATAACGGAATCTTATTTTAGGACCTTCCTGATAAGATACTGAATTGAAACTTTGAAACACGTTAGAGTGGCACTTATCTAAGATTCGTATGCCATTGTCTCTCACAATCGGGTCCTGTGTTCGACGCCAGGCGGTCATTTACGAAAATTTTAAAAAATTGATTTGAGGCCTTTCTCAATGCAGGAGAATATTCAAAATCACAGCCTTTGCGTTTGAAGTAGTTTTCTATAGAACCAGTGGAAGAAAGGTTACATATGACTGTGAGTTCGATGCCAGATGGATGAATAATTCTCACGTGCGAAATGCATTGCGGCAAGTTTTAGAATTTTGCTGGATAAGCTTCGAAGATGACACCCGTAAGGGAAATTTATTGTAAATTTTCACCAATTAGCTTGCAGTATGCAAGCAACTTTTACTCGTATATATATATATATATCTATTATATATAGCTAACTCTCCGGATATACCTATATATATATATATATAGATATAGGGGATACGAATTCTGACCATGTTCCACAAGCGCCGTCGACGTCAGATTTTTTCGACGTACTGGCCCTACACTCTAGATGCCAGAATAATGCAGACTTCGACGCTAGCTATCATGGGTTCGATGCCAGAAATTCCCAAAAATCGCAATTTTCCCATAAGAATGCATTGCGCGGATTTTTGAAAATTATTTTGAGGCACTTATCGTTAAGATAGAGTAACCAAAATTTCGGAGGTTGAAGCTGAGGTAGTCTTCTATGCTTCTCATGGAAAAAATGTTGCCAAATGACAGTGAGTTCGACGCCAGGTGGATACAAAATTCTTCCATAAGAAATGCATTGCGGAAATCTTTTTAAATGCTTCCGGATAAGCTGGAAAGATAAGACCCGGAATGGTGACAGAGGCGTGGGACCTTCCCGATAAGATATTGAATCGAAACTTTGGAACAAGTAAGGATGGCACTTATCTAATATTATTTTGCTGTCTTCTCTCACGATCGGGTTCTTAGTTCGTCGCCAGGCGGTCTTTGGCGCGAAGTTTTAAATTTGAACTGAGGCAGTACTTGGTATGATACGGTATTCAACGGATAGCTTGCAGTATGCAAGCAACTTTTACTCGTATTATATATAGCTAACTCTCCGGATATACCTATATATATATATATATATATATATATATATATATATATATATATATAGATATAGGGGATACGAATTCTGACCATGTTCCACAAGCGCCGTCGACGTCAGATTTTTTCGACGTACTGGCCCTACACTCTAGATGCCAGAATAATGCAGACTTCGACGCTAGCTATCATGGGTTCGATGCCAGAAATTCCCAAAAATCGCAATTTTCCCATAAGAATGCATTGCGCGGATTTTTGAAAATTATTTTGAGGCACTTATCGTTAAGATAGAGTAACCAAAATTTCGGAGGTTGAAGCTGAGGTAGTCTTCTATGCTTCTCATGGAAAAAATGTTGCCAAATGACAGTGAGTTCGACGCCAGGTGGATACAAAATTCTTCCATAAGAAATGCATTGCGGAAATCTTTTTAAATGCTTCCGGATAAGCTGGAAAGATAAGACCCGGAATGGTGACAGAGGCGTGGGACCTTCCCGATAAGATATTGAATCGAAACTTTGGAACAAGTAAGGATGGCACTTATCTAATATTATTTTGCTGTCTTCTCTCACGATCGGGTTCTTAGTTCGTCGCCAGGCGGTCTTTGGCGCGAAGTTTTAAATTTGAACTGAGGCAGTACTTGGTATGATACGGTATTCAACGGATAGCTTGCAGTATGCAAGCAACTTTTACTCGTATTATATATAGCTAACTCTCCGGATATACCTATATATATATATATATATATATATATATATATATATATATATATATATATATATAGATATAGATATAGGGGATACGAATTCTGACCATGTTCCACAAGCGCCGTCGACGTCAGATTTTTTCGACGTACTGGCCCTACACTCTAGATGCCAGAATAATGCAGACTTCGACGCTAGCTATCATGGGTTCGATGCCAGAAATTCCCAAAAATCGCAATTTTCCCATAAGAATGCATTGCGCGGATTTTTGAAAATTATTTTGAGGCACTTAGCGTTAAGATAGAGTAACCAAAATTTTGGAGGTTGAAGCTGAGGTAGTCTTCTATGCTTCTCATGGAAAAAATGTTGCCAAATGACAGTGAGTTCGACGCCAGGTGGATACAAAATTCTTCCATAAGAAATGCATTGCGGAAATCTTTTTAAATGCTTCCGGATAAGCTGGAAAGATAAGACCCGGAATGGTGACAGAGGCGTGGGACCTTCCCGATAAGATATTGAATCGAAACTTTGGAACAAGTAAGGATGGCACTTATCTAATATTATTTTGCTGTCTTCTCTCACGATCGGGTTCTTAGTTCGTCGCCAGGCGGTCTTTGGCGCGAAGTTTTAAATTTGAACTGAGGCAGTACTTGGTATGATACGGTATTCAACGGATAGCTTGCAGTATGCAAGCAACTTTTACTCGTATTATATATAGCTAACTCTCCGGATATACCTATATATATATATATATATATATATATATATATATATATATATATATATATATATATATATATATATATATATATATATATAGATATAGGGGATACGAATTCTGACCATGTTCCACAAGCGCCATCGACGTCAGATTTTTTCGACGTACTGGCCCTACACTCTAGATGCCAGAATAATGCAGACTTCGACGCTAGCTATCATGGGTTCGATGCCAGAAATTCCCAAAAATCGCAATTTTCCCATAAGAATGCATTGCGCGGATTTTTGAAAATTATTTTGAGGCACTTATCGTTAAGATAGAGTAACCAAAATTTCGGAGGTCGAAGTTGAGGTAGTCTTCTATGCTTCTCATGGAAAAAATGTAGCCAAATGACAGTGAGTTCGACGCCAGGTGGATGCAAAATTCTTTCATAAGAAATGCATTGGACGAGTTTTTAAATACCTTCCCGATAAGCTGGAAAGATAAAACCCGGAATGGTGACAGAGGCGTGGGACCTTCCCGATAAGATATTGAATCGAAACTTTGGAACAAGTAAGGATGGCACTTATCTAATATTATTTTGCTGTCTTCTATCACGATCGGGTTCTTAGTTCGTCGCCAGGCGGTCTTTGGCGCGAAGTTTTAAATTTGAACTGAGGCAGTACTTGGTATGATACTGTATTCAACGGATAGCTTGCATACTGCAAGCTATCATACTACAATATCATACGGATAGCTTGCATACTGCAAGCTATCCGTTGAATACAGTATCATACCAAGTACTGCCTCAGTTCAAATTTAAAACTTCGCGCCAAAGACCGCCTGGCGACGAACTAAGAACCCGATCGTGAGAGAAGACAGCAAAATAATATTAGATAAGTGCCATCCTTACTTGTTCCAAAGTTTCGATTCAATATCTTATTGGGAAGGTCCCACGCCTCTGTCACCATTCCGGGTTTTATCTTTCCAGCTTATCGGGAAGGTATTTAAAAACTCGTCCAATGCATTTCTTATGGAAGAATTTTGCATCCTCCTGGCGTCGAACTCACTGTCATTTGGCTACATTTTTTCCATGAGAAGCATAGAAGACTACCTCAACTTCGACCTCCGAAATTTTGGTTACTCTATCTTAACGATAAGTGCCTCAAAATAATTTTCAAAAATCCGCGCAATGCATTCTTATGGGAAAATTGCGATTTTTGGGAATTTCTGGCATCGAACCCATGATAGCTAGCGTCGAAGTCTGCATTATTCTGGCATCTAGAGTGTAGGGCCAGTACGTCGAAAAAATCTGACGTCGATGGCGCTTGTGGAACATGGTCAGAATTCGTATCCCCTATATCTATATATCTATATAGGTATATCCGGAGAGTTAGCTATATATAATAGATATGAGCAGGTAGTAGACTTTCGATAAGGTTATTTTTACTTTTTATTTTTATTATTTTTTATACTATCTGTATTCTGCAAGCTTTCTTCGTGATCAAACTTTCCTAATTAAAATACTGAACATTCATTTGGCACACTAGCTAAATGAATGAAAACGGAAATAATTTTCAATCGTCTCTTGGTACAGGTGTAGAGGTAAAAGCATTTTTCGTTTAATTTAGACCGTCTTGGTCTAGAAGTGACGGTATAGCAGCTTATGACAGCTTACCATGACTCTAAATATTTATCATTTAGCTTACTTTATATCGAATCCTATGAGACGTCTTATCCATGATATCAATACTATGTGGCTTTTTTCCGATTCCAGCACTATGGCTCGGTTAGAAGAGGAAAGGCTAACCATGTACTATTCCTCGATTAGTAGGCCTTATTCCTTTTTAAATGCTCTCAGCTTAGTAACTGATGGTTTTGGTTGAGCCTCAAACCATTATTACTCACCATAGAGACATTTGGAATTTTTACTGTCTACCCTGTACCTATTTATGCCAAAAGTGAAATCTGCGTATGCATCTCTTAATGGACATACACTATAAAGAATTTCTGAGAAGCTATATAAGTCGTACTTTAAAATAAAGATTATTTGATTTTTCATTTAAAAAATAAAAAGAAAGAAAACTGTAGGCTTCCTTGAAATTAAAGTCAAAATCTCACACTGCTTACTGGTATATTCAGCCGTTCCCAGAAAAAAATTATAAAAGTAATCATCATTTTTAGATGAGTTTCCACATAGTTTAGCCTGAACTCATTGGGGTCATTTAAGACATACTTTCTTAACCGTCAAACAGTGTTCTAGAAAATGGGGTGCAATAGTTACTTAAAGTTAAATATTTAAATGAGGTAAAAGTCAATATTTAAAATCGATGATTCATACTTTGAATATTTGAAAGATTCTTGGTTTAAATCAAGTCGAAACGAAAACTAGAGCTTTATTTTGTATATCTTGAAGTGTATTTAGCTATAAGGCAACCTCATTAATATGGCGAAAAGATAGCCGTGAATTAATCTGCAAATTGACCGAACTGTTTTACATGAGTTGGCATCTCTTGAAGACGGCAAAAGAGGTCGAAGAAAAAGGCAACCGGTGTTCATCATCATAAGTGACGAGGAAGGGAAAAAGAGGAGAAGAAGCAAAGGAAATTCATCTGCTGGAAGAACGTGTGAAACGGATGAAAAGTAATTGAGGAAATGGCTCCGAATCTAGAAGAGTAAGTGAGGGAAACGTAATTCCAAATAAGTCCCCCGAAAACCCCCTGAAATGATTTCTTGGGCCGAAAAAGGTTTTTCCAAAATTTGACCTGAAAGGGGAGACATTCAAAATTAATTTAGCAGAAATTAAGGAGTGCGAAGAGCTCTCAGATTGGTTGGGATGGACCAAGTGACCAAGCCGAAGTTCCATCAAAGAAAATTCTGGATGGCACGAAAGTCCGCTTGGATTGTCAAGTGCGTCTGCTTTCGCTTGAAGGAAATTGTCAGAGATGAAGGCGAAGAAATCTGGGACGGATTCAGAGGAATCGCACAAAGTCGAGGAACATCTCTCTTGAATTTGCTGGTTATTTGATTGCATTATTTTTATCAAAAGGATTAAGCTTGTTAATTATCTCGTTTAATTTACAAGGAATCGGAATTACGTTTTTGAGATTTGTTTGATTTGTTTCATTTAAAACGTGCTTCACATTAATGTTGGAAAACCCTGTCCATGGGACAAAATATAACTAAACCCGTTTAAGAAGCTCCCCCTTAAGGGGTTATCTCGCTTAAAACGTGGTTCCGGTGTATTATATTTTTGTGTTTTTACTAGTTTGCGGGTATTAAAATTAATCATTGAAATCTGAGGAATATTTCTTCTGAAAGCTAACATACGGCGTGAAATAGTTCGAGAAAAACCCGTTCAAAACGCTCCCGTTAAGGTCGTTATCCCGCTTAATACGCGGATTCTCTCCGGTTCTGGTCCTTTTCATACGAATTCTATGATAATGTTACCACTTAAGTAGCCCTGATACCCACTTAAGACGCGGATTTCCTTGTATTTAAGTGCACTGCAACTCGCGTTAGCCAATCGTTAGTCTCATTCAGTGGTCTAAAAACGTCTTTAAATCAAGTCTCGTCCCCCACTCTTCGCCTGATCTCTAGAATAGTTCCTTGTGGATGTCTATGAGAATACATTAAGTTAACGCAAAAAAGAACAATCTCTGTACCACCGTTGAAGCTCATACAAACCGAAATGAGTGATTCAATCAACTGGTACCACGTGCTTAATTTTTATCCTAACACTTTGTAAAATATAAACTGATAACCACGAATTCCTTTACGCCGAAGCCTTTAAACACAAAAACCAAGGACGGCATCGAACAGTTAAAGGGATGAATGCCAACACATCGATTTGTGAATTTTGCAGCGGTAAAGAGGAGCTCCATTCCCTACCACAAGCAGTTTTTTAAAAATCCAGCTGCCCTGTGTTGCTTCTCTTATTTATCCACCTTCTGTGCCGAAAGAGATCCCGAAATAGCTGACACGATTAAACCGGTGGTCTAACTAAAGAGCAATAGGATGTTTCTCGACCAATCTCCGTGCTTCAGCCGATCAATTAGAGTCTGTAGGCCTTTTATAGGCCAAACACGTGTGTGTCCATGCGTGGACTAAATTCACGATAACTGTCCTCGGCTAGATATTTCAATGACCGAACACATATGAGAAACACTAACATAACGTGCATTTTGTGGATTTATTGCCTCTGGGATTTCTCTCTCAGAGTTTATTCGAGAAAAAATAAATTTTTCGTGAGTGGCGACCGTAACACGATTTGGCCATTATCTAGCTCGAAGAACTTAGCCTTTTCGTTTGTTTATATCTATCAGCCTTTAGGAAAGACGAATTCTTGAAATAAGTATGGTGTACATATTTAATGGCAAGTACCTTATGCATAGTTTTTAGCACATAATAGATCATTACTAGTAGAAGGTAGAAGTAGATATTTCGATAAGTGAATGACTGGACGTTTAATATACTAGACCCAAACACTCCTCTTAAGATCTATGTCAATAATCAATTCCTAACGATTATTAACAATAAGTGCGTAGTATAGGAAAATAGAATTGCTTCCCTAGAGAGAATATATACGAATAATGGAATTTTTTAACGTAGGTGGCTTAAAATTGGTCATCGTGAATAAATTTCGAATAATTACTTTTTTTTAAGAACATAGAAAATTATGCCGCCAAAACGGTTTCATTCAGGATTACATTAAATAAACAAGGTATTGTTTTAGCAAAAATTTAACAAATAACTATGCCCATCGATGTATTTTGTGGAAACGATAGGTATATCAACCTTACAAGGGATATAGTAGTAGAAATTATTAGAAGAAACCAATATGGATCGTCCTTCATTTACAATATATACGACCTCACTGTCATCGGAGAGCGTTTGTTTATAATGTTGAAAATTCAAAAGGATAAGATGTATTCAATAATAGTTGTACATTTTTTATACGTTTATTTTTATTCCGTCATGGAAAAACCCTATTTTTTATTTATTGAGTATGTATTATTTACACTAACAAAATAGTATGTCCAGCGTAATCAAATCAAAAAGTCATTTGCTTAAATTTATCGAATATGTGCGCCTTGAGTTATTTTTTCGTTAATGTAAAATGCAATTCAAGCCTTTCTATACCACTTTTATATTATGTGGAATTATTTCTAAAATGAGTCAGAGAATAGTTTTATTTTGGATTAGAGATGATTAAGGATTTTAAAATCATCTAATTCCGCACCAAAATGTTAAATATATTATTCAAGGGTATTAGTGAGAATTAATGAGATATTTTGCTCAACTCGAGCCTGGTTTGGAACACTGATAAACTGGAAATATCAAACTCTTGGCTAGTATATTATTCACATGACAGCTTCTTTTGGATCCGCAAATATGGAAGGCGCGTTTAAGTGATGAATGAGTTTGTTACAGTTGCCAAGGCTACTTTTGGCTCCATTTTCTTTCTCAGGCTACGTTTAGTAATCTCAAAGACTGAATCCATCTGTGCAAAAATTTACGATATGGCCCCACCTCAGGTCCAGGATGGATTGCCTCCAATTCAAATGAATCTCATCCTAGAAAAAGATTAATCATTCATAAATTCGTTAGAGGAATATAATTATATGAGGTATGACTTCAAGGGAGTTAATGTGTCTGATATTTATTTATTTATTTATTTATTCATGCTGCTATATTTTTTGTCTGTATCTTTCATAATTAAAACACGTTTGGCTTTGTTTCATGTGAAAGATATGATATAGTGTTTAGAAATCACTAATATTTGTAGTTAAATATCCCGGTTATTAAGCTACTCCGTGTAACTATTTCTAGAGAAGTTCTCCATTTTATTAATGAATATACTAAGGAGCACTCTTTAAATTAGAAATGAATGTAGAGTGTTCACGTACGAAGGCGAGTTTTTGAAGTGATAACAGATAAGTTGATAAAGTGATATGTAGATAAATTGAGCCTTTATTGGCAAGGTTAGGCCCATGCGGGTCTCTTACACATCTAATATCGTAAGTCGTTATATCACTTATAAATATTAGCTAAAGCAAAACGAAGGTGTGCGCTGTGGGAGAACATCCTTGCTGAACTGAATTTTCACAAAGAAAAAACCCGCATAGCGGGAAAATATCCACAGAAAAGGAAAATCAAAAAAATCTGCGAAAACAGTAACAAAATAAGAAGGCAACATATAAAGAAATTTAAAAAAAAATATATACATAAGTAAGATTAAAATTATACATTTATAAAACACAAAAAATGTTTAAAACATACGGATACCTATACCCAGAATGAAATTACTATTTACAGCAACACAATAGTAACATGGGTTAATAAAAGCATGATTGAAGTCCATACATAGATTTCATAAAGTGATGAGAGACTTTCCTCAATTTTCATTACTATAGTATAGAATATATAGATTCTGGAACCTCAATTCTTTCTAAGAAATATTCTACTTTCTACCACTAATCCCTGTTTCGTTTTCAGATATTTCTAATAGCCTGAGGGTGACCTAAACAAGAAAAAGTTCCGTGGTGAAGGAATAAGTGTTTCCTTATCCTTTTCATTATGCTGAAGACGCACCACAAAGTAGTAGTCGAATTAATGAAATCTATTAGTCCCTGATCCGGGAAGCGCATGCGCAATATTTTACCTTTAGTTATTTAATAATAATTTATCTGAAGGATAAGAAAGTGGTTTAGGATTCGAGGCAATTACCTTAAGAGCCTGGTTTTTAAGGAGAGGTAAACGATCAGGGGCAATAAAAATATTACGACCGTCAGATTTTTCTCAAAAGAGAAAAGGTTGTATGAGAATTTTATGGAGGAAAGTGGACGGTGAATCCCTCAAGCGCAGGTCATTGATGGGACAAAGCATAGGGGGATGCTTGTAACGAAAATTTCTCCGTGGTTTAGGATGGCCGGAGAAATTTATAACCCGGAACGCCTATATCACTCATGCCAGCCATAACCATATAAATAATATAAAAAAGTGGAATCTAACGGACGCTTGGATGTATGGAATAATACGTAAGTTGGTAATATTTCAGAAAATGGATATGCCTATATGAAATACGGAATGTCCAAGAATGGCATTATAAAAATAGTGCATTAGGGGAGAAGATTAGCATGGAGGCATGACCAGTTCGATGGTTACCCTTACTGACGAATAATGATTACGACACGGGGTATGTATTCCCGTTCATATTTCCGAAATACTTATTCATTCCTCTTCGGATTGATTGAAGAGAAAATGAGCGAAGGAAGATTTGTCTCCAATTGCATGTTTTGAAAAGAATGGAAACTATTTCTTTTTCTATCAGACATTTTATAGATGCATTTGCATTACTTAAGAGGGAAGTTGATGCCGTGATAGGACACAAAATGTCCTTCAGAATCTCTTGCTATTCAAAAGATAGTCTCTCTAATGGAAAGAGCAATCACGTTTCCAACACATTCTATCCTCAAGTGGCCACGTGACCTATCCTTTCATTCAGACTAGGTGTCTAAAATCAGCTTCCTCAACCTCTCTTCCCAAATTTCTATTTTTCATGTCCTTCGTTGGAAATCAATTCTAGCTCTCGTTATTCAATCCGCATTCAGTTAAATAGCCAACCAATGCTCATTGTAATGATCAAAATTCGTTTGTAGGTAAAACGATTCCCCAAAATATAGTACGGTAAATATTCTGTTAAAATTATTATCATTCATAGCAAAAGAATTACAATAACCTCAGCATAAATTGACATGAGACCAATGGTAGGATTTATGTTCATCTATGTTTCGTTGTATCTATTTTACGTATACATTACCGTAGCAGATCTAACGGTTTATATAGCCCTGTCTTTAAAAAGTAATAATACGAATATCATTCCTTACATACGAGGGTGGTATGAAATGTTTCCCACCCCAGATTTTTCAGAAATCTTCAGAAAATTTTCAGAAATTTTCAGAAAGCATGTCGAAAAATGGCGAAATGTCGGAAACTTTTCAGATCACCCATGTACATGCACGGATACCATTCTAAGAGATACCCATTCCACACAGATTGTACATAATATCATATGTAATATTACAAATAGGAGACAAGATATTTTAGCTGTCAAAGTCTTGAGGAAGAATTATTTAATCGAAAGAGCTATGTAATACAACGATCATGTCCGGATGTGGAAATCAATGAAAATATCATCCCTGTCTAAAAATTGAATCATGAAAATGTTCTGGAGAGAAGAAAAGATTACTGAAAGTTGAATTGAAGATATTCAATAGATGGAAGACTGGGAATGAGAATAAGAGACTGAAGTATCTTTCTCGATATCCTTCTCATAAGACGTTTTACTCTCGATCCTATGAAAAGAGTCTTAAGCATGTTTTACTGCATATCGATAACTCATAAGAGTAAACAGCGTTGTTTTCGTCATCATATTCACTTTCTTTTCATTTTTATATTGATTCATGATAGATTTTCTTGATCTCCAACGCATTCTTAGCAGAAACACTTACGATTTTTTGCACTATCAACACCCCTTTGTCTGCTTGTTTACTCACAAAAATTGCACTTCGACGTATCCTAGGAAACACACATTTTTACAATTTCATTTATTCAGAATTTTGTATCATCCCTCGGTATCCTCTGTGTGCGAGCTTGGGGAGGTGACGTTGGAAAACGGCAACGGCAACCGACGCAAGATATATAAACGAGTTTCTTTGGGAAACGGGATATCTCATATTATCATAAGCCCAAAAAAAACAAGGCTGCGAAGGAAAATCGGTCCGCCTTACTTTGAAAAGGAAACGCAAGATGGCATGGCGCACCATTGTGGATGGAATCCCTAGGACGAGGAATACGCTTATGATAAGAGGAAGGATTTATGTATTCTCTGTGGATATATGCCACTGTGGGAAGAGCATTTGTCGCCCAAGATGGCATTGCGCTGGCTTATTTTCGCCCTCCAAAGAGATATCGGATATCAAACGATACTCGTGGAAATCCGCATTGAAAAAAACTCCCATTCTCTCCGTTTTAAGGGACCTGAAAATGCTCCAGGAATTACTCGTGTATCTAACGAAATGAGATGCAATTAACAGCACAGTATATGCTGGGAATGCTTTGTGTAGTTTACGGGGGAAAAAGTAAGTTTGCGGGTAATTAGGCCCGGAGACAATGATGATCGTCGGGTGAAGAATGATAATGCGATGTAAGGAGGGGCTGTGCGTATGGGAGAATGGGTTGGATGCGGTGATAAAAATTCACTCTTGTGCCTCTTTGTTCGGACGGAACAACGCCGATAACACCCCGCGATGTTTTCTCAATGGCGCGGAGAAATTATGGTGATCAGCGAAGGGAGGTATCCTCACGTAATTAATGATGTTCGTATAAATATTTCCCTCTTTCTTTTCTTCACGCCCAACTGCATCATATTCCGCCCGAGTTATTAATATGTGAAAAGGGTGATATTATTCGCAGATTGCTGTGGCTTTGTCTTAACAACAATGTTCACATCTATATATTACTGTTTACAACATACAAGGAAAGTTCTTATTAAAGTTCTTATTATTAAATACCTTCTTGATTAGGAGTAACTCATTTTAACTGATTTTATGATTGAAAGCATAATATTACAGAAGATTACTAAACTAAATACATACATCATCATAGGTCATTCAATCCGTAAATTGGTCGACTGCAGTCCTCCATTACTCTCTCTCTGCTGCTATTTTAACTACATCCTGATTTCTCTTCTTTCCTATATCTCTCCTTATTTGTCTTATATATTCGTCCCTTGGTCTTCCTCGTGGTGCTTTTCCTTCAATTTTGCCTTCAAGAACGTTCCTAATAAATACATTGTGTCTCAAGATATGTCCTAGACATCTGGTTTTTCTTTTCCGGATGATGCTCCATATCGTTTTAACCTCCATATCGTTTAAATAAAATACATAATCACTGTTTAAAATTTAAAAAATACAAATCACCATTATTGTCTTCCTGAGCCAGTTGGTGACTCATCAGGAGGTGCTAGGATAATTTAATTAATACAGCCTTAATTTAATATATAATGACTTTGATTGCACGATATTAGCAAAATATACAAAAAAACATGAATATCCAAAAAATACAAAGATGTACAAGCATTTGATATATCCATTTTAAATTTTATCAAAACACTTCTGTAGATATATCTAATAGTACAAATCATAGTTACCCCCAGTTAAGGAGAGATAAAGGTAAATTTCTACACAATACATAAATAACACATACATACATAAATTTGCAAAAATTCTTTGCTAAGATTGCTGTGCGAGTAGAAACCCAGGGATTTTCACCACTATGTGGCACCGGAAAGTGGAATACTTGGGTTCGATTCCCTGTCATATCGACAATTTTTACTTTAGTCTATCCTTTATTCTGGAGGATTTAGAGTGTATTAGCATAAGAGAAACATTATAAAAATATATATTTTTTCCAACAAAAAACATTGCAGAAAATCGACCTTAAATTCTTTAATTTTATCATAGTAAAACAGCGGTAGAACTACATAGGAACTATAGGTGATTTTTAATTATTTCATTCAATTCATTCATTCCAATTATGCCATTCAAATTCTAAAATGTATTTGAAAGCATAAATACATCGATGCAGCATTTTGAGGTCTATGTGGTACGGTGTAAATGTTTTTAATATCAGAATTATTTTTTCTTGTTTAATTATGATAACAAAAATTAAAAATTCACATATTTCTGTATGAAATAAAAACACCTGGATTTAATTTAAGCTCTCAAAGGAAGAGTTGAAACATAAAGGAAATGATACAGCTATTGTATACGCCAGAGTTATAAAATCAGCGTGAAGACAGGCATGCGATATTGCAAGGATGTCTTCATAAAGTCGCTTCCCCTCCAGCTAAAAACACGGCTCCGCTCTTAAACGGGTGTTTTTGAAGCAGATCCCCAGCGAAAATGTTTTATTAACGCCCAAACGGATGTTTTGCAGCGCACTTGATTGATACACGCTAAATACGGCGCGAGCACGGCGTTTCCATTAGATCCCAATTTGCGAAAACAGGGTGATGGGAAAGTGCAAAGTAGTGAGTGGAAAATATGATGGTTCGATGAGAGGCAGCGAAGTGAAGGGCTAATGCAGTTAACATAAAATCAGGGAAGCTTCATCTGTGACGTGTCATGGATATGTTTCAGATATTGGATTTTTTGTGTTATTGCGTGTTAAATTTGTCATACGTACAAGCGATTCTCATAACCGGAATTACTGGTGATAATGAATCCGTTCAGAAGTGTATTCTTAAATTTACGTCATTCACTTCGTTCAAAAATTTTATTCGGAGGCGTTGATGATTCCCTTCTTTTCTCTACTCAGTATTTCTGTCTCAAATTTATCAATATTTCTATAATATATTCATAAATGCATATGATACTGTACGACTAAGTGCTATAGTGATTGTTCAATGGTTTTAACGTAAAGATCGACAAAAGAGCACGAAGAATATTTTTACTAATAGATATTCGTGAGTATAATATGTGGTTCAATTATTCAGTAGGGATGCGTTTCTAAGTAAAGTAATTGGAGTCAAGTAGCAAGAGAAAAGACAGAATGCAGAACAAGGGCAAAACATGTTGTAAAATATAAGGGACGGGATAAGTTATCAAGAAACAGGAGATGTTATATCAAACGGAAATATTAGGGCGTATGAGCCAACCGATAGGTTTATACTTTGAAAACAAATGATTAGATTTATGATTACATGACTTCCCTTTTAGCGATAAAACCTTACTGCGCTAATACAGCGCAAATATCCGATAGACTAGCGGAAATCAAAACTGTGTTTATAAACGTATTTAAATCTTTAGGTAACGCATTTCTTTCATAATAATAAGTATTTAAATCTGTATACTATTTAGTATTTTATAAAGAAATACAATTATTTCCTACGAATTCTAGGTCAGTAGTTGATCTTAAATCTAGTAAATTATATTATATTCTTAAAATAGTATAATAATTTATTCATTTTCTTGTTTATCGACTGAAAAATACTTGAGTATACAAGCAAGTAATCCTGAAGATACATTTAATAATTGGCTTAAATAAATAAAAATAGCTAAATCGACCGATATTCTATATATATTATATATTATCCTAACACTAGACAACCACATGATTGATTAAAGGCTCCTGATGAATATTCCAGTATTCAAAATCCTGAGTCATTTGCTGATGTAGTTTTGTTCAGTATACAATACAATTTTGGATCTAGAAAATTTTTCGGAGATTTCTTTGTCACGTGTATTATGAATAATCAAATATCATGAAAATACAGTCTCATACGTAATTCATGGGGGATTTTAAGCGCCTTGAGCTCCTGAATCCACCAGAACCCAACTCAACCATAAAATAGACTCCATCGTTTTGAAACAAATATCTAATTTATGACATGATTTGATATTCATCTTCTACTGGAGTATATTAATAGAATATCAAGAAAACCATATATGTGACTGAAAGAAAATATCTCATAAATTCTGTAAGCATGAGCAATATTTTAGTTTGTAAAAAAAATAGCAACGACAAAAAAGTCTATTCCCAATGTTTGGCTCTAACTATTTTGTGACGCAAGAATCTAGAGAGCACGTTACTGCATCACAAAGTAACATTAGGTAAATTGATTTTAGAGAGTTAAATGGAAGAAAATTCGTCCACTCATATGCGGGAACTTCAAGGAGCGATTCCGTAACATATCGAAGAAAATGAGATTACTAACCTTCAATTTTCATGCATTGATTTCCCAGCACTTCGCGGCGTTAAATCATCCTTGGAATAGGGTGTCATCTGGGCGAAAACACACTCTGGACGAGTCCATACATTTCAACGAATACGGGAATGCCGGTGGAATACCGATTGAAATTTTCCGTTCTTTCCCAGCGTCATATTTCGAGGAGGAGGATGAAATGCTTAGAAAACAGATGTATTTTGCAGCGCGCACGTTTGCAATAGATAGGATCGAGGACCGCATCGTGATGTGCACGGATTCTGAATGGAGAATTTGTTGTTTGCGGTGATCGTGGTAGATTAGGGGGATGACTGCCGTCCTTTGCACCTATCTTCGGTTTTTCTCCGGTAAATTTTCATCTGAAAAATTATAATTTTTAAATTGCCTCGGTTCCCTTCCCTTAAACGTTGAATCTGGCCATAGGGATATATTTCGACTCCAAACTTTCATTATATTTTTCTAATTTCTTATCTTTAAAAACACTTCTGATCCTGAGTGGCGTAAACGTATTTCCCTTTCTACTAGCAATTTAAATTGTAAGTGTATTGGTTTCTCGCTTTTAGATGCCTGCCTTTTACGTAAAATTTTAGTTTATTTCTATCTAAAGACTTCGAAGATTTCTTACATCCCCTTCGTGTGAGTTTCTTTTTCCTAGTGTAGGTACATACTTTCCCAAAGTTCTTGCTAAGATTTTTAAACCCACAAATTAGTTTTCATCTGTGCACTTTTTATGCCATCTCATTCTTTCAGTGTTCATTTACGAAGGGTTGGATGTAAGAAGAGCCTTTTAGTTTCAATCTCGCCAGAATGAAGTCGTTTAATTAATATTACTCCGTTGCTTTCTGTCTTTATTTTGAAATACCTCACCTTGTTTGACCTATGTAAGAGGCCGGGCAATCTGCACATTGAAGTCTTAGAATTTCTCCTCGGTTTCTTAGATTCTTCTGTCATATCTTTTACTTAGGTGAGTTACCTTGCGAGGGTGTTTGGCGTGTGGTTCCTAGGTCCGGCAAGAGGAGGTAGGTTACTTTTTAGGAAATACTTCCGAGAAATTCCAAATTAATCCAATAATTAATAATCCAAGGTTTGAGTGATTTGACAGTCGTTAGATAAAGAAAATCTTGCTTGAAGCAAGTCTTTTGTTTCTCTTTTTAAGTATAAGCTCCACCAATTATTCAATTATTCTAGATAACCATTGTTATTAGCATTTTCTGCAAAGTTTTCTTCATCGACTCCTGAATAGCCATGTGGGCAGTGAATTTGACTTTGGTGTATTTCCCAGGTTGGAGTCCACGTGACATGACAACAGATGTCGAAGCACTTTTAAAAATATTGCTACTACTACTAGTTTTCTTCCTTTAAACATTTCTATCATGGCCTTCCACGAAGTACATCCTACGCACATTATTTTTTTCGATATGATAGCTTTAAGGTCACCAACCAATTCACCACGGACATAGGCATCTATAGGAAAGTACCGCAGCTTATACAGCGTGCTATTCAAAAGGAGACTTCAACTCCCGTGATGAAGCGCCTTTTGTCTTTTCTGCCTTCCATATCTTTACGTAAAGGAACCTCCTTTCAATGGGTCACGGCGGAAGAAACCTTACAGTGCATCGGCAAAGGTAGTATAAGTACCTCGTTCACCAGAGTGCTGCGTATACGAAACCTGCACGAAACCTACCTTTGATCACACACGGGGCTTAATTAATTCCGCGAATCCATTTCGTGACTGCATAAAATTTAAATATTTCTGATGCCGAAATGGAGGACAAAGTTCGATCGTCCAATATCGCAACTCGTGATGTTTGCATACTTCTCTTGGGGAGCGATAAAAGGCCTTCCAAAGGATGCTTCCCTTCCTATCCGCCGTCTTTAGAAGCCAATATCGGCTCGAAAAGCGCTACACGTCGACGCACGTCGATGTTTTTGTTCGCGACGTTAATTGGAGCCGCGTTTCGCGACCTCTTCTTTCTCACACATTCCGCCTTGCGCCCCTCACATCTTGGCCTTTTCCAAACGTATCACTTTATGACGCTTTCGTACCTTCGCATCTATTTGGCAGGCATCACTCGCACGCTCTTTCCTTTGCACATGCCTATCCTCATGCACCGACGCACAAAATTACGGAATTTCCCTTTTCACTTGCCTTATGAATGCATCATGAGGCCTAAATTACAAAGAAGAAGAGGTCTTCCAATGGCAGCGACACTCAGTAGCTGATGTAGCACCCTCCGTCACATGTCAACTCCATGTAACGTCAATAATTCTTGAGGATGGATTGCCGTTATTATTGATCCGAGTTTAGAGTTGATTTTCCGTAGGTATCGTTTTAAAGCTTTTCAAATGCGCAGTAATATTTTACTCCGTTTATTCTTAGGAAAAGATGATTTTATTGTACAAATGAGTGTATTCTAAAATAAACTAGATTTTATTTTATTTCGAATTCAATCTCACCAGCCTTTTCCGCCTTTCATTCAGCTATAGTAAGTTATTATTTTTTCTCATTTGCTCCACAATAGCAGTGTAAAAATCCTTGCATTGATGGATTTTTATTGAAGTGTCTAAAAAATAATTTAGAGATATAAATTAAGAAGATATATTTTCAAACGGAGTGGTTGATATTGATTTGATTGATTGCAGAATAGTCTAGCATTATGATAATGTAATAATTTAGTTTCCAACCTTCAGTAACTTTTTATAATTAACGATGTTGTTCTTGGAACCAGTTTAATTTTAAGACACTTCTAGCTCTGTTTCGAATCCTATGTTTACAATACTGACCTCCTCAACAGTCTGATTATTTTTCTCTCCTAAAATCATAATGTTGCATTTTTCTTATCGCTCCCAATAAAGTCCACAGTATAAAATCCGAAAGTAGCTCCTTTACCTTAGGTATCGGATTACACTTGACGGGTAGTTCCAGTTTTATACCTCTGTTCACCTTATAAGATTATTTATCTTTTTTTCAAGTTATATAAAAACGAGCTTATTCACGGTTGGTAGTTTCTGTGCGAATGATATTCTACTCATCGATTTTGAAGTAAATTCTAATAAAAGAATAATAATAAGAAAGTAGAGTAATAGAAAAATTAAGTTTTCATCTTTTCATATAGAAGTCCCTCAAACCAAACACTGTCCTTGATTACACAATTATTTGCGTAGGCTTTTATTTTTAATTATATCACTAAGGCAGCATAATATCGCTCTCTGATCCTTTCATCGCATCCATTGGCAATAAATTTTATAAAGCCGGTAATTTTTTTACTTTCCATTCTTTATTGATTCTTCGGATACGTGTGATATTTTATGTAATTTTCCAGAGTTATCCCGAGATATTCAACTAAATTTATATTTTTTCAATTGATTTCGTACTGGAATCTTGAGGAAGTTGCTTCCTTTCGGAGAAATCAAGGCATCCAAACAATGAAAGCGAATTCTTTTCTTCGAATTCTTTTTAAGGAAAAATTGTTTGTATTTTCCTTGGATATTGTGTCTGCACACCCTTACGTGCAAAGTTATCCCAACCCTCTTCCTCGATTTCTTCTTCTTAACAAGAATTCATCAACACACAAACAGGAGGTAGTAACAATACAAACTATCCTCTTAAGCGAACGCATAAACGGATATCAGTTCGGAGGCAAGGCACTAACACGGTGAATCGAATCCTTATTTCTCGGTAGAAATTCAAACCGAATTCTTCTTCTTAATCAGACTTTATCAACAAACAAGCAGGAAGCAAACAATACACACTGTCCTTTTAAGCGAACGCATAAACGGATATCAGTTCGGAGGCAAGGCACTAACACGGTGAATCGAATCCTTATTTCCGTGGAGAAATTCAAACCGAATTCTTCTTCTTAATCAGACTTTATCAACAAACAAGCAGGAAGCAGAAGACAATACAAATTTTCCTTTTAAGCGAACGCATAAACGGATATCAGCTCGGAGGCAAGCCACTTACACAGGTGAGCGGAATCCCAATTTCTGCGGAGACGTTCAAATCTCCGCCCGCGGCCAACGGACGATTCGGTCAACCAAAACGAGGCCATTCGCGGAATCGGAGTTTCTATTTATTTCGCGTGCTATGGACGCTGTATTTTTCCAGAATAGAATCACCAAAGGATCGATCGCTCCATCAGATGCTACTCTATTTTTCTTTTTCGACGCGGACGAAAAAAATTGAGAAAAAAGCGGCGGTGAGGAGCGATGAGGGATGGAACACGAATTGCTCTGTGTTTATTCGACTAACACGCATTCCTGAAGCGGACCTCCCACTCGTTTGCATGTCGCTCCGCGTTCTTCTTCTTTTTTTTTAATCGTTTCGTCGAACTCGGCGCTGCAAAACGTCCCCTATTCGCGGGGCACTCTTTTGTCCGCTTTCACAAACGGGGTTCGCTGTAATGGCGGCGTTGAATGCGCCAAAGGCGTGTTTACGATGTGTTTTTCACTCATATTTGGGATCGGGAAGAGGCGATCGGTTAGTCTTCGAATTCAGGTGACTGAAAATTCGGTTCCGATTTTTTTTGCGCACGAAATTTGATTTGAAGCTCGAGTAGTGCCTCGTAGGAGCAGAAAATTCTGGGATGAGACGATTTCGGAGCGATGTTACCACGTTGAGATTGGGGTGAAATCAAAGAAATCGTGTCCCCTATTCAGGTGGGGTAGATACGTTATGGAGAGTATCGTAAATGCATTCAGTGTTTGATCGTGCTGTTAATGCTCTTATGTGCTGATAGAGAGCTATCTGACCACCGTATTCTATTGAAGTTAGATCTTTTTAATGGAAGATTCAAGGCTTAAGTTAAGAATGTAGTAAAATTAGTCAAAGATGCATTCGTGAAGAAAAGGGAAATGTTGAGGATTGGTTTTGAAAATGGAATCAGGAAGAGATTAGTAAAAAGCTCTGATGTTGAGTATTTTATGAGTGTAAAGCGTGTAACTTTAGACAAGATAATATCAAATGATAGGGTTGATGGAAAATAAAATCAAAGGTTCTAAAGATGGCTGGGGGGAAGGAGGATTTTAATTGAAGAAACTAAGCAATGGCAGATGAAATGAGTGGGTCAAATATTGAAAGGAGAGGGATTGCTTAAGAGCTATGAGATACATGGCCACTGTTATTGGAAAGAGTATGGACGTGTAAGTTTCTCTAGATTGAAGTTACCCTTTCATGTCAAGGAATTGTTTAGGTCGTAATATTTAAGATTAAATTTAGATGAAAGTCTAAGAAATTGGTCGTATTTACCGTGTAATTTTCAGCAACAAACTTAACAACTGGTGAGGGAAGCTCTAATAAATTAACATAATTTTTCTTTTCTCAGTAAGTATAAAGAAAATTCTAGAATATGATATTTATTAGAAAAACGACTCATCCGCAGCTTTTATCCCAGCGTATATTAATTACGCTTATTATTTATTAGATAATAGTATAAGAACTTCTCATGAATTCATTTTATGAGCAAACATGAGACCTTACTCCGCTTTTATTTATTACGTAGAAAGAGAGGTATTGGCAACAACAGCCTATCATCACGGAGATTAATTAAGAAAAAAACCGAAGTCAGGATTTTTGTATAATTTGTTTATCGTGTAAATATTATGAGCACATTTTCTTAGTAGTTTGGAGCTATAAATCTCTCTTTACGAGTGTACACTTTTAAAGCAAATTTACCTCTATGTTGAAAATGTTCAAAGGAATTCACTCTTCTACTCTGGTCAAATTAGTGCGAGCCTTGAGAGATCTAGAAAAGAGAGGAATTTCGTTTTGAGATAATTTTGCTCAGTAATTGATATATGATCAATCACCACATCAATCTATTTGGAACTTGCTAAATGATAATTTAGTGTAGAAATGATTTAAGTATTATGTACATATTTCGGAATTTCAAGAATTAACCGTGAGGCATTACAAGAGAAAAAATATGCCACGGCATTATTTTTTAATATTCCATTTTCCCATTTGGTTTACTGTTTTATTTCTCAGGTATTTTATTTTCAAATTATTCCCTTTCTTCTATGCATTAAAAAGTGATTGAGAATATCCTGTCATGCCCAACGCGTGCAGTAAATATCGGAGGTTAATTCGGAATCGGATGTGATATGCCGGCTGTTGGTTCATCAGCGCAGATTTGCAAATTGAAAATCCGATTCGCTGATCCGATTCTCACAGTGGCACGGCAGGGACATCTTCAAACATCGCTGAATTGCTCATGTCATTGACCTCTCTATACAACGAGCCCCAACTTGTTCACTTTATGCTCCAGTGGCGAAATACAAACAAAAATTTACAAATGAGAGCAACTTAGATTTCGCTATAAGATCAACGGATTGAAAACCCTTACCTATTTCGTTTGAGGAATTTTTTTTGATTTGATAGGTCTCTTTGCCGCAAGCTTTAGAAGCCGAGGTTTATTTTAAAAACAAATAGAATCCTGATTTTATTCTGAGGAGGAAAGTCTCCTCTCAGCCTCCTCTCCTCTTCTAACTGTAAATCTTTCTCGCCCTTCTCTCTTCCCTTCCTCTTGATCACTTACCTAACGTCATTCCATGAATCCTAACTTTCACCTCTTGCTGATAAATTTTTCGATAAATAAGATAAATGTAAAAATTCCTGGCCTCCCTTGATAATGATGCTTAAGCATCGAAACATGTCGTGTGTACGGTGACCTATTGTTGAAGAGCTAAGTTATTAAACACGGAAATAGTTTCAATTGAAAAGTGTTTCCTGTTTTAATTTCTTCGTCGTCATGACCTTCCACAAAGTTGGTCGTCATTCCTCTGACTTTATTTCATAAAATATACTTTCTTAATTTAGCGACAGATCTACCATATACGAGCTGGGCCTCTAACGCAATTGATGTTCTAGTTCAAGTGCCAGTATTACTTTAATGAATGCAAGATTGAAAATGTTCTCTGTCATTTCCCATCCAGGAAGAAGCACACATATGACTTTCCGCAACTAAAAATAAAATTCATTAACAGATTTCATTGGCATCTCTAATGTCATAGATAAACGGTCTCCTATTCATCGTAATTTGGATATGAAATTATATAACTCATGTTTATGACTAAACTTTTACATACAAATTTAGACCAGCAACTGTCGTTCGGTTGACTTCGGGTTCCCCATGCACCTTAAAATATTCATAAATCTGCAGAGATATCAAACCCTTACCTAAAAATAGAAAGGAATTCAAAATTAGATGTCTAATTAATTAACTGGAATAAATATTGTTATGTTTTGTGTTATTTGAATATTTGTAAGCGTGACAGAGTGAAAATGATGAAGTGACAATTTGGACTGAAAGGTAACATTATGAGCTGTGACTGTGAACTGTAGTTTTTGTGTTAGAGGATATATGTGGTGTAAATTTTTTGTTGGGGGTGCCAAGGTGTGTGTAAATTGGGTCTTGATATAGTGTTGTGGTGTTTTGAATACTGTCTGCGGGTACAAATGTTATTTTTTTAGAATAGTTATCTGTTTTATGTCTTGTGTAGGGATTGGGGTTTGAATTATGCTGCTTATAGACGATTGTTGGGGCACAAGAATAAATTCTACTCGCAGGATACATACTAATAAAAAAATAAATATATATCTTTAACCAGAAGGTCACCGAGACGCGAGTGTCACAGAATTCGCTGAATTCATGCGACCGCACACGAAAAGGATGACAAACGCCATCCAAAGCTTTCCCACTCTCGACGCAGCTTATTACGCACAATGTGAGAATGCATGTACGCGACAACTCCAGATGTTAATGACCTCTGCAAATAGAGGCGGAAAGGAGTGCTCGAAACCACGAGGGGAACACATGAAACGGGAATTTCGGGAGTGAAAGCCTTTATTTCCTCTTTCACACTTTCTCTTCACTTTTACCTCTGTCCG
The DNA here is from genome assembly GCA_036926295.1 of Pachydiplax longipennis. NCBI lineage: Eukaryota > Metazoa > Arthropoda > Insecta > Odonata > Libellulidae > Pachydiplax > Pachydiplax longipennis. Next base: position 29,446,018 of record JAVFKF010000019.1, read on the forward strand.
TGTATCCTGGAACACAATTTGCCTTATAGACTATCCCTTTTATGCAGCCAGAGCTGTTGCATAGTCGATTCCGAGTTCGATCATGTGCAATAATCTTTGTCCTTCAAAATGGAAAACAGAATTACGAGTAAGATTTCTCTCTGGGGTTTCCTCATAGGGATGTCTTACAGTGACCATTAGCTTCATCATTGACCATTTATTATGAGAAACGATTTTATATAATATAAATCTATATATGCGTCCTGCAAGCCTTCTTCAGTCGTGTGGAAGAGGTTTTCTTCGTGACTGTACTTCCCTAAAATATTATTTTCGCTGTTTAAAACATTAGAAGCAAATCCCTCTTCTAATTCCCCTATAATTCCCAGTTCCTCTTAGTGAAAATGACATAAGTAATAGGGAGACACATAAAATAGACCACGTCCTCTAAGATTATACTATCTCGGTGTGTATTAAATAAATTATTTCTTTGTTTGAATAATCTTCTAAAGATTCCTATCCAAAATGCAGAAGCATTACAGTAACGTTCATCGATTTGTCCTAGCAGTTCATCGCAAAACGTATTGCCTTTCGTTTTATCTTTTCTAGTTTTATTTTTGTCTACTTTCTGAAGAACAGTAGTATCTTTCCAAGGATTACTATTATCGGCTGATTTTCTGGTATTGTAAGGGCATCAAAACAACATTTTATTCGCAGAGATTCATTTTTGTCATATAAACATATATTTGGTTGGCGGAATATGGATATGCTACGTGTTAAGCATACTTGAATTTCGTATGCGGTGTTAAATATCATATTCAATACAAATGTGATAAAAGCACCTTCATTGGAGTTATATAAAATCGGAATAGCTTAATATGGAGAATGATAGGCTGAAGTGTTGATAAAAAGAGGAAGAAAAACGAAAGAACTGGATGATCGATGATATTAAAAATGGTAGAGCTTCCACACAATGAAGGAAATGTCCTAATTAGAGAACAATGGGAAAATGCAGTTAAAAATTATCAGCTGATCATTCCTCTCAAAAGAGAGAGAATAGAATGCTAGAGATCAGGTGAAAGAATAGGGTTACAAATGAAGAGGTATTGAACCGATTAAGAGAAAAGATTTTCTTATGGTAACATTGAATTGGAACAAAGATACGCTGATAGGACACATCTGGTGGCATTCAGGATTGGTCACCATAAATTTTGAAGGAATAGGATGGGATGTATTAGGTTGAGAGAGCCATTTCCACTATTCATGAATATGGTAAACAGATTGAATTGGATTGGATATTGGATCCAAAAATTATGCAGAGATGAAGAAGTTGACATAGGACAGAGAGAATAGAAAGGCTATCTAACCTCGTTCTGAATCGGTGACTGCACCTGGATATTTTGGATTTAATCGTAGTTATTGGTGGAAATTATGGGTACTTTTATCATATATAATTTCCTAATTCCTATCCTAACCCTTTATTTGAGTTTTAGCTTTTTGATTGAGAGTTTGCTAAATACCATCTCTGTTTACGGATCTTATTTGTGGTTCATAAACCTAGAGAGAGAGAAAATGGTAAGATATTAAGGCTTATTCAAAGAGAAAGTGACTGATAGGCTAGCATGATTTACGGTATTGATTTCAATGTAGACGAGAAAGAAGAATATGGTGGGTCACACATCATAGAGCTTTTATTTTATAGAGATACACTTGATCTGAATTAATTATTATTCATACTTTTTGTAACGGAATATTTATAATAATTTCGCTAATTCACAATTTTTAATAAAAAATGGGATGGTCTGCTTAACCTTTATTCGTTTATTGTAATTTTAAAAAAATTTTGTATGGGTATTTTGATTTCAGAAAAATATCTGATTCCGATTTTCAGGCGAATAATGATGAATCAGCCCACACACTATTATTAAATTATGTGCGTATATTACGTTAGTTAATTTGAAAAATGACTATAAGGTAAATAATTGACGCAGTTTAAATATCTAACGATGATTCCGATCCATAGTGCGAGAAGTCCTGATCCTTGACCATTATTTTACTGTCTTTCATATTCAGTTGAACAATTATTCCATATTTGGCCTAAAATGCTAAAAACGTTATTTTAATCACTGAAATTTCTAAAAATAAGAATCTTTTATCTTTCTTATTTTAATAATCTCAACCTCGTACGTTGTCTAACTTTAAAATTTAAACTAACTTGAAAATATTGTCTAAGTCTACTTAATATGAGAACATTTCGGGGCTATAAAACACCTGCCTTGAATCCATGTGAAGGATGTTTTACCTTGAGTCAAAAGTAGAAATATTTGATGAATCAAAAGTGGCTGTGGAATACGAAATTTCACAGCCTTTAATGTCTTATGGCTGTGATGTATCACATATATTCGCATGTAACTATTTGGGTTAATGCGGATTTACTCATGAGAACATTAATCAAAGTGTCCATACCCTTAAATATGTATAACAGGGTTACGCAACAACAATACATTGAATCCTTAAACAATAACCCAACCAAAATATCTTCAATTCAGAATCTCTCCTCTTTCCAGAGCCTCCCAAATTTAATACTCCAGTCTCCCTTTTCAAGCATCCCTTTTTCATTCCCTTTATCTGCCAATTTATTCATTTTACCACTTCCTCTTCCGTATCAAGGGTCAAGCGTACCAAAGCCTGAATTATTCCGGGACATTCACGGCCGAAGGAATCGAAGCGTGATTCCAAAAAAAAAGCCGCAACTCCATTTTTTACCCCATCCAGCGAAACGTGTAGCGTGCGATGGCATTGCGGTACATTATGGAGCCATAAAAACGCCAGAGACACGCGCATTCGCGTCACGCGTGTATCCTCTCAGCGCACGCGTTTTTCGAACGGGGAGAAGCTAATGGCTCAGTGTATGGCAATGAGTAGTTTAAAGGGCCTTTCTTATTTATCTTCGCCTCTACTTTTACGTTAATTGTCGTGGGCAGAACACAAATGGGCTGGCGAAAGAGAAAAGAGGATTAAAGGTAGGAATGGCCACTGGAAATGAGATTCGAAAGTAATGGCAAAGGCTTTGGAGTAAAAAATAATCACTTTTCTTGCGTTACCATTCGGTTATTTACGCTCGCGAGGAATAGTTCTTGCTTTAATTAGGGTTTTAGTGGTTGATAGCGGAGGAGATAGGAAATAGAATTTTTATCTCTTTAGTGAGCGCTTAATGCAGACGTTTCGGTTTTAAGTTTTTGCGGAATTATTCTCAGTTCGTCTTGATACCCACCTATTCTTACGGAAGTGTTTGGCGTTTGCATGATGTTTTAATAGAAATATTTCAGACAGAATCATACCAATTTATTTCAACATTTGTCTTCGAGGACAAAAGCTGAATGAACAATAACTTCTTCGGTACTTCTATGTAACAATTACAAAGATCCCAAGGAAGGATAGACTTGAAAGAAGTCCGACGGGATCGGGAATCGAACCCGGGTCTCCCGATTGCCGGTCGGATGCTCTGTCCGTTGAGCTATCCCGCCGGATCTGTTCTGGATTCTGTACTTTTTCTTTCTAAAAAAAATTTCTTCTCTAAGGTTCTTTTGATCAATAATTGTTATTAATAAAAATATCGTATTTCTTTGGTTCGAAGCCCTTCAAATTATTGATATATGTTTATCAGTTATAAACTTTCTTGAAAATGGTGATTGTATTTTGATATTAACAAAATTTTGAATGTTATCCACACGTTTTTACCTCACACTTATTTTTGAACTACCTCACTCTTATCCGAACTGATAAATATTTTTATCTTGGCGTACAATAAATTATTTATAATGAGTACGTAACGTCAACCATTGAACGTGTGGAGTCTAGAGATAACATTTTCACCACGAGTCAGACTGTGCGCACATCGCTGAACGATTTTATGAACATCTCAGTTGATGTCAGCTCGCAGAATGAGAAGCGCCGATAAAGCTAATCGTCGAATACTTCCCGGATGTTATGTTTGGAAACTTCATTAACACAGTAAAACCTTTGTTAAGCTGAAACCTGTCTTATGTGGAGAAAATTTTGATCCCTGCGTGGTTCCATCAATAATGGCTGATCCTGTATTAAGCAGAAAACTTTGAATTCCGTAAAGAAATCGCAGTTCAAATTGATTCCACTAATGACAGGTTTAACTGTATTTTTCAAACGAATGATTTGCAGGAGCATTGATTCAGTTGGGAATGGTAGGTCTATTTAAATTTATATATGAGCATTCCCTCATTCCCTGTACACTAAAATCTTGCCTTATTAATATAAAGGAAATCATGGCAAATAATCATGTGCACTAGTGCCTTTATATACAATCCTACGATCTTTGATCTGATGATTTAAGAATTTTTAGATTTCTATTAAGAAACATCATCAGTTAACCCAAAACTATTGAATAATGCTATATCTTAAATTAAGTTTATAGGACATTGTATGAGGCACAGTACCTTTCTAACCAACATTTTTGAAGGCAAGAACCTAGGAAAGAAAGGAAGGGGTAGGCCAAAGAAGAATTATTTCGAGAATATAGGAACAAGAATGGAATATTCAGATTATAATAGGATTAAAAGAGCAGCTGAAGTGAGAGAGAAACGGTTGCACCGACAAGGCATTGCCTTTAGTTTGTGAATGAATATCTTGGTAACGCAAAATAGCTCCATCTTCTGGAAAATATATCCATTCTTATTAATGAAATCAATATGTTCTGGCGTAACTTTGTGGAAAGCCATAATAAATTATACAACTTTGTAACTTTCCACGGATTTTTTAATATCAAAATATTAAAAAATCCGTGGAAAATTACAAAGTTGTATAATTTATCCATTCTTATTGTTTCCGTAGTTAAAAAAGTTGAACGGTACAAAAAATACCTGAAATATTACTTTTAATTCCCTTCCATAGAGAAATAATGCCTCTTACCTCTGCAAATGCGTTTGCATTATAGTCTACGATTTTTGCTCTCCCAGCGACACAAACCCGTCTCATAACGCTTTTTCTTCGGCAAGGCTGACCGTTGTCTCGAAGGTCTCCTTCTGCAATGTCTGCAATCACTCCTTCGAATCGAAGACCACTGCCATTTGTCTTTCTAGCGCCTCGGACCCTTCACCGTGAGGCCCACGCTTCGCAGCGCAACCTTCGCTTTCCTTCGAACACCCAACATCCTCATCCATTTCCCGACCACATTCAACTTTTCCTCTCATAGGATCGATTTTAATGTCTCTAATATCTTGGAGATATAGTCTGGTCGCATTTAATGTAATATAAAGGTTATGAGATCTACCCGAAATGCCTAAAAAACGGAGTAGGCAAACCCCTTTGTTTCTTTCCTTAATGTATTATGAAATAATTCCCAGAAAATATCCCGAGGGAAATTTTTGGTTTAGGAAAATTTTATTCATGAGTGTTCTTCCTTTGGGAAGATTCATTTGCCCTCACATTCCCTGTACAGTGTACTCTTTCACTTCTTTGTATTTCATCCCACTATTTAAGTCATCTAACATCTTTTGTCTTTGTCTTCTCCTCTGTATTTTCCCTGACATTCTTCCCTCGATCGCTTTCTTTAGCAATCCCTCTCCTCTAAATATTTGACATACCAATTTCATTTGTCGTTTTTTGATTACTTTAATAAAATCCTATTCTCTCCAACCATCTCTAGCACCTCCTTGTTTATTTTATATAGCAACCCAGCTAACTTTATTCATTCTACCCCATTCCCACATCTCAAAGGTTTCCAATTTTTAATATCCTCTCTTCTTAAGTTTCGCGTTTCACACCCAAACAACAAAATTTAATAACTAAACATGTACAATTCCACCAATATAAAAAACACAACCGAACTCTTCTCGAGATGGCATAAGTCTGTCGAAATCTGTTATTGTTGTCGCATTATTCTAAACACCATGTGTTCTGACCTAACAATGCGGTACACCATCTAATGATACAACTCGATGAACAGTGCAGTACTTCTATATTTCTTAAGCTTCCATTGAGCACAATCGGTTTCGACAGTAACGGTCATCATCCTTTTAACTTTAAAGGATTGAGTACCACCGTTTTCTCGTTCAGTATTTTCCAATGTTTCAGAAAATGTTCATTATTTAATAGAGAAGATTGAACGTCTTTCAATAACATTCATCGAGGCTGTCGGTGCACTCTGATATTTTTGGATTGTAATTCATTGTACACCTATTGATTATGCATATTTATTGTTAAGAATTTAACTGTCCTCGGGAGGTTTTTTGGAGGGGTTTCCCTTCCTTCCTTGGGCAATGCAGGACAGATCATTATTATTTTGTCCCCCTTCACTGTTTCCACTTGGTTCAATGACCAAATTGCAACGTTTATGAATTAAATAAGTAAATAAACAAATCAGTCACCAACCTTCACGCCTCTCACTAACTTTAAAATGCAATTATAAATATTGTTTACTATCAGAAGGTCAACTTATTCTGTTCATCAGGGTAATACTGGAGATTAATACAAATTACATTTATTACAAATTTAATTTAATAACCATTTTCTCTACCCTCACTCCAGACAAACTTTCGAGGTTTTAAATCCATTAGCCAACGAATAACTCTTCCTTTTCCTCAACGACTTCAATGGGAGGTTTCGTAATAACTTTAATTCGAAATTATGCCCGCCCATATTAAGAAATTCTCGTACAAGACACCGCAGGAGCCGTGCCCGTCCTACCCGTCGTGTAATTTAATCTCTGCGTTAAAGCAGTTTGTTGCAAGACGTAGGGGACGCATAATATTGCAAATTACCGAGGCAGTTTTCCCGACTTTATTGCTCGTGAATTCAGGCGTGGAAATATTTTTCCGTCCGCAAAGTACGCGATTCTTCTCAAGCATAATGCAGCAGTCTAGGAGCAGACGTTATTTTTTCGCTAAGCGAGAAAAATACGAGAGAGCCGTAACGAGGGAAACAAGGAACCCAAACACGGCCGTATTGCAACGGAGTGTGCATGTCGCCGGCATTATGCTCTCTCTCTTCGTTCCTTTGTGTTCAAAACAAATGAACAGCGCAAAAGCTAAGCGACGCCGTAATCGATGAGTCTGAAAGGAGGAAATAAAAGTAGAAGGAGCGATAAGAAGCGCGGAAGGAAGGTAAACTATAAAAGAAAGCACACATATATGAATCCTTTGGAGGTTTTCGTTAATTACTGGTCTTTTTTTCCGTCGCCTAAAATTTTTCGTTTGTTTTTTTATTTTTGTTTATCTTTCATCTACATCTACATCTACACCTACATCTACATATGTACCATAAGCCGCCTTTCGGCGTGTTACAAGGGGTGCAAGCACCATGAATCTACTTTCATACTCGATTATTTTCGCGTATCGTTCTCGAAAAAAATGAATTCTCGAATCTACCGGTTCTAGCATTTATTTCTCTGATCTTTCTCTTTTTACATAAACTATTTCCGATCCTATAAATGGTTGTCTAAAAATAATAGGAATTCTTAGCATATACAGAAAATGATTACATTTCTGCTAAATTCTTACACCTAACTTTAAATTCTTTATAGATTTCGGTAAGGGTTGAAGCACTCCTTCAGGTAACATATTCCACTCCTTTATTCCTCTATTTTATTACTATTACACACTTTTGGCGGGGTTGAGGCAGTATGGCATCTCTTCCAGCCAACGTTTACAAATTCTATACAAAATGTTTAAAATAATCTCAAGATTATGAACTATCGTTAGTTTAATTCTAATTACAAACGAAATTAGACAAAAAACAAAATGAAAATATTTATGAATATTTCGCAGCATCCATCCTTTTGCTTCCTTAATTTAAATTTAAGATCATGATCGCCTTCCTTGATTGAGAAATACTCAGTTTTAGTTTTTACCTCAAAATGAGTTTTATAAAAGATTTTCCTCAACCAGGAAGAAGCTGCACGATTGCAGTGGCATAAGTACCACTCATAAAGAATTGTAATTAGGTAATTACAATATTGTTGTTGTACTCATGAAAGAAGCAATAAGTTATTTACAGTATACATGCTTAATGCTAATATACATCTACATGCGTACTCAGCAAGCCGCCTTTCAGTGTGTAGCAGGAGGTGCAAGCAACGCTACTCTATTTTCCTAGTCGATTATTTTCACCTATCGTTCTCGGAGAAAATGAATTCTTAAATCGACTGGTTTTAGCATCTATTTCTCTGATATTTCCCGCAGTATCAGAACGGTCTATATAATAAGGAGGGCGAATAATATCGGTTACATCTTCTACTAATGTTCTCGGACTTAATTTATCAAGTAAATCAAATGTATGATTGAACCTTCTTTCTTCTAAAGATCCCCATCCTGCCTCATGATATTTAAATCTAATGCTCGTGTTTCTTGAAGAAAGAAGATAGATTTATTTGATCTTTAAACCACTACGGATAAACGATGAAAGCAGAAATAATTCAGCATGGAATTGGTAGGACATTCAAAAATGATTTTATAACTGGAAACTATTGAGTCGTTTACGATAAGTTCAACAGAATACTTGAAACCAAATTCACTTTAAGTGTATTTTCAATATGCGGGCTCTTTAAAAGCAGTAGCTATTCGAATGGAAAGTCTATTTTTAACGAACTTTTTCCATTTCAATTTCATGAATTTGTTATTGAACGTACAATTTTCAATTTTTTGTTTTCTACTTTTCCCACTATTTAACAAGAGAGTGTTTGTACTTTCGTTATATTTACGTTGGCAGCCCCGAGGAACAGTCGATATGTGTTCTTTAGCGAGGAAAATTTGAAAACATTCCAAGAGAGAAAAACCCATGGCGATGATGGAAACTAGATACTGTAACCTCGTGTTACTACTGGCGTAAAGAAGTGAAAGTTGCCTTCGGCTAAAGTGCTTCACAAAAATATTCTCTTCTGGCAAACGCTCAAGCATTACCTGACAAAATATTGTGCATAATAATAGACTTTAAGTATTATAGCCATGGGTACTCAAAAGGATTGCCTTTGAGATAAAATATCTTTTAAAGTGTTTAGAGTTTTGGTTGATTGATAAAAATGAATTTCTTTCCCTATTCATTTTTTCAAAGTGAGGATTAAACCTAGAAAGTTAGGCCGATTAATTTCTTGAATTCATTATAGATGTTGTGGCTCTTTAAGATTAATACGGTTGTCACCAGAGTGTCAATATGCCTACTGTCAGACGTTAACTAATTTATTTCTTATCTTTTTATAATGATTATTTTATCTTTACGTAGAAAGTGATATCCCTTAACTAGTTCAATCTGTTGTGATATTGGTTCAGAAGCTGTATTCAAAGCATGTCCGAATCGAAAATTTATTTATTTTTAGATATAACACGAAAGCAATGTTGCAAAAATAAAAATCCAAGAAATGTAATAGCATTGCTTCATAGGTTTAACAGTTTATGTCAGATAAACAAAAGATCTAATTATAGTGAAAAGTCTAAAAGTCAAAACTATACTAAAATATACAAATACGCTAATTGAAAATTTATTTTTAAATGTAACGCGAAAGTGATGTTGCAAAAATGCAATGAATGCAAAAGCATGACCTCATGAGTATGATAGTTTATAACAGTTCCACCAAAAAATTTAATTTGAAATAGAATCCTTTAAGTCAAATCTACAGTTAAGTTGCTACCATCAGCATTAAATTAAATCTGGGGCCAGGTCATTTGGAGCAATAGAGGAGAGATAGATTTGATAGTAAAATATTCCCCAAGTTTTATACGCTATGCTAAAAATAAAGCCAAATAGGGCTTATCTTCGCAAAATATACCCCGTTACGGAGAGGGAATGGGTTCGCTTAACGAGCGTGGCGCGGAGACTAAGCGTACCTACTTTCGGCGATGTTCCCACAGCATTTTCGGCTTCTCTGCTGGAATCCCTTTTCTCTCTTTCCGCCGAACCGCAAATCGTATCGCGTCACTGATATCTTTCCCCCGACATCGCTTCTTGTCGCCACTCTCATCTCCCTGCCTATCGAGGGCCTGCAGATATGGCGCCGTGGGGAGATGGGGGGGCACGAGTGGGGGAGAGAGTGGCTGACGAGGGAAATGCACGAGCATTGTCCGAGAGTGGGAACAGGCTTCTTCCGTTACCCCTCCATAGGTTTGTTTGAACATATTTACGCTGGTGCATCCGTTCCCCTTTACTTCCACCAACAGGGTCTAGTGAATAATTCATACTTCTTAAGCGATCCCTTTAATACATTTGATAATAATAATGGTATAATAATGGACTTTATTTAGGGCGTGATTGAGACTTTAACGTCTCTTCTTACACCAACCCTTCGTCATATACATTAAAAAAAAAAAATATAGCTTGAAAGAAACAGAACAGAGAAGAAGACTACTTTGTTTATGTAAAAACCTAAGTGCTTAAGAAAAAAATGTCCACTGCAGGAAAACACCTTCAAGAAGGGGGATGTGAAAAACCTGCGAAACCGACAGATAGGAAAACAAATATTATTGTTGAAATAATATAAAAAGAGATTCTAAAACACAAGATGACATACCAAATATAGCGTACAAAACAAAAAGAACAAATAGTTACATGTAAACGTTAAGTGTCGTTAAGTTACACATTTATACTTGATGTGTTCAAGCGTGACTTTGTGGAATTTAACGTACACAATGGAAAAGAAATGGAATCTTAGAACAAATAAACGAGGAATTTATTACCAACTAGTTTCGTCAACGAGTTGACATCTTGTGTCAAAATAGTAGATCATGACCGGGCTTACATATGAGAAGTTTCAAGAAGGGTAGTGAGAGGGAAAAAAAGTTGCAGGAAAGGAAAGAAGGGGGGAAGGGTTGGGGATCAAATTTAAAGTTACGCTCCCAAATTTTAACAGTTGGTTTGGCTAATATTTACGGTAGATGTTGAACATATATCGATTGAATTTAATTTCAGAAAAAGACTGTTTAGAGATGACTCAAAACACAGTACTTTTAATGATGAATCACTTAAGTATCTTTTAAAAAAAATATTCATATTAAGCGTCTGCTGATGAGGTTATGCCTCGAAATTGGTACATTCCATTCTGTAAAATAGCAGTTAAGCGTATACCAAAAGTAAATTCTTATAAGAGTTCTTATGTTTACATAGTCAAAGCCACGTAAAATTTAATACGTGTGACCATAAGTATCTGATTAGGAAATGATCCTTGTAAACATGCAAATATCGTTTATACCCAGATAATCCTCGGGTTTTTCAGTCGATTTCTTAAGCCTTAGTTTACGAACTCGAGATTTTTATTGTTATGAACAAAACGGAAATATGAGAAAATAAATCAATGGAAAATACGAAAAAATTTAAACTGCTTTTGCAAAGGATAAACGTTAATTACGATAGCATGTGGCGATATGCTTCAGGTCTGTGTTAGTATCACCTTCCTTCAGTTTTCCTTGCTTTTTGCTGAAATTTTAACAGAAAGGTGTGCCTACATCATCTCTACCAGAAAGTGTAGTTCAAGTTATAAACTTAATGATAATTTTCTGTGCATATTTTAAGACAAATATAAGTCTAGGGTCTAGTTTAATTGGAGGTACATAAAAATTTCTGGGTATGCTGATTTCAAATCAGGGGACGACTTTTAAATCAGATAAACTATTATATGGGTACGTGCGGTATATACGTATGAGTGGAACATCATTTTCCTATAGTCATAGAGATACATTAGTTGGAAAAGTTTTTTCAGATACAAATCTCTGGAAGGAATCCTCATTTAGCCTTGGTTGAGCTCAAGCACGGTAACTCACGCATTTTTGTTAGTCAAAAGCAAAAGGATTCGTCCGAAAACCGTAATAATCTGAGCTTGCAAACAGCGCAACGGAGCTTCTCCAAATCCTCTGGAGAAAGGGCTTGAACTCTTTCTCCGCGTACACCCAGCACTGTTTATCCTAGCTAACTTAATTAGAACCGAGCTTAGAAGCCCCGTGACGATTTAATCAAGAAAACATTCCGATGAGCGGCGATAAAATTTGATTATTGTCATTCCGCGAAAGCTGCAGAAGGGTGGTGAAGACGGAGGAACTCCCAACAAATTCAAAGAGTCGTTCAATTTCTCCTTGAAAATCTTTTCCAAGCATTCCATCGCTTACTCAGCACCATCTGTGAAAGGGCAAAGGTGCTCTTAGACGGATGACGTCATGGGAGAAGAGGGAAAAGACAAGTGGGAGAAATAAAAGAGGGCCATGGAATTCGTTGGTGGTGGAGGGCTTCGGATTATGAGGGGGTGACTAATGGGGGAGAGTGAAGGGTTGAGAGAGGGTTGCTTCGAGTGGACTGTGGGTTGGGATGACAGGCACAGAGACAGCCTTATATCCCTCATGTGGTCGCCCCCTGGCAGTTACGACCAATGGGATTTTGAAACGGGAGTCACGTGCCGAGTCAAAATAGCTTTCAAAGGCTCGTTATAGATATCAAAACATATCCAGGGATTCATTAATGGTACACGAAGATTTGAAAGTCTCCGAGACTTATGAAGGTTGCTCCTCGACATTATCTTATCTGAATGCAGTAGAAAGTAGGTGATTCGTACCGTACCAGGGATCCTGGTTAGCCATGTGGGTATCGCGTTCGACTTTGGTGAAATCCTTTCGGGGCTACATTACCATTTGGGTTCTATATGTGTAGTCCTTAGTTAACGAGGCACTTATATAAAAATCCTCATCTATTATTGCTAAACATTCGTTTTCGTTGATCAGCGCTTTCCTCCCTTCACACTCCATCAAACACACAAATGACACACCATTTTATAGACAAAGTTTCCTCGCCCCCTGGTAAAAATAGACCATCAAGTGAAATATGCAACATTTGGCCAAAAAACCGAGACAAAATTTAAATTAGCCCAGAGTTTCGTACCTGGATTTGTATATATCTACCGTTTAAAACAAGGTATATCGAAACGGACACTGATACTCTATTACCCAATATCTACCCAATCTACCCAACCAAATACATTTCAACACTCCGGTTACTATAAAAGAATACAAAAACATTACACCAACAAAAGCACCTAAAAAAACCCAATCTTTAAAGAATATCATGAGAAATTTTAGCACGAGGAAACTAGTATACATCGAACGTAATAAATGTAAAATATAAAAATGTTATATATAAATCTACTAATACTGTACTACTCGTATCGTGGATGTCACTGTCCGTTCTTTAATCTGCGTATCCCGGTAATTTTAAGCGAAAAACTGTCATGACTCTAACCTCTGCCCTTTTCTGTCATGAACTTCCAAGTTCCGTGCTTTAGATTATTGATTTATTCCGATAAAAAATAATTCAAGCGATTCTTCAGCGTTTAAGTAATTATTTGTTTCTCGAAAACTAAAATTGATGGAAATGCGCACAAATATAATGGGCAGATTGGATATTGGACAGAATTTTGGATCATGCAGATTATGCGTTTGAAATATACATATCGGAAGCTAGAAAGTACTCTAAATTTTACGAAACGTGAAGTGCCGAAAATTCTATAAATTAAAAAATGAATACAATATCGTATAAAAATACATTCAACCGAAGTATCGAGTCAATAAATAATAAACAAAAGGCGTTATATAGATCTTAGGGAACGATTTCATAAATATTCATATATATTCATAAAATTTATAGAAACAAAGAGTGGTCAAATTCATTATTTCTATCAAGAAATTCATCATTTCGGATATCCGATGATATATCATGTATCACATGGAACTTGACTCATTTCCCTATATTTCAATCGAGTAATGTGGTGACAACGAGTTTGGTTACGTTTTGAGCCAATGTTAATTGATTATTTGCATTATTACTTCTCATTTATCTTCATCTGATGTGATGAGTCTTCTGATATTTATTTATTTAATAATTCATTGCAATTTGCTCAGTGAGCTAGGTGGCAACGGTGACTTATATATCTATATCCTTTCTTATATATCTTTCACCTCATGTAATATATGGAAGAACTGCTGCAACAGGCTAAAGAATTTTCAAAATAGTAAAAAATAATGAATAAAGTGAGTGATAATAATGATAATAGTAACAATATTTTATGATCCGAGTCACTAAATCTACATCACATTGATTCCATGATACCCTTTCATACCACTACATTTAAAAATTACACAATGATCATCTATTACCTACATACAATAAAATACATTGAATTTTATTTCTATTAAAATACATTGCGCTTCATTCTAATTATATTTTACATTAAGTTTCTTTAACATGATACTTTGCGAAATATTCTGAATAGTATTCTAAGTAATAGTAATATTCAAAACTGAATATATTACTATTACTTACAAACTCATCCACACTATGATGTGTTTTTCTTAGGAGATTTTTCTTTAATATTTTACTAAATTATAAGTTAATGCTATTTTTCATAAGCCCAGGTAGTTTGTTATAATTTTTAAAGTCATCACTCCAAAGCTTCTCCCAGTTCCACTAAGTCTATGGGATGGGGTCTTATGATTAACTCTTCCTCTTATTAAATGAACACGCTGAATCACATAGGAATTAATGTGTTTGTTTTATTTGTAATGAAAACAGTAGCTGTAACTCAAGACGGATTTATTTATCTTTTCGAAAAATTGTGCGAGCATTTTGAAAAAGCATACGTTCGAGCCATCCGTCAATTACTGAAGAGCGTAAAAGGGAGCTCGCCTGTGATTCTTGGCGCATATCTGAATCATAAGTTGGTATACTCAGCATTTTATATAGTAGAATCAGCAATTATACTATATAAAGTTCCAAGTGTGGGACTTTATCCATCGCTCTTTACTTCCAGTATGATAACAATAGGTATTGTTTTGCTGAAAGGAAAGATCAAGTCATTATAAATGAAAACAGTTAGTATTTCGTATTTTCCACAAAATTTATTTAACCGAACTGAAGATGACTGAAGTGTAAATACAGTCGAAACAGGTCGGTTAAATAAATTTTGTAGAAAATACGAAGTACTGTTTTCATTTACAATGGCGTTCCACAACGTTAGGTCTGAACACCTTGATTTTATATCAAGTCATTAGTACAGTTCAATTCTTCCTTCATTTGATAGAGTGATAATTGATGAGTTTACCGACATCTTCCATCTAATAACGGGCAGTTCGAGGCGAGGAATCTGAGAAAGCATTAGTGATGAAATAAGGGCCAAAATGAGTGGAAAATGAGGTGTGTGAGAGGAGGAAGGTAGGGTAACGGCTTAGAACCAAGTAGAATGGGAGTGGAAAGGATATTGATTAAGGAATTCGAGGAAGACAGAGAAAGTTAGCGGGATGAATCTTGAGAGGGAAAGAATTGACAAAGGAAATGACGTGAAGATGTTGGTAAAAAATAAAGTGAAAGGTAGAGGAAACATTTCTCGGATGAAATTGATGGGAAAAAGTTATCAGGAAAGAAAAGAAATGGTGCTGGATAAAAATCAAATTCACAGGGAAACTTCTGCTCAAAGGAGAAATACTTATGATGGTGCTGTCATCTCATCAAATATAAGTTTACTTCTTCTTAAATGACGATTACGGATGGTACGCATGAGGAATGCGATAGGTAGTAATGAGATTGATTTTTAAGCATTTAATGACTAAAATAATTAGAATGTTGAAAAAATCACAATTCAAAATATTTTCTCCCTTCAAGTTGAGAAATAGCCACAGGAGTGGAAGCTATCTTAATCAATAATTAAATTATTGAAAACTTATCTGTGTCATATTTATTTATTTTATATTCTTATTTATATATTTCTTTATTTTAAGTCCAATTTGGCTTTCTGGTCAGGTGGGAACGCTCGAGAAGAATATAATATACTTGGCAATTTTTAAGGCTGTCTAGCATTTTCCCATTAGAGGGAACCCCTGCGAAAACTTTCCGTCAGCAATACATTCACAGATTGAAAATTAGTACATAAGTCCGTTTTTCATCATTCACATTTCCCATAAATCTATATTGAGTTGATTTAGAAAATATAAAATAGTTGATAGATACAAGTAGGTAAGTAAGTAGAGCGTAGAAAGTAGAAGAAAGTTATATAGATTGATGTAAAAAGTAATGTCCATGTATAAAGTAAAGTGACATAAAATAAGTAGTAGTAGTAGATTTAAGTGTTGGTAGTATTAAGCCGGCTAAGAAGAATAAAACGGTTTATGTAATGATATATTATGATAAGTAAGACAACCATAATAAACCACTTAAAATTGCATAGATCAAGATTAAGTTTCTGTTTGAAAACTTTTACAGTTTTAGATTTGATATGAGATTTATACCAGGTTAAGCATTCCATTCTCTGACGCCCCTACCAACAAATGAATATTTCACTATTTCTGCTCGTGATCCTCGATTTTTTAGTTATAATGGCAGGGTCCAACATAACTAGGAAATTCAAACACTGCAGTTTGTTCCAACCCTGTGTGACAATCCATTCTTCATAATTCCTAACTAATCTAAATACATGACTTTCTTCCCGGGAAAGATTTTTTAGAGGAAATGATACACAGGATCTGAAGGGAAACTATTTTCTGGATGTTTTTAAGAAAATAATCTCCGTAGGAGAAATCACTAAAACCGATGAATGTCTATTTCCAATGAAACTAACAAAAATGCATTGAATTTACAGGATGTACATTTCATCGTTTAGTTTTCTATTTTTAATATATCTAAGCATGAAGTCTTAGATTATTCTATGTTACGCGGTTCCTATATTCTTCAACTCGTCTGTGAAGATACGTAAAAGGGATAATCGGAAGGGTAAATCAAATGATCAATAGTCACAGCATTTTAAAACCAGACTTCAAGGAGATGTGGTAAAATATGGTTGGATTTACGTCATTCCATTTCTTAACAATCAAGTGAATATTTGACTTCCCTGTTTTTGAAGGAATGTCATCCACAATGAAGTAAGATTCAGCTTTGCTAACTGAAACGTTGAGTTCTCTCTTTTACCTTTTCTCCTAGTAGTGGATAACGGCCACTTAAATTCGCATTAGTAATTAGCAAATAGAGTTCTTGTGAAAATTAGCCTAATTTTGAATTTGTCCGTCTCACTGATTAAATGAATGATGTCTTAGCTTTTTTTCCTTTCGTTTGTCACAGCCTTAGTTTGGATTCTCATCCGGAATTTTAATTAAATTCTCTTAATTAGAATAGAACATAAGCGCCACAGCCATGGAGTTGAAATTCAGAGGAATGATTGTTAAAGGAGATAAAGTTGCACTGTTTAAAATGAGTCAGTCAAAATTGAATACTTCCTGTAGTAAATATGACGCTTTTGTAATATGTTTCACGAGTAGGAAACAATGGTCAATTGTATGAGAAAAGAGTTATCTTTCGAAGAAGTTAATTTAATTTAAGACAATTTCCTGATCAATGGCTGGCTAAAAATTACTAGCGACAAAAGCTGGCAAAGCTCTATTAAATTTCTTTTAATGGTTCTTAATACTAGGTTAAAATATCGATACACAACTTTAAATGATTTTTCACGATAAATCTGGAATGGAAGCTTATTATAATCTGAATCTGAAGGCTGAATGCCCCAAGGTCGTCCTTTTAACAAGCTAGAGACAGTTATCAACATATTAAGTGCTAAATCTTTGAAATGTGTAAATGTAAAGGAATGCATAGCTTCTCATATATTTTAACAGGGATTAGGGATCAACGAATTGAATCAGGGATTTGCGTCACTTTCATGTATTCAAAGATTATTAGTTCTCGAACAGCTAATGTTATTCACAGATAGAACTGGGGTCGATCGACTTTTAAATAAAATAAAGAGTCCTTTAGGCTATACTAGGAAAAACAGAAGCACTTTCTGTGACAACTTTACTGGATGGCCTTGACTCAGGGAATTATAGCTACACCTGTGAACAACGATCATTTACTGACACAATGAATGCTCATGAGGTAATTACGCGAAAATGAATTAATCTATGAATTAAAGGGTATTTCAACGTCCTACCATTTGTGATAAATTGTTATATAAATTAGGTCTGTAAGGAAATTTTACGCTTAATAATTCGTTAATTAAATAATATAAAATTAAAGACAGGATTTTGAAAGGATAATAAAAATTTGTCCGATATTTTACCATCAAATCAATTGGCGATAAATAGGTGTTTAATACGTCTTTATTATTATTATTATTATTTATCCGAATGTTGTAGATAAAAAAATTATTCTTTGCTTTAAAACCCTTATTTAACATAAGTTACTTTCAGGGTTTCTGGTAGGTCTTACCGTAGCGGTACCGCAGACAAGCTCTCACCGTACATACATTACCTACCTGACATTCCCCTACTCCAGCTGTACTTCATCAATATCCTGTAAGTACATTCAATGACAAAAGTTTGTTTCCAACAGAAAAGAGTATCTCTGATCTTTCTGGGCCCGAATAAATTCTCCAGATCGCCCAGCGCAAATTCATTCTCCATCGGGAATAAAGCCGAAAACCCTTTCATGTAAATATATTCGGGAGAGATACGTGCATTTCAGATTCGTCCTTCATTTGTGGAAGTGACGGGATCGAATTGCCCTAATGCGGGAAAAATCCCCGATGGAGGCAATTTATTAAGTCGACCGAGAAAGTTCTGAAAAATAAAGAGGAGTAGGAAATGAAGCGGGACATCAAAGTGGAGGGAGCGATTTTCTCGGAAACCGCAGGGGCAATCGGGAGGGATGATGGGTCGCTGAGCGTGTGGTGCCTTAACATTTCGGCAGGGCGTTCGGCCGGAGAAAATTCAATAGACGTTCATTTAGGAAGATGAGAATTTGGGAAAATGTTGGGGGGTGAGCGCCAATCATTAAGGAGAAAAGGGGAATAAAAGGATTGCTTCGATGACTTTCGGCAAAAGCGTTCTTCAGCGGTTACGACGTCATAAAGCGGTGACCTCCGCTCTCTTGTTTTTTAATCCGAGGCGTGAATTTCCATTCCTTGGAGTGTATTTGCGGTCGGGTCATTCTTGCAGGAATCCCGACTACCTTTTGTGTCTTGCGATTGGATAACTGACTGATTTTTACGGCCTCTTTTTTATCTCTGGGCGTAGAGTACTAAAAGGGGTTTGTGCTTAAAAGGGGTGTAAAACGTGCGGGAAAGATGAGGAGGCACAATTAAAAGAAAAGGGGCTATGTGACGAGAGTGATTCTAAAGGTTTAGCTAAGAATTAGAATTTTTAGTGTTTCAGATGGTGAAATTATTTACGCATGGAATAACATGGGAATCAAGAGATTATCTTATAGATAAGTGAGCTAGTAATAACCTCATTTACTTGAACTTCTTCCCCTAACTTCTTCCATTTTGTATACATATGCACTTATTCTCATACATTCTTTTCTCATTCTAATAACTGCCATCATTGCAATCCTTTACATCTTATGGACTTATGAAAAAGTTTTTATGTATTCCTTCCCTTACTGTTCTTCTCCTAGTCACATTCATTTTTCATTCTTCATTTCTCACATCACTCGTCCATCTTTTATGTTATGCGCGTGCCAGATCTGTTACCATAGTCTCGTACACCTTTCCATAGCAAATTATTCTATTGACTTGCAAAACATGTATATATTCTAGGTTGTCTCACCTGACAGACCATGAAATTTAAGCCAATAATCATTGTGAAAAGTTTTATCTAATAAAATATCGTTTTTGAGTCGAAATTGCAAGAATTTGGGCAGTAATGACAAGATATTTGTATAATTTTGCGAATATAAATAACCCGTAACGATAACAACTCCGGACGACATAGGTGATTGTGGAACTCGATTCCCATAAGAATTCATTTGAAAGTTAAACCTATACGAAATGTATGGGGAAAGGAGAGCTGACATTTCATAGTAAGGAAAGTAATAGGAAACTTTGGAAATCCAAAGTCAGCAATATAGTTTTACAAATAATGTAGCCTTCTACATCGTAAACGGTTCAAAATTGGAATTTGCGAGTAAATTTTCAAATAATAAATGTTTTCGTTAAAAAAGGAAAATTTTTCCGTGGCGTAATTTTAAATGCAACAGCGTAAACAAAAGCGGTATTGTTTTGTCAATCAAATAAACAAATGTTATCGAAATTTACATTTATCACGAGTTAAATTTATTGTTTTATTTGTTCATTATTCTATTTATTATTATTTTATTTATTTACTAATTTATTCATTATTGACGGGAGAATTCACTAATCTACTAATATGTTTTAAAACCATTATATGAATATTACTCATTTAACCAGATCATTACTTGGTCGCCTTATGTTAATTCTTGCTACTAATTGACTTTGTACCTTTACGGCTTCATCTAATAAAGCGTAGAATGTGCCAGAAGGCTGTGAGAGGTGACGTCTGCGGAGTGTCTTCAGGGAAGCAATATTTGGCAGTGTAATCAATCATGTAAAGGAGAGAAGAGGTCCTTCCAAGGGTCCTAAACGGCGTCTATATTGGATGAGAAGTGGGAGGGAATTAGAGGGAAGCCAATATGAGAGATAGAGGGATAGATACGACCCTTTATTTTCGGACGGTAGAGGATTTCCACTTGAGCTAACCCTATCTGAATTTGCCTTCCTAAAGTTAGGAGAAAAATTACTGAACCGTAGTCTCGAGTACATTCACTATCCTCTATGGAACAGGCTCTTTGCTCAATCCATTGCTCTCTTTGAGATGCATGTACTATGGTTCATAGATCTATGGAGCTACATCAGATATGGAAGCTACATTTGCAGTCATCATTAGGCATTTCGTATCAGTAAAATCTGAGTACAATTGCCTAAAATTATGTTGTAGAAAATTGAGAGTTTTTAATTAAAAGTTATTATTTAAGAGAAAGAGATTGATTTAATGGTGTAGTTTAAATGAATATCTATACATTTATAGAAATATTGAGGACGTCCTACGTATAAACTACGGACACGAAATGTGTTCTATGTAATTACATCTACCTTGAAGTTTGAATGAGTAAGGCTTACAATAGATGTTTCTCAAAGAGGGGTAAGGAATGGAATAGCTTCCCTGATGGAGCCGTCGAACCTTTATTGAAAACAAATGATAATTTAAGAGAAAGATAAAAATTTTTTATTTCAATGGGGATTTTTATAGTTAATAGTATTGTATTTTATTATGATATTGTTGAACTGAATTACAGATTGATTAGACAAAAATCGACCAAAAAATGAATTGTCAAAAATAACTTCTTAGAATTGTGACATCTATAATTTTAAATTACGATCTTACTTGCTTTAAAAAAATGAAATTTTTAATTTGATAAAATTTAATTATACTTTGTTGACATAAATATTAACCAAACAAAAATTGAGTCGACAAAAATATCTTCTTACTATTGTTACATTTAAAATTTTAAATAACAACCTTACTTACACATTGAAAAATAAAATTTTAGTTATAACAAAAGACAAAACGATACTTAATGTGAAGCATAAGATCCTATAGAACAAAGATATTCTTGAAATAGTAATGTATGTAATATAATTGTAAATGATATATAGAAATAACGACCGGTTTTAAGTTACTAATATCATACGTTTTCTGCTTGGAAAGGAATGATAACTTTGCACTCTGGAAATATCCTTAAAAAATTGTGTAGTAGTGTAAATGGTTTACAGGAGGGGAAAAAAGTACTGTAAATTTTCATTTGGTATATACATAAAATACGTTGGCTGCATCTAAAGTATAGGGTGTACGTAAATATTTTCTTATGTTTAAGAGTTGATGTTAAGAGGTCAAGACTGCCACATCACATTCGTCACATTGAAGCAATATTTTAAGAAACAAAATAAACCCGACGAGGAAACAGTTACTTACACCGAATGATAATTCAATCGAAGTTTTCGACAGCTCTTTGTACAAGTCGGATTTTCAGGTGAACGTTTTCGATGAATAAAAAAGCGGATATCGGCGTTGGGTTGTCAGGAAGAATCGAAAGATGGAAATTGAAGAGGAATGAAATTAGGGGCAGGTGGAGGGAGAGAGAAAAAAGAAGATTGATTGGAGGAATAGGAGAAACGTTAGAAGAAGAACGTTTTACAGGACCGTGGCGCCTCCTAGCGTAAGAAAGGTCTTCACAATGGAGAGAGCATAAAGAAGAGGAAACTTTAAAAGAATGGGAGAATGTGAATAGGGGCGATAAATGGAAGGAAATGGAGAAGAAAGAATGGGATAGAAAGTGTTAGGGCCAATATGAGAGGAGAAAGATGAAGCTGGAGATAGGATTGGGAGGCAGTGAAGGAGAAAAGATAAGATGGAAACACACAGTTATGAGGATTGGAGACGATTAGGGGATAAAGGTAGGAGGCGAATGCGCGGAAACACACGGGAAATGATCAATTCCGGATACTTTATCTACTGGTTCTCCGACCATTATATCTTCAGAGATTCGGGGAATGGCTGCAGAGTCTGTCGAAAGTTCGCTTAATGTAAATACTCTCTTCCCAGATGGTTCTCCGTTTGAATAAAAAAATTAGGATATCTAAGTCCGGAAAAATGGGGAATAGAAATGAGGTTCGGAGATAGGAAAAGAATCGGTGTTTGTACAATTCAGTGCGTGTATGCGTTAGTTCTCGTTGATAAGACTAGTAATTGTGAAGTTGATGCTTATATGTAACAGTTATGTATTAATGTATTCGTGTAGTTGATGTACTTTCGTAACATATAGTTATGTAATTATTTTATATTGTATAGTTATATATTGTACACCATACTGCCTTCGGGAGGTTTTAGAGGGGCCTTCCAGACTAGGGTGAACATCAGGGAGGGTATATTATATTTACATTCTTTTTCCCTCACGAAAGGATGAAAATGACTACCACCTGGCATGATGCCTCTTAGTAGTCTATTTAATAAATAAATAAGCTCTCGGTGCGACGCGTAATATACGAGAATGACACATTTCTAATCCCGCATCGTATACGCGCAGTATTTTACAAAGTGTTTTTTCTTAGACAAGGAATAATACTAGATATTTTACTTTATAGTGGAATGCTGCCCTGTTTTTAAATTAGAATTCACTATAGAACTTAAAAACCTTTGGATTGAATTTTAACTTAGCTCAATAAGTTGTGCAACTGCACCCAAAGTTTTACAAGAAGTGAAAAATTGTGACTTTATTGTGACCTTAAAAACCTTTGCTTCAGTGAGCCGCGAAATTTCCGTTGATGTGTAAATTCATCATGTAATACAAAAGCACTGGTACAATTGTATGTAGCGTCCGCAAAATTTTGTAATAATTCAAGAAGATCCATATAATTTTCATTAATTTCCCGTTCACTTAAATATGGATGATTCCAGCATTTTTGTCGAACATTTTTGGCGAAACTTTTGCGGTCTCGTGGGACTTGAATCAGTGCAATGTGAGGGAATTTTCAGTGTTAAAAATCAAAACTTTAAATGTAAAAAAGTCTGAAACAGTTTTGAGTACTTAAAAATTAATATATTCTCGGAGTTTTATTAGAAATAAACTTCTTTAATCTCCAAACTTCCTTGTTTCATTGGTGAGATTCTGAAGATTAATAGGAACTCTTAACATTGGAATAATATATTACTAGCAGTACTAAATACTTTATATATTTCTTAGAAATAAAATTTTATATAAAAAAGACACGGCTTATTGCGATGTCGTTGCTGATAACATGATTCTTCAAAGTTAAGTGGGTGTTAAGTTATATCTTAGTTATAAGTTAATAAGTTATAGTTTAGGTTAATAAGGTATAGTTATAGTTTAATAAGTTATATCTTAGCGTAATTTCTCTGTATGTCAGCTCAGTAATTCCCATGGTTTATCCATAATTTTAGGTTTTTCAATTAGATTAATATATCTAATCTTAAGGAATATACAATGAATAATCTAAAAGTATTTAATCTAAAATTGAAATGGATGGATTGTGATGCCCATTGGGCCGTTACCATTTTCGACTAATTCATCGAAGTAAAGAGCACATAAAAGAAGTTTATGTATTAATGGTATTTTGCTTCATAGCATCATTTTCCACGGCATTATCTATTATTTATTTATATTTTGTAACTACTTACTAATACGAAAATAGCCGAGTGGCAATCATTTGACAAAGTTCATGAAAATAAAATTACGAAGGTAAACACAAAATTGAAAAATTAATATATCTACAAGGAAACCTTGACCGTTGCCGAAAAGAGCCCCTAATGATAAATTTAAGGATAGGTTTGGCTTAAGGCAAATTTTCTTTGACGAATGGTAACTAAAATATTGTTATAATCTTTTTCCAACTTTTGCTTTCCATCCGGCTTCCTTTTCTATAACCGAATAATGTATTACATTTAATAGAATTTTACTCCGCAACGTAGTGATTAGCGTATCCGGCGGCAAAATTTGTCATCGCTGCTTCAAGTCAATGCCAGTGAGTTTTTTTCCATTTCCCCTTTCTGCCGCTAATTTATTTCCTTCATTATTTTATCGATTTAACGCTACTGTCAGAAACAACATTTTCTGGTTTAATGCTTAATTTATTTTAGCAGAATGAACTCATGATCTTTTTGGCAGAAAAATTATTCATCCTTGAGGTTATACATTCAGTATCAAATAATAATAATAATAATGACGTAATTGTAAATAAAAGATTTCTTTATTTCACTTCACTTTGTCACAAAATACAATAATAATAAGAATATTTTTTTCATTGTAAACCTTAAGGTCCCCCTGAGCTAGAGAAAGGCTCGTCAGGAGGTTCTAATTAATAATAATAATAATAATAATAATAATAATAATAATAATAAAACGTCTTTATTCGGGCGAGATTAAGACCCAATAGTCTCTTCTTACATCTAACCCTTCGTCAATTTGTAAGAAAGAGATAGCAAAAAAAAGTGCACGGAAGAAATTTATATTGTGGGCTTAAAACCTAGGATAGGAAAAATAGTTCACAGCAGGAAAACACCCCAGAAGAGGGTGTGAAAAACCTGCGAAGCCTATAGATAGATAATAAGAAACTGAAATATATAGAAAAGTCTGGAATCAAAAAGCAAGGAACATATTTACACTTCAAACCGCATATAGAAATAATCCATAAAAGAATAAGAGAAGAAATTATCATGGAGATGATAGTGTTTGAGATTTGTTAGAGACTATCATGTAGCATGAATTTCATCAAGATTAGCACATTCATGTTACAAATAAAAGTATGCAAACTGTTTCGTTGCTTCATATCGGCTATATTAGCGAAACCATAGGAGTTATCAGCAGTTCCTTCTCGTATTAGCAAAGCGATATCTTCCTCCTTTATTTCCACGCTTATCGACTCATTGCTTCGAGACTTATCGAAACTCACATTTATAATATTCAGATCGAGATACGGCGCATAATAGGGTCGCGGATGGATTTAAGGACTCCTGGCAACGGCGGAGCTCCCATAGCTCATTTTAATCCGCGTATAAGCGAGCGATCCAGATTGCTATCTTACGGCCTCAGAATATCAACTCTGGTGGGGTAGAAACCGTTTCATTCACGACTCGTTGAAAGAGCAGAAGAGAGAGAGAGAGGAAGAAAGAGCCACGTCGTGAAAATGGATCGCCTAATTTCGGTCGCATTTGAGGGCGAAAAAGCAATCGCCTCCACTTCAGACTAAGGTTCGACACAATCAGCGCGTTCTTATTAGTGATAGTTATCGCTCGAGAAGGGAGAGAGGGAGGTCGTGCATTATGCCCTCAGAAAAGGATGGAGGAGCCATAAAGGGTTGGGAGGGAAGGTCATAAGGAGCGCGGAGAAATTTCTCCTTCCGCGACCGACTGTGCGTGGCGTTGTAAGTTATGGAATAAAAGGCAGTGGGAATGGCAGTTACGATCAGGAAATGAAAGTTTGAAAAGGCTGGGGAAGGGGGAGGGGCGGGGATCAATTTCACGAGAGAATAATAAAGGATATTTGGGAAAGGGCGAGGGATTTCAGGGACCGCGGTGATGGGCGCAATCGGACGGCGAGAGGCGTTTGTTTTTGCCGTTCTCCCTCCTCCGGGATGTGTGTTGTAAATCATTTCGATATCCGGGGCGTATTTTTCGTATCCTTGGCGAAATGTATCGATGGACTTAGGAGAGATTGGTTTTTCTTTATTGATCTATCAAGGGCAAGCTTCTTGTGGGGCTGCGGCGTCGTATTTCTCTCGCGTTGCGACATGTTGTGTGGGATTGCAGCGCCGAATGAATCCGTCGCTTTTTATCCGCGCGTTGGACACGTTCGCGCCGTGCGGAAATGCTGTTTCTGTCCGATGTGAACTATGAACCTACTCGAAGAAATGGTTGTATTCCATAAGGCGATTTCCAGCGTTTCTTCCTCTGTATTAATCCCGTTCCTTTGACCGATGGAGGGAGATATCAAACGCAGTTCTACTCCCATGTATTCCATATACTTTGAGGGTGATAAGCGGTTTTTCATTTGTCTAGTTCTGTCGAAGATGATGTAGATCGCTATCTTATAAGGTATTGAGCTTATTTTTACTATTAGTTAAGGGTTAAATGTGATTTTAATTTGGTTGCAGGTGGTAAAATTGGACAGTAATTTTTTGAATACCATTCACTTCCTACTTCTAATGATGTTATTCCTTCTTCATTATTCCAAGTAGCATTTTACTACGAATAGGTTCAAATAGGTAGAATACGTTCAAATGTCTGAGAACCAAGAATTAATTATTCTCCTAATGTTTCTATTTCTTAATATTTTACGAAAGATTTTCGCTCTTTTGTATGAATGTAAATGAATAAGAGATTAGTATATAAGTACTTTTTGTATAATATCTGTGTATGTTGTCACATAGGAATACGAAAAATTCGAGAAAGTAAACTAGATAAATCTCTGCAATCTCTACTATCAATCTCAGAATCTACAACGTATATTTGAAGGTGCTAATTTTGAAATATTTTGGTTGTACATATGTTGTCCCACTTGTCAAGACTTTTTTGAAGCTCCATCTATATAAAATGAGACAATTTTTTTTAGAACTCAGTTTTCACTTCTCTTTATATCACACAAATTAGTAGGTCCGTTAGTAAAAATCCTGCTAAGCTCTTTCAACCTACATACGGAGAGTCAATGTACATTATAACTTGTAAATAAAGAGTGCTTTTTAAGGAGGAGTTGTACTTCCCGTGCGATAAATTTTGGAGATTGAAATTTTCTCAGGGAATACTTTTCTACTTGCTCTTATATTCTTAATACAGAATCTTGAATTCATCCGTATCCATACTTATTATAAGGGGAAATTTCATCCTTTTGATACCCACAGAAGAAAATAGGTTCTGAATATAAGAAATTATAATTGTCTTTTATTGATGATTTAGATAGTTTCTTTTCACTGAAGTTTTAAGCAAACGACTCCATTCTTATAATGTTATTAGAATACTATTTTTATAGAAAACTATTTTCAATATAGAGACTCACTCGGTAGGGGAGAGGAACTATCAGAAAAAATCGTGAATGTTTTATCAAAACTTTTATAATTGTGTATATTAAAGTGAGTGATATAGATGATTTTATTCTTGATCAAGGTACTGTCATAACATAGTGTAATCAATTATGAGTGTAAATTATACACTGTATTTACTACCATTTAACATTTAAGAAATTGATTTGCTTAAAATAAATGGTGATTTTGTTGGCGGTGCCACGAAGAGTCGGGGAGAATCAATAGTAAACGTAGAAAAAATATATTTTCCAGCTTCTTTATAAAGTAAAAACTGGATTGATTGATTTCTAGTTGCGAAAGTTTATTTATCGTTATGCATTCTATCTTAAGATATTGATAGCAATCGGTTGAGTAAAGCGCCAATTCTTACGGTAGATTCTATACCTTAAGGGGTTTTTATATTGAGAAACAAACTTGAGAAGCAAGTTTTAGAGAACTTTCTTTTGTTTTTGGAAGGCAAAAATTTTTATGCACTTTAAAACAAGGCTTTATTTTTTGAAAATGCTTTAAAGATGGGATGCATAAACTAAAGAAGAGCTACTGTTTTAATCATTCATCATCTCAAAACAGTGTATTTTAGTAATCTTCCCATCTGGAGTTTCATGCCATCGAAAAACGATTTTTATTCGGGAAAGGAAAACTTGTCTCTTACGCTCTTGGGAAACAGCCCTAATTTCACGTTTTTCTCTTGCAGCCATCGCAACAAAAGACGATCGCTTCCGCCGTATAAAAGAGTCAACAACTTCCTGGTGAGTCTTCGTATTATATTAGAATCTGTTCTTTTCTCGTTCACTGTTTGCCCTTTCATGAGTTGGAAAACTCCCTAGTTCGCCGGAGTTCATCTTCTTACGAAGCATGTAAGTGAAGCTCGAGATACCACCAGCTATCGCTAGGATTCCAATACGACCCACTTCCAACTTCCGTTTTCTAATTAGCAGCGGAAAGCTGAACACTTTCCTCATTTCCACCTGCACTACCTCTTTAATTCAATGTTCGTTCGTGTATTTCTTCTATGTTTCTGACAGTTGTGTAAAATATTCGACGCTAATATGATTATAACGCTCATATGATTCATAAATTAGCAGAATATAGGCTAAGATTACATATTTATGAGATGCAGAACCTCTAGATTGAGAACTTATACATTGCATGGTATTAAAATAACCCTACTAATATGGAACAATTAAATGATGAATATAAATATTTATTTAAATACTAGTCACCCTATGCGAAGAATACTAATTAAATAATGCTCATTTAGTCTACTTAAGGACATAAGTCTTGCAAAGATGAAAAATAAAATTATAAAGAAATAAAAAATAGGATAATTTTCATATTAAGGAATTTTATTTATTAATTAGCTTGATTGATTTCGTCTTTAATTGTACAAAAAATTCTTTGTTGCCGGTTCCAAATCTTATGACCAAGAAAGGCTTTGGATATGCGTTGTGATGATTCAGTGTAGATTAGATATAAATGTTATTGAAGAATCAAGAGATATCAAATTTAAGTATTCAAGTGATTGTTTCTGAATATGCCCCAGTATAAAATTAACATCATACATATATATTTACATTAAGAAGAAAGTAAATCTGCAGATATCTTCACATTCATTAATGAATTATAAAAAAATATGTCCCTTTTAGTAGATCTTTTTACCATTTTAATATCTAACCTTTTTGTCATGTACCATATTAGAAGTATATATGTGCATAAATTATTTCTCCTTTTTTTCAAGAGAAGAGCATCAAATATAATGACATATTATTAGAATCCTCTATGGAATCGATTACATTATCTTTAATCCTTCCTTTAA
Source organism: Pachydiplax longipennis (assembly GCA_036926295.1). NCBI lineage: Eukaryota > Metazoa > Arthropoda > Insecta > Odonata > Libellulidae > Pachydiplax > Pachydiplax longipennis. The sequence goes on from JAVFKF010000019.1 coordinate 29,475,234, forward strand.
GAAATCACTATTATGCTGGTTGTTTTGAAAATTTGCGTATCAGATTTTTATCCAATATCTACCATTTTTTGATTGTAAATCCTTGCATTGAAGGTCAGATTCTTTCAGAAACACTCGCTTTCTTCTTTCAGTTGAATAACTCTTGTCAAGATCAGGGGTCGATATTGTTTTATCTAACTCTCGAAAAATTAACGCTTCAAACAGCCTTTCAATGTCTTAATTGGCTTTCTTTTATTTCGAGCTGAATTCGCTTCGAGAAATATTTCCTAAAAGCTTTTAATCATACGGTATGAAAGAAGAATCCGACAGCTGGAATAAATTATTCAAGATAAATGAGCAATTTCACGAGTCAAGGCATATGGTTATTAGTTTAATTTCACATTTAAAGCAAATGACAAATGACGGAAATAGCAAATGCGAATGAACTTAAATTTCGGTGTAGTAAACAATACTGCAAAGAATTAATACTCTCTATATTGACCTGTTCATAAAGAAATACAATATTTTTACGCCGTACTCTACTCTTAAATTATTTATCAGCTTGGGTTAGAATCTTAATATATTATTTCTAAACAACCGTTTACCGTGACCAGCGATTTTATTCCTTTACACTCCATTAAAAATTTAAATGAAGCACCATTTAAAGACAAAGTTTTCCACTTTGGTAACATTTGACCAACCGATAAAAAATGAACCATTTGGTCAAAAAATTCGGTTAAAATTTGAATTTTCCCATAGGATTTCATTATATGAAATGGCGAATGATGGATGAAATATTTACTTTTGTGTTTTGCCATTTCATTCCTTTTATTGCACGAAGTAGGAAATAGAAAAAGGCCATGTTTATACAGGATTTTTATGAATTAAATTTAGGTCCGACTGGATCAATTCTTTGTAAATCCAAGTAGGAAGCTGGTGAATGCTATAATTTATGAATCCAAGTAGAATTTGCTGCTGAATGCTAAAAACTGTAAGTTTATTTTGCAATTTCAATGTTTCGTTTGCGCATCAAACATATCGTCTCTGACGTAATTCAAAGTTACAGGTTCAACAGTAATATTTGTGCACTTCTAAGGCTTTTTAGGAACAAGGGCTAAGTCTACTAGGAAAACTGATTACACAACAGGGAGCGGCATAATTTTTAGTTTGATATGGGTTTTAGGCAGCTCGGTCACGTATTTCCTTTCCCAGCTCGTTAAATATTTAGCGGAATAGTAATGGAGGCTTGTTTACTACATTTAAAAGATAACATCAAAGCCTATTTCCTGTAAACAGTGTCATCAATTAAACTAAAAGGCCTCTCTCAAAATTCGCTCCCCGAAATCTTTTTAAAATGTCCTTTTCTCCGATGTTTTTCTCCTCCACACGCACTCCGGTCCCACTCTTTATTCTTGTTTTCTGAGTTAAGAACGAGAGTAGCCTTTCTGTCAATTAAGCGCGGATCAGAAAGGAAGTGCTTTGAATACTGGCGCCAATGGGAAAACAGGATTAGTCGCGGGGGAATATTCCCCCATTTGCGAAATTACCGAGTTAACTAACGGGAGCAAGATGTTTTTCCGACCCATTATTAACCTGCTTCAAGGCCGTTCCACGGCGAATTCTCTCCCTCATTCTTCCCTAATTTTTGTAGATTTCGGCCCGAAATTCGAATAAATTAATCCGTTCCCTTTTTTCTTCGATGTAACTAACGTGGAGCGGGAGAGTAATTAATTTCTGGACGTCTCTTAGAAATAAATTAAATTCAAGAAAAGGTTACCTAATTTTTTTTCGGCAGGGAAAAGGTTGAAGGTGAGTTTGCGCGAGAGGAGTACGGCTAGGAAACATTCCAAAGCAATTTATTCAATTGTATCACAGTATGTTGTTATTCGGTGCAGGATAAAGAACTTTTATCTTTCATTTACTTTTAAATCGGTGTTTTTAATGTCTGAGATGACATGAAAGTTACTGAGGTAAAGGTGGAGCTAAAGGATGGTATTGATTTAAATCCCTCCTCATAAAATGCTAAGAAATGTGTCACTCGTTGGATCATTCTGCTTCACTCATATTGACATGTTTCGTTTCTATCATTCTGACACGGTGATGAAATCAAGGGTAAAATACCTCACTCCTCATTTCGCCTAGCCTTCTCATTCCCCTTTTCAAAGCTTTTTATTACTAATACTGGGAGATTGAGTTAAAACTAGTCTTTGGGAAAAAAATTACAAACAAACACAATATGAATTTTTCAGGTAAGACGCATGTAATCCTTTGCAAAAGTTGGGATTTAGCTGCTGATGATATTCGTTACAGTAGATGTATACATCATTGCTTAAGATTCCCTTCCGTCAAAAATATATCGCTATGAAAAATGAGCAGCTTGAGACTGAGTTTAAGACCTAAAAATGACGATGTTAATATCCTATAATGTGTATATACTAGTCTTACACAGATATTTTTGCTTTGAATTTGAGTTTCTCTTTATGAGTTGACCTACCTCTGCATTATTCCTGCATAGTGCTTGTTGTGATTTGGTTTTTAATGTTTCTACCAAAGAACGATATTTTTCTTAGCAAGATATAAGTTTCCAATAATGTAGCCCTGGTCTATCATATCTGACCGAAGCTTAGTTTACAGACTGCTCGGTTTACCAATAGCTCACTAGATCGACTGCTTACGGATAACTTGCTAACTGCTTCTTTAAATTAATAATCTCAGTTATCATGTTTCCCTATAAGTAAAATCGATGGCTTAATGACAATGTAGCGTATTAACAATGCTGTTCAACCAAGATGGTCAAACGAAAAGTCAGTTAATCAGGGGTATTCCATCTAGTTCACCCAATCCTAAACGTAATAAATTAATTAGTAAGAAAATGAAGTAATTGTTTCATTATTTGTAATATTCGTCAATAAAAATGCGTTAGTCGTAAATGTTATGTTAGAACGAATTTCTTTTATTAAATTTACAGCCTAATCAAAGAGGATATTCTACCTTTAAAGAAAAAGAACAGATGTAATCTTCATTCTTCAAAATTACTCGAGAAATAGAAACAGTAAAGAATCGTGAGGAATGATTTTAGATGATTTTTTTGAAAGGTAAAAGGAACTATGAAAGGAAAGGAAACTGCCACGCGTGAAGGGAAGATGCTGAGACATAAATTACGTTACGTATGTAGCTCTAATATAATAAGTAGAAAAAGATTTGGGTTTTGAATTAGCCTCGACATTAATAAATCTTCGGCGAAAGCTTTTTGTGTGGGTCCCAAGGGATGGAGGGATACGCTATGGAAACTGCTGAAAATTCTTGAGAAGGGCATTTTTCTGACGCAGAACTCCGGCGAAGAAGAAAAGTGAGTGGGTGAGTGATAATTGGGAGTAATGGTGCGAAAGAGATGAAGATATATATTCGCGGAGAGAGCGAATCGAAATAACGGGGAGAAAATCCTAATCCCCTTACTGGTTATAGCGAGAAAAGTGAAAAGTAGAAGCGGTTGCATTTCTCATCCTGTGGGACTAACTATAGATAATCTATGGTTGTTATCCGTGCCCTGTTCAATTTTAGTGAGTCGCTCCAAATACCAACCGGTTGTTGTTGAATTTGTCATTGATCATGTCTTGGAATGAGGTTTTCATGCAGCATAAAGTGTGCCTAATTCGGAATAATGGCACATATATTCCGAGTTTAAAGTATTATTTGAAGTAATTATCTATGTATTGTTGTAACTAATACTCTTCAATGAAACTTACCTCCACAGTAATTTAAAATCATATTACGCAAGATATCTTTTTTTTAATTTTCATGTAAGCACTCAAAGTTGATATTTACAGGTTCTTTATCTAGTCGTATGACATTTAAAAGTCAATTTTGCATTGGAGAAATACCAATTAGATTGTTAACAAAGATATCCGAAATGGAAAATTCGGAACGGTGCAGAAAATTTTGTTTGTGGACAGAAGTATGAGTTTGTAAAATGGAATGCATGTATTTTCTCAAATATGAAAATATAATTAAACAACACTTTCAATTACAGCACTCAATTGAGAATATCCACTGCGTTGAATACTTCATGTTTAGTATACATGCTCAGGTGCATCTTTTTGTGTAAACAACATTGAGTTAACCTAGTTTTGCAACGAAGATTTAGCAAGGCTAAATATGAAACTGTGAATTTCTGTACGTAATTTTGAGAGTGCACAAAACTTTTCACTGAAATTATAGTCGATACCATAGTTATGCTACTTAAGTTACAAATTTATAGAACCTGCAATGGAACCTAGTTCGTTCATCGAGTAAACATTTCATTCTTTCACCTACATTTTGAGCTTTCAGCCTTATGTAACAGCTAGTTGCATCTACGATAAACTTAGATTTTTTATTACTTAAAAAATTTATTACCTTAATCTTTATCATAAAATGGACTAACATTTGCGGATTAATAAAATCCACATTCACTCTAATACGTTTTAAAGTTAAGGAGAGAGGAACGTATCTCATTTTTATCGAACGGCCACCAAAGGAAATTGGGAGACAATAATATTTCCATCGAACAGTCGTAGAACTCGGAACTTGGAGTGAATTTCTCCCAACGGTGAAAATAGTCGGGCAATCGTGTTATCGTATCAGAGCATGAGGCGAGTAAACAGCCACCATCCGCCCTCGAAACGCCCTTTCTTATTCTTTTCTAACACGATAAAAAATAGCCGAAAAAACTTACGATTGCCGCCGGAAACTTTTACGGCCCGGCTAATTCTGTTTCTGTGTCCAGGAGGCGTGCGCTGTAGCTAACTCGATTAAAACAAAATATATGGTGATGTGGAGCAACTTCAGCTGGCAGTCGCATGAGGATGTGCTCTCGACCGACAGAAGAAATTGGCTAAAAGAAAGGGGGGAAAAGGGGTATGAGGGTAAGGGGTGGGGTATGAGGGAAAGGAGTAGGGTATGAGGGAAGGGGTGGGTATGAGGGAGGGGTGAGGAATGAGGGGAGGGAGAGTCTGACAAGTTTAGGAAGGGGTTGGAGAAGAAACGGAGCCGAGAAGAAAGAAATGGAAAGAGAAGGAAATGTATTCTTGAGAGATTTTACGCGGAACAGATTTCCAGGACAAGGCAAAAAGAGGTAGAAGGAAAGGAGAGGAAGGGATGTTTGGGGAGAATTAGATGTCGATCTATTCTAGATGGACTGAGACTTTTCAAATTTTCGTCAGTATCTATAGAAATAAAAAGAGAATGTGGGAATGGTATATTATTATTCCTATACCATAGTCACCGCGAGTAGAGAATATCTGATGACATTTGGTAGTTTTTAGACAATTTTAAAAAGTCCTGATAACATAGTGATAGCATAAGAGACAAAGGTTCTCCAAGCGCCGACAGCGGCCACCGTCTAGGGTGATTCCTGGGAAACGGATAATCGCTTAGCGGTCAACAGTTATTCAGAATCCCTAATGCGCATTTCGAAAGCAATGCTTTCATGAACACAGGGGGTGAATTGAACGCCGAGTTCCTTTTATCTTTCTTCTAGTGATAGCATATAGAAAACAAGCAGGAAACATAGAGATAACAAGTTAACTTCCTCTTTATGAATACAGCCGTTGAATAAATAAAAATGAATTTTAATTAAATTTTCATTAAAACAATATTAACAAATATTAATTAATTGAGGGAAAAACCTGATGACTGACAGGCATTTTCACGAGGATATACCGCGCCAAAACCATTTCCTTAATCAAGAGGAAATATGAAGTGATTTTCAAGTTTTGTAAGTTTGTAAATTTAAACGATCGAACTATCTATAAACTTTTCAGAGCAAAAATTAGAGGTAAAGAAAATCGATCTCTTTGGATTCAGCACTTTCAAATATGATTGATGATCGCAAGAAATTTCAAGCAATGCAACCTGTAACATCTACACCATAAGTAAACTCATATCTGTTGTCTTAGGTGTAACTATCATTAGTCCTCTCAGTTATACTTCTTACAATTAGTCCACGTAACAACAATAGAATCAGGAAGTAAATATAAAAATATAATGCGACTCGATAGTTTAGATGATAATGATATGTAACATTTACATGTAAAGAAATTATTTCTTTTACGAAAATGGATGATAGAGAAGTTTCGCAGTTATTGATAATTTACAGCGAAAATAGGGATAAAAACTGATACGGTAAGAAATAATCAGTCATTTGATTTCGCATTCCTTGTAGATTTGAGTCGACGGAATGACTCTTAATAGTAAGTCTTCATTAATAGTTAATTTACGTTAATACCCGGCCTTAGTTTGCAATGTATTGCACAATAAGGAAACCTCTTCTACATAAGATGGAATAATTATTAAAATAAACTAATTCATATCATTGTATGCTTAAAAATCGTTTAGCCGTTACTCAGAATTTCTTAAAACAATAGGTAAATTACTTTAGGGGATTCCATGCACGGCTTTAAATACCCTTTAAACGTTTGGAAACTTTGTTATTTTTAATTTAATCTATCACAAATTATCATTTTTATATCTGTTAGACCCGAGTAGCTATGTTTGCATTTGTTTTTATGGGTTTTTAAAAAATCAGGAACGAAAGAGGTCACGCTTCGCAGTCAATAAGCAGTCTCCGAAAGACATGAAAAGTTTTATAACAGATGGCACACTAAGAATTGGCTTAGATGAAGAGGAAAGAGCCAGAGTGAGGAGTAGATAAACCGCAGTGCAAGTGTATAAGGGTAGTAGCGCAGCATTTCCATGCACTGATGATTAGATACACAGCGAAGTAACTTGCAAACAGCGTTTGTTTGGTGGGTGTCTACCGCAACTCAAGTTGGCATAAACAGGAGTATGGTACAAGTATAGGCTAAGTTATGATGGGAGGAAAACTAACCGGATAACTTCATTAGCATTCGTGGCAATTTGGGTCGACTAGTATTGACGAAAATTACATCACTTGGGCGTATTAATAGCAGATGCGAATTTATCTTCCGGGAACTATGACATAAAAAAAGTTCTGAGAAAGTTATGTAGCATGTTGTGTCGAGAAACTTTTCTTAGATCAAACATTTCGAATAAGGAGGAGTTTGAATGACTCGCGGCCTTTCGAAATGTTAACGAGTATGAATGGTAGAATGAGGAAAAAATAAGGGAGACAGAATACTTAATTTCGGCAGAAAATAATGGGTTAACTCCAGGATATTGATGATAAAAGCATTGAATTATTTCGATAGCTAGACTGTGATTTAAATTCGTATTTAATTATGTTAAATATATTATTAGTGACTAATAATAATATTTTCATCACTTCCATTATATTTTGAAAAATTTCGGCAATTTTATTATTTGTTATCTTAAGAAGAGATTAAAAGCTCTTTGTTCCTGTAATGTGCTACAGCTATACAAATATAAAATTATAATTTTGAAATGGATACATTATCGGAAGCATATGTTTTTTCCTCAACTGCAACAACAATTTCGCAAACGTTTTTTTTAATAGTAAAATTTGCCACAAAATGCTTGATGTTTTGTGAGATATTAACTTTACTGTGTATTGATACTTCTTCAGTTATCTGTAGCCTAAGATTTAATTCTCTCTATTACTATTTAGTTTCACAAAAAAATTTTGGCGAATACTTTAACGGGTCAAAATACATTTTATGATCATTGGAACGGGAAGGAGGAGCCTAAAACGGGACTTTCCTGGAACAAGTGGGACATGCGGTCAGCCTATGAATGGCTAACTTATAAACCATACATACAGCGATTGAGTAGTTTGGTAAGTCTTGTTCATGTTGTACGTGCTAAATTTGGCATTATTCTTACATAATATTTTTGACGATGAAGCTTTTGCGTCAGAGAATTTTCATTATTATATTATAGGGTACAGAAAGGATACGGGAATTGAATGTGAAATTCAATTTGCATTTATTAGTCAAAAGACTCCAACAGTTCATAGAAAACAAACGAGTTATTTACAATCCCTTTGCTTTCTTGAGTAGGTAATCGATGTATCCTACTTTTGGATTAAATCATAGCTGCTTAGTGGATGAACTCGTTCATTTATCATGAAAGCGATTAATAAATCACGCGTGCGATGGAGCGGACGTAAGAAGTGAAAGGAAGGAGACCTAATATGAGTTGTGGGAGGAAATGAAAAGGGATTTGTTGGTGGGAAGGAGCAGCTGAATTACTTTATCCATTCGCCCTGATAGATGAAGCCTTATTAGAAAAATGGCCATAGAAAATGGGTGTTTATTAGAATAAAGAGCGTGCGAATCTACATCATAGGCTAAGGATGAATATATATAGACAATATAACAGCATATCAAAGGAATGTTTAGTGTTAAGAGATGATCAAAAGCGGTGTTATACAATGCCAAAATGGCCTCCCTTCCTCTGGAGTTAACTAACAAAGAGTATAAAATATATCATAAAGAATGGATTGAGTGCAATTAACTTTTAACCATAGAATTCAATGCATACGAAAAATATTAGACTCTAGATGAAGGATACAAACCAATAGATAGATAAATACAAAGTAATAGATACATGCTAGAAAATAAATATATATAAAAAGAAAGATTTGGAAGGTGGGAGAAATCTTTATCCTAGGGTTTACAGAGAAAACTAATACGTATTTGGGTTTAAAAGCCCAAGCTAGTGCGCAGAAAAAATACCCTACTGCAGGAAAACATCCACAGAAAGGAAAATAAGAAAAATCTGCAAAACCTTTAAATAGAAGAAACTTTAATTTTAAGAAGCAAGCATCTTAAAACGAGATAAAACACACAAAATTAAATAGATTTTAATAAAAATAATAAAAGTGAACAAAAAGTGAACAACAAGTGAACATTTGGAAGTAAAAATATCGGCTGCAAGATATGTTAGAAAGGACAATTGGCAATGGAAACTAAAAGGAATACAAACAAAAAGTTAAAAACTCACAGTTGCCAACCCTGTCAGTGATCATTGATAAAATAAATAATAAAATAATAAAAGTGTCTAAAATATTCAGAAATAAGACATCAAATATACAAAAAATAATTATTATCAAATATATGAACAGGTTAGCGAAATCGATTTTCATTACGATATTATATAAATCCCATTTTCAGGCTTTCATAACCAATATCAGAATCCAAGAATAATTACAAGCGCTCAACATTTCGGCAAGAAAACCTTTCCACCTGGAAAATCAATAGTTCCTTCAATTAGATCAAGGTTAAGCTATCGACTGTCGTGAGAAAGATATTCGGCGGCATACGCGGAGATTAATCGGGTCAGGGACTCTTCGGCAGAATGTCCGTGACAGGGTGTGAGGGAGGCTAATGGTACAGATGGTACGCTATGGGAAGGAATCTGAGAGGACGATTCCCACAAAGAGTAGGATAATGCGCTCGTTAAGGGATTTTCTCTTCCATCACATATTTAACCCCGTTTTCCTCTCCATCTTTCTCCATTTCTCTCTCGTAGAGTACCTAATGCAAGAGCAAGTAATCGGCATTTCTCCTGGAGATGCTACCGACGAGATGGGCGGAGTAACAGTGTGGAAAATGCTCTAGGGGGAGGGCTTAGCTTTCGAAAGAGAGGGGTGAGCTGGGAGAGGAAAGCATACGTAGAAAGGTGGTTGACGAAAGAGTAACGACAACGATTTAGATACATTAATAATAAATGAATGTAAAATTACGCTAACCTACAATACTAAAATAGAACTTGTATCGCTATATAAATAAATATCTCAAAATATATAAGGAGGCTGAAATTTAATAAAAAAAGTCGGATTTATCATAATTAATCCGATAATAGTGAATCCGATTAACAATATATATTTTGAATAAAAATATTTAATTCTGGCATAGGTATACCGATTACATAATATGTGAAATTACATAGCGTTCTTGAATTTCAAAATTTAAAAACAATGCAAACAAACCACATTTAGACGACTAAGGTACATATTGAGAAATATGAAATGCACATTTAAAATGTGGTTCGTATAGTGAACAAAAACTATTTCCTCAAGAAGCAACAGTGCAAATCTCTTTTTCAACTAGTCAAGAAGTTATTTTTTAACTTACTTCTGATTAGATTTATATGAGAATTAAAATGAATAATATTACATACTATTAAAACTTTTGGTATTCCTCTTTTCCCTTTTCAAAATATGCCACTTACTGTAAATGAGAATTAACATGCTTCATTCTACAGTCATAATATTAATCATAATTTTCTATAAACAAGGGGCATTATCACAATAGTAAAATTAAAATCCAGTAGATTTAATGACGATATCTTGTATTGCCTTTGTACGACGAAAGCAGAAGATAATCCTATTTAATCAAGTATTGTCTATAATATACCATTTAAATGCCTCGAAAATTAAAAGAAAAAATTAACCTTTATCCTTATTCGCATTAAATAGTAAAATTTACAGCCAACGAAATGAATAATATGAGATGGCTTTGGAAGAATTTCAGAGGTTTATATGGTTGATCAAAAGATCGAAGAGAGGAGAGGAATAGATTAAAAGAGATAAGCGAGAAATGGAGGACGTGGGAAGATAGGCGAAAGGCATAGAGGTAGATGGTCGGTAAGACATTAACCTTCGTGAATTCCCTGCAGTGAACGGCAATTCGCGTGGGTGAAAGTGATAAAGCGACGAGTTTGCGTAGGAGGATGTACAAGGATTTGAGTTCAGCATACTGATATTGGAGAAGAAGATGCATGAAGTCATGTTTTTGCTAATTTAATTTAGCCAAATTTCATTATACTGTCAGAAAAAAGTGGTCGTTGAATCTAATGACTCAGGCCAAGCTGATTATTTGGATATATTTTCCCGATGAAATATTCAGTTTAATTCTAGGTATGTTAAACTATGGTAAACAGGTGCAATTTATTTCGTAAATGTGATGAATAATTTTATAATGAAATATTTAAACTCTCTCTTCGAAAATTACGGAATTTTATTTTATTCTATCAATATGAATAAGTTCCATATTTTGACGGTAAAGTTTCCTGCCTATTATAATTTTTCAGTAATTTATTAATTTACTTTGGAAAAATTTGACCGAGCTCTTGCTGGTTAGCGTTTCAATGAGATTATTTGGTTTTGCGGCAGTGTTGCAGATGCACGTTACCGCTACTATTAATTTATCTTCTTCATTATAGTCTTCATACCTCTAACCATAAGTGAGATAACTACACATCTGTGTACTCACCAAACGTCTCCTTTAACTCATATGATTGCGATAAATAAAAAACGCGTTATTTCCTTAGGCTTATTTTTACGTGACAGGTGAAGCCAGTCTAGAGACTCTCATGTTTGCAGTGGATAGTATGCATTCTAAAATCTAAGAGAGTTCAAAGCCTCCTCCTTGTGGGCGGTGGGTTTTATTATTACCTTTTATTATTATCTTTACCTCTTTTTAAAACACTTCATTATCCGCATTTTCGTTACTTCGATAAATTCTCTACTACTATATTTTATATACATTACATTAATCATCTACCGAGTATTGCTAAATAGCACATCCGGTAAAAATATTCTTGTTGAGAAACGGTCCAGTCTTCTTTAGTATCGTTACCTTAAAAAGATTATTATTCAGGCGTAAAAAATCACCACCCAGAACAAAAAGAAATACTTTGAATTCAAGCTCTTCAGAGAACTCTTACTCAGAATCCAAATCTCACCACCGAGACTGATATCTTCCAACCAATACCCACGAATTCTCCCATATCTCCCAGATCCATCCCTCGTCATCATTTCTCGAGGATTCCGCCGCCTTATTTTATAATTAAAGATTTTCCACCCAATTATTCCTTCCATTCTCCACCTTCTTTCCGATTGGCTGATACGGGGCTCCCTTAGGGGCCCACAAGACGGATGCCTTTGAAGCATCTCTTACCTCTGCGAGAGATTGATCTGATGGTCCAAATCTCAGTTGCGGGAGAATCGCTTTGAATGAATTCCTGGATCCTCTTTAACGAGTCCAATCATTGAAGATCCTAGAGCGTGTGCTACATCTTGCGCACGAAAAATGGCTGCACTCACCATCGGGGGCTTCGTTAGCGCTGAATTAATGTCCTATTTATGGAGGCCTGTAACCGAATGCGTTGAACTCCTTTTGGTGGTTTAATGAGGATGGAGCGGGCCTCGTGGACTTAAGTTAGGTCTCCCAATTTGAGTTCCATTGCGACACTTCCTCAATTGGAGAAGGGTATTGTAGATCCTTAGGAATAAGGTACTACTCTCCTATAGATCTATAATACAATATTATTACCATTATACAAAGCTGTAAGTAGGCAACAGTCAGGTGGTAAATCTACGCTAATTTGTTTACAAATTTACGCTAATTTGTTTACAAATTTACGCTAATTTGTTTACAAATTTACGCTAATTTGTTTACAAATTTACGCTAATTTGTTTACAAAAACATAATAACTTTCACAAATATAAAAATTATAAGAATATATAGTAGTTGTCCGGAGCGAAAAATTCGCAAAAATGGTCACTTTGGTGCATGCAATTTAATTAAAAGAAAGTGGTAGTTTGAATGAAATGACAATGTAAGCTGTCTTAAAATATGACGAAAGCCTTCATGTTTGGCAATTTTTCTCTGGTTGTCGTTCTGCTCCCAAAAGATGCAAGGTTTATTAGAATGCCGTTAATATCGTAGCGTTCGTACTTCGAGGTCTACCTCCACGGAGACTATATAATGAGTTTCGATTATTTTAAGATCGAGAATGAATATCACCGTCCGATGAGAAAAACTATTTATTTACCACAACTAACGTAACCGAGTAAACAATAAACTCCAAACGTGATAACACCGACATCTACACAAGCAGTAATGAAACTCGAGATTTAAGATTTTATAAAATATTAAAAAGACCAAAATAAAAAAGTACTTATTCAGTTCATTGCCATCGCATTCATTTGTTTTTCATTGATTGACGTATAATATTTGTAATGAATGTAATGATACGAAGTGAATATTAACTCGTACTCAAAGAACTCAATAAAGGAAGATTACCACAAAGATAATAAGAAGGAAAAGAATAAAGAATAGACTTACGTTTCGGGTTTTCTATTCTAATACTGGCATTAAAAAATGAAATCTGCTTTGATAAACTAAGTGGTTTACATGATTACGGATTAGACATCCTAATACAGGAAAAATGGTATCAGTAATATGAGAGTAAGAAAGTAGAAGAAAGTAAATAATAATAACAACTTACTTAACTAATTATTTTATGAAGAAATTTATGACTTCTTTATTATTATTCATACACTGAAACTCTTTTTTGTAATAATTCAGTGCATATACGAACAGATTATTGCTTGAAAATTAAAAAAAACGCTTATAACCTTTTCATATTTAAAAAATTTATACATTGCGTAACGCAAGTCTTTTAAGAATAATGTATACTTTTGATATTTATTTTTTAAGAATTTGTCCTTTAGTTGAACCTGGGATAATACTTTGCATAGATTTTCGTTAGAGATCTATCTCATTTTTATTGATTCATTTATAAAATGTTAACTTAAAATAAATGCGTTATCTGAAATTTAAGCTCTTAGTTTAAGGAAATACATAGCTAAGCAAAGATAATGAAGTACATTTTTTTAATTTAATCTTTTTGGAGCCGAATTAACACATTCACCATCTCTCATAAACTTTTTCGTGATCTCTAAATGACCCTAAGTGATATATTATCATTCGTAGTACGCGAAGGAAACTAGCGGATTTATTTGGAATTAATAGACCTTCCTCAATGCGTCTACCCGGTTTGTAATTAGAGTTTCTCCATCAAATCACACATCGCAAAAAATATCGGCATATCCGGTCTCGTCTAGGTTCATTCTTCAACCAAGAAGCATTACGAGATCTTGTTACAAGAGGATCTTCAATCTGAGGAAGGTACGGCGCAGTTGCTGTGTTCTAAATTAACCGATAATGTATGCTTTGAGAGAACAATGAAATTAATGAGACTCTTGCTCCATTAAGTACTCAATCGCTCGATTAGTGGGAGAGGTAAATAGAGTAGGAGATCGGGGCTCCGTTTAATCCAACAGACACTCGGTGACTTATTCTACGGCAATGGAACGTCTTAGAGAAATGAGATGGACGTGAGAGAGGAGGCGGATGGGAGATTAAATCGAGGTACAGAAGGAGGAATGAAGTTTGAAGGCAACAGAAAAGTAGGGTTATAAGGACATTATAAAATACAGTATGGCATCGTAGGCGTAGTAAGTTTATATACAAGGAGTATAAAATTAAGGATATTTAGTAGTTTAGTACTAGAAACTTATCAAATATCCTTTAATATGTACTTCTATTTATTCACTCTTGTGATATTTATTCTTTTATGTATATTTTGACTTTATACTGTAATTGACTCGCTGTTAAATGTTTAATTTGTTAACGTTTGTAATCCATAATAAAGATCTCGTGCTATTTAAGGGTTTTTGTTAAATAAATAAATTATTTATTTATTTAATAATTCATAGAGGATTACGGCTAATGTTTTTATGGAACGTTACCTTGCAAAACATGAGGCTAAGATATACGACAAACTGATATGATTATATCTTGATACACTAATAATAAAATCCTTATTATATGCTCAAAGGTTATCAGACTAGTACATACTTAAAATTTACACAATTTACAACCAATGGAATACTTTGGTGCTAAAATTAGTGTCATACTTTACATATAGAGAGTTCTCAAGAATATTTTGTATAATATTATATTAAGTAGATGCGAAATATGGTTCAATTCACCTGAGATCGAATGACATATTCAAGATTCGTTTTAGCCTTCATGAGGTTTGAATTCGTCACAATTATGGCACAAATTCAAATATAAATAGAAGAATCGAGAGAATTTTATGACTAGAAATACCGATTTCTGTGATATAGCTTCAAACTTCTGCGCAAAAGCCCATCTGATAAAGAATGTAATAGAAGGATAAAAACATTTGATTCGATGGGTTGAAAAAGGGAGAGAGTTATCTAGGTTTGAAGTCTAATGAAAGGATAAGCAGAAAGATACACTTGTAACAGGTTGGAAGTCTCCTGCCTAAAAAAAAGCCTACTGATAAGGAGAAGTAACCCAATATCATACGAGTTTTTCATGAGAAGGCGTAGGCGGCAATCTCTGAGAAGACTTGAGTAAAAATTGTTATTTCTGATTGCATCGTTGAGTAAATGAGTAGTAGGTGTACGTTTGTAATAAAGGCAAGAACAAGATAAAGGAGGGGAAGCGGCAGAGATAAGCGAGTCGTGGGAAGCGGAGCGCGGAAGGAACTGGTTTGTATGGAGCGTGCAGAGATGAAGGCGAGATGGGGGAAAGAAAGAGCCCGTAGTTTCTCCCATCCAATAGGGAGATAGTTGTCGGGATTGCCGTAATAAGACATCCTTGCGAATGAGAGATGCAGGTATTAGACACGGAGATTGGATTAAAGCGAGACGTTAGGAATAGCGTCTTATGGATTCCGTTGAAGGCAGAGTTTTAAATGGAGGAAAGTCGGCTTAAATTGCCGAGGGAAAAGGAATTAAGGCAGACGTTGAACGGGAGACTTTTAATTTGGGGAAGAATAGAAGCCTCTCCTGACAGAGCGAGGAATTTAGATTTTTTTTACTCGTGTTATTCTTGTAGTTTGATGAAGAAATATCTCGAATTGCAGAATACCTGTCCGGGGGAAGGGGATGCATTTAATTTTGACTGATAATACGAGAGGCCTCGAGAACTGGGTTTTAATTAGCAAAAGCACAGTCTGTAATTCACACGGGCTGCAGTAAAGAGCAGTGGTGAATTGCTTATCGGGTGAATGTCGCTAACTCAACAGGAGACGGAGTTTATCGGGATTTAGTCTTCAATTAATTTGAAGTATTTTTTTCGTGTACCTGTTACTCACTATCCTATATCCCAAAAAAAAAATTTAATGCTGTTTAATCGTAAAACAGTGAAATCCGGTTTTTAAAAGAAGTTTTCAGGAGACCATATGAAAACTGCATTAAGAGCGGAATAGCGGTAAAATAACTGGGTTACGAAATATTTGTTTTTCTCTTACATTAGAAAACAAAAAGAAAGGACAAAATAAAAGCTTTTTACCTTCAAACTTAAATGGAACTGGATTAATTTTCTTTTCATATCACATTTAAGATAGGATATAGAAGAACGCGATGTATTGTTGTGTTACACTGGTTGCATTTTTGTGAATACTTTGGAGATTTATCTGCTTTTGGACAAAGAATTCCTTATCAGCTAATTTTAGCCCCTTCATCCTCTATTATCAAGCAATTTCTACCAATAATATAGACAATCAGGGAAAATCACGAAGTTTCTAGCAGCAGTAGTGAGAGTTCGTCACAGATCACGATCTCACCAAGACTACATAGTCCACTTAAAACTGCACCCCTTTCTGATTTATTTATATTCCCTCAACTTGAGACGACGAGGAAAGAAATCACCGCCGAGCGACTTTTTAATCTAACTTTCTACCCTTTGACGAACTTGATTGGGAAGATCTCACTTTTTCAGAATTAGTATAGGCTTTGAAAGTGGACCAAAGATCTGTTCAGCTATATTTTTATTGTTACTCACAGTATTACTTAATCATAAAAGGGCCACAATGAATCCTATCAGGCAAAGCTGGAGAAGAGGAACTTAATGCCGATTAGCACGTACTCTCTTTTGGACTTCTCATATGGCAAATAGCAACGAAAATATATTGATAATACAAACGAAATAAATTTGTTGTTCTAGTGGACTGGTGTTCTTAAGGAAAATAGTGTTTGTTTTAGAAATTGTATTATATATTCGTGATATTCGCTACTTACACTGGTAATTTCATACTTAAATGGACCAATTCAGTTGATCATCTGATTCCGTGGTATTGTCGAACTACTAATTCAATTAAAATGGATGTTAAATTTTCAATTATAGAATAACAATGGTAGCCTATATTAAATTGAGATATTTGGGTGTTAATTTTCAATTTAATCACTCTAAAACGTAGGCGAAGCGTAAAATGGATTCAAATCCTTCTGAAAGACCGTACAATAAACGAGATGAGAGTCTGAGGAGGAAAAGGCTTATCTCGCAGCAGAATATTGATGCGTAGCTTTGTCATGCTTCCCTGTAGATTTGTATCAGCTCTGGGTCGTCATAAGGAAAGTACTTCGGAGTGCAGATTGTTTTGTGGCGACAATGATACTGTAAATCACGTGAAATCACCGCTTAGGGTTGTAATACTACCTCAGGACTAACTTTACGAGCTGCCAGTCGTAGTTATATATCCGTCTTATGGAGTAGTTTACGTCAAGTTATCTTGCTGCGTGGCATGTAATTTAGTAATTACTTCGCTGCGAGTCTCGTTTGATGAATGGAGCGCTGAATCTACGCAACTCTCCTTAAAGAGCAAATGCGTCTGCATTGGTGCGTGAAAGATGTTTGGTGCCGCCCCGTAATCCGCACATTTCGCTCCGAGAGCTTATTCTATGGCAGAAGGAGGCAATAGGCAATTTCCATTAATAACATCCGAGACCATGGCGCTTCACATGCTTGCACGTGGTGGAAACAATGCGAATGCAAAGCGATGCAAAAGTAGATGGCTCTAGTCATGTGAAAGGATTGGGGATATTGGTGTGTATGGATTTTAAGCAATCTCCGGTGGAAATATATTGGTGGGGAGGAACTTTATCTTATCTGATACCTTGCATTCGAGGCCAGATAAATTTATGTACATCTTCCTGATTTATTACGTAAATACTAAATCAAAATCATCCTGATATTTACATCAATAATGGATGATGATGTACTTATAAATGTTAGAGCAGAAAAGGAAAAAGTATATATTATAAAAACCTATGTAATTTTATTTGATACGAGCATTTATAAAAATGATAAGGTCAATTCAGAATACTTATAAAATTATGAACATGAATGTTCCTAGATTGGCAATGCTTATCAGGATATATATTTCTAAAGCATGACACTTTTCTTGCATCCTCTGTAAAATAACTTACCTTTGCAAAAAAATCCGATTTATTTGCTGATTTTCCATGATGAACCTTTTGCTCGTACTTAATCACATAATTATATGTAATGTGATAATGATGATGAAGCTATTTTGTGATACACGGAAGTCATTCATAGAATATAATTAGTCCTTTTCCAATTTATTCGTTAAGAAACCACACCTTAAAGAGTTCACAACACTGAATCTATAGTAATTCGAAACTATATGAAAGTTTTATTTTACACACTTCTAGCACATATTCAATAAACTGTATACCAAATTGCAGATAATATTTGGAAAAATCTACTTCCACTCTATTATAAATATTTTGTGTTTCCATCTAATTCCTCGTGTCTTTGTTTTGGTAAATGCCTTTCGTATTTCTCCGACATCAATGATTCAATTCCGCATCCTTACATTTCTTATGAATTTATATTTTCACTCTGAAGTAGTCCTCTTCCTAGACGCGGTATATTCTATATTTTTACGATGTGTAGCATGGAGAAGAAATTTTCTTACTTCAGTGAATTAACCTTGATTCTCTCAAACTCAGAAATCGGTCTGCCTGAACAAAAGATGTGGTCTATCTCGATACCGATAAACTCTTTGAAACACGCTATCGCTGGAAGTCCTTCATTAAGGCACCTCCGGGTGTGTGCACGCCGCTGGCTAGGGCTGTCCTGCTGGTGACAGGTGTGGCGGCATCACCACCGCGTGCCTTTTATGGTGCTCTCACCGAGATGGTACCGCAACACACCCTACGGTGTCTCGAAAGGGGGTCGTCGATGTCGACTCCTCCGGCCACTTATCCCCCATGGCATCACAACGATACGCTATCATGAAATTTAATTGCGCTGATACAGTTGCTGATATCCCGCTACATAGAGCTCCTTCACTCCAATGAATGAATCGCTCGAGGTGGTAGAGCAAAAAAGAAGTGGAAGTTCATGTATAATCCACTAAGATCCACTAAGATAAACAGATCATTTTCTTTCTCCGCCTCCATTCTTTCCAGCGAATGGTTTAATGTGCGGATTATCCCTCAAAGTAAAATTGATGTGTTCAAGCGTAACTTTGTGCAATTTAATGCACATGATGGATAAGTAATGGAATTAAAATGAATGTAAGTAATGGAAAAAAATGAATCTTAGTACAATTCCACGATAGATTTATTACCGATTAGTTTACTCCGTTTATTACCGTTTAGATTTATTACTCGTGAACGAGTTGATCTCTGAAGTTAAAATACTATAGTGCATTTGAGTTCCTCAATAAGCAAAAATACTTTTCCAGTGGGAAATAGTTCATTATTTACAAAAAATAAAGATCCATTTTCCCCTGGAAAAGTAGTTTTCCTTTTTATTATTTCCTTTTTATGTTGAACTTAATGATCTAGTTGAACACAAGAAATAGACATTAAATCTGCCGGAAAAGAGCTGTTATAGCCATAAATCTTAAAGTAAATCATTCATTTATAACTTTATGACTTGAATACCTAATTCATTTGAATAGAAAATCTTCCATAATGAGAACCCTATAGGGGAGCAGTGTCTATGCCCAGAAATTCTTAATTCGGATTAACCATAAAAAAATCTGTAGATGAGTACATTTAAGTTATTTGATATTGACAGAGGGCTTAAGTAGCCCTCTCTGAAAATATACAACAGTATTATTTGAATATTCAAGCCAGAATCTTATCGGATAGAGAGTCATATCCCTATGTCCTGGAAAAATATACCTGTAGATATTCAATCTAAACTAGATTTGAAAATCGATCATCGAGTCACTATCAATTTAGCATATCTATTTCAAAAGTCTGTTCCGAGACTCACCGAGATGCAGAAATTTCCATAAAATAATAGCATCCGTATCCCAGGAGATAACAATTGTATAAAGGAATACCTTCGAAACGTCTCTGATTGATGCAATTTGTTTGAGAGTGGAAGGTGTGAATTTTCCGAGAATTTTCCGCCAGAATTTATGCAGATAACGTTCGAAGGTACTTCTAAAAGGAAATTCTGACGGAATGGATTTCATTAACCGTAAAACATAATGCATTTTTTTAATTGCCTTGAGAGCATTCCTCTGAACCTTGGTTTACGCTAACTTTATTTTAAGTAATAATGCTTCCTTTAATTAGAAGATGAAATTAAAACAATCATGAAATTCATATAGACTTTTAATGTTCATTTTAAAATAGAAGATCATAATTAAATTAGCAGATTTTGTAAAGCCGTTATTCTGCTGTTATAGTCAGTTATTTCTTTTAATGCAGTTCATCTATAATGTTTTTTATTTTAAATTTACTTTTTGTTCATAAGGCATTTTGTTCAAAGCATAGATCAACATGAAGTTAATGATAATTTCCTCCTATCGAGAAGTTTCTTCAATGCTGGCCCGTGAGTAAAATAAAGTATGAAGGGTACTCTGAACTGGACTGCAACTAAAAATTTAATTCCCGTAAATAAAAAGCATCTTAACACGTACTTCGAAGCCCATTAAATTTATTCCTTCCCATAGCAAGAACCTTATTTTCTGTGCTTATTTTTTAACTTGTTAATCAACGTGCATTTACTGTCTTAACTTAATGTCTGTATGTGTGTACTCCTAAGAATTATTGGAACTGAATTAACGAAAAATTAGTTTTAGAATGCAGCGAAGAATTAGTTTGAGAATGAAAAGAAAAATTAGTAATGAAATAATGAAATATATCAATAATTATTTGTAATGAGGCTTGCCTTAATTAAGTAGTCTTGGCAAACATGTTTGATGAAGCGCTTAACATTGGTCCCCGCTAAATTTGCAGGGATATCCCAGTTCTAAACATCAGATACAGCGATGATCCGTGATAATGATACAGAAATATAAAATACAGTAACTAAACAATCAAGGGAGCATTTACTTGGTACTCATTGAGTGGCCTATTGTCTACTTTAACATACGGGTGCGTCATGCTTTGATAGGAAGTCAGAATTATGGGAAACGACCGAATTCTAAAATTCCACCGTCTCATTTTCACTTAAATTACCCTATTAAACCTAGTTAGACTCATTTATATCCAGGAGTCTTGAATTTGCTTTCCTGGAAGAAACGAACCTTTTAGCGCATTTGCATAGCAGTTACTTCAAAAGATCGTTTGGTGCAAGATGCAATTGAGATCTACAATCATTGCTTTATCCAAAATTCCATCTTACGATCCTAGGTGATGACCTAGATATGGCAAATTTCCTAATCTAATGAAAGAATCAAGACGTTAAAGTGCTTCTAAACTGGATCTTTTGCTTAAAGGAATACTATTACGTTTATCACAGAAGACTGTTTTGAACATTCTTCTCTAATAGTTAATTTCAGTCTAAACAGTTGTCATTCACTCAAAGATATTTCCCAACAATTTCCTTCCGTCTATAGGAAATGCTATTATAAATATGAAATCTCATATTTAAAGTGTCTAAACGAGATCCAATCATTCTTTTTCATTAGAATATTACTGAAATTTTTCATCTCAACTACTGTAGCGATTTCATGTCGCGGATGAGAAGAACTTGGATGGATAATTTTAATATGCATAGAGCAAAATAATTAACCCGTGAAGCAAAGAAATGCTTGGTGAGTTACAATTCCACGAGAAAATTATTACTTAACAGCATTTTTGTGTAGAATAGAGTAAATTTTACTTACAAACTTCCTTCTTTTGGTCTGATAAATTAACTGTCTCGCTTAAATAATTAGAATTTAATTTCATGTTAGTTAATGAAAGGATTTTCCTTTTATTAACGACTAATGTTGCGATACTTATTTGTTATTCCTTAGAATTCGGTATGTATTCATTTCCCTCTGAACAGCAATAATCTATCTCTCAGCAGGGTGTGATAATCAAAATTACCGCATGCATTCAAGTAGATTAGGGACATTTTTCACCTCGCGATGGATGTATGCGCAAACCATTATAAGAAACAGGCAAAGAGAGGAGTAAGAGGCCTTATCATTGCCCAACTCAGAGCGTCTATAAGGGTCGACCATTATCTGAGGACACGCCTACCCATTGATAATCCGAGCCACATTCTCTCTACCCCTCTCGCCCATATAACAGTTATTCATCACATTTCTCTTCACAGAATTCGGCCCTAAACTTTCCACCACCCGCGTTGCCTAACGAACCATCATTCTGCCTCAACCAACTTAGACGTGAATGCGTGCAAGTTTACGCTTTATGATGCGAGTTTGATATCTTCGATTACGGAGTTAATTCGCTCCCTCGCTTCCGCATGCTCTCTTATTTCCAGCAGGTATTCCTCTCGCATTTGTTTGGCTTCGAATTCGGCATCAATAACACATTCGCATTGTTTGGGAGATTGGTTTGAATTTATGCCACAAGGATCTGCGATGAGAGAGGGGGTGAGAGAATGTTTTTCGAGGTTCCTAATTGACAGTTAATTAAAGGGTTTTATAAAAATGTTTACGTGGGAAAGATGAATATTTTCTGAAATGATGATTAAATTGTTTTGCTGCTTAGGCAAAGCTTGTCCTTTGTACCAGTTCTTAGGTCTTTTGATATAATTATATTTCCATTATTAATGTATTTATTAATTTGCCCTTTTTTAATTAACTGCTAAATTTCTCATATGTCATTTTTGCATGTTTCATTTTCATAACAATTTTTATTTTTCAATGTTTTATTCTGTTATTTTTTTGTGATATTTATTATTTTCTCATGATGTATTCCTGCAATTTCCTCCTTTTTGATTTAATTTTATTATTATTTTTGTATTTTAGTTTGAATTTTTTATCTTATGTTTTTATCATATTTTTTTATTTACTTTGTTTACTATTGTATTTTTTCTTTTTCTGACTTTATTTTATTATTGTTTTTGTTATTTCTTTATAGTACTGCTTTTGTAATTTTCTACTCATACACAGTTTTCTATTATATCTTTTAGCAATTACTATCAGTAGGTTTGCGCAGGTTTTTCACACACCCTTCTTTGCAAGTGTTTTCCTGCAGTGGATCTTTTTTCCTAAGATATCACCTTAGGTGTTTTTAAAATCCACTCCTAAATTTTTCCTCTCTATTTCTCTATTCACCTACACGGAACTTTTTATGTATGTATTCTTTTTGACGAATTTTTAGATGGAAGAAGAGACTTTTCAGTCTCAATATCGCCTAAAATAAAGTCCTTAAAGACCTATTAGCAATGACGAGAGAATTACTGTAAGCCGTACGCAGCTATCTATCAGAGGGCGCTCAGTAATCAACAAAAGTGTAATAGATGTTAATAAATCAATTTCCTTGCCAATGTTATGAGTTTGGGATCAATTATTGGATTCTAAGTATAAAAAGTCAAAGAGAAAAGGAAAAGAAGTACAAAGAAAGGCGGAAAGGCTGGTTTGGGCTCGAACTCGTAACGCCGATGATGTCTAAATTATGCAAGGAAAATTTAGAAAAGAAAAGATCCAAAGTTTCATTTAAGGGAGTTAACTCCTAGAAATTGAGAACGAAAGAAGAAAACTGTATTTATGGCTATGAGAGATTATAAACTTTAAATTTTTCACCAAAAAAAAACGAGTATTTACTAAGCTCTAATTAAAAATACAAGACCCGTAGAAGTCTTCTAGACTTCATAAAATCCTACCAAGAATTTTCAATGGATTGGCTTTCATTTCTATGAACGAGTGACCAGTTAGTCATTGCAGTTGTGGTAGGGTGATGTACGGTATGAAACTGTCCCTCGGACCCCCACTGTATTCATGATGACCTATTTGGAAAACTGAAAAAACTTGTAATATAATTGACAGTTATGGAATCTGTATTGCGAGAATGTTTCTTTATTGTATAATAATAGTTACTGTTGATTTTTAACTTGAACTTTTAAATTGACTATTCTACCAAGTGCAACAAAATGAGTAATAATAATACTAATATTCTCATTAGCACAAAGATAATGAAAGTAATAGAAAACAATATGAAAACACTAATTATTAAAAACATATTGTCCATTTTTGATCTCCTTTGTCATTTAGACTCAACAGGTCCATTGACATACTATTCTGCAAGGTAATTAAGTAAAATCTGGAGTAAATCAGCGTTTATAATTTAATATAACATCGGTAGCATTTTGAAAAATTTAGCCATCAATATGGTCTGATAGAAAAAGTATTCCCCTCCGAGAAAGTGCTTTCGAAGTAATCATTGGCCCTTTAAATACTAAAGATTGTTTTTCCAGAAAGTTTAGACCTGAACTTATAGATCTTGCAGCCAAGAGAAAGAAAAGCAATTTTGGCGTACTTAAAAGTAATAAGGAGCTTTCCAGCTGGGTCTGTTTTCTTAGTATGCTACTACACACTAAGATAGGGACTCAATACACTCTTTCATCCCAGAGAGCATCCAATTTTTATTATTCATCTGTCCCAGTCACTTAGTAATTAATGTACATTTCTATATCCACCCCTTTATTTATAACCTAGATACATCTATTAGCAATTATCATTATTATATTCGATGCATATGTAGGTTAAGTTAAGATAATGTGTATCCCAGAGAATTAACCTAAGGATGCTTCTGCAAAATGAGATACACAATGAGATGAGGGGCTTTGTGCAATCTTCCTCATATAGATCATTGAGTTTCTATTATTCAGTTACCTAAGTCACTCAATCATAGGCGTATTCCCCCTTGTAACTTTAAGCCAGGTGCATCTCATAGTAGTCTTCATTATTATGTTCAGTGTATAAATAGTTAATGTTAATATTAAGAGTATCGTAGAGAATAAATTAAATTACGATAATGAAATGTAAATTTAGGTTACGTTTACATCAAGTTCATCAATATATTTCCTTGACTTAATTATGAGTCCGAAAAATGATTATTATCAAAGCTTTTCACAATGAAAGCAAAGACTTAATGCTTTTCCACTCTGAATTCCGTGTGGAAAAACACTAAGTCTTTGCTTTCATTGTATTGTGGCTTTCCACGAAGTCACGCCTACCAATATCGATTTCATCAAAGCTTTTGTTCTTTAAAATGCTAAAGTTTTGAATTTTTCCAGAACACAGAATTGAAAATGAGTATATCTCGAACCAATTTTAGTTTGAATAATATTTTGTAATTTATGAAATATTTTTGAAATAATATTTCAGCACTAGACCTTTTTCACTCTTGTTTTTAGTATGCCAACAAAAACAATTACTTAAGTGTATAATCTCCTTCCTCCTTTATGCATTGAAGAACTGAGTTAACTGGTTATTGCTTAATAATCACTTGGGCTTAAAATTTTCAAGTATTTCAATAACAATTTTATAAATTCTTATTTATTAATTCTTCTTTATAAATTCTCTTACGCTCTCTTGTTTGTATAGGATTCAGAAGATAATTTCTAAGATATAACCTTTAATATCTTGAGACTCTTATCTAAGGCCTTTTAGAATATATTTTATGCTTTTTATTAAAATTTGTATTTACGGAAATCCACTCAAATTCTCCTTCAAATTTAGGAGTTTGAAATCATCATATAACAACCTGTAGCAACAGTAACGCACCAGACTGCGAAAAATCATTGCATGAAATTCAACGCTAAGCCCTTCTTTCCTCCTAAATAATTGACTGTTTCTTTTAACTTGTACAATCCAAAAAATAATAAAAGTGAACGGAACCAAGTCTGGAGGAAGGCATTTGGAAATGAACGAGAGGAAATCTTGATTTTCCTGTTTTCCGTCGCTCTCGAAATGGGCATCATAAGTGGCCTATGCTACGTGCCTTTTAAACTAAATGCCATTTCCGCCCTTCTCTTCAGATTTCAGAAATATAAAAGTTTTCTTGTTAATCTAGAAGAAGAATCGAGATTGAAAAGGGGAATTGGGGAAGTTCCGGCGAAGGAGGAGACAAAATCAATAAGGAAGATGGCAATCTTGGAATGATGTTGGTACGGATTCAGTTGAACAAATTCCTTGAGATATCTCGTGCTCGAATGGAAAAGAAAACAAAATAAATATCCGTAAAAGAATACATTATTTAAGTGATTTTTTTATGCAATATGATTGGATTGGCTAATATGATTTGGGAATTTTCATTTTGTCCTAAACCATAACCACATATACTTTCCCAAGGTAAAAATAGACAAAAGAGTCTAACGGGACCGGGACTCGAACCAGGGTCTTCCACTTTACGGCTGACTGCTCTAACCGTTTCCTTTAATTTTCTGGCTTGATAGCTTAACCGCTAAAGCTCCATCTACTTTTCTATTTTCCTTACTATCACTTTGTAACATTGTATTAGGAGTAGTAGGAAATTCAGCCATGGTTCGGTGGATTCAGATGGATGAAATCTGGTTGCAATAGAAAACTGTTTCTTTGCAATTAGAATTTGACTTCGTATAGATTCTCTTTAATAAATGAACAATGAAAAACAACAATCTGTTGCGCAGCAGCGTGTTGCATTTAGTTTTTGGACGGAATAGGAATATCTGTGAGCATTATGTAACTAGATTATTCCTTTTTTCCTATGCAATGTATTTTTTATCTCATTAATCCATTCCTACACGTGCTATAAAACTTTATTTGCTTCAAATTTATTTAAAATATACACTTAGTTTTTCAATCGTTAAATTACAAAACAAATATATTTTATTGATTAAATTAATTAATATTAATTTATTAAAGCGTTTTTCTATTTTCGAAATGTTGCTGTATTTTTCACTTTTAGATTTTGCCATACTTGTATTATTTGTAAATTATAATTGAGGTAATAGCATTAATAAGACATTATATTTAATCCAGAATACCATTATGCACAAAGGAAATGTCTAGGATACTTAAATTTTAGCAGCGGAATACTAGAAACTGAGGAAAACAACAGGAGGAAAAACATAAGGAGGTACACTTTAATATATTTAGGTGAGAAAGCGGATTTCTTGATAATTAATGAGTTTTGTGAAACATCGCCATCTGTGTGCTCATAAGTATGCTATAACGCAAAATTTTGAGTATTTGTAAGCAAAGCAGACATTTGATTCGGCATATGAAATATTTTCAACTTTGGCAGCTATAGAGAGATGGAGAAAAAATCTAAAGGGTCGATTAAATTAAATTAATTAAATTATTTGCATAAAATAACCTTAGCGTAAGATGAATACGTCATTAGCTTTGAAAAAACTAAACACTCGTTATCTGAGATTCTCTTAGATGGGAATCAAATGCATAATAAAAGGAGTACTTGAAAATTCCGTGAAGAAATATAAAATAGGAAGGCATTGGGAAGAGTAAAATAGACTCCATTGAGATAGAACTAATTTGAGCCACTCAGATTTCAAAGATAGAAGCTCTTCTCCTAGGATGTTCGTGATGCTTTAAGAACTCGCTGTTCCGCTATGTTCCTCTAAAGAAGAGAATCCTTTCATACTACTAAATGTACTTCAAATCGTAAAGATAAAGCTACTCCGGCTCAAATCTTTTGGAGCGACATAGTCCAATCCACAAGTGCAAAAAAATGCAGATAATATTATATAATGGATTAGAAGTAAGTAGATTGCATCGGTTGAGATTTTGCGAGATATCTTAGTCAATATTTACGATTTCATATCAAAAATGTATCGATGCATATAAATTTCAAAATGCGCTCATTGTAAATGTTTTCTGAAAAAATAATGTAGTAATGATAAAGCCACTAAAATCTATGATTTTTACATCACCTTGTTGATTATTTAGAAAGATAACATCACTTAGATTCTGTATATGTCAGTGCTACTTTTCAATAAATTATTATTGTACATTCATTCTCCAAATTTCCCTCCTTCTAAATTCTATACCATAAAATACATTAAAATCTATCAAAATCCAGAAATACATTAAAACAAAAAAATAAGGAAAAATAAATATATTAATTTTTATCCAAGGTTCCTGCTTTTCCAATTTCCTCACCAACATTTAACAGTTTAACAAAACTGGGGAGTGGTTGGCGTGCTACCATGATGGTGCCCCTACACTAAGACCCCGGGTTCGAATCCCAGCTAGCCGGATTTTTCTGGTTAGGGAATGTTAGTTTGTTGTTAATCCCTCTCTTATAATTGCTCGTAAGTGTATGTTTGTGAGGGTACTATATAAATAAATATCTCATAGAAATTACATATGTGATATTTTAAAAATAGTGTGTGTAAATCCAAAACATCACGAAAGATAAATTTGGACAATCTGAGTGTTTCTTCCCAAAATAAGTCGCTCGGATATATGTAACGCTCCTCCAGATATATTCCGGATCCCACTTGCCGCATTTATTGCTTTGGGAAAATGTTGGATTAATCCCAGGCATTCGTGGAAAATCAATCGAAGAATGGCTTCAAGGCACTCTTCTCATATGTCAGGAACATCTTTCGCGCTAAAAGGAAATGTTTCCTCGGCGAAATCGCGGAAAAGTTTCATGGAAGCGATCGTAGTCGAGGGTCACAATTGAGTTGCACCTAAGGGTTGGACTCGGAAGTATTTGATATCTGCGAAGGGAAGTTTGAGATAGAGAGAAAACGAGTTTTCACTTAAGAAATGGCCTTTTCCTGGAAAGTCTAGCTTTTGCCGTTTGGATTGGGTCATTTCTTTCTCCAAGGATCGATGAATATCCTCTCCACTCCATTTATCCTATTTCCAATGCTCACTCCGTTTCGTGCAAGCTGATGTTTTGAAGGCAGACCGATATGTTAGAATACTCGATCAGAATCAGCAACGCAGAAATTCTTTCCCCGCGCATAATGGAAAGCGATTTTACATCCTGAATAAGGGAATTTTGAAATGACCCGTGGTAGTGGAGGATTTCTTTCTTCCTCCCTGATGTCTT
The DNA here is from genome assembly GCA_036926295.1 of Pachydiplax longipennis. Lineage (NCBI taxonomy): Eukaryota > Metazoa > Arthropoda > Insecta > Odonata > Libellulidae > Pachydiplax > Pachydiplax longipennis. Next base: position 29,504,032 of record JAVFKF010000019.1, read on the forward strand.
CAAGGGAAAGCATCGTAACTATATGACCATCCAAAAGTATTCCCCAGCACACTATGGACAAAGTACGAATGAAACTTGGAATAGGGATTTTCTTATTTTTTTCTTTCATTTTCAGGACGTACTTTATTTCAGAAACGGTTTGAAAAATTTACAATACTACAATTTAGTAACTCTTAGAAAAACTATTCTCATCACTGAAAAGACCCGGGTTAGAGCCCCTTAGGATCACAATGATCCGGTTTTTCCATAAGGATACATTGCGCGAATATTCCAAAAAAGATTTAAGCTACTTCCCGGTAGGATAGAGAATTCAAAATCACGGAGGCCGTAGATGACGCTGTCTTCTATTATATTATCATTGAAATGGTGTTTATCACTGTTTTTCCCCGTAGAGAATCAATGGGCAGTTCAGATTGTACATTGCAAAAATGCGAAAGCGCATTTCATGAATATTTGAAAGTATCGCCCATTCCAACTTGGCATTTTTTTTATATTCTAAATAAGGAATAATAAAAATCAAATCAAAAATTATCTATTTTATAAAGCTCTCATAAACCCAAACTACCTTTCTATGATTGTTAGGCATATTTTTACATGTGACGCAGGCAAGGAATTTTAAGCGCTGAAAGATAAAAGATTAGATTTCATAGTTTTCAGGGTCGCAGAATGGATGTTGGTTTTACTGGTAGACAATCCTTTTTCCCTTCATAACTGCATAATACTGTGTCTTACGGGAAAATTTTGCTCCCAAATCTTTGCACCTCGAAGGAAAAAGTTACGGAAGTGAAAGCATATGTTCAGTTTACTAGCTGGAAACTGAAGACGAAAGAAATAAGGGAGATCAAAGATTGAATATATTTTATATTCTTCAAATAGTATTTTTTAAGATGTAATTGTTTTATAAATTTCATTTTTTGGAAAGTCTTAAATTGTTTTTAATATTCTCTCTCTTTTCTAAAATGATAATCTTCTGTGTTTTCTCCTCATTGGTTTGATTTTCTCATATCCCATTCTATTTGTTTATTTACTATTTATGCTGGATAGGTATTATATTGTTAGCTAGATATATTGGAGTGGAGGGTATTATATCGAAAATGCTACATCGCATAATTTTAGGAAGATGTCTATAACTTTTCCATACTAATTACCATCTGCACGATTCGATGTTAACAGTGAAGATGAAGAAGGCTACAGATTTCATCAATTTAACTTGAAAAACTTGAACCTATCGGAAGAGAAGTTTTAATGGCACAGCCTTCATGGTGAAGGGAGTGACATTTCAGAAGGGGTGATCGAAAAGTTCGTTTTTCTAACGAACATCTTCCATATCTCTGAGAGTCCTTCAGAACTGTCCTTCCTACTTTGGTCCTTCTCCTAATTTGATAGAAGAGATCAAAGTGGACGCACTTGAGGTCGAGTGGTGGAAAAACTAACTACAAGTATTCTATACAACTTCCTAAGAGACTACACTTTGTTTGATGCTGCCTTCTGAAAAATAAAAATTCTGGCCTCTAAAATTGCGGAGATTATTGGTACATTTTCCAAAGAAAAAGAATACTGTTTATTCTGCTCCGTTAGAAGTTCACGATCTTCAAAACAGCTATTGTGTACGCAATTGGGGACAAAGAGCAGAGTTTTTTTATTATAAGTAACCAGTTTTATTTCTACTAAGCGGCGTTGAATTTTTAAGAAAACTTTATTCTTTGCTTCTAGTTGATTTGAATACTGCATTTCCTTCGCAAATCTAAAATCTGTTTTATTTTTCCGGTTTAACACTTTTCATGCTTATTATATAGCGAAAATGAGAGATTACGTTGCTAAAGTAAGTTAATTAGGCTTACAATTTGAAAGTGCAATACGAAAGATCTGCGGACATAAGATGAAGTATATCTCAGCTATACACCTTTATAAAATTTATCGTCTCTCCTTTAATATTGCTTCCTAGTCTCCGTTAAGTAATTAAACAAGGGCAGAATGTTTAGTGTGTATCGTCTATTAATACTAAACTTGCCTTTAATAAAGGAATGAATTTGGCATTCGGCTTTGGAAATGTTAAGGAATAAGATATTCAAAAATAGTTAAGAACGGTTTTATTATCCAATAGTTACTCTTTTTCATTGATACGCTGCAAAGCTATCCTGAAAAATAACTTTTTCTATGCTATAACTTTCCAATGTATCGCAGACTACTCTGATTCTTAAGAATTTCGAGAAAATCGTCGAATTTGCCGATGAACAGGTCAATTCCTCGAAAGGAGAAATGAAGCCGTGGACTATCGACATGGGAATTTCCCAATACGTTTTCCGCTGACGTTAATTAAGAAATTAAGGAATTGATGCATATACCACATGAGGACGGCGGCAAAGTCGCCGAAATGCGCATTGGGTGATTCCCAGAAGGTTGATCCGCGGCTTCCTTTCTCCATTCGAGGAATCGGCCCGATGTTCACCGACGTATTCGGCTATCGGAGAATTTTTTTAACGTGTTGCAATTCACTTAGATTTGTGGAATAAAGAAATGGTGACAGATATCGCAATAATTTTTCGACCGTATCAGGAAGGACTGTGAAGTTCTTCTGACCCAAACGGAAAGACTCGGCAGTGGGTTCCAAAATAGATTCCGTTATAAGATACCGCGGGGAGTTATCGCTAATCGCATCACTATACGACTCCCTAATATTCATCAAAGGAGAAACGTGGAAATACGTCAGATTAATGATCCCATTTTCGAAGAAAACAAACCCTCGAATTTTCTCCCGCTAACAGAGAGCGTCGTTATTCTGCAGGGGCCGGCGGCGAAAGAGGGGCGGGCAAGAGCTGTCGTGGAGGAGATGAAAGGGCTCGCCGAGGGAGGAAATGTCCGCTGGCGGAGTTTGACAGGCCCAAGACCGCAGCGCGCCCTTGTGCTGAGAGCGTACTCAAGTTGGAAGAAAGAGGCGAGCACACTCACGTATAACCACTGGGATTGTTTTCTTTAACGAGAAACGAATGGGGAATATTTTGAGAGAGGAAGTTTGCGGTGCAAAGACATGCTATTCTCGAAGGCCTCCGTAAGGAAGGGCAAGTCTCCTGCGGCGGCCGAATTTAATACAGCAGTGCCAATTACGGCCCCTCTGCTTTGCGTGGCAGCTGTCGCGGGCTTAATACGGCTGCGTTATAAAATGATCCATAAAGTGACGTTATTGCAGGAAATGCAATTTATCCCTTTGGTATCAAAGTATGAGGAGGTTTTGGAGGTACACACCAACCTTGTCGAAAGTGATTGGCCGTAAAATGGTCTTGTTTTACTTGTTCGTTCCCTTGGAGGAATACTAAGATCTTTAGCGATTGTTTCTCGTGAAGTAATCACTATTTTTCTATATACAATAAAATAGAAATTTGGTTTTGTCTATTGAAATACGCACACCTGAGCATTAAGTAAAAATTATGTTTACAGTTACGCTTAAAGTATTGAACGAAAATAATGCATTAAATCTCACACTATAAGATATAATAACCTAATATTATCTGTGTTATGGATAGATGTAAATGGTTGCAATATTTTCGCATTTTACACAATCATTGATACTTGCACCGAGTAACATCGTTAGAATTCAAGATAGGCATTATTATGATATGGGTTGCACATTATAACATAATTAAGTTATTCCTTTGCACCTAGCTATCTACTAATACTCTGTATGTCATAAATAATTATGTTATTTTAAACAATTATTACATATGAATTTGGAGTAATGAATACCAAATGTAAACATATATTAACAGAATTATACAGAAAATATATTTTGTATATCACTTTACACTTTACAATAAAGTTAGCACAAGAAAGAATAACGACTAGGATTCTGGCAGGTAGAAGAAGATATTGTAATATTTACATTGACTGTATTCGGTGTAAGAATATTTCAGAGGTATGAACACATCGATATCGGAAAGAAATTAACGAACAGAAAAGATATAAAGACTTCTATAAATTTTCACTACGACGATTATTCGTCGAAGCCGGTGTTGTAGTGGAAATAAATTTTGTAGAAGGGGTGCACAAGTCTTTCCATACCGTTGAAAGTTTCTTGCGCCATCTAGGCCTAGATTTTATAAGTAGTCAATCGAAAGGGTATTTTCATTTTTAAAGAAACTAATTAGACGGAATGGAAATAAATTTGAGTGAGCTTAACTTAATTCCCTTTTGGAGATGATTCTTTTAAAGAAAATCAAAGAGAAGCTCGTTCGATAGTATACTTGTAATTTTAAAGACACGAAAAACATATAGTAAAATTTATATGTTGTAAGATTGACTTACTACTGTAAAATCTTTTTACTTAAGGAGGTTTAGAAGTAACTCAGTTGAATGAGAGCGCAAACTGATGGATATGGTCTATACTGAATTAATCTTTCGCAACAGGAGCCGAATAAAGACATCTTGAAAATATTGTAAATCATTTTTAGCTGCTTAGATGTGAATTACGAATGAGCATAAAATAAGAGAAGCAGATGCGAAGTCAAGTAATTTTAAGGATTCATTTTTTCTGTGAAACAAACGCGATAAATAACTAAGGAGGTAGCTCGAAAGTTCAGTGTACACACTCCCTGCCACTCGCCGAAAGACGGCTTGCAGATTATTATTCTAGGTGTAAATGAGTTATAATTGTAATTAGGTCTAAAGTAATTTTGATTTAATTAAAAACTCGGCTATACGGCGTAATGTCTTAGGAGGAGGTAAAAACGAAAACAATCATAACAAAAGATACCGATAAGAAAAAAGTAAGAATAATCTTAGAGACTGCTGACAAATATTCCGTCTCAAAAAAGGAGTCCAAAGCAATATTCAGATTAATTTTACTTTTTCCGCAATTTTGACACCTTAACCACCTATTTGTATAATCCTGGCCTTGAGAAAAACCTTCAAAGTTCTGCTTCCCTGTTTTCCTGCCCTCACAGGGATATCTTCTCTTTCCTTCCATCTTTTGGAATCTCTCTCAATTTTCCACCACCTCCGCCAATGTTAACGACAAACTCTGGACCCTTCGGTATGCTCGTCCCGCTCTCAATTTAACTTGGGGAATTTAGATTTTTCCCTCCTTCCACATCCAGACTCCATCTACCGCTCCCTGAAAGAACCATCCTCAGTTCGTTCGGGAAAATTCGGGATAAGAAAGTGGATTAACCACCGCTATGCCTCTTAACTGTGCCACGGAAAGGAAATTGTTTTAAAGAACCGTGGGAGACGAAATCTGTCGACTGCTTTAGTTGGGAAGAAACTTCTTCCGCAGTTTTCGAATGAAATGATTGTTTTTGCCTCCATCGCGCGATTATTTCATGAATATGCCTAAAGGTGAACGGATCTGGCGTTCCCCAGAGGAAGCAAATCTCTACCAGGATATTATAAGGGAACATTTTATGGTTTATAGTGTCTGATAAACTCCATCCACAAGCAAACCACATAAATACATACCTACGTCTAAAAGTGTTTTAATTAAATAGAAAATAGACCTCAATGATACGTAGAAGTAATCAAAGAAAAGGTTAGAGGTAACTGAACACGAAAATTTATGCGGCTAGAAAGAACGAACAAAAAGAAAGACTGACTGAACCGGGACTCGAACCCGGGACTCTCAATTACCGATCGGTTAGTCTTCCCCGGATAGCTCAGTGGTCAGAGCAACTGACCAGTAATTGGGAGACCCGGGTTCGAGTCCCGGTTCGGTCAGGCTTTCTTCCTGTTCGTTCTTCCTTGGTATTTATCGTAGAAATAATTTTAAATATACTTTGACAGCTTAAGTTGTTTTGCGAATATCGGCTCATACGAGAAATCGAACACGACACTACTTTTACTAAAGACGAAAGCTCTACCCACTTGGCTTCTCGGAAACATTCTTATAATGATTTAGTTATCTTTCTAGGTCATCTATGCACGTTATCTAAAGCTCAATTTCTAAATTTCTGTCACACATACTTCATAGAATCGATTTAATAAAGTGCTTGATGAACCCTTAGCAAGAATTTGATCTCTAAAATGCATATGGAGAGTGTTTTACCTTGAAATAAAGACCTCTTCATTATAGAGAAATCAGTGGATTTAGTTACTTTATAAAATAATCATTGGTTCGAAATACTCTAATGGAAACATTTTAGCAATTTATTTTGACCATTAAAAATCCAACGACTAACATGAAAGGCCAAAATGACTAACATCCTGAAGGAAGATAAAAGAAGCTCAGTCGTCGTTTCTTTATTTTTTGTTATCTATTTAATATCTGTACGAATTATTATTAGGGTGGTCGTCCTGAAAAGTTATTAATGCGAATGTTTACCAAGCCAAAGTAAATTTGAGAAAAATTTCAACTGAAATAAATGAACAGCTCACTATAAGCACTTTTCTTCCCTCGATGATATAAAATAGGCAGAGCCTATGTACGTTTTTTCTCAGCACGCTAAAGATTGAGTTAATGCTTGGAGTTCACCGTTTTCTTAAATTTTTTCTTAAAGTCTACGAAGTTATTATTGGGGAAAATGCATTTAACCACTGTTTATCTTGGTCAAACCCTTATATTACTTTCACACCTTGAAAAGCATGACTTTAAGTGTCACTTTTTGCGGTGAGGAAAGATGTATTATCTACGATGGCATAAGACATCATTACATTTACATTTACATATAGACCCTGCTAACCGCCACTGGCGCATGGCAGGGGGTGTGAAACACTGAAAACCCTATCTACCTTAGACTTAGTAGTGTCATTCCCTAGTGCCATTGTTCCCTATTAAACCATCGTTTTTGTGTGTTTAAAGAGAGGTTAATTCAGATTATTTTAGCATTCAAATTCATTCATTCAAATTTCAACATGCAAATTAATTTTCCATTAAATTGAAGTGCAGCATTATCAGAATTTTTTTAAATTATAGCTCCCCAAGCGAAGTCGTCAAATAAACCAAACTTTAAGGTAAAAATGAGACGTTAATTCTTGCCCAGTGTTTTAAGCTGAAAAAGGTTCGATGTTCATAAGAATAATGCAATAAAATTTGGCTTTCATAATTCACAGGATTAGAAAGCATGATGTTATCTCCATTTACTATAAGGGTGTACTGCGGACTTCCATCACAGTATAATGCGGAAAGAGGATGGTGAGTCATTATGACTCTGCACCTTACTTATCACGCGGTTAGTTAAGATGCACTTCCGGAATCTCTCGACTGTGGAGCGGTCACTCATCCCGTCTTTTGCTCTCCAACACCTTTAATCTTCCTGATGAGCTTTGTAACACTTACACCCACACCTGTGTTTCTAAGTAGACGACGCGCCAACGTGTAGAACAGAAAGGACACCTTACTCATTACCGAGCTAAAATTTGAGGTAACACATCCTCCACTGCTATTTTCCTTCGCAAAATTTTTACTTTTCTCATTAAAAATTCTTCACTCCATCTTAGTAAGTGGAAAATGAATTTGAGATGTTATTATGACACTGAATCATAATAGTAATTTCACTTTTCAATGTATACAAATTATAATGAATAGAGAAAGATTTAGAAAAACGTAAGATGAAGAAAGGATTGTATTAGGCTTGGAATACCTTTAAGTATGTGTAATATTTCAATGGTATATTAATGAATGTTATGAAAAACGTTCCTTAAACAGATGTAGCACAACCCGTATCAAGATTTTTCACTCCTCTCAGATTATCTAAGTATATCTGTGACGGCAACAGTCTGAATTGATTTATATCTTAATAAATCGAATTTACCCCAGAGTAAACGGAGGTTTTTTAGGAAACTTTTAAATTGTTAATTTTTGTTTTAAAAAATTTGTTGAAAAATCAATTTTCGGAAAAACTTACTCTGTATCAAAAGTTTTCAAGAAATAATTTAGAAGATTTCGTGGAACCAAATTGCTGATATCTCTCCTACCTGACCTCCTGATTTATGAAGTATGTCTTAGAACGTTAGAATACATTATAGCTCATCAACATTGACGCGACAAATATGATAGAATTTAGAATAGAGAATACATACACATACAATATATACACATTGGTGAGGGCCGCTACATGAGTAGGAGTCTTAAAGCAGCATTAAATGGTAGCTCACTTTCCATAGAGAATCAGAACTATAAGTGATAAGTACTTCTTAAATAAATGTAACTAATTTCAACACTTTTCCCTTATAGTAAGTAGCTATACGAGTAAGAGACGAAAAATTGCATTAAATAATACCTCATCTCCGACAGTGTACTAGAATTATACGTAATTCGTAGGTAAATGAAACTGAATGGAACATTTACCTCATAATAATGTCTCTACCAGAGAATATGCAATAAAATGTAGACCGCCTAGTAATATACTCGTCTCATTTCTTCACGATTTTTGTCACTAAGAAAAAGACTTTAAGCTAAAAATGACCACCCACCCGCAAGGATAAACGTTAATTAACCGCTCGTTACCATGGAATGATCCTCTTACGTAAAGTAGACTTGATACGAAAACAATGAAGTGGTAAGAGAAAAAAGCAAAGAGAAAGGTAAAAAGAATGAGAGTACGAGGAAAACGGAGGGGGAGTCGGAAACGAGAGGAAAAAGCTTTAAAGACAAGAAGACGGCCTTTTGACTTTGTTTTACCAGTTGAAGTCTTTCCGGTTGACCGGGTCGTGGCCTAGAGAGGTTCCGAGCAGCGATTACCCAACGTCACTTCCTTAGGGAATAGCTTTCGCTCTAAAGCACCTGCTGACTTATCTCAGAGCTCTTTGTGTTTGTTCTGTTCTTTGATATGGTCTGGCAAGTATATTCACCTCGGGAATCCGCAAAAACCGTTCAAAGGAGAAATGCTGCCAATAGGAATAAGGAATTGTACGAATGACTTTTCACCACATTTTTATCTTTCTGTATTTTTTCGTTAATGTCTGAATAATAATATCAAATGGTTGGTTTTGATCTAACGTTCCCTAAAGAGACTACATATTTTTTAAATTTGATAAGAATTTCTCACGACTAAGAAATTAATGTACCCTAATATAGAAATTAATGAAAATTTTACTATGTACAAATTTTTAGAATGCTTGCCTCTAACTATTTCTTCAGGTTCTCTTCATCTGAAAGAACACATGCAGAATACTGAACCTTGAGCGATTGAGGTAATCGGAATAGAATATACACGGAAATTCTCAGAGATAAAAAAATAACCCTATGAACAGGCTCTCGAATAAAATATTGGGTGATATCGTATATCTGTATATTTGAGCGATCATTTTGGTTTTGGGTGCATGGAAAATGTGCAATAGACTTCTAAAGTATTGTACTGGCTAAATCAAAGCCTTTAAGATGTAAACATGAATTAAGAAATATCTTAAAAGGCAATATGAAAAAACAATAATAATGATTTTTGAGAGGGTAAGGATAGGAACTCGAAAATTGAACATTTTCCTCAACTTCTGGGACGCTCTAAGAGACAAAGGTTCTCCAAGCGCCGACAGCGGCAACCGTCTAGGGCGATTCCCGGGAAACGGATAATCGCTCAGCGGTCACCAGTTATTCAGAATCCCGATGCGCATTTCGGAAACAATGCTTCCATCGTCATAGGGGGTCCAATGCTGAATGATTCAGCTGTATATTGCTGATAAAATCTTTGTCCCTTAGTTCATTGAACGCCGAGTTCCTTTTTTCTTTCTTCTGGGACGTTGTGGAAATAGTACGACTTTTGGATTTCCACAATGTACCACCTGAATCTGTGAAGTTAGGAGAATATATTTCAAGATGGTAGAAATATGCGTAGGAAAGGCGTCTTTAATGTACTCTTGAGTCGTCTTGATTGTACTCATCTGTAATTATCGGCTGTCGCAATAATTGGGCTGATAGTAGAAAAACAGAAAGAGATGTAAATATACCGTTAACTGCATTTTACTAGGAAAACCAAGTAGACTACATCAAACCCATCATCCTGATTCTGTAACAGGCTGTTGGCTGTTGTTGATCCCTGCTTAAATTCTCACTTTTTATTATTTTTCATGGTGTCGGGTATCTTATTATGAGGATATGGTTTTCATTTTTTTTCTCTTCGAAAGAACATTGACGAAGTTGTTAAATGATAGTGAATTTTTAAAATTTTTATTTTATTATTATTTTTTCTTTTTTCTGTATTCATACTATTTTTTGCCATTTTCATTCTGTATTCATACTAGTTTTTTGCCATTTTCATTTGTGATATTCTGTATTTTCAGTGTTTTTTTTAATCTCTTATCTTTGATAAGTGAAGTGTAAATATGTTCCTTGATTTTTGATTCCAGCCTTTTCTGTAAATTTCAGTTTCTTATCTATCTGTAGGTTTCACAGGTTTTTCACACCCTCTTCTGGGGTGTTTTCCTGCTGTGGGCTATTTTTCATTTCCTAGGTTTTTAAGCCCACAATATTAATTTCTTCCGTGCGCTTTTTTTTGCTATCTCTTTCTTACAAATCGACGAAGGGTTAGATGTAAGAAGAGACTAATGAAATATTTGGTTTCCATAGAAATATTTATGAAAATTTAAAATTAAGGTGATGTGAATACAGTTTCTTATTAGAGAATTTTTTTTAGGAATAAAACGCAAGGCTTGGTAGGGTATGGTGGTTCTCTAAAACTCTCCGTTTAATTCCATTTGTTTTACTTCATGATAACTTATCCCTCCCTTTATTTCATCCCTCATGTTTAGCCATTGTCTTCCCTCAGTTTCCTTCTTTTTTCCCTGCTTTTTTTCTTTCTTCAGGGATCCACCCACATTACCTGACCCACGCATTTTTTCTTCCTCCGTTTTACACCATTTATCACCCCCTCCATTCCCTTTTCCATCTCCGGTACTTCCTCGTTTATTTTCCCCCCAGCATCGATGCAAATTCAGACGAAATAAAGAAGGAAGTGTTTACATGTTTCCGTCATGAGATATTCCTAACATGAATTTCCCAATCCTCATCCCGTCGATTTGAAATTAGATTGCGATGCCAGCTTCAATTTAGTCGTAATTTCGAGCTTGAATTAAAGGCGTCGCTCTCCGTATCCTCAGGAGGACGTAGCTGTCTCCTACTTACGCAACTTTCCCTATCTGTGGACACCCGAATGGAATCCGCGCTGTGAATATTCAATCGCCCTGCTCTCCCCTGGCGCCACCTCGCGTCGATCTCTTACACTATCCCCCTTGGAGACCTCGGAATACGCGCGTGAACCAATAGCAGATTACTATTAAACCTAACGATGTCTATGTTTCCCTTCGAAATTTTACCTACCTTCCCGTTAACTTTGGCAGTGGTTTCCTTCGCTGGAAGCGAAATATAAGTTTTGAAAAATATCACGAAAAACGAATTTGTCCAAAACGAACCTTTAAAATCTTTATATACCTGTTGGATCAATATTGAATCTGACAATACCTATGTTTCCCGTCGAAATTTTACCTTATCTCTCTTTCTTTCTCGTTAACTTTGGCAGTGGTTTCCTTCGCTGAAAACGAACTATGCATTCTGAAGAAATGTCATGAAAAAGGAATTTTCTGAAACGAATGTTTAAAATTCTTATACGCTTTGTTATTAGATTAAAGTTGAACCTAGCTATACCAAGGTTTTCCTACGAAATTTTACATTATCCCTCTTTCTTTTTCGTTAAGTTTGGTGCTTTTTCCCCAATTATCACGAGTAATACATTTTGAAAACTTTCATAAAAAACAAGCAATTTCAACGAATATTTAAAATATTTATATACCTCTCATTAGATTACTATTACACAATGTTTCCCTTTGAAATTTTACTTTACTTTGGCCAAAATTGGGATTAGTTTCCTTCTCTGAGCGCGGAATATACGTTCTGAAAAAATGTCTAGAAAAACGAATTTGTCTTAAACGAATATTTAAAATTTTTGTGTAACTGTCATCAAATTACTATTGAATCCAACGATACCTATGTATCCCTTCGAAATTTTACCTTATCTCTCTTTCTTTCCAGTTAACTTTGGCAGTGGTTTCATTCGCTGATCACGTTCTAAGTTCTGAAAAATGTCATGAAAAACGAATTTGACCTAAACGAATCTTTAAAATCTTTATAAACCTGCAATTGGGTTGCTATTGAATCTAATGGCACCTCTGTTTGCCATCGAAATTTTACGTTATCTCTCTTTCTTTGTCGTTATATTTTGTACTAGTTACCCCCGATTATCACGAGATATAAAAAGATTTAATATTACTATATATATATATATATATATATATATATATATATATATATAGCCTGTCATTAGTTAATGGCATTAACTAATGACAGGGTATACTATATATAAAATTAAATCTTTTTATATCCTGCCATTATCTAACGACAGGGTATATTAATATTTAATATTTAATTATAAATAAATTTATATAGTTTTAAAAATAATTTGTTTGAGAAATCAAAATTTAGGACCAAATTAAGACATTACGATCGGTTTAATTTCATTCTTATGCATTTACTGGGGTTTTCCGTGTATCTAAACGTAAAGGAACTCATCTGAATACAATTTGTATCAGGAAATTTCCTCTAGTTACGTGAATACATTCACTAATATCTACACCTGTTAGTGAGATTTTTGTATTATCAGAACTTTCGTTAATGGGAGATTACCTATAGTTATTGTTTTTAAGCGATTATAATGTATCCTAGTGTCATAATAGTCATGAATTGGAAACGGAAATCCTTTTCAAGAAACATTTGTTCTAACGACTCGGAACAGTTGCTAGTATCTTCCAATTGAAACATTTTCTATCTGATAATTGGAAAATGACAATGAATCTTAAAATATAATGAACAACGCGTTCTAAATTTAGGCTTCGCATTCTGCCATTCCTAATGAACCATGATTTTGATAGCGTCTGTACGAGAACCTAGATCAGTATCTTCACTCAAAATTCAATTAATTATTCGGGTTTCGCACCGAGACTTTCTCTATTTAGATTTATTGCCCGTTTCAGTTACGTTGTCGATTGAAAAATTCATTGACGTACTTCTGATTCACTAATTAGCAAAGCCGTCGATACGAAAATTCATACATTTCGATTTCACAGTAAAATTCACATTGATATCTCTTTCATTTCATATCTCTTAATACAAAGAGTTTCACTTCATAAGCATAGATTTTCAGTGAATCGTTCAATACGCATCACTTAATAAATACAAGGAATTAGTTATCAAAGCATCTTATCTAAATGAGATATTCTCGATAAAAAATGATTTGGAAATCAGTAAAATTATGTATGCGATACATTCGAGGTTTATATTTGTATGTATCCGTTTAAATACACTTTGTGGTATAGCCAACCATGTCGCAATTCGACCGCAAATGGAGCAGAAAGATATGCCTTTACCATTGTTAGGGGAAATTTCAGTTACTTTATTTCGGCAGTGATTTTAATTAATTTACGGTGCAAGAACAGTTTTACTTTTACTAAAAATGAAAAACTACTCATAAAGAACGCTTTTATAAATTTATATTGTTTCTAACGTCAAAGCATCTCCCAACATTTTATTCCTCAACTTTTAAAGTTGATGAATGAAAAATATAACGACAAATTTCATTTTAAAGATTTAGAATAGTAAAGAATGATATCTACGTAACTTTGATGGAATCATTGTGATTCCAAAAACCTGCGCGAGAATGTTTAAATGTGTATATATACGTTAAACTAGGTCACATATCATTCTTTTCTCCAACAAAGAGAGAGAATCAGCCGCTTCTGTCATTCTTAAAACCAACCCCTCAATTCCATTCTCTCTCATGCCTTCTCCCTTTAATATTCCCAACCCCTTCTCATCTCTCTCCCACAAAACTCCTCTTTATACTTCGGTTTCCTTCAAATTCACCCTCCAATGCCACGGGAACTAAGTTGTACAAAGAAAAGGCCTCCCGGAGGACTTTGGAATCCTCGCGAACTTCTCCTCTTCCCAAGCCAACACCTTCGCCAGAATTCGACTGCCGCAAGGAGATGCGCACGAGCAACCATTCAAACAATTTGGGCCATTTCGCTGCACAGACGAGGGCTGTGGCCCGTGATTAGAGTGACTCGGATACTTTGGGAGAAACAGACACGCCCGAGCTCAACGACCGTTTCCTCAGCCGCAAGAATACACTCCCAGAATCGGACGCCTTGATTAAAAATATTAGAATCATGCAAGTAGGAAATAGGTCTGCAATGAGAACGGAGATGTTTAATTTTGGGGGTGTTTTTCTGGAGCACTTAGCTGTTGGCAATTTAAAGATTATATGATTCACTCGTAAGAAGCTAGAAAGGTTGTACTTTTTTCACAACGTTTAGTTTAAACAACACACGACTGTAATCAATCGTTTTTGGCCGTACTTCGTGGAAAGCCATTTCATTGCTGAAAACCTTACAAATGAAATAACGTTCATGTCCCCTTCCCCTCTCCTCACCCTTCCCTCAAAAATCCCCAAAGGTATATAAATTCTGTTGCTTTCCCTGTAGTATAACTGACCTGATGATGGCGTTCAGCCGAAACTAGTCGTCCTGAAATATATTCTGTGGAAATTACTTATAAGTTATAATAATAAGAAGTTATTCTTTATTTCATTCAATAACACACGACTGGTTTTTATGTAGTATTCGTTATCATTCCACCATGATGATGACGAATACTCGTCGAAACCGATTTATATCAAATTATGGATTTCAACTTCCACCGAATTATGATTGACTAATGTTAGATAGTAAATGCATTGATAGACTCTTTATTAGCGAGGTTTGGTCCGAGTTGGTCTCTCTTCTATCATCCTTGTATGATATTAGGATATTAAAATATATATCCAAATCAAAAAGAAAGAAAACAGTGTGGGAAAAATCTTTGTAATTTAGGGCCGAAAAGAAAAAAATCCACGTTGAATTACGAAGCCAGTATTCAATAAAATATAGTTAAACAACTAAAATACAGAAATATCACATAAAAAATAAAAATTAGGAACGATTTGGTGCTTTCCCGGTGTAAGTGTTGAAGGAAGATTTCTTGGGTTTCCAACCGGGTACAATGTTGAAGTAGGGCCGACGCTTCGGATACTAACAATCATTTGTGGATTTCCACTAAACATCGCCTGATTCTGCGAAGTTGTATGTCTCTTCAAATTCGAGTTAATATTTCCATGAAAGCATCTATGAATTTTTCTATGCAGCAAAGCCTCGATGTATCGTTTTTGATGGGAGAACGACAGAAGGAGGAAGTGAGAAATTAACCTATAATATTGAAACAAAACCATAACGAGAACTTATGAAATGCATGATTCTGAAACGCCTCTAAAATATTACACAGGGGTATAATGAAATTAAAAGTGTAACATTTAAAAATTTACCTCGAAGCGGATTTATTTATTCTCGAAAAAACCTGCTATGTTTTGCAGAATTTTTGTCTTAATGAAAATACGTATGTAGTACTTAACAGCTGGCACTACGCAACTCATTCCATCACATAGGGATAGGAAAAGGATTAATTTCTTTTCAAAGACTCTTGTGCTATAGTGGTACTAAAAACTGGAGGATTAACTTTTGGAATGGCGATATTCTATTTCGCAGCTTCAGAATCGTTTATTTTGCCGTTTATATTAAAGAAGCATTTCTTTTCTGCAGTATCCTGAAGTACAAACAGAACGTTTCTCTTAAACGCTCCGTCCTCTCCGAAACTTTTCAAAGTTGCACTTCAGAACCTGTTTACTGAATACTTTTCAAAGCAGAACTATATTTTCTAAGGGCGTTCTTTAGTTGCGCTAAAGTCAAATCATTCAGAGAAATTAAACAGTTTTTCTCAGTTTTGAAACAGTTTATAAAAAGTTTTCTTCCGAAGTTTCCTAGCTTTATTGGGCTAATTTCCTTTTCATTAAAATTGCAACCTAGATGCACCTTTGATCCTCTAAGAAAATTTGAGTAGGTATGCGAAAATTTTAAAGTATCTTAGAAAATGAAAATTCCACCACACACGGATGAGAATAATAATAATAATAAAACGTCTTTATTCGGGCGAGAATTCGGGCGAGATCTAACCCTTCGTTAATTTGTAAGAAAGAGATAGCAGAAAAAAGTGCACGGAAGAAATTTATATTGTGGGCTTAAAAACCTAGGATAGGAAAAATAGCCCACAGCAGGAAAACACCCCAGAAGAGGGTGTGAAAAACCTGCGAAACCTACAGATAGATAAGAAACTGAAATTTTGAGAATCTTACATTGAGAGGTGAAATCATATTTAAAAAAAACAATGTTAGTAAAATGTAAGCGTATTACTGTTCTTTGCGGTAGATGAGTTCAGACAGCGGAAATTCCTAATCTCTCCTTACAAAAAATCTCTACTTCTACGGTAATTTCGTTCATGCGGAGAGTAGTGCGATGAAAAGATAATACTTACCCAGAATTTCTATTTCCTAGAGCCTTCGTTCTCATAAGACTTCGAAGTATTATTCTAATCCTGCAGAGTATTTAAATTTCCTCTCTCCTGAAGGGTGATGTTCCTATCGCTGAACAGAGATGACGTTAAATTCAAGAATTTTGAGTAAAAATCGTGAAAGAAGAGAAGTGAGCTTGAGATTGATTTAGGTGGACTGGGAGTAACTTTTGCAGTTCTTGTATACGATATAAGATACTAAGATACTGCATTCTAGATATAATGCAAACTTGAGGAGTAGAATAGTTTAGGCTTAGTTTGTATGTCTTCAAATTGGTAAACTCTCATATAACCTCTGGTAGCCCTAAGTGATATATTGGAGTTTAGTCATACTATTATTATAAACTCCAAGATATCATTTTACAACGTGCTTTTATGGTGCTTTCCCACGCAGGGTTTATCATAGGGCGTTTCGAGCGCAGAGAAGCAACATTTAGCTAAAAGCATAGCATTCTTTTTAGCATAGTATTCTTTTCGGCATATTAAAAGATGATGGCATGCGGATTAAAAGTAGTAGATTTTGTACAAAATAAGAGGACAGAGTATCAAAATAATTTTTTCCGTTCCCATCGGTAAACATCAGTATTAATCATTTGAGACACGTAGATCCGGCAACGCTGTAGTCCATAAGTGATATGTTAACGAGAAAATGCGGAACGCACTATAGCTACCGTCATTAAATTACTTAAAGTTTATTTCTAATTTTGTATGAAGGAAACGAGAAGAAATAACTATACACTTCAGCAGAGATTTCATTTTAACGTTTCGTCCAATCTGGAGCGCAAAGTTTAATTTTTTTCATCTATGTAGTATTGAATTTAAAGAGAGTGAATAATTCATTGCGTATGAATAGAAACCTCATTAATCCTTAGCGCTTAGGAGAGATGGATAATCAAGGAATTCCTCTTTTTAACAGTTATTTCTTCTCGAAGTAATCACAGAAAACAATCAAAGACGCCATCCGTTTAAAAGAATATTAAAAACGGCTCATCCTGCCCCAATTCGGCACTCGATTCGGAATTCAGCGCGGCGGGGGAAGATATATAAGTTTTATTCGCGTCTTCGAAATTAGTGGGCTCTAAAACGTAATTCACACTAAAAACCCACGGCGGAGAGAACGATCTGTTACGGTCAACTAACTAAGTACTTCGGGAAGCATCGCTAAGCAGTGTCATTAAGCCTTTAAAAGGGTCAGTGAAAAATAAGATACGCTAAAGATTAAAGCGAGCCATAAAAGAGGGAAAAAAACAATTAGTCCGCTATGGAGCTGCAAAGTGTCTCAGTGGGAGCAGCCGTTGGAGTAGGCGATAAAAGGAGATGAGAGATAACCTAAAATGAGGTCGTATTGGAATAATCATCAGAGAGATGCGCCGGATACACTCTCCCAGAGGTAAACGTCACTCAAAGAGGTTATTGTGCTACTCTGTGCTCCTTCTTTCTCTCTCTATAGGAAAGTACTGAATCAAAGGATGGGCAACACAAATATGATGGTACTGAGTTTGAAGTCGCCGTCTTATCTCGATCGTGTTAAACGAAAACGCGCTAAGCAAAGAGTCTATTAAGATCACCTTTGCTTCAGAAGATGCTGGCCACTTCCCCGGGTTGACTCATATCTCTGATCTTTTAGTCTTATCGCAACTGCCCCGCCCTCACTACGGCCCTGGGCACAGGTATACAATGAGATAAGTATAAATGTCATTACTTTTGACTCCGTCTTGTTTATAGTGTGATAATAGACTATCACTTATTAAGCGTTCTCTATTCTTTCGCCTCCCTTCCTTACTTGATTCCCTTCCTCCTTCTGTTGATCCCTTTTCCTTATCCAAAGGAGCATTCATTAATTTAACTTTAAATCACGCCCGTTCCCAATGCTAGCTGTTCTTTTATCCTCCCCTACAATTATTGTTGAGGTCCGATAACTTCTTGCTTACCCTTCCTTCTGTCTGTTCCTTCCTTTCTTATTATTTTATTATTATTTTTATTATTATTTTATTATTATTATTATTTTATTATTATTTTATTATTATTTTATTATTATTTTATTATTATTTTATTATTATTTTATTATTAGTTTATTATTATTTTATTATTATTATTTTATTATTATTATTTTATTATTATTATTATTTTATTATTATTATTTTATTATTATTATTTTATTATTATTATTTTATTATTATTATTATTTTATTTTTATTATTTTATTATTATTATTTTATTATTATTATTTTATTATTATTATTTTATTATTATTATTTTATTATTATTATTTTATTATTATTATTTTATTATTATGATTTTATTATTATTATTTTATTATTATTTTATTTATTTATTTAATGTTAGTGTTATATTTTAACTCTAAATTGGCTGTAAAGCTGTATGTGATGAATTGGCAAATGAATAAAATGTTTGATGGTTCAGCATAGGGCAGCTTGGTTTGTTTAAGGAGAATTCAAGTTCGACAGCAGGGATGTTTAGACTATGATGAGTCCCATGGGTAGCTGATGGACAGAAGAATCGATTACCAATGGAAATTATTCAAAAATTTATTAGTACAGATCTCGTAGATGAGATAGTTGATTATGTTACTTCGGTTAATAACGTCCGCGAGCTTCGAGAGAAAACGAAAAAGTGTTACCAGGAAGTAATCGCGAGAACATATGGCTACTTCTGGTCGTTTTTCCGCGGAGCATTGGAGAATATAACAGCCGCTAGGGTTAGATAGGGATATTGGTGTTTTACCCTCCTCCTCCACACGCCTTTGGCGTGGAAGGGATGGAAATGTAAATATGTAAACAATGAAAGTAAATGTAAATATGTAAATAATGAAAGCTTTGAGGTATGATACTGAGTCTCTGTTAATTGCTAAGCCCAGAGGGTGGAATGTACCAGGAAAAACCATCGTTTTCCGCATTTAGAAATTGATACTGAAGATAAGGAAATGAGAATAAGTTTGGATTTGACGGTGAGCAAAAGGGTAAGGGCAAATACAGCTTCAAAAGGAAAGGAAGTGAGCAAAGTAGGGTTGAAATTTATTTAGAAAATTCATGAAGAAGAAATTTCTATGAATCATTCTTTCAAATAATTATTCTTTGCCTTTTAGAGTAGCACATAAGAATCTAACCGTATCATTTTTGGCCCAGTTTTCTTCTAGCATTTCCCTGGAGAGAACCAGATTTCGGTTCAACTCCGATTAACTCTTCGGGAAATGCATTGACCCCTGATATCAGGATAAGATTATTAAAAATCCTTGGTGTGGAGTGTAATTATTATTATTATTATGTACATTGTTGCAGATAGACTGCTAGTCTGGTGGCAACATTACAATCAACTACGGTAACTTTCACAAACATATTTAAACAACCCAGAACAAATTATATAAAACCCTCACAAGATTAAACACTTACATACAACTACTTTACATGATACAAAACACCAATATAACACAATTCCCAACTCCATTGCTCTTTCCCGTGCAAAAAAAATGTTCTACTACTACTGCAACACTAATTCTCTGAAAACACAGACACTCCCATGTTGTACGGGTGTGAAACGTGGACGTTATGAAAAGAGGGTATTAAAAGATTAGAGACTTTTGAGATGTGAGTGTGGCGTAGAATAGAGAAAGTGAGTTAGGTCGATAGAAAAACGAACGAGGTGCTAGAAATGGTTGTGGAGAAGTCGAAGTTAATTGAAGTAATCATATATAGACAAAGGAAATGGGTGGGTCAAATATTAAGAGAAGAGAAATTGCAGAATAAAGCGATCGAGGGAAGAATGTTAGGGAAAAGACAGAGGGGAAGACAAAGACAGAAGTTGTTAGACGAATTAAGGGGTGGGATAAATTACAAGGAATTTGAGGAGAGGGAAATGAATGGGGAATGTGGGAGCACATGAACTTACCGAAAAGTAGAATTAATCAGACTAACAGTGAATAGATTTAACAAAGACAGTTAAAATTTTCCTAAATTATTATAATATAAAAGTTAAAAAGTAGTTAATTTTTAGTACAATACACTTGATATTTATTTATTCTTATGATAAAATTTGGCCTTCTGTCCAGGTAGAAAAGCTTGAGTAAAGTCTGTGCTCGTATTTACCCCATAATTTTAATAATAATATCAACATAGAAAATTTAACTAAAAATAATTATTTGCAATAAAATTTTAATTATCTATTCTGATATCTATGGGCACGATAGATTAAAATGGCAAAATATTACGAAAATTCTATACATATTGCGAGTTCAGGGCACTCTAAAACTCTAAACTGGATTCGTTTTGTGATTAGAATACATGCCCGGAGACCTGGGTTCAAGCTCCAATTAGGTAGATTTTTTTCACTTCTGATTATCTTTTCTCCATTCAAGAAATCGGCCCTAATTTCACTGGTGTATCGTTGATCGGAGAGTTTTTCGAACCTCTAATTCATTTACAGCAGAGTTCCAATTTCTGAAAGATGGAAAATGTTTCATTTGTCATAATATGGCAAATGGAACTCTTCGATCAGATACCAACCAATCGAAAGACGTTTCCTGTTAATTTTGTCACTCTGCTGCTTTAATAAACAATTCTATGCTCTGTTCTGTTTTGAGTTACGGAAACAAATCAAGAAGTTTTCTATTTGTCACTTTGTAATCCTGTAATAAAGGAACGAGCTACTTTCAGGAACGAAGGAAGATTTTAAGTCGATTCGCGGGTTGCCACTGAATCCCGTGGGAATAATACGTCGTGTGACGTAAACAGCCTGAATTCTTCGGACAAAAGCCATAATTAATTGGTGGAAGGGAGCGGAGCGAGCAAATAGGCATTCCTAAGAAGGTGAATAAATTTGAGTATCGGAATGAAAGTGGGGATCATTTGGATGCTTAAAGAGAGTTTGCATTGAAGCGATGTTAAGGAAGTGTTGGGGAAGTTACGGGAGAAGTGAGAAGATGTGGAGATTAAGTTTGAATGCCTAAGAGATGAGAGAGGAAGGATTCGGGAGCGACGAAGCAAGGAAGAGGTAAACCTTCGACAGAGTTTGCGTCATAAAGCGAGAAGTCCTCGGTTAACACGGCGGTGGCTTTCCATGGAGTCAAACCAGCGAGCTGAACGATCTCTGGATACATAATCTATAGAGATTTATGGAATCGATGTTTGTGGATACATGTAGATGCTCACAGGTGACTTGAAATTCCTCGTCGTTTGTTTGATGGTTTTCTGCAGGTTCATGACTGTTGAGAACTCTTCAATGTTCTGGATAAGTCTCTGTTGCTATAAAATCCAGACTCTCGGGCTGAACTTTAAGCAATGCCGTTTAGATACAACTAAAAGCAGTGCTTGGTATTTTCCATTGTTTTTATTTAAATGATATGTTTCTACCATAACGATTATCAATGAATAATTAACGTACATAAATAACCTGAAGACAGGTATTTATAGCGGGAGGTAAGGTCATTGGTTCGGCAGTAGTATAGATTCATTCTGTGAAGCTGTTCTCGAGTGTAAGGATTGAAATTAAATTTCAAATAAATTTCGTAGAATAATTAAGATATTCAGGGACAAAGGGAATTTTAACCTTATAATTAACCATTATCAATTGATTTCAAGCTTTAATTATGCGCACATTTGTGGTGAAAGAACTAAGAAAAAAATTATGGAAGTCTAAAGGTTAAGTAGGAAGACACTTTATTTTTACATTTTTCAAATGGAATACTCATATTACAATGCGTAAAATAAATTCTGGTTCTTTCTTGAATTGTCAGTCCTCAAACTCTTCACAATCTTCTTTACCCTTGGTCTAATTTTTATATGGACAGCCTAGGGATCTCCTGTCTCTTACACTGTATTCCCATTTGTTTCAGTATTCATTCTTCCTGCATTAGTTCTAGGCGTTCTCTCCATCTTTTTCTGTATTCTCGTATTAATTCATTTGGACCTTAAATAGAGAGTCCCTGTCTTATTTCCATATCTCTTCTCCGGTCCATTTTATATGGCCTACAACCCTTCCTAAAAATTTCATTTCCGATGTTAGTAATCTTTCTTCATCTCTTTCTTCATCTTTTCTTTTTTCACCATTCTTTACTTTCTTTCATCTGCTTCTGTAATTGCTAATTTTTCATTGCCATGTATTTTAAAAGTTTTCATCGTTTTCTTACTTTATTTTTAAATTCGCTAAATTGTGCCGTTTATGTAGTTGGGTTGGCGATATTCTTGTGCGTCTATTCAGATGGTGTGATAGCGTTGATCCAAGAAAGTTAAAGGAAATCACTCGATCGCTTAAAAATTATTTTCTCTCTAACTGGCGCATTATCTTTGAAAGCATAACTATGGTATTTATGGTCGTGATCCTTATATATCCTTATATCACGTGGACTCAACTTAGTTATATGAATGTAAGCTTACTATGAGAACAATTATCGCTAATAACAAACCTAATTACGCTATCGTAGGAGTATGGTTGGGAAATTATTGAAAGCTCTTAAGCACATATGTTATTACTATATGGAAAGTGATTAATGAATGATGAAATTCTTCCAGTACTTTCCAAAGCTTTCATATTGATCCTAAAGTAGAGATCTTTGGTTTATACGTGGACAGTATGTTGATTCATGAGTTTCATAAGAAGCACATAGGTTAAAGAGGGCAGACCCATGGTACACTTGTTCTTTATTGCCTCCTCCTTGTATTCATTGACACTTCTTGTAGACGTTTAGAGTCTGTAAAGTTTCATAATCTTCAACACATTAAAAATCATAACCTCGTGATCAATTAGGGGAAGGCCTGGGTGGGTGACACCTTTCTGTAAATTAACTCCCTGATGTATAACACTAATATAATAATATGTGCTCTTACGGAACAAATTACTACCACTTCCTACCATCAAATTCATTATGTTTGCGCCTAACGTAGAAATGAAACAAAGCAGCGGATGCAATACTAATTTCATAAACTTTTATGATTCATTCTGTCCTACGTTCCCTCCTGTATGGCTCAGTATCACCTCTAAAGGTCATTCAAGTCATGCAGTTTAATGATTATTATGGAAAATAATGTCGCAAACCGTGCTTACAGAGGTGTTGACTTCCACCAGGAAAGGGGAGAACACGGCATTAAAAACTCAAGCTGAAAGCAAACTTCGCCAGTTATTAGCCTTGGGCATCAGACGAGGGTGCCAGTGGATTTGGCTCCCCATCCATCTCATCCTGCATTGCGGGCGCGTAATTAATGATAATCACGTGCAACGTTATTAATAAAACCCTCTTCTTTACGGCAAATCATCGGGAGGTAATATATAGACGAGATAGTGCATGATCCATTCATCTAATCCCACCCGGAGCGCTCGCCAAATTAATCATAAACGAAATAAAAAGGATAGCTACTTTCCAATGCCTCTCAGTTCATTTATCTATCGGAAATGAGAGACGAGGGATGGGAATGGATTAGAGCTTCTCGGTCAGCACCAGTCAGAGATCGTGGAAATGCTATGGCAACCATTGAGTCCCTTTGGACGTGAGATGATCCACCTTGTGAAGGCCTCTATCCCTAGGGCCGCATCTTATTACACCAGCTATCCATTAATTCCCCTCCGTCCTCAGGCAACCTTATTATCCTCTCTCTCTCTCCCTCCCGTATTAATTAAAGCGTCCCGTAATTTTTCACGTGCCATTCCTCACCACTGGCTGCTCCTCTCAGTTGGGCGCCACGCTGGATAAATTGTCGGAGAAATGAATATCTCCTCGTGACAAAAGGGCTCTTCTAATTTCTTGCACCATCATCGCCACCGATATCCGCGTTTGGAAGGGAAATGCTGAGGGAGAAGGAAGAGAAGATGGAGAGTGGAGTTGGGAATTGGGTTGTAGTGGAGAGAATGTTAAGATAAAGAGAGGGAATTTTACGCTGTTTCCATTCGCTGGAAAGAAACTGTTTTCATTCTTGATGTCTGAATCTAAGATTTCCCTCTATGCATTTTATATAGATCCTTTTATTATTTTATATTATTTTATTCGATATATAATTACAAGATTTATATTATGCAATTATATTATGTTTATATTGTATAAATATATAGTTTACTTATTATTTACTTATATAATTTATTTATATTTATTTATATAATTTATTTATGTTATTTATTCATAATAGAAACTTATATTATACATTTGTATATTATTTAATATTTAATGAGAAGACCAAACTGATGGAAACATGTGAAATAACAATATTTTTTGTTTTATCTTAATTCGGTGAAACTTTTTTGTGTTTTTATAATTCAATTAATTAATCGGTTGGTTTATTTCTTTTTATGGCACTTACTGTAAACAAGTATGTTTTTGTCCTACTATTCCGAGGGCACCGTTCTCTAACATTATGTATTTAGGAATTTGATTCAGATTTCCCCTAGTTCATACTATTCAATAATTTTGATAGACATAAAGGTTAATTACTAAAGGTTAATTAATAAAGGTTTATCGAAAAGAAAAGTGAGAGAATATTGAGCTTCCTTCGTTTATAAGTAGGATACCTGTTTACCGATACCTGTTCCAGCGTTCGCTTTAAAGGACTCTTCATATTGTTTTTATTCCCTACTTGGTTATTGCTAACTTTTGATTGAGAAGTATAATTCGTCCTGAAATCTATCCAAAAAATAGGAAACGGTCTGACGATACGGGCACTAGAACCCACTTTCCAGGTGACGGTTGTCCCAATTGAGTTATCTTACAAGTAGATATATGGGACATTCGTTTTGAGAGAACTAGTAGGCAAAGGCGAATTGTCCGTCCGAATGAATGACATTTTCCAAAGTAACGTCTTCCATGAAGTAACCGACCCAACAAACTGAGACAAAAGAGCCCGAATGTTGTGCTAAATGAAATAGTTGCCAGGACAGATAGTTATTTCTGGTCATTTTTTTCTGCGAAGTATTAGAGAAGCCAACAGCAGTCAAGGGTAGAAAGGGTTTTCGGTGTTATACACCCCCTGCCATGCGCCAATGGCGGTTTGCAGGGTCTAAATGTAAATGTAAATGGGCTAGTAGTAGCTTAAATGTAGCGGAAAATTTAAATATATTAATTATTTATTAATAAAGAGGATATAGCAACCGCCTGATAAGTGCTTTCGAGTCCCGGCCGTGTCAGCTTCTTGGTATTAGTATTGTCAAAAGTGCTTCGACAGGTCATTTTGCATTTGGGCTTCCACCGGGAATCGAACCCAGGACCGCTTTTAACCGGAGTCAAACGGGCTCCCGGATAGCCACATGGCCATCCGGGAGTCATGCCAGCTTCCTTCATACCCGTTTCTTCCCTGGAATTTTTTTATGTGCATATTACTCAATTTTATCTTTATTCCCTTGGTTCAGGAACTTTACATATGCTTAGACCCTTCCCAACTTTCCTTGCCCTATTTTGGTATTCACCGATGACCTTCTTGCACCATCTGAATCATCACGAGAGAGAATTCCTCAGCTGAAGGAAGCATTGCAGGTGTTGGCCCTTGAATTGTTTACTGTCTCTCGACCTGAGGTACACCTGCCCGGCACAAGTAAAAGGGTATTTGACTATATAGTTATTACCATTCAACTGGAGGTACTGCGCAAGTCCTACTGTGAGTGGACACCCTACTCGCTGCTGGATGGGGTTTTGCCAAGGACGACCTTGCGGTTACCTGCGCTCGTAGTGTCCGTGGTTAGGAAAAACCAGGCAGTAGTGCTTGAGTGTTTCGAGAGGGCGGAAGTCAGTTGAAGAGTGGCAGAGACTGTGTGAAATATTCAGTGTTAAGCGTTCATGGCAGGGCAGAAATCTTGAAATCCGAAGGCAGCTCTACTTGGAAGACTTCTTTCAAGGTATGTTCACCTTAGGATAAAGAGATCTAGATCTTCCACTTTCAGGGCCCCTTTTAACCACTGAACCAACATGCTGAGGCAGTTCCACTGTCAACGGTATTATAAGCAAGATAATTGGCACTTGGTGGCACCAACGATTGCCAGAGTTCCTCACCGAGGCAGTCCACTCTTAAAGTAATGTCTGAGAAAATATCCCAAGGAATACACGCAAAGATTAGGGGAATATATTAGAAATTGTTTATTCTTATAGACGTGTGCTTAAAATCTAAGAGATAAACAGAAATGAAATACATCGGCGATCATTTTCACTTTTATATGGAAGACAACAGATTGAAAGCTTTTTCTGGCAAGGCTAACCGCTATTGCATGTAAACTCGTTAGGTAAACTCATTAACTTTTTGCCGTTTATAATTTAAATCGAAGATGCAAAGCACTGCATTAGCGCTATCTTTACATCCATCTGTTTTTTGTCGATTTCATTTTTGAAATTTCCTTTATACTTCATATCATTGCTTCTCAATTAATTTGATCTCTGAGAAAATAGTACTATTTAAGAGTGATAGAGCTACCATAAGGTGATTAACGTTAGTAAGCCAGTGAACCGTAAGGCAATGTGTTATTAGATGGTTCAATAATTACCTAAAATAAAAACTGGAGGGTATTCTCATAATACAAGAGATTTATACAAATGATATGTAAAATATTAATAAGCCTACCACCACCAATTCAAAAAGGTTTTTTCATTCTCTTTTATACACGGCAAGTTATTCATCTACACTATTATGATCGTATTGTGCTAGCAATAAATATTCCTTACTCCTTTAAATTACCCTATAAAACCACTTAAGTCTTGATTGATAGAAAAGCTTAACCCTGGGAGGAAGGCAATAGAAGGCGAAGAAATTCGTTAGCATTTAATTTAATTTTCGCATGATTTTGACTAGTTTTAGTCATAGAAAAGCAACGGTTGAGTTGCAGAAGGAAAACGAAAGTTATGCCCGAATCGATTTCGCCTTGGTTAATTTCTCCGAATATCCCTGCTGCAATCTCCAGGCAAAATTTACATCTGACCCAAATTCCTATCCCTGGCTAAAAGTAGATGCATCGATGTACCAAAGACGTCTGAGGAAACGGAAGTTTACCGCGGCGCAATAACCATTGGACCGATTAATCAATTCCGCTTCCCTTTATTCTCACTAATTGCATTCCTGTTCGACTAATTTGGGCAACGCCATCAGGGAAGAACTGTGTGATAAAGTTCCACACTGCTCACCATTGGGATTGTGGTAGGAAAGCCCCTAGCATGCCATAACATAGCTACGAAACGGTTTTGATTAATGGCTTAATCTATCTTGTCCTATTATTTAAAAATTTTGCGGAATTTTTTCTAGTAATCGGTTTAAGGAAGATTAGCCTCATAAGCAAATTTGTTTAAATAAAGTAAAAGTTTTCGTATTTTAATTTCCGTCTTAAAAAATTTGGAAGGAGAACATAAAAAGTACTTTTTCTGCTAGAATTTTTATGATTATCTTTCGCAATTATAATTTCGCAATCATAATTATCTTTCCGCTATATTTTTATAATTATTTTTCGCAATATTTTATAGCATATTTGACGGTGAGGATTGAATAATTTATTATTATTGTTTGACCAATTATTAGGTAAGGTCAGGCCGATTAGTCCATATTTGCGTGTGCATGTGTATGATATTTTCATATTTAACTAACAATTATATTGTTTATCGGTGTTTATGAAACGAGTATAATAAAAGAAAAATATCGAAAATATTTTGTTTACGAGAAAAAAATCTCCTCCCTTTGAAAGTTAACGAAGAAAAAACCCTTGTTTTGGGAATTAACTAACAGAAGATGGAGGATGAAAAAATATGCTAAAACACCGAGAGAAATAAAATCATACAAATTAAAAATAAAATAATGATAAATATAAGGTAACTTTCGTTGGTGTGTGTCAGAATCATCAGCCTGCAGAGGTGATTATTTCTTAATTGATTAATATTTTATTAGCATCATTAGACAATCTCTTCACTATCACTAGGTAGACTCACTTTTATCTAGTTATCGAAGTTATATACAGCGAGGTTTTAAAAGATTATAAATTTTAAAATAAAACCTATAGAGGAACCCTTGATATTGTAGAAATTCATTATATAACACAGGCATATACGTTTCCAACAGTAATAATTTAATAGGTATTTAATAAATATCTCATGTGTAATTGAATACATTACTAAATTTATAGGTATTCAATAAAAAGTAAAAATATGATAAAAATATCTATGCTTATTATGGCCCTCTTTTATTTCCAATATAAAAATGATTCATACTTTAATCAAACACATTGAATTCAGTTCTCGGAAAATATGTAATTCATTACGTAAAACGTTTAGGGCACCGCTGTGTTTGATGTTTGTGCTTGATATGGTGATGAGTTTTCAGCTTGGACATATTAATCACACAATTTATTTCACCATTTTATTG
The DNA here is from genome assembly GCA_036926295.1 of Pachydiplax longipennis. Classification (NCBI taxonomy): domain Eukaryota; kingdom Metazoa; phylum Arthropoda; class Insecta; order Odonata; family Libellulidae; genus Pachydiplax; species Pachydiplax longipennis. The sequence goes on from JAVFKF010000019.1 coordinate 29,532,763, forward strand.
CTTTAACGAATATTATTCCAAGCGATTAGAATAGCAAATAAATTACGTCGCTAGCGATGAAATTGCAGTTAACAAACTACATGACTCTTGAAAGCGCCAAAAAGCTAAAACTTCCCTATTGCGGTTTTCTATTATAGCGTGATGAACTACATTGAGCGAAAATACTGTATGTTATTAATTAATGAACGATTTGATCAATAACTAACTATCTGCGGATCGTACATAAATATTAATTAGCCTGACAAATGGTACACGAGAATTTCTTTTGACGTATGGTTGGACTATGGGATTATTTATGTGTTGAAATGGGAGCTAACCGGAGGGAAAACAAGGGCATTTGTCAAATAATAGAGGCGAGATGTTACTGTGTATTCATCACCTCAGAAATAATGAAACATTTAGGCCATCTATTCCAGTGCATTTGGCTCTAACTCTAAATGGGAATGTAAATATTGCTGGGTATTAGAAAGCTGCGAAGCAATATGTTTATGCAAAATAATTGAATCTAATATAAGCGACGAGTTATGTCCGTATGTGAAAGAGAGGATTAAAATAATTTTGCAGAAATCATGGATATTTTAATCCGGTATTTTTATGTTTATCCGCAATTTAACCTTTGCCCATTTCTTTGAAATTTAGTTAACTTTCTGTTGGCTTTGTATTTTTTTCAAGTCCCTTTCTTGAGGGCGTTTTCCTGCAGAGGTGTATTTTTCTCTAAACAGAAACTTCGATTTTGAAGATCACAAACTAGCTGTCTTCTGTGCACTATTTTCAAGCAATCTCTCTCAAATTCTGCATGAGTAGGATTAATTATCTGCAGGTTTTGCAAGTTTTTCACACACCCCTTCTTATGGGTGTTTATTTTATCTTACTGTGGTCTATTTTTCCTAAGTGCAAACTCATGTTTTTAAGCCAGCAAAGTAGTTTTCATTGGCGATTTCTTCAGATATATATCTTTCTCTTTAATTTTATATGATCAAGAGTTAGATGTAAGAAGTAGATGTAATTAGTCTCGATCCCGCCCGAGTACTTCGACAACTGAGGTCATTCCGCAAGTGGGGCCCCACCGGGAATTGAACCCGGGACCGCTATCATCATAGTCAAATGCGCTGCCCCCATGGGTATCCGGGAGCCCAAACTCGCTCGAATAAATTCGTTTTGTTGTTCTTATTTTAAATATTAAATATAACTTTTATTCTGAAAAATAGGCCTCACTAGTAATTAGTAAGCCTTGAAGCCGAATTATAGTGAAAATAAACAAAATTTCATGGACAAGCAGCATCGCTTCTTACAACAACAAAACAGGAAAAACATATTAATCTCGGGAAAACGAACAAAAATTTCCCGAAACTAAACACAGCGAGACGTTCCCCTCCAGCCAACATCTTTCATACCTCCATTGTCTGTTGAATATTGAACGAAGCACGGAGTGATGGGCCCTTCTTTCCAAACGTTTTCACGTAACGCAGCACACTTTAAAATATCGAAGGAATTCCATCTCCGTGAGCGAAAGAGTTTGACGAAAGAGATCAAACTCCATCTTCCGAAACTCCATCTCGGACAATAACTTCGATGGAAGCCATAAAACAGGGGAACAAAAAGGGCGAGCGAAATAAAACGCGATGAAGAGTAGAAAATCGCAAGACAAGGAAGCCGTAATGGACTGGGAAAAGGCGTGCAGTCCATCCCTTCAGCAATCTCGGACACCGGTTCCTCACAAGGAAAAAACCCCTTCCCGAACGTTAGCGGCTACCAAGGAACAGAGTCAGGTCAATAACGTTCCCAACACACCCACACACGGGGACGCACGTTGCTTTTCAATCGATTCCCGATAAAGTTTACCCTTACCCCTCGGAGGCCTCCCCAATCCCTAAACCCTATAATCCATCCCTGACCTTATGTGACCAAATCCCGCTCCTCTGCCCCAATAAAGGCCAACCCTCTTTTCTCTTCTTCCCTTTCTTCGGCCCTAAACTTTGATAACCTATCTTCCAACTGCTCAATCTCGGCCCTTTATGACACTTCCAGGGGGAAGCCCATGAATGTCACCTATTGCACTGTAATTTTGGAGGTGCGTGTTATTGGAAAACCTTTTGCGTTAGCTGGGGCAGGTGAGCGGAATCGAAACACGCGTTAAAAGTGTCCGTTTCTGCCTCCATATTTACGGCAGCGTCCTTAAGATCTGGGAGCGTCTGAAGCAGAGCGTCTGCGGTAATATAATATCCCGGGATGCTTCTCTCCTCCCGCCCGAGCAAGATCGCCGTTGTACAAAGGATGGGGGCTTATGGGGAAGGAGGTCACAAACAGCTTATTGGCATAGTATGAGGAAAGCGAGTGCTCGGATGGCGATTCTAAAAGCTATTTCTGCCACGGGGACAATATCCGCTTTGATACGGCTCTCGGAATGCCTTATGAGCATATTTCGTGAAAGAAGGGCCGTTAGAGATTCGGCGGAACGAGTTGGGCTATCATCCGATCTTGATTTTCTCCAAATATTTTCCTCGGACGGCTAATTTTGTTACATAGCGTGGGCGCAAACATTCGGCTCTCTTTTCGATCTAAAAACAATTTCCATAAATGAATACTAAATATGCGTCAACAACGACAGTCTGCCTCCGGAATCTGCCTGAATAAACTTTTTATTTTTCCGTATGTTGGTAATGTAATAGGCAAATATTGTGGATATCGGGAATAATTCGTTTTTGCTTAGATTGAAAACGTCATCTCCGATATATGTTCAGGGGGTTTCGGGAGCAAAAGTTGATTTTATTTTTCATTTGATGGAAAAAAGGTTTTGCGGAATCGATATTAGAAAGTTTTTTTAAGAACCTAAATCATATCTCGCAAAATATACAACGCCGGCGGAAACTTTGTGAAAGTTCATATTCTGTTAGATGGTCAATTGATACAACTGCATGGGATTAAAAACCAAAAAAATATTCTTTTATGTTTGCATTTTTTCTAATTACTACGAATAGTCGTGTCATGATCGTAGTTATAATGATAAACAGGATTAGAAGCATTGACTCTAAAATGGGGATACGGAGTGGGATGTTGGAAACAAGATGTTGATGTATTATGTCAAAAATAATCTTCTCTGTTTATTTTAAACAGAAGATTTTGAAAATACAATGATGAATTAGTTGTTGCATCTATCACTGATTCTGCGATTACTCACCAAGAAATAAAAGTGCCTTCGGCGGAAGCGGTCCCAGGTTCGATGCCCGGTGGATACTCAAGAACGAATTGACTTCAGTTGTCGAAGCATTTTAACAAATTACCGAAAAAGAAGAACCAGATGGATTGGACATATCTTGAGACACAATGGATTTGTTAGGAACATACTTGAGGGAAAAATAGAAGGAAAAGCAGCAAGGAGAAGGGATGAATATTTTAACCAAATAAAGAGAGATATAGGAAAGAAGAGATATCAGGATTTAGTAAAGTTAGCTTTAGATAGAGAGGAATGGAGGGCTGCAGTCAACCAATCTACGGATTGAATGACCTATGATGACGATTCACTTACGTATGTGTGTAGGCCGTATTATTAATCAAAAACTTATTGTTTTGTGTGATAGTTGGGCGATAGGGAATAAAAACTTGTACTACATTAAACCTGTATTTATATCTGGAAGTTTGCTTTAGAAATACTCAAGCCAATAAATTCACCATAAATGGAATGTATTAATTGAATGCCATAAGTATTTTCGTAATTATTTAATGCAGGTCTCATTTAGCTATTGTACTGAACAGGTTGTGTCTCAAATAGGCCTCTGTATCTGGAATTGTTGGTTCAATGTGGAACAGCTGTATAGTTTATACAGTTTTGCGATGGTATATGTTTAGTTACCCTTTTACCTCGACATGTACGGATCCAGTTATTTTAAAGTTGATCCAAAATTTTCCAATTGATTTTTCCTCTAGGTTTGGCTTTATTAAATCTTCTTTGAAAGTTTTTTCTTCCTTTAATTTTTCTATTCTGATTAGTACTACAATCACAAATATACTTTATTTTACATTCTTTACAACTATATATTCATTATGTTATAGTTATTAAGAGATTTACATAATAAAATAAAATGTTTGGAAAACAATTAAGAATAAGATTTGGCACACTTTTGGTTATTTTTAAGCGAGATAAATTTTAATAGAAGTGAGTTTATTCTCTATTTTTAATTCCTCCGATTTTCCGAAAATAGGTACTTACTTTTGAGGCATTGTACGATTCAATTACGGCTGGTATTCAATTATCTCGGGATCCCGGAGGATCTGCCCAGGGCTCCATTTAATGATCCGACCAGGGTTGCTAAAACCATCCCTTTTGCCTTGACCACGCCTAAAGAAATAAGTAAAAAATGATAATATCTCATGCATCTACAGAAGATTACACCCTCTAAGACACAGAAGTACATCTTCCTTTCAAATTAGTATTTAAGTTAATTTAATCAGGGTTACTTGTTGAAATTTAAATTCAACACAAACACTTAAATTAAGAAAAAACTATAAAAACTCAATCAGCTCAGTCCTTACTTCGTGGAATATCATATTTAAATGAATAACGATTTTAATATTTTCATTCAGAAATAAATATAATATTTAATAAATTATTAATTAATTGATATTATTGAAATTTAAATTAGACATTAACACTTAAATTTCAAACACTATAAAAACTCAATTAGCTCATACTTTAACTCCTGGAATATCATATTTAAATGAATAACTATTTAAATATTTATTTAATTTCATTCAAAAATAAAAATAATATTTGATACACATTAAAAACACTATCTTAAAATATAAAATATTTTTAATTACATTATCAATCGATAAGAATTCACAGGTTCGAGCAAAACAGGATGAAATATTACACGCCATTCATATCTTAAAAGGATATTTGGAAAATAAGCGATTAAGCCCATCCTTTCCGTCTTCATTTGGGATTTGGTTTTATGGCTCGCCTGTGCCAAGGTGTGCCCCGGGATCAAATTTATCATCTCGCTTCCGATTTAACAGTTCGAGAGAAGATCGACTCTTCAGAGGCTGAGAACGATATCCCTGTACGCCTCATCCGACCGCTGTCCGAAGTTTTTGCGCTCGGAAATCCCAAAATCCCCTTTTTTTGCTCCTTTTTCTAAATCCGATATCCTTAGCACTCTTCCGCACGCCTGTCATTTTGTCACTGAGGCCGGAAGACAAACGATGAAAAGGTGGACTCGATCGAAAATTAAGAAGACTGGGAATTTTCCAATATACTCTTCTAACTCTTGAATAGCTTTGCGGATTTAGCAAGCGGTGAAAAAATTCTTGGGGTTGCGCTGTCAGCGATTAGATTAGCGGGTTCTTTAGGTTTTTAACTATTTTACGGAAGCCTTGAATATAAGTACTGGTAAAAGTATTTCATTATTAGAGAACCGAGCAAAAAATAATAAATGTTTTGGAAAATAGGCTGCGGAACTATTGAACGGTTGAGACCCCTCAGAACTTAAGTTTAATATCAGGAGGATCCTTGGTAAAACGAAAATCAGTTAACATTAAGAATTAATAATTCCACCAGTTTCGATGAGGCAACAGGTTCATGTTTCAGAAATTATATATTTCATTCGACGTTATGAAGATACCACGTAAATCTTATGGCCCCATGTCATTTACGGGGGAATGGCGCGAGCTGTTGAGACTTTTGCAAGGAAAAAGAAAGTTGGCGATAATTGATTTTGAAGACATTCAGCACAGAGTAAAATTGATTTCTGATGGAACAGTACGAACAGCGCGCACCATTCTCCCGTAAGGAATACAGAGTGCCATAAGATTTACGTGGTCTCTTCATGACATTGGACGAAGTATAGTTACTCCATAAGCACGATACACAACTACTTCAACATCAAAAATTATCATTCAAAAAATTTCAGAAAGTAATGCGTAGTATAATAAAACTGGTTTAATTAGTGAACAAGATTTTTGATTCGAGAACCATATCTCCTTATTAATTAGCATACGTCTGTAGATTTGTTTGTCATTGGATTTCATAAGAGATTCTAGAAACTCTCCATCATCCGAGCATGTCATAGAATCGTTTGCAATTCATTGTATCTTGTGCTTCCTTTTCCAATAATGATTGAATGTAGTCCAAGTAACTCGAGTGTCGATGCACTTCAAAATATATAAATTCATCGGGATCAAGTGTGCAATATTCCTCCTGTTTAATATTTCATGAAAATCCCAGCATACTACTACTGGTGGTAGAGATAGTCCGCGATTCAGGGGATGCGAGCTATAAATCCACGGAAGGAATCAGCTCACGAGTCCAGACGCTCACTTTTTTATTCATTGGGTCCCCCGCCTCAGTGGGCTCCCTCACTCCCTAAAATCACTATCGGAGAAAGAGGCTCTCATGTGAAGTCAACGATACGTGAGATTGCGTTGATCTGAAGGATCAATGTGCCATGGTAATCGCGGAATCTTTTTAACTCGAGAGCGACTTGAAACTTTTTATAATGAACCCAGCGTTTTTGATGGCAGTCGATCATTATTTTCTTGGGACAGAGACCAAGGAGTTGAGGATTGAATTATTATTTAGCCTTTTAATTTATTCACTCCATTTTTATATCAGTGTATTGCTTAATTTAGACGAGTATGGATATCGCATTTGGGGACGAATTCAGAATATTAGTGGATTCGGAAGGAAAGTTGGGATCGAGGCCCAATACGAAAGTATTTGAGAAATTATAAAAGTTAGAGCGGAATAAAATTCAACAGAAAAATAGCCTCAAGGCAAGGAGAAACACAATACAGGTTGTAACCTTATTTTTGTAAATAAGAATTTTTAATTAATAGATTTTATGGTGCTAATGATAATGCATAATTTTATGACTCATAATTGATAATTTTATGATATAGAAATCATAGTTTTAATATCGTAGGTAAAATTCTTCTGTAGAGAGATATTATTTTTTGATTATACGTACTTGAGAAACCTTGGGAATCGAGGATTTAAAGAAAAAGATATATCACTATTATGTAAAGGGTAAAAGGTGCACGTAAAGGCGTTCAAAAGGAAAATTCCCACGGAAAAAGTGGGCGTGGAAAGTCTGACTGTACCGATTTTTCTTGGGAATCACTGTTATCGCCGCTTCTTCATTACTGTATAATATTCATCTGGAACGAGTTACCAAATATTCAAAATAAGATACACGTTAAAATTATCGTCATTTTATACAAAACTTAAATTAATTAGATGAGTTATCATTTGCACTCCCACGAGGCAAGGGAATCTGCAGATACTTATTATATCTTTTGTCAAAAGATCCTCAGCACTCTCTTCAATAAAGACCATTGGACGAGACCCGCTATCGCATATCGCGCCTGGCTGAAAATCCACCCAGAATACATCGGAAGGTCAGTTTATTAGTTAAACGAGGAGAATCAACAGTTATATCCACCCTCCGACATTATCTCTTCCCCACAGAATTACGTCCGAGCGAGAACTTACATTTGCGGCCACTCCGTTGCGAACTTACTCCTAACTGACCTTTTTCCGCGGGCGCTGCGTTGAAATTGGCGAGAAACTCAACCATGGACGTATATCCTGATTATTAGGTATAATCGCTCCAGTTACAGCTTCGAAAAATTCCGGAGAAGCGAGGACAGTGACCTCGTGCATCCTGCGGCGAAGGTGGGAAGCTCTAGGAGAGGGAAATAGGGTTCAGGAGATGAGGGGAAAGGGTAAAAACTAGTAGAGGATAATTGAGGTAGGGTAAACGCAGGGAAGGAGAGGGGGGACTCGTCTGGGGAACGAGATACAGTTTAGGAAGGGAAATGAGGGAGACACTAATGAGAGAAGGGGGAATAAGGGAGAATGAATGGATAAGGAGTGGGGTGGAAAAGAGGGGGAATGCGTGTGATTAGTTTAGATTAGTGGACGTCCTTCTTAGGTGAGATTAAGACTGAAAAATCTCATCCCGAAAGTAACCGTTATTTATTTCAATTGGGAGTGTTAGGAGTAGCAAAAGTTAATAAGTTAGGAAGATAAGAGAAACTATTATTTAGTTTCAAACGAGGCCTAAGCCAATTACTTGGGAAAGGTCTACGACCGATAAACATTCACAAGGATCATGTGCCTCGATATTGGCTTCTAAATAAAAACATCCTAAATGAATAATGTAGTAAAGGAAAGGAAAAACTCCCTTATTGACATTTTAGTTGCAGTTAACCATATAAATAATAAAGTAGCCACGCCTTTATTGGGGCGAGATTAAGATCAGTGTCTCTTCTAACACCTTGTACCTTCATAATATAGAATTTAAGAGGATAGCTTGAAAAAAATCACCGAAGAAAACTACTTTGTGGGCTTTAAAACCTAAGTTTTCACTTAGAGAAAAATAGACCACCGTAAGATAAAATAAACGCCTGCAAGATGGGTGTATGAAAAACCTGCGAAACCAACAGATAATTAACTATATTTTAAGAAGAAATCAGCTTAAGACCGATCTGGCAAACAAACGATACAGTTACTCTTAGAAATAACACCAACTCCTACGCACACGAAGGAAATTTAAGATGCAAGTGGGGGATCCAGGTTTGAGTCCCGGCTGCGGCGGCTTTATTTTTTTCTCTAAGTTTAAGCATTTTTATCTCGCGCTTTTCATCGATGACGTAAGATGCGCAGCGTTTGAAACTAAAAACTTATCGGAACGGAATGATGATAATTTTATCAATACAACAACATACGAAAGTATGTCATTACTTAAATTGCAATTAATCAACATTACAATTTATAAAAGAATTTCTAAATTCATTGTAAATCTTAAAAATAATTCCTACAGCCAAATATTCACATTTGACAGCTATTATTCATGGTATAACACTCACAGTATATACTAAACAGCCATACATATTATTAAAATTATAATAAAATCATTTTTTATAGTTATATTACAATTTTTATTATAACCTGAATAAACAAGTCACCTTACCCAAGTCACATATTCCTTTCATTAAAAAGTTCATGTACTATATAGAATGACTTGCAAAGCAAGTATTTTTTCAGTTATAAATAACGATATCCGGTTTCTCTTCATGTTTTAGCGTTTCAATTTATCGGTTCGAGTTCAGTTTTCAATCCAGCAAAATTGACGGTTATCTTCGGTTCCGGTTCGATGCCACGCTACAAATACGCAGGAGAAATGTGTGTGTAGCGTGGGATGTATTGGCGTAGGTAAATGAGGGATATAAAGGAAGATGTAATGATAGGGGGGGTATGAATAAATGGAGGGGGAATGAATGAGAGGCGGCGCTAAGTAGAGGTGCGGCAGGTGCTGGGATGGCTTGCGTGGGGAGGCCTTGTATTCAATTAGGAGTTTCGGAGCAAAGCCCTTCAGGGATTTATGTTAAGGGCTGGAAAGAGGACTGCGAAGGAGAGGAAAGGAAGGTTTTACTTGGAAATCGCTGAGATTGTCTCCGAGTACCTTGCGATTCCAAATTAACACCGACGCCTTCCTTGGGCAAGAGTGGAATGGATACGTCCGAGATATTTAGTAACAGCTCCTTAAATAGAAGGGAAGATATTTAGTGAGATAAGGAGGACAAACTCCAGGGCATATACTGCCGACCCTTAAAGAACGGAGTCCAGTTGGGAAAAGACGTTTACTTTAGAGTCATTTGATGCTGCCAACAGGTAGGCTCGTCTCTCATTTCACTGGAACTTCTATAAACAAAAGAACGAAGTTGAGCTACGTGAAACGGACTCGGAAAAAATCACCTCCTTTTCTAAACTATTTAAATCATTTTGCGGTTGACTTTCCTATCCCTGATAGCATTTACGGTCCGATTCTGGCTTCGTTAATAGAGGCCAGAAAATAAATAACTTGAGATGAGAATCAAAAGAGAGGCCTAAATGCTTTTATACCTTTCCTTACCGTTTTTTTCTCCTGCTCTGATTAGGGTGCTAATTGCTTAGATGCCAAAGCCCAACATGGAAACGAATTAACTACATTTTGATATGAGATTCCCATGATCTCATCACAATATCAAACTACATATTTTCTAAAATAAAGTTTCCAAAGTTAGAACATTATCGAATTATTTATTATTTAGAACATCACTGCTATACCATTCCTCTTAAGTTTATATGCATCTGATACCCTAGGCTGTATCTTAGTTCAAATCATCTACTTCTACGTTAATAATTTGTCTCTTTTTCAATATCAAACGTCGTAAAGGGTTCATGTATCCATTCAATACTGATCCTAGCCAAAGTTACCGTTTTTACTAAGTCCAAATTTGAAAATCGACAAAACAAAACCTTGATATAATTTTCTGACATGCCCTCTGTTATAAACTGTGTCTTTATTTAGAGATTCGTTGATAGCTAAGCAGCGAAATTCTATAATGGTCAGATTGTCTTATCATAAATCTATACTATGGACTCCGTAATTCTCTTAAGATAAGCAAGAGAGAATTGTCTAAACTAAAATAATTCAATCGATTTATTTTCTTTAACTTGAAATGCCTAACATATAAATAAATTTAAAATATGTATCTATAAAATTTCTAAGTATACGAGTCGTCGTATATGATGAAGATAATTTTTCTACGAGTGGCACTTTTAATATAAATTTCTAGTTTCGCACGCAGCCCAGTTATCCCCAAAAAGCCCATCGGCATTATTTCAAGTGGACTTCCTGTTTTCCAGCAAAAGAAAAAATTAGCTTCGGCGGAAAAGTGGGAAATCACAATCAGCATAAATTCGGCGAATAGAGAAACATTTGTCATATTGGAATAGGAAGGAATACTAGCCACCGAAAAATCCCCAACTGTTGTTGGAGAGATAGCAACGCCAGCTAATTAAGTCGCGAGTACTCCCGCGGTTCAGGAGACCAGGATTCCTTTCTCGAATGACCAATCATTTGCAAAGACAACTTGTGGGAGTATAATGGGTCCGTTTCATCTCATATCTTCCTATTAAGTGCCTGTGGTTTTGAGTGCTCAGTCGCTAAGCGAAGCAGATAATATCCTTAACTAAAGCTTACTCCGTTTCAGCGTGTACTTCCTCCCCATTAGGCGTCTATGTGAGCTGAACTCACGCAATAGCCGATTCGGGGAACTGACCCAGAACTTTCTACAGTTCTGACCTTTCGGTTTCTCGCCGTAACTGCTTCTATTCGCTTGGGGCGAATAAAAATCCTCAGTTTCCGCGGGCTATTAAATTCATGCCTCTCCGTAATTGAACTTGGTGACTTATGACGCCTTGAAAGATGAAGTTGAATTCCCATTTCCCTTCGAAATAATTTTATTGGGAAAAGTGATGCTAAGATGCTTAATAAAATGAGGAAACGAAAACTTTCTTCATTCTCTGATCATGGTCATCAACAGGGATAAAGAATTGGTTAATCTTCTGACTTATTCCAGAAGTCGGATGTTTTCCTATAAAATGTTGATGTTGCTTTGCTGCTTATGTGACTATCTTCTTTTAATTTCTTACCAGTTCTCCATTTAATCATTAAGAATCATTTAATCAGTTAGAAATCTTCGGAAAACACTTCTATCCGAAATTAAGTCCCCGATTTATGCCACTTTCTGCAAGGAAAATCATTAACTAACCCTTAGTTAGTTGAGTGACTTAAATGTGATCTCAAGGGATGCATTTCCTCGAAGTAAACGAAAAAATTTTAAATTCCTCAACCATTTTTTTAGTATCTGAGTTTTTCAGTCTCATAGAGGTAAAGTCTTTATGTTGTACTCTGGTTTTTCTTTCTTAATATTATAATATCTTTCCCTGTATTTACAGCTTACAACGAAAACGTATTTTGGTCTTCCTAACAAAAGGAAAATTCCTTATTACACTTACTGCTTTCAAAATTTAAAGATTATTATATATCATCCTTGAGCGGAGAGGAAATTTTCTTACCTAGGCAGAATAAGCATTTATCTTGAATTTAATGATGCAGATGATTCAAAGTTTTCCCGTAAGAATGCACCTTAAGGTAGTCTTAATCGGTGGAAGTCTATATTTATTTTACATAATTTAGTTAGAAATGAATTTGTTATGCGAATTTAATACGATTATGAAAATAATCGGAATGGTTATTTACGTTAAGCGTAATGGAAATTAGAAGTATGCAGTTCTTATATGAAGATCCGAAAACTGTGCAAAACTGTTGCATTTGATCATATATGATAGAAATAAATATTAATAATTACATAATGAATAAAATTTATAATATAAATATTATAAATGTCTTATATATCTTAATTTACACCTTCTAAGGTAGTATCTCCACTGAAATTAAGGTATATCAAAGAGATTTCATTGATAGCACATGTATTAAATTTCTTAATCTAAATTTTTAGTCTGCATTATCTTAAAAGTTTTAACTTACTACTTTTAGAGCATTTAATCCAGCAAGATACCGTAATACCGTAGATTTCGCAACTGCAATCCTGCGCGGCAATAAATTTGAAAACTCCGTACAGGATAATCCTCTCGGAATAAATTCCAAATTTCCTTGTAGATTTTATGCAAGGCTTACATACAAGGATTCGGACCTTTCTATGGATATCCTCCAACGAGAGGACATCTTAGCGGAGGGCTTCTTTCAATCGTCCGCTCGCGTATACACTTGGATTCGCTTTGATCGCCCACATTATAATCCTCACTCTCTCCACCTCTTATCCACGGCGGCTCTTTGCCATTTGGAAAGCCGCTCTTTCTCCCTTTTGCCCTTTGTGAATAGCGCGCAGTCAATTGCCGCCTGTTGTCGCCTCTCCCGCGCGGCCCCATTTTACCCTCGGCGGCGGCGGCGGCAAATGGTGACTGTATGTGTGGGAGCTGCGCCCAAGGCTCGAAAATGTCTGTTATCGCTCCCAGACTCACTTGTGCGGACTCCGGAATCCAATAGCGCCGGCTCTTTTCTAAAAAAGCGGACGCTTTTCGCAATTTTCCTTCGGCTTTAATACTTCCCGCCAAGAATTTCTGGTAAAATGGGGCCCGCGTTGGTAATGCGCCCTTTTTTTCTGGATTTGGATGCTAATAATAGCAGTTTTGATTCGTAAAATGGGGGAAATTTTCAAAATTTTTTCGGTGATGTGAAGGAAAGATTTGAGCATCATATTCCGAAGTATTATGATTACCAACGCAAGATGATTAGGATGTAACGAGACCCAAAAATTTTAATGAGATTGCAAAAGAGATGTATTCCCTAGAATAATTATAAACTTTTTAGGTTCAAAGAAGAATGTGATTGCTTTCTAAATTTACATAGTCTTAAAGGTTGCATTGTAAATTGTAATCGTGCGCTTAAAATTTATACCAATTAACTATTGTGGAGTGACAACTGAGGAGCTGATATGTAGCTCATGAAGGGTCCAAAAGAGGTGTGAGACATAATCAATTTATCTGATGTGATATTTTAAGGGAAATATATAAACGTAATTAAGGACTGAAAAATAATCTTTGAACTTTTAACTTATAGTTCATAAGTTGATAAGATCGAAGAATGCTCTAGGATGGAATACAATAGTTTCAGGTACTATTGAATAGAGAACACTTTAACCCAGAAAGTTTGCCTCTGGATCAAAAGATGTGCATAAATCATGCGTAACATAGTTTATATTTGACAGTGGATTCGGTATCAGCTATATCTCTTCATGTCATTACATATCTAGATATTTAAACTGTTTCCTTTTATTGTCTTTCCGCTAGAAATTGCACGTCAATTTATAAGTTGATATTTATTTTTTCCAAGTTTATTTTATGCGCATCTGAAGTCAATCAGCATATAAAAAAGTTCATCACATGGAGCAGACGTTTTTACTGACTGATGTTAATCAGAGAATTTTACCTTTGTATGGAAGGTAAGACTACAATATATTTATTCCGCAGAGATGAACGCGTTGCGGTAAATAAGCTTCCCTTTCATTTCATCGATTGATTCTCCCATTTAGACTGAGAAAGGAAATCTGAGAGGTCGTGAATAAAATGAAAATCATTTAAGATTGGGCTATTCAAAGGTGTTAAGAATTTAAATTCAAATTTAAATTCTTAACACCTAAAATATTCTATTTTCAAATTGCGTCTGCTATATGATGTGTATCGAATGAACTTGGGAGTAAATGATAATTATTTCTAGATATTCGCATATCAAGCACGATCGCCCTTGGTCCTAATTGTTGGTAATCAAGGCTTTCAGCAATTCACCGTCCCCACCAGGTAATTTGTTGCTGTACAGCTTGTTTGTGGAAATCAGAGTCTCGTTTCAGTATCTGCTGGCTCGCTGGGCGTGGAGTCTGCCCCCGCATACTAATCATCTGCCACAATGACAGGTACTCCACTCATCTATCTTGTCCCTGTAATGCTGCTTTGAGGTTACAGACCTTCACCCCTTCCAGCATCCCCTCTTCCAAATAATAACGACCTTGGGAAGAGCTGTGCAGATGATGATGCTTATATTTTACAATACCAACATCAGCAATCACTAATTAAGTAATTTGATGGAAATTTGCTTAATCGGTCATCTATTTTACATGGTAAAAGTGTTAAACGAGGATCTCGATTAATAAAGATGAATTCAACACCACTGTCTTATTACGGAAAGCCAATGTAGTTCAAAATATTTGCGTTGCAAATCTGCAGTGAAAACAATTGAGAACATTTACAAAACACTCACTGGATCGATCATAATTCTATTCCGGATATACGAATGGAATTAGAGTCATTACTATTTGGGACTGAAAAATTAAGAATTAGAATTGAAAATGCACAGTGTAGATTGAACAAAAATATGCTCAATTTAGATCAAATTCAGTGTAGATGATACACTAAATTCCTACAATTTTTGATGGAAATTTTGTTGAGGTCTTACTACAGTAAATTTATGGCTCAGCTAATAAATAAAATTAATGTAGATATTGTAAAATAAAATAAGAGAAACATATAAAATTTATGATTTATCCTTAAATAAATCGTATGAAATCGTAAATAAATCGTAATGGGTATAATATAATAAGAAGACGAAAATAAATATTAAGTAACATTGGTATTAATTTATAAGGTATGTGAACAAATGGAATTAGGCATGCAACTTTTTACTGCATATGTGTTCCCTTAGAGGGATGATCCTTAAAAAAATGTAACAATAAGCTAAGATAATCTTTAGTTTGAAGATATCGAATGCCGTGATATTTTATCAAGATAAATCATACTGATAACTTGCAATATACTGCATAGCAATGATGACCTGATTATTAAGAGTCTGATGCAAACGCAGTATGAATGAGTGCTGAAAGAAAACACGCAGAAAGTTTTTTCCCAGTTTTCTATTTATGATCGATCAATTTTGGATAATTACGGTAGAATTCCATCGTAGATTGTTGTGGGCATCTCCATCAACGTAACATAAGTGTGTCAGCTTAACGACTGCCATTACGGCATCAAATTCTGGATACTATAGAGTCGATCAATCAAAATCGTGAATGGTAAATTAGTCAGTCACGGTGCGTCGATTGCGATTAAGCGTTGGAGCAATAAGAAGATCAGAAATGAGAGTTGAGGAGTGTTTTCTTTGAATATAGGTCCACAATAATTTTGAATAAGTCTGATTTTTAAATTTTAAGAAACGGAATCGGGATAACTAGTTGTCCCGGGCGAAAATTTCTCCCAAGTAATCTGAAATTAATTGATTTATATGTGAATGTGTGTCTTCTGGAATGTATCAATATTTTTCTATCCATTTTCAATGATCTGAGCGTTTACTGAATGTACTTGGGTTGGAAAATGGAGTATCAGGATTCGTTTCCATATACCTCGTTTTTTATTAATACATTCAGTATTTACGCATCCTGTAACGACACACTATGGGCATATCCAAATCTTAAATCGATTTCTGGCCAAATGATGCCTTTTCAATTGTTGGTCTAATTTTAGCAGCATCCGAAAAGCTTTCCTTTTAAAATGATGTGTCATTTATATGTTTTGATAAAGTGTGACAGGAGAAAAGCGCTGGTCACCGAAAACGGATGTTAAGAAATAATGTATGAAGATGAAGGCGAAACTTAATGTTTGACGCATGTTGAATTCGCTCATAATCTGACGTAAGAATATTATTGATAATTTAATTCGAAGAAGTAGCTAAATTTGAGAGTATCTAAATCCAGAGGGAGAGGGAAAGAGGATGCATAAGAAAATTGACGATACAATCATGAATTTCTCCAATCTGGAAAAAATAAAGCAATTCAATGTTAAACTCTTCAATCAGCAATACGACCAAAGTAATGTAATTGTGATTTTTCCATATAAACCATGCATTTAATGAGATTTAATTCAATTACTTCGGCTAACGCATAACTTCCACGGGGATCCCCACCCAAGAAACGAATTCCGAAAGGGATCAATCACACGAACTGGAAATGTTCTGAAAACTCGAGAGAGATTAAAATACCCTCTCATGGTAAACTCTTTGAGGCCAAAATTGATGCGAATAATTAAAACTTGTTCATTAATCCAAGGGAGGCGGGGAACTCTCTTGTCTCTGGAGCAAGCATTCACGTCGGAAGGTCAAAAGGCACTCAAGGAAATGATGTTTCCTTACAGTAAACTTTTATCTCCATCCCCGCAATTTTCTCTAGGCTCGCAACTTCGCGAGATATATCGATTTTGGGCGTGACCCTGTTCTATGTACCGAATCGCGGCGGTTCGAGATTTGAAGGAGCACTTGCTTTGATTGCCGAGTGTTATGGGGATTGATGGGAGCCGATTAAGGCGCGGAAGGAGAATGAAATGGAAGGAAAGCGCGGAAAGGGAGCGGCTGCTTCTGACGCAAAGGCTCGTCTTTTGATTGGCAAAGGAAAAAAGAGAAGTGGCGGATGCGAATTGATTTGTTTGGAGAAAATGGTCCGGCGAAAAACGAGTGGAAACTATGCTCTGAGGAATCCTTAGGGCGCTATCGGGGAGGAGGGAAACCAGGCGATAAATAAAGCCGAACAAGATGGAATATTTTCCTTACGAAGGAACGTGCCTCACGAAGACGCTTTTGACGTTTTTGTGATTCCCGGTTGTAAAAAAAGTCCGTCCGTTTGTGAATTTGGAGGGATTTGCTTTCATAAATTTGGCTGGATGGAGTGTCCGTTTGTCTAGAGAAAAAGATGCGTAGGCTTGTTAATTAATTACGTAACGAAGGATTATTGAGGAGGGAAACCTTATTTTACCGAAAGTTTGCATTTGCCAAAGGATCGAATATGATAACAAAAGGTTCTCCACACCTAGAGTACTACAAATGACTGGCTAAATTTGAATACAGTGAAACCTTTCTTAAGCGGAAGCTATGTAAAGCGGAAACCTTTCTTATTCCGAAAAAAAATTTCGGTCCTGATGGATTCCGCCAAAGACCAATTTCACTGCATAAAGTAGAATAATTTGAACCTTCAACGGAAACCTTGAATAAGGGTTTTATCTATATCTCTTTATTAGAAATAGAAATCGATGGTATTAAGTAAGAATTTTAATAATAGATATTAAAATATCAAGCTATACAGTGACAAAATTTTTCGATGATCTACAGCCAATCAAATGAAAAAATCATTTGTGTAGAAAATAAAATGAAGAAAAATAAAGGCAAATCTGAATCAGATATCACCAATTAAGTTCAATGAAAGTTTACTAGAATGAATGTAAAGTATTACGCATTACAAACAGTCGTAAGGAAAAGAGGAATACCGATATAAATTTACAGACAAGGAGAAAGATTGGACTGGTGAAGACGGTTAAAGATAGCTTCCACCGAGTAAAGAACTAAGAAAGGAAATGATAGATCGACTACTCCGAGCTGGAGTGAACCACGAATTTTGCAGATGAAATATGTCCTAAATTTTTATAGAAAGAAAGAAGAAGAGAAGTAGAGGTATTATTTTGAATTGATGATTCAGAATCGGGAGAAAATTAATCCACGTTGCGTACACAGTATTTAAAAGATATATTAATGTTCCAAACATATTAACTGTCCTGTATACCAAAATATTGGGTCAAATGATTGGATACCACGGATTGACAACATTTTATTATGAAGATTTTCTATTTTTAAAGGATTCTTTATCTATAACGCTTCTATATAAACAGTAAGATTTATAGTAGCTCTAATTATCTGAACCATCCTCCGGAAAACGCCAGACGTAGGTATTTTTTTAAATTCAAAAATATTTTATTAATTTCTCTCCTCATACCACCAATATTCTTTCATGCATACATATGACATATTTTCATATATTGTAACGAAGATTACAGCCAATGTCCTCCCGAGCCAAAAGGGGCTCATCAGGAGGTGCCTAATTTTAGGATAAGTGTTTAAAAAAGTTAGAAAGTTACTATCCATTGTATAAAGGTATATTTTAACAGGTAAAAGATTGATATCTCATTAAATTTGATATAGCATTAAAATTGCTGAAATAATTGACTTCGATTCTCAGTCGCACTTTACTTTTTATTTTTCGTTAATTCCGTAGATTTCTAGTTCTACGAGGAATCGTGCAAATTCATCAAAACTCCTTTTTCTTTTTTTATCAGAATTTCCTTGGAAAATTCACTTGCATTCTAAATATTCTCCAAGCGATTAACCGGAAATTTTATCACGATTTATACGGCTATAATTTTAACACCGTCGAAAATCAGTTTCGGACTCGAAAGAGACATCAGGGACGTGGGGGATGGCTTCCATTGATAAAACGTGGAATCGATAACTCATAAAAGAACCATTAGGGATAGAAATGTAGGGAAAAATGCGTTGCCCTAATGGAAAATTGATTTGTCGCATGTTTTCGGCAGATGTTGATTAATGGAATCAGAGCGGACACCTGGCCCTCATCAAATTCCTCATCTGCCGTTGCATTCCGCCCCGCCTCTGCCCCACTGCCCCCTAAACTCCGTGCAAGGACTTTGGTTTCGCATTAGCCGGTGTTTTGATTGATCGTCAGTTCATTTAGCCGCGATCGGCGGCCGAGTCACAAGTGGAGCGAACCACCTACAGCCACGCTGATCACATCTCTATAACGAGACGGAATTAACTTACGCAATACATTCGATGCGAACCGGGATGGAAATAACTTGTACGCAGCGGAAATGTTTAGGCTGCATGAAGAAATTGCTCTAACCTCTACACCTTAGCACGGCTAAGAGCTGGGATGCCTATCTCTAGTAGTCGTATTTTGCAGAACTGGAAATGAAGGGCTATAGAATGAATGTCAGATTTTAATTTTGAAGATTCGGGTCAAATAAAGGTCATTAATACACCTGGGGTTCTATACTGAAGGAGCTCAGTGGAAGTTCAGGGAGCCATAGTGGTAAAAATCAATTAACTAATACGGCACCTAAACAGATAATCATTTAGTTTCCTTTATCTTTATATATATATATATATATATATATATATATATATATATATATATATATATATGTTATCTTTATCTGTCTTTATCAGTACAGTGAGAAATATAGGAGACTACTGATGGCAAGGTATCATAAATTAAAAGAACAACGAACCATCAAAAATAGGGGCAAATATAGACTCTATTTAGTTTCAGTTTACCTTTGCCTCTGAAGATATTCTGAGGAAATGAAATGCGCATTGGGCTTACTCACATTTTTGATGGTTTATTGTTTTTTTTTAAATTTATCATTGTACAGGAAAATCATTCCCTGAACGGTTTTTAAAGCTTATAGGTTATAAAATAATATATTCACCGTGTTGTGAAAATGTGATATTCCAACATAAATATATTCAGTACCCATCATTTAAGATATTTATATAGTTAGTTCTTTCTTTCACCATCCACCAGTGATGGTGAAATAGCAATAACTGTCGCAGAATTAAGAGAATTTATGTAGCATACTTTTTAGCGATTCAGTCTCAGTTATTTATGAAAAAAGGGAAACTGAGAAGACTATGCGTCTATCTCTTATTCACTTCTGCGGAATGTGCCAGTTTGCTCTAAGATCTTTTCCTGTCATTAGGGGAACTCATATTACGAGCCAAATTTTTGGAAAATGAATTAGAGAATCAGGCTTTGAGCGAATTCAATCCAGAAAGTAGGTCAGGGAAAGCGTGGCAAATTCCATGGCCTATGGGAAAGGCAATATTCGTTAGAATTTGAGTGGTGCGATCTCCTAGTTTCAGTGTGATCTACATCATATCTCCATCATGAATTAATTTGCTAATTTTACTTCAGTAAATTCATTAAATAATTAATTAATATTATACCGAAGGAGAATGAGGAAATGAAGAAATAATTATTCCTTAACTTTTAGTATATAGTAAAACTCACCTTATTACGAATGGAAAAACACAATGAAGTAACATAGGAAGGCGCTTTTTTGTTCGAAAAACTGACAATTATTCAAAAATATGAAAAAAAGGCATCCTATTTCATGAATCCTTCTACATCATTAGTTTTTGGGATATCTAGATATCCCATGTTCAAGGCAAACTGAAGGAGATTCCTTTTAGATTTTTAGTTAATTTAGGGTCCATAGTATTCATTAAAATAAAAAATATCCAACTAGCCGTTTCCTGCTGTTTTCCAGGGCGCAGGAAATGTGTTCAAAAGTTGTCCCATTCCGGTTACACTGTTATTCCACTTATAAGGTGGTTTTCAGTCGTTACCTTGGAAACGTTATGTGCGGGTTTTACAATATTTATTTAAAATACTATATTTACAAACAATTTCCTCCTCTAATGTTACCTAATGATTATAGAACCAGAATGGATATTTTGCTGTATTATTTTTTTAAACTTATGAAACAGATATAAAATTTTAACACATCCAACGGAAATGTCAGCAATTTTGTGAGATTGTTCATAATTAACTGCGTACTTTTTCTGTTTCCTAGATCAACTAAAGCTGATTCACCTTTTCCACAAATATATTGTGTTTGTAATCAGTTTTTCAGATGGCATTGACCTTCAAATCTAATTTTAAACGCGGAAATTGTTTTGCTGTCAAAACATCGGTTGCAGCGTTTGCAGTTGAAGTGATGCAAAGTATGTACAAAGCATAATTTTTCAGAGTAGTTGGATTGTTATCATTCATTTCCTCATACGTCTGTCACAGTTTTTTCATTTCGATATTAATAGAGACCAGCGCAAGGTAATCATGTTCATGAATTCTGTTCTGTTTGACGAGTGTCAGTCCATCGTTTGATCCTAAATAAATCGCAATTTCTAATTGTAAAGATTGTTACACCAGTAACTATTATTAATATAAATTTTATTTACTATTGTTTATATTTACTATCATAATTTTTTCTAGAGTTCACAGGATTGAAATTTTACTTGATTTAAGTGAAATTTAAGGAACTCTTACTGGCAGAAATGAGTTTGGAAAATGTACTCGGCGAAAGTCAGAAATTAGTTTCCCTCAGCTGAAACAGAAAGATCCATATGAATTCCCTCCTCAAAGGTCATGCCATTTGATACACATGTTTTGCCTTCAAAAATCGAAAACTTAGTTTCAGCCTCAATACACATGTTGCGTAGGAGGAATTCATTCAGAAATAGAATTCCATTAATTCGGATTATTTGCTTTCATTTCCGTTCAGAAGATCGACGGATCGATTAGATGACATGCTTCGAACATTCGCTCTGTAAATTTAGAGAAGTTAATCTGTCCGTGAACTTTGTTATGGTGCAGGGTTTATCCAATTTTTATGGCCGGAGGATAGCACAAGAAACTTTATGTAACCAAGTGGCAAAGAAAGGCCACTGGAAGGCCCTATATGTTAGGCAAGCCTAATTTTATATGAATCAATTCATAACTATATCTGGGTAGATTCTTAATATCAAGAATTAAATGAATGAATGTATAGTATATGTAAAATTAAATGAATGAGTTTATATGTAATGAATGTATTTATAATGTATGTTACCAATGTATTTCAAAGATATGTTCATATATTCATTTAGTTTTACAAAAGAAGTTTTATTTGAAAAGAAAAATTGATTTATAAAATAGAAAATGAAAAATATTCTCCTTAAATTCTATTGGAGAGCGAATCCGATTTCTCATAACACCATTTAAATGTAGTAGTGGTATTCATTTAAAGTCCTTCTTTATCTGACAATATATATCCTTTCTACATCTGACTTTTGATATCGTTTCGCACACATGGACCCCCATCGGAATCGAAACCGATCCCTTTTATGAAAATCAAGCACGCTTTTCTCTTGGATATCCGGTAGCCTAATTTCGGTGTTGAACTTTTTGAATGTAAGTAATACGTCACTCAAGTACGACCTGATGCATACACAAGCGATCATTCTCAGGTAGCCAAATGATAATGGGTATTAATCTATAGTGTAATTTAAGCTGTGACAAAATGCAGCGGAATCTGGAAACCTTTTTGTCCAGGGATATGAAAAATCTTGTTCCCTAAGCGATAGACGTATGTGAGTGTATATATATATATATATATATATATATATATATATATATATATATATATATATATATATATATATATATATATATATATATATATATATATATATATATATATATATATATATATAAAAATTCACATATAAGAAGCATAGTGCTAACGTTCGAGTGCGTGGAAAATGTTTTTTCGTGATACTTTAAAGAGTTATTGTGTTTATGCACTGTTTATGATGTTAACGTATTTTCTTGCACTTGCAAGTTATCTGCAAGTTTATGTACTTTGCTGGAGGTTTTGTTGGTATGTAAGGAAAGCGGACTCTAAATAACTGAAAGAAAAGAAATTGGATGACGACCGTCAATGAATAGTGCCAACATTCGAGTGCACGTTTTTTCGTGACATTTTTAATAGATATTGCATCCATGATTTTGCACGGCATTTATGTGACGTAGTTTCTTACATATGCTTGTAAACTTGTAGGATTGTGTCCCTTACTGGAGAAATTGTTGGTATTAAAGAAATGCGGACACTAAAACGAAAGAAAAGCTATTGAAAATAGGCTGTTAATGAAAAAGAGATTAAAAATCTCTCCGTAAACCGACTACGTCAATGAAGCTTCCCTCTTCCTCGAATAGAGAAAGAAAGAACCGGCGGATTGTCGTACAGTCACGGAGAGTTTTTCGAACTCTTACTTAAATTACCACTCCAAAACGTTTTTTTCCGCACTTTCATCTACTGACAAATAGATTAAGATCAATCCCGGATAACCTGCACTCCCTCACTTTCGCCATTTATAACTCGATTATTTAGGTTGCTCTCTTAATTTTGCCGGACGTCCATTTCTGTCGCTTCTAATCGGTGTCGGCGAGGATTCGCGCGAATGCGGTAATTGATGTATTCGAACGAGGGCTGGATGGCAATCTCTCAAAAGAGGGATGGAAACCTTTAAAGGAATGACCGAAAGGAAGGGAGAGGGATGAGGATCAGGAAGAGGAAAGAAAGAAAGACAGGAAGAAAGAGATATCAACTGACCTTTATCGAGATGTTGGGCAGGGTTCAGTTTCCCCTCGTACTTATCTAGCGCGGAAAACTGAGGTGGTGGAGAGATATTGATATAAAAACGAGTATATCTCAACGGTTATGATTAGATGGCTTTGAAATAATTAATGTTTGGTTACATTCGCGCAATTATGTTAATTTCTGTGATTTTACTTAGAAGATGTTCGTTGATTTTACTAAGATGATGTTAGTTGATTTTACTTAGTAGATGTTATTTTTTGGTTATATTCGCATAATTATCTTAATTACCGTAATTTTACTTAGAGGATGTTAGTTTGTGCAATTATGAAAAATTAGTTGCTGTGTATATTTCATATTTATTCATGTGAAATGTACAGGGATTGTTTGTTCTGTAACTTTTATACTATGAATTTAAAAGCGTAACTATGACATTTGAATTACATTACATTTCAACGGTATATGACAAGATGACTATGAACTATGAATATTTGGTTACATTCGCGTAATTACCTTGATTACAGTGATTTTTCTTAGAAGATGTTATTTTGTGTATTTATAAATAATAAGTTGCAGTGCATAATTTATATTTATTCATATGAAATTTACAGGGATTGTTTATTCCGAAGCATTTATACTATTATTATGAAACTGTAACTATAACATTTGAATTACATTATGTTTCAACGGTTTATGATTGGATGGCTATGAACTATGAGTAATTGGTTACATTCACGTAATTATCTTAACAACACAGGATAAATACGCGCTTTAGCATGAAACTTTTATCTGACATAGTATCAATGCGGATGGAGTAGTAATGATAAATTAAATTGCTTTAACGAGATCTGTAAACACAATTAGGATAATGAGTGATCTGTTGATGCAAGAAGATAATTATATTTATGATTTTTGAGTTATGAATAAAATGTTAAAGCGTCGAAATATCTAATCCAGGAAGGAGAATGAGTCTCATTAAGTAGAATTATTTAGCGCAGAAAACCAGGGTGGTGGGGAGATATTGTTATAAAAACGTTTCTACTACAGGAAAGGAAAAGAAATCATGATCATAAATGTAATCAAGGTTTAAAATATTCTCGATAAGAAATAATTTCCCACCAAATATTTTTGGTATTATTTGACCCACTAGGTCGTAGTATGATCTCTGAGACACACGAAGTTCACTCTGCACTGCAACTGTGCTGTAATATGTACGATGTATCCAAATACTCCCTATCTTTCGCTAACCAGAGGACTTATAAATAGCTACAAATTTATATAAATACATTCAGGAGTCTTATAAATAAGCAAATCTATCATCTTCCGATTTAAACCAATCATTATCAGTCCGTAAAATTTTTGAGGCGCATCTTTGTACACACATGAATTGCTCCGGTCAAGGCGAAAATTCAGAATTTGATATTTTTTTCGAATTCTTTGGTTTCACTACTTCAAATTTTTATAACTTTTCATTTTGTGACTATTCATAGATAATTCATAATCAAATAATATACGAATAATGATCTCATCTTTGAGATACATTCACGACGCACATAACCATTGGAAAATATCTTACCTAATCATTCTATTACCTGATTAAATAAGGATGTGCAATATTTTACGAAGGAATGATATCAAAGATGAAGGTAAGATATAAAAATGACTCACTTGCACGGATAACCAACAACATATCCTTAGAATGTATCTTAGAAGAAAATGCGATCAGCAGATGAATGATGAATAATAGGTAGATCGGCACGAAGAATACAGTCATGTCATCTTTCCTTATGTTTTAATATTAGCATTTGTTTAATGATCCGGTTCATATGAATTCGTAGGGCAAAGATATCAAACCTTTATACGCGGAAAGGCCTTTCGTTACATTCGAAATTATAAGAGACGATATACTTATCGCATTATGTTATTTTTAATTCAAAGAAATATTTAATTAGGAAGACATTCTTATACGAGGAATTAAAAGGAACAAAACTGAAGTTATGTTGTTAGTTGGGTACAAAGTATGTTCAAGAGCAGAAAGACAGCCTGTTAGGATTAGGACTAAGTGAAGAAATGTGTGGGGCACCTGGATATATAAACCAGAAACTGAGAGTTATATGTCTCATTATAATAGCCTTAACCCATTGTTGTACATACAATGGGGCAACGCTGTTTCCTTGCAGAGAGAATGAGCTAAATTGCCTATGGCTTCCGCAATATTCCTTTGTGAGTTTAGGTTCTTGAAGACCACTTTCACCACAAACACGCCTAGCCATGTTTGTTTTCCATTCCACAAGTGTTGAATCTGTATCTTCCGAAATTTTTATCCATTACCACCTTGTCACTCCTTACTCGTCAGATCCACTTCGTATATCGTTCTATGTACCTCTGGAGTAACTCCATTAAAGAGCAATCCATCATATCTACCGATAATTCTTAATTCCTTTAGAATGGAAACTTTTGCTGTGATTAAAAAGTGAGGAAAATCTGAGGAATGAAATTTAGGCCAAACTCTGAGATCTCCCTAAGTTCATATCGTAATTAAAAGGACCAAAATTACAGTATTTTACTTATAAGAGTTGGTTTGACGCTAATGATAGTGTGTTTTAATAAAAGTTACTCTTAGTTCATAGTTTCATATTTATTCATGTGAAATTTAGAGGAATTGTTTACCCTGTAGCATCTCTATCACTATTATGAAATTGTAACTGCAGTATTTGAATAACATTATATGTCAACGATTTTCGATTATATATCTTTGAAATAATGAATATTTGGTTACATTCAAGTAATTATCTTAATATCATACGATAAATACGCGTTTTAGAATACAGCTTTTCTCGAGCATAGAATTCAATGCATATGAAATATTAATGATGAAACCCTGAATCACATTGATTTAATAAGATCTGTAAACATAATTGGGATAATGAGTAATCAGTTTGATGCAAGAAGACAATTATATTTATTAATTCGAGTTTCGAAAATAATGGCAAAGCGTCGAAATATCTTTTCTAGGAAGTAGTATGAGTTTCATTAAGTTGAATTAATCACCTATTATAATGAATCAGCAATTATGATATCAAATGCATTAAGCTGAGTTGACTACCTAGCCTTAATCAGCAATTACGTGACCAAATATATTTTCGATTAATCCGAAAATGGCATCTAGCTATGTGTTGGTGTTTTCCTTATTCGTATCCTGCAATAGCGTTGGAGTTCCGTGATTTAATGGTATTGATTCCAAGGGTGAACAAACACATTATTTTATTAATGTTTAATAAGCAATTGAAATGGACCTATACACATTTTAATAATGCTAATAAGCATATAAAATCATCATAAGTGTTCAGCTCATCGTCAGGTTAATGTGCCTCAACTTTCCTCATTTTATGCCCTATTATCTTTTCTTGGTAACTCACCTTACTCTTTGTATCATCTAACATTTTTTATCTTCTCTCTCTTCTTTTCTTTGCATTCTACCCTCAGTTACTCTTCTCAGTGCCTCTCTCTTCAATAAGTGACCCATTCAGTTCTTCTTATGTAGCTTAATTACATCGATTAAAGCCCTCTTCTCCAACCATCTCTAGTACCTCCTAGTGTTAGAAGTGTGTAACTCTAACAACCCAACTTACTTTTTCCATTCTACGCCATAGCCATATATCGAAAGCTTCTTATCTCTTTTTGTCCTAAAAACATATAAAAATAAAAATTGAAGTATCTCTTAAGTGGGTCTCGATTGTATGTTATTTCTCGCCTTTACCGTATAAAATCCTACCCGAACCTTTATTGTTAATGCATAATTAAAATTGACTGAAGTGCACCTTAGTATCGTTTTACGTCATGTAAATGAATAATTATCAAAAATACGCACTGCAATAAGGGTCGGAACCCGGTGGGTGTGGTTACAATTTAGAAAATATTAACGTTATACACAAGGTCAAAGTTAGTTGCAAGTGTATAGGACCCAGCGGATGAAACGGGTACCCGCGTACTCGAGAAAGTGCAGCGCAAAGTGATACGTTTTGATAAAAATGCTAGCAGAGAGGAGACTAGAAGATTGGGATTTATTGACAAATTTAGAGACTGCACATTTACAGAGGACGTAATCGGTACTATTCCACCCCTCTGCTACTTTGGTCGATCCGAAAATGAGCATAAAAAAAGAAAGAGATGCTAGAACATTTCATTTTAAGGACTCCTTTCCGCGAAGGATACGCGACAAAAACAAACTAAATATCTCATTCGCTCGGTGTTTACACCCTCTGCTACACGTCGAATGGCGGCTTGCAGAGTATTTGTGTAGAGGAAGATGTAGTCAAAATTACATACAATTCCATGTGAATATGAAATCCTGCGATTATAGCTATATGAACGAGACAAACTCGGGTTCACTTATTGTTAGATAATAGCAAATTAAATTAATTTTAATTAGCTTAACACCTCACAATAAATAGTACACTCGATAGTACTACTTGTAATAGTTGATTTTATGATGTAGCTCCTCTACGAAACCTAGTTGTCTATTTAAATTTCACACTCCGATTTGGCTATCTAGCTAGGTGGCAGCGTTGGAGTGTAGCGTAGTAGTAATAATTACAAAACTGCTTTGTATTCACTCATGGACTCTGGGGAAAACCCTCCAAATACCTCCCGTAGGCAGTATTGCACTATAAATAAACATTACACATCTATATACATAAACTGTACTATTTCTTGTGGTCTAATAAACGCTTTATTATGGATCTGTGAAAGAAAAGTAAAGAAACTCTGCGGTCAATGAATAAGATAAAAGCAGGAATTCTCCAATCCCCGAATACCGGCAACCGATGAGCGCAAGTCCTAAGAGAAACACTAATTAAATTAAAAATGAATAGTTAATTAAAATGCCAGAAAATTTTCTGAAAATCGGCCTCCTTACCCTCGGCGTTAATCCATTTCTTAAGAAATGCGTCCGTCGGTTGCCGGCATTCGGCGATTTGAGAATTCCTGCTTTTTTCTCATGACTCTGTTAGTTAATAGCTGTGCACCTCATGAAATAAGGAGATAAACCTCCTAAGACACCAAACCCGCTGATGCATCGCTTTAAGGAATAGGATAACAAATTGGACAGCAAAAATCAGCCGCGGAATGCGCGTTAAAGGATGGAAGTGTGGTAGTCGACGTCAGATGACGGACCGATAGCGGTTTCCGTTCACTGGAGCGCCTCTCTTTCTTTGCCTCCAGCTGACAAGTAATCGGATCTCGAGCACACCCCTCCTCACGCCCCCCCAACACCACCCACTCCCCCCCCATTCACCATCGAAACCTGCCCCGCAGCGTGTTTATCTCCTGCCGCGGGGGCGATCGAATTCGCCACCCGTGCGTTCACCGCCCCCGCAGCCCGGGGCGGGGGCAATCGAGTTAACCGTGCGGTGGGGCAGAGCAGAGGATTAAAGGCTGCCGCTCCCGATTAGATAATAACGCAGTGGAAGTGATCTCACGTCGACGACGACGAATCCTGAATCTTGCGTTCTCTCTCTCTCTCTCTCTCTCTCTCTCTCTCACGGATTAGTGAGTACCGGTTTGGCCGCTCTTAGGCGTTTTATTCGGACTTCCTCTGTAAGGGATTAGAGGGTGTATACGTTTGAGCGGGGGAATTCCTCGGCGGGATTAGGAATTGCAAAGTGGGGAGGAATTGGGAGGAAGCGAGTGGAAGAGGGAATGGGGTGGAAGACTTAACTGTATAACCCGCAAAGCCGCTCTGGACTTACGATCAAAGTTAACGCGGTTTTTAAAGTTAAACGAAGATTTGATTGATGTGTGTAATAATGCGTGGCTAGAGTGCCACCATGTTAGCAATACGTTGCCAAGGTCCCGGGTTCGAATCCCAGATAACCAGATTTTTCTGACTGACTAACCAGATTTTTTCTTTAGGGAATGGTTGTTTGTGTTCGTCAATAATAATATTTTTTTAAATGGATCTAATTTGGTTTACCTTCCTTTTCCATTAAAGAATTTATTACTATTATTATTATATTTTCATGTTAATCTATTATTATATTGTTATATTATCATTATATAATAACTGCTGGTTCTAGGACAACTATTACCGTAGAGATATACAAGAGTAAAATTTAAAATAAATATACAGTAGAAGTTCGTTATAACGAGAGCTGGCAAAAATGGGAATATACTCGTTATAAAGCGCACTCTTTATAGCTGATTTCGGTTACTAAATGTCCATCTTCTTGAATCCAAGGGCAGCGAGTGTGTCGGAATGGAGGTGTAGGGTGTTGAATTCTTACAAAAATGCTTCAGAATGCGTAAAAATTATGTTCGCACCAAAAATATACTTTTATTGATTAATAATCCATTACCGAAGTGCATATGTACAGAGGGACAAAGTTACACTCGTCAGAAACTTCTAATCAAAGTTCCTTGAAACATTTTTGACAAGGAAGGGTGAGGTGAATTGTGGGAAACAAATGCATGAATTAGGTAACGATTATTTTTGCCTTCAATTTATTTCTGCTCTTTGAATATATTTTATTTCATAAAGTGTTCTACCTTCCGGTAGGTTCATGTGTCTCCACATTCCCTATTTAATTCCCTCTCCTTCAATTCCCGGTAACTTATCCAATCCCTTAATTTGTCTAATAACTTCTGTCTTTGTCTTCCCCTCTGTCTTTTCCCTAGCATTCATCGCTCGATCACTTTCATCAACAATCCCTCTGCTCTCAATATTTGACCCACCCATTACTTTTGTCTATTTTTAATTACTTCAATCATTACTCTTTTCTCCCCAACTATCTCTAGAACCTCCTCGTTTGTTTTTCTGTTGACTTTGAATAGATAACGCACCTCATATTACCGTTTGCTTGTAGGACTTAGTCTTTCATGTTAATTGACTATTCTGTGGTACTCGTTATACCGATACTTCAGAAATTACCGCTCGTTATAATGTACTTAACTTCCTATTATTTATTCCGTGAGACGGAAAATGACCAAAAAATCACTTGCTATAACCCAACTCTATCATGTGATTTATTGGCTGTACTCCTCTTAACGGAATTCTACTGTATTAATTACTTGATTAAAAGGTCCAAAAGGTCTCCGTTGACCGACTCAATGAAGCGTCAGTCCTCTTCTTTGATGAAAGAGAGAACTGGAGGATTACTGAGATTACATAGAAGAATCAACAAATGATCGTAGTCGCGCAACAGCATGGTCGCCGAAATGCACATTGTGAATTCCTAGAAAGTCAAAAAACCGCTGTTTTTTCCTTCCTCTATTCGAGGAATAGGACGCTTCATCGACGTAGTCGGCTTACGGAATGTTTTTCTACCTCTCATTCATTAACAACCGAGTTCCAATTTAATTTATTTCTAATTGATTGGCGTTTTATCCCTCTGGCTGATACTAATAGGCTACTGGGGCTACTAATAGGTTGGGTATTATTTCATACAGCGTCATAGATGTACGAATGCTGCAAGATGAAAACATCAGACGGTTACCGAAAAAAGTTTCAGAGAAAATTTATCAAATAATGTATAAAGGGAGCCTTTTCAATTCTGGGGAACGTACAGAATATCGTAAGGTTTAACTATGAAAGAGGAGAAATAATCACTTAAAATCACGGAGCTTTCTTACTTCGTATAATGTGGAAAGGAAGCCAAAATGAGAGAGACTGACGCTAAGACTAACAAAAACTCTTCTCCCCGGGAACGATTCTCGATAATATTAAACGAAAGAAATACTTATCATAAAAAGATAGACTCTTTGTTGGTGAGGTTGGTTCTACGTGAGCTTCTCTTCCATTTAGCCCTCTATGTCATTGTAATATTTACAAAAATATCGAAAGCACAATGAAAGAGCACACTTACGGAAAGAAAACTTTGCAGCTCAAGGATGACAAAGAAAAATCCATCTTTACGGGAAAATACCCATAGAGAAGGGATATGAAAAATATCCGCGAAAACAGAGTAAATATTCCGATTACTTGGTGTTTACACCCCATTCCATACATCGATGAATAGGTTACAGGATGTAGATTTAGGCGAGAAGTGTTTAACAGGAAATTAGTATTACATGCATATCATAGATTAGGATGAGAATATTTCAAATTTTAGAGGGATCCAACATATAATGGAAGCCTTACACAAAAACGGACAAATTAGGAGAAAATACTCATCGCGGATAAACACCCCAATCAATTTTTGCCGGGGACCCAAACGTATATGACGAACCGCGAATTGTTGAAAAAAAAGGGACCCGGACTTTATTTATGCACTTGATTGATCAGAGAGTGAATCGAGGGAATATAAATATTCACGCTCGTCAACAACATCAAAACAGTAACGATCATTTTTTTTCAAATTTAGCTGCGAAATCAATTTTAATCCGCAAAACAATAATAAATAAGTGAACGCTTCAGATAATCGGATTAAAAAAAACGTGACAATCTGAAAGTAGGGGGAAAGAGAGACGTGGGGGACGATGAAAAATGCAGAAGAGGAAGAAAGAGATTTGGAGGATGGGAAAACGATTTTGGTCGGGGAAAATTCAGTCCCACGTACTCCTCTTGTGGGATAAGCGGCGGGTTATTGAGGATGTGGGAAAAAAGAAAGACCGATAGTGGGAGGGGGATATAGGAATAAGGAGAGGTGGACGAAAGTGTAGTCCAAAGGATAAGGGAAGAAGAGGAAATATTGGAAGAGGTGGAATATTAGGATGGAAGGGAAGGAATTCAAGGGAAAAAGGGAGAGAAGATGGAAAGAAAGAAAAACGGGTTTGGGAGTATTAGGCTATGAAAGGCTGATGGAAATTGGACAAGGAATAAAAGATGGTCAAAGGCTGGGTAGGAGGAAAGAAAAAGTAAGGAATCGAAAGGGAAGTAGGTGCTATGAGATGGGGTAAAAAGTACAGATATTCCGTACTTTTTACGCCTATATTCCAGAACAGTTCATAAGTTGTTCCTTCGTAATTTATCTCATATTTTTTGTATTATTGTGTGATTGTTCTAGAACTGTACATAATCTGTTTCTTCATTATTCATCTCATTGGTTTTTTCTCATCTTTTTGGTGTTATCAAATACTTTTTGTGCTCCGATAATGGCCTTTTGTAATCGTCATAAATGTGCTCTATCGTAAACTGGTAATATTCATCCCAGTGCTACGATATAGCTATCGTTTACAGATAACTTAACGTATTTCAGGAAAATCTCTGAAATTTTTCCATTAAGATTCTCGTTTACGAATTATATAGATGTATTTAAGGTATAGTCGATTAGTAGGTGCTATGAGGTAGGATAAAAAATACAACTGTTTCATGCTCATTTAAGGTTGTTCTAGAACTTAACATAATCTGTTTCTTCGTAATTTATCTCATTGGTTTTTTCTCATCTTTTTTGTATTACAAATACTTTTTGTGTTACGATAATGGTCACTTGAAGACGTCATATCTGTACTCTATCGCAAACTGTTTACATTCATCCCAATGCGCTGGGATAGCTTAACGTCTGTGAGGAAAATCTATGAAATATCTCCATTATGATTCTCGTTTACCAATTAGTAAGGTGTATTTAAGGTATAATAGAGTTTAGCACAGCATTTAAACTCCGTTTTAGCAGAATCACCACTTTGCACGTGCTTCAAAAATTTCAATTTTCATTGACAAATGTTTGTTTTCCATATCATTTTCCCCTGTCATATCCCCTTTTCTGATATTTGCGATTCGTATATTGGATTGTTTACCAACCCTAATTCGTAATTGAAATTTGCTGTAAAACGTTACATTTTGTTGATTTGGCTCTATTTTAATTCATGCAATAATGTATATTTACTTTAGATTTCTTGTTTTTATTCGTTACAAAATGGTTTCGTCGCTGTATATGAATATTTTAGTTAATAAAAATAGGTAATAAATGAATAATTAACGTTAAAACATGGATAAATTTTACTCTTTGATTGAGTTTGTAGTCCATTCTTCTAATTTGCTAGATTAGTTTACTTTGTAGTCGATATTAAAATTATTGAAAACTATGTTAATGAAACCAGCGAAATATTGCTATAATTATTTAATTACTTTAAAGACGAAACTACCGGATTAGATCTTACTCGTATACATTTTATAACAGCTTAAATTAGGCTGTAATCATATACAAAATTAGAGACTACTGGATATTACATTGCATTGGATTTAATAATTTTGAGCACGGAACTCTACCGGATTAGATCTCATAAGATTAATAACAGTGTAAATTAGCCTGTAATAATATTCTATAGTTAAAGACCGCTAATTATATTGTATTGGCTCTTAATAGGTTACAAGGGAAAACCCATATACTAAAACGAGAGGGATGAATTTGAAGGAAGTCGCGAAGAAGGCAAA
The DNA here is from genome assembly GCA_036926295.1 of Pachydiplax longipennis. Classification (NCBI taxonomy): domain Eukaryota; kingdom Metazoa; phylum Arthropoda; class Insecta; order Odonata; family Libellulidae; genus Pachydiplax; species Pachydiplax longipennis. The sequence goes on from JAVFKF010000019.1 coordinate 29,566,563, forward strand.
GAATGATCAAGAAAGAGGGTGAATAAGAGAGAAAGAGATGGGATATCCACGTTAGAGAGTGGATGAAGTGGGGGAGATAGCGAAGTGGTGTGAGAGAGAGCTGTACGTCAGGTGATTGAGGGCGCGCAGAATTCCCCGATTCGTTTTTGTTTCTCTGTATTTTTATTCCCATTTTTTGCTCTTCCCCCGCTCGCTCTTGTTTTCCGGTGATTTTTTTCTATTCCCTTCCTAAAAGGGGTTGATGGTGATTTATAAGGTGGGCTAAATCCCGTCTTTCGAATTCGTCGTAAATAGTTTTGGTTGTCGCTGTAAATTCCGATTTTTGGGCTACCGTGTAGTTTATTAGGGCTTTGACGATGACCTAATCGATTCCTGTGAGCTTCCGAGGTGTGTTGTGTAAGAATGCAAGGCCATGTATATGGAAGTAGGTGTTTATGTGTATATAATATGGTTTCTGTTCTGTATGCTGCCAGGAATATAATATTATGTTTTAGAATCTGTCAATTCCGCTTTCACTTTGTGGTAGGTCTCCATTATATATGAATGAAATATTTATAAATAAAAAGTTCTGTGGTAAAGGTATGATTATTCTCTTATCATTTTCATTATAAGATGAGTTTTATAAAATAGTAAAGAACACAATAAATGACAAAAATCACCCAAAGGCTGAGCTGAATAGCTACTCAAGTGGATGAAGGAGAAGTAAAAATATGATAGCTAATTATCTTATCTTTACATTATAGATTTTTCAAATTATCTATGAAATCACTTCTTCCTTTACGATCTCTATATTAATTATTTTTCACTATCATAAATCAGGGAAAAATATTTTCAATGCAATTTCATAACGCCATCTTAGTTTTATACTATTTAGAAAAGACTTATTATGCTATATAAATATGTATAGTATAATATATAATGTATGCTATATATAGTATAATTGTTTCTATAGCTAGGTTTAAGAAGACAGTAATAAAATGACAGATAAAAGTTGGGGTTTAGAAAAGATTAGTATCACATAAAAAACTGGCTGCCAAGAGGTAGAATTCTTTGTTACAAATAGAATGAATGAATCTGGATACTTCAGATCAGCGCTCAAGCGATATCAGTTATTTCCGAATTCGTGTAATGCTCTATATAGTGTAAGTAAGTAATTAGTTTCATAATCTAATACAGAAATTCTCTATTACTACTGTAGTATTTGCTCCTTTTTATTTTTCACGCTCTTCGATACTTTCGCTATTCTTAATGAGCGAAATTTCTCAAACGCTCTTGAGTTAGGAGAATTCCACATCTAATGAGTGGGCAGTAAAGGAAATCTTCAACGTTTTATTCGAGTTATTCAATGGAAGGGATTAATCGAATCATTCGGTTGTTTTCATTCGGTTCTTCTCACCTCTAATCTAATATCATAAAAATATTCGGTAGCCGATTTCTAAAAACAGCTGAAATATCTTCGTTAAGAAGGTTACTCTTTAGCTCAGTAAAGATACCTTCAATATAAAATATTTGGTAGCCGAGTTCTAAAAGAGCTGAAATATCTTCGTTAGGAAGGTTACTCTTTAACGCTTTACTTTACGCTTATATATAAACAAACACGTACGTGATTTTGATCATACACGCGCAGACGTAAACGCCCACGCGCACACCCATGCATATGTATTTCCTGTCATAAGCAAAGCATTCATCCAGCGAATCAAGGTCGTCCGCCCCCGCAGAATTAATGCCTCTTTCGGTATTTTTGAAGTTAAAAATGCGCCCTCTGCGATGCTTTTGTTTTTGCTTGTAACGATTATCCTCTCGGATGGCTTCGGAAAAGGGATTTGAGGCTTCTGACGGACGGATCAACTGCCGGAGCAAAAAAAGGGTCATCCGAATTGGATGTACTCCAAATCGCCGATCGACGTTCGAGTGTTTTAATTTTAATTTTTGGGAGAGTAAATTTTAATTAGCGGGAGTACGCCTGTGACGATTGCTTTTCGCGACATATTTTGATTATTCATAACCTCATGAGACGCTTCTGTATTAATGATTTCGCGAGTCTCCCAGGTTGTTTTAAATTCGCAAATCAACAATAACGATTATTAAAAATAAATAATTAAAATGTAAGAAATTGTCATCGTGATTAATTTTTATAGGCTTTATGTATGTTTGTGAATTAATATGAAAAATTGTACAGTTGTCAAGGAATGCATGTTTGTATGGGTTGAATCCATATAAAATGATTAAAAAAAACTATTAATGCTCTCTTATGTGTTATTAGTTTGTGTGTTATTAGTTGGTTGCTGTATTTTGACTTGCCACCAACTCAGTGCGGAAGATTTCTCTTTTGTAATGAATGTTTTGTGACGCAATAAAATTATTAATATAATATTACTACAATCCATAAACAACTACTAAAATGATAAAAACAGTTTTATGTTTTTAAGTGAGACTAGAGAGCTTGATTTTGCACGTAATTTTTCATCCGGGATCGAACCCAGGATATCTTTCGAGAAAGTCGAACCCATTTTTCTATCTGAAAGACCCTAAACGGGTATTTCTTGACCTAAATAGTTAATAGAGTTATCGCAATAATTTTATTGTGATTCCTTATCACTTAAAATTACATTTACTTTTATGATCATTGATAGTGACAGATTAAGCGGTGATGTAATACATGTAGTACAACTTTCAGTTGTCTTTATTTGTTTACTTGTAATTAGATGATAAAACAGACGAAGAAAAATATTTTTAAATTTTAATATCATGATCATTGTATGATATGGTGATGTGTGTATAGTTTAAAAGCTAATACTCATTAAAATAATTTAATGTTCATAGTAAACCTAAGAGATAGTTCTGCTAAGATTTATCATTAGCTTTGCATATTCTTTTGCGAGTATCTAACTCTCAAAATCGTGCGTCCCATTCATATAATATGCCTTAGCTTACTGTATTTCTGATGGAACAAGAGGAGGATTTTCTGAGATCTTTCTAAAAACATATACTGCAGCTTTTACTTAACCAAAATTCTCCCAAAAACTTAAGGTATGCTGTACTCAGACGTGGATAAATCAGTCTCGGTGGGGTTGCAAAAGTGAAAAGGATGAGTTAATAACAGGGGAACACAAGGAAGGGTCTCTTATGTTGCTTCAGGTATGAACGGGGGGCACAGGAAATGTACGATATTTTTCTTCATTCCGAAGATGATTATCTGGATACCTGCATAACACATTCATATTCTCTTCAGAAAAGCATAAAATACCACCCACATGAAGAATAAGGGCAGTAAAGTTATGCAAGTGAAAATCAGCGTGGAGTATTCCTTCTGCTTAACGGTTACTCTAAAGTTGAGATTTTGAAGATGAAATGATAGTAAAATAATAATAATTTAGTTAGTTATATAATGTATATATGGAATAGACCTTGTTGTTATTAGGAATATTTTTAAAATGAAGTAATTCTACTACAATAAAATTAATATGATCAGTCTTCACGTGGTGGAATATTGTAACAACCACCTTAAAGAGAAGGCTTCCACTTAGTAGCTTCCACGGCAGATTTATGATTTGACACATTCCATCAACTTGTTGACATCTTCAGGTGATGAAGCGCAGACTTTTAGGGCTTATGTATGAGATGTTAAGGGAGCTTACAACTTACCTCTACACTTTTCCCTCCCATCTCATATATATAACCTAAAGTTCTGTATTTCGTCACCTGAGGATGTCAACTCGTTCACGAAACCTGTCGAATTATCAGCCTGCTGTGGAAGCTACTAAATAATTCCTTTACAAGGTGGTTTATTCTACCTCGCTGTAGGATTATACTCTCTGAAATTATTTCCGGAACTCCGCTTCTTTCGATGACAGGTAACTTATTCCTCATTTGAAATCTTCCAGCGAAATGTTTTTGCTATCTAGTCCGTTTTCAATTCCAGCGACATTTACTTTATCGACGTACTCCCTTGAATGGATTACCCGTCTACTTCTGCCTACGCATGATTTCTTTTATATTTGTCAGAAATTTTCCGCAGAACCTTTCCTCTTTCCTTCTTATCTTTCACCTCATTTATTATTCAATGATCCAAACCAGCATTTTAGTTATTGCTGCTTCTTTTTGCATTATTTCACTTTGAATTCTCTAACTTTAAATCTAAAATATTATTGTTCTAAGTTCTTTATGTCCACCTTTCATTCAAAATCACAAAGATCTATCCTACGTTTACCCTGATATTATTTTATGTCAATCGGTAACTTCTTTTATCTAAAATAATCGACGTGACTTAGCCTAACTCGAAGAAATATCAAAGAGAAAGAAATTAAATTACTTGCGAGTTTTATCTCTTTCTCCTCTCTGTACTTTTCTTGTACTTCTCTGTTTATCTGAGATCATTTCAAATTGTTGCCTCTAAGTTTTGGAACTCACTACCAGACCAAATTAAAAACTCTACTTCGTTGCCATCCTTTAAACAAAAACTATTTATTTATCTTCTGGTTTCTAAGGACTAATTGTGAATTGTTCTTTTGCATATTTTTATATCATGAGCTGTTTTATCTTATGTATGTGCAGATATTTTTTGTTTTGTATTTTGTTTGCTCTCGCGGGACTTTAAAAAGCCCAGAGCGTAATAAAACTCATTATTACTATTATTACTTAGTACTTGTACGCTTTTAGGCGGTAACTAACGTAATCTGCACATGTAAACACCTCCTTTATGCTTCAATTGTTCTCCTCATAAACCTCTAAGAAAGTGTTCTTGATTCCATCAGCTTCTCCACTGCTGAATATTGAATATACTCTAAGAGTTTGCAATACGTAATAATTTCATTTCCTACGGTTCCTCTTGTCTCATATTTATTGGCGAAGCAATATCACGCCCAATTCGGGAATTCCTTCTGTTCTTCCCTCCTTTTCTCTTTCGCATTGAATTCCGTGAGGCTTTTCGTACATGGACCTTTGGGACTGAGCGACCCCTCTGTTTTATCTTTGCTATACGGGTTTCCTTAGGCCACAAACCGCTGGTTCTACTAACATCTCTTAAAGAGTGAAAATCGTAGACATAAAATAGGAAACTCAATGTGGACAACTTTCATCTACTAAATGGTACTTTAGAAATAAAAATGGAAAGAATGAGATTAGGTAGCATGAGATAAAATATTTCATTTGCACGCATTTTTCTGAAGTTCTTTCCTTCTGATTGATACACTCATTAATTCTATATTACTATATTTCTTAATATTTTGTGTTTGGTGTTAATACATGAAAAATTTTCCTAATGTACGGGAACTATCACAGAGGAAACAATACCTTACAAAGTTTCAAATATTCCGTGAGCATTTAAATATTACGTGAATATTACGTGAATGTTTGTTAAACTTCAACTGTCCAAGAGAAGAAAATATTCAAGCCTATCATATTTTGTCAAAATTTTATTCCATTTAATTTGAGGTTGTATAAATATATGTTAACGGAAAAACTTGACAGTAGCTTAAATTTTTCTCTCAGAAAATGTCATTTGGCAAAGAAGGAACGCGGGATTCCTATTCTTAAATAATTATTTGTACCGTTATACATTAGGCAGACGCTTTATCGGCGATTTTAAGGGCTTCAACCTATTTTCGTTGAAGCTCGTTGTAATATTTATAACGATTAATACTAAAATAAGAGAGAATAGTGATTATTTAGATTTATAATTAAATTTTTACAGCTGACGATAGAAAAAAAACAATCGCGAAGACGAGGAGTGGAATAAAGCAAAAATACCGTAAAAAATACTAAATCAGTTCACAATTAAAATAATTACACCAAGAAGATATAGAAAAATAAAATAAGACGAAAAAAGAAAGGGGAAAATATGTTTGAAAAAGGCAAAATTTACTAGGAACATAGCATACCACCCTTTAGAGTGACATAACTAATGCAAAGGTGAACCAAATAGCATTATAAATTCATATACATTAGAGTTATCAACTTCTAACGAAATCATCTCAGCCTTCGGAATTTCAGATGGATTTAGATTTAGATTTGCCATTTCAAAATTTATCCATCTAAAGACTTTCACTTGATTGAAGCGGCCATTTCAAAGCGGAGAACATCACACAAATACGTTTGGCGTGATATCGATAGGCCATTCGGAAATATCAAGAGATGACAAACATCCGCGAGGAAATAAAATTTACGGAAATCCTCTGTGATTCGATTTCCAATGCAATTGAGGAAGTTATTCATACTTCATGGTTAACCTTCGCTCTCAAATCGTTTTACTACTCCAAAGGTCAATACCCATAAATATATATGGATTAACATCATCCTTTTTATTTATGTTTTGATTTCAGTGCGTTACCGGAAGTAGATGAATGTTTTAGATTATAGTAAGATTTCTGTCATATTTTACGTTTTACTGTTAATCCGCAGAACAGAAATGAGAAGACTGTCGGGAAGCGTCAATTGCGTTTCAGTAGCTGAATATTTCCCTCAAACTCACAGAATTACCTTTGTCTTTATGAAGATATGTATAACTTGAATCTACTGTCTCCTCATATACATTTTACAAATTACCGAATATGATATAATAGTGTGCAGAATAACAATTATATCAAATGCAACCAGCATAATAATGATATTTTATTAATCCAAAAAACAAAATCATGAATAGGACTAGCTACTAAATCTACTTTACATTAGTTTCAATTATACCAATTCATACTACTCTTACACAATAATAACCTGTTTCATATATTAACTACAATAAATTCTATTACTATTATGATACAATATAAATGAAACTTCATTCAGTGATACATAGAACATATACATCAACCCTCTATTCTTAGTATACATTACATTTCCTTAGCATGATATTTTAAAATATGATCTAACTAGACAATCATAATTGATTCATATGATAGATCCCAAGGGGCAGCGAACATGAAAAAATCCTGATGGGACTGGGACTCGAACCCGGGACTCCTAGTTTCCGGTTGGATGCTCTGATCAGTGAGTTATCTGACCAAGAAATTCTTTCATGCCGTTTGCGAGTTTTTGTCGGCAAATGCATGTGAGTTTGTTCCTTTTCTCATTTTTTCGTGTCCAGTTATCCTTGAATTTCTTCTAGATCTACATCCTTACGCACCAGAATACCTAAACCGTTTTCCTTTTATTATGCATGATAAGAGATGCTAAAAAATCTCCCATTTACTGGTAAGTTTCGAACCAATTCCTCGGAAGGAGAAAGGAAGATTATCGTAAAAAGATATTTGTCACATATTGTGTCTTTTAACCAGTTCATAAAGCAGCTGTTTTCTACGTGTATGAATAAGTACTTATTAAGTAAGATATCTATCCATATTATTATGTTTTCGTAGCTTGTGTCGTATCTTTTGTCTTTTACTAGAAATTTTACATCAGTAAACGATGTACGACATTCTTCTCAGTTTGGACATTCGTTGAAAAGGGAAATGAATAATGAATCGGAAAATGCAGCATGAAATGGGAAAGTGGGAAAGAAAATAACGATGTTTTGGAGGAAAGGAAACATGGGGAGCAAAACGTCAGGAGAGATTGAGATGGAGCAGGTAGAGATCAAAGGGTAAAAACACATAAATAAGGAAATAAAGGTGGTGCATGGGATAAGGAGAAAGGCAGGGAAAGAGATGAATGGAGCAAATGAATATGGGAGAGGGCGAAGGATAGAGGAAAAAAAGAGTGAGCGAGGAGTCGTTCGTAAAATTTGAAAGCAGCGAAAACGAAAAGAGCGAATGATGAATGAGATGATTAATGTAATGTGCTATACTTAAAATGGAGCAAAATTGAAATAGTTTGTATAAAACGTAATATTCTTTGAGTGTCCTCGTAATGTATGGAAATGTCTTCTTTCGGCAGATATTGCACAACATTCGAATCTTTATCTCCATGGTAAAGATACCAATGTTGTACGAATGTATCCTGAAGAGAGTGAAGTTGTCATAAATTTTTTTTGCAAAATGCAACGGAGTTTGCTAGATGATTGCTAGATATCTACATATGATTATAATCAGCGATGCTAAGTCCTATGTTTCCATTTATTACAACTTAACACAACGCTGATAACATTTCTTTGATGGATATAAAAATATTGAATAATAATATAGATTGAAATATTCAGATAAAATCTAAACTGCTATTAGCGGTATGTTTGGATTCATATTTTACTCCGTTAGTTACGTTTTTTGCATTGAAAATAGTTAATATGAATTAGAATTCAAAAGATTGGTTATTTACAACGCACAAGGACAGGAGGGAACAATCTTTAGCAATGGAGGTACCGAAAAAGAGAGAATTTTCTTGCTTGCAGCCCAAAAAAATAATAAATATAAATAAATCTTCTATCTGAATTACTTATTACATTCACTACCTATACCTAATGTAACTGAGAAATAGCATTCAGAATTTCTCAATAAAAGGAATCACTGTAACTGTACATTTAGTTCCACCGAATTTCCAATTATTTTGCCTTACCTACATTTATCCATAGAGCAGTCTATCTGTCAAGAACCATAACTTTGTCATGATCAATTTCTTTAGCTGTAACATCTACAATGTAAATATGTAGGTTATTAACGTAGATCCTACATCTACATCAACACTCTACAAGCCGCCTTTCGGCGTATTGCAATTTTCTCTTTAGCTTTCTGAACCTTTAACCGCTATGAAACCATTCCTCTCCCTTTATTCTTAATCTTTTATCATTCCATCTCAAATCGCGAGCAACGGTCATGAGCGACGACTCGCGAGTATGAAATGACAATGCAATTTCCATAATATGATTAAAGTCTCCGAGAGGTTCCTCTTACATTCACGCAAAGACGCTTAAAGTATTTGCCCAATTTCCCTTCGCCATTTCCATAAAAATCCTTTATGCCTCCCTTGTCGACATTCTAACGGCGAGACCCTCTCCCAAGGCGGGGAAAAAACACAAGTTGCCTGGTGACATTTTCCCCTGAAAACTCCCTCGGCACTGGAATCCGCAGGCAAAGTTTTCCCTTCTTCCTCGCGCCCTGATTCCGTGTGTTTCAGGGGCATCTTGAAAAATTGCGGTCGGCCGCGGAAAAGAGCTTTGGAGCGCGAATTCTCGGAAAGTAACTTCCCTCGAAGGCGAGAGATGTATGCACTCGGAATTAGGGTGGGGGTGGAATTAGCCCTGTGACTCAACAGCGATCCGGACATTCACTTTGTCAAACGAGAGATATCGCTAGCCGACGCTGTGATTCTTTTACTTTGTTACGAGGTTCACTCTTTGAAATGCGTTTTACAGTTGGAGAAGCGAAGAGAGAACGCTAAGAAATCGATTACTGGAAATCGTCACCGAATACAGAGTTGTTTCGTTCATGGTATGTGTGGTTACAATTAACAAATGATTATAAAAGTATAAAATGAAAAGCTGTGGAGAAAGAGGCTATATATTCTAAGTTTTCTACCTTTCGGTAGGTTCATGTGCCCCCACATTCCCTAAATAATTCCCTCTCCTTCAATTCTTGGTAATTCATCCCACCCCTTAATTCCTCTAACAACATCTGTCTTTGTCGTCCCCTCTGTCTTTTCCCTAGCATTCTTCCCTCGATCGCTTTCTTCAACAATCCCTCCCCTCTCAATATTTGACCCACCAATTTCTTTTGTCTATTTGTAATGACTTCAATTAACACCCTATTCTCCCCAACCATTTATAGCACCTCCTCGTTCGTTTTTCTATCTACCCAGCTTACTTTCTTTATTCTACGCCATATTCATATCTCAAAAGCCTCTACTCTTTTACTACTATATATAATTGGCAGGAATGTATATTTAGGAAAACGAGCTAAAATCTGTGATCTTTTTAATGTAATAAGTAAACGAAGACTGAAAAAGTGGAATGAACTATTGCGTAAACAGTGCTATTAGTTTTTAATTTGGAATAAAAAGGACCAAGAGTTTAGTTCCAAAGTTACTGAGGTTGAAATTGCTTAAGTTCTGTGTATAATTGATTTGACCAATTTCTCTTTTCATTGTTTGTTAAATATATACTCTAGAAATTTAATCTATTTTTTGTTACATAATAAGAAATAACTGAAGAATAACTGAAGCAGGCATAAAATAAAAGTAACTTAAGAATAATCGTTTCTTGTAACAACTTTTCAAATCATCGACAAAAAGAAATTTAATTATATTTTTTAGCTAGATAGTTTTATCCAATTTAAATTTCTACTATGGAGATTAATATAAATAAAATTATTTAAGATATTATCATATATTATATAAATCAACAAAGTAATGATTTAATATAATATCTTAAATCATATTTTTTATCGTTTGCTTTCGCAGTTGACAATCAATATTGACCTTAACCGGTATCTTATTAGATATGGCCTCCATCTTATTTATCTGGTAATCCGAAAAAAGTTGCATATCTATAGCCTTAATTGTAAACCTTCCGATTAAAATTCTGTGTTACTCAAATACGCTTAATTTTAATTTTCGTCAATACTCGTTAAAATCCTCTCATAGGGGGAACTCAGAAAAGAAAAAGATATATTTTTCGTTTCATCTGTAGGCTGTTTTATGAACGCAAAAATTTAACCATAGATCTTTTCCTGATTCATTTTTCGTTGATTCATTATATTCATGTCATTTTGAGTATTATTAGAAGATAAAGAAGGATAGAACGATTCTATGGATTTAACTATCATTTTTTTCACCGTTCACAAAACACGTACATTATACCTTCCTTTCCGGTCCCTAACATTTGTGTGATATTGTGAAATACTAATCACCAATAATTAGGCGGAGATTCGAAATTTTTCGAGGAATTCAACAATAACATTTCCGAAGTCATCCAGTTCGGAAATAACGATGTGATTCTATGCGATCTTTAAAACTCATTTCTCTTGCATCCGAAAGAATAACGACCCACTGATTTCCAGAATCTGTTTTAATGGCCTCCATTAGTTTTCCATAAGTAATTTTTCCAATTATCCGACAAGGAATGTATTTTTATTCCAGAAGTTCTCTTCTGAATGAGAATAATTGCTTTCCCTCGCTCTCTCTTTTTCAACCACACGAAACTTCCCGATTCCCTCTGCTCTCGGTCGCTATTCAAGCACAGAATTGATTTCCTTGCTCTCGACTCCCGATCACGAACGGTTTTATTAATGTTACATCCATAGACCTTTTAGCAATTGAGATTATAAATCTGTTATCAAATGGAAGTTTTGAAAGGACCGTAATTTGATGGAGAAAAATCAGAGAAATCATTTCGCTACGCTCCTTTCAATCTTTTGTGATGAATGGTGTACAAATTGTATCAATTATCATTATTGAAGTGGAGAAATAAGAAAATTAAAGATATAAATATAATGGATCAATTTACAAGGGTTATTCATTAACTTGAGGAAAATTGGAATTCTAGTCGCAATTGATTAATATCACTTTATAGTAAATTTGATTGAATCCTATATATATTCCTTTAATTTTTTATATAGATAATTTTTCCGGAAAAAATAATGATAATTAATTCACTTAAAATGCATGTACTTCAATTTCAAAGATGAAAATGGAGGACATTTGTAATATCTTAATTTATGTTATATGTGCAAACATGCCTCAATATATGGATTTATGAGAAGAGATGATCACGACTTCAGTAGAATATTTTCCGATTCCTCATTAGGCATATATTTTTATAACACGCGTACAATACAGCAACAAAAGATGTATGCAAACGTAACGCATACTAAGAATGTCTCTTTATTTGGTAGAGTGAATTTAACTTATGGAAATCATGTATTTTAACGTTTCTCAGAATCTTAAGAAATACGCAGTGGACCTCCAAGATGACTAGTCAAGACTCTTCATCTTCTAAAGTAGACAAATCTGTGTAAGGTTTCGAATGATATTTCAGTTTGGAGGTGAAGTTATTCTAAGAAGTTTGGATTGATTGATAAAATTCTGAAATCTAAAGGTGAATTAGATGAACTAAATCAGCTTTGAAGAGCCGCAAAAATATGGCAAAAATATTCTCGCGAGAAACTTATGTAGGTTAACAGCTTGATATTTAAAAAATATCTAATGAACGGCGTGTTGATTGATTTACTTATTGAATATTATTGAAATATTATTAAATACTTCCGGAATTTTAATTCAGGAATAAGGTGCGGAAATCCAAGAGAAAGAAAAGCATATAAAATGCACAGAAGTAGGATATTCTTTAAAAGTAAGGAGGATTTAATACTCACAGCAAAAGACTTTGACTGCACTTTATAAACCTAAAGGAGTATTTAATTTTTATTTGAGTATGCAAAGCTATTAAGCAAAATTCACTCTCTCGCTTGCATATTAACAGTATTTGATATATTTTGAAGGCAATTCTATTTTTACTACCTGAAACAATGTACCATATTACCCGTAATAAAATTCAAAGAGGTATTCTTTATATCAGTAAGATTTATATTTCATTAAAAATTTGCTTTTTTTAATGAATGCAAGATATCTCAGAATTCGTTAGCTTAAGAGTTATTTATTATGGTAGCGACAACATAGCTTACAATTGAAATGTATACATGAAAAATTGAGGATCATATTTTTCAATGGCGTGAGCGATTTTCTCATCATTTTACTAAGCAAATTAAATATTTCGCAGAAAAGCTAACCAATAGAGAAAAAGAAGATTTCTTCTGAAGCACACTCATACATTTCACGGAATATTTATTATATGTCACTCTAAAATTCGTCGGAAGATTTTCTTCAAAATGTAAAATAGAACATTAACCGCTTAAGAATTCTCTTTGGCTCAACGAGCCCTTTTTTATTTAAAGAAGCCATCCATCACGAATTAACACGACCCCGTAAATTCCCCAGAATTAAAGCACGCATTAAAACTTTTTCGAGTCCCTCGGAAGTATATTTAATCCGTAAGGGAAAATATGATTATTCGAGAGAGCTCGGGAATCCGGAGTTACGACAGCGATGAAAGGAAGACCGAATTTCTTGGGGAATTTTTTGTTTTCAGCCGCCGTTTCTTCCATCCCCCGTAAGTGGTGTCGCGGAAAAATAAAAAGAGTCCGGAAGATTAAAAGGTGACCCTTTCGGCTTCTAATTAGCATGGAAATGGAGGGAAGGCTTCTGGCCAATTGACCCTGCAGAAAGCTCTCAACAGCGGGGCCACGCGACACGGACCGGTGGACGTCGAAAGCCATTGGAACCGACAACTTCCGCAATGATACGGAACAGGGAAAGCATTCGAGGTATTCTGAAAAGGGCAAATTGGGAAGTTTTCATTGCGGAGGCCACTTAACGGTTGGAGTGGCTCGAACATTTTCCTCCTTTTGCGCAATTGGGGACTCTTTCTATAGAAGGCCCAATGTCGATCGCACCCTCAAACGGTCCGAAGGGGGGCCCGGGGTTTTAAGGTTGAGCGATTCCCTCACGAATTATAGACAAATACCTCTGCCGAAAAATGACACGCCATTCCTTTGGGTATTTTTTCATAAAGGGCAAGTGAGAGGGGAGGACGCCTTTATTTAAAAGTGCTGCAGTTCAACCGGAGGAGACATTATGTGAATCATTCTTGACGCCGGAAGTATATTAGCCTCATAAAGTTTTCGATAGTTTACTTTGAATACTCTTGTAAAGGTTAACTGCGAGTAACTGAAGCGGGTGTTTTTATTTAAAGTAGTTGCATATTAAATAGGACACAAATGCTGAGATGCATACTTAAAGCTTTAAATAAAAATATAAAATTTATCTTAAATAGAATTATAATTCTGTGGATATTTTTATTTAAAGTAGCTGCATATTAAGTAGAGCACAAATTTTGATAAATAAACTCAAAGCTTTAAATAAAAATATAAAATTTATCTTAAATAGAACAATAATTCTGTGATATTTAATTTAAGCTTTCGATACTCTTGTAAAGACTAACGGCAAGTAACTGAAGCGCGGGATTTTATTTAAAGTAGCTGCATATTAAATAAACACAAACTCTGAGAAGCATAATTAATGCTTTAAATATAAACATAAAAATGTAATACATGGAACAATAATTCTGTGATACTTAATTTATGCTTTCGATACTCTTGTAAAGGTTAACGGCAAGTAGCTGTGGTGGATGTTTTTATTTTAATTAGCTGAATATTAAATAGAGCACAAATTCTGAGAACCATACAGAAAGCTTTAAATATCAGCATAAAATTTGCATTAAATAGAACAAAAATCCTTACTGGAGCTTACTTAAATCTTTCAATAGATTACTTGAAATATTCTTGTAAAGGTTAACGGCTAGTAACTGAGGCATATATTTCTTTTTAAAGTAGCTGCATATTAAATAGGACACAGGTTCTGAGAAGTATACTTAAAGCCTTATACTTAAATAGTCGAAAGTTGTTGCATGAAAATGTTTAATCGACTGTGGTAGAAACGCTACATGTGTACTGAAATCTATTGCGGCTGTAAACATTTTCATAACTAAAAGTGCAATCAATTTACTGATCGCAATGTTATTTAACTCTTGAAGCTCAAAATCTTAATGTATTACTTTAGTGGATGCAATATCGCTTTCAATATCTTCAAAATAAAAGTTTATTTTTTGCGATTGAGGAGGAAATTACTTTGCAAAGTTCCACTTTACGGATTAGTTTTCTCCTAAATCGCAAGAAAGGAGTTCCACAAAGTAAAAGCTTCATTAGTTGAGTTTATCTTATTATTATTATTATTGCACAAACTGCAGGTAGGCTGAAAGCCTGGTGGCAGTTTTCTATACCTACATAACATATCAGTGATGAACATTAACAAAAAATTCATACCATAATAAGCATACAAATATGATAAGTATACAAATCCCACATAATGATTCCATACATGTATTTACCTTACAACTGAATAATTATCTTACAATATTGTTTGTAGCTGTTTTTTTCCTGTTTATTTTTCGGAGACAGGCCTTCTCGGCTACCGTAGCGGTCACGGGGTAGAAACCCCACCGTACATCACCCTGCCATGCAATCCCCTACTTTTCCAGTTCCTATATGACAACTACACATTACACAGTATTTCACAACATTACTATAATATATTAAAACATTTCTTTTTGAAAGATTTTTTATTTTCAGGCAAGGGCCTTAAGAGTGATCCAGGTAACTTATTCCACTCAGGAATACCTCTGTTGAGAAAAGAATATTTGGCTATGTCCGTTCTTTGCTTTCTAGGTTTAATTATCTTGTTGTACTTAACACATTCAATGTAAAGAAAATTTACGTAACATTCAAAACTGATTTCTATAGTATTAATTTATTTAAGGCTACAATATTTATCCTCTTTCAAGCGTTTGAAATAACTGGAAAAAGACGGAATTCTATTTAACGTCGAGAAAATAATATTACATTTTCCAAGGCAAAAAGCTTCGAGCAAAGCCGACGTTCGACAAGAATAGAAACGATATAATCTAGGATTTATGGAGAGTTTATGCGAAAGAGAATTTTTTCCTCTCGTGGAATTGGATGATGTTTGAGACTTTTCTTAAAAGGTTAAAATCTTGTAACTCTCACGCAAACCTCCAAAGTATCCATCAACTTATAAAAGTTATTTCTCAGGGAATTTTCCACTAAGTTCTTCTTGGACATTCTTCACTAGACATTCATTATGGGCCATTTATCATTATGATAAACTATTGATGGTTTTACAAGTATTTCTATGCACACTTTCTATAGCATTCAATGGATTTTGAGTTATTAACAAAATAAATGCTTAAAAGAGAGTAAAGGTTTATACTTTTTGTGACTTTGGTCAGACGTTTATCGATTTCAGGAATCCACAAGCTGGTGAGGAAGAATCTTACGTGTTAAGTATATCATACTTAGTTGGATAAATGTTTAAATTCCTTTACATCTTCACGAGATTTCCAAAGTAAATATATCTTAAATTCTTCGCTAAGCAAGGTCCGACTTTCATGGTGTACGCTACTTGACAAAATTAAACTCTATATGCGAAGCTGTGACTTCGAGGAAGGCCATCATAATTATGGAAAGAAATTAATTGTACACTCCCACAGAATGTTATTTATGCGAAATATTTCGCTAGCGAACTAGCATCGTCGGGTGAAGCGAAACATGTAGCACGAATAAAATTCTGTGGGAGTGTACAATTAATTTATTTCCATTATAATGACGAGATTAATTTAATTTGGCATACTATATCATAGTAAAACTGAGATATGCATATGATATTTTTCTCCCGTTTGCTAAAATTCCCAGGTTTCTCGAATTAAAACATACTAAAAATGTAGATTTTAACGCAAATTTGGACTTAAATTTTCAAAATTTAAAACTAAAGACTGACTAAAATTTATTCTCATCTGAAATAAGAACGATTTTTATTTATTTAAGTTTAAAGCTTTAAGTATACTTCTCAGAACTTATGTTCTATTTAATATGCAGCTGTTTATTCTATGCAGGATGGTGAAGCATATATGTATGTACTTACATGTACAAGATTATACACCATCAAAGTCATCTTTGACAAGAGCTTGAAAAATATGGCTAGATAACATTCGTCATCGTATATGATGTTTTCTTTATGAAATCTTTTCAAATAATCCATCGAGAAAAGTACGAAAGTTGGAAGATTTTTGGCATTGTGGATCTATAATAATTATACTGCGGCATTCTCCGTATATCGTTCTTCATAGCATATTTTCAGACAAAAATATGTGGAAGCAAACACGCACAGGAGTGTTGGCACTTCAGAACAATGTTTTTCCTCAAGTAGACCATCGATGAATCCGAAGCTATCGATCTCTCCCATACTTTATGCCGCAAGTTGGAGACCTACTTCGGGAGTCCGTGTCCTTTTCCCATTTATGTCTCCACTCTTTCATTCCGATTTTTGATTATCTAACAAAATAATCTGCGAGTCAGCCGTCAAAAGTTTACTTAGCTATCATTCACTTCTTAGCCCGCTCCTACGCTTACTCCGATATCTGATCTCGGAAAGAAGAAAAGTATAGATTAAAATATTCGTCCACGTAACTCTCCACATTTTTCAGCAGTTCTTTTAGAAGTTGTTTTTTCTACCGCGTGGATTTCCATGAGAATATTCCTTACTCCAATTGGTCGAAAGCGTTGAGATAATCAGGATTTTCTGATTGTGTCATACTTGTGGAGCACGATACAAAGATGATTTATTTAGAAAAAAGTATCGAAGACCAGAATTGGTGTTTTGCTACTGCAAGTTTCCGGTGCTGCCCCAATGCTTTTCTAAGCTTTTCACCAGAGAGCCCTTTTTCTTCTTTCTCGTCATCAATCATATTCTTTTCCTTTTCCATCCTTTGCTCCTTCTTCTGCTGATCCTTCCAAAATATTCAAAACTAGCAATTCTCTTCTTCATAAATTTCTTTTACTCCATAGACTAACGTTTACAAATTCACCCTCCGCTCATCTTAGTACTTTTGAATTCTACAACCTTGTCGTACCGTAATAGTTCATTATTATTAGCATTATTAAGAAACGAAGTACTAGGCTCTAAATCCTTCAACCATTCCTGAGAACCCCTAGGAAGGATAGACTTGATAAAAGTCTGACGAGAATCGAACCCGGGTCTCCCAATTACCGGGCCCCTCGGACTTTTTCAAGTCTATTCTGCCCCACATTTCCTGGGTGTACGCCATCGTACGCAAAAAAACCGTACCGTTTTCCCTGTCATTCTTAACAGCGTACATATCTCACAAATATTAAGAAAATCGCTACAAATAACATTCCTAAAGGAATAGAATTTATCAACTAGGCCTCGATTTCGTGGTAAGTCTCTGTGTTGGATCGAAATCATTGTAGATTGACAAATATTGATGGTTAAGTTATAAGAGCTTTCTGGACATTTGCTCTATTATTTAAGTACTTATTCGGAAAGTACTAAAAATATAATTTCATCTTTTGCTGCGGAAATATTGGACAAATGCATCATCCCAATGAATCTTGAAATGGTCTACTATTTTGGAGGATCATTTTAATCTCGGAAAATGCTAACAAAAATATAACGCCATTCACCCGTTTTCACGCTATATATGAATAAAAGAACTTATTCAAGCACTGTCAGTACACGGAAAGGTTTCGGCTGGAACAATCACATGTTATTCGTACGCTGAATCCCGAAGTTTATTTGGGCCAAAGTAAATAAAAACATTTATTTTGTGAGTATATCTTCTTGGGAATGAATCCGCAGTTCATAGGAAATATATACGTCAAAATGGCTGATAAAAATAGATCCCCTACCGAGAATTTTCTAGGTAATTTTGATTACAATTAAGAAGATTAATAGAAATATCTATTGGAAATTACTAGTTTTGTTTTGCTCCTTTTCGATCAATATTATTGTATTTTAAATTATTATAATATTTCTGATTCTTTAAATCTTTTCCCGGGCTTATATACCCTCGATATTTAAATAATATATCTTTTCCAATATCGGATATGTAAAATAATGGAAATTATTGAGAATTGGTACCTCGAATTTTCTTATTTATATTCTAGGGATACGCAGGTGTTGCGATATATGCGGTATCGTATATAAAATACTAATTTTTCTCTGAATGAAGAGATTAAACGTGTAAAAATAAAATGTAACCAGGTGCAACAATTTTATGTAGTTTTCTCCACTGTGAATGACGAACTAGGATATTTCTTCGAAAAGTCTGGTGGGTCTACGGCCTTTGATAACGTATGGTTAAAGTCAGCATCATCCTCTGTTCGCATTCTAAGGATAAATACATAGTTTTATTCTAAAAAGATATTAATGCTGTTGACGTATCAGCCAATTTCAAATCGTTGAAATCTAAAGATTGTGTCTTTCAAGAAGTGAAACGCAAGACATGTTTTGATAAAAGGAAGCGATATTTTTGCTGGATTAAAATATCTCAGGACTCATTCTATTTGTGCAACTACTTGCGTTGATGATATTTACTAAGTTTTCTTATGACAAATCATCTATTTTGCTTTCTTAAGCTACTTAAGCCCCTGCTACTTCGGCCGATCCGACAACGAGAGCAAAATAAGATAAATAGACGCTAGAAGAAGTCGTTTTAAGAACTCATTCCTTCCGCGAACAATACGCGATAGTAATAGGCTAAAAAAGTAGCTCAATCGATTGGTGTTTACACCCCCTGCCACACGTCGAAAGGCGGCTTGCAGGGTATTCATGTAGATGTAGATGTTTCTATTTTTAAGGATACCCTTTTTATACTATTAATATATTATTGCATTTTATTTATTATTCATTTTCACGATAGTCTTCAATTTTATATAATGAGAGTGTAATATTTTATATAACCCAGAAATCCAAAAGAATATAAATTTCTCCTGCTAAATTGGAAGAGCTATTTTAGGCACACCCAGTTCCGTAAAATAAGAAATAAAAATAAGTTGAAATTCGAGGAATACAATATATATGGATTCTCAATAGATAGCTATAATAATTCACGAAGCTTTAATAATTCCCTTTTCTATCGAAGGTCCTGATCGCATCTCTCTTTAGAATACATCATTCCGATTCGTTCTATTTACTCACGACTCATCATCGAGTCGTATTCTACCATACTTTATTACTACAACTATTCAATTGACGCTTGACGTTGCGTACGTAAATTTCAGAAACCAATTAGCATCGAGTTCGAATGATCAGGGCTGTGAGTTGTTGGTAACCATTGATTCGCTCCATTGGCACGGTACCTCAATAGAGGCGCCACGTGCCGACCATATTTCCCTTCGCCAATTCCCTGTTTTCCACTCCCTGCCCCTATTCTCCTTTCATAAACCCCTTCCTCGAGCCAATTTTTCCTCTCCTGCGCACTGTTTCCACGCCACCAATGCTAATCATAGCATTTCACCATAAAACATGGGCGATTCTATTCGCTGCTTATTACTTCCGCGTCCCGGTTCTTTCCCTTTATTTCAAATTGGGTTGATCGAAAGTAGAGCATTTTTACCATTTACTAGATTCACTTATGTGGAGTGACGTGCTTGAGACACTGGGGTGGATCGTATCCCGGCAACAATAATTGCTATAACAAATAATTTATTGAATCTTTTTACTGTATAATTTTTTATAACTTCTCAAAAGGATACTTCTTGAAAATATTTGGGTCATGAAAAAAATTAACTTAATCACCTTTAAGAACATTAAAATATGGAAAAAATGAAAAATATTACTGTTTTTATGAAAACAGCTTTTTCATTTTTCCGTGTGAATGGCTATATATTTAACTGAGCTTACTCAATATATGGTTCTTAAAGAAAAAAATAGTATGAAAGGGAAATTTAAAAGGATATTTATTCTGTTGAACGAAAGGAAGGAATTCGTGAAAAAGTGGAAATTCTGTTATTTTCAAAGTAAGCGATGTTTTTATTGTTTTACATAGTATTTATACGATTTTGATTACAAAATGGAAGAAACATGTTGATAGTAACGAAATGAAAGCATTTCAATCAAATTTACATATCTTTAACCTACAAAATCGTTGCAGATAACATAGCTGTGCTTGTTGAAAACTGGATGTTTGCAGGTAGAATAGCCTTTTTTGTTTTTCCTTTTCCCATTCGTATTGCAAAAGACAGGTTGCATCTGATATGACAGATCAATGTGTTCAAGATTCAAAAAAGTATATGTAATATAATTCAGTTAAATTCCACACACTCCACCCTACTTGACACACGTCTTACCTTACGATTTTCTAACGTTTACACACTTAAAATGAACGAAAAGTGGATTAGGGGTATACTGTACCCCGTGTGTGTCAAACATGGGTTAAAGATCTTTTTTCTCGCAACTTTTCTTCACCACCACCATTTTTCACCCCTCTTCCAATCCCCTCCCTTACTCATTGCTGCTCACGCCGTATAGTGACGTTTCCATCAGCGGACAGCCACTATGTGTCCCATAAAATATTATGAAATATTCCCGTCGCATAGTGATCTCGTGTTCGTCGTAGCGCAACGCGTTAGGCAAGCGTTTGTGACGTTATGGGAGTGTACGTTTTGCCGAAGCATGTTTTCCAACAGTGGTACGCATCATATCAGCCTGCAGACCGCTTTAGCAACTTGTTAAATTTTAACAAGTAGTGCACGTGCCTAATTAAGGATTTTGTATCCCGAGGTAATGCATGATTCCAGCGCATTATTCAAGATATCCTTCGCTAATCGTATTAAAGGGAAGGACGAATGCTAAATTAGGTGATGTTTCAGCATGGAGCCTATGTTGATTGGGTTGGTGTTGGTGACTGTTTGGTTGGCTTTGCTGGATAACCTTCAAAAATGTAAGTGATGTATGTGATATATTCTCTCCGGAAAGACTTTAATAAGAGAGAATTTGATATGTTACACAGAATATTTTTCATATGATCCATGTGGAACGGAAGTAATGGAGGGAATCGGTACTATTCATGGAAGTATAAGGGCCTTATTACACATCCAGTAAGATTGAACATCTTTTTTATCTTTAGCCGATCTAAGCAATAATCGATACTGATTATTCATTTTTAAAGACTCAGTTTCATATGCTCACAGGCAATAGATAGCCTCTGGTATCTTCTCTGATCCTTTAAAGCCACTGTATTACGCACTCCATAAACATTTGTTTTAGTAATGCTGGTTTGCAATTTCCTCTCTGTCTTTCCTTCCAACATTTATGTGAATATGTTTCTTATCGGGTTGCCACGATTTCATCGACTGTTTTTGGAGGAGAATTTATCTCTTTTCTTTTATACAACAGTCCCCATTGTAAAGTACGTGCACCGTGAGAGGTGTTAATGCGGCCCGCGAAATGATTTGATGTAGTGCTAGACACACTCAGGATGAAGCCTGTAAGGATCCTTTTAAGTTATCGCGTATCATAATTGTTGTTTTTTTAAATGTCATCGTATTTGGGAATTACTTTATTCAGTCTTTTGTTAATTAACATAAAGGATTGAAGAAGAATAATAAATTCTGCTTTAGACCACGTCCGCCCAGGAACTTTCCATGTATAATTTTGGCCCGTCTCTCAAGTGGTTTGTGAATCCCTGATTGAATAGATGGTTTTTAATTAGTGTTCTGTCTTATGTTTCTGTGTTTTTTCCCACTACTTATATGTGTTCATGTAATCAATTTATATTCCCTATAGTCTAAAAGTATTGTTATAAGTGCCTCGACAGCTGAGGTCATTTTGCACGTGAAATCTCGCGGTATTCGAACCCGGGACCGGTTTCACTAAAGTCGAACGCGTTTCCCACTTGGCTATCTAGCGCTGTAATTTTTCAAACTTAAACAAAGATTGCTTCGGTATTTTCAATTTCAACTTGTACTTACACAGTACAAGTAAACCGAGTAAATTTATCAGAAATTTCAATACTTTGGAAAATTTTCATTTTTATTTTCTTGGAATCGGGCAACTAAACGGAAACTGGAAGATTATGAATTATATATATATATATATAAAGTGTTCTACCTTTCGTAGGTTCATGTGCCCCCACATTCCCTATTTAATTCCCTCTCCTTCAATTCTCTGTAACTTATCCCACCTCTTACTTCGTCTAATAATATGAATAATAATAATTTATTTTCCCTACTTATGTCGAAATCAGATGTCGAAGTCGAACTCGTGAAAGACCCCGGACGTGATTGTACGGATCGTGACAGGCGACAGTTGCCGTTCTCTAATCACCATAAGACATAAGCGACTTCTCCGAGCGATGCGTGACTGCATTACCTCTTCCCTCACATTTCACCCAAAATCCTCCCCCTCTCTGTTTTTCATCTCCAAGCATTTCCACTGGACCCTTTCCAATTCAAGAGCAGTCGTAGGGCCTCGAGAGGTTCCCCTCTCGGGAAGGGGGGGCTTTATCCAAAAGGGGGCGTCGGCCGGGGGACCCGAGGTGAGGAAGTTGTAAGAGGAAGCGAGCCTGCTAAGTGATGGGGACGCGAAGGGGCTGGAGCATTGACCAAATCACGTGATGTGATTGAGAACAGGTTTTTTTATACCGGATATATAAGGGGGAAATCCGTACGGAGAGAATGGAATAAATGAAGGGATCGGAGACGCCGTGCGTCACGCGGGGGATTATCATTTTTCGCGTTTCGCCCCTCTCTCTTCCGTGCGCGAATCTTCCCCGATTTTTCCATTTTTTTCGTCTCTTTTAATAAATGATTCCCGCGGAGTGGATTCGGTGGGAAGAAAGTGTTAAACATTCCGCGATTTTTGAACGAGTCGGTGGGAGGACCTCAAGGGGGGGTCAGATAGCTCCATCCGATCCCGCTTAACTATTCAAGGGCCCCGCGATGTTTCCAGATTCCAAATGAGATATTAATTCCCCCGCTCAATATTTCAAAGTCCGACTCCTAAGCGGAGCTTCTAAGCGAACGAGTTTTTTTCTAAACGTGCGAATCGCAATCGCGAAGTCTGATACATTCGCGCCGTTTTCTGTTCCGATGATGACCTACTTTGCCGCAGGCCGAAAAAAGCCAACCGATGATTTCCTTGAATAATAAATGTTTGCGGGAGGGATGCCATCAATTTTACGGACTGATAGAAATGAATGTAATGCTCTTTGTGTAGAGGATCCCGGGAGAGCAAATTTAGGACGCTTTCTCGTTCGATAGTCTTTTCTCGCGATCAGAGGCAAATAGGCGCCTGATTCCAGTGTAATAACTATGTTCGCATGCGATTTCAATATTCTCTTTGTATTTTTTCACCGGTTTTTCTGATAATCAATGAGATATGATTAATAATGCGTGATTTTCTTGTTTAGGACGGTTTCTGTGTATATTATCATTGTTGTTATCAAAAATATGTTACTGTTGGACCATTTGTCGAGTGGCAACACGTAATGGATATTAAATACATTCATTAACTTTACAACCTAACTATAGCACAGTAAACAATACATGCATTAAATAATATACACTGAAAACAATATTTCACATATTACCATACACTAACTTATCAACTACTTCCCCCTCGTAATACAGGCTTTTTCTTCAATATATAATATTATTGAATGAATTGAATAGAATGAATATGAATCATTGAATGAAAGGCGGTTAGAAGCTAGGTTGCGACTTTTTAACAAATTTAAAGAAAGTACGTTTTCCGAAGACGTAGTTGATATTATGCGACCCCCCTGTTACTTCGGCCGATCCGATAATGAGAGCAAGATAAGAGAAATAGATGCTAAGTCGCTTTAAGGACTCATTCTTCCCGCGAACAATACGCGATAATAATAGCCTAAAAATGTTGCTCAATCGTTCGGTGTTTACACCCCCTGCCAATTGTCGAAAGGCGGTTGCAGGGTATTTATATAGATGTAGGTGTATAATTGCTACCTTCGGAATACCTAGAACCATTAATTTCAATATCAACTGAAGGAACATAAATTTCTGTAAATTATGGATGAGTTATTGATAATTTTACATTATTGAATCCATTATTCAAACAAGACAGCTCATAAATTAAATTAGACAGCTATGGAATGGTTACAAACATGGAATTCAATAGCTGGTAAAAGGACTGAAATTACTATTAATAATGGATGAATTACTGACGATATTGCCATATTAAATCCTTAATTTAAATGTGACCGCTCATAAACTCGGTGTATCAGCGAAATATAAAATAACATTCACGAATGAACTGTACAATTTTCTGTATGATTACGCCCCATTTTCTAATCAGCATATATCATCATGTCCATCGAAGCATGTGAATGAGATTCAAATTATGCACACGTTGCTTCCATAATAATATGCGAATGATTTTACCTGAAAACCTGTAATCGAAGCTGATGAATCTATGGAAAGCTGTTGTAAAAAGCAAACGATGGCTGTAAAATACGTGAAACTATTAAGGACTAAAATTGCTGGATCCAATTTAATGTTCCAATATTGTGTATTAATGCTTTGTAATTTGATGTTTCAGTTATTAGTGTATCGCATGATATTTACACACTGCAGTTTAAACCGTAGCATTCCACTTCTACGTATATTGTTTTACTTAATTAAGTTGATGTGCTGTAACGAGCGTGCAAGATAATGCGTTAATTAGTGCAAATTTGATCAAATATTAAAGCCGCCACTAGGTGAAACTCTATCAACGAAACAAAAATACAAAGTCTCGTTAAAACTAAGTTTGAAGTTTTGCTATAGCGAAAATTAATGTACATTTAAGTTACTTGGTTCCAATATTCGTAAATTTTAATTTTTTAAAATACATTATCTACTTAGGATACAGTGAAATTCTTTTCCAAACTTCTAGACTCTTCCTTGATTATTTTGTTAAAATATTTGGATCGAAGTAAAATTTCCAATAACAATAAATAATAAATGGATGGAGGATAATTCTTCAATCGAGTTAGTTTCTTTTACTAGCTCTTAATTAGACACATTGGGTGGTTAGTTGGGGGTTGGGAAATTCCTGTAATTATAAAGAAAGTCATGTGCTGTCATTTCCAATACATGAATTATTTTATGTATAGCGAATTAAGCATGTTTGGGGTAGATATTTTGCAATTGGTGACATTGGAGAGAGGGTAGGATTGTACAATTGGTCAAAGAGAAAGAGATTGTACAATTGGTCAAAACAACATGGAATGAAATCAGAACTGCGACCGAGAATTGGCCGTAAATACTCGTAATTTAAAATTATCGTAATAAAAATTAGAGTAGTTTTCAGAAATGTATTTTTGGTGTGAAATATACAAATTGTGAATTCTAAATGTGAGTTTCATACATTTACCCGTCCTCTTAATGAATGTTTCACCCCTTTGAATCCTTTTATAATAATTATCATGAAATATTTAAGTATCTCGTATTATTAGTTACATACTATTTGAACTCTTACAGATTATTAACCATTAACATATGAAATAACAGTCTCCGCATTTGAACGACTTCACGAAATTTCCTTGTCAATATTTAGATCAACGCTTCTTGGAATAATCAAATAAAGGGATCGACATATTATTTTATACGTTACATATAAAATTCTTGTATTTTATCTCCTTAGATAGGAAATAAATAAACTGTGTGTGATATTAGAGCTCTTGATTCTTGGAAAGAGACCGGTCAAATTATCAGTTAATTCAGTTACGTGTACAAAGATTAGGACTTTGTAACAAAATTGGTACGGAGATAAGTCTCCACTTTCAGGAAAGAAATCATCTTAAAATCTTTTGGATATACGATATTTATATATCACTATGATGAAATATATGTAATCAATAAAAATAGGAATTGTTTTATATATTCGCCGACGCATTTTGTAGACGTACGGTAATATAAAACTGAGAATTGAATACTCCTTAAAGCCGTTCGCTTGTACAGTCAGAGTTCTTAGAAGAACCCGACACGTATTTCAATAGCTAAGCTATCATCTTCATGGATCAAAGATCGATGGAGCTTTTCCCGGAGTCCCTTAGGGTTCTTTGAACTCACCTTGCATAACAGTGGCTGCACCTGTCAACGGCTAAAGGAGTATTCATATCGTTCATTTAATATCAGCCGTAAGCAACTTCCTGATTTATACAGTATTGTATTATATACTTGATGACTGAAAGAAAGAATTCTATGTATGTAATAAGATATTCGGGAGATTTCTCAAATACCGTATTACGTAAATATATATAAATATAAATACCTTATTACATATATGCATATTTCTCATCTATTTCGGTGTTCACCCTTAACATCCATCAAATCATATAAATGAATGAATATTGTAACAGAAAAATTTCCAGTTCCTGCTAAGAATAAGCCGAAAAATCTAAAATGTAAAACTTTAAAATCTAAAATGTAAAAGTTTAAAATATAAAATGTAAAACTTGGTAAAAAAATCGATTTAACATTTGAATTTTTGAGTTTCGTTACTGGATGTGTAAATATCGACATTGTCATGTTTGGAGTTTATTGTTTACTTAGTTACGGTTGTCATGGTAAAAAAGGTTTTCTCATCGGACATTGATATCCATTCTGTCTTAAAATGAAAGAAAGAGTTATCACGAGTAATATTATAGTCTCCCCTGAACTAAAACCACGACGTCGTACTCAGCCATAACAACATTTCAATTAATCGGCCACCTTGCATCATTTGGGAGCAGAACGACAACCACAGAAACATTGCTGAATATGAAGGTTTGTGTCACACATTAAGACAGCTTAAATTGTCATTACATTCAAACTACTGCTTTCTTTTAATTAAAATGCATGCATCCAAATGACCATAAGGGAAAAATGTTCGCACGGGACAACTAGTAGTTATATCATCGAAAAGTCCTGAAAGAGGCACAATCTTGAGGTGTTAAATGCCCACTGTACTAATTTTGATCTCATCTTTAAATAAAACATAAATACTTAATTTGTACTGGATCTTATCCCTAAATTTATCAGCCGAATGACTGATTGTGAACGGTAATAAAATCACAGCCAGGTCAACTAGATCACGCCCAAGAAATAAAAATAGATCGATTATCGTATTCTCCCCTAGTCCTTTCTTCCGCAAAATGTTTGTTTTTTCTTTTTCCTTTTCTCTCATCTTTTCCCTTATCTGCCGAGTCGTCTTCATGGAGACCGTTTCAAGGTGACAGCGCTTCATTTATCACGTAATGCGATGAAAAATGAGCTAATTTCCGGCTGTGAAATGATTTGAATATATTAATTTCTCACGGTTGGAAAAATCAAATAGACCATGTCGTTGTGCATCAAAGTTTTTAACGTTCGCTCGGCCAAAGATGTCAAACAAATGGGGTTGGTGACCCCATTTTTAATCGAATTTTATTTGAAATGTTCGAAAAAACCTTCTGAATTTCCTTTTACATATTGCTTTTGACACAATTCCTTTTGACATAATTCCATGTTTTTCTTTCAGTTTTAGTTATTATGTCTGTGAGTTGTGAAGGTTTTTTGGTCATTTTAGGGGATGTATCGGGAAAATTGTCCTCGAAAACCTTAAAGAGGAACGCTTACTATGGAAGTACATCTTTTTTCGTGCATTTCTAAACTCGAAGAAGGCCTTAGAGAACTTAAAATGTAAATTTGCCTTTGTACCTTTATATCTTGTCAAAGCTAGCCTTTATTCCGGATGGGTTATTTCCAGTATTTCTTATTGATGCATTAAGTTTGTGTCGATCATTTTACGTCACTACGTTGAGTTTATCGTTAATTTTCATATTCGGGATTCGGGACCTTAATACTCGAATATTGTATATCCATCAATGTATTTATTTAGTAACAAAGAAAGGTAATCATATTGTATTACGAATTTAAATGTAACTCTGAGCAAATATTGTGATAAAGTAATTTTTGAAATTCAAAGCTGAGAAAATATTGCGTCGTTATAAGAAATTTTCGTTCCCTAGGATAAAGCGAAAGTATATTGATACAATACTTATATAACTGGATATAATCTATGTAGAACTGGGTTTCCCAATCTGAGAGAACGCGAAGCATGCAAAAAACGAATGTTAGGTGAATAGTAATCAAATACTTACATTTAGTTTACATTAGTTTATTCCAAAGGATTTTCTTTCAGGAACAGTTCCTAATTAATGCGTACCGCTAATTAACAGCATAATTTTCCATGCTCTTCTAAGACCATCTGAATATACGAATATAATCTAAGGACCGCAGGTTCCAGAACTCTTTTCTAGTGCAAGTTTTCATATTTGTTTAGTATCTATTAGAAATACATTTATATACATAAAGATAGAATTCACCAATCTGCATTCCTAACCGCCAAGAATCTCTGTGATGCTCCCGCGAAATAACATTTTATCTTGGGATTCCCAACAATACTAAGGATAAATGTCTATATGCTCTGGGTATTCCAACAGTTCACAATACCTTCTTGTGAGGATCGAGGAGAAGATAAATAAAAGAATAAAACATATATGATAGAAATATTACAATAGTTTTATAAAGAGTGCTTGGGAGAATAATGGAAATTTTGTATCGAGAAAAACTATAATAATGAAAGAGCAACAACTCATTCAGGAACTTTCATTTAAACCCACAATATAAAAAAGTGCATTATGAAAAGGTTCATTATCCGGAAATTATCGAGCTTCCATTTCATTTTCATTTCGTTGACATCTTCCACATTTCAGAGAGGAGCTAAAACCTTTATAGAAATCTGGTGTTGATATCAATGAAAACTTTCATATTTAATTAATGGACACGCGTTTCGAAAAACGTACACCGGGAGAGAATTTTTAATTGGATACAGAAAGCGTGAATAGGCCCACAATTACCGTGCGCGAATCGGAATCGCTAGGCGTCGAAAGATTACCAGTCATGAGCTAGTCATTAGCGAAGTAGATGATCCCGCGCGTTGTACCTTCAACGGAAAAGAATCGCACAAAGTGGAAAACAATTTCCGAACGGAGAATTACGACATCCATTTTTCGCGCATCCTGAAAAGACGGACGCATTTCACCTTTTCATCCCTTTGGGGACTTGTAATTTGCCGTGCTCTGAATTGAAACCGTATAATTTTTCATAATCATCATCCTCAACGCCCTCCATTCATCCCCCTTCGATTCCCCCTCAATACGGGAATATTTCTGTTCATTACGGGTCACAATGAACCGTGGCGGGAGAGTGATTCACTTGCCGTGTTTTCACGGAGGGGAGACAGATTGTGCATGATGCGTGCCTTGCTTCCATTACTGGCGACACGGCTTCCCGAGTTTGATCGAAGGGCCGTGTGTTACGAGCGTGATGTGTTGCTATGCGGTTAATGAGGGCAGTGTGTGCGTCTCGGAATGAGTGATTGGTATGGGGGCGGCTTGAAGAGGTCGCGGAAAGAACCAACACAAATGAGTCGTGTTTGGTTAGACGCCACCGAATGGCTCTCTCTGGAACCAAGGGTTTGCGCTCTGAATGGGTTGTGAAGTTGGTCTGGAAGAAAGAGGGGGAGTCGTGTGAATTAACGGAGCGTAGAGCCATAGTCCACGGCCAACGTCCGAGACCACGTTGGCGTGGAATGGAATAATTGTTGAGTGGTGCTTTACCCCCGTCTCTAAAGGCATAAACGAACCTCGTCTAACGAACTGAAGGCCCTTTTGATTTAAATGTTTTTGCCTCTAATTAAATTGTCCCTAAGTTTGTTATGCCCGTAACGGATGTGGCAGAACCAGCAAAGAACAACAATATTTCAGTGTTACTCCAATGAATGTTTGATAGAAATTTGGAGTAGTTGCAGCAATATTCATTTCAATCGGAATTGAAGTCATTATTGAAGTCGATTATGTGGGCCTTAACATGGTGGCACTTATTGACAAAAACTGATTGGTACTAAAAAGAGAGTGAAGTATGTACATATTACATCTCATTGTAGAGTATCTCTGTTTTTACTCATTCCTTCATCCACATTGGAGTTCATTGTAATATCTTTTGTCAATGCCCGCTTCAAAAATGGTTGATCTAAATTTAACATATAATAAATGTACTACTGTTATAGTACATATCTAATCCTTCTGAATGATTATAAATAAGACTGATTGCACTTCTATTGGAAATATCCTTCATGATTAAACTGAAGCTATGCATCTAAAGAGAACGCCTGAAAATTATTCGTTGAATATTATTATTGAACTTAATGCAATATGTAATAACAAATTACTCACACCACATACATTTTGTTATTATTTATATCAATGACGAAATGCTAAATGGAAGAAGAGGCTTTTCAGTCTCCATATCTCTTCAATGGAGTATTTAAATCGTTGGAAATTTGAGCGCTGTAGAAAAAAATTAGAAAAAGTAATTATTTTCACTTCTTCCTTGACCTGAATATGTTCGTTTACCTGTGTCATAAACTGTAGTCGTTTAACTTAGAATATTGTCTTCAGGGTATCGAAATTTTAATTTTGCTTCGGAAAGTACTTACGAAACAAGAAATCAAATACCTCCCCTCATTCTCTGCATTTTATTTCTGAATTATCATTTAAATATATTTCTCAAAACAAAACTTTAATCGATGAATTTCACTTGCTTCTAATCTTAATTATGATAAGCATTTGGCAGACCGTGGTAAAAATTTTCATTAAAATGCTTTTGCTACATCATTGCATTGCAATAAGGTTCTTAAATGTATATTCAGGTATTATTTGGCATTCGAATTAAAAAGCGTGATTAAGTATAGAAATAATTCACTTGTACATTATATGTTTATATTTTGTCACTCTTTTTATGGTAAAGTGGCTGCTATTTTATTTTGCTTCAGAAACATTTATGTCATATTTTACAAATGCTTTATGCTAGCTTGATTCACCAATTTCTAGATTGCTATTAAAATTCAAGGATATACCGTGGACTCATGCTGCATAAAAGGAATATATGTAGCAATTATACAATTTCCCTATTGGACATTATTTCGATAAACCTAGTTGCTCAACCAATCGTATAATTTCCTTTTTTATATATGCACAAAAGTTATGCCGCATGATATTTATGGATAATCAATGAGGATGTGGAGATAGAAAAATTATCGCTTCATGAAAAGTGAGGCAGAATAATTATCTTCTGCATTCATTCTTTTGTAATCCACTTTTTTCGGGCAATCGAATGTATGAATTTAACTCTCTATCCTGAAAAAATATTCCTTTCGATGTTTTATTTCTCAGTGGTTAAAATATTGTGATTAGGTACTGCTTTAATCTTTTAAAGGCTTACTGTGTGGATTTAATTATTAAGCGTATGGAAATTGAATTTTTTTGAGAGGTCTGTTTATTTAGGAGATAACTTGAATACCTAAAACACGTTCTGCGACATTTGTTTGGAATTATAGAAAAATATATGGATACAAATTAAATACTGCCGTAGTATTTGGATGTATGATGTAATTCCAAAACTGAATTGGTGTTGCATTTATAAAGTATTTTCAGAATTAAATTAATCTAGATTTATAGATCATAAGTAAAATGGTGATGTGTAACTCTTAATTGAAAAAAAGTATTTTTGAATGGAAAACTTTCTATTACATTACGAATTTCATGCCCGTCGGATTTCATATTTACGTATCATTATCTCATAAAATTATGTATGTTCATAAATATAATTAGAGCGCAAATTCATTCCACAATGTATTATCTCTTCTTAAATATGAGCATTAACGTCTATAATACTTGCCAAATTTCATTATGGGAATAAATATAAATTTTTAACGTCATAAATTCATTTCAGATATTTTTATTAGTATCTGATTAACTTTTTACAGCTTTTGAAAAACACTTTAAAGGATGATAATTCATAAGATGTCACCTTTAATCCCACAAGTTCAGTAATCGAAATCCCATGAATCCGAAAGCATTAACGGAACTCATATTTTCAGATGAAATAGCTTTAAATTAGAGCATTGTATACAAATAATTTTACCACTCTCCTTCGTCTTAATTCATGGTGAAGTGAATATACATTTTCATATCCATTCAGGGTAGAGAATCTGGAAAGCAAGAAGCGAGGAAAAAGCAATCTCTATTTATTTTAACAGAAACCCCACTGAATACGAATCCCATCCGATATTTGAATCAGAATGACCTTGAATCGAAGCTTGGTCTCGCGCCATCCCACCCACTCATCCGCCTTAAAATAAAAATGGGCTCCATCATAATCCAAGCAATCATCGAAGGAAATCCTCCCCCAATGCTTCCCCAGGACCTTTAATCACATTCTAAGCTATTGCCGTATCTCCAGAATAGCCCACTCCTTCCTCACAT
The DNA here is from genome assembly GCA_036926295.1 of Pachydiplax longipennis. Lineage (NCBI taxonomy): Eukaryota > Metazoa > Arthropoda > Insecta > Odonata > Libellulidae > Pachydiplax > Pachydiplax longipennis. The sequence continues at coordinate 29,599,279 of JAVFKF010000019.1, forward strand.
TTCTCTTAGCCCATATCTCTCTTCCAGCATAACTCCTCTCCCAAAAATCCTCATCTACGACTTTCTTCCATCCCCACCCGCCCTTCATCCCCACAATTCCCTCCACAACTGTCTCCATATTTCCCATGCACACCCCTTCCCTCAATATATGCACCTCTCCCAATTTCCTTACATCTCCGCATTCAGTTAAGGAGACCCGATGGCTAATAGTCCCTCCCGCTGTCCTCATCTTTTACCTCCTCTTCTTTTTTTATGAACGGGATTAATTTTCACTGGTGTAACCAACCTCCGAATGAAACACTGCTCTGAGGAAAGGAAAATGGGAGATGGGGGCGCTGTGTTCAACGAAAAGGCACTGGAAATTAATGGATATTCTCCGCAGTCCACCGTTTGCCGATCCAAGGATTTCTTCCCCAACGATTCCGTCTTATTTAGATTCTTCCCAAAAAGTTTTCCGTCCCCCTAATTATAGTAACTCTCTTTCATTGTCGATTTCCATTTTTCCGCGATGGGAATAATATTCGGGTTCGAATCAAAAATTTTTCGCCGCCGAGCTGTCTCCTTTTTGTGTGCGATTATCGCGTGAGATTGGAATTTAATACGCGGTGATGAGGAAGGAAAAGGGGGTTTGATAAACATTAAACGGAGAGGCAATATGGTGGAAGATGCGAAGTGTGGAGGGGAAAAGCTGCAGAGGAATGAGAAATGGGTGGTGAAGCACCTAAAATTTTTGCTCTTAAATTTTATTGGGAAAATCAACCCGAACGGCGTCTAACAGGGAATTGGGAAAGATGAAGGGGGGATTCGGCATATCTAAACATGCTTATAGAAAATTTTCATTACAACATAAGAACTCTTCCTACTTATATTTTAAGTCCATGAATATTTCAAGGAGGCTCTACTTTAAGTATATACTGCGAACTATCCTTTCCTTCGGCATAATTTAAAGAAACAGCATTTCATCTTTAAGATACCCTGGTAACTATGCCTTAGAAATCAAGTAAGGAAATTCAGCGGGTAAGATATAATACAGGATATGTTTTAGGAATCAGGTTGGGTGTGCAATACTGTAATACCTCATCCAACCGGCAATCGTTTAAAATGCAAGGTTTGCCTTTCCTTTTCCCGTAAATCCGTAGACTCGGCTGTGATTGAACCATCTCCGCGGAATTTAGAATGGAAGTAAGGTTAACCTTTCTATTTCAGTTTTCCAAAGTAACTGGTATGGTCGGACTGTTTGCATTTCCTTACTTCTGGTCTTTTATTAATTCCTGTAAGTTTGAGCAAAGCTTTGATGAAGAAATATCCGAGTTATACGATCGTGTAATGCACTCGAGATATATATTCCGAAAAAATTCAGGTTATCTATATACTTAACCAATAATGTCCCTATTGAATAATAAATATTTATTTTCATTGTTTTTAGAAGCTTGCTCTAAATCGATCTGCCAAACTGTTTTCGCCCATGGCATACTAGGTACGGGAAATACGTTTGACGGTACGCGACTTATAAATTAATATTTTATATGAATGCGTGCATATGTTGTGTACGTGTAAAAATATATTATTTAAGCGTGACTTTTCAAAATTAAAATACTTTTCATTTTTCAAACCTTTTGCAAAACAGTAACACCTTCTCCCTCGGTTACAAGGGTTAGAAGGGACAGTAAGAATTAGCGTGATAATTTTTTTACATAATAAAGTTCTTTACAAAAATATTTCAATATGATTACAAATATTTACAATTATTACATTAACAGCTGTATATTTCACTTTCTTTTTTTGTAACGTAGTCGAAAGAAAAGTTACAAGAGTAAGTTTACACATGTATCAATGTAGCTAAAGAAATTTTTAATACCAACCATGAAAAGTGGACGTGATAAGCAGATGAAGGGAAGACGGAATGATAAGTAAGAATAAATATAAGACTTAAGGGAAGCGAGAGAAAAGACGGCAAAGAGACGAATCGGAAGCAGTGGCGCTCATTTGTTTTTCTCTCTTTGGCACAATCATCCGCCGCCGCGATCTCAGCGCCGTCCTCTCTCACAATATACTCTCCTTCATTTTGCCCTCGCAAGAAATTAAAGCCCTCGGCGCGTAGGAATACTTAGAGGAGTCGTCTAATATTTTCTTGATATTACCTCGCCTCTGTTTTTATCCCGTTTGTGTCGGAGGGCGTAATGGGAAGAGGATCTTCTTTTTTGAGTGAAATTTGCATCCCTCCCCCATCGCATTACTCTTCATGATGAAATGAGTCGCTTAAGCGTTTAAAGCGAAGCTTAATTCGAAAATTTTTCTTTCCGTGACCGCAGCTGAGGAGGAAAATTAATACGAAGGTTTGTAATGGTTTATTTTCCCGGCGATTCGCAACTGCCTGAGAAAATTTATACAATATGAAAGGGACATTAAAGTGAGTTATCGTGACAGCGCAATCAAATGTACTGCAGTAGCTCCTTTGGCGGAGGATTTAAATATATTAGTATCAGCGATATCGTCGCTTAATTCGGCGGAACTCGGGGCTAGGAGTAAGTGGATGGGGAAGTGCCTATGAATAGAATTTTACCGCGGCGTTAAAATATGGCACCTAATTTAAATAACTGATCCTTGAAAATGAAATTTAGCGAGAACCGCATTAATGGAATTTGTTAACATAATTGTTTTTCATTAAATTGCGAAAAAATGAACGGGAATGCCATTAATCTTTTTTTTCGTGAGTGTGCTTACCTAAACGTTTATCCTTCTAAAGATTAGCATTTCATTAACGCGTATCATCTTAAATTGATTAAATAACTCAGCAATCTATGTGATTAGATAAAAGTTAATGTAAAAGCTATCTGTTGCACGTGCTATGGTACGTGACTTCTGAGGAATACCTAGAAGAAGGTATTTTTTAAGTAATATCTCCCTTTTGGAAACGCAAATCATACGAAATGTCTTCACATGCATTTTTAGACATGCGTTTTTACTAAAAAATGGGCATTAGAATTACTTTTTCTCATTTCCATTTAAAATAACCACAAACCCATTTTATCATACTTTGAACACTACGATTTAAACGATGTAATGATATGTAAAAATAACATCCGAAGGGATTCATTCTCTTCCTAAGTAATAACTCTACTTGTTACATAGATAAAACATGAAATTAAATCGAAATTACGTACTTTACAAAATGTGTTCTATTTCTCAATTAGCTAATGGATGTAACCCTCCTCTTCTCATTCGATAATAAATATTAATTATTAACCTTTCTCTGTAATTACATATTTAACATAAACTGATTTCTCGTTGGGCCGAATATAGCAATCAGATTGCTCTGCTTTGAAATTTATAACCGCAGCCGAAATTTGCGGTAATGTTTTTGGCGGTGATTAATAAAACAAACCTATCGATAATTAATTATGAGCGGCAAAACCGCAGTAATATATGTTTATGAGATTAAATGTATTCACATAAATATCATTAAATTGATTTATTATTCTTTGTTATAGAGCAGCTTAAATAAATAAGCTTACGATATCATCTTGCGGCTTGCACCCATTTATAATTTTCGATTATACCCGCAAAAGTCCCTCCTGAAACTATTCCATTGGATAAGTGATTATTGATTTCACACCTCTGTTTTCGATTCTGTTTTCTTGTTCAACGCAAACTATCAGTTCTATTCATGCATATATTGTAGTAATTTTACTTGTATGGGTTGATTTTTGATCTAATTTATTTAGGAAGAATATTTAGTTTGAATCCCTAGTGCCTTATAATGATGAAACATAATATACCGGATGATGAATATATGGTAGTGCTCTATCGGTGAAAGTTAAACGATATGGAAGTTACCTATTCCTTAATTTATGCGGATATTACTAAACTATAATTTCGAAATTAAAGTAAATTATAAGTAACTATAATTTGAAATGCTGTATTGACTCTTTGTATTGATCCAGTATTGACTCCTTATTTAGTTATGAAAGAATATATCGAACTGGATTGTTATGGAATATTTTGTTCTCTAGAGCCTTAAGTTGCTTCTAAATCAATTCAATATGAAAAATATCAATTTATTTAGATTTCAAAGAGACTAGTGATAAACACAGATAATGCTCTGTTGATAATTTTGAGTTATACTTTTTAGCCAATTAATTTTAGAGTACGTAATAAATAATAGTTAACATAATAAATAAGTAATTTATAAATAGAGTACGATAGTCAAAAATTAACTTTACTATATGTTGATAAATACAATTTTAATAATATCAGGTATATTATGATTCATAGAATATTTCCATGAATGATGCTATTTTTTGTAGCATTGAGTTAATAAATTATTATTCCGTATTTGCATTTGGAAAAAATGTCACCCACGACTACCAGCAGTGCACATGATTCTATATAATTATAAACAATCCAATAGACAGATACGAAATAAAATGCGAAGAGTAATTTATAATATTGCTGTAATCTAATATTCTTAAAACGATTAAAACTAACTTCATAAGTAAATTTTAAATTTGCTTCTTGTTAATAAACTATTACTTCATATTTACACTTAGTAAACATGTCACATAGACTGTCTATAATTCTATAATATTAATAATAACAAATGAGATAATTATTTCATTATCAGAAGAGTAATTTATTTTATTACAATAATCTAAAAGTATTGAAACAAAGAAAACTAAATTTACAAGTAAAGCTATGTTTGTAATAATATGGATTAATCACACACATATTCATTGATAATTACGTAAACATTTTCATGTTCCAACCGCAGCAAAAGACACGGCAAAACGAGGAAAGATGCGCAAAGTTGTGTAGCATGGCGTGCTTTCAGTAGGTCAATGAAAAGCCGCACTTTTATTATATATTATGACGAGCCATAAACATTACTCACATCGCTGACCGCAGCTCTAATTTCGCCCAAAGGAGACAAAAACCCTAACGAGCAGATAAAATGGCCTTAGTAAACGAATCGCGGAAACGCCGAGGACACCGCAGTTCCATCACGAAAACAAGGCGAAATTCCCTCCCGGAGCAAAATAGAAATTCGTAATTATAAAAACACGGGATGAAAAAACGGTCTTTTATTCGATTGTGTAAAAATATTTCCCTTGAACGAAATCCAATTGGAATCGCTTCCAACAGATCCGTTTTAATTGAGCCATGAATGAATAAAAAGCTGTCGCGACGTGCCATCGGAAAAAGTGACTAATTACAGGACGACGACTATCAATTGATTACGCTCGCTGCGATTCCGCCCAATTCTTTTTTCTGCAATTATTAATCTTAGCCCGCTTTTATTATTTCACGTCTGAAGGTTCACCTCCAAATGATTGGATCCATCTCGGTCAAATCAATTTCGCGCGAATCGGTGAATTTTTCAAGCGGTGTTTTCCGCGTCGAACGGACGTCAGGAGGGACTCAAATTAGCGGGGTTTTTATCTGATTCGGCGGACGAAGCCCCTTCTTACGTCTGATTTGTGATTCATGGAGGCGGTCACTACACTTGGTGCCAATTCCGAAAAATAAATTTCATGATTACGAAAGTGAACGGTGATTTCGGGAGGGATGATGGATTACGTGACAGGATTACGAATCTAAAAATGTATCATCCTCCGCTATTAGGTCCCATATTTAATGGGCGTTTGCGTAAAAACGCCTTTCATATTTTAAAAGCTTCGCTCCGGATTCCGCATCGGCGCTGTGATCGAGGAAAACAGGCCTGACTGCGGTGAGCATACTTTCTTGATGAGGGTAAATAACTGATGCATCGTTCATTATGAAGACTATGGCTCTTTCGCAGTGGGAGAATTTTGGTACTGAAGGATTCACTTCCTAAAAACGATCCCCAGAGAAGATTTAAGTTTCGGAATCGCTTCACCCTACTCACTACTCATTGGGATGTGATTCGTAAGAACTTTTCGTAGGATAAGAATTCAGTCTAATATAGGACGAGTGCATGAATTCAATTTGTGTATGGCAATTCAAAAGACGGTTAGTTTTCTTGAATACCATCTCCAGTATAAAATAAAGGGAAGCTATGACAAATTTTGAAGTATTTATTCCAGGAATATTTAAAAATAGATTGACATATTATGAAAATGACTCTCTACCGGGGACTCTCAAGCTGATAGAGAGTTTTCCTTAGGAAAAAGAATGAATGACAAAAATTGCACATTCTCTGCATATGGATGTAGAGTGAAAATTCCCTCTTAAGTGTCTACTCTAAAGTAAAAAATTGCCTATTTCCTTATTTTCGATTCGGTTATAAAAATAAATAGTTTTATGTATCCAAAAGAATAGGTTACATGCAAAAAGGGTGTTTAAAGTTTCATCACCGATAAAGACATTTGTCCTCTAGAGAAACTTTCTCCTCTCATCCATGTAAAATTCCTAGACACAATTCAAGTACCTCTTTCATGGATTATTAAATTTAAGAAAATTCTTTTCTCTGACGATCTCCATCCCCCATATAATCTATAGCCTCGGCCAAGATGTGGTGGAAATACATAGCTGAATGCAGATGCTTATTTTTTCACAGGTTTTATTTAGGAACTACCGATTTCAGTGTATAACCATCTTCAGGTTCGAACAGACTTGAACCTGAAGATGGTTATACACCGAAACCGGTAGTTCTTAAATAAAACCTTCTGTGGAAAAGTAAACATCTGCATTCAGTCCATCCCTCATTATTAATACCATGATTACATTCACTTATTCATTTAAATCCAATGAAACACTTGGATTTATGCTTAATATCAAAGGTTCCCAGATCCTTTCAGTAATTTATCGGATGTACGTGTGCACTGTGTTGAATCTTAAGGCAATGCCATGTCCATCTCGCGATATATTTTTCCTTTCCCCCCCTTCATCTAGTGTAAACACATGATATGAGATTCGCCAGAGGGTATGAGTAGCAAGGCGGAGGATTTCTCGCCATAAGGGAGGACTTCCTCCTTTCTCAGTCCCTCCAGGTCCTTTTCAACCCCTCTTCTTATCTCTCCCGCACATCCTCCCCTTCTATCTTCGATCCCATTGCCCTTTCCAGAAGACGTCATGCATGTTGATTTAACATCACAAGTCGACATATTTCCGGTCGCCACACTTGGCGAACAATATGGCGCCCCTCAGAAATGCACTGCCCCACACATACGATGGCAGCACCAGAGAACCAACGCGCGACAACTCCCGAGCAGTGGTTTCAGTTACGGCTTGTACAACTTCCTCACTCGAAAACCGCTGAAACTTCCCTTTCCTCGGATTAGACCTTACGAGGGCTCTTTCACCCCCAGTTTGTCCCTACGTTTGCCTTCCTCCTTTTCACGACCCCATCAGCCCTCCTGAAAGTATCCCTCCGCCGCAAAAAGTAGCGCCGACACCAGATGACTCTCCTGTCTAAGAAGCACTCCGCACTTCCTAGTGTCTGTCCTTCCGACAACTTTATTTCCCATTGAAGACTAAAGGGGGATTTTGCCTGCTTGAAGGAGGGGAAAAGTTTATGGTGCGAATCTGAATTTATGTTATATCAAAGGGCAGTTTCAATGGTTATATTTCATACCCTATTTCCTATCCTGCGCCATCCTTAATGTAAGAGTAAACCGCTATTATTTTGTAGACGGAACTCCATGAAATACCTGAGAATTCAACCACGGAATTCGATTATAAACAAATAAAATTTTGACTATTTATTTCTACTTCCTATTCAGATTCCGATAACTTTCCCCCTTCACTTAAAGTTACTGGAAATGGTCTCAACAAAGTTGTCACACAACTTATCCTGTTAAAGGGTTCTCTTTGAGAGTCGCATCTACTTCGCACTGAAACAACTTTTCTTATTAATTCTGTTCTCAATTTTTTTATAACTTACTCCTGCCTCCCACTGGCTGAGGCTGGTACAGTGGTGACCAGAACCAATTAAAACCAAGTGATTCTGCATTTATCTCCTGAGGATGGTGACGTGGCCACCAAATTGCTCATTAGATAATTCTTAGAAGGTCGGTAATCCACGGTTTCCTTTTTCATTCGGATTCTCTGACGTGTTCAGCTGAGAGAGATTCTCTAGAACCCCATGACCAAGTGGAGAGCTTTGCTAATATCACATCAGCTAATGCATGCAAATTATGCTAGGATGAATCCATACCTTAGAATTTGATGGGGAGATTTTGTGGATCTCTGGACGAGGAAACATAGTATATGTATGTGAGATTTTAATACTGAGCAACCGGCAGATTTTACCTAAGCTATTTTCTAAGACTTCCCATTCCCATTGTCTTTCAGCCTGTTTCTTATTCTCAACAAACACATCCATGTTCAAGATAAGCTTCCTTTCCTTGAGCAACTTTGTTCAGATAAATCATTGTTTATCAAAACTCTGTATATAGTTTGTACTGAAATTACAGAACTATATTCTGAAAACTTTTCCTCCGATACACTTTCTTCCTCAATATACCAAATATCCAGGGTTATTTGCTGAGTAAATAGGAAAAGGACCCTTTAAGCATGGCTATTTCAGCAAAGTTTTATGAAGAAGAATTTAAATATCATAATGTTTAATTAAATTTACGAATGAATTGTTTATAAATCCATTTAATTATGTTATCCTATATCTTGATATCTTAATTACCCATATAAGAGGTTGTATCTACTTTACATAGATTCTTATATTAACGGTGATTTTTTTTCTTGACTTTCATAGAGCTGAGTCGAATAGAACGATTTTATATCCACTAAGAGTTTAGTGAAGCCGAGCGATCAACCATTTTTTACGCTAGGCTTCACTTAATTCGAAAATCATCATTTTAATTTCGTGTTACCGAAGAAAGAGAGAATTGTTTTTAGAAATATTGAAAATTATATTATATCCCGTAATTCAATGAACGACTACATTTAAATTCAACAAATTGAAATCTCAAATTAAATTACCGCGAGTTACCGCGTTGTCCAGAGCGATCAATACTCTCATCTAAATATTTTAAATTCCGAATCTCTATATCGAAAAATTGTAGAGCAGCAAAATTTTAAAAAATCACGGATGCATGCTTGAATACTGCGGTAGTCGTCCTCTAAAACTTCCTTTCATTTTCTCTCTGTTATGGAAATATTTATATCTCAAATTTATATACTACTATTCCTCTGATATGGAATAATAGTATTTAGCTACATAAAACTATTCCTCTCCCTTGGAGTAATATTATTTACCTTCTGTTGAAATGAAGGGTATGTAGAAAAACGAATTCGATGTTGTAAGATATTTGTATAGTTGAGTTTATTTGCAGATTAAAATAAATTTTTTATTTACTTTATTTAACTACAAATTTTCTTTACCTATATTATAATGCAATGTTAGCGTTGAATATAAATAACTGAAATACACTTATTTTCCATTCGTATGTTCCGTATGTGCGAAAAATAGAATATGCTGCTTAGTTTTTCAGCAGTAATAGAATAACTAAAACTTCCCAAAGTCAGTATTTACCTAGGGGATCGTCAAATATAAAGCGGCAGCATTCGATAAAGATAATAGACATAACTATTAAGTTTACCGAAAGATAGAGGGAAATGTTAGAGTATAGTTGGAGTTAAAAGTATTATTGAAGGACACTTGAACCATTTCTGGTATTTAATAGTATTACTTATACTAAATATGTAATGAACAAAGTTTAAAGTAGTATTTTGTATATCAACACATTCGAATACGTAGATTTACTAGTTTCGGTGATAATGAAGACGATATCCATAAATCAAGGAAGAAAAATAAACCAGATGCATATGATTGGATTAACGTAAATTACGGTAAATTCATTTCAAACAATCCTTGATTTAACCTAAATGAATCATCTGAAAGGAACTTTTGAAATGCATTTCATATGCGTATAATATAGATGTTAAAACAATCCAACGTTAGATGTGAGTTAATTCAATCAGCATATACTACCTTACGTATTATGCGTCGCATGTTTATTAAAGCATTCCACAAAATCTGACTCGTATGAAGGATTCGCTTTTCAAAAAAGTTTCCACGAAGTGAAAATAAACATCCAATTGAAAATCCGTTGCAAATTGCAAGGCGTTTTGGTGGGTAAGAGCTTTAGCACTAAATAAATGGAACATTGGGGCATAGGACTTCAATACACCTCGTATTCGAATGATCCCGAAGACAGAGTCGCAGTTTTCCCCTGTAGTGGTATTTTTCTTGCTGGGAAGGGAGAAGCAAGTACGTCGCGTAACCATCGGACAGTTGAACTTTACACCGCTGCTCAATCGTGGGCGTTAGCGTCGAATGTGTTATGCCCTGTGGTCGCCATCTGCAGCGATGGTTTTGCGGCAGTTAAATGGAGGACATCCGCGAGGGACGTGGATTTGGAAGGTATCTAACCTCTGCCTGAGGATACCAATCCATTTACTCGACGGCTAATTACTTTCCTACTTTCCACACACTTGAGAGTCTATCGTCGATGCTAGGTGGATGATTTATTAGAGAATATATTTATTATACGGAATTACCTCCGTAGGGGAATCACCTCAAAATATATACATATAATGTATATGTTTTGAGGTAATTACATACATATAATGTATATATTTTGAGGTAATTTCGTATTTGAGGTATCCTTGAGATAGTTATTTTCCTTTGGGGTATCTATATTCCTCCTATCTTTTTTTGTGTTTTTTTTCTGATTTTGTTTCTATCTTTTGTAGGTGATTATAGTTAAAGGTATATATGTTAAAGGGCGGAATAAATTATTATTATTATTAAGTATGCGAATATTTTCAATCGCGTGATCCCAAGATTATTTATTGAGCATTACCAATGAGGTTAAAAGAAAGGTGTTTTTTTCAATTAACTGGTTTCTCAAGCGTTGGAAACTGAGCAGAAATAATGAAAGTAGTGTGGAATAATTGCTATGAAGTTCAGAAATGATAAACCATCAAGCAAATTAAGAAGCAGATTTAGGGAATAAATGCGTTTGTTACTATACATACTTCTTGCTCCAAGCTAAAATATGCCTATCGTATTAACAACTGATTTTCATAGATAGTAGATTATCTTTCTAATGCCTTTAGTTCGATTTCTCTATAAAATATTTAAAGCTATCCTTTTAATTCCCCCCTATTGCCTATAAATGTTCGCAAAAGTTTTACCTAAATTCCATCCACATAATTTTTAAATAGGTTTTATTAATTTTCATATCAAATTCCATTTGATGAAGCTGATTTATAGTATAGATATATAATATAAATGTTCTATTCAATTTGCTTGGGCTATTTTGTTTCAAGCCATGGACTTCCTCCTTTTTATGATTATAGACCACGTTACCGTAATTCATGCGTAAATATTACTGATTATTTACCATACTCTAAATTTTGCTATAGCTAATTCGATTCAACTTAAGTCATAGATGGAAGAAAATCATTCGAAAGATCCTGCACTACTAAATATTCGCTCATCGGATTTTAATCGATCAAACCTTGTGAGTTAAGGCTAAATTAGCTTCCAATTCGATGTTTCAACTTTAATTAGAATGCGGTTGACCTTTCTCTTGCATCCGTTTCCATTTTAGTATCCGGTAAACTCTTCATGGACAACTCTTCTTCTCTCCGCACTCACTCGATTGTATTTCACACATCACTAAGTTCCAGATTCCCATACACGTACACGCCCTTTTTTTATCAGCAGCTGTAAGCAATCGGAATTCCTACATGATCTCATGATGCAGAAGGACACCAAAACACGGCCGTTTCCGGAAGGTTTAATGACCCAGCTTCCCTTACCCCTCCTAAAGACGGCTCTGCGGCTGTTTAACACACTCCTCCGGCAAATCCTCCCTGCGTGAGATGGCTCCAGAGCAAGTGGAGTCCCTTTCTCCTACCAAATGGCGATTGCGGCTCCCACTTTCACCCACTGCAAGTCCTCCTCCACATGCACTTCGGATATTACGCCCTCGTTTGCGATGCTCGTCTGATGACGCCTCGCGATGAAAGGCTCATCGGCGATTTGGGCGGGAAATAGAGCGTCGAGAGAGGCCAAGGAGGAAACGCTGTAAGCTGCTGCCGCACCGCCTCTGTAATGAATGGAAAACGCTGTTCCGTGTCTCAGGTATCGGATTGAAGGGTAGTAACGGGAGGGATTAGGTGAGAGGCGGTAAATTTTCCGATTGAATATATATACGGATGAATATGAATATCAAAGTTGTTTGAAATGTGCGTTGGTTGTGGAATCGATGTTGTGTTGCACTATAATAGAACATATGGGAATACATATCGAAGGCTATAAATTTTACAATTTTTACGAGGTTGAATCGTATCGTTTAAAAATATTTTTGCTCATTTTTGTTTGATGTTTAAATATGTTTAAACTGTATATTTATAGCAAGTTAAAAGGTGAGAGGTAACTATGCACATGAAGGTGTGCTCCAAGGAAAATTTCCAAGGAAAATTGATTCGGATTGTCTTATCAGAATTATATTGTCTTATTAGAATGTCTTCCAACTATTAAATTTATTAAAAAATTAACTTCCAATTATTAGTTAACTATATTCCTATCACTTATGAGGTTTGATGAAATTTGTTGAAATGAAAGTTGTTTGAAATGTGCGTTCGTTGTGGAATGGACGTTGTGTTACACTATAATAGAAGGATATGAAAATACAGTATCGAAGGCTTTAAATATTTCTAATTCTTACATTGTTAAACTGTATCGTTTAGTAATATTTTTGCTAATTTTTGTTTGATATCTAAATGAATTAATACCTTATATTTATAGCAAGTTAAAAGGTGAAAAGTTATCCCTTCCCAGAAACGGGAGGGATTAGGTGAGAGGCGGTAAATTTCCCGATAGAATATGTATACCGATGGATATGAATATTTAAGTTATATGAAGTGTGTTTGTTGTGGAATCGATGTCTGAAGTGTAGCAGTATGATAGAAACTTATGAGAATACGCTATGGAAGACTATGAAATTATTTAGTTCTTACATAGTTGAACCAAAACCTTTAAAAAATGGTTTTTCTCATTTTTTAAATATTTAAATGAATTTATACGTTATATTTATATCAAGTTAACAGGTGAAAAGTAAATTTGCACATTAAGGTGTGCAACTAGGAAAATTCCCAGTATGAAACTGATTCGGAATTAATCTTATAGGACCGGGTTTCGAACCCAGATCTTCCAATTGCTATGCCGAACCCCTTCCCTTTCCAGTTAGCCCTCTTTCTATCACTTAGGGGGTATGATGATTTTCGATGATTCGTAATAATGATGATTAATTTAGATTAGATTCTATATCTATTCGGTTCACTTCTTAAAGGTGGATTGAGAGTGTAGGAACAGTAATGTGAAATATTCAGCCAAAAGTGATTGCAATGAATTTTTAATCTCATATGAATATTCCAATACATATCTTAAGTCTGATTTCTATGGAAAACAGCTGCACTCCTCGAGTTTCATCATCGATCAAAGTCATCGTTGAGAAAGAGGACTGAGGGAATAACATTTCCATCGCTGTTTTCCCGAATGAGAATTTTCTCCTTCTCAAGTGCTATTATTTAGTATTTCGAGCGTAGCTTACTTCATTAGGATTCAGAAGCTTTAAAATGAATCGAAATTATTTTATTTTTCCTATGATCATTTCAACATCATATCCATGATAGTACTCCGTAGCAATGCAACCTTAATGTAGATTCCGTATTTCAATAAACTCACAATTAAATCTTCTTTCAATATCTTCATTAATTCCTAGAATTATAATTCTTAAGTGTGTTTGTTATCGATTATAATTTAAACGTGATGGATTTTTCTCATAACAGTTTCTTAAGCTTCAGTGTTTCTTAGGAAGAAGCTATCAAGAATTAAATGTCATGTCATATATCACCATTCAATAATCACAAGAATACTACAAGAATGAACTGTTATTTGTTGACCGATACCTGTATCGAGAGTTTCATTAAAAGAAAATACGCTGGCATGTTTCTTATAGTTATAGTGAATATTTTCTACTTCAGCTATCTATGAACACTCATTTAACATCTTTTCATAAAATTTAATTTTTATTCATCATATTTTTCTTTGATTGGAAATATTCCTTCTCTGCCGAATTTCTGTGCATCCTCATGCATCTCCAATTACTAATGTAGAATCTACATGTCTGGTATTAAAATTTGGATTAAATTAAATATTTGTCTACTTACATCGGTTGCCTGAATATTATGGTGGGAAAGTTGATATTCTATTGGCAGTCATCTCAAACCAAAGACGAAACACAAACTCGAAGGGTATCTGCTTTATCAAAACTATGGCATTAAAATATTTATATTCATTCTTTAATTTTGATTTCGTTCAAAAAACGTACTCCTATATGGTTCTTAAAGAATTCATAGCATTATCCTTTGAAGACCATCTCGATGTTCTGTGTTTGGGTAAAGAACCGGTAAAGTAAAGGAAACAGCTCTTCTGTTTTCGTTTCAGCAAAACACACAGATTAGGGTTAAAAAGGCTTTCAAACACACTAAATTCCGCTAATTATAGCATGCAAAATTATAAGCATAATAGTATGACGAATATGTACGTTTGGTACCATTATTCAAGAGGTGGATGTTAAAAATACTTTAGTATAAAACTTAAAGATAGGAAAAATTTATCACGGCTGAAAGGTAAAAATCTCTTCCGGGATTTCAAGTTTAATGAAGAAAGAAGAGTTTACTCAAACGATAGTGTTTGCCGCAGAGAGTAAATTGGTAATGAGCAAATAGTGTGAGGAACAGAAAGAGGGAACGGATCTGAAAAAGTTAGCGGTGCAAATAGCATGGGGGAGATGGAAAGTCGTAATGACCCAAATGAGTTAGCGCTGGGGTAGAATACCATAGGGTTAAATGGGGGTAGATGCATGACAGGGTAAAATGAGGATAAGGTTGACTTAGGACAGGGGTGGGTTGGGAAAAGTTCGAAGGAAGGTCGGAGTAGGTGTGGGAGGAGGTACTGGAGGTGTAAGGCGAGAAGGGGATGGGAATGCAGGTAGAGGTAAGATAAGTTAGTTTTGGGGAAAGTGTGGGAAAGGGAATGAGATGATAGGGGATTCGATCGAGCGGAAAACGCATGGTTGTACATGAGTGCGGTGTATGAGTAGCGTAAAACATTGGAAGTTCTGTGTAACAAGTGTATAAGAACAGCTAAGAGTAACTTAACACGTTTGAACTCTATATTTTATTGGGAATATAACTTAGAAGTCTTGTTCATCTATGCTAGTACTACGATAATACCTGCAGCCAGCCCTAAGCGAGGGTAGGGTCTGCAAAACCCGCAGGCGGTTGGAAGCTTGCAGGGTAGATATGTAGATAAATTAAGGACAGCATACTTGTTATAAGCAAATAATTATTTTCTAGGAATAATTATTCTCCGTAACCTATTGCTACCAAACGTTCTCAGCGTGTTTTATAAAATGTGCTTAAGCGCTCATTTGCGTAACTCACTGATAAGTTCTATTTTGAGAATTGAGATTTATAATTGTTTTTAGAGAAGACCGATAAAAAAACTCTACACTTCTTCCAAAGCTTGGATCGCCAACGCGTCTGTATGTGTGTAGTAAGGTAAATATGATTTAGGTTTTGAGTTACTAGTCAAGTTTTTTTAGACTCAAGAATTAAGATTTTCTTTCAGTGAGCGATATGAATGTCAGGCTAGAAGATTAAAATCATAGCTAAAAATAGTTTTGTAAGATATCATGTCTAAAATTTAGTTCTTGCAATGTAAATTAACAATGTAAGAAGCTGCAAGAGATGTTATTCCTTCCTAAAAGTCTCACAGATAATTTTTCAACATTTTTACTTTATCGCCAATCATAAAGGAAATCAAAAAGTATGTTAGAGCTTTTACAAACATGTGGGAAAAATTTGTATAGCAGTTGTACGAAAAGAAAAATTTACATCAAACAAACCATTTGATTATAAAACGCTCATTTGATTAGCCTTACGATATGTTATTACAAATTCTCTTAGGTGCTCAATTTCAACATTGCCTCCACTCTCGTATTTTTTCGATTTGGACAGTAAATTTCTTTATCCATTACTATAACGCTGTTAATTGGAGCAGTTAAAACTACAATATGTAGAATTGTATATAATTGCCTTCCATTCGCGATGCCCATATCTAATCTATTTTTTATCGACGGCTAATAACAATACAAAATTTCAACGGCCTTAATCGTTACGAGAGCAGCTACGCGGCCTATCCTCGGAAGGGAAACAATAAATAAAAATAAAAGGAAATTCTATTTTTATAAACTGACCAGGAAATAATGAAGGAATCGATTTTATTGACACCGGAAATTCGTTGTGTGTCAATTGATTGCGATAGAAACCCGTGATTTTGTTGAAAAAAATCGACAGTTATTTATTTTCTTTCCCGGAATTTTTCTATGGTTACGCCCCCCCTCACTGCCTCTATATATCCCTCAGTCTCTCTCACAAGCACACGTCCCCGTGCGGTTTGAATGAAAAATGAACAGACGAGTCCAATGCCCACATTCGGTGGAAACGAGCACAGAGTAAATAAAGTTTAGTTTTCGGAGACATTGAACCAGTGCTTTTTGTAAATAAAGCTAACCGTAAAGAATGAGTAATGATGTGCTCCTGACAAAATTCGACGGTAAAAATGCCGAAAAACACTACGCAAACAGCGACTCACCTCACTATCATAGAATATTAGATAGGAGTCGGTGGAGTTTTCGGCGTTCTTTCGTGGATAACTCAGTCGGTTCGCGGTGACATCGTTCCAGAGGACTTTTTCGTCCGCGTCGCTGCATATCTGTTACATTTGATCATTCGTGTTCCACGGAGTAATGTTTTTTCATCCCTTCGATTTAACTAACTTTAACCAGCTGCAGGATTTCATTTCAGTGGTGGTGAAATAATCGGATGAATTGCTATGAATAACATGGAATCGAGACAAACTTGAAGGAAAATTCACGGGGAGGACGTAACTTTGTGGTATTCCGACGTAATTAAAAATTATAAAATATACAAAGTTTTAGAAGCAAGGTAAGTAATTCAAGTAAATGAGGTGGATTACCTTATGGATACTTAAAAGTTACTTGTGTTGTTTCTGAAGCCTTGTTTTCTTTAATAATTTTTAGTTCAACTTGAAGGAACTTTCGAACCAGGACATACACCATGATTCGAACCAAATACCGCTTTCTTTAGCGGAACGAAAACAGAACCCGAAGTAAAGATTTGAAACTCTTGAATCTGAGCCAAAAGTGGAACTAATTGTTTATTTTTGGCATTTTATTTTTAGATTTACTTTTAGGTTTTCGGCTCATATTTCAATCAGGTGCTAAAGAGGTGTATTATTTGCTAATCATCAGTAATGGTGGCATGCAACTTTCTTGTTAAGCACTACGTTTTAAGAAATGAACTCATACTTTATCTCTTTGATACATGTATGTAAATTTATAAAATATTTATATAATATCAAATATTGAAAAATGTTATCATTAAGTAATGGTTTTCTTCTTGTATTTCTATTCGGTGAAATTTTACGATTCATTCCAAACATTCCATGAGGCCTATTGTGGTAAGATGTAGAATCTACACCCCAATTACACCTACACCCATAATAGTATCTGGATTATTCGATTGCAATAGAATTTGTCAACGCAATAGAAATCAAATATTTTTCAATCTTTTAGATGAAGTTTTGTAATTAGTTTATAGTGCTTTCGAGCGAAAGAAATATATTGTCAACCAAGAGTTGTATTTATTCGTATGAGTAATAACGTAATTTTGGTTTTTGTAATATTATAACCATTATATCTAACTTGTGATTCGCTAGGGAAACGGTCATTACATACATACACGAATACAAATCGATGTATAGGTGTCATTTTAAAGCGTGGGAACTGGACATGGAGGCGTTGGATGTGCGGACGTCTTCGTGTTTAATGAACGATGCGTTCGAACCAAATCAGAGTGCGATTTTCCCACACTTAAGGCTGCGACTCAACGAAGAAGATTAACCGCTTTACGTGACTGAAGTTAAATCGATTAATGAGAGGATAGAAGCAATTACGATTTCCGTCAGTCTTTCACGGTAATTGCCCAAGAGCGAATTACCGCTTGACCTAAGGTGTGTCTGGAATTTTTTGCATTCTACGTTGAAGTAAATAACACTCCGGTTAACTGTAATCTACGAATCTTATTTTCTCTTCGGACTTAAGAAATATATATGAAAGAAAAATATTTTGATTCCCTTGCGGGATTCGGAAAAATTTTAGTCTTCCAATATCGAATCTAAACATTCTTTTTCTTAGGATTCCAATTTCATTGAATGCTCCGATTTTTTTAAGGTTGACCTACCTAGTGGAGTTCTGAACTCGAGAAATAGAAAAGTAGCAAATTACTTTGGAGTTAATTAAGAATGGATAAGATTGAGCGCTAGTACTTCAGCGATAATTAAGCAAGAAAGTCCGTTTAGTAACCTGAAAGTCTCTTACATCTCAATTGGTACTTCATTTCCAACCAAACTTTTACCACCTTAAATGGACAGTAGAAATAAGAAACTGAAAATATCTGAACTTGGATATAATAATTAATATTTTGACTCATATCCACGATATGCCAGTGATGTTAAAACCTTAAAAATCACATATTTATCTAAGTTTACCTAATAATTCGAGAGCTGAAGTCACTTCATACATGTGTTTATCAACTTTCGTATATGAGAGATAACTTGTATATTTAAATACATATTAATTTTTTCCTTACTCCGAGCCGCTCTTGTATTTTATGCAATATTCCGAGCCAAAGTCAATTGTAAATACTTTTCTGAAAATAATGGTTATAAATACAAACGTGCCGTGACGTTACGGACTCACATTCAATTAACTTCAACTAAGTGAGAGTATTTCTGAATTCAATTTTTGCGTGGACTTTGGATTGCTCAATAAAATTACGTCCATTGCTTTTAGCGGAGGAATACTTAGACTAAAAAACACGAACTTTAATCAAAATTTTGTCAATATCTTCGAATTTTCATTGTTTTCTAAAAATCGTTCATCAATGATTCATGGAGCAACTTTAATTTACAACAGCACCTGAAATTAGAACGTCGCTCGGTTGACATATTGTAAATTCAGGTAGATTCAGGCAAGGTAAATTTTCCGATCAAAATTTTATTTTATCTACGGTACCTATTTCCAACACCAGCAAGACAGTACGCTGCGGAAAGAATCTTTTCTCTCTTTTTCGTGCCGCCGAAAAAGTGAGCCCATTCAATTTCGTTCCGTCCATCTTAAACGATGCTTATTTTTTTCCTTATGTATCATGAACGGAGTAATTCCGAGCGAAAAAGGAACGAAAATACATTGAAATTTTCAGCGCGAAAGAAAACAAAAGGGGAGGCGGAATGAAACTCGGAAGAGAAGGGTTTTAAGTTCAGGTGAAAGTCGGCTTTACAACGGAAAAAGGAACACTTGGATATGAATTTTGCCTCTTTCGAGGAGGACGGCGAAGAAAATGAATAACGAAATGCGACGGAAAAATACGTTATTCCCCCTCGCATAATATAATATACATTTGAAATGGATAGCCCGAGGGGAGAAAGGGTTCAATTATAGAGGACCCTCGCCTGGAGAAAGGGAACGATCATATGGCTTTCAAAGGAGAGGAGGCTTAGTGCGTTGAAAATATAGAATTGGGAACGCGTTAGGAGAGGCAATTGCAGCTGAAGGGAAGTGTCCTATTAGAATACACTGAAACGCGTAAAGGGAAAAGGGAAGAGAGTGGGAGTTAAGCAAATAATTGCGGGGAAAAAATTTGGAGGGCGGAAGAGAAGGATCTCTTACGGAGACGTGACCGTTGACCCGTGGAAAACATCTCTCCTTCATCCCTATTTTAAATGTAAACTCCATGCTGATGTTTCTAAATGTAAGGCATTTTTATGAATGCAGTAATATACCTTCATGTATTTACTATTTCATCTAGGGTTTAATATTTACTCGGATGCTTCAGGAGGAAGGATCCTCACAAGAAAGAAGGCTCAATCAGGGATTTAATTTACTTGATAAATTTAGAGAGAGTACGTTCATAGAAGACGTAGCCGATATTATGGGTCCTTCTTGTTATGTAGGTCGTTCTGATTATGCAGGAAAGATCACAAAAATACGAGGTCTGTTCAAAAAGTTCCCGAACTTTTTTTATAGTGTGCCCTCAGTTGGTTATTTTTTAATTTGCCTGTAGGCGTTGTATCCGCGAAAGCTTCCCAAATAACCACCTTCAATCACTTTGTCGATATCTTGATTTGTTCATTAGTTACGGATGTTTATGTGTACAGGTGATCGTAGAGTGCGGCGAAAAATCGGGTCCGCGGAAATGAGCTCTTTGAAGGAGCAGCGTTCTTCTGTAAAATTCTGCGTGAAACTGGGCAAATCTTTCACGGAAACTTTTGAGTTGATTACCAAGGCTATTGGTGAGCATTCTATGAAACGTACCGCGTGTTATGAGTGGTTTATACGGTTCAAAGACGGGCGGCAATCAGTGGAAGACGATGAGCGTTCCGGAAGACCACCAACGTCCACAGATGACCCCTACATCGAAAAAGTGAACGATCTCGTTCGTGCAAATTGACGTTTGATTGTCAGGGAGCTTGCAGAAGAGCGTAGAATCCCGATTGGTTCTGCTACGAAATCCTAACTAAAAAAATTGAGGATGCATCGAATCGAGGACAAATTCATGCCTCGCCTGATGACAGCAGACCAGGAGCAACACGAGCAACTCGTGACTTTTCAGCCAAAAACAAGACCACTGTGCTTCTTCAACAACCCTATTCACCAAGCCTGGCTCCATGTGACATTTTCCTATTTCCTAAGCTAAAAACCCCGCTCAAAGAAAAAAGATTTGCCACCATTCGAGGAATAAAGAAAAATTCGACGGAGGAGCTTATGAGCAATCCGAAAGAAGCCTCCCAAGACTGTTTTAAATAGTGGAAATACCATTTAGATAAGTGTATACGTTGGGGTGGGGAGTACTTTGAAGGAGACTCGGAGCAATAATTTGTAAGTGAAATATTTGTGCTGTAATAAATAAAGTTCGGGAACTTTTTGAACAGCCCTCGTAGATGCTAGAACCAGTCGATTTAAGAATTAATTACTTCCGAGAACGATACGCGAAAATGATCGACTGGGAAAGTAGTCATGGTACATGCACCCCCTGCCACACGCAGGAAGGCAGCTTGCAGAGTATATATGTAGATGTAAAATCCACAGTCCCAATACTTTCAGAAAAGCCTTCTGAAAACAGCAGTAAATCAAAATAAAAACTCATCCACTACCAGCAGTACCTCTGCACCCCTGGTCAATTTACATAAATAAGAATGAGGTGCATAGTAGAATGACGTATAATGTCAACAAACAAGGGAAGAATGAAGGGTTCGAAAAATTCTTCAATTTCCGATTATGCTGGTGACCTTCGGGGCAATGCCTGGAAAGGAGCGAGGTAGTGGCAGATTACCGACCTTCTGAGAATCACTCAATGCGCATTCCGGAGACTATACCACCATATTTATGCGTTAATCCCCCTTCGGATAACTGAATAGTCATAGGGTGTTTTCAAACTCGGGTGTCGGCAATCGGCGGCTTCCTTGCTCCTTTCAAGGAATTCGCCCGACAGTCACCAGCATATTCGGCGATTGGAGAGACTTGAACATCTTATTCATGAAAAGCTGAGTAACAATTTCTTTTTTCATAAAGAAAGAAATTTCAAGAATTTTCAAGTGGAGAATCTACGGTGAAACCATTCTAAAATCTCAAAAGTGTAAACGAGACAAGTAAAATTCACCGAAATGATAACTCCACAAGTATAACATAGTATTTGTGAATTACTTAAAATAAAATTGAAAAACAATGGTAGAGGTTAACAGGTGTTGGTAAACCTCAGTCGAACAATTTAGAAAACCTAGACGTGTAAAAATGAAGCTTTAAGTTGAGAAGCCACATTCGAACCATTAAAAAAACCTAAACGTAAAAGAAGCAAGTAGAAATCACCGAAATGTAAAATACTTTGTGTCGATTTACTCAAAGAGAAAAATAAAAACATTGGTAAAGGTTAAAACAACAAAGTTGACGAGAAAACGCTTCATAAAGAAAGCAAGTGGAAGAATAAATTCATTGATGATTTTCGATAAAAATATCTAGACCCACTTTGTCCGGCTGACCTGGTTTTTGGTCTCACTGTATTAGTATAGCTTCTGTTTTTTTCATGCATATTGCTTATTCCATAAGTACTAAATTTGTTGATATTATAGTGCTAGCCGTTATCAATGGACAAACACCCACAAATATTAACTACATAGATACATAGGGACTTTATTAGCTAAATTGGGAATTTTGAGTCCCATCTTCCTTATAAACAAGAAAGAATTTACATAATATAAAAATACTAATGACATGATAGAAAAGGTAAAATATAAATGACATAGTAGAAGGAATAAAATACAAATGTATAAAGAATTATAAAAAAATAAAAATATATCAATCTAAATAATATGATACAAAATGAAAATATATACTAATATGATACAGTCCTATACAAAATACAAAATACAGTCATATACGAAATACAAAATACAATATACAAAATACAAACTTTAATCTTTTAAATATAATAAAAATTAAAATATATACTGATATAATACAGGTTTATGCAATATCAAAATAAGATCACTAAAACGAAAACTCCATTTAGCCGAAACTCGAACACATGACCGTTAACCAGAGCGCTAGCAGGTAAACTAATACACCATTGCGCCTGATAAATTTCTACGATATATTGCATTAATATGATATAAGCTCTTCGAAAGTTAAAAAACCATGCTTTCATATCGAGAAACGTCTCGATGGATCATCGACAAGCATTTCCATTGAATTCCTGAAGCCCTCAAAGAACAGGATTCGCACTCCTAAAAATAAATATTCTATTGCCACCGTTTCATTGTGACGTCCTTAGGCATCTCAAGCTTATCCTCCGAAACCGTCCCAGATAAAGAGAAGAGCAAGAGAAAGGATGAGGATCATGAGGATGAAAGGAGAGGAACGAAAGATATCCGAAAAGGGCAAAAAAGAGGAAGGATGAGGCACCAAGTGGGAGGGAATAAGGACTTCAAAGAAGGAAGGGGAGAAAAAAAACGCGCACCTTATCTCGAGAGTAGTACGTGAGGCGGCGCGACTCTTGGTTTTAATTTTCCGCATAAGGAACCCTCAGAAATTACCCGGAAAACCTTTAATTCTCATAGGTCCTTCCTTGACTCCCTCTCTCCATAAGGAGTGCCGGCGTAACTACCATCCTCCACCGGAACAAACAAACCAAGGCGCCAACTGAAACCCTTGTTTGCGAAGGAAACGCGAATTGTCGACCGTGACAGTTGATGAGTGCGGAGAGGGAGGTAAGACGTCCCAGAGTTTCTCGCAGAGTCCGAGAGTCGTGTGTTTTATGCGTGTTAATCAGCGACGGGGAGAGGAATTTAAGAGAACCGAACTGCTGCGACGCCCTCCACGCTATGACGTGGCGAGAGAATAGAATGAGAAGACGGAAGAGTTAAGGAGATATTTATCGTGGGTGCTAGGAATAGAGTGAGGGACTCCCGCGAAGGAAAGGGAGAGTGGATGGAGCTGGCGAACTTGCCACGTTCCGTGTTCCTTGGTATTTTCCGCGGGTACGGTTGTCTCCGTCGTAAATTAGGGAATATCGTGAAAGTTTCGGCAGTAAAATTTGTAATTGTGCTTTCGAAGTGGAATGCAAATTTTCTTCGGATGCGTGGGGGCCAGGAGGAAAATTGAGACAGCATCAGAGAAGAAAAGAAACAAATTGGAGTCGGATGTTGATAAATTAGAGGATCTAAAAATTCTCCAATATAATAGCCAATATGCCAGTGACCATCCCGCTGATTCCTCGAAAGGGGCAAAGAAGCTGTGGAATATCCTTCTAGAAAACATCTGATGCGCATTTTGGAGGCTATTCTCTCATACTTGATGATTATCATGCATGGTCTACAAAACATATTGGGTGTTTCCTAGAAGGTCTGTAATCTGCTGCTTTCTTACTCCTTTCGAGGAATCGGCCCGTGTGTCACCGACGTATTCGGCGATGGGAGAGTTTTTCGAACCTCGCAAGAATCAGAGTAGTCTGTGATACATTGGAAAGTATGTCGTGGAGAAAACTTTACTGTTGAGCATAGCTTTGCAAAGTATCAATGTAAAGGAGCAACTATCGGATAAGAACACCTTTCCCTACCATCTTAAATAATTCGTATATAGAAACTTTATTTCTGTTATTTGAGGATATAGAATTCGAGTAACTTATTTGTTAGCATTGAATTCGATTAGTCATTAGTCAGAAACATCAGTACGATGTTAGATATCGCACTGATTCCTAATTGTTTCTGAATGAAAAGTATTTGCAACACTAAACTAGGTTATTTCTACAAGCACTGGGGATCCTACGCAATGTACCAAAATCCTGCTCAGCGTGAAATAAAATAGGGTAATTGCTATTGCAAGTACACGTAGGTTAGAAACGATTTCCGACAAAATTAGCTCTATTCAGTCATATATAATACGGTATTTTTCTCCTTTGATATCGCACACTTATATATTCTTGTCTTACCTGCGCAATATATTTAATAATTCACGGCGAAGTAAATGTAAAGTGAGAACTTCTCGGGGCTTCAGCTAGGTTAATAAAGCCACTTACCCTCTGCTTTTCATTTCGTCGGAGAAGTGATCAGATTAACGAAAAGGATTTAATATTCCCTTCACATCAAGGCATTTCTCGCTCCATCATTTTAATCTCGAATTTTTATTTCCGTTTCGCTTTCTTCAGCTCCCTAAGGTCGGCCTCAAATTCCACTGCCCTTTTACTCTCGACAAATCAGAGGACGAATAATAAGAGTGACGTCAGAAAGCACCGGCATCGTCCGTAGAATTAGTAAACTTCCCTTTTTTCCCGGGTTTTCATTCGAGAAGGAATTTTATTTCCGCAAAGGAAGTTTTTCTCGAATTCCGAGTTAGCATTTTTTCCTCACAATCTACAGGAGGAGAATCGGGCGAAATTGTGAGGGAGAACACTTATCTGAAAGCGAGTGGGAAGAGGAGGAAATGGAGGGAAAGGAGAGAGAGGGAGAGGAAGAGAGAAAAAGAGGCATGTTTAGACGTTTAATTTGGGGAGATTTTTTCACGCAACTGTGTTAATGAGAAATTCTTCACAACAAGAACGGCCCTTACTGGCTGTGGCTGCGTTTGTATCAACCAAGAAAGAGTTGGAGAGCATACTTCAAACGTTGAAGATCTTGGAGAATAAGTATATAAATACGGCAAAATGCGTTTAAAGAGCCCCCGCTTAAGACGCTATTCCGTGAAATATGCGGTTTTTTCCTCGGCTCCGGTCCCTTTCACATGGAATACAAGGTTTGGAACTTTAAAAGTGGCAACTATCAATTAACAGCTAATACAAAAGAGATACATGTTACCAAGTTTTATTGTTCTTGAATGTAGTCATTAGCATTGTGCGCAACCCCTGGCCAGCGATGTGGAAGTAATAGTATACCTTAAGCAGAACCTGTTCTGTTGAAAGCTCGAATGCAGGCATGCATTCTATTGTGCAGTCTATTGCTTGAACTTCAAAATGTGAAGCACAGTCACTAATCCCGTCTCTTACTCACTCTCAGCTCACGAATTGTATGGCCTTGATCACTGTCCAGTAACGCGGCAAGAGTATGCATTTCTTCACTGACACACCTGACCAACCCGCCTACAACCTTTTGGTATCCCTCATTGAAGGCTTCATCCACCTTGACACAGTTCTGTAAGGCAATACAGATTCCCCGTAAGCCTCTTTTAGACCTTGATGACACTGTTGTCCTGTACGATCTCTGGCGCATTCATTCTTTATCAAACTCCATTGTTTCTCTTTCGAAAACACTGACGACACTACATAAGACCACCAGCTAACACATGGCATGTTCTCATCAGTGTGCTATTTTTCTATTCTAGTCTATTTTTTTCTAAGGTACGATAGGTAACTAACATGTGGTACAAGCGACATTACTTGGTTCCGTTCCATAGGGTCTCTACAGCAGTGTTGCCACTATTAAAGTTCTACCTCTTGTATATAGGAGATCGAAAAAAACTCCGTGAGCCGACCACGTCAATGAAGCGTAAGAGTTCTTCCTCGAATAGAGAAAGAATCGGCGGATTACTGACCTTCTAAGAATCACCCAATGTGTATTTTGGTGGCTATGTCCATATTCAAAGGATAATCGTAGTATGAATTTCTTTTCTTTCATGAAATAACCATTTAAGAGGCTCTGATTTCCGCTTATAAGACGGATTTTTCCGTTCCTAGATGCACTTCAAACCAGTATAACCAATCCTCCACCTCGGTCGAAGTATCGAAAATTGTTTACCTTCTCTGTATACCATTCTTAACTCTCATCTCTGCATCGGTGTCTCTCTAGAGGGGTTCCTTTAGACCATCTTGTTTGCATGGGCTAATTCTGTTAGAGAAAAAAATAGGAAATCGCTAAGCTGAACTATTCTAATCCCGCTTTTGGAGCTGGTAATAATTCTCGAATTGTGATTAGGATTGAGATCTTCCCCATCAGTTTCATCTCAGGCCAGAACGTTACGTTAAAATTCTTTCGGTGCTTTGCTTTCTTTGCAATCTCATGTTGTGAACAAATGAAATTAAACGTAGTGGTAGTTTAGTGTTTTGTTAGCTGTTGAACGTATTCTTCGGGAGATCTGACTGCTTTTGGAAATCCGTCAGTTTTCTATAATAGTCTATCTGATATATAATTTCTCATAGTGCCGTGAAAAATGCCCTTAATGATGTAACTGAAGAAGGCGCTATTTTTGTCCAAAAAGTGGATCGTTCTTAAAAAAATAGGATGGTAAGGCTGTTTTATTCTATTTCCTCTTATATTATGCATAGGAATAATTAGATATGATGATGAGTAAGGCTTTCGTAAGCTTATGAATTAAGACTAACGTATGAATAGAAAATTATGGGTACATATACAGGGAAGATAGAGTGATTACCTTGAAAAGGGGCGAGGTACCTTTTTATATTTTGCGTATATACCTATGAGAAAATTTATCTGGTGATATATGTGTATGTACTCATATATTTTCCAAAAGCGAACTATCCATGAATAAATTTAGCTAAAGCACTTTAACAGACGAGGATAAGATGAAATACTAATGGTATTTATAAAAGATATCTGTCTACGAGTGAAGAAGGAGCAAAAATGAAGTAAAAGAGGAACGGAGTGGATAGACGGAAAGGTTAGAAATGGCATTACGGAACTATTCTGCCTTGAGGTTGATTTAAACTTGGAAATGTACTCAGCTCTGAATGCCACCTCCTCACCATTCCTCCATCTTTAAAATTCCGAGGAAAATTGGGGATTAATAATTGCATCAAATTTGTCGTCATTATCTCTTCAGACTTGTCTTCATTACCTCTTGCTCTCCGAAGGGATTTTTAGTTCTCCCGGGCTCTCCTCCCTAATGAGGGAAATGCCATCAGAATAACCTCCGTTGCTACTTGAGGATTCGTAAAATGTGAGAAAGAACTTAGATTGATGCATCCGGAGGCCATTACTTCCCTTTACGCAACCGCCATTACTTACCGTAAAAGTTTGAGTTCTGGATAACGCAAATTCATCAACATTATTCTTCACTGTTGCCTTGTAAGCTGTAAATAAATATTATTATACGGGATGGAAGAATCTTAAAAATATTCAATTCCCAAGGAAGAATAGACTTGAAAAAAGTCCGACGGGACCGAGAGAATGTTCCGGCGAGATAGCTCAACGGACAGAGCACCCGACCGGCAGTCGGGAGACCCGGGTTCGTTTCCCGGTTCCGTCAGACTTTTTTCAAGTCTATTCTTCCTTGGGATTTTTCCTGGGTGCACGCCCTAACGTGCAAAATCACCATTTACCCATTACATGTTCAATTCCTTTCCTGTTCAGCAGTACCCATTGATATAGTCGTAATGAGTCGATTTTGTAAATATCATTGTCATTAAGTAAACCCCTTATTTTTATATAAGTATTATTATTATAAGTTCGTTCATTTCTACTTCTATTCAAGAAATGTTATGGTTGATTTCTGGATCATCCTAGAAAGTTGCGTGGTTCGCAAATAAAAAACCACAATGGTTTCGTTGAGGAGTTATACAATTGTCAGGCAAGGAACCTAAACACGAACTAGTATCTAAACAAAGGAAAAAGATAAAATCCACGAGAAATTTGTGGAATCAGTTGTTGATTAAATCAACACATGTGAGCGTAAACTGTTGAAAATGACCAGGCAATGAAATTCATTTCATCGAAGCACAACGATATCCTTGTCATTCGTAATGTGTAGGCTTAAATTTTATTTTGGATTTCAGAATAGGTTGACATGAGAGAATCGAAGGGAGTGTTGAAGGAAATAATACTACAGCAGCTCACTTACAAATAATTATGATTCTATGTTGAGATTTGTAGTGTCTAGAATTTCATTCATTCTTCGTTTATGCAAAGGGGATGAGAATTCAGTCCTTGTCGTAGGAATCGGTTTTTTCATCTATGAAGACACGTTTGAATAAATTTACAGTCCGTGGAACCGAGGAGGATCCAGGGATACAACAATTCTTGATTTTGTTTGTCAATTTCTTTCAGTTTGTAAGAGATTTAGAAGGTATGTCGTTTTGCGCTCTATCACTTTTAGCAATATTTGACTATAACGACAAGTAGGAATATAATAATTAAATATATATTTTGTGTTAAACCGGTAATGTTTTGAAAATATCTGGAAGTATTTTTTAATTTATTTAAATAGTAAACTTTAATACGCAGACATATCTCGTGCTTTAAAAATGCCTCAGGTTTCGATTTCAATCCCTCAAGATATCCTGAGAATAGTGTTTTTATATTTTCGAAATGAAATATGGATTTTCAAACGGCAAGGGTTTACCCCATGCTTATCGAATTAAATAAAAGATAAATAATTGGTATAAATACATTTCACATAAAAATATCATTTACCTAAATAAATGCTTAGGTGATAAAGTAAAAAAATGTTGAATTGTTTACTAATCAAAACATTTACCTTTTGTATACCCTAGTATGTTTATTGTAAAACATTGCAGCTATCAAATTTAGCAGGACATGAACTTGATTCTATCGCGTATTCATGAAATGCGAATCAGCTCTTTGTTCAAAACTTCATAAATGACGGGCATGTTCTAGGTTTCCAAAGAAGTAGGTGCATTAATAAATGTGAATTTCTTCGCTTCTATCTTTCTTCTTGCTTAAAGAGTTTAACGGTTATTGTTGAAAACATAGTAAATTTTGAATATCTTACGACGGAGAAACAAATTTGGTAATGCAATTCTCGTCACGGACTTTCATACCTCTCTCTTAATTGCTTCATTTCTTAGCATGCGCCTTGCTAGAAAAGTCAGCGTTCTACTCAGCGAGATTGTTTTTTCCCTTTCTTTCCTAGGCTCTTAGAAGGTGAATATTACACTCGGAACTGTTAAATATGAGAAATAAATGAAAAACCGGAGCAATCGCGGTGATTGTGACTCCTTTCGAAATAAATAATGGGTCTCGTTCTGTAGAAGTTGCATCGTTAAGGGTTTCATGAGTAATACTAAAGATAAAGGGAATTCCATCCGTACAGTTTGGAATTTTTCGCGTTTCTTGTAGCTTTGGCTCCTCAAAGGAACGGAGAAGTAAGAACTTGCATTAAAAATGAGTTTTCCTTTTTCCTGATACTTTAGCCGAAAGAGTATCACTTCCAAGACGAAACGCTCGTTTGGAATTTTTAAGAGGGTAGTCATTTATACACATTCAGTGCAGCGTTTTAATTTTATCCATATTTTATGAGAGTTTCTTTTATAATCCGTTTAAAATTACTTACGGAAGTTTTAAGCATGTTTTATACGCCAATTTTCCTCATTCGTTTTAGCTGAATAAAGAGTGGGAACACGTTTCTAATTCGCTACTTTCTTGAGTAGTTAATCTTAAATTTACTTAAAGAGTCTTTGAATTTAACTGAGTGCTCGTTAACATCCTTCATATTTTAATATGAATCTCATTTCTTACTGAAAGAATAGAATTTTCCGTACGCAGTATGCATTTATATGAATATCGTACAGTACTCGAATTTCTGGGGAAAATATTATTTGTAAATTTGAGAGAAATGCATTCGTTAGCAGACAGTTTAAAGAATCACTATTTTTCTTTTCAATTGATATATTGGGCTACTTTTTCTGAATTTCTTTCAATATCACAGAGATACTCGTTTGATCGATATTCGTCTCATACTTACTATACAGATATTCATAGTAAAATAGGTTATTCCATAACTGCGGTAAGGAGAAAGAAAAGATGGTGAAAGCTCTATAGGTAAGTCGTAGATTAGTTATTGTTAAGCGTACTTCGACAGCTAAGGTCATTTCGCACTTCCGCTGGACATCGAACTCGTGACCGCTTTCACCCAAGTCGAACGCGCTACCCATTTGGATATCCGTAAGCCCTAACAATATTCCGTCTTCTAAATTACATTTAATGTAGCGTGAATTATTTGATAATTATATTCAATTCATAATAGTTGTAGCAATCATTTCATCATCTTTTTTAATCGTTTATCATATTTACTTAATAATAAATTTTCTAAATCCTATTTTGATATTGTTCTGATGTAAGAGACAAAGGTTCTCCAAGCGCCGACAGCGGCAACCATCTAAGGGCGATTCCCGGGAAACGGATAATCGCTCAGCGGTCACCAGTTATTCAGAATCCCGATGCACATTTCGGAAACAATGCTTCCATCTTCATAAGGGGTCCATTGCTGAATAATTTTTCTTTCTTCTATCGTTATGATGGTAAACATTATTAAGATTATCATGTATTTCAACACTTTTAACGTAAATTGTTAACAGAATTATTTTCTCAAAGAAGTCCTTGAGACTGAAGAAATTGTCTGAATTTAAGTTAACATATGTTTATCATAATAAACACAACCGAATGACAAGTAACTTTGAGGTATTCCATAACGAAGAGAAATTGAAAAGGAAAACTACCCTCCACGAGGAACCAGTCTCTACTTTCCTCAAGGCGTTTTTCCTTTTTAGACTATCATATATGTTGATTATATTGACTTAGAGTATATATAATTTCTTCGAACAGTTTATTTCAAGTTCATTCCGTATAATAATCCTCTCATGAACTTACGAAAATATCGAATATATACAGACCTTGGTCTCCTTCAGAAGTGACGACCTCCGATAATTACTAGAATTCTACCCTCTTTCTCAGAACCTACATATATTGTCTCATATCGTCTCGTCTTTAAATCCGCAAGCACTTTCTTATTTTCGGGGAAAGGTCGCCGATGAAAGATATCGGTTTTCAAATGGAAAAGATTACACTTTCATTTAACGAAATAGAAGGAATCGGGAATCGATGGGGAAATCCAAGCCAAGAAGGAGATCGATGAGCAATATCGACCTCAGGGTCCTTAGTCGGGATACAACGTCAAGGAAGGGAATCAAATCCTTTGAAAAGGAGGGGATTAGGTTCGCACTCGTGTGTTTCTTTTTCGAGATTCAAACAAAGGAGAAGGCAGTGGCATCGATAAGGCAGAGAGACCCACATGCGGCGGTGGGTAACCCGAGATTCTGGAGGGCTTTGAAAGAGGGAAAAGGGAATCAGTCACCGAAATAGAACAAAGGGATGCAAGGAGACCTTCCCTCTCTTCTTATCCTTCCCTTACCCGCACATCTCCCTTCCGAACTACTGACTTCATTATTCATTCACCAAATTGGGGGCGACTAAAAAGTGTATTTGAGCCATTTGATCCCTGTTGGATAACTAATTTGGTTCGAATGAAACTTTCCTAGCGATTTAAATCCCTGAAAATTTTATGCTCTATCTCTGGGATGCGATACTCCGAGGCGAAATCGGATTGAGTGGCTATGAATGATGGATGTACAAATAGATAAGATCTTTACATTTTGAGTCGGAATATTCTCCTCCGTGGAGCTTATCTTCGAGGCAAATGAATTCTAAAAAGGAAACAATTTGTAATCTCTGACTCTCGGAGATGGTGACTCAAGGCATGATAGTTACGTAAAAATATTCATTGGTGAAATGAGTATTTTATTTCTTCCTCAGAAATTTTTAATGATATATCTATTAAAGGTTCCAAACAAGACAAACAACAACAAAATTTGCGAATGCATGTGTATTTTCGCAGCTGATCTTTAAGAGTACATTTTAATTGCTGTCGTACCCCAAGTCAGAGTATTATCAGATTAGGCCAGAGTAGATAAGTATAAGTATATAAGTACTATGCATCCCAAAGTTCTATAAAGGTAACAAAAGACATAATTTCCCTGCATAGATAGGTGTACTATTTCCGTTAGATATTTATTTTTATTCTAAAAATAATACTTAACTCGGTGATACATTATAGTATACATATAGTATAACCATCTTTATCATTCAGTCGTTGACATATATTGATCTAAGCAAATTAGGAAAATACTATGAAATTATAAAATATGGAATCCAATTAGTATGATTGAAAAATATATATTTAGTTAAAATTATTTTGAATGGCACTTTTTCGTCTCCAGGAAATATCACTAAAGGTATTTGACTTACGTTTTTATGACAGTCAAATTGTTTTGTAATGAGCTTATGAAACTCGATTGAGACTATAATATCTTCATTTGTATTAAATAATATGCTCAAATTGTCATCAAAAGTGCATACGTACATTGAGTTTGAATATAATATTTTGTTCGACCAATGAGGAGCAGAAGGAATCCGGACGAATGTTGGGAACCGTCCTTAGCGAATTTTTCTAGAACCGGAAGAAAATACATGGCATTATTCACTCCTTTTTCTAAGTTTGACTAGATTTTTTCATATTAATTTACCTCAAAATTCCATTACCTTATTCTTATTTATTTATATCAAATGCAACGTGATGTGTAAATGTTTTGATCTGCGTTTCCGTTCGGCCCAAAATTGCAAAATTAAACGTAGGAATCATTTCCTCTCGCAGTGCCAGCCTCTTTCGCCCCTTTAAGATGGAATTTGGGGAATATCCGACAATCTTCTTTTGTCTTACGCAGCATCTGATGGAAAATAGAGCCTTCTCTTGTGCCATTCCATCCCACGTCATCTTCCCTCCATCTTTCGCCCCTCTCCCCTTGTAACTCTCATCGAGGTATTTCCATTTAGACCAAGGACCCCTTCTCCCGCGAACAATATAGCCTTCATCCTTTCTTTGTTGCTCACACTGCAGCCTATCTTAGTTTGCAGGTGCTTTCTGTGACAAATGGCGATCCATTTATTATTTATAGCCTATGTCAGCTCTTAATGCTCTATCTAAGAGACTTCGGCTATAAAACCTCTCTTGATTTACCTGCCCGACTCCGTCGCATGTCTGATGCTGCCAAGAGAGTTTCCGAAACTTCGCAAGAAGCGGAAAACTAAGGCAACTTCATTTCCTCCGCGGAGACGGAGTGTATGATCTCCTTAACGTTTACCCGTTGACACTGTTACCATAGAGGCGGATGCGAAACTTTACTATCAGTCTACGAAGAACATGAAATTCCCGTTTAAATTAATTACCTATTTCTATTGATCAGGGTATTTGCTTTTCGATGAAGCCATCCGAGCCATCTATTTTAATCCATCGACTGGCTTATGATGTCACATAATTTTTGATCAAAATTTGAAATATTGTAGGACATTAGCTCTAACCTTGTCCGTAAATCCATTAAGAATGTTTAGAACTTTGAATAAAGGCTGTAGAAAAGCTAGAATTGGCTATTGATTAGTTTTTAAACATGGCCTTCCTCTCTGGAAAATGATTTTATTTTCGTTAGAAATGAAATTTAGTATGATAAGACTCGGTTCGCAGTTCACTGGGGCAAATTCATGATAGAAATAGTTATGTAAGTGATGATTTAAGTAGTATCTAATGAGATTTTTTTAATCAAAATTATTTTCTCATTACCATCAGTTCCAATCGTTACAATATCCCCAAATTCTATATAAGGGTAGACTGGCTGTAAGTCCTCTTTTTTTCTCCCTTGAGGCTACTCTGAGTATACCTAAAAACAGAATGTATTTTTTATTAGAAAGTACATTAGCGACGAGAAATACGTAAAATATTTAACAAAGAAAGGATAAGTTTAAGTATTAATAATTGGAAAGTTTCTTTTTAAATGCGTGAGTGATTGAAAAAAGCAGAGAGAGAACTAGGAAGAGGTATAATAAAATAATTTGCTGAAAAATGTCACTTCAAGATCACCGGTTTCCTTGCTCGGAATCATCATCAGCTGAAGAGAGATAAAAATGCTCATAATATATAGCGAAGGAAAGGAGAGGGGAAATAGAGCAGTAGGATTTGTGAAGTGATTGGATAAATGATGGGTAGAGTTAAGGTATCCCGAGGGTAAAAACAGATGATTTTTGAGATCTGTCATTTAGTTTCAAGGGAGGTAAATGCAAGCAAACGATGAGAGTTAGGTAGTTTTTGAGGTTTTCACCTCCCTTACTCGTGGGTGTTTGCGCGCTGGGCTTTAATGGTTTCCTAAGTTCAGGAATTTATATAAATATATCCCTTTTTATTTATTGATTTTCCATCGCCCAACTGAAAGCCCTTTCCTTAAATATTGAAAGAAAAAGAGTTGGAAATAAGAAGATTGATAATTGTCAATATCGCTCTCAAGTAAACACGTATTACCATCGTCATTATAATCAATAAGACTTACATGAATACTTCCCTATATACTTTACCAAAATGCAAACGAAAATTATGGTATAGTAGCAAGAATAAAAAAGTGCGTCGGCCGGGAATCGAACCCGGATCAACTGCTTGGAAGGCAACTATGCTGACCATTACACCACCGACGCTCTTAATGCAGGTGATTACGCTTATGTGAGAAATCAAGGTTTTTCATTTCGTCGCTATTTTTTGGTTCTTTTAATCTAATATTTTTTTAAATAATATCTTGTGCCTCCCATACACAGAGATGATTCATATAAGATATTTCATTCATCAATATATGATAGAGGTCAAAATATATGGTATTAAGGATGAGGTGGAGATTATAGTAAAAGTACCATCTATGAAGATATGTTATAAATCTTGTTGGTTGGTGAATTCAAAGCAGCGATAAGTGTTACTAGGTTTAGCTTGATTATTACACCCCCCATTTTCTCATCAGTTTTTACCCTAGGGATTAGTAGCAAGGGACGAGCAAGGAGAAGAACAGGAGAGGACAAAAAGGAATGAATACATTGGGGAGGGCAAGGGTGTTGAAGACTCATTATTTAATAATCTTACACTCATAAGAGTAAGAGGTTGGAAAATCTCTACGGTAGCCGAAAAATGTCGGTGAACTCTGGATTAGTTCATTGAATGGAAACGTAAACCCCGGATTACCAACGTTCTAGGAATCACCCAATGCGCATTTCGATAGCTGTTATCATCCTTAAGGGGTCAATGCAGAATGAATGAGTGAATGCATCAATAAATCAATGCTCATTCTGCATTGACTCCCTGAGGATGATAACAGCTATCAAAATGCGCATTGGGTGATTCCTAGAACGTTGGTAATCCGGGGTTTACGTTTCCATTCAGCGAACTAGTCCAACGTTCACCGAAGTTTTTCGTTATCAGACTGCTATCAGTTTTTCAAAACTAATGTTCATTAAAAGCTACATTCTATTATTTTCTTTAAATATTACAATATTTGCCCTATTTGCGATTAAGTATTTCTAGTTGGTCAAACTCATTCAATCGGTTACCGAAACCATATGACATGAGTGCATAAAAAAATCACTAGTAGGGCCAAAAAAACCTATGAGTAAATAAGGAGGTAAAGGTTAGTTTATTATTATTATTATTATTATTATTATTTAAAATAAACAAGTTACAAGTGGACGGCAGTCCGGTGGCAACTT
Organism: Pachydiplax longipennis; assembly: GCA_036926295.1. Classification (NCBI taxonomy): domain Eukaryota; kingdom Metazoa; phylum Arthropoda; class Insecta; order Odonata; family Libellulidae; genus Pachydiplax; species Pachydiplax longipennis. The sequence continues at coordinate 29,635,304 of JAVFKF010000019.1, forward strand.
ACATATAAAAATACAATAACAGTCACTTAAACTCCTAAAGTCAACACAAGTCAAATCAGCAATATTTCTACAATATACATCTCCGTCTCCTATAATACATGCAAAGGATACTTTTGCATTTGGTCGATCATTCACAAAAGTAATCGTATGTTTATTCTAATTTATCTCAGTCCTTAAACTTTCTTCCTGTTCGCCCCACGTACACACTACCGGTGATTGTCGAAAGCAATCATCAACAGTCGTGGACTCGCAAATGCTAAAGTAGAGCAATCGTTGTAATGGACGGGATCTTTATCACCCGGTCGAAATCAACTCGACACGTTCCAAACAAGGTCAAGGTGACGTTGTTTTATCAAGGGGGCATCGCTCATCGGCAGTCAGAACCGCAGTGAGGGGTCAAACGGTCACCAAGGAGCACTACATTGAGGTTCCACAGCGCCCACTCCATGCGGCGGCCGATACGCGGCGTACGTGACTGAAAGCACTGCTTCCAACTCACCCACACATCACGACTATGCAACGCTTTCAAATATTCCGAAGTGGAGCAGACACGTACCGTCCTTCCGTTTTTCTTTGCGCCCCTATGTTTTCCTGCACGGAACAACTCCGGGAAGCAATTCCAGCGAAATTCATGTCAGAGACTTTAACGATATTTTGTCTGCATTCGGTCTCAAACGAAAATATTCGTTTTTAAGTAAACTTTGAAAGGAGACAAGTTGGAAGCCGTGCCTTCAAAGGTTATGAGAACTTTGGATGGCGGCGGATGCTTGTTTTCTCGTATATATATAGTTTCGTTGTAAGAAACTCTTACGAGAGTTTTTTTTCTCAAGATGTATATTCAGGAAAGGAAAATCGTAATAAAATTTATGAAAACAGTATACTGTGTAGCTGTAAAGAGAGCGTATTTTTCTGGAAAATAGAGAACTAAATATCATACAACTTCGAAACTTAATTTGCTTTTAAACTAATCTCTCTTGTAGATGATAGAATATACATTATATAATACATCAAGAGCTCGGCGCATGGTCATTTAGAGAAGCTTACTTAAGAAGTAATTTTAAAGTTTGAGTTTATCGCCTACGTAGCTTATATAATTTCTAATGAAATATGGAACTACAAAGATGTTTCTTTCAATTCCTATATTCGAATATTACTTTTTCTTATGCAAAACAAAATTTGTTACAAATATGTCATATAATTATGAAAAATCTTTTATAAGCAGTTTGTCACGAATCAAGTCGAGCCTCTAGGTCACTTAGGACCATTTTTAATAAATATAATTAATGGTTGAGTCTATCTCCCACGTAGCTTATTTGATTTGGAAATATCTGTGTCATGGCGGAGATGATTCTCTTGACTTTTATATACGAAAAACTTTTTATAAAGATTTCTTGAATGAAGTCTAATTTGGCCACGTCTTAGTCGACTTCCCAGGGTAATAGGAATGAAAATACACAAAAAATGCGTTGAATACCAGACTTTTTAGCATTAACGTTGCCTATACACTAAGCATATCTTTCATAAAACACAACATCATTCAATAAACAGTCCTCTTTACATATGTAGGGTCAGTTTTGATGGACTTAGAGGACCTTTCGGTTAAAGTTGGAAGCAATGATAATATCGGAAACAACATTGAATAACAATAGACTCAATTTTAACTATTGCCCACCGTTTAACAATTAAGGAACATACTTTTGTATTGATTTATAAAAAATATGAATTTTGCAGTTGAGTTTTTGACCACTTAAATCCGAAATTCACTCAAAGTGTTATCTCCATTGAAAGTTAAATTACGACAAAAATCGTTACCATCAAATGAAAAAAATAAAAGACCAAAAGCGCTCCGTCGATGTTACTTTTACTACTTCAAAAATCCATTCTGACGAAATGCACTTGTTAGCCATCGATGATAAACTTCATGTTAGATTCGCGTCTGTTAGAGAACTCAACAACGCCTTCGCAGTACACGATACGAGTGAGTTCACCACTCTAACGGCTCCCTGTGCATGCATCATCCTATTCATTTTCTCTTGGAATTTCGTTGTAGTTCGGTGGAGAGGATTTTAAGTGCCTACTTTCGAATCGGAGTCGATGAATTGTTATGCTTGCGCACTTCCTGGTTCAGTAAGAGGAATTGTGAGACAAGAGGCTTATCTACAGCGATATGTATGGCTCCATAAAGCTGCCTATGTCTAATTAACTAAACCCATAATGATTATCTAAGAGATGGTTCTATAGGCATGAATAGACGAATTTTCCGTTGCCTCAGACTGCGGTTACAGCGCATGCAATTTATGACGGAAACGGAGCTTACGAATTCGTCATAACAATAGAGAAAAGTAACTTTACGGCTTCAATTTAATACTAGTTACGTTGGTTACGACCACCTCCTCCTTACTGCGACTTACCTCCTCTTCAGTGATCGAACGAACACTTCAAAACGATTGTACCGGCTCACAAGGATAGTATCTTCCCTAATTTTGGTCTTATTTTACTCTACTTTGAAACAATTTTTACCTGATAGACGATTAGATAAAGGTAGGAAAGACAAATTTTTTAACAGAAGTGTTAAGAGGTCAGGACAGAAGTCTCTCAGGACTACGCTCAACAGCTCACAAAACACTGCACTACTTTTCTAGTTATTCCGTATGTTACCAACTATAAATACAATCTAACGATGCACCACCAAAAGAATTTTTTTCTAACATTCCGCTCTGAGACAGGATGCATACGAAAGATATCACTCTATCTCAGAAAGTTCCCACCCATACACACTATCACACGAGTTCGTATAGGCTTCGACAGTGGGATTTAAGTGTCACAAAATCAATCATCCCTAAGAAGAGACTCATAAAGAACCCTATCTCAGACATTAACAGAAGAGAGGACTGCTACACAGATTACGTAGAAATTTTGATTTGTCGTATGAATCGAACAAGATTAAGGTTTGATTAACTGTTTTATTCCTGGTTATACACAGGAATATGCTTAAACCTATCGAGAACCATAAGAAAATTTCATTAAAAGTAAATAAGAGGCATGATTTTATAATCTATTACGCAAACCTAAGTGTTCAAATAAATTCGTAAACTGCTGTTTAAGGGATGATGCAGGAATTATAATGCAGTGTTAAGCATTTTGAGCACATATTAGTCACAGATTCATTCACATTATTTTGAACATGAATAACCAAAATTCGATTTTTATTCTGCCATTAATTTTTATTCTGCCTACCTTGATCATCGATTTTGGCGAACTGAAGTACTAATAACAATTAAAATGAGAGTTTGGTATTAACATTTTTGTTGCTCATGGGAAAAACCCAAGATATGTTTTAAAACTCGTTTTTCAGTGTTTTGAGAAGTATACGATTTATATCACAGTAAAGGTACCTTATCTGAGAATGATACAATAGATAATAGCCATCTGCATGAATTCTATACATTTATCTTCGACATTGATTATTTCAGTGATCCAGTTTGCTTTTAACAAAGGGTAATTTAGATCAAATAAATCGCCTATCATGGATGAATGGCACCGTTCAGAATCACCACTATGCCCATTCCATTCTGTACGTTTGAAGAAGAAATTTGCCACAAACTAATTTATCCACTGCGCATGAGTTTTGTTTATGAGATGTTTCGCAACAGATATCTGAAAAATCGTTATTTTTACTGCCATCCGATGCAGAAGACTGCGGTTATGGCCTCAAAAAATCTGCCGAAGATACGTATCTATCACCATACAGTTATCAGATGTAGTAATCCTTTAGATTTATGCCATTCCAGATAACAACTCAGCGAAAATAATTCAGGGGGAAAGTAACAGATAAACCCGTTTCATTCAAAATGTAGGGAAGAATTTTTGTGACCCTTCTCTAACACTGACGAACGTTTTCAAAAGAAATCACAAAGCACGGCATTAACTCCCGCATTAAGAAAGCTTGAGAACTGTTAATAAATGTTCGAAAACTCTAGCATTTTAACAGCCTTTAATCTCGTAAAATGGTGCATTTTTTTACGCCATCGACATCAAAGATGGGGGAACAAAAGGTTTCACAGAGGTCGGGGCAAACAGAGAGCGTGAGCGAAAGTTAATATCAACAAAAATGAATCTACAATCAGATTAAAGAGTTCCGGGAATGGAGATGTGGGAAAGCTTTTGAAAACAGCACGCGATAAAATCGTCGGTGGCCTTTTAATTTTATTTCGAAGAACGGATTACATGCATCGGATTCGCATCCTGGAGCCGATGGGAGTGGGATGGGTAAAAGAGGGGAAGGGGAGGGGAAATGAGGGGAGGGAGGGTGGGAGTAAGGGAAACAGAATACCGGAAATAGCATAGCAAAGAGTAGGAAAGAGATTAGCAGTGGAATCTCCATTGATGCACTATACGATGTTTGAAGGCTTGCTCTAAATCACATTGATGATTCTGCTAAGAAAGAAACGTTTCTAACGAGAAATGTTTTTAGAATTCCCGGGTATTTATGTGATTTACCATGAAATGTGAGACGAAAATAACCGAAGGATAATGTGTGTAGCTACGAAATGAGGTGTTCCATAGCTAATGTATTTCTGACAGCTATAATCAAAAAGGTGCAAGAAACCGTATCTCAACGTTGCATAATTTATATTTATAAGCTCCATTTTTTTAAATTTTAAACTAGTGACATTACATGCAGGATTATAATGTTAACTTTAACTTTTTAATTTAGGTAATATAGAGGAAGATGTTGTACCAAAGGAAAATTTTGGTGCTAAAGATAACCAAATTTTAGTAGACTTTTGAGGAATCTTAGTAACGCTCTAGTTAATTCATATATTTCTCGATTTAAATATAAATTTACGAATTGCATAATCATAAGTTCATTGCTAAAATAGATAACTTTCTACAGTTTTAATTACGTCAAAGCATATTTTCTTTATATCATCGATAGGTAGTTTTTACTATTTGCTTAAGATATTTCTTTGAAATCAAAGCAATATATATATTATTATATCATCTTTATTATAGAACAACTGGAATTCTAAATAGGATTGATTTATCTGAAATACTACTAACGTCCATAGCGTTTAACTTCATGAGCAATATCATGATATACTTAGTTACGTACTCACTATTATCATCTTATTCATTATTATCATGGTTTCCTCACATCAGAGAATTTTTTTTGTATATTAACGTCAAGATGTGTATCAACAAAATACTACACACTTTTTTAATATTTTAATTGGATAAACTGGTATTTCTTAACTAATTCTATATAATAAGATTCCACTGTTTTTTCTGAACTTTTCTGAAGGTACTGAATTGGACAATTTACTTGAGAAGATGAGGCAAATGAACTTTAAACTAAAGGTAAGCAATTTTTGATTCATTATTAGGAATAGAACATATCATTAATAAGAAAAGGGGATTAGGAATGAGACTGGATTTAATTCATCAAGAAATCGATAAATTAGAACATAATAAGTAACGTGAACCTGAGTTTACTATTGGTTGCTTTTAGGAATTCCAATCTTTATCATTTCGGACAGTATGATGCAATTTCTGAGGAAGTAGCTCTTCAGGTAAATAAAACTGTATATTTTACGAACTTAGGTAATTTTCTTCGGAAAGTGCTACTGCGTTTGAGGCATTAAAAATTCAGAAAGTTGAGAGCAAAGTATTCTTATAACTTATAAGTATGCTTTGGGAAATTCTTCGCAGAATCTCACGACGTTAATGCTCTCATGGTTTTTGCTCCAAGTTTGGCTTCTTTTTTGCCTTGCTATTTGCTCCCATTCTGCCTCCGCTCAAGATACGAAATTATATTTAAGAGGAGCAGGTTTAGGAGTTACGGTCGAGACAAATTCTCGCTTTCTGCTGCCAAATGAATACCCCTTGGTTTTTACCTCATTCACCCCATTTCTTCTAAGAAACCGAGCCAATTAATGCAAACTTATTTATTTTCAAGTGGTAGTGTGAAAAGCATCATAAATATAAACAATTATTCTTTCGATAACTTTCCTATAATAGTACACAGAACACAGCGTTCATAGTACTATCTAAATTATATGAGTACGTTCGAAAGAGCCTGCGGTTTTATTTTCATCTTAATTTTTTTTCTTGGGGAGTATTCAATACAGCCGATCATTACGAACTGCATAACTAAATGAATGCTTTTGCTTAATCCCCAGTAACATTATTCATTTCTAATCTAATTGCGCATTCATTTTTCCCGCCAATAATTAATCACTGAGGTATTGAAATTTCAAAACATGTTTCTTTTATCATTCATTCACTTTTTGAGTGAGATACTCATTTGACCACATTTTGTTACTTCCTTGTTGCATACGCTAAAAAGAAAGAACGCTAAATAATGAGGTACCATCTAGAAATACTCTGATGCTGTGTAAAATTTCCTTACACACGAAACCCACTTCAAAGGTCGTTTTGTAGAGACCTGTTTTTCATGATTTATTGAAAGTAAATGGCAAAGTGTTTTCCTAGTATTCAATATGACGACTATTTGCAAAATAAGGGCCGATTGCTTCCTCTAAGGGTATTTCAAAAATCAAAATAATAATGAGGGATAAGAGGAAACATGTGACACCAATCTTTAATTGGTACTTTTGAAAATTCTACGGATGTTATTTTACCGTTTATGAATCGTTCTTTATTTCATCAAATTCCCTATAAAATTTGTTGAAGGTTACACTATTAATTCCTCAATATTAGAAATTTTCATTTCTAACATTAGGAGTTTTCATAAATTAACTTTTCGACAATTTTAACTGCAACCTATTCTAAAAAATCAGCAAGTTAATTGAATCCTTATTTATTAATAATCTAATAATAATTTCCTATAAATTCTACATTAAAATTTATTTATGGCGCTTTACACGTTTTCCTGAAATTCTTTTCTTACAATTTGTTACGTCTTAAATATAGCAAAATTCTGTGAATTTAAAAGTAACTGAAATATGTTCATACGTTAGAATATTGAAAATATTATAAATTCACATTTAATAACCATTAACTTAATTATTTTGCTTTGCAATGCGTTGCACCAATAGTTAAAGCAATGCACACCTGTATACTTTCTCAAATAAAGAGAACGGGGCGAGATATTGAAATTTGTGATTCGTAATACTTTTCCACATCACTAAAGGGTAGCACTACCATACCGTGGTGTTATATTTGAGGATCTGCAGAAAATTACCTGAAAATGTTAGTAGGTTGTCTTAACATCGATGAAACTAACGTGATGTGTTACATCATGTATAGTATGCAGAAGCTGTTTATTAACATGACCGTGAAGAATTATTTACATCAGATTATATCACTAGTAATTAACGATGTAGTATTGGAATCTGTATCCATTTACGAATCACTACCTCGGCCGTAGGCTCACTTGTAAATTAAATTCAATATGAAAATACTCGGTTACTACATATTCATGTGACTAATTTTATCAGAACGGGTGTCTCCGAACGCGATATAAGATTAAAGATCACGTGGGAGCTTATGAAAGCACTCTGATATGAATAATTGATTCAGTATCATTAAAATTTAATGCATGCCTTAATTGGAGATCCTAAAACATGGGGTTACATTCTGAGTTTCCGTAATTTTTTACAAATCTATATTATGTATTCGCATCACGATGAGCGAAGATCTTCTATGACTTAATAATACTCTTTTACGAAGAAGTAAACAAATGATGATCATTGGTTTATTTAGCGAAAAGGTAAATGGGTACACATGCTAAATCATTCAAGAACCCATTATATAATATTGGACAATTACATTGAAGTGAAAGGTTACAAAAAATAGGACAATAGCATTGCAATGAGAAGTTTTGATTAGCCTTACGCTGTTAATAGCACTCTCAAGAATGACTGAAATTATTGGTTGATTTACTTTAGTCATAAACAAGAAATCCCAATTTCACCATATAAAAATTTCTACGTTTTTCCTTTCCTTTGATTAATTCTTCAATACACTTCATGTTTAACTCATGGAGGGAAGAGAATATATTTCTGTTTATGTATTGCGCATGAGGAGGAAATTCAATTAAAATGTTTTCATTTTCTTTCTCAATCCAAATTTCATGCCAAGGGCTGTTTCACCCAGCATACTAATTCTCATCAAATCTGTAGTCTAAATTCTGCCTCATGAATATTGTATTTCACTCCGTGAAATAAGAAAATGTGGGGTACAACAGTCGGAGAGCATCTCTTCATCCGTATGAATGACGGGAAAAGTTTGTATTCTTTCATCTTCGGAAAAAAATGGGTTTCACGAATGATATCAACCTAAAAAGTGAAGCGAAAATAAGAAAATATCTGTGAAACAGCTATACGTGTAAATCGTTTAAAGATTGAGTATTTTACGATCGCAACAATAGGTTTTGTCAATTCAGAAGGACTATATACAAGATTTGACAAGCTATGATTAATTATATAATGAAATATATGTCAGCGTATCGAATTATTAATTTATAATTCTGTATGATAATTTTGATCATTGAGTAATTTTGATTACTGAGTAATTTTGATTACTGTTAATTTTGATTACTCGGTTCCCACCGGAAATCATAGCTGGAATGCTTTCACTGAAGTCGCACGCGCTACTCCCATGGATATCAGGGAGTCACGTTATCAAAATAGATGACAGATTTTTAATCCTTGTTCTGTAATGACTTCCTATGATCGGTAGTTCCCTAACTATGTATAAAAAGGTGTATAATCTCTTAATTCCTTTGAAATATATTACACAGATTATTATATGTACATACATTATTATATATACATAATTATAAATACGTATTGCATACATTAGATATACATAAAATATTTGCCTAGTTGTTAAATAAATTCCTTTCAAAATTAATTGAATTAACAGATAGGTTTTTATCTATAGGGTAAGATACAGTAACGAAAAAATCGACACAAAAACCATACAATTCTATGTAGAGTTTACATGCCTCCAAATGAAATTTTCGTATCGCTCTTTCATTTATCCCAGCGTCGTTCTGCATTATAAATGCTTTTTGAGTAGACCTATTGTACTGAGATCGAATTTTAACGTTCGTCTCATGTTCAAGCTACGGTGACGAATGCTGCTGAAACAAGGAAACTAACACGCTTTGGAGCAACGACGCAAAACACCGAAATAAAGACCGTACAAACTCGAGCTCCCCGCCTAAATTATAGACCCTGTAGAATACAGAAATAAGGCATAAATCCTCCTCTATGATTCTGTCTCCCGTGATAAATTTTTCAAAGTACGTAGTTCCCGAGGTAGAATGCGGAGACTTAAATAATGCTGAAAACGCAAGCTTTGTGCCGGCAAGTTAAAACCGAAAGCGATGTGTATTCTGATAAATGGTTGGGGCGCCCGTAATATCTTTGAAGTCGCGAGGGGTCCCAAAGACCACGCGTGAGTGGGAAGTAATAGTAAGAGGGGAGAGAGCTGTGGAATGGGCAGAAGCAAGCGTTGACCTGACGATCGATGGCTGGGCTCCACGTAGCATCTCCTTCACCCCCAAGGCCCAAATACCCCCACTCTCTCCACACCACAGAGCGTGGCCTTTGCTGAACTTCTCTTTCTTCCTCTTTGTGTTCTTACGCTACGTGTGAACACAGGACGTATGCATATCCCCTCACGAATTTCCCTTTAAAGTGTTACTTACTACGCCCCAGTATTCCCTCGTGAATCTTTATATTAGACGTTTCTCATAAACATAGGAACTTAATTAAAATTTCCTACGTTTATTTAGCCTCTTCCTTTTACTTCTGTAATTTCCTAAATAGAAAATCCTGCGTCATTGCAATGACGAATGACGCAGTAATTATTTTTACAAGTTAAACTTCGTCAGGAGAAAGGTAGGGAGATAATAGTCAAGCTTTCTTGATATTTTCTTCATATTTTAGATATTTTGTGAGCTTTGCCATATATTCCAAGAGAAGAATTATGTTAAAGCCACATTCTCGAGGGAATTTTTGAAGTTTCTTTTGAATTTTGAAATTCTTTAAGTTCACCACTAGATTGTGAACTTAAAGAATTTTCATCTAATCCGCATTATATATCGTGTTATACACATCTTATGAATTAAAATACATACATTATGTACATATCTTAATATTTGCACCATTTAAACATTTAATTAAGTGTAAAGATATTATTATTATAATCATTTGTCGAGGTTAGAACAGAATGGCCTCTCTTTCACTGAAAATTGACAGGTATTACATTGAAATTACATAATCTACGTAAAACGATTGTCCACGATCAAGTTTATATCTAGAAACAAAAATCAATACTAACTTGAAAGCGACAGACATACAAGGTTATCACGCATTCAATGCCTGAATGATCCGCTTTGTCACGGTATAAAATCTACGTTATCATTCCGTTATCTTCGCTTCACAACAATTTTATCGGTGAGATTACAGCATGCATACATCCAATAACCCTAGTAATGTTTTCCATGATAATGACTGCTAATTTAGTCATCTTTCATTGATATGAAATTTATAAAATCATTCTTTGCAACTCCTTACTTCAATATATTCTTTATTTAATTCAAAATTAGTCTATCCGTAATTCCTACGAACGTTTTACTTTAATGATTTACTTTCAAAGGATGGTAACGAAAGTCTACTAGCACATAAAAGTGTTAGACTTGACCCAAGGTTGTACAACAAGTGAAAAATAGTGACTTGACTGGGTCTCGAACCCAAGTCTCCCAATTTACAGGCATGCAGATATATTTTTCCTTTGCAGGTGAAACGTATCAATAAAATCCCAAGGGGAAACGGACTTAAAATAAGTTTGACGGGACCGGGAATCGAACCCGGGATCTTTCATTCTTCTATTCCCAGGGATAGATATCCTTTGGGATCGATTCCCAGTCCCGTCAGGCATTTTCCAAGTCCGTATCTTCTTGGGATTTTTCCTGGGTGAACGCCATTATGTTCACAGTTACTTTTACTAATTTCTATTATCAATAAAAATCATGGCTTAAAATATCCGAAGAGTTAACCCTCTAAACACCCGCTGTAACGTTGGTTATCTTATTCCTTTTCCGAGGAGAGTGTTACAGATCGAATTGTTCCTGGCCATAGGTTGCGTAGGCCGACGCTTTCACTTATGACTGTTATTCTTTAATCCGCGGAGGAAATGTTCCATGGATTAAGGGGTCGCAAATCCGTCTCTTTTGATCCTCATTCGCCCTTGAGATTATAATCTTCTCTTTTACTTGAACCTTAATCCTCGACACCGCAACCGTTCGAAGCTGCGTTAATTTGCATTCTGACTTATTAAATAATTGTCCAAGAAATAATTTTATGGGAGATTTAAAATACAAAGCCGTTTCCGGGGGAAGATCTTTAAGATTATCTTGGATTTATTTGGACTAACGCAATCGGATTCCAGGCATTAGCGGCTTAGTATCAACACGTGATAGGCGTGTTTTTAGCCGAATTCCTTCTCTAATTGATGTTATTTTATAGCTCAAGGGGCGTTAAACGATATCTAAATGCAGGAAGTGGTTATATAATTCTAATTACGTATTAAACTGCATTTCTACAATAGAGACATTTAATTTAAGGGTTACAGAGGAGAAGGGGATACTTTAAAGTTTTAATCTTACTTCGGTAAAGATATTATCATTCAATTGTAATTGATTAACGAAGGAAGAGAGGAATATGGAGGGAGATCCTTTATGGCGAATTACCAAATATCCGACTATCAAAATCAATACTGAAGTAATATTAAACACACTGATAAGTCAGCAGTCAATGCGTGAAGAATTTTTGCCGGATTGTAGGGTACACATATAAATGTAGATCATGGAAAAAGAAAATGAAAGAGCAGTTTTTTGTTATAAACTTTCCATAAATTTTCTTATCTAAGGAAGGTAGATCGGAGGTAGAAGCAGAAAAGATAAGTCGAACTTAGATCATAATGAGTAATAGAAAGAACTAGCCTTGGGAATAGGAAATATTTACCGATACCCGACCTCAGTGAGCCTAAAATTAATTGAAAACATCCGTAAAAGTAATGGTAGTAGTATGTACATACATGCATAGACTTACCATGAGTTCAGTTTTAATCATATATTCCAGACTATTCTTTTGTTTGCATCAAAAGTAATATTCTTCCTTCCACTTTTTGCTCCGTTCAACGAGAGAACTAAATTTCGTTTTAGTTCCCGTTCTGCTCCTACCAACGTCTAACCAGTTAAATCGTATCTCTTTTCACCCTGTTACTTACTATTATTATGAAAATATAGATTTAGAATCCAACAAGACACAATTATAGTTAATCTGCTGGAGTTTCCATAACATCATTTAATAATTAGCGGAAAATTTTAGTTATACAAAATTCAAATGGAAAATGGTGATTCCAAGTAACACATTTAGTACCTAAATCCAGGGTGACCATACATCCTTTTATAGTCATTTTAAGTTTAATTTCCTCTAGATGAGTTATTTTTCAGTTTGGTCTTAAATTAAAAAATCCAATTCAATCAGTCTTGCCAACCCCATAAGTGTCGATCATAGAAGTTACGAACATTGCTAATTGATTGAATTTTGTAATTTAATTGATCTTATTTAATTTAGTGGATTTATCTCTTGGCCAAATCTTATCACAGTACGATTTTCCATGTATTACAAATTTAAGTTAATTGCAAGTATTATCCCCTACTTATTTAACCCTAGAAGATCCATTATAACTCGCAAATACTCCAACCCCCCGAAAGTCAGAAGTTACTAGTTTGTGATACTTCTTAAATATAGTAAGTACACATCGGCTGTCACTTGTATCCTTTCTCAGCAAAAAATATAAAGTACCGCAAAACTCTTGGAGGGAAGAAATAGAAATCAGGATGGTGTATATCCTACTATTTGACGGTATCATCTCAGATTTGATCATTTTTGGGAATCCTTTGGTGTGACGGAAAAATATTATCCGTTGACTTATAGATACGGATTCTTAAACTAGGGATTCCTTGCGATTGAAAGAAGTGCCGACCTGTGGAGACTCTAAGATGTGAAGAATGAGGAAAAGGCAGGGCAGAGCAGAAGAAGAAGAGAAAAACGGAGAAAGGGACTTGAGCATTTCCAATATATAAAGATGAAAGAGAGAAATCACAATGTGATTTTCTCAAAGACTTATGGAGAAAATCCTTCTTATGAGGTGCACGACTTTCTTATAAAACTCAACGTTTTCATTGAAATGTTTCCTTTAGAGTTATTACGGAAGGATTTCTTGAATGAGAAGGGAACAAATTCCAGTTACCAATTTGAAATGGCATGAATGACTCAGAATATTTTTGGTATATGTGTGTCTATAATTGGCCTGGTTGGTAATTGGTATCCTGAATCAAAATAGAATATTCGAGAAAGCTGAGAACTTCGAACATATATGAACGTAGTCACTATCGTAAGACAAAATTAATTGCGTATTCATACAAAACTAAATATTGTTGATATTTGATTCTGATTTTTACTACATTTTCTGTATCTTTTAAAGTGACACATTCTAAATTTATCATAATTTTTTCAATCGAGGAAAAATTTCTGAGATTCTTTGTTATACAGTTCGTTTCTCATTAGAATAAATAGACAATGCTCCTACCTTCCCCTAAGATATTACTTGGCCACTTTTGTTTCTTGTTTCTTCCTTAAGTGACTACTTCTTGTGATTCATTGTCTTACTTTCTAGTGATCTTATTACTTAAATATAAGTAAACGCTCATTATTTTTTGAAGTGAATTTCCTACACAGCACTATGTTCCATGATAAAAGTTATTTTTTACTCTTTTTCTTTCATTTATGTGTAGCGATTAAAATTTTATTTTTATTGCTAACCCTTTTTCCATTGTATGCAAATTTTATGAAACGAAAATTTTTTCCGTACCTTACCCTAGATTATATCTTCCCTCCATTTTGTCTTCATATATACAGTTAATTCGACTCAATAATTCTGTACACATTTCAGTTTATTTAACTTGGGGCATTAGCACGCTGAAAATATGACCATTTTTTTGCTGTGAAGTCTCGTTTCCAGACCTCCCGTCTCATCCACACCGTTAGAAAGGTCTACCTTGATCTGTCAGAGCCCTCATCAAAAACTGTATACTTTTTTACGTGACATTCGATAGCAAAGTATACAGAACTGAACTTCGGCTTAACTAAGAGTTTAACTTTTTGGTAGAATGCAAGAAAGGTAACTAAAAAGTTTCTCGTAGTGAATGTTACTATTTTTAGGATGATTAAATCATAATAAATAATCCATGTTGAATTTGTAGTAAGAAAACGTATCTTCCAGAATCGACGCTGTTTTCAATTGAAGGTTATTGAAATTAGTTTTCGCGTAAAAAATAAGTGATGATGTATCCCTGGTCTTTATAAAATTTTCTCCAACCAAATGGGCAAGATTCTTTCAAATACTACATTGAAGTAATTAAAACCTTCGAGGAAAATCGAGCGAAAAAAAATTTTCCGCTTTGATAATTGTGTGTCTGTGTCCTTTACAAGTCACGATGCAAATGTAGAAAGAGTGTAAGAAGATACTGTGATATTATTTATATTGTCTTCGATTATTTTTTGTGGGAAACCCTGGTCAATTAATTGCTAATCTATTGCTACTACTTTTAAATTATTTTATATCGATTTCATTCCTACCCAATTTATGTTACGTAATTATAATTCCAACGTAAAGCATTTTACGACGTTTAGTTCCGTAAATGGTATATTCATAAATAAGAATTCATGATGATTTCTTATTTAAAGAATACTCAAGAAAAATAAATGAAAGTCAACCATTTTTCATTACCAAAATTATAATATTTGGCAACTGGAAAGTTGTTACCTTGTCTTTCATTACTCCATTATTTCTGACACTATACTAGAATGAATACATTATATTCACTTTTATTATTCTTTATGAACACAAACAATTTCCTTATTCTTAATTTTTATCCTTTAATGTTTGATATGATATTTATAATCATAAAAGAGATAAAAAAAATTTACCACTCCCTTTAATGCAACAAAAGTAAGGGATGAGTGTTTACCCCGAATCGCATGAAATTAATCTCTTACATTTTTTAACCGATACAAAAGAAAGGGATGTTTCGGTCTCTTTGAGATGTCTCCACTCTTGTTAAAGTAATACTTTCTAAATGGGACAAAGAGGAGAGGAAACACGCTGTGTAACGGAGGTCTTCTCACCCAGAGCCGGGCATTTTTAATCAAAGAGACCGTCTTGAGGGAAAAGTTTTTCTCTATCACTCCATCTTCCAGTGTCCTTGGCTGACACTTGTCAGAGTTTTCGCCGGAATCAATTCTGGCTGCGATATAGCAGACGAGGAGAGGAATTCAAGATGGACGAATTGATGGAAGTCACACACACACACACTTCTCGAGTCGAGTGATCAGTCATTTGAGAGTGGCGTTCGGGTAGGAGGAACAAATGGGATCGGAAGTGGCTCTATTCACTCCCCAAATAGGGACGAAAAACCATTAGGGTGGGCATTAAATAATAAATATATAGGTAACGCTGATAAATGGAATGCGATATTTTATAACACCTCTCCTGAGGATCGTTATAAATTTCGCCGGTTTCCCATCTCTCAAACTTCTTTCATTTGTGTTTTATGAAGCGATTATTGGGGCGATAAATCACCGGCCAAGGTAAAAATCTTCCCCTACGAGACCGAATGGTGTAACGAGATATTTTTATGGGGATGAAAGGTACGTTTTATATTGTTTTAACAGATGCATTTTTCATTTTCGGCGAAAACAATTTTATGGATCCACATTTTTTTAACATATCCTCTCCAACGGGTCAGTGGGTGCCTACAATTTTATCTATCAAGAAAACTATCAAAATTGCTGTTTTATGAACATTTAGACTAAGGTATTATCTAAGCTAATGAGGGTTCTGTAAAAGCGTTAACCAACCGCTATTACCAGTCTATCTCTATCGGCTCATGCTCTTTTTGACATCGGATAACAGAATTATAAAATTGAGATAATGTTATTTTATTAAGAGATGTTGCTGATAATTTTTGAGAATCAAATTAGGAATCAATTTTTGGAGGAAACTAGTTTCTTTTGAATGAACAAAAACTTTGCTTCCTTTCTCCTGTCGTGGAGTTGTATCACAAAGATTCCCTATTCCGTAAAATATATTTGGATTATTTTGTTTAATAATATTTTCGCTTTTATAATTGAAGAAGTATTATAATAAGAAATACACTTTTGATCTCATATCAAAGAACGGCATAAACTTTTTCTCGATGCCTCATTCCTGATATAATGTGCCAAATAAAGCTTCTTGAACCGAAAAAAGTCGGTAAACAGACCAGCTTCAAAACTTATGAAAAATAATCGTGTAACATCTCTCAAAATCTGCGAAAAATCGTTTCTATTCATCCAATAATTAGTAAAGGTTTTTTAAAAATATCCTTGAAAACATATTCTGGACATATCCTTGGATGATGCAACCCGAAACGTAGCTCTGCTCAGATATTGCCTATCTTGCAGGCGGTCGTAGCAAGTATCCTTAAGTGACGCAACCCGCGGTACTACAATGTCCATCTGTTGCCTATGTTTCAGGCTGTCGAAAACCTAAGTTAATATTGCACACTCGATCTCGCCCAAATAATGACTTTTTTATTATTGTTATTATCAAAGCTTTGTTGACGAAACCTGCTTTTGAAACTTACATAGATCTTACCTACGATTCATGTGATTAAATGATGCTGTCCTTGGTTTGTTGTTCACATTCGTACATTGGAGGGGTGGCTAACCTCTTACCTACCCAATAGAAAGATGAATGAATGTCTAAATATTTTCATCTTTAAGAAAACCAAGATGAGGAAAGTTAGGGGAATTATCATAGGAGAGAAGGTTGACTTTCCAGATTTTGTAATGCGTCGTGTTGAAGTCTTTAAGGACGGTTTATTATTTATAACTAAGTAATTAAAGGAACGTCGAATATTTTCAGTCTTTATTTTTCATATATCATAGAATCTAAAGATAGCACGAATTAGGTTACATTAAGCATATCATAGTTGTTAAACTTATGATGGCAACGTTGTTAAAGGGTATTTTTATTTAATATACAACTAGTTCTACCAGTAAAGTAGCCGCTAACATAAGTATGCATACCCTATGAATAATACTCATCTGCATTTAAGGAGAATAATAAGCATGAATGTAGCATTATGTAAGCATTATTTCCTCATAACTATATAGATATTGCGCCAGCCTTGAAGAGGGCGAGTAAAAATAAATAATGAAAGAGAAAGGGCAAAAGTGGAAGCAGGAAAGGGATTCGTTTACATTGAGAGGGATGTTATAAGGAAAGAAGGAAAGGCCCAATATGTCGAGGAAAGAAGTTCTTCTTGAGAAGATCCTCGGCTGTTTTGAGGAAAGCAATGGCACAGTGATGAGGCGGATAAGCAGATAATGGAGTCCTCTGGAGGTATATTCAAGAAAGAGAATGGAGGAGAGAGAAAGTTGGTAAAATATGGAAATGACGTTTTATACACACATAGAAAATATTCGGTCGGCAATATTTGAGAATGAATTCATAAAAGCTGAGGAAAACGACTTAAAATTTTATACGGTATAATCTCAGTAAATGAACATTTTGGGTTTAATCAAGAATACTAACTTACTCTTACGTTGCCGGCTAAATATTTTTACATTTACACTGTTTTGTAATATAAGGTAATGAGGAAAAGTTAACTAGTCTTTGTACAGGGCATTTCGTTAGATTTACTGTGGTTAAATCTTTTATTCCCTGAATATGCCTCCGATTTCAAAGTCATCAGATCTTAACTTCAGGTAATCATAATTAGTAGTTTGACGGAAAATGAGCGATAGTCAAACATATAAAAATTACACTCCCGCCATAATTGTATTTAAGTTTTTTAGTGGGCTGTCAAATTGTTGAAAATATTCACAAACGTCAGTACGTACAACCACGTATCTAACAGCAGTTGTAATTTTTATCAGTGCATCCATCCTCGAAAAATTTAATCAAGAGATTATCTTGACTTTTCATAGAAAATATGTTAATTAGAACTATAATGAAATAATATACATTTATTTTCATACTATACCTGACGCGGTAATGCATTTCTTCTGAAGTTTTAAAAGATGGAAAAATCTGCAGATTTGACGTGAAATTTTATGACAATTATTCTGGACAGAATCACTAAATTTTGTAGCATTCATACTTCACAAATGTTTTCCTCACTGTAATAATTATTTACTTTTAATGTTTTAAGAAGAATGCCATCACGAGCATATGACCTGATGCATACTTCAGGATATCACCATTTGGTTATAACTTTTTTGGAATTATACGTGTATTTACGATATTTTTATAAACGAAATACGGTCTAGGGCAACGGATATGTGAGTTAAAGGAACGAGTTAGTCTTGTCGAAAGCATGATGAGGGAAAGTCGTGAAAAGGAATGGCATCAGAATATTGTGCTCCGCGGAATTGAGAATCTACGGCAGTAAAAAGTAAGAAACTTCGAAGGAAGAGTAAGAGGAGAAGAACATTATCTGGGAATCTAAAAAAGGAAGAATTTTTGAAGAGATGATACTAAAGCAAACATTGGTAGAAAGGATGCGTAGACGAAGAGGTAATCCAAACATAAGACGGATATTGTAAAAAGCTATGGATCTGCTGAAAGATTTTATATTTTGTATCCAAGGGGTGGAATTCAGTAGAAAGCGATGTATAGAAAATAGTTTACATGAAAATCAGTGTTTTATGACGTAGAAAAGTCTATGAAAACTCTACAGCAGTTACTTCGGCTATTCTTAATTTAAAGTGCAATGGAGTCATCATAATTATAGATTAAATTCTTTTTATCTATCATAGCGATATATAATAGATATGCAGGAAGCGCATATACTCTTTAAAGATTTTAGGCATACCATTCTTATTGCTCTTAAAGTCGTCAGCAGTTAAATCCTTAATTCTGCATAGATGGTTCCCAAGCCGTTAGTTAATATTAAATCAAATTCTTAAATCTTAAATGACATAGAAACTTTAAGGTATACGGTATTATATCAATGAATTTCAATGCACCTATTTGAACTCAAGAAACTCCTTCGTCTTTACCTAAACTTTTCACATGTTTTCTAAAACGGTTTGGAGAATTCTCTAGGTAGAATATAATATTCTTTTTCCCTGATCAATATATTAGCATTTTACGATATCTATTCTTTACTTCTTTAGATTTAAGTTATTCTTATGATCCACACGCTTAACGTAATTCATTCCATATTCTCGTCCTCAACATCATTCCCACGCTTCGCCAGCGTTTTTGACCTGAAAAATGTGTAGTATCCTATTGACCTCTCTTCTTTTTATTTATGATGCACCACCAAGAAATCTTAAGATTTCCATTCCTCTATATTCTTTACTGTGGTCGCCCAATACATATCTAGCATACGTTGCTAAGACAGTTTTCATTCTATCTTCAATAGTTTGGTTATGCGCATATTTATCGCATTTACTAATACAAGCAGATATGCTGTTTTGTAAGTTTTGCTGGAAGTGCCCTAAAAAGTAGCTAGAAGTCACTTAACTCAGGAAAACTAAGACCAAAAAAGGAGCTGAAATGTTAAACTGCTTGGATTTACGTATACTATTAATTAATGTATTAATAATACATGAGTCTAGATTCTATATTAATCGAATAGTCAATAAACATTAATTCTAAAAATTTATTGTTAATATTATTGCTTTTAAAATGTTATTCAATAGCGGAAGTCATTTCACTCGTGAGATCTCTTTGGGAATCGAACCCGGGACCGTTTTCTCCAAAGTCAAACGCGCCTCCAAAATGTCTATCCGGGAGCTTTCTTGAATTATATTAAATTTAAGGTAATACTTGTTTGATAAGTCAAATATGTTAAGCTTTCCGTTCGTAAAGGAGGTCTACAAGCTATTAGGTTCGAGAAAGAGAGCCAGTTATCGCTAAAACAATAAATTTAACAATAAAATCGCTAAATTAGTAACAATGGATGGAAACCTAACCATCACTTTATATTCTGATTGTTTCAATTCTTCGCCATTTCTTCTTTAAGTTTCTCATCAATTAATAGAGTTTTCAGACTTTTTAGAACACTTCCAGCACGATTTCGTCAACGTGATTACGTCAGGTGATAACAGGTTAAAGGCAAAAAAAATAACAAAGCTTCCCTTTGATAATCCCCAGCCGATGCGGAGATTGTCCCCAAAGAAAATAAAGCGTCGAGAAGTTTTGACAAGTTTTTCCAAAGCCCTACGCATTAAAATAGCGAAACGCCGGCGCCGTCCACATTACACGGAGATTAACGGACCGAGGGAACTCTTTTCTGGAGCTCCGATACCTCGGAAGGATGGAGTGACTCCTAAAGAGGAAAAGGGTGTGAGAGATGAGGAAAGAGACAGATTCCGTCCCAGAGGAAAGAAGTGCTCTCTCTCTCTCCTCATCACCTCCCCGTCCCCAACCCCATTATTATACCTTTCCCTCCACTTCCTCCGACGAACGACAGCGGACAGCTTCTGAAAGAGTCGCATGATTCATCCCTCTGCGGGACCTCTTCTTCTTCCCTGCCTTCTTCCTCTTTCTCTTCTATTCCCGCCGTCAGTTTTACCCTCTTTCTTCCGTAATCTTCTCCTCTCCTCCTTGGAGACTACCGTCCTTGCTTTCCCAACTCGCCCCACAAGGTTTCCGGGGAAATCGGGTTTCCTCTGGGTCTGCCTCAATGCCGACACCTTTTCCACCCCTAAATCAGGCTCTCGTTCGAGTCCGCGAGATATTCCGCCCCCTCAAGGACCCCTCCCCCCACTTCAGACCCTCCCCCTCCCCCAATAGGCCCCTTTCCCCTTACTCCCCCCAAGGAACATTTATTTAAACTATTATTTAAAAATATGTTGATGAAATATATGGGTGGTCTGAAAATTTTACGACATTTTGCCATTTCTCGACATGTTTTTTGAAAATTTTCTGAAGATTTCTGACGAATCCCCCACCCTCGTACACGAAATTACAATTGGGAAATTATAACCCAGAAGACATTTTCAGCAAACTCATGTCTTACTGCCCAAAATGATAATTTTCTATACATTTTAAGTCTTCACGAATGCTGATTTCACATCAAAGGAAAATTGGAGGGATGAAATACACATGCTATTTATATTGAAGTACTTGTGTGCTCCGTTCATCAAATAACATTTATTTAAATTTTTACTTTAAAAAATGCTGATGAAATAATTGAAATAGAAGTTTGAAAATTTTAACCGGATACATTTTCAATAACCGTATATTTGATCACCATAGATATTAATTTTATACCAATTTTAGTTCTTTATGATTGCCGATTTCACATCAAAGGAAAATTGGAGTCATGAAATAAACATGCTTTTTATATTGAATATTGGAAAATTTATTTAAAATTTACTAACACGATTGAAAATTAGAAGTTCGAAACAAAATCCGCGTGGAAATTATTTTTAAGAAATTTTGTGCAGTTACATATCCATATAAAAAATGAACAGAACATGGTTGCAAATCACGCAGATTAAAACATATATGAACTATAAATATCGCAGAATTTTTATGACGTTCGAACGGCCCCTTCCCCTCCCCCAACAACGACCCCTCACTCCCCCAGACCCCTTCCTCCCTCTCTAAAAGATCCCTCACTCTCCTCAACGACCTACCAACTGTGGCCCCTCCCTCCAACCTCCCCAGCCCCCCCAACGGCCCCTTCCCCTTCCCCAACAACGACCCTCTCTCCCCCCAATCCCCTTCCTCCCACTCTAAAAGACCCCTCACTCCCTTCAACGACCTACCCACTATGGCCCCTCCCACCAAACGTCCCTTCCCCCCAACGCCCCCTTCCCCTCCCCCAACGGCCCCTTTCCCCTACTCCAACAACGACCCCTTCCTTCCCCCAAGGACCCCGCCCCCCCAAGCAGTTTGTTGACTTGGAGCAGGAGGAATATGGAATTGCGTAAAGCGCGGACGACTCTAGGGTTTGAGCCTATTTAGGGAGGTTTCTACGGCAAGAGACACTTTACGCCACCAGATGTATTTATGTGCATGTATGTATGCATGTACGTATGAATATATGTATGAGCGTCTGAATTTATGTATTTACGCGTCGTACGTATGTGCGTTCCGCGCGCCTTCTGGTTCGAGTGCGAGTGCATTTGCATTCCAATTTGTTTTGATCTAGTTTGTTCGGAAGGGAAATAAGAATGAGCCATTCGCAGTTCGGATCCGGAAATGTTGTTTCATATCCTCGTAGTCATTGTTATATCCGGGCGATATCGTACATTTTTCGAGGTTCCAGTTTTCAATTTTGCTCATCAGGTATATATTCGGGGGAAACATACGATCCGGAAACGTATGAAATTATCATCAATAAACTAGTTGGCTTTTTTCTGTTGTTATAATTGATGCATTCCCTTATTTGGATAATTCATAAAAATTTTATACTTTTTATAGTTCATATATGTTTTAATCTGCCTGATTTGCACACATGTTCTGATCTTCTTTTTATATGGATGTATAACTGCACAGAATTTCTTCAAAATAATTTTCGCACAGATTTTGTTTCGGACTTTTAATTTTCAATCGCATTAGCAAAACAGAAGTAAAATTTTTGACTATTCGATATTAAAAGCATGTGTATTTCATCTCTCCAATTTTCCTTTGATGTGAAATTAGCATTCATGAAGACTTAAAATGTATAGAAAATTATTATCTTGGGCGGAAGTCAAGGTTGTTGAAAATGTCTCCAGTGTTATAATTTTAAATTTTAATTTGCTCTATTTCATCAACATTTTTCAAAGAAAAAATTTAAATATAAGTTATTCGATAAACTATGTACACCAATAATTTCCTTTGTGAGTTGCTCATTTGATTACATACATCACCCTTAAATATCGTAATTATAAGCTAAGAAATTCTTAGCGATGCTGACAGACTAAATGATTAACTATATTTAAAGGAGGCTTTTGTGTTTCGGAATGAATGATATTACCAAAACATTAACTTAGTGTCCTCAATCTGACCACTCAACATTGATTTTTATACTTCTTGGAGGTAAAGGAAGTATATTAAGATTTGACGAATAAACACGATATTTTACATCAATTTGAAGGTTTTACAGTCAAAGAGTAAATTTGCATAGCGATTTCATCTCATTTTAGAGTCAAAATGCGGTCATTTTCTGCAACCACACTCAAGGGTAATTGTCTTTGGTATTTATTTGCAGAGAACCAGACTCTACAGTTGTAAACACAAGATGTTTCTTTGAATGCAAGACATTGGCACATCTGTCAGTATTCTCGAAGACGATGTAAATTTATTCACGGAGCTTAAGGTTCTCATAGCTCCTTAATCAAGTGCTGGGGAGGCTTTTATACAATCCCGGAGAAATTATTTATTAACTTCTCTTTGAAGTGGAATCAAAACTTGGTTGCCTCTGTCTCAGGCTTCAGTAATATTTAAGCTGAACTGTGAAATTGCCGCCGCGTGAAGGATAACATCGATTTGGTTTTAAACGGTCTTTGCTCCTCTATGTATTTAGCATTTGATCTGCTATAAATTAGCTCTTTCTTATCTCACCTGTTCAATTTAGTGGAGAATGTGATCATCAAAGCTATAAGTTCAGTGGTAAAATTCGAAATTCTTTTCAAAACTAAGCGAGACATAGCTAGATGAATGACTTGACTTCCTGATGCACATGTTTGGATCTTCATTAACGATCTTAGAAAAAACAAAAGAAGAGTTCTATAATCACCTTGTGATAACTAAAAAGATTTGAATTAAGAGATAAAGTTTCTGAATTGCTGAGGAAGAAATATTTACAGCTTACTCACTATGTATTCTATAGATTTAGGATAAATTTTGCCCGTACTGGAAAGTATTGAGTTGAGTAGCATAGTTAAGATATTTTTAGATGGATAAAATTGGGTTATACTCACAAAGTCCTTCTGTAAACAAAAAGATGCCCTTGAAAATGGATAAAGAAGAATTAACAAAATGGAGGACATATACAATAGAAATGTATACTTACAATCTCTTTGAGTGTAATATACCATTTACTGTTTGATCCGACTGGATGTAGCATGAAATCTGTTCACATCAATTTGAGAAGAGGCAACGAAGCCAGTGGAGTCGGATTACAGGCACCAGAGATTACTGAAATCGGTATCAGGAGAATAGCAGAAGAAAATTGAGAGGTAGGGTAACTCAGTTGATGATGTAGCTGATAAAAAGTAAGAGAAGCCATGGGAAGTTGAAGAGATTGCCAAAGGGAGAGGACGGATTGATGCTCTTTTGTTGAACTAATCCACGAATTCAAAGTAAATTAAAGGCATTAGACTGCTACATACGTGGGAAACAGCATAGACATGCTATATTATATATAAGGCCCAATTAAGTCGCTTGAACTTTCGAAATTTGTTACTTGTTTAGCTTTCACTATCTTATCGGCTTGAAGGGAAGAGGAGGTTGCGGATTGATGAAAAGATTTCACAATCTTTGTAATACAATTAAAATAATTCTAGATAATTAAAGCCATTCTAATTTAAGACTATTAATAACAGTTACTAAATATTTTATGAAGAGATTTAGGCTAAAATATTTATCTTACTACTGTATAAGAGTTCTATTGAATTGTTCTCAAAATGTGTAAAGGATAAGTGTAAGTAGATCAAAGTGCTGTCTGAGAGAAGTGCGAATTATTCTAAAAGAAAGCAACGGGAGAAAGAAAAGAACAACGGGATAAAGTTTTTGAATGAGGTGATGAATAGGAGAGGCTTTCATATGTGGGTCATTCCACGCCAAACCGAACAAAAAAAAACATGACATTTTTGTATCTTCCTAAAACTTTGCCACATTATTGATAGTAACAATTAAGTCACTTTTACCAATTTTTAGACCAACAATCCCAATAATTACAAAATGGCGGCTGAACAAAGTTCGCAAAAAAGTTCGAAATCCGGCGCGCGCGCTCTCAGTTGAACACCCGTTTCTCAGAGAGCTTAAAACATACGATGCTTTAAATACGCTCATTCTAAAGCTCTTAAACGGTGTTTTCATTACATATGGAATTTGTTTCCATTTCTTGGAGACAATACCTACTTTTAGGCAATGAAACTTTTTGAATAGGTTTTAACCTAAAAAATTCCAGTATTACCGCGTTAAAAAAATATCACCGGAATTGTTATTAAGTTTTCTTTAAGTGGTCGAAGTATAAAAGCGGTAAACGGATATTAAGTATAGTAAAAATGTTAGAGTCTGAAAAGGCATGAACGAAAAGATGAATAGATGTGCCTGAAAGGAAATATATACAAAGTTACGTTGGTAACACTTGGTGATGATTGGTGGTACTTGTTATGTCCAAATCAGACAAGCGTGATTCACATATATTTGTACCTTGTGACCGTGGGTCAATATTTATAACTGAGTGACTCTTGGCATATTTAGCTTATTACTGTGGAGGATTTCCATAAATTTCGTTTTTCGTTGCTCACGTATTTTTCTAATAGAAATGAAAGAAATTTATCGAAGTATATACCAGCCAAGTATGAGATGGGTTAAACATTTGCAACTTATATCTTCGGTATTGAAACTGTCATTTGCTAAGTATATACATTTTAAACTTTAATAATACCAATTATGCAGATAATATTTAACGAATTTTAACAGCAGCATTACAATTTCACTTCGGACTTTGTTGAAGAAGCACGAAGAATATCTTGCGTTTGTATTTACAGTATCTTTCCTTACCACGAGGTATATTCTTTGAATAGAAATGATTTTGGTAATTTATGCATTTGTTTACTAAAATTTCCCCTTAACGTACGTCTTGACATGATTTTCATAAACCCAATACCCTAGTACTTCTTTTCCAGACCAAAAAGCAAAATTGAAAGTCGGGATATAATTTTTTAATACATTGAGTCTAGTATCAGTTTCACCTTTATTTCCCAGCGTTGGAGAGGAATTTTACCAGATATCGCCGGATAGGATTATTATTATTTATTGTATTGATGAGGGCCTTTTTGGGGATTATTGGTGAACTTCACAGTGACCGTGGTGGACCAAAGGTCCAGGTAGCACATCACCCTTATACCGACCTCATATATATTGCCCCGAAAAACTTAATGGGAGCGCTTAAATTTCCTCCCAGAATTAGTGACGTTCGCAAAGTTTACTCCCAGGATTTTCTTCCGCATTCCGACACCGCAAACATTTCTCTCTAGTTCATGTTCCCGACGTCTAGCGTCGCTGCCGTGCTCTTTCCCTTTCTACACACGCACCAAGGTGAAACAAAAAAAACACGCCCGACTCCATGACGCGGAAAAACCGGCGGTCGCCCGACTAAAAATGGCGGTCATTAAATATTTTTTCGCGCCATCGAATCCCCGAAAATTGGTAGACCGCAGTTAAAAACTGTAACTTTCCCGCGCGAGTCGAACGGGGTTTTCCCGACCTGTGTTACCCCTTGTCCCCCCCACTCCGGACCCCATTTCCCGCCCAATTGCCGCCGACGCCAGCGCCGCGGAGGCGACAGAACCTCTCTTCCCTAACGCGTTAATATATTGTGCAAACGCGGCGATACCCTGTTCAGTCGACGATCGGATTCGATTTTTCCCCCGATCCTCTTTTATTTCCCCTTATAATGGACTCATTAATACACGTCCGTGTTGGCGGGGGCGCCTCCATCACCCGTGATTCCCAGTCGCTTAATAATTGATGGGTGAGAGTGGCGGTAATCAGATGAGCTCATAATTAACTGCGATTAAAATAGGCGATACGTCGGCCATTTTCTAGTCGAGGATTATTTAAAATGGCAGCCGGCCGCCATGAGGGACACGACCGCGAAATCCTCGCTGATTCTACCGACCGAAGGGCTTCAGAGCTTTGACAAGGGCTTTTATCTCCGACTCGGGATTCCTTCGAGAGCAATGGGAATCGTGAAGGTTGCAATCACTCAAATGACTATCGATGATGTTCCCCAGATAATCGTTGACATCTGTTGTTAGTTTGTCACGCGGAGTCGACGTTTTATCTTCCCGTACATCGTGAATGGTTTCGAAAAAAGCTTGGATGGCGTGTCGGTCTGACATCGTAAAACATGGGGATAAACAATATCGATTAGTACGCATCAATGTGCTAATTTTGAATGTAATATCGTTGGATCCTACTGTAAGTCCTCTTGACTATTGAGCGACTCCAGTGTATATAATAATCTGAGAAAATCTTACGGTTTAATGTAGTCTCAGCTACATCAGTAGTGGTAAGGAAACAAACATTTGTACACGGTTATTCAATTAGAAGTTTAAAACGCTTCTTAAGCCGTTTTTCCGGTCATAGAAATGAGGCAAATCGGGAGTAATTACCTTCTAAGAGTCATCAGTTACGTATTTCAATAACTAAGTTGAATCCTTCATAGGTTAAAGAATATTAATCTCTAAACCTCTATACCAGTAGAGGTCATTTCACTGTGAATATCCTCACAGATCATAAAAACTTATCTGTAGTATTGATTTTTAGCATTAGCTGAAATATAAGAATGCTGTTCCTTTGGTGAAAATCTCGGGAATAAGACTAATGAATAGCTGAACTATGAAGGGAAGGATATAGACAGCTAGGTTTTTATGATAAATTCAGAAAAAGATTATCCGCGAGATATAATGGTTATTATCTGGGAGATATAATGGTTATTACCAAAACTGACAGAAATTTATGCAAAGAAACGCCTTTTTGAAACTCAGATTTCAGTAAAAGATCAACGATTACAAAGGAAGAATTTATCAAGTTATTTCTATAAATAACTCTTGGCACTCATTGACAGACGGTATAAATATAGGCAATTATAATTGTTACAGATTTTGACTGAAACAATCTTTGGATTGATCAAAATAATGAATACATCTACAAGGTTAGAATAATCGAAGATAAGTTATAAATTCCGGTATTAGTAATCTACTTTTCTTTTACAGAGCAATAGTCAAGTTGAACAAACTAGTTCTATGTGTGGGTCCTTCACTCTACTTTCTTGTGGGTGTTCTGCAGTGCTCCATTTTTTCCTATGCGTAAACTTAGTTTTTAATGCCTACGAAGTATATTTTTGTAATCTCTTCTTTTTAAAACTGCCTCTTTCTTTTATATTTCATATGAGGGAGGATTACATGTCAGAGGAGACTAGTTAGTCTCAAGCTCACCACAATAAAAAACGTTTTATAATTATTAATATTATATTTCATAAAATAAAATTTTCACTTATATAATGACCAGCATACTGTGGTACTTGATATCATGTTATAAATGCTTGCCATACAATTTTAATATCTTCACGGTTACTTATAATTCAGGATGAATTAACGGGCTCCCGGATAGCCGTGTGGGCAGCGCGTTCGACTTCAATGAAAGTCGTCCCAGGTTCGATTCCCGATGGCAGCCCACGTGCTAAATGACCTCAGCTGTCTATGCACTTTTCACAATACTACTACTACTTCAGGATGAACTAATCAGCTGTGTGTTTTATTCCAATTCTAAACATAGCCGATATCCAAGATTTTCAGTCGATAGTAATGATCCCCAAATTCCTCTCATTCTTCCCTTTTCATCGTCACCCACACTTCTCACTTTCTCTCCGTGCGTCATTCCACTTCCGTGAATCGTGAGTCTGCGCCGTGCATCAAATGAACCCCTTTTCCCTTTCATCGCTAAGCGGTGGCGATTGGATTATCCCGAGCTAATTTTCCCTTAAAGACTCCAGCTCCACGTAATCCAAAAATATTAACGGTCGCTAGGATAATGACAGCTAATACGCACATCCGAATCTCATTTCATTATATCTCTAGCCTACTTTCCAAAACGGTAACAAATAACGGGATGGATTTAGTGTAAGGAAAAATGTATAAAATCCTTTCCTATCTCGACTTTAATGCTACGGAATTATATCTACTAGTGGAACATACATAGGTGGATATTTCTAGCAACTCTAAGCGGCTATTACTATGATATTTCTACTTAACAATCACCGACTATGACCTTTCAAGGCTCCCTTTTAATCCTACGCAATTATATCAACTATATAACTATATGTAGTGGAACATATATGTGGATATTTCTAGCTAAATGCTAGAAATCCAATTCGTCCAATCACCGCTTATGATTGTGTGTTTGCATGCATTTAATATTTAGATTGATGAGCTGATAACTCTGAATCGGTGACTAAAATTGCGAAGTTTCACGAAATGAGCAAACAAAATTTTCGTTCCGAGACTGTAATTGAATATAAGACAAATAATCCTGTAAATGTTCTAAATTCAAGGCTAATGATGAGCCAAGGAAAAGAGTGGGGCATTTAAACCAACAATTTTCAAGAGATGTTTTCTCAAGATAGTATTAATGTTAATGTTTAATAAGCTTGCTTGATTAAAACTTCCATGTTTTTTTTCTATGAGTAGGTGCATCTAATATTTATAATAATTAATAAGGAATTTAAAGAGTTCTCCATAAGAAGATATTTTCTCTTGGCGAGTTCTATTCTCCTATAGGTACGAACTCACCATTTTATACCATCCGCTTTGTATGATTTTGTGGAACCTAATATAATCCTAAAACCCATAGATATTAGGATTTAAAGCCTCATCAAATTCATTTTATTTTAAATTACGAAAAGAGGAGGTGTAAAGTAAACATCCTCTTTAAAATATTCTTATGAATTTTAAACAGACTGATAGGATAGATATCTAACTTTCATGAATATCATCTGATTGAAACATCAAACTTCTTAGCCTATACACTCCTTGTCCCAAATTAACTAGAAAATGATGTATACTTTCAATAATCGAATGAAATATTCGTCTTTAAATGTGTAGAGATTTCAATGTTGATATAGTTTCATTGAATTGTATAACGCGGCTCTAAAATTCTAATAATGTTTAAAATGAAAATATTATTACATATATTCATTTCTGAAATTTATATTTTAAGAATGACAGGTAACGATAACCTATTCGTTCTGATACATCAGAAAAAATAGACGACCTTTTAGAATATTTCTAGGAAGGATAATCATCAATAGCTGATATGAAAATAAGGTGAATTAAGTGAAGCAAAATCTTAATTTTATTCTTTTTCAGGTGTAGTAAATTATAGTAGATACGATTTTGGTAACACGAAATACGAGGAAATCTATTTCGGTAAACTTATATTGAACGAAAATTCAACGGAAACATACCGGTTTATGGCAGAATGATATTTGACCAACCTGGAGATCTTTATTTGTAGAGGAGAGTTAATTTAAATAAAACATCACCGAAGGGCATCCGAATACATAAGGAATTAAATTCTAAAAGCCGATAACATTTCGGGAAACTGCGATGTTAAAATGCAGACCAAATAGAACGAAGTCATTGAAATGTATTAAATATTTCGGATCCGAAGCTGAAATGTATATTTGATTCTTTTGTGTTTACTGTTGAACGGTAACCGCTTGACTTGCCGCGTTTTGCAGTCATTTGACGGGTATAGGATCGCTAGATGCAATTGGATTGCGAATGTTCACTATTTACGTAACGAGTTTCGATTTTCTGTCGAAATTATTATAGAGATAGAGTGCATCCAATGAGGAAATAGCCGGATAAATGTATCTTTCTGCGAAGACTTTGGTTTGCCTATCCCATATTGTATTTCATTCTCGCTTCTGCTTATTCCAATAACCGTAGTATTGAGTATATAAAATGTTACGCGTACGTATGTACATATACTGTGTACCAATAGATGGCAAGCATGTGTGCTGTGTACCAATAGATGGCAAGTAAGCTCCCGTTCTTCAGTAACTGACAAATGGCGACAGCGGATTTTTCTAAATACATCTATATTTTTTATCAAATCATTAAATTTGTATGCCAGAGTTACATATCTCGTTTTGACTAAAAACATATATTTCTATTTATTTATTTATTATCAGATCCAACAACAGCCACTAATAGCAATCTGCGTTGGATACAATTAAAAACAAGATAACAAATGAATTACAATACAAGGGAAAATAAACGAATTGAAAATAATAAGAGAAGAGGAACCAACCTATGGCTTTTATTTACGATAGAAATGAATATAGATTATAAAGGAAAAAGATTTCCTTTTTTCATTACTTTTTGGCTTTACCTCCAACCTCTTTTAACAGGTGTTTACCAGTACGAAACGATAAAAAAATATAAAAAATGATGAAGATGAAAATGATTTTGGATGATGAAATTAATATTCATCACTCTTCATTGAGTTTATGTGAAAATTGCTCCTAATGGATCACTGCCCCTCACTTATAAACTCCTGGCTCATTAAGGAAAAGGCAACTTCCTCGCTCCTCATCTTTTACAGTAAGCCTCATCTCACCTTTAAAGCTGTTGGGATACTAATGAGTGGGCTGAGGATTCAACCACCCTTCACACCGATGAATTTAGAGGGAATCCTTGAAATTATGATGACTTTGGAATATTTTTATGAAAATATTTCAGTTAATCGTTAAATCATCATGCTGGGATTGTTTTATACCCTACAAGCGCGGCCGATGTATCAGAATTGCAAAAGGTATAAAAATTAATTAACCGGATTTTTCAAATTAACTCAATTTCACTACAGAAAATCACATCACATTTGTAAGTTGGATTAAAAATATATCGGGTGAACATTTTAGGCCGGGGGAAATTTATTGGCTGGAAATAAATTAAAGAGAATTCTCTGATAAACAAGCACGGGAGTTTAATTTAACTGATTTAATTGAAAAAGTACGCCGAGGGTTTCTTTACCTCATGTTACCCATATATTGACACAGTGAATTCCCGATCATCCATGAGCGGATTATCCGTTCTTCGGATATACCGTGGATGATAGTTTACTCTTCGTATCCTACGCGATCTATTTAATTTATATTAAATAGACATGTTAATGTTCTGTAATGTTTAAAACGAGTAAGACATAAGTGAGAACAGAGCTGAGGGAATACTACTATAATGATAATATCTAACTTTTAAAAATCCGTGATTGGGTAAAGTAAACTATTTATGAGTCCACGAAACAATCGGAAATACGGTCTATGACAGCAAATAATAATGAATTATTTATCTACGTAAACCAGAGACGTTATAATTAATAAAAATTAAAGTCTGGATTATCCGTTTTCTAATTATTCGTGCATCTAGGAGAATATCGGAAGTTCACCATATATCGAATGTATATTATAGGTATGCAGCCATCAAATTAAATCATATACTTAAATAGTGCGGAAATATTGTCTCAAATACCAAGCCTTAAATTGTTTATTTACGTAAATCACGAACTTTTAGTAATAAAATTAAAGTTTGGACCAACTACATTTTCTGACTATTCGTACATTCTCTTCCCTCTAATATTCCGAATAATCGAGAGTTCACGTTATATTGAAAATGGTGTACAGCCGTATGCCTAAATCATTCCATTAAACACTGCGGAAATACCAAATACTGCCTCGACTACCAAAACTAACCCGGAATAACATATCAAAATCGTTGTGAATACTGCAATGCCGTTTCTGCCCCGGTGATGTACTCACATCGGAATTTACAATCCCACTCCGATCCCCATTTATATCGAATGAGAGCCCTACAGGCACAATATTAATAGAAAACCTCCCCGTCCATTATCCGCGTTCCAAGCAAATGTTTTCGCATCATGCGAACGGATTTGCTGCCACTGAAAGAAAATCCCGAGCGGTCAACGGGGGTGTCTTTCTAACATTCACTCCGTGTCACGGGTACACCCCCTTTCGGTGTCTGGCGCACGCAATTCTTCACTGCCCCTTTCATCCCAACCCATTGTCCCGACCGACGCATCCCCTCTAATTGAGACATACGTAAAAGCAAGTGTCACTGCGTTCTGTATCCCCTCCATTCAATCCCACTCGCATTCATTGCGATCATTCAAAGGGCACGTCGACGGGATGCATTGACAGAGAGTGAGGATATAACGCTTTCAAGCGGGGATGCAAAATGCGGCTTTCTTTGAATATAAAATCTCACGCAGCGGAAATATCCGCTTCTCTCCTCCTCTATGGGATGTGAATGACCTGCAAAGTGTTTCCTCTTATTTTTATGGAGTGATAATTAGAATAGGCAGGGATGTGTTAAACTATTACTGAAGTGGGATAAAAAGGCAGCAGTTCTTTTGAGGGCAATTCAAATACGGTTCTCATATTCTCTCTGTCTATCGTCATGACCATTGGCGTTCTGATTTTCATTCAGTAATTTTATGGCTATATTTCGCGCCTAATATCCTTTGCATCCCATTCAATATTTAAAGGTCTTTAAGGTCTTTATTTAGGGAGATTGAGGCTAAAAAGTCTCTTCTTCTATCTAACCTGACGTCAAGGGCATTAATCAAATAATAATGTATGTGAAAAAAGAAAGGATGAAAAAAATTCTATTCTTCTGCAGATATCCTAAAAACCACCATTTTTTGGACTAATCTACAAATTAAGTGATCGTTGAAGCTTTATCCTTTTCATGCACAGACCAATTTTAACTTACCTTCGGTCACTTTGCAACTCATTCATTCTCTTTCAGATTATAACGTATCCAGTTAGTTTCGTACAATTCTCATAGCTTTCTCTTCGCTGCAAGTTTTTACAATACCTTCTTATTTCTGATCTTATGATACCATCTAAATATACGATTGTATTTTAATAACCTGAGTAAGTACATCACTACATACTTTAACCAGAGTCTTTGATATCAGTCAGTTAAATATTTTTTAAAATCAATTCAAAGTAAGGATATTTAAATACATTTATAATCAGTTTTTTTTCAGTCATTATCATCAAACAAATCCAGTTAAGTTTCCTTTAAGTGGGATAAAAACTGCAGTAGAGTTGGTAGTGGTACAAAATGTTATGTGAATTATAAATCCAAAGGAGAATTTGAGTAGCATTTTCTGGAAAAACAGTGACCTCAATCCTTGGGATTAGAGATTTATTTACATAATGACTGACCTGCGCAAATAAAATATACTTATATTTACAATTTATTTGTATATTTATTTCGTTCTTTGTGTAAGGATATAAATTGGTGCATGTTATAGAAATTTAACAAACAAGGAACATAGATTCCCCTGCTTGGGGTAACCGACTCTCCATTATCGAGAAAAATAAATTCAAGTGGAAAACTGTGCTATAAAAATACATCTTAAAGTCAACAACAAAATGAAAATATGAAAAACATAAGAATGGAACAGAAAAAATAAATTAATGCGAGTAACATCACTCCGTATCAGCAAAAACATATTTAACCAACCCTTTTAAACACATAATCGAACTCCTTGTTCTAGAATAGCCATGTATTAACAAGTTGTGAAAAGGTTTATTCTTTTTCAACATCAGTTACATTCAAAGGTGGTGAAAGAAAGAGTTTAGGATCAAGTTAAAGAAATGAACGGTAAGAAATTTCATTTTTGGTTTAGGCATAACAATGTTGCAACGATTGCTCCTTACTTAACATCCTGTGATTGTCATAAAAATAACCAATTCAAATTTAGAGCTAATTAAACCGAACATAATGGAACCCACCGCGATTCGATTCTCCAGTAGGTCTCTCCTGGTCACATTTCTCATTAGGAGACTTAACGATCCCTCCGAACGTTTTCCTAAATAATACAATTAGAGTGGCAGTTGGCGGGCGAAGGGCCGATAAGAGCTCAGGAATTCCGCGTCGAAATCATCGGCGGCGGCATTCGCGGCTTGGATTTCGGAGAGCGCTCATTAAAGGCCATTCTATGACACCGTCCGACACTAAATCTGCGCCGCTCCTCACACTCTACGGCCATAAAACAACTCCCCCTGTTGAGAGATCCCCCTCGATTGGAAAGGCATCTCTCGTTCCACTGGAACGGATTATACTCCTAACTTGTCGGTCAGCGTCAAAAGGTTTTCTCGATGGAGGTGTTGGATGAAGTGAGCGCCTCTTGACTGGAGACACCCACTCTGATTGGCCATCGAGGCGACTTGTAATCGACCGAGTGAGCCGTTTCATCGGTTATTCACATCGATGATCTCTCCACGTCTTGAAGCCCTTGTTTATCGTTGTTTACCGCCGACTTGCCGGTGGATGAGAACGATCGCGAGAGGTTTCTTAAATACGGATGTGATGTAGAAAGTACGCAGATTACCTACTGCACTAGTGAGCGTAATCTTGGGGTAATCATGCATTAGAAGCCCCGTGCAAAAATTTCGCGGACGGACTTTGAGATTTTATTTCTCCACCTAAATATATTTTAACAAACTCTCCAATCACTACAAACAAATACACAAACGCTAAGGAATACCAAAAAAAACTCATCTTCATATTCTGTATTATTCTTATTTCTTAGATTTATTTGTGGAAACGATTCCAAGCGAACTTCGGTCACATTCGGTAAATTCGTCTTTAGAGTCCAATCTTTTTTGCTTTGGTTTACCAGAACCTGGGAAACTTTTTCTCTCTCCTTTTCTTTTCCACTTTTGGAGTTATACCTGTCGAAATCGTATGTGTCGATGTATTATACTGATCAACATGATCTTCGTCTCAAGAGTATGAGTGGGGGTATTCAATGCAGTTTCTTTTCCTATTTTCAAATATGTATTCGGAATTTTCCATTGCTTTAAGGTTTTGTCATTTTAATTTTTTAAATATTTTATAATTTTTCGTTCATTTGTGCATTGTCAAGTTAAACCTCCTGGAGGATTGTTAATATGATGGAACCAAATGGTTCAAATGAAATCAAGTAGTTCGTTGCTACTATTACTATTCAGGTTCAGACGAGTATAGACATATGGAAACAGTGTTACCAACTTAGAGCAATTTCTTTTTAATTTAGTGGATTCCTAATATTTTTGAAAGGAGATATATATGGTTTTAATAGCGGATAGCGTTTTTTTAGCGGATGTTGTGCATTCACGAAATCGGAATGTGCGATAATTTTGAGGAGGCAAAATTATGTTAATAATATCCTCAGTATTCCTCATTATTAATCGTGTTTTTCAATACATCTGTTTTTCTCTTTGTCTACCTCCATTGGCTTGATTAAAATTTTTTGTGCTTATGTGTATTTATATATAATATCTAAATTTTCTTTTTGTGTATATATTGATTTAATTTTCCAGATTTAATGTAGGCAACTCTATAAATATATTTGCAAAGAAATTTTTATTGATTCTGCGAACTACATAAGCCATTATTTGATTAACTTTATTATTCATAGAAATCACTTCAATTATACTTATTTTAATTTCAAAGTAAATTCTAATTTGCGGTTATACATGAAATCTAAAATAGATTATATTTGTCGGGATACTATGCATAAATATCATCGCCTCTATTGAAGTGGTTAATAAAAAAATAACAAGAGAGCATTTATAGCTTTACCGCCAATATTTTTACTGAGCTACCATGGTTTCGAACTTTTTGGTCATTCTTAGACTACAATGCATATTTGAAACCATATTTATTTTAAGTCTCCTATTTTTGAAATAGTTTTATTATGGTATGTGCTAGAAGAGCATCAGGTGCAACTGGTTTATATAATTCTTTAAATCTATAAAATTATTGTGTAAATATGATTAAATCTTTTAAAAAATTTAAAAAGTATATCGCATAAACAATTATTATTATATATAAAAATAGTATTCTCTGTAATATGATATTATTATTTAATATAAAATTATAAAATATTAATAATTAATAACAATAAGATATATACAATTGTGTGTATGTGTATTAAAGAATAAGTGGTGGAATATAAATAAAGTTGTAGCAAAAGTGTCAAATCAAGTACCATTAAAATATCTTCCAGTATAGCATACAAGATGCCTGCGATATATATGGCTTACTAATCAATGCCTCCACTGATGTTCAGATTCAATCTGGGAACGGAGATCAAACATCCGACCCACATTCGAGTGCAAATCCTCAAGGCGTGAACGGGGAGAGATTTTACGAAGGGGCCGATAAGGATCCCCCCTTCTTAATTAACTGCTTCCTCCGCAGAGGCGATTTATCGGGTATCCCAACCCTCGCACTGCCTTCATTGCGCCATAAGATACACCACGGGTACTCACACACCCCAAGCATCCCTTCAAACTGCCGCACTTTTTCATGGCAAACGTATTATCCGCGTTAGCATCTCTCGAATCAAGTTTGACGTGGACGGATAGCTCTTAAAAATGCCGTTTATCTTTCAAAGCACGGATGTATCCATGGTAAAAAGTCTACTCCCACCCTCTTTCTCTCGGAAATACCTATGAAATCTGGGCGCCGCGTTTGCGTAGCAGTTAACTTTATGGGGAGACAACATCGACGCTCGATAAAACCCGCTTCATTTTACTATCGGCTTAAAATTTAAAGTGAAAACATTCGTGGCTTTATTTGGTAACGCAGACATCCCCCGACGTACCAACTCATTTTGTGCTTAAATTTTGACGCGAGTCCGAAGTCGTCGTAAGAGGGATAAGTAATATACGGGAACCCTAATAAAAGTGGAGAGATTAATTAAGGAAATATTTCACTCTAGATCTTTTAATTACACGGTTACGGTTTATGGGCTAAGATCGTTCGATTCGAAGCTTTTTGGTGGAAATTTACCATGAGACAACTTACACCTTTTTTGACGTTGAATATCACAAGTCAACGATAAATGGCGCACGTATATGAATTTAAAAACTACCATATTTTCCACAACACATCATCAAAGATGGAAATTATCTGAAGTATCATAAAAATGAAAAATATATAAAAATGGGATCCAAATGAATTGCGTATCTGAGACTCCACTTTCGCAAACATAATATAAAATTATAATTATAAAGTAATCAATTCGAGCGATATTGAGGTTGTAATTGTCCGTTCTCGTCCTCCAACCCATCGTGCCTCTCAATATAATTATTTGTTTCAAAGTGATAGCGTGCGGAAAAATTAAAAGAAATAATGTGGTAATAGTTTAACAACAGCTATCAGTTATTGCGTATCATAACCTTCGAAAATTAGCAGGTTAAGGCTTACTCCTTGGGTTAACAGGATGAAATGAAGATAAGATAGCAAGCACTACGCTTCTATTGGACATTATTACCTAGAGTTTTACTTTTAGTACTACCGATACCGATCATCTTAACTTTTATCGATATACATATTTTATTGCCATACATAGTGTCATTACCTCGCTACAATCTTAATGAAGACTATGCTTTCAAAGATAGAACACAGGATATATAAAACTAAAGAAGGAAAAAATAGAATCTATTCAAGGTTTAGTTTTTTTATCCGTTTTTTAAAATTTGTCGATGAAATAATAAGAACTTAATCTTGACAATTAACTTAATAATTTAACTTACTTTTAATTTTAACAATTTAATTAAAAATCAATCTGATATGTTCAAGCTCAACCTTGTGGTAATACGCCATAGTAGAAAAGTTAAAGAACTTAATAAAAAGTCCCAGTACAGATCTTTATCACACTTGTAGACGGAAATAATTGCCACATAGAAACATATTAGCACAAGCACATTAAAGCACAAAGAAAACTCATTATGTAGAGCCCACAAAACACAAGTTTTGTGGACTGTACATAGTGATTTTTCTTTGTGTGTGATCATGAAGGAGTTCCAACAGGTATCACCAAAATCTGTCAAGCTCATATTATAAGAAAATTATTGGGATATCTTTGCGCATAAGGGGTGCGTACCCAAAAAAATCCCAATGAAAAACGTACTTAAAGTCTTAAGGGACTGGGAATCGAACTAGGAATCTTCCTCTATCCTGGAGGGTGCTCCATCCAACTATTATACATCTACAATTATATACTATGTGGAAATCATACGTCCTTTGATTTTTCTAGTTTAATTAAAAATTGATTTCTGTTTTATAGTTAGTTATGTAAGCATTGAACAAATGAATATCGATCAAACGCAAAATAACATCTCTGTTTACGAAAATACAATGCAGGGCGAACTTGAATAGTATCTCACACGCATCCCCTTTATGAAAAAAGTCGCGCACCACCGTTTCGAGTAGACGTAAACGGCATATCTAAGAAGAATCGGATCGCAGCTCCGTAAAACAGCGGTATATTGAGCCATCGCGCGTCAGAGAGCGTCCGTAATAAAAGATTGCGAAGCAGTCATTCCGCCCACAGCCGCTGAAATTAGGAGAGCGAGCGGAAAGAAATCTCGCGCGTGGGAGTAGAAAACATACGGCAGTCGAGCGATGTAAACTGGGCACAGAAGTACGTGCATATTTCATGGGATCGTAAGAAAGAAGCACGAATGAGAAAGAGGATGAAAGATAGAATGAGGGAGTCTCTTTCGGGGCATCTTTACTCGTGTTCTTCCGCGATCGAGTAAACGTCTCGGATTTATGTTCTTCTCTCTCTCTGCCTGTTCCTTCCATCGCCTTACGCGCTTCTTCACGTCTTACGGAGACGCGACTTCTGTACTAATGCCCGCATTTGAAGAAAGTCTGGAACGCCCACGTCGTGCTGCAGCATACATGCTCGACCTTTACATCCACGTACTTCCCCTCCTCCAGATTTCTCTTTCCTTCCTGGATTATGTCTTTTCATGGGCTGATATCCATCTATCGCAGTGCACGCGCGTATGTCGCGCTAGACTTCGCTCGGTGTTTCAGCTTTTGATTAACTTGGCGGAGTACAAATCCGAGGATAATGAGGTCTAATTATAGCTTTCTCTTCGGGGGTTACACGTGTCTCGGATTCAATTAGCCGAGTTGTCAAAGGTATTGGGGGATTGAAGTATGGGGGCAAGAATCAGTAACGCGGAAAAATCGTAAACAATTGGAAACTTAGAGCTACTTTGAATTAACCTCACCCCTATCATTTTTAATTTAAATAATGAACATAGACGCGCTTATTTCCACTTATTTTCCTTATTTTTCTGCTTGTTATTTTATTTTTGCAAAGCTCCAACAAAAAACACCACCAATGCCAAAGAACTTAACTCCTGTAATCGATCAAAATCCGGCTCATGTACATTTCATATCCAACAAAGACAAAATCAGAGGCTATCAAGTTATTAATCCGGCTTTGCATGACCTAGCACTGTTTTCCGTTTAGCCTCAAATTTTATATTCAAACAATGTACTGCGATGGGTAATCCTATATCTCCGGTTTTGGAAATTTAGGATTGGCCCACCAAAAGGTATGGCGAAAAATTACAAAAACTGTTAGCGTAATATGACCAAAGATATTACCAATAGGTCTACCAAACAGTATCAAAAATACATTGCCAAAATTGCACCAAAGAAGTTCCAAAAACATAAATAAATAATATAAAACGATTCTGTCCTTTAGCAGCCTCTGAGGATGTCTCCATGGGAGATGATAGTTACATAAGGCAGAAAACCAGTCTTTATCAGCTTATAAGAGTCATTTTTTATGTATACCCGTTATAAATTTTTATTAAGATGATCCTTTCAGTCAAAGTTTCGCTCGACGCAAAAATATGCCTGTAAATCTGAAAAATAATCATTCAGAGAAAATATACTTGAAAAATGTAGGTCGGAAAACAAGAATTCTAA
This sequence comes from Pachydiplax longipennis, assembly GCA_036926295.1. Classification (NCBI taxonomy): domain Eukaryota; kingdom Metazoa; phylum Arthropoda; class Insecta; order Odonata; family Libellulidae; genus Pachydiplax; species Pachydiplax longipennis. The sequence continues at coordinate 29,675,959 of JAVFKF010000019.1, forward strand.
ATTCCCGATAAAATATTCGAAGTATATGTCAGAATTTCCAGAATTTCTATCATGAATTTCCAAACTTCGGCCATATAACGATATCCTTGCAGTAGATATAGTAAAAGTTCTCTTTATAGGTGCAAAAAATTCTAAAAGTACTGTTAACAGTTTTTGTAAAACTTTTGCAATAGTTTAGTTTATTCTCAAGATTAATAACTGAAGCGAAAATAAATTCATGACCTTAATGTACTCCTGAACGTGGAGAAATTTCATCTCATAAAATGTTAATTAAACAATAAATTGAAAAAGTTTGACCAATAACTAATCCTAATGAATACTACAAGTCACAGCAATACCAACACGATTTCTAAAGGCCAACGAATTCTTTAAATTAACTCATTTAGGTCGCTGAATATAGAGACCTCTATACCATATTAAAATATCTGATCTGTTTTCAATGTAAATATTTTCAACTTTCAGTAATATGACAGAACGAATGCTTGCGAAATTTCAATAATATCGGCGTATTTCAGCCGCAGTACTTGAGAGACACAGAGATGTTAAAACTATTTTATTTTCCCTCACTCCGTTCTCCGCTCTGCTTGTTATTCATTCCAATTTTGAATAGCATTTCATATTAGCAACCTCCGCACGGAATCTGGAATTTCTATGGAATTCCATACTAATATTTGCGGCTCCGTGTTTACTTTAGCTTTTATCAAGTACACTGACCATCCTTTTTATTTTTCGTCCATTATCCTGATTTTCTTCCATCAACACTCAAAAGCTCATTGCTCATGCGCACTATTTTCAGAGGAAAGATATTTTTTTCATCCTAGATATTGTACCATTTTGGCTCTATTCTTTGCTCCTAAAAGTTTTTTATCCTCACTTATTGCACTATATTTTTACGAAAGATGCAAATGTTCAAAGCCTTCATTTTGAAGTTTTTTCCTCTTAAATTTCTATTTTAAATAAAGCAAATATTAATAGTATAACTTCTATTATTTGGGCAAGATTGTGAATAATAAATCCTAACACCTAACATTCCTTTATAAAAATATTGTACAAAAAACTAACTTAAAAATAACGTACAGAAAATTACTTCTCTGTAAGCTTAAGAAAATCCAATAGTATTTAAGCCCAAAAGGTATATTTTTTCCCCAGTTTTCACTAAAAGGAAGCTTTAGCAATATAACACCTGCATGAGAGAGGTGTGAAAAACACTCGAAAGCTACAGATGGGTAACTAAATTTTAAGGAAAAAGCAGCAAAAAAATGATACAGATGCACTTTTATATGGATGAAATTAGTAGAAATATGTTTTCGTAGAAAATAAACAGAAAAAGAAGAGTTACCAACGACATGTTAGACAATAGAAAATGAACAATACTCAAAAAGACGATTTTCTTTTCAAGAACCTTTCTTATTTTAAAGGCATCTTAAGCCATTACGAATCATTACCTTTTAAAAAATGCGCATATAGGAAATTATGCTTTTTTCAAAGCTTTTCTCCGGCTTTTGAAACGGTCAAATTTTGATCGGGAACGAAACCTCCCTCTTTATCTCTCTAAGTAAGCTCACTTGTCAGCCCCTAAAATTATCATTTCAACGCCATGTGCTCTGGTAAAAGTAAACAAGAGTTCTGTGCAAGTTTGCACGTTAAAACTCAGAAAAATTTTGGAGGGAAATGCTCAATTCGAGATATTCTGATGGAGAACTTTTTTCATAATTTGCCTTTTGGATTTCCCAAATGTAGAATGGCTCTGGATACTTCCCATGATGCAGGATTATTATTTTCCAAAATGAGAAAACGGTTTCCAGCAATGACTTTATTATTACCTTTATTACTGAAAAATTGGTTGCTTTTGCAATTAGTTTGAGATATGACCCATTATCGACTATACTTTTATTTCCAGTAAGAACTACTGCTAAACGCTATGTTTTCTTTCACGAAAACACCGAATAAATTTTATTTTATGAATTATTTGCGATAGGAGAATATTGTTAGCTCATATGAACATGGAGACTAAAATTATGGAGTCTCAGGTATAAAATTACGCCAAAATTACAACGCTTAATTTTTATGCTTAAAAAATGAATGCTGCTTATTTTGACGATGGAAATTTATCCTCAGCTACATTTTTCATGTTTTCAGTGAGCTTTTTATCTTAATTAGTTTTTTAATCGCTGAGAAATGTGTGTGGTCGTTTCTAAAATCGCCGCTTTGCACCGCTTTTCCTCTTTATGCTTGAGTTTCATTGGAGCTGATTCTGTATCTTAGGTCCTATTTTAAGCATAGGGATATTTTAACGGAGGAAAAATTCCTTCGAAACCGGTCTTTATGTCTTTACTAGTGGCTTTGATCGTCGTTGTATTTATGCCTTATTTATTTCTATTACTCCTAAATCCAATTGAAAGAGCCTTTGAATAGGCTGACCACATGTCCGAGGGAAGCCCAGTTTTCTACCTTGCCTTCCTATCTATATTGTACATAAGTATACTTTGTCCCGTTCTATAGCTCTTGATATTAATTTTAAATGAATCGCAATAAATGTGAATAATAATGAAAAATCACATTGAAAATATATGCTTATTCACATGAAACCGTTCCTAAAATACTTTTTACAAAAATGAATGAAAGACCGTTTCGTACACTTCAACGGCATTTTTTATTTTGGTAACATGTTTCGCTAGTGTTCTAGCATAATCAGGCTATGTTGATGCTAGGACACCAAGCGAAACATGTTGCCAAAATAAAAAATTGCGGTGGAAGTGTACGAAACGGTCTTTCACTCATTGTAATGGCCTCTCACGAGGTAACACCTTCCCATATTGAGCGTATTTTTACAATAACGTTTTAGTGTAAAGAATAAACAGTGAATTCCGTTGTATATTTAGATGTATTCATTTTGAATTTTATATTCATCTAAAATTACCACATTACGCTAAATTTTACAAAAAATATGAAGTTTTGAGGTGGTGGCTATAAAAATTCGCTTCAAAATAAAGTTTAAAGCAACACTTTCTTAATATGCCAGTTTTCAAGCAATATTTTATTAATGTGCCCCGTTACCTTTCGAGCACAATCTAATTATTGAAAACTTTGGGAGCCTTTAGCTTTGGTTCTCTCATAAGCTTCTTCTTTTATGTATTATTGTGATCTATTATCTGTCGAACCTCACTCTGATAGGTGATGATATTTTTATTTTTTCATGCATGTTTCATCTCATTTATTCTCACTTTGTATTATCTTTCATGGTGCCTGGTATTTTATTATGAATATATGGTTTTTCATTTTCTTTTCTCTTCGAAAGAACATTGACGAAGTTGTTAAATGATAGTGAATTTTTTTATTTTTATTTTTTCTGTATATTAGTTTTTTGCCATTTTCATTTATAACATTCTGTATATTCAGTGTTTTTTTTATCTCTTATCTCATGTTTTCCTTTTTATTAACTTTTATTCTTTTATGGAATATTTCTATGTACAGTTTGATGAAATATGTTCCTTGCTTTCTGATTCCAGCCTTTTCTATAAATTTCAGTTTCTTATCTATCTGTAGGTTTCGTAGGTTTTTTTACACCCTCTTCTGGGGTGTTTTCCTGCTGTGGGCTATTTTTCCCATCCTTGGTTTTTAAGCCCACAACATAAATTTCTTCCGTGCACTTTTTTTTGCTATCTCTTTCTTACAAATTGTCGAAGGGTTAGATGTAAGAAAAGACTATTCAGTCTCAATCACGCTCGAATAAAGACGTTTTATTATTATTATTATTATTATAAGCGTTGGTGAGTTTCAATAATACGAGCTAGTAGTGGGATTACAGTATTCATTTCGTTACGTAACGAGGAAAATCAGAAAGATTGTAACATGAAACACTTTCTTAGCGCTTATAGCGCAGCTCCGTATGCTAACTATCCTCAGTAATTCTCATACCGCTCAAAGGTGGAAAGAATCTTTAGAGCTATACGATGACTATGTTCGTCGTGATGCATCTTTGAAATGAATATGGGAACAGAATCACATGAGTCAACTGACGCCAGTCGATTCTTGTAGGATAAGGATTTTCAGCTTAGGGAGATCTTAGAGATCCTCTTCTATTTCCTCATTCTGCCCACCATTTCCTTTGACTTCCACCAACGTCTGACATCACGGCGGGCTTCCTTTGAAAAATAGCCTTCGATTCTTTCTTCGGATTTTCTTATTTCGCCTCTTTATATCTCAAGCATTCCATCCAACGCCTACGCCTTTGGATATATCAGACGCTGTTTGGCCTCGCGTGACCTGTGGAAGCCTTTAAGAAAGACGATCGGAAGAAGCAAAGTTTGAAATTCAGGGAGAGAATTTCGATTCAATACTTGCAGGCAATGCGTAGACTATGATTATACAGTAATACCCGATGAAGACGCTACAGTGGTTAACTATCCGAAAACCACGTTATCAGAGGTATACTGTTATGACCAGACTGTGTAATGATGGTTGCATTGACGTCATGTTTTTTGAAGGATGGTCTGCTTTTCGCACATTGATTATGTATCATTATTATTATTGATTATTTAGCATTATTGATTATTATTTATTATTTGTGTACTCTTCAGTTAATTAATTTTGGTCATTGTTCACTCTATAATGAATCAATTTTAGTAGATAAATCATTAGTATAACTCGTAAAACTAGTTAACTACTCCCTTATGAGAATCACAATTTGTAGTAATAAATTTTATAGCATAATATATTTATAAAAGTAAGAATATCTTAACAGTAGTGGTAAGAAGTCGTCACAGGGCGCAATCGCTCCAAGACTATGCTCAACCGCACACAAATTACAGCACTTACTTTCTGGTTCATTGGTTATGTTTAACGCGTAATGTAAACTTTCCATATACAGAAAATTCTAGGAGATTCTTCAAAAAATCTGTATAGGGAAGTTATGTGAAATATCCCTAAGACTTTTAGGGGATCTTGAAGCCCCCTATCCATAAAATAATTTGCTTAAGTTTCCCAAAGATCTTCAGCCTCTTAGGAAGAGCACAAACAGATTCAATGATATGGATTTCATGTACGCACCTCACTTTTCTAAACGCTCAATTCCAAGAGACTGATTAATAAGGATCCTTTGCAAATCCCCGCAGCAGCTGTGTCAACGATTTCACGTATTTCGGAAGCCCAATCAAAATTAATATTCAATGGGTATTGCGAAAGGCAATTTCGCAACAGGAAACATCACTCGGAGGATTCCGAAACTTCGGCATTCTCTTTTCAGTCTCCACTTTCCCCATCTCTCTCTTTCCCACTCTTTCTCACACACACGTAAACTCTCTCTTTCTTTCTCTTCTTGTATACATTCTCCTCAGAATCTCTTTCTGACTGATTGAGCTCTTACTTACGTTTTCGATTACAAAATCAAATGAGGAAAAAAGTTCTTCCTGAACAACTTCCGTCTTTATACGCGACTCTATCGATGATAAATATATCGCAGTTTCCACCGATTTCGAAATCTCTTTGCATCACGTGCCGCTCAGACCAATGATTCAATTGATATTGATACGAAGGACTATGCTAAGAGCTGTTGATCTACGATTCTTCTTGATTTTAACAACTCGAATAGATAATTTCTTATTTGTATTTTTATTTTTAAGTTTTCCGCGACGCATATCTTCACGAAGACATTTTAATTCGCCTGACGGCAAATCTGCGACTGCATTGGAAAAAAATCATTTGCCGTTTTCTTTACATAGTCTTGTCTTGTCTTGAAAATATTTTGATTCCTATTTATCTATCGTGCCGGAAAGTAACGCGAAAATTTTTCGAAAATCCACACAAATCATCCTTATGAGAAAAATTAGAAATTTTGGGACTTCTAGGATCGAATGCATGACAGCTAAGAACGACATTTCACTTTCGCTTGGAAGTTTCTTATTAGGACCCTTATGTAGTTAAGCCCTGGGAATTCGTATCCTACATTTATCTGAGAAAAGTGTGTGTTTAAAATATCCTAGTTATATTTAATACGAGTAAAAATTGCTTGCATACTGCAAGCTATCCGTTGAATACAGTATCATACCAAGTACTGCCTCAGTTCAAATTTAAAACTTCGCGCCAAAGACCGCCTGGCGACGAACTAAGAACCCGGTCGTGAGAGAAGATAGCAAAATAATATTAGATAAGTGCCATCCTTACTTGTTCCAAAGTTTCGATTCAATATCTTATCGGGAAGGTCCCACGCCTCTGTCACCATTCCGGGTTTTATCTTTCCAGCTTATCGGGAAGGCATTTAAAAAAATCGTCAAAGATTTCCGTAATGCATTTCTTATGGAAGAATTTTGCATCCACCTGGCGTCGAACTCACTGTCATTTGGCTACATTTTTTCCATGAGAAGCATAGAAGACTACCTCAACTTCAACCTCCGAAATTTTGGTTACTCTATCTTAACGATAAGTGCCTCAAAATAATTTTCAAAAATCCTCGCAATGCATTCTTATGGGAAAATTGCGATTTTTGGGAATTTCTGGCATCGAACCCATGATAGCTAGCGTCAAAGTCTGCATTATTCTGGCATCTAGAGTGTAGGGCCAATACGTCGAAAAAATCTGACGTCGATGGCGCTTGTGGAACATGGTCAGAATTCGTATCCCCTATAAATATATAGGTATATCCGGAGAGTTAGCTATATACGAGTAAAAGTTGCTTGCATACTGCAAGCTATCCGTTGAATACAGTATCATACCAAGTACTGCCTCAGTTCAAATTTAAAACTTCGTGCCAAAGACCGCCTGGCGACGAACTAAGAACCCGATCGTGAGAGAAGATAGCAAAATAATATTAGATAAGTGCCATCCTTACTTGTTCCAAAGTTTCGATTCAATATCTTATCGGGAAGGTCCCACGCCTCTGTCACCATTCCGGGTCTTATCTTTCCAGCTTATCGGGAGGCATTAAAAAAAATCGTAAAAGATTTCCGTAATGCATTTCTTATGGAAGAATTTTGCATCCACCTGGCGTCGAACTCACTGTCATTTGGCTACATTTTTTCCATGAGAAGCATAGAAGACTACCTCAACTTCAACCTCCGAAATTTTGGTTACTCTATCTTAACGATAAGTGCCTCAAAATAATTTTCAAAAATCCGCGCAATGCATTCTTATCTTGCGTAAACTAGGAAGTAAAAATTTGATGACCAAAAATATGAGTTATTTGTGAAACAAATGCGACAAAAGATTCTCACACATGTAAAATTTCTCAATCTCTGAAGTAATGCCTAACTTCGATTCTCAGATGTCAATTTTGCGTTTAAAGGACCTAGTGGTGGCAAAGGTCGGTTACGTGTTTAATAACTTAGGCCTATACCCTGATGGTACGGAGAAAATGCCTTTTACACATCTATTGTGTTCTTTTATGAGTTTTAAGAATTAGACGATAACGTTTCACTTAATTGAATACGACTTCAACGCTCCGAAATTGTTTTCGGTTAGTCTATATTTTCCTCAAAGGGAAACAACGGGAAATTCTACTAATTTAATAGTGAAAAACCATTAGAATCAGGATCTATCTTTCGTATTCAATTTCTTATAAATGTTGAAAAAGTGAACTCATAGAGGACGTAGAATGATCATCAAGTTCATAATCTTCTACCACGAACTTTGAGAAAAAAAAACCATGTTTCATAAATTTTATGGAAACGGTAGAGGAATTTTTTGGGTTGGCTATGATTTTGTTTCTGAAAATAGTGACTTTGATTGCTGACACTGGTCACATAATCACATGAGATTCATGGGTTTCGGGTACTAATATGCTGCGAGTATTTAAAATTTCATAGTAAAATACCTTCAAAAAAGTTACTCTGTATTTGATATAATGCCTGTATTTACTCCTTAAAGCTTAATAGTACATAAATAAATCAGGTTTTCAAGAAAAACTGATTATATTATGTATGGAACTTTCCATCAAAATTTTTTATAGTTAAAATGACAATTTAAATAGAAAACATAATTCAATTGTTGTTTCTCCTATATAATAGTAGTGCACTAAACAGCTATTCCCTATATGAATTTCATAACTTTATTAAATGAAAAAATAATTAGTCTTCTATGATAAGATAGGTTAATGTAATGCAATTTTCTATTCAGAGACCTTCCCTTTTACATCTAAATAATTCCACCCTTTTCAAAGATCTTAATTCCTACATTTTAAAATGCTTATTTTTTTTCGTAAGCATGGAAATTCATTCAAGCATGGAGATAAAAATTAACGAATGATAAAAAAATAGTTTTTTAAGTTTGTATAAAATCTCACAATGTCTTTATACCTCCGTAATATGTATACAGACGAATAACGCTCAATTTTATCCTTTTGGAAAAGATTCCTTTCAAGTAGAACCCACAGTGAAAAAATACAAAGTACCCTCTTTATTTATTCTGGGGCTTATCTTCGCGTAGACGTGATCATAGATAAATAAGGAATCCCAAAGTTCGATCCTGGAACGTAAATAATTAAAGGAGCGGCATTGAAGTCAGTGGAAGGCAAGGGAGCGAAAGGCCTTCTTTGCATTAAAATCCTCTATCCCTAATTTTCCACTTTAATGAATGATTAATCAAGTGAGAAATTGATATAACCCGAGAGATCTTTCCGACCACTTCTTTTCTTTTCCTTTTACACTTTCTCCTCAATCCGACACTCTTTCCCGACTTATTACATGTACTCCCATTTCCTTATTCAACCCTTTCAGACCCTATTTTAGCAATTCTTCTCCCCTTTCCCGCGCGAGACCCTCTCTCCCTTTCTCAACCGGTCTTCTCCACCCAATTTAGCTTCTTTACTGCCATTTCGACTACCTCTCAATCCAACTAGAATTCTCTCTGTTTTGGCATAGAAACGGTCATTTGTCTATATATTATGCTAGTGCTAATCGTTCCCCCTTCCCTTCCTTGCCTCCACTCTCTGGTCTAAATCTACTGCATGGTCTCTGCTGATCGCTTATTTTTCTTAAAATCCGTATATGTTGCTAATAAGGAACTTACTATTTACTGTAATTATTACTAAGGCATCAGCAATGCCTAATAAACGTATTTGAAGGGAAAGTTGCATGAAAGAGAACAAGAAAACGTTCCAGAGCTGCGTTTTTCAAGAACATAAAGCATTTAATGGACATGACATCAAATGCTAACGTGGAAGAAGAAGCAATGAGTATTGGCTATGCGCGAATATTATAATAAATAATTACCTTTAGTATTTGGTAATGATACGTTACGAATCCCAGTGGCTCTTGACAAAAATTTTATCGCTACACAGAATTAATACATACATTCTTAATATCTAATGACTTTTTCACAGCTATGGTCGGCAAGTGTATTAATTTTTGCTTACATATACGTAAAAAAGATACTGTTTCCAATTTATAGCAACAAAAACTATTCTTTTTATGGATGTTAAACTGCTGTTAAGACCCTGACGTAAATTATGATCAAGATATATATTTTCTACACTACACAGAAATTTGTATTTTCTTGTATAATTTGCTAGCTCTTGCTTCCTTAACAAACTTTTTTTACTTTCCCAACCAAACAGTGTGTGAGAGTAGTATGTTTTCAGGATAAAACGGGCAAATTCTTAGGACGCAAAATGAATGCTTAAAAGGCCTTTCGAATTCAGTGAACTGTATTTCCTTATCCTGAGGATAAAATAACGATTACGATTACATTTGACACGAAAAAGGAGGAAATCATTGGTTTAATAGCAAGACGAGCATGAAATATTTTTTTAGAATCTTTCCAGGAAAATTTCTTTCGAAAAATCAGTGTTCCCCTTTCAAAAACCTTCCTACAACCGAAAACTTTTGTTGGTGTTTTCTCTATTTATCTCTGATTATCTCCAGGAGTCGGATTGCCTGCCCAAGGCGACCAGGCGTGGCTCTGTATTCATGTATAGTGTACATTATCTCCTAACAACCAATATTGGACTCCAGGGTATCCAAGTGGGTAGCTCGTTCGCGTTCGGTGAAAGTGGTCATGGATTCGATTCCCGATGAAGCACATGTGAGGGGCTTCAGGGTAGCTATGCGGGGAGCGCGCTTGACTTCGGTGAAAGTGGTCCCGGGTTCGATCCCCAGTGAAAGTTCACGTTCGAAATGACCACAGATGTGAAAGCACTTTGAGCAATACTTATTCTAGCACATATGTGTAAATAACCTCTGGTATCGAAGCACTAAGATGCAACTACAAGCAGTAATGAGTATCATGGGACTTCCAGTCTCAATTTTACTTAATGAACCGTTCTTCTTCTTTCCGTTACATTCCTCTATAATTTCCCCATCAATTCTATACCATTCGCCTAATTATTACATTTCCAATGCTTCCATTGCCATAAGGATCAACCCTTTCAGGACTTATTCAAATCATTCTTCCCCTGTTTGTCTTTCGGTGTCTGCCTGCATGTCTTCTCCTTCCCTCACTCTTTCCCCTCTCCTCTCCTTCCAGTTTCCGATCCTCTGTTTCACTCTTTTCCTATTAATGCTTCGTTCTTTCGTCCCTCCCTCTTTCATTTCCCCTCCTCTTCGGCCCCTTTCCTTTCCACTTCCTCCCAAAAGTACCGCAGAGTTCTGCCCCGACTACTTTTTCCCAATCGAATCCTTTTTTTCTTTTAGTTCGGATCGGTTAACGAGAGGGAAAAGGCTTCCCATTCCTTCGATGCACAGAAAGAAGACGTAAATGGAGGTTTTTTTCTCTCTCTCGATGCGGTGTGCGAAGCGATTTCCATAAACGTTAGCGAAAGAGAATGAGAGAAGGCGGAGATTGAAGGGATCTCGTCGGGGAATAAAATATATCGGTCTGATGTTTGAATAACGATAAGCGCGGAGGAAGTTTCGGAGGAAAGGAAGAGAAGGGAATAAAAAGGAAGGAGGAAAAGAATGACAGAAACATTGGGCGTATATAGAGATGAGGAAAAATCATCGATGAAGTTTCTCCGCGAATGAAGCTAATCATAGATAATGCGCGGCGGATGGAGGGAAATTACCAACGTCTTCTGGGGATGAAAGGGAATCAAAGCGCGGAATCTGACCTCGGGATGATTTGTTGAGTAAAGATAATGAAGATGAGTATAGGGACGGGTCGTGGAAGAATTTTGGGGTTTCTGAGGTCAAGGAATTTCACTAGAATTCTGAGATTTAAAGGAACTACCATTTCTTTCTCTTTCTTTACTCATTTTTAATATATAAAACTATAAAATATACATAATGCACTAATACCATACATAATTTATCTTTTATTTGTAGTATGGGAACGGGTCTTGGACGAATTTGGTGGTTTCTGAGGTCAAGGCATTTCTCTAGAATTCCGAGATTTAAAGGCAATACTATTTCTTTCTATTTCTTTACTCATTTGTAATATATACAGCTACACAACATATACATAATGCACCTCTACCATACATAATATATCTTTTATTTGCAGCGAGCGAATTCGGTCAAACAGAATAACCATTCTGCGGAGTTGATATTTACATTTACGCAGTACTAGAATGGTTTTCGTCTTACAGTATTTGATGTAACATTCACGGGGTTGGGCTGAGTTCGGTTGGATAGTAAGAGTGTTGTTAGATTTTGAATTGTAAATTTGTAGAATTGAATTTGTATCAGAATTGAATCTGGTCATAGTGTGCATGAGTTTTTTTAATTGCAATTCAAATTACAAAACCCCGCCCACAGGACTCAACTCAGCCAAAATTATTCCAAAATGCTAAGTCGAAAACCCCTTTTCAATGGCCAAAATGAAAGTTTCCTTAGGGTAAAACGGACGTATCGAATAGTTAGTCCTCTTGGGAATCGAAACCTCACGTTTAGATTTGTCGTTTCATGTTTCGTTATGCTTCTTAGTTCTCTGTAAATGTGAAAATAATTAGCATCCTACTTTGGAATCACATTGGTTTCATATGAGCAAGCTTCTGAGGGAGCTCATAAGATAATTAGATGGCATTTTAATGGGCTACCTACGATGGGAAGAAAAACAAAATAATTCCATCTTTTGAAAAAGCTAAACTATGTATAAACGGAACGATAGAATCATCAAATTATCATTCATTATCGCGAAAATAGCAACAGTAGAATTTTATATTCGAATTAATAACTTAAAGTAGCAATCCTACAGATCAGGTGTTGTTTATTAAAGAGAGATGTATTCGGATAATGTTTACATACAATACAAACGACACTGTAAAATAAAATATAAAAACTAACCTATAGAAGTGATTAAACGCTTCCCGAACTTTGTGTTTACTTTATGCGACTTTGTTACGATCTGAAAGCAGCCTATTTCGTAGTCATAGAAAATATCTTTCTCATCTATCATATTAATTTGAAAGTTCATTGTGAAACTTTCTCAAACGTAATGAAAGGGTTATGAATGGCTTCGCTCCTAGCAACTCGTACTTAGAGCTGAGGACGGATGTATTAATGATAGTAAATAAGCATAGTTTTACTCAAAGGCTACTTGTGCCAATCGCTTTGATAAGTGCTGGAAGTGAAATGGCTCATTCAATTCTCCTTACACAGGGGATATGTGTAATAGAAGCCATTTACAGCAAGGAAAATGATTCCGTGAATATAGTACATCAGCTTTGTGGTGCAATTTTCAATGAAAGCTAGGTCTATTCCCAAGGGCTCAAAAGACTTTTGATTTGCACAATGAATTAATTCCAAAACATTTCAGTTCCACTTTGAAAGTCTTCGAGTAATTGTTCTGTAGAGATGAAGAGAATGAAAGTAATCTTCCTGGGAGTCTTCACATAGCTGATTGAAGAATATAAACCAAATAAATAGAAAATTACTCCAGGAAGTTATCGACCGCTTTGTGATGTAATTATTCCTCGCTTTTTATCACAAGTACCACATGAAAGATAGAGGTAAACGTGATCAAACGTATTCATTCACTTCAATTGCCTCTCAAGTAATATTCACTTCCATGATAAACTTATTTCTGTTTTCACGAATGAAAATAGAACGTAACACACAAGTACTCTTTCTTTACTCTAATTTACTCTGCTCTTGTCACTCTTTCACTAGTATCTTTTCACATGATAAAAATCACTAAAAACAACAACCGGTTTTAGCACGTTCGACCATCATCAGGCACTTGATTGCGGTGGTTCTGTCTTGAGGATGCGTACTGCTGAATTAGTATTTATTTTACTTTATTAAAATAAAAATAATTTTATCATGGAAGTGAAAGTACACTCTTTCAAACCTGAACTTATTGAAATTAAAATTTACTTCATTTTCAACCGTAGCAATATGTTAAAATCAACTTCATTTGAATTGAAACTCAAGACTAGCTCCCGTGAAACCTATTTTTTCTCTTCGCTTTTATTTCTGTATATCCTTCAGTTTCTAAGGTCGCACACCTACAGGTGCTAAGATTGAGATCTCCCATTCTGGATATGGTTTACATACTGATTATAAATTTTGTTTTATTATATAAAAAATCTGAAATGTTCCTGTTAATGAAATTACCCTGCATTTCATATCCTCCGACATCGTAACTTTAATTTCGACTTCGAAAAATCGGTGGCAAAGGGCAGAAAAGCAGGCATCGAGAGGGTGGAATGCTTTAGCAAAACCACTCTTCCAAGTCCAAGGAATTCACCCTGGGGCTTAACCTACAGGCATCCTTTCGCGCGTTACTTTGGTACGAGAACAGAGTGAAATAGGGATGCAGATTCTAAGTAAAGATAATTGAAGAGTGGCACGTTGGCAAAGATGAGAAGGGAAGAGCGTTGAAAACGGTGGAGGATGCGGAAAGAGATTCGGTGATAAAACAGAAGAGAAATCCCCGTGAGAAGCATTCCTAAGTTTTAAGCCTGTTTCAATGGAAAAGGGCTAAGGTATACAGTGGCAGGAGAAGAGGGCGATAGACGCGGAAAATATGGGGAAGTTTCCTCAATATCTTGATGTATGGTTCTTTCTGCTTGGCGGATGTGGGAATCCGGCGTCATCCAGTTCATCGGGCTCAGTGGGTCGAGCAGAGTTGATTCTTACCTTCGTAAACTCCGCCACGTAGATTACCATGTATACCCGTAACTAAATTGGTCAATTCCTAAGAAGCTAAGATAGGAGAGACAATTAGTATTAGAAGTTTGCATTTAACAGGAGGGACTATTAGTATTAGAAGTTTGTATTTAAAAATATAATAGCTACCAGTAGGGTACAAGAAGGATGTAAATATTTTCTAACGAATAATAGTGGCTTATAAGAGTCTTATAAGAGGCTGCCACTGACTGACTTCTATTGACTGTTATCATCCGTCGATAAGATTAACATAAACGTTCATATAAAAATAATTATATGGTAGTTTATCTACTGATTTATACCTCGTCAATATAGGAATACAAGGTTGGCCCAGATTTAGAAAAAATCCAATCTTTTTCAAGCTTTATCTCTATTTAAGACAGATATGAATAAATTATTTTTCTATGCAGGTGATATTGAAGAAATATGAGGATACAGTTAAGACGTCTCATGTCTAACTACATGAGACGTCTTAAATGTATCAACGAATGAGTGCGAATCTTTTAGATTCAAGAATAATTTATCGAGTTAAACCTTAGTCCTCATGACCTTCATTGCCGGCTTGAATAAAATTAGCACTATTATTCAGATGTACATCATTACAGCAGATAAATCTCTGAAATGAAAAAGTTTAATAAACTAATTCAGTTAAATTAATTCAAGGATCGAATCTCAACAGTATAAAAGTGATTTCATCCGTGATCAAAACCCTAACGATGGGTTCATCGACGATATTACTAGATAAAGCTCGAAATATAGGGCCGGATGTATCTTAGACACACATTTAGGGAACAATTTCCTCGTCAGAGAAAAATTTAAGGAAGGCGCTTCATCGGCATGTATATTCATGCGTAAAATTTATCGCCATTTGTATGGGCAATAAAGAACAAAGCGTTCGCTCCATCAAATGTAAATGCGATGTAACGACCTCTTTCAGCGCATTTTGACGACAGGTGACACGTGTTGTGGCGACAGTTGCTATCGACAACCAGGTATATAATAGGCGCGAATCTCGGAATAAAGAGGAATATAAATACAGGAATAGCTCAGGGAAGAAAATGTACGGATCGCTTTGTCCACGAGGACACGCCCCTTAGTTTTCAAAGGGAAAAACAATTTGGAAATCCCGGATTCAATGAGCGCTGAGTTCCCTTGCGGAGATTTTATGCGGGAGATGATGTGATAAGCAATCGGGAGGCACCATCTACTTTTTAAAGGCCTCCGAAGGCGCACTTGTCACCGATTTAATAAGGGACGCCTCCAAGGGAACGCTTTACCCTTGCAATATGTGCGCGGCAGCCTCGCGAGATAACTTTTACGACGACACTTGTCATCTGTATCGAGAACCCATTTGGGTTTTTTGCTTTAAGTAGATGTCGTGAGGCCGGCAAAGGATTCCGATAATCTACCCGCGCAAACTAATGCATACATTGCCGTCGTTAATTCGAGTGCTACCGTTTATACTAAGTAGCGAAGGAAAAATATGCAGAAAATTTGTTTATGTTTCGTAAAATTAAAAGTCACGATAAAAATGAAAAGATGCTGGTGCTTTTAAAGAGAGATTAATTTTTGTAAATATTATTTTTACATATATTCTTTATTTTTCTTTATTCTGTTTATCTTATTTATTGTAACGATATATTTCCACCAAAGGTCATTGTAGCAGATTGATTTAAAATTAAAATTAACTAAATAACCCAGTTCAAATTAAGGTCGCATTTATTATTTTCTGTTATCTCTCGCTAACTTCTTTTTCTTTTTGTTTTCAATGTTGTTCGTTTATTCATCTGATTGCAGTTTCGTTATTTTAGTCTGAGAATATCATGTTACCTCTGGTATACTTTGCTACACTTATGTAAATAGTGTCTTTAACATTTTTTTTTATTGTTTTCATCGTTATTTCATTTTCCGTCCTATTATTTTGTTTCTGTTTCATTTTCACCGTTATCGATGCTTACTTTTATTCAACTTCAGTTTCCTGAATAAATTTCTAGTACGTTTCTTTTTTTATACTTTATATCTTTCAGGCTGTATTATAACTTTAACTTATTTTTACCTTTCTCTCTTCATATTAAATTCTAGTTGCTACTATTAGCAGGTTTCGGAGGTTTTTCACATCCTGAGTTTTCCTGCAATTTTTCAGTTTTTCTTAAGAAATTACTTAGGCTTGTTGTTAACCCAAATAAATTCTCTTTCGTTGCTACTTTTTTGCTAAAAATAATTTTAAATCTATTAAGAAAAAGGGTTACATGTAATATGAGACTTATAAGTCTTAATCCTGCCCTGTAATGAAGGCGTTTTATTAATATTATCAACACCACCGCCTGACGCTTTCCGCCAAAGTATCTGGATAACTCTCAGATTTTCAGCAAATTCCCAGCTTCAGAGAACTACGCAACCCGCCATCCATTCCCCGTAATTGAGGCAGAATTTGTACAGACACACTCTCGCGCACTCCTCATGCACGTTCCGACTCCTTAATTATTTTTCAATCTTGCGCGATATTAACTGACCCGAGTTTTATCGCTCCCCTTTGACGCGACATGAATTAGACAAATATTTCTAAAGCAAAGGCCACCCCAGCAATCGCTTTAATTTGTGCCCTACGCTTGCCATTGCAAACCAGAGAGCTCAAACGGAAAGTTGTCTGCCAAACGGCTGAGTGATGTAGTGAGTGGGCTCTTTGCTGCGCTGGCCTTTGAGAATACAGCGTGCGGGCGGGCTAGAAAGCGAGCGATATAAATGGTTGTTTGCGTGACTTTACGTCGATTTTTCGCGGCGCCCGAGGGTGACGGGGATTTCCATTGTTGGCTCAGAACGCGACGCCTATTGCAGGGATGATTTCAACGTTTTTCAAAACCTCAAATTATGAAATTGATATGTTCCAACCTAACTTTGCGGAATGGCGTCATAATGCAAAAAAAAACACTTTGTAAATTCCACAGAAATGTATTTAAAGGCTACTAGTTTCGTCTATAAGACATCATCAGGCAACGAAAATGTTTTTTTAATTTAAAATTCTTTTAATCAAAAGCGAGGTAGTAGTTCATAATATGAAATAGGCAAAACTATCTCGTTTTTTTATTTATAAGGTAATATTTCATAAAACTATATTGTAACTGAAATTTACTATTGTGATTGTGATAAGGAGGTGATATTTTGTTATTGTGATAGCTGAATTAGTTTTTAGGCTGTAAATTAGAAGTGTGATTATTTTGATTACGTATATTTTTGTAATGGACATTTTTTATTACTTGTCGTATACTTAAATATGTTTGTCCTGAGATGAATGGAGTTATTATTATTAGTGTTGAAAATTACGAAAGATTTTATTTAGATAGAAAAGATTACATTGTAATCCGCTCGCACTCGTTCAATATGTACACATTTCTTGCTATATTAATGTTTTAGAAGCCCAAAATCCTTATATATTGTTTCTTAAGATTCATTTTTGGTGACTTTTCTCTCTTTAAACTCCATCAAAACATATAAATGACACACTATTTAAAGATAAAGTTTCCCGTTTTCTGCTAAGAATAGACCGAAAGATGAATAAAAGAACCATTTGGTAAAAAAATAGAGTTAAAATTTGGATTTTCCAATAAAGTTTGGTTACAAGAGGTGTATACATCGATACCTATCGATGAAAATGGGGAGTATCAAAAGGGACGCTGATACAGTATATGGTGTGCATTATAGCAATGCTTTAGTGTGTGTGCATTCGTTTGTAGCATGTTCACATTTGACGAAAGCGGTCCCGGGCTTGATTTCCAGTGGGGACCCATGTGTTTGAAAAAACTGGACTGCCTATACTGCGTTAATTTTATATGTATGTATATACGAGTATTTTAAAATTATATACTACAAATTTTAAATCATATTGAATGCACGAGGCATCAATTTCAAGTGAAAAAACAACAGTTGAAGCAATTAACTTATGTTTGTAACCTTACCGTTTCTTTTTATGACATATAATGATCTATCTTTACGGTACGGACTAATCATTAGACTTATAAATCTTAACCTTCAGTATGATTCCTCTCACAAAGTTTTTTGTATGAGAGAACGCTTGAAAATATTTCGATAAAATGTAAGGAAAAATTGAAGACTAATGAAAAAGGATCTGCAAATTGCCTGCTAAAAAAATCAATCCCAGCATCAAAACATCCGGATCGCAACAACCAAAAATAATGATTTTTAATCACCACCATCCTTCTTGCCATCATGACATTCAATCTATCTTCACGGTCCATCCTCCTCACCCAATTCATAAAAGATAATCCAGCACAGTATTCCTTTGAGCCCTCGCATGTATTAGGGAGCATTAACTTGAAAATGCTTAGGAAGACTACTATATTCATCCCCACGCTGATAATGCCGCCCTTTCTTTTGATCTCCGCACACTTTAGCGATCCGCGGAAACCATTCGTCAAAGCTGTCGTTCCGAGCTCCGTTATTATTTCACGAAACGGGGAAATTTACGCCCTCGTGATGCACCGCTGATTACTCTAGTTAGAAAAGGCAACCCGCTCTTAAGCGTCTTTCACATTTATCATTTTATTTCCCGGATTAAATAGGGCAAAATGGTGCGTCGCATGAAATAACTGTTGCAGAAGGGCAGAGCGGGATGTTATAAAGAAGGGTAATGGCATTTCAGTTAACGATATCTTAGTGACCGCGTGATCGTTAAAGGCCGCTTCCGTGTAACTGCTTCGTTGACATTAAGTGGTCGTAATTACTGGGATGCGTACGGGGTCTTGCGAGAGATTCGGACTGACGTCATCGGATACAATATCTATTATATATAGCTAACTCTCCGGATATACCTATTTATAGGGGATACGAATTCTGACCATGTTCCACAAGCGCCATCGACGTCAGATTTTTTCGACGTACTGGCCCTACACTCTAAATGCCAGAATAATGCAGACTTTGACGCTAGCTATCATGGGTTCGATGCCAGAAATTCCCAAAAATCGCAATTTTCCCATAAGAATGCATTGCGCGGATTTTTGAAAATTATTTTGAGGCACTTATCGGTAAGATAGAGGAACCAAAATTTCGGAGGTTAAAGTTGAGGTAGTCTTCTATGCTTCTCATGGAAAAAATGTAGCCAAATGACAGTGAGTTCGACGCCAGGTGGATGCAAAATTCTTCCATAAGAAATGCATTGCGGAAATCTTTTACGATTTTTTTAAGTGCCTTCCCGATAAGCTGGAAAGATAAAACCCGGAATGGTGACAGAGGCGTGGGACCTTCCCGATAAGATATTGAATCGAAACTTTGGAACAAGTAAGGATGGCACTTATCTAATATTATTTTGCTGTCTTCTCTCACGATCGGGTTCTTAGTTCGTCGCCAGGCGGTCTTTGGCGCGAAGTTTTAAATTTGAACTGAGGCAGTACTTGGTATGATACTGTATTCAACGGATAGCTTGCAGTATGCAAGCAACTTTTACTCGTATAACTAAACACCCATTTAGCTTTCCGGTACAACTTCTACGGTATCATTTTTGGAGCTTTTATATTAAAAATTTAATATCAGGTTTATATATATAACCTAATATTTAATTTTATATAAATATAAATAAATTTATTTGTCTATGTATTCATTTATTACTGATGAATTTTATCAATTTTGTGTTACAGTCATATTAATCGCGGTAATCGTGAAAATACCTTACTTACTCTGGTCAATTCGAGTTCCTGATGATTCTAAGTATGGTAAATATATCAAAAGATGCTAAGCATATTAAATTTATCAAAAAGCTATAGTTTAACTAAGCCTCGATTATTCTGAATATGTAGCTAATCAGTTAAATACCCATCTCGGGCTGATCCTGTATTTTTTCCAGCGATTTGGTCTTTAGAATCGACTCCATAGATTAAAATTAAATTTTAATCTCCAACTTCGATAGATTAACACATTCGAAATTGCAATAGCATTACAAAAATAGCTTTTATTGGGGTTATATTGAGACAGATATGTCGATTCTTACGTGTAACCTTTTGTCATATGAAATTCAAATTAAATATAGCTTGGAAAAAGTGCACAGTAGAGATCTACTTTATGAGTTTTACAAACCAAAGTGTAAATAGGTAAGAAAAAGCAAAGCAGGAAAACATCTGCAATAAGATCTGTGAAAAAACTGCGAAACCTACATATGATCAACAAATTTTTAAGTTACACTTCGTTAAATTAGCTCTGAAAGGAAAACAGAAAATACAGGCACACTAACGGTAAGGTAAAGTAGCAAGAAATATGTTTAGGTAGAAGAAAAATGCAGAAAAAGAATGTTATGATAATCAACATGCTTAAAAACAGAAAAAAAACAGCATTAGCCTGCTGCTTAAGATTTGATAAGAATGGAGTTAAAGTATGTGATGCTATAACTTCTCTGTATCACTCCTAATTTTGAATATTTCCGATGGTTTTGAACGACGGGAATTTGTTTGGATTTACAGCTAATCGATTTCAAAAAAAATGTTTGACATCAAACAAGTTTCAGGGTTGCAAACCAGAATTTGTAATTTATTATGCCTCAATTATTTTTTTATGAGGAGATAAAACTTTATTCATATTATCGTAAACTTAACGAAGACAAATGTCGTGTTTTGTGTGTAATTCGGTTATTTATATTAATGTCCTTTCCTCAGGATACTAAAATTTTGGCTTTGATGCGAAGTTACTCTAATATTGGTCATTTTCTTAAATCTTTTGAGAAAGAAGTATCCTGCACATAAGCATGAAAAGAATAGAATAACAGGATCTATAAAGATAGAAATTTAGTGAAATGATTTTTATTTCTTCATTTGTACTCCATAAGGAAATGCGAGATAATCATAATCTCATATTAACCGTCATATATCTTTTGTAGAAAATAATACGTTCTCTTCTGCTTTAATCCTACATCCATCTTGAATAAATCCGAAAACGCCGACTTTTTAAGGATGTCACCCAAGGCATATTCGTAGAAGTTAATGAAATATCCTCAGCCTTACTTTGTGAAAGGTGTAGCTCAGTTATTGTCTTTGAAATTATTTAAGCCAACTATATTAAACTGCGGCTGCTTCAACTTCACATACTTCAACCACTGTCGAGGAACTTTTCTACGGTAATTAATGTCAAAAATATTTCACCCGGAATGTCAGGCACAAGACGCGTACCCCAGAGACTGTGCCCGGAGCACTGGGCTCTGCTGTTAAAGAAGATATGCCGGGACCACAAAAAAGGAGGGGAAGAGATTTAACTAGTTGCTCAGTCTGAGGATCTCTTAGTAGAGACGAATATTCGTATGGAGAGAGTGAAAATTAAAGAGATAGATAGGCCTGCTGAGAGCCAGAACAACGGCCGTATAATAAACGAGAAGGAAGAGCACGGGCATAAATTCTTGGGTGGTATCTTTCGGCCCCTGAAGGGGTAATATTATAATACATAAATAGAAATGAGGTGAGAAAAGATTGTAAGGAGCGGAATTAAAATGTACGGTTATTGCTATGGGCGAGAGGATTAAAGTATTGGGGTAACCATGAATTGTGGAGAGCTATTTCAAAGTGTTATATTATATTCTAGATCCACAGTCGTTGCTCCATTATGAATATAATTCTATTCTACACTGATCGAATTCCAGAACTTTCCGGCGAAATTAAATGCGTTATTAATTTGGATATTTTCCAAGTATCGGTGAGGATTTATTTCTAATAAATATGGAATTTGTGAAATCTAGCAAGTGATGAACGTATCTCACGGTTTTTCTTATTACTTAAAGTGATTTTTCATTTTTTTTGGGTGAGCTAACGTTTATCTTCCACCAAGTACTATTCTACATCATACCGTATGATATTACTACCAAATTTTAGGAAGGATGTGAGCATAAGAATTTTTGTAGTGTGAGTACTTGAAAATCATCACAAAAGGTTCCTTTTTTCAAACAGATTATATTCTGAATGATAGGACAGCATGGTTAAAATTAGATACATATTATTTTAAATCTATGATAGAGATATACTTAATCCGTTTGCAATAGAATATGTTTTCTCGTATATTAAAATGCGTCATAAAATGTTGGGTTATGACCTGATAATTTAATTGGTTTTGAATTTTGGACACAAACATAATGTATCACATGCTACATCACATATAACTAAGATTCGATAGGAATTAAATATACTCCTTTCAGCTGAAAGAAGCACATGATTCAGTGAATACGTACAGAATCCCTTTAAGAATTTAAGATAACTATCGAAAAATATTTATCGCGTTTCTCCTCGGTTAAAAATTGATGAATAATTCAAGAGGATTTTTTTCTATCCGTATATTATCCACATTCGAGATTCATAGGTTTTTATATGCAACTGTTACAGAAACTGTTAACATTATTACGCAAAAATCAGGGTGGGGAAGTTTAACTGAAAAAAAGTGAAAGAAGAGGCTGAGGAGCACCAGTAGTGACCAAACGATCCAAGTTCGTGCCAATTTATTTATGTTTGCTGTAGTATTTAGGGAAGTTCCGTTTCGCAAAACTGATTTATTTTCGAGAGAATTACGCGCAGACTTTGAAATTAGTGAGCCTTTCAAACAAGTTTGCGGACGGGTTAATCGATGAAGCAGCAAATCATTAAAGGCTTAATACCCATCTACTGTCTGATATGAATTTTCAATACAAAAAGTGTCTGATCCAGATTATTGAATTATGCAGTCCCATAAAAACATGCTTCGATCTTCCATTTTAAAATGATAAATTCATGTCATTAATAGCGTGATGCGTAGGTAGGATTCATGTTTACAGATGTTTTGGCTTCAGGCGACCTAAAATGTTGGCATAAAACACTGGTACTTTAATGCTGCCACCATACCTCGGGAATATTAACGGTTTGTAGCTGATTCATATGCATATTTATGGAAAAATAACGTTTAATTTAGGTTTTTTCCTTTATGTTCTGTGGCCTTAAGTACTTCGGAATTTATTTTAGACTTAACACTTTATTTGAAATTAAAGTTATCTCCTTCACAGTAAAAACAGAGTAAAATCATATCTTGAAAATTAGTAAACAATCCTCACTTTGGACACATTATTCTGATACATTATGGAGGTTAATATTTAATATATTTAAAATATATTTATATTTTCTATTTTTAAATATTAGACACGATACAAAATATTATTTGAGTGGATTTATTAACTTAGTTTTCTTATGTCGCAAGGCTAGTATTAGTGGTTTAGTCAATTATTAATGGTTAGTCGAAAATGAACCCAAAATCGAAATATTTTGTTAGAATTCAGCTTTATTCATCCGAGAGCTCAAATTATGTACCCTATGGTTAAGTCAGTCTATGAAGTTTGCTGTCTAATTCATATCTTATCTCTACCGATGGATTAGATTCAGCTCAAAGCCGTTGTACATACATAACAGAGCTTCTAATGATCCGGGAAATTAACTTCCACGTAATAGATACAAGATAATAACTCTAGTTAGCTTAAGTGGAGTGTGGCATGTATCGAGCCATTCATCCCGATACGATCAGTTATGTTTACGTAAGGTAATTTAGACCGTCATTCAATTCGGTTAATCTTGTGCTCTTACATAAACTATTCTAAATAAGTAAACTTTAGAAATTTCCTATTTCCTTTTGTTAGGTCATATTTTCATTATGATTCTTCTGAATTTAAAATATTAGTAATAAAATCCAATATTTTTTCTTCCTATTAAGCATATAAATCTTATCGGGATCGGCAAAATGGAATGATTTGCTGTATTATATACATATGCGTATTAGGTGGTTGTGTAAGTTTGTGTCTACGCTATAATCAGTGTTCGCTCACAGCAGCATAATCAACAGATTTCAAAGGTATAAGAATAATAACAATTGCAAGAAACGTAAATAGTTTCTCTAGATTTCATGGTAACGAATGAACAATTCAGGTAGAGTAATACTAACTCCAAAGAAATGCATATGGGATTTTTTTATCCTTTGCTGGCTACACTTCATTTATTGAATCAAATCTGGAATAATGGTACTTCTAAATCGAGAAAGATCATACCAGATGCAGGGATATTTTGTAAAGATTCTTACTTAGCTCGCATGATTCTGTTTCCTTCTTTGAATTTAGAAGAAATTAGTAAGTATTTCCTAAAATTTTGTGGTTAGATCTATTAATCTAGACAATAACCTATTTGATGCAATATTCACTATTTTTTAATTGTTAAACCAACAACCATCATTATGTAAATATGGCTGTTATTCGGCTTCCTAAAAGAAGCAATGACTAATTGTGAATGACTTTGGTAGATGCTGCATCAAAGCTATGATTTTTCCGGCTTATATGATGGAAAAGGAAAGAGTAGCTAAGGATTATGTAGACATTTTTTATGTATTGGAGTCAGAGGAATATTTTATCTAACAATAATTTTATTATTTTATTATAGTGAAGTTGTTTTGGGAATTTTGTTACTCATTGGACTTCTAGCGTTGGAATTGTGGAGTGATTTTATGTACTGCGTAGGTCTTACTGGAAAATGTACAGAGGTTGCCACCTGACATTTGTCTAACTGCAGCACATTTATATAGTAACAATAAATTATCTAAGTACCCAGATACTTCAGCTCGTGTAAAAAACTCCCCTGGCGTAACACGGTGAGCCATGAAAAGGAAACACTGGTCTATTTTAAGGCATCCCTCACGTCAATTCGGTTGAAAACATCCGTCGCGTCGATAAGTATGACATTCGCAACGAGGACACGCGGTAACAATGGGTGACAATTATCGAACGGAAGGTGCCTTCGAGATAAGAAACATAAAGCGATCGAAGGAAAGCAAAGGGAGTTGATGGAGTCCCTTGACAAACATTTGACGGAAGGACTCCCAGGGAGTTTGCGGAGGGTGCGTGGAATAGTTACTGCGCGATTAAGGGTGCGTTTGGTGTGGAAGGGGAGGTGCCGATGTCGATCTCGTTGGTGAGAAGAAACCGGATACGTGAGAGGACGCTGCAAAAGGAGATGTTTGGATAAAATCACGAGGAGATGATTCTGTGGCGGTATCAACCCTTGGGAACGATCTCGGAAAGCTCACAGCTGTGATTCATCGAACGTCTTTAAGCCTAAATTGCGTACTTTTGCTGAACGATGAATTTGTTCTTTTAGGATGAACTCCTCTACATCTATACATAAATACCCTACAAGCAGCCTTTCGGCGTGTTGCAGGGGGTGTAAACACCGAACAATTGAGCTATTTTTTAGCCTAAACCTTAGAGTTCTTAAAACGACTTGTTCTAGCGTCTATTTATCTTATTTTGTTCTCATTATCGAACTTTCAGTACCCTATTAAATATGCCTGCTTTAGCTACAGTTATCTCTGATAAGCTTTTTCAAACATATCAAATCCTGCAGAATATAAAGAGAACGTTTGGTTTAAATTATAGCCATGCTTGAGTGAATGTGGATTTGAAATTAAATTAACCTAGACATGTAAATTAATTTTAGTATAGTTGTAGTAATACTTAAAGGTTCGTTTTAGGGGTATAAAGTCTCTTCAGTATACCATTGAGTTTTTAAATACCTACATAACCATCACCAGGTTGAAATATCATTAAACAAAAGAGATATTGAAATTTCACCAGCATCGATTATCCCTGGGTGGGAACGATCTAAAACCACAAGAGCTATATTTTATGTGGATGAAGAAATATTCATAATTACACCATTTTATATCTTCAAGTCGTGTAACAATTGTTAATGGATAGGAAGTACCCCAAAATTCTCACTTTCGTTGAGTGAATGAAAATAGAAAATGTTTGTTCTCTTCCTGAATACTAGTATATATTGGTAGTAATAGTATTACTGTTAAACGTGCAGAAAAATCTGTGGTATTTTTTCCCTTACCGTCATACTGAGGGTGGAATCTGAGACTGGTTTCTTTAAAGTCGAACGCGTTGCCAACTTGCCTAACTGGGAGCCATCAGTTTACATATTAATGGAATGGGTAAAGGTAGGATGGAATGGGTTTGCACATAAGGAAATACATCCAGAAAAATCCCAAGGAGAAGCGGACCTGAAAAATTCTGACGGGACCGGGAATCGAGCCCGGGATTTTCTTCTATCCGGGAGGCTGCTTTGACCAACTAAACTATCCGGTTAGCATTTGCAAAATAGGTATGAGCAATTTCTCAATCCATTTGAGTTGTGAGTCAAAGCAGCCTCCTGGAATGAAGAAGATCCCGGGTTCGATTCCCGGTCCCATCAGACCGTTCAGGTCCGTATCTCCTTGTGATTTTTCATATTATTTAGAAACTTATCGTTAGTAGATTCTTTATGAGATATTATAAGCTACGAAAAAGATAATCTCTTCATTAATATCTATAGCAGTCTTTGAACTACTCTTTTCAATGAATGATAGGATATTTCGAGTTATTTATTACTGTTTGAATCACATTTTTTAAGTTCGTCATTTTGATGATTCTGCAGTATCATGCGAAGCGATCAAAATCATTACAGAGGTCAAACTACACGTGAATCAAATCAACTGAGCGTCTGCGAATTGAACTGGCAAAAAAGCAATAAAGCAATGAAAAACTATTCAGCTGAAGAAAGTGAATCGCAACCAAGATATTTCGGTTGTAATATGACAGTCAGGCACAAAAACGCGCAAATGAAATATTGGAGTGAAAGGTTTCGAGAGTGCTTTCGCGAATCCGAATTTCGGGAAAAAAAGAAATTTCAATCAAAATATCATTGAAAAGTTGACAAAGGACAGGAGACTTTATGCTCAATTTGTCATTTTTCACTTGACAAGGTTTTAGATTGATAATAAATGTCACTAATCCATTCACCACAAATGAAATTTTAGATGGATCTTTCTATATATTTAGAACGGATAAAAGTACCTTTTTGTCTAGCTTCTGTAATAATGGCAATGATGTACAGTATTTCTATTTTTGTGCTTTATTGAAACGAATTGAATTGGGTTTTTTAATCGGAAGGAAAGGGGAAGGTTGCTCACAGTAACGAATTCCTCAATAAAGGATACAATTCCTGCACTGGTTTAGATTTAAATATGGTGTGTTTCTGCCATAATCTTTTGGAGATATTTGATAACATTCTCTAGGTTTAACTACAGGAAAATAAAAGCGTTCCGATATAATATGATGCTAAATGTCACTGTAATGTTATCCTAAAATCCAAAACTGTGATTTTAATTTGGATTTTAAATTAAAACTTTTCGTTTTAAAAATAAATCTTTCGTGAATTTAAGATAGCCGCCATATAGGCCGAAACTGATAGTAATATAAAAATTTAGCAGAGATAATCAAATTATATGAAGTACTACAACTATAAGGAACGACCGAAATGTATTGACTACTGATTTGGATCCCTCCCACCCTACAGTTAATCGAGAATAGTGGGTTTTGTCACGATGGTTAGGAGTAGATCTTTAAAGGAATGAACTAACGACTAAACTAAATAGACGGGCATCCACTAGAATAATTCGATGTGACCGAAAATCTACCCAAATAGAAATTTGTTCTTGCACTCATCTCGGATCGCAGGTTCAAAATTCTGGAATTATTTGCCGGATTCAATAAAACCACATCTCGGAAGGAGAAATTATGACTATAATTCTTATTTATGTTTATTAATTCCAGCATATTAAGTTAATAAGCATTCAATTTTTAAACTAATTTTCTTTATTTTATATTGCATGTTCACGAAATTTGTGAATTACGTTGATTTTTTTAAATCGGTGATGATAATAACAAGTAATAACAATAACGGTAATGTACATACTATTATTATAACACTAATTATTATAATATTCATCCTATCTTTTTAAAATTTTTGCTCGTTTTTTCATTTCTTATTTTGTTGTTTTTTAATGTGAAAGCAGAGAAATATTCGAAAAAAATTTCATACTTTTCCGTATGAGACTTCCTGAGTATAATAAATGAAATTACTTTCTTTCTTAATAAAATGTGATTATGATGTCATATTCATCGTTAAAGTTGTTAAATTTTGATCCCGTTTGAGCTTTTTAATTTGAAAATTATTGCATTAGTAATAAGAGCCTGTTTTATAAAGTTATCTTTCAAGACAAGGATATTACAGTGTAGGATCCACGAAATATATCTGGGTCTCTTTAGACCATATATCCCTGTCTACGGTCGGATACGAAAATTACAGTCGTTGACTTCCTCCGAAGCGGAGATTATTACTTTTCATCAGAAGGAGAGTTTCGTTAGCAGAATAAAAATCCTAGAATGGGAGCTCCCTTCAGTGTCGGCTAAAACTTTATGGAGAAGAACTTTTGGGAGCAACAAAAGAAAATCTGCTGCAATGAATTTTCCACCGCCTGCTAACTTTTTCTTTCCACTCCACTGCACAACTCCTTTTCACATTCTATTATTTTTCAATATCAGTTTTCCATGAATATGAATCGTTATGAGATTAAAATTCAATAGCGTGCCGGGTGTATTTCTAAGAATAAACATTAATAAGAGATTAGCGGGCGAAATATTGGAGATGATGAATAATATTTCAGGCATGATTTCTTCCTTTATCTGAACTAATGCGTGGAAATATAATTTATTAATAAGTGAAGTAGTTGGAAATTTTTAATTTAAATGAAATATTTCAATACATCTTCCGTTTGTGAATGAATTCCTCGGATACTTTAAACGAAAACATAATTAGCAACAAAGAATCATAGAAATATTCCATAGGCACAGGCTTAAGCTTTGTAAGCTCTTTCAATACATTTTCCGATTTATTGCGATGAAATAGAATTGATTTTTACCGAAATTGGTGACAGCAGAATGATTCACAGATATTCTTCCGAGATTCTTCTTCGGGATTTCTTGTTTAAATTGTGATCGAACAATTAAAAAGTTGGATAACATCTATAGTAAAATAAATAGGTCGTTTTCTACAGTCGAATTTTAAGAACCAGGCATTTTATTGATAAGAAAGTTTAAGAGTAGCTTGCTAAAAAGTTTTCAATACTGAAACTAAGTTATTTCACATCGTAGATTTTACTATGAGTCTAATCATTCGTTCCGAGTTTCATTAAAAATGAGCTGGAAATGTTCTCAAGTGCTGTTCTATGTTTTAAGCACTATATCTTATGTAAAGCAGGCCTGAACAACTTACGAATAGGACAGGGCCTCATGTATACGATAAAAATGGATAACCAAAGAAGAATACGCTTGTGAAAAGGAAAGTTATTCTTATATCTGAGAAAGAACGTGGAGGAGAATATAATATAACGAACTTCAATTTAAACATGAGAGCACGGTTAATTAATAATGAGACGAATGGCACTTTTCAAATGCGAGATTTTAGCGATTTGGAATTCAATGATTTTCCACCAAAATTTTTCTTCGAGAAACATTTCCGATTAGTGAATTTTACTCTCAACGATTAAGAAATGAAACAATTAATAATTGTTGTAATATCCATAACACTATATAACCATCATCTATTTCTCTTCCCCTTCTCCTTCTGATATATATACACATTTTCAGATATGTTTTTTAGCTTGAGGCTTTACCTATATCGTAGAAAACAATAAAAGGTTCTGCGGTAAAAGTATAAGTGTTCTCGTATCATTTTTAATATCCATAACATATTACGACAGTGAACCATACCGGGCCTCGTGTTGTGTAGATCTGATAGGAGACGAAACCCGGGTCGCATAATTTTAAAACGTGATTTTAAAACAAGTTGGCTGAGTAAAAATAACAGTGGTAAAGTATAAGTGTTCTCTTATCATTTCCATTATCCATAATACATTTCGGGCAGTGAAGCAAAGCGGCCGCATGTTAAGAAGATCTGATGGAAAACGTAATCCAGGTTATGGAATGTTAACATTTTATCGAAATCTACGTAATGTTTCAATATCTCTTCCATCAAGCATTCAATGAACACGAGAGATCATTTATTTTGCGACTTACTGTTTAACTCGTAAAATCAAACAAACTGCCGAAAATGACACCGGAAAACACCTTCGTCAACCACCGTCATCCTTCTCATGGACCGTTGTCAACCTCCCTGTTTATTAAGAACATCGACGCAACCCATATCGAGAGGATCAAATCGACCAAAAAATAAAACGACGAAGGATTCGGAATACGTGACGAAAGCTCGAGAATTCAATAACCGTGGAATATCGCGGTCTGGAAATGAGCAGCGTGAGGCACGGCTTCAGATGCATCCGACGGATTGGCCATGAATTATTTGGAGGGCCTCGTTTAGTATAAAACGAAGTCTTTCTGTATCACACCAGTCGAAAGTAATTTGGCCGGGGCATATCCATCATCAAGCGGGAAGCCATTTCCAGCAATTTTATCATGGATGCCAAATTCCACTCCCTCGGGGACTTAGCATTGTACGCGCTGTTTGAAGCGAAAATTGTTTTATCGGGGAGGACGGATTAGCCGCTTTAACTCCACGCGACTGAGGCGCCGCCGCACGCAAAACGGCGATTTATGAAAGCTGTTTTATCCCTTAAGGGGATCCGACGGAATTTTTCAATTGCGCCACCCCTCTCCCTCTCTCTCTCCCCCTTCCACATGCAAATCGAAGTCCTTTTTATATATATTATATCCGGTCGCGTCGATAAAAGCGATGTTTTTCGGCCCCGCGCCCTTTTAATACACATCCCGTTATTTTGCCGTTATCCCCCTCGCGAAAAAAATGCGATTCGATTATGGTTCGGAAAAAATCGTCGAAATTTGATTCGGAAAGAACTACGGGGGACTCTTTTAATGCGTTATTTCGCAATGGGAGCAGATTTTTTTTTAAGGAATGTCTGTTTTGTTTCCCCGCATATATTTGCACGAAATATGGGTTACAGGGAGAGGGGAGGATTGAATTATCTGAGATTCGATGAGAGGCCGTCGGTGGCCGTTTTAATTAACCTCCATCCGCGGAAAATAATCGTCCGAGTCCATTACCCATTCGAAAAAAATCCCGGTCTAACAAGGATTCATGAAAACATTAGGCTTATTGGGGGAATCAGATTTACTTGGCGGATTTTGCCGGTGACAATGGTTCGAAAATTAAGGCTGCGATTGTGTCTTTATGGCGGTTGCCTAGTTATTTCTGTGTCCGTGCTCATCGTTTGCAATCAGTGGGTGATCGTTATCTAAAATAGCCATTTACTACCATTCTGGGAAAGCCAAACAATTTTGCAGTCGTAGAGGGAAATGTGTATCGTTATGTGCTCGTGTATGGCCGAATAATTACAGAAATTGCTGTAGTATATTTTTATAGACCGTATGAATTATTTTAATAAGAACTCGAGTGATATGAAAGGATAATTTCTTTTAGATAACATATTGAGGGAAACAGACGATCTGGAGTATAACCAGAGTATTATGTCGTATAATACATTAATAAATGGGTGGTATCAAAAGTTTCTGACATTTTGCCATTTCTCGACACAAAAATTTATGAAAATTTTCTGAAAATTTCTGAAAAATATGGGGTGGGAAACTTTTCAGACCACCCTCCTATTTCAATGTGAAGAAATGGAATTATTTACATATGAAATCTATTTAGTAAATCTACTCCTACAGTAAGGGATTCTTTACTGTAAGGGAGACTATGTTTCTAATATCAAACAACCAATACTTGGCCAAAGAAAGTTTATAAAAGTTATGTTTCCTTACAGAGAGCCATCCTTTCATTATTTACCATAACAAAAATTTTAGCATTAAGGTATTAATATTTTATGCAAGGTTCTAAATTTACTTTACAATAGTGGAGGTGAAAGTAGCAAGATGTCTGTATAAAATATTAGAGGCTATAAACCTGCAATCGCAAAACCTATGAATGGACTTCTTAGACAATTTCACTTATGTTTAAATTTAATAATTCAGTCAAATTTGCTTTTATTAATTACTGCTAAAACTTGATTGAAATTTGCTAAAAAGGCAAAATATTGGC
The DNA here is from genome assembly GCA_036926295.1 of Pachydiplax longipennis. Classification (NCBI taxonomy): domain Eukaryota; kingdom Metazoa; phylum Arthropoda; class Insecta; order Odonata; family Libellulidae; genus Pachydiplax; species Pachydiplax longipennis. The sequence goes on from JAVFKF010000019.1 coordinate 29,707,937, forward strand.
TTTTAAATGATGAATAAGCCGAATTTTCGTTAAAGGGTTTGATTGCTTTTAATGTATTTCTTTGTAAGTTTATCGTGTTTTTTATTTTTCCTATTCTTGTACTGACACATGGTCCTAGTTTAATCTCGTTGTTAGTTTTAATATCTACTGATTTTGTTGGGTAATACATGTAATGGAAAAAAAGGAAACATATCTTTCTCTTCCATCCTAAAGTATGATTGAAGTTATGCTAAATTTAGCCATTATCAATCAGAATTCTTGCGTTATGTACTACTCCCTTCTTCTTGTCATATGACTAATTTGCCACGCCGATGTAAAGTAATGTAGAACTTTAAGCGAACGGTTAGTAAATATAGAGCTGTTATTTTGCTTTATTTTAATAGTATCCTGATTTGTGTTTAGTATAGCCACATGAAAAGTTATAATTTTTAAAAATATATTATAGTTTAATTATTAAGAGTTTTACCTAGTTAACCTAAGTTAAATCAGTAGTTTAAATTATATCTACTTAATTATCTGGGATTAACTCCAAAAATATTTAGACGCTATTTCGTTTTGGGTCTTAATTTTTATTTCATCATAGGTTCAAAAAAAATGAAGATTTCATCTAAAAAAAAAGGTATGAAAATTTTCCTAAAACAATTTTCGCATATAAAGATTTAAAATACCAGAAAGTTATTTTAGAAAGTATGGAATAAATAACTAAAATTTATTTCAACCATCTCTCCTGTTTATATTTCTACAATGGATATTTATACAGAAAACTACAATTTACAGTTAGAATTTATGGCATCCAAATGACTTTGCACATCTATTTTATGGCGCACATCAACTTGGCATTCCTAATATCTTTCCTTTCTCCCTATCAAGATTTGGCAAAAATGAAAGAACTTCCCTCTTTCCCACCGGCTTCAGAGAAAAATTCAGCGATGGAGTCGCTCATAAGCGTACGAAAGATTCCCATCATTTCAGTGAGAGCGAGAAATAAATTTCGCAGAGGATGCGTTATGAAAAGAAGGAATTCAGATTCGAAAAACGAGGCATTTATAAGAGAGAAAACTGCTCTGCCAGAAAGAATAACAGCATTTTAAAAGGGAAAGATATGGATGCGAAACTTTTCTAATTTATAAAATATTGAACTGTTGCCTGGTGTTTTGATGTTGGATGGCTTTAAGTCTCTAAATAAATTATATAATCTTCGCAAGTTTTCGGTAATGATTGAAAATTTTTCATGATCTATTATATTTCTATTATAGTTACAGTTTCATTCTATGTTTAATTTTTATCTCCGAAATTTTTAAACGAAAATATACAAAATAGTAACGTGAAGAGGGTTTCTCCCGTTTTAATTATCTTATTCTGTAAGCCGATAAATTATAAGTATTTTTGTTCTTTTTTAGCTTCTTAAGTTAAATGCATCATCTTAAATTTAACGATTTGCTATATTGATTAAATCTAGGCTCAGATTTTTTTAATGTTGTATATCTTGTAGTCTGAGCATATTAGACTAAATTATCGACAAATTTTCCCTAAAATATCACTCGTTTATACTATACACATTTTATGAAAGAAAAAGTAGTAAAATATAGGCAGCTTCAACCATTCTCTGGATCTGCAGTTTTGAGATAACATAAAAATATATCATTCAGTGAGTCGAATCAGCTTTTATTAGAACTTTCAGTCTTTACCTATGATATTCAAATCACGAAATGTTGCTTAGTGTTCTGAATATAATCAGACAGAGTAGGTATTTAATTCAATTTTAATAATTCCTTCAAACTATTTCACCGGTACAGTCCAATTGTAAAATACATTAAAGATACATTCTAAATAACGCGAATATCAGTTTTATTTCCAAACATCTTTGGTCCTTTTTATGACAAACGTGGATTGTCACAGGATTTTTATCCTTCTTTTCTCCCTTCGAAGCACTGCCAGGACTCATATTCGAATTTGGGATTACGGTAGTCGCACGAGAAGAGAATTTTGTCTCGGGAGGGATGTGCACGTCACGTCAAATCGAGAGCAATCATGATATTTTGGGTGAACGTTTTTCAAAATATCGAAAACCATGTATTCTTCAAGATACGTCGAAGAATTTATTCGGATAGAAATTAATATTTCACATTTACATTATATTTATGTAATTTATTTTTCAAAAGCTATAAACCCATGATTTCATATTCGACGTTGAAATTATAAGTCGAAACTTGGTTTACGAAGCCGATTCTGGAACTGAAGGTGTATCAACCACAGAATTATCGTATTATAAAGATCGTATCATTTAGAAGTTGTGATATTTTTCATAAAGCAATGTTATACGCTTTTTGTAATATTTGGGTACAAATCTTTCTCCTATTTCAGAGATATCAAATATATATAAGATAAAAAAGATTAAATATATACTGTAAAGATAAAAAAATAAACACACTATGTTTACATCTCTGTAAAATCCTTTTTACTAGGAAATAGAAAAATGAAAGTAGAGAAGATAACATTGAGGAGAGTGAATATAAAAATTCCTTTTTCACAAGATGCAAAATATTTTCCTTTCTAAATATTCTCTTACAAATGGACTATTATAATCCACTCAAAGTCACAAAAAAGACAAATTTCCTACAGTATAATCGTAAATAAAGAAGTATGTAGTTTATATTTCTGTTCTATTGAGGTACAATTTTAAAGGTCTGAGTGATTCTAAGGCCCAGTTCGCCACAAACAGATACCCATTTCTCTCTATCCGGCAGTAGTTTTAGCAATAAAAAACTTTCGTTTGCAGTCCAAATATAATCGGATATTTTTTTGCCATGCGCCGAAAATGTTTCGTAAATGGCTTTCCGATTGTCCTCTCGAGATCGAAAACGAAGATTAACCTTACCAATCCTAATTTGTTCTAGGCCGGAGCAGAATGTAATAACTTATCCCGAATTTAATCAAGCTTGAATTCATCGAATTCTGCGCTTTTCGAATCGCGGTTTTAGATTAACATTATATTCGAATCGGAATGAATTTGATCGGTAAGTACCTGTTATAGCAAAACGGAGAGATATTCAGATATTTCAAACTGATTGGTGTGCTATTTGCAGCACTATAAAACGGGAAGTACTCCTCGCAACTGAAAAGCCTGAACATCAAATTCTCCTCTTCTTTATTTTATCAAAGACGTGGATGCGGTTTTTCTCGACTGCTAGACTCTCTCCAGAGTCGCCTTTTTTTGGCGACAAACAGCATTAACTCAGTCCCGGATCGAAAGGGTCTCTGACAGGAAAAAAATGAAAATCATGCATATCCTTTCCTTATATCCCTTCTTTGCTCTCTGTCTCCCTCTCTCGAGAATGGATGCGGAAAAAAAATACAACGCGGATTCCATTATTTTTAGTCTCTCCCATGCGCAAAAAAATGAAGACGGAAGTCATTCCGAATTCTTGCCATTTACAAAATAGTATTTGCCAAATATATTTCAGGATATTTCCGACTCCCGTCTTACCCTAATATTTGTCCTTCAGAATGAACTGAGTAGGCTTTAACTGAATGCCTTTGATTCTTGACGTTGATGTCGGGGGTTTAACTTCTTCTTTTTTTAAAATAGAACCCCAGGATTTTCCGAAACCTTTCCGAAGTGAAAATATTGATTAGATAGCCAAATTGTGAAACTCTTTTTAAATGTATACCGTTTCGCAAGAAGCATGTTACAGAGAACCAGAAGAATGTTACTTTTTCAACTGATTTTTTCCAATTTAAACGACCGGTTTCAACCTTTAATCGTCATCTTTAGGCGGATGATAATCATGTTGTATTCCATGATGATCCCTTTTAAAACCGATCGTTTAAGTTTCTAAAATATTCCGTACCTGGCTTTATTCTAAAATATTGTATTTTATATGGTTCAATATATATTTAACAGGGTTTTGTACGGCTTTTGTAAGGAAAAATAATTCTTGAATCGATATTGTTCTTGTATTTCTTTCTCAGATCTTTTTCGCAGCATCAGAACGGCCTATGTAACGAAGGACGTATAACATAGATTAAATATTCTACAAACTAATTATTTTAAGGAAATTAAGCTTTTCTTTGAATCGATTTTCTTCTAATGATTTTCTCCATCCTGAAGCATCTAGCTAACTTCCGCTGATTTATCGTTACAATTTCTTTCATAGGTTATTGCCGTCGCATGTACATACATCCTGAATTACAAAAATAAAGGTTTTTATGGTAATTTTTCTTGGACAGTGATATCCATGAAGATAACGCAGAATTGTAAAAACGGAATGTGTCACTATTGCTGAAACTTATGGAATAAAGATTAATATAGATTTCATATTCTTAAAAAGGAGACAGATTCTACGATGATTGGGCAGTGGACTATTGTATACTGAAATGAATACTGCAAGTCCAATAAAAATTTGGTTTTGTACCTTGATTTATAGATGTGAAAAGAAATGACAGAGGCATAAGGATAAAAATGATGTGTGATGAGAACATGAGAGAGAAATAGACACACTGAGAAAAAAATTGAAGAAGATGAATATAGTAAATTAAACCCTTAAATGTTCAGAAAGAAAGGGAAGTATAAGCTTAAAGAATTAAAAGTTAAGCATAAAAACGTAGGAATGCTTCAAATGAGAAGAATGGGAAAGTACACATTTTTTGTATATAGAAGGCAATTAATGTGTTTATCTCGAAGGAGACTAACTCCAATTATACATATTCCTTACGTCATGCATGAATAATTCCATCTTACTGTGTTTTTAGTCATGTGCTCATCAACGTATACAGCAATTGCTACGTATTCCCCAGCGCACAACCGTCAAACACTCCTTTGAGATTTTAAACTCGATATGCTTAATTTTTCACCTTTTCCTCCCTCATTAAAAGGCCTAAATGTATCTGATGTATGTGTTGTTAGTATGCCTCAACTGTCTTCTTATCCTTTAAGTACGCTACTTCTTAGCGGGCTCTATACCGTTCGAACTCCTCGTAAACGTAGCTCATTATCTCATGGAAGTGAATTCTGCTGCAAACTCTACTGTAAGACGGTGTAATATGATCATTTACGGTGATCCAAGTCGAAGTTACATGATATAAATACTCCTGGAAGATCAATGATACTTCTCAGTTACTTGGAACTTAATGAATGGAACACTGTCTCAGAATTTACCCTCATGCATCTTGGAGAAAATTGATGAAATGTTACCTGAATATCTTACATATATTGTTGAAAAAGTATTGGGACGAAAGCCTAACTTTCATAATACCACAAAGCTAATTTTGGCTCAAATACTGAAGTTCTAAAGAAGAGATGGAGAACTTTAGCCTCCTGAAACAACTGAATGAATTTCATGAATTTCTCATCAAGGTCTTGTCTTTTACCTCAAGTTGGAACAAGGTACAAAATGATCCACTTGGAATAATCATAAATAGGCAATTTAAGTTGTAAAATATACTACAGATTTAATTAGCAGAATTTCAATGCTTCTATTTATATATCTATATATCTATATATTTTTTGAATGCATGCAATGTATCACTGAAGAGCCACTTGATGGCTCTTTATGGGGAACTAATTCGTATTCAGCTTAGTAGTATGTGTCCTTCCTATAAAAACTGTTACCTACACCTTTATTTTATCGGTAGAAGTACAGCCTTTCATTAGCCTATTTTAAGAGTCCTAACAGTTCTCTAATTGAAGAATTAAAAAAATATTACTTTGTACTTACCACAGAATTACAGAATATTTACAAGATTGATCGACTGCAAAATTTCTAATAGAATCTCTAGAATATTTATACATACAAGATGTAACAGTGTTTACATTTTAGCGCCTAAGGATGTGTACTTGTTGACGGAACTAGTGGAATATAATAAATTATATTCTGTGGAAAATGTGAAATAAGACTTCTTTAATTCTTTAATACGATTCTCTTCTACAGAGTTGAGCTTGGCCACTTCAGATTTATTAACTTGTATATGTACTCGTAATGTATATGTTGTTTTGCTCTATTATAGGCACCGGAATTATGTATAAATAGCATAAAATCTTTGACTTAAGAATCCATCTCATTCTTCCCTCAGTGCCCAGAATTTCATACACCCGAATCTAATTCTAATTCCACTCCACTTTCTAATTCAAGAACTAATCGGGTCTAAGCATTGTATTGTGAGGGAAAATTTCCATAAAGGAGACTCCAAGAGAGGGTGGGCTGGCACTAAAGGGGCAGTTCGTTAAAAAGAGGGGTTAAAGAGTTCGGAGGGAGAAGATGGAAGTTGAATGGGGTAAAGAAATGGGGAGGGAGACGTACGAAAAGGAGAGGAAGGAGATCGGTCAGAGAGCGGAAAAGGAATAGCAGATGAGATGGGAGGACTGAAGGTGAATAACTTAAACGAAAAAGAGGGAAAGGAGAAAAAGACTGAAGACATTAGATGTCAGAGGATACATGCCATGGAAAACACCTGGGATGGACCTGATTCAGAAACGTGTGAGAAGCACGAAATGGGATGCAACATATCCGAAAGAGACTTCAATATTTCATCTAATGTCGTTTCATAAATAACGTAGATCCGGTTTGTTTAGTTTTTATACTTAGGATAGTAGTATCTCCAGTTAAGTAATGATTTGAAAGACATGTATATATCTCAAGTTCTACGCTTACCGATTGAATTAAATGCTATGAATAATAAAGAAGAAAAAATTTGCTTTACTTCAATATATATTTAATTTAATAATTGTTATTTCTTGTTTGAATCGCATATGATTTAGTGACGTTACAAAATTTTTCTCTTTTTCTTCTTAAATACGTATTTCATAAATATTTTATGCTATCATTAGAATTTAATTTATTTCTATTCCGTTTATTTATTCTTTATTTGTCATTTCGTATCTTTCTTTTTTAGCCTTTAATTTAAACTACTCTGTTTTCGACCAATTCTTTTGCAAACGGGTTTTTTATGAGGCAACCTTCAACTTACCCAAAATAATGACGTTAGTTTATGTATTGATCAATAAACGCACGCATTTATTTAAGAAATAGATACTTAATAAACCATACTAAAACTATATTTAATGTGTTTTTTACATCATTATGTGTACTTTTAGGCACAAAATTTTATTCGACATTAAAATGCTTGGAAATCATACATCAATGCAAGAAGGTGCATACATTAGTAATAAAGATAAAGTTATAAAATCGTGATTAAGAAAATGAAATATAGTGCTTTACCAAGTACACCCAATATTAGAACCGTATTATTCTTGGCCAGGATTTCCTCAGCTAAAATTTTACTGTGTCTGTCCTTTTCTTTATTATACATGAGTTTACTGTTTGATTACTTATTGTTTTATTATACGTGAGTTTATGACATTTATTATGCATCATATCATTTGAAAACGTCTTAGAGATAATAGTAGCGGATGGATATGGTGGTTATTCTATTATTTGTTTAAACGAATACAATTTGAGCACTTTTAAATAATTGCTAGCTTCATGAATACTATGATTTCGTTACACACTATAGGGGTAGACAAAAAAATTCAACTTATATTTCGCATAGTTTCGAAGTAAAACGTATTAAAATTAGAATTTTCTCTATCTGTCCTCTTTCAATATAACTCTAAGTATTGAAAATAAGGCCTGTACCGTGGAAATATTCCGGCAATAAATACCCTCTTGAATAGAGCAAAGCTATGGCTTAAATGTTAGGAAACATAGCTCATAAGTCATGAAGTGAAGATTAGCTATGAATGTGCCAGGAAGTGCGGGTATTAAATAATGGAGCGCGGTGGGGATAGAGAGAGAAAGAGAAGCTCTCGAAAGGGATTGAGATGATCCAAGGCATGTTTTGAGAGTGCGTTGGATGTCTGCGGCGGGTTTTATGAAGAAGAATGCTTTGTGGAATTAGAAAGTGAGAGGAATGGTTTGAAGAAAAGAGACTTCCGTCGGAATATTCGCGAGTGAGGGCTAAAAGAGCTAAATATCCTCCCGAAAAAAAGAGAAATCTCGCCGCCACGGTGAAGGGATAAAAGAAAGAGGATTTAGAGGCGACGGGAGTTTTGAGATATTTCGAAAAAATGGAGGAAAAATATTGAAATGTGGAGAGCTTTACAATCACCCTTTCAATCCGAATGCTCACGGGCAATTCGCGCCTTTCACACTTTGTCGATTCCGACTAATTTCATCGAATGAACATACTATGGTATGAGTTGACACCTTCAAGATCCAGATGCATAGCCTGCTTTCAGAATAATTCGATTGGAATCGGTTTAATATTTTTCAGTCTTGACCAAAATATTTGAATAATATAAATAGATTTATATAGTACATTCAAAAATATTTATTATTCATTTAATATTTTCGTACCTCGTATGAGGTCATACATTGGTACATATTATAGAAATTTGAAAACGAGGGAAATAGGCTCCCATTAGGAATAATATCCTGCTTGGGGTAACCTAATCTTCATTCTCGTACAAAATATTCTCAAAGTGGAAAATCGCTGCGCATAATTACAAATCATTTTATAAAATTATTTTTGGGTACATTTGACATGATAATCACCGTCGTGCTTGCATATATAAATTTATTTATCAATCCAATCACAAATTTTCACATAAAAAATACACAAGAACTCTTTGAAAATTAATTTAACCTACTTTCCGAAGAGATTGAAATAAGGAATTCTGGTATTCTTAAGAGAGTCAACGAACTATTACAGATCAATATTTTTCGCTGAAGGTATCCTTGGTTCGACGCCAGATGGATCGGATATACTCCCATAAGCAACGCATAGTAACTTTTTCACCGTCTGTAGGCTTAGGACCCTTAAGTCTGTAGGGTTATATTTATGCCCATACAGAATAAATGGTTAGGAGATGGTTATCTTTTGAACAGGAGATAGTCATTTGTAATTCCAGCATCATGCTATTACCATGAAAATGACGTAGGGACCAACTTACGAGTAAAGATCAGTATTTCTTGTACGTACAGTCTTAAGCTCATTCCACACTATTAGCTAGGCAAAATGAGGGTTGAGATATTTTGCTTTCGTTTTCTTCACTGAGCCAGAGTACTAAAAGCAGAGCGATTCAACGTACGTGAAGCGAAATGACTCTACGAGTTACACTTTTAGTAGTATTCTATAAGCAGAGACATAAATCGATATTATTATTCAGCATGCGCATACCTCAGTAGCTAACATATTACCACAGTCATTAACAAGACTGAGACAAAAGTAAATTAAGGATGCATTTTTCTTTGTCCTTTAACAAAAGCAAATGAGAAATATTTCATTCATTTGGTTGCAAAACCCTGTAGTTCACAAGTAACCCGATGTTATCAGTTACTTTTCATTTTAGTCTTTAGATTTTATCCCACTACAATACAAGAAAGATCCTAACTGAAATAATACGAACTAAATCTAAGATCCTAAATGAATGAAAACGCAACAAAATGTTAGAGGTTTACAAAATCCCATTATTTTCAACCTTAAAGCCAGATCACGCAAACAGCGATGGCAAACAAGTATCGTATGCGAAAATCCCAGTCTGCAAGCACGGTCCCTGAAGAACAGCTCGGGGAAACGCTGAGTGAAGCAGACTTAAAAATATGCTCTCAGTTTACCGTATCTAACAAAGAAGAAAACAGGAATCAGGCTAACGTAATGAAATCATGCATCCGATTAGAGTTTGTGACACGATTCGAGGAACAGGGACAAGGAGAATCATAAACTGAGACCCCGCGACTTTATTAAGTCGGAATCTCCATTTTTAAATCCCTGACTACACTAGGAAGAGAGTAAAGTCCATCACTTCGCCAGTAACCATAACTTACAACTCGGTAATCTCGAGAATGGAGTCTTGAATTACATCAGCTTGACTGTGAAAATGATACTCCTCTCTCCCTTGGAGAGTGGGTTCTTTCGGTGGAGCATAAAAGCACCTTGTTTCCATACCCGACGAATCCGATAAAAACCCAGGTATAAGCGTTACTATGATTTACAATAATTGATGGTCATTTAAGAAAACGCATGAAATTGAATTCGTCTATGATGATTTATTATTTATCTTTATTCTTACCAAATTTTCGTCAGGTATTCGCTGTGTCGTTTCTTTCTCTCTTCTGTTCTCTTTATGTATCGTGGTTTCAAATTCGTTCTTTTTAGTTGTATTTCTGAAATTATCCTGATCTTCCATATAGTTTTTTTTGCATTTCTGTGTGATTATCTGAAGTCACCTTCGGCTTCTTTTATCTACTCTATTATTCCTTAACCCATGAGTTTATGAGTTCGAGGTTCTACCGGATATGTCTATCCCTCCATATAGCAGAAGCTGCTTAGTAAGTGGTTTTTAAAGCTTCAAACCATCAGCAATCCTCACAAAACAAGTTTTATCACCTAATTATGGAGTGAATGTTATAATATGGAGAAAATCGGATAGTGACATGATATAATATAATTTATGATATAATATGGGGAAAATTGGATAGTGACTGCTAATGAATTAGAAATTCAAAATCTCAGATTCAGTTAATCAGTTAGATGTTAGACTCCGTTGATTGTTTTTCGAGGAAGGTACCTTAGGTGCCTCAAGACCGAGGAAGGCCGGGATAACCTACTTCTAGGAATCACCCAATGCCATGTTATCATCCTCAGGGGCTTAACCTATAAGACCTCTATAAACAACAGTGTGATTTCAACCTCTAATGAGGAGAAAAATATTCTGAAAACACAGCAGACATGTTAAAGAAGATAGAATCGAATCTGAAAATAAAAATATCTGAATCAAGAAATAAAATACGTGTATTCTAAAAAAGAAGTTAGTAACTAATCGTAAGACGGATAGTTATTACTGGCACGTCTTACACTACGAGGCTAAACATTTTCAAGTAACAGTGAAATTTATATTCAATTTACTTCTTCAGCCATATCAATTGCAACTTGATCAAAGAAATGCTCAAATTTCAAACTTTACATACAGAAAAATAATAAATATTGATGATGATAAATATCGGCATAAGAAAGAAACGGTAAAGTTTTATCACATCAAACACTGAGTTCTCTCTTTTTTTCTTGCATAAAGTCCTATCAGTAAGTCACAGCCAAGCAGTCGTTACTAGAAATAACTCTACAAGGTTTCTCGAATATGGCTCCACAAAACTTTAATCATACTTTAAGTATAAGAACGCTCTTAAATATCATATTATCAATAAATCTTACAAATTACTGCTATTATAAAAATAAAAATAACTGTTATTTGATAGCTACAACGATGACGAAGGGCATATTTAGTGGAATTTTGAGAGAGAAAAGAATACTAATGCTTTTAAGATTGATCGTTTTTTATTCATTCAATGGCAGATTCTTTGGAAATAAAGGACGCTTTTGTTTACGTTCCGGTCTATCATGATAACGTTCTAAGAAGAGAAGAAATTCCGAGAACCAAAAAAGTAAAAAAACAAGATTTCCGGGTTCAGCATTTCTAGTCGCGCAGTTAGTAAGTTTTCGGTAGCTAAGTCGTCTCCATTTTTGACGATTCCGGGCAGCAATTGTTTATAAATCGTCTAATCCCGGCCTCCCGGAGTCCGATATTACAGGATTACTCCCGGAAGCAAATTTATATTTATGCTCCGAGACTCTCGCGAGAAGAGCCAAATAGACTATCAAAGAAGTGGAGAGAGAGAATCCCCGGGAAAATATTCAGAGAGGAGGACTGCAGATGCGTCTAAATCAGAAGATAAAGTCGAGTCTTGAAAAATACCGCCCAAATGCGACGAAGGCGACAGACGATTAATTTCCATTTCAGACGAAGTGGAAGAGGACGACGAATATGCGTAGGGCCTCGCGGAGGAGTTTTCAGGGCCTTTAAAAAAGAAGGCCCAAAAAAGCTTTTCCAGCTGATACGGCTTTATGCAAACATCAGGAGGCTCTTCTAAAATTAAATGATAGCATCTCAGAAGGATACGGAGATGTACATGAGGAGGCGTAAATGAGTAATAAATAGCCGTGAAATGGCGATAAATTAAATCGTTGGGAGGAAAAATCTACCTGCTTTACTGAGAAATTCTTCCACCTACATTAGTGATACATTCCGGTTATAGAGCGCGCTTAATTTTAATTTTCATACGTTCTCAAGCATCTGAAAAGACTGAGTATGATTTTCATTTATGAAGAAAATATTTTATTGTATTATATTCAAAACAGCGATGGAATAATACAGGTCACACATTTATGTATTGTAATACTGTGGTTCTTAGTACCGTAATATTTCTCTAAGAAGGCAGTATTTTCTAGTTTAGTCTTATTACCCTTCTACTCCCGCATTACTTAAGATATACATTCCTAGCAACGAAGACCCGAGGGAAAACGGACATCAAAATATTCGATTCGAGTCCTCTTACTACCAGGTAGTAAGAGGACTCGAATCTGTATCATTCTCTGAATCTCCCGTTGGATGATATTTAAATCAAGGAGAAAAGATCATTACAAAAATCGAGTTGAAAAATATAAGTTGTAATATTGTCAACAGAAAGTTTCTAGTAAATCTGAAGTTTTAGATATTTAATGATAATATGAGGGACGTCCAAAATAGTTTCCCTGATCTACAGAAAATAAAATCTCTGTCTATGAATCATAAAAACTGTTAACTTATTAATTTTCATCTTTTCTCTATTTACCGACGTATTTTCCTTCCTTTTGTATGCATTTGTAATGCATTGGTAACATTTTTAAAAGCTAAGGTCACGCTATTCTCCCGCCAGATTTCTTGACCAATTATCCGCTTGTAAACTTACTACTTAACATCGATGTACTTTTGAATGGAGGAATTAAAAATATTGAATATGCTTGATGGTGAAGTGCTCAGATATTTAGATTTTCAAAACTGTGGTCTCAGGTTTGAGTCCCTGCTAACCGGGCATCTCCTATCTAGGACATGGTAGTGCATTTTTGCTGTCTGCGATGAATTGTTAAAACAGTGTAAAAAACGGATGAAAATGAAAAATTTGACAAATTTAAAGTAATAAGAATAGCATGCATGAAAACTTTATACAAAAAATGATGGTGAAACAGATAGTTAACATAAGAGTATACGGAGGAAAGGAAAGAGTGAAAAGAATCAAAAGAAGTGAAAGTAGTGTTTAAAATATCATAAGAGAAAGTATTGATTATAAAAATACTTGAAATGTTATATAGAGGAAAATGAACGTTTAAGTGTTTACGGGTAATTTAATTACGAAATATTTTTAAATCCTAATTATTTGTTAATTAATTGTTATATACAAGAAAAGAAAAACGATTAAACTTCAAAGATTTGATACTCAAATTTGGAACTAATTATTTGCATAGAAATCTATAAATATCAAAAAGATAATTAAAAATATTGCATTAAACGTAACTTTTTAACTAGCATGAGTTTCACCGATTCGATAGGATACCGCGCTACGTATATCCAAGGGATCGGTTGAGTCTCCTTTTCTTACATGGAGAACCCTCCCAGAAAAGAACATCCTCAGGGGACATAAGGACGAGGCATACATCATTCACACAGGTAACGGATTTACAACACGTGTATGGGTTAACGAAGGGCCTGTGAATTAAGGCATTGGGCGAGTGGATTGGATTAGCAAGTGGCTGTGGCGGTGTGGGACGACTTTCTCCTGGTCTGTCTAGAAACCGAAATTCCGACCGCCGCAGCCAAAACAGTCGCCACAAGCGACGACCCCTCGACCGCCCAACGAATGCCTCTGGAGACATCATTAGCATGCTCATCAATGCCTTGGAAGGGTCAGACGGCGTCTGCAGACAAATACAAAATGTATCGACGCCCACTGGATTCAGAGGAGTAGTGTGATAGTCCTCTAATACGCATCTGGACCATTGAAATTGAGACGTAATTGATATCGAATCTCAATGTCTTTAGGTGGTGCCACAAACCGAAATTGTAGAGTATCATTATTTCTTTCGGAGTGAAACCGAACCCGCACCGAAAATGAAAATGTAATTTAGTCAAATTATTAAAACGGATATAATTGGGGTTTTCTGTTTCCGTTATAGAAATAATCAATCAAAACCTAATTAAAAAACGCATCAATTGCCCCTCCCTCAATGTTGATTTCTTATCTCATTTTTTTCGTGTCAGTTTTGTCTCTGCCTGATGTGCTTAGTCGAAACCAGCAGCCTTATGGAACAAAAGTTGTGGAACTTTTACAAAGTAATTTTTCCTTGTATTTAGTAATGATAACAGAGTAAGAAAGTAACAGCTCCTTCGATCCATTGATTTAAAACCTATTCATGCTTCTTTACCCAACAAGTCTTGAGTGAAAATGTTGAGATAAAACATTACTAAATATGTATTACAGGAACTTGAAATTATGAAAATAAATTATTATCAAATCGAATTATTATCAAACTAAATTATCAAAATGAATACTTAAAATATGCTGGGAATTAATCATGACTCTAATGCTTCTGAATTTTTTAAGTCTACACATATCGTGCAAGGTATTTATAAATCTTTACCTTGTGTTTTCTTTAAGGGGGTCTCTCCTATCTATCCACCTCCTCGTTTGGCTGGTATCCTAAGGAGGACGTAGATCAGACGGCGCAAGATGAATAAAACCATATTCCCTCTCCCAGAAAATCCCACCATTGGTAAGTCTGAATTTTCTGAATAGCTCAGTCGTTTATAGCATCCGTCCGATAAGTGGAAGATACTGGTTTGAATCGGGATCTTTCCTGGTTTATTTTCATATCCGATTTCCATGGAATTCTCCTAGATGCCTTTACATGTAAAATTATTTTACACCTTTCAGCGATAGTATCTTTATCCTTTGTTTTTATTTCCGAAATATTCCTTTATATGACCTCATACTTGGAAAACATTTTCCTTAATATAGATAAACCTGACAAAAAGAAACAGAAGCTTATTTTACCCTGCTAGCTTCTGCAGTTTTGATACACTAATCCAAAATAATATTAGATTTTTACACGTTGATTGACTAAGTAGACATTTTAATATCCCATTTTTAGCTCCGTCATTCGTTATTTTTTAATGATAAACTTAGAATGAAAGGTAATTAATCAAGCAGTGTAAGATAAATTTAGAATTTAGCCTTTATATTTTCAGAATTGCACAACCTAACAAGTCGCTAAAGCAATCTACTTAATGATTTACGAAAATTTCATACTTCTAATCGGCAGCAAAAATCTCTCTAGTCATACATCAATGGAATATTTCCATGTTACACCTACGATTCCAAATGGAGTTACTTAATAAAACAGCGAGAATGATGTTTATATCACGTAAATGTAAACACTTTGAGTACGCATCTAGTACATATATCTCTTTGCCCAACCTAAAAATAATCGCTTCGTTTTCTTTAATTTCCAAAGAAAAAAGCTCTCTGTTTACCCGTTACACAAATACACCTTTATAAATGTGATCTGGTCCGTAACTCCAAAACAAGTTTAAAGATAAAAGGAAAGAGCCCAAAAGAATTAATTTTTAAATCCAAAGTTCAAAACTCATTTCACTGAGATTCGGTTTTATACTTTTAAATATTACTTTAAGTTACTCTTACGTTTCCATAAGGGGAAAAAGCCTTGATTTAATTTTCAGCTGAGAAAACAAGTAAACACAATTAACTTTTAATATACTAATAAAACATAAAAATTGACTAGGCCCACAAAAATATATTTGCTATAACAACACTACCGGTTTCGAGGATATTAACTCATCTTCAGCCAAACGGAGCACTCGTGAGACAGATATATACAAAGTAAGGGGATAGTTGGGGAAGGGAAAAGGAGTAAGCATTAGAAAGGAGGAAATAGGAGGATTTTTCCCTTGGGAATATATATTTTAGGGTTAAATTGAGAGTAAGAGAAAGAAATGGAAAAAGTCAGTCCAGGAGAGAGTGAATGATGACAGCTATAGCGGTTTGAGGGTCATTATAAACACATACTCTTACCTTGAACTTCAAGGTCTATCCGTTCTTGATTTCTTAACTCATTGAGGGCAATTTGATGTACATAAATACAACATATAAATAATGAGTGAAATATAGTGAGGAGAAAACATTCATCGGTTTCATCAAATTAAATTAATTTCTGCTATCGAGCTATCTTGATGTATTCCTAATTTTGCGACGCAATAGTTTGGTGTTGGATATAATATGCATAAAAATAAAGAGTAGAGATAAGTTAATTCACATAGTAAATGATAAATTATATAGATGGTATAATCGAAGAATCATGCTGTGTGGCGGAAATCTACTTCTATAGCTAAATTAATATGCTGCAAGTTACCCTACGACATGTGGCAGGGGGAAATGTTTCTCTCTTGTAATCTTTTATCATCATTTCATGGAGCTTTCATCACCTAGGCCTATTGTAAATGTACTATACGTAGACACTATAAATAACGACGAGAATGGCTTTATTGTGTACTTTAAAATTCGCCAATTTTTTTTCTTATGCAGATTCAGTTTTGAGACGCTAGTTCACCCTTTAAGCGGGAAACTAGATAATCGAATAAATATAGGTAGATATTTTTTCGTTTCGGTTTCGTTTTGGATGGCGATGGTATCTAGTTGAATTTTTTTCAAAGGATTCCCTGGAGAATATCAAAATAACACGAATTGCCGTTCCCTTTGTGTACTAGTTACGCTTTAGCTCTAGAAAAAACGAACCGATGTGTCGGAGTGGAGCACACCTGCATAATTCAGAGTTCGCCAATACATCCTAAGTAAAACTACATTACCCTAATTAATTTTTGATAAAACAGCTGCAGCTGGAAAATTTAATACCTCCATATATTGACATTTCTTTTTTCGTGAATAAGTCGCAGCCATCAGATAAGCCCGATAATTGCCGGCCAAGGAAAAAATTTACGCAGAGTAACAAGCATTGACCTGATTTCTTCTGCTTGTCGAGCAAACATGATCGATGGAGTTTGTCTATTCGGATAAAAAATCAAAACAATTTCTTCCAGTTTTTAATTGAGGTTAGCATTTTTAGTTTTATTATCAGTTGGTAAAAAGGTAGGAAGAATACTAAGTCCGCAAGAAATGCAAAGTGCATTCTTAGCACGCTCTCCCAGAATAAAACCAGTCTTAAATAGGGAACGGAGAGCTGTGATTTTAATTTTTTATTTTTTAGCCGAGATAAGGTTGTGAAGATAATTCTAAATTTTACTTTAATGAAAATATTCACATTATTTGTCGATAACTCCACTTCCGACCACGAATACGAAAAATATTCCTTTTAAGTCTAGGTCAGTTCGTTGAAGAGTGTCATAAATTGTAGGATTATTCCAGTGAAAACATAAAGCCTTTGTCACTGAACATATAAGCTAGACAGAATTTTCTATTCTTTATAATAAAATTACCATATCACACAAGTATCTTTATTTTCTTTGAAGTATTTACTTGTATTCTAGAGGGAGACTTGATTTGAATAATTCCATAGAGACCTTGAATCTTATGAGAATATTACTGAAATAAAAATTAGTACCAAAGGTAAATGAAAATAAAACGATGAAAACGTTTTTAACGTAGCAGAAAAAGTATAGCAAAATAATAAGAGATGAATTTCTCAATTAAGTATCTGAGTGTCATTAATCAGTTTACTCAACGGATTAATTCGTTTTCTCGTATGAAATTAACTAGTTATTAAAGACAACAGATTACAGTATGGTGATGGAGGAAAACTGAATGGTAAATAAGCAAAATATTAGGAAACTGAATAAATTTCATGGAGATGACAATGCGTTTGTAAAATTGCGGTATGATGTAAAGTGAAGAGTTGTGGAAAATTAATTGAACAAATTTGAAGTATAACTTACTTTTTACCACATTAAATGTAACGATGACAAGGTAAGGAGTTTTATTATATGGAATAGGAACTATAGTGGACAGTTATAGACCTGAAAACTATTATAACTAATCGGAGACAGCAAACTTTACCTTCTACAACATTTATGTTGTAGAAGGTAAAGTTGAATTCAGATTTGCAGTTTTATTTCCCAATTAGTCTTAACTCAAACTTCTGGTCACTGATAAGAGAAAACGCTGAATAAATAAAATAGTGGTTTAAGAGAAGTATTCCATGCTACACCATATTTTTAAGAAAAATATATTTTAAAGTCATTACAACGATTCTAAAGCACATGGGAGAGTGAGAATAAAACGCTTCTTGCACCTCCACTGTAAATGTAATTAATTCCACGTGTTATGATAAGGAGCTAATATAATTGGGTGTAGTTGATTAACAGTCACTCAAATATATACAGGCAAAGAGGAGGTGGAAGGTCAGGGTTCAACGAGATTGTCGGGAAAAGAAATAAGGCTTTAGAGAGGTTGGATAAAAACATGTTCACTTGTCAGTACCTCATTTTCCGAAATCAAACAATCTCCATTTCTCCTGGAAGGTCCAGGCAGTCACTTTGATGTTTGCAATGGAAGCAAGCCGAACCTTTCACAAAATTTCCATTATCGTTACCCTTCGCGAAATAATCCCTTCCCATATTGAATCACTTGTTTATGCATAAATTGAAGTAAAATGCTGAGGGAACATCCTGAGAAACATTTTTCCTCTATAAACCACTGGAACTTCCCACAAAATCACCTATAATTCCCTATATTGGCTTCCTTTCCCTTCTCCATTGGTTATTACTCCGGAATTGTACGATTCCGTCATATAATATTTGAGCCTTTATAATCCTCGAAAGGACGGGGAGTCGGAGGCAATACGTCTCGAAAAAAAGCCCAAGTGCTTCTCGGGGGAAAAAATAAAGACTCCAATTCTTAGTCTTCTGTCAATTTCTCTCGAAAATGCGATACTCTGAAAATGTCACGGAGGGATGAAGTCATGCCGCTGTGGAAACTCCTTCTCGACTGTCTACGCATCCTCTTCACATGGAAAGACTGAAGGCGAGAAAATGGCGAGACCAAAAAAGAGGAGTGGGAAGAGTGAAAGAAAATATGAGACACGTGGCATATGAGAGGGAAGAAAGTGGATGAGGGTGACGAAAAATATTAGGGGTAGAAGAGGAAATGGGGAATATAGAGTAGGTGGGAGAGAGAGAGAGCAGGGGAATTGCAGCCGAAGTTCTCTTCATCTCTCTTTATTCTCCTTTTAGTTCTTATTACAGTGATTCCACAGCATACGAACAACTACAGACGCGTAATTTTAAGGTACACCTTTTCACCTCTTGATCCCAAGATACGAATTTAGATTCAGGATTTACCGTTACGCAAGAAAACATCTAAAGAAAATAATATTCGATTAATTACTCAAGTGTCTCGTTCCTCAGACTTGTACGAACATGAGGGAAAAGTAAAATGCTGAGTACTTTTCTGGGGGAAAATAGTTCCTAATTTATTATAAATAACACTGCAAATGCTAATTTATTAAATAGGAACTAGTTATCCCTGGAGAAGTAGTTTTCCTTTTTATTTTTCTTTCATCAGGGAATACCATGAAGTCACTCGTCAGTCGGTTTAGTTTATTGAATACATATATCTAATTTGATGCTAATTCCTTTCGAGCAACTAAACTCTATAATAATAATTAATAATTTAGGGTTGGAAAACGCTCTAATAGCCGTTTGCCGATATACGAAGCAAAAGAAAGTCCGAGTGGGTGATTCTTAGAAAAATCACTAGAGGCTGAGATGCATGCCAATTTGCTTGAAGAAGGATAATAGAAGGTATAACAAAAAATAGCATGGCTCGTTTTACCATTGAAATTTTTTAGATCGATCAAGCAATCCATTCCTCTCTTACTTTTTCCACATTTATTCTTTTACTCGATAGAGTGCAACGACTGGAAGATCCACCAAATTGTTCGTTCGACGAGGAAGAGCTAGTGAAAAACCAATACAATCTTTTAATTTTTCGGGAAGGATAGGATGAAAGATCGAAACGCTGTATTCGAATCATTCAGCGGAAATAAGCAATCAAAATCATCTGTTTTCATTCGCTTTTTCCCATCTGCACACGCATCCACTAAAATATTTTTATGGCCAAATCCATCTAAGTCCGAAAACAGGAACAGGAGAAAGTCAGCTGAAAAATCGTTGTCCAGGTTACTCATTAGTCGAGATATCACTGTTCTCACGAAAATTTGGAGAAACGAAGCACGTTCAGGAAATTATGAAATCCTTAAGTTGGGATATGACTGATTTTATAGCTGTTCGTGTTTTCCTAATAACGCCATGATAGCTGAGGTAATTTCTCGCAAATGAGCTTCCACGGGTATTATAACCCGGAACCCCTTTTATCAAAGGCGAACGCGCATCCCACTCGGCTATCCAGAATCCTTTCGTTTTCTTATTTGGGTTCCGAATTGTGTCTTGAAATTGCCTTCTTTGGCAATCGACTCAATAACTTTGACTGTGATCACCACCGCTAGATTTAACAAGAGCTCAGAATTCATGAATATTTTTTTGTGAAAAAACAATGCATAATTTTGTGGTATCTAAGCCACATTAAGCGATGACACCTTAAACTTAAACCGGAAACAATTAAAGAGTTTAGACGGAGATGCGTTAGGTTATTATAAGATGTAATCTTTTTCAACACAATATTGTAATTATATGTACGTAACTTCATTGTGACTGACGTATAGCGGGGGTATTTTTTGTAATGTACCAAGGAGACGTTTTGTAAGTTAAGTCTTGCTGTAGCGTCGTGGTGTCTAATGTTATTTGTGCATAAAATTATTTTGGAATATTTATTTGTATAATACTTCTGGTGTGAGAGGGATGTAAGTGTATAAAGATAATGTTCTTAGACAATTGTTGGGGCTGCCACCAGAAGAAATTAAATCTGCAGCGTATATATTATAAATAAATTAAATTAATTAAATAAATAAATGCAATAACTAAAATGCATAAAATAATAAAATTAAGTGGAATGGAATAATTAAAATAATTATGGCAAATACTGTAATTATAATAAAAGAATAACAGAAATAGAATAAACCCAAATCAGCTTATTATGAATATAATGATGAGACCATCCGAAATATTGCAATCATGTACACCAAAATGTTCCTCACTGCAAACCAGTGAGCCTCAGACCACCGCGTCTCCGCATCACGTTGAATTATATAAAAGCACGAGAGAAGAGAAATAAGTGGAAGGGAAAACGGGTGGCAAACTGTGCATGTTCGCGAAAAACGATGGAAGCAGCTTCTTATTCCCTCTCCATTCCACCCACGCGCTCTCTCAACCAATCCCATACCTTTTCTCGATTCATCCTACTCCCACTTTTATCTTATCCCTCTCCCCTCATTTCCACCTCCCACTTTTCCCACCATTTCGGTACCACCCGATCCTTTGTCACCCAACCCCTTCCTCCCCCTAACACTTCCACTTTTACCCACTCCTTCCCAAACATCCACTTCGAGATGCGTGAGTTCGCCTCTGGCATCGCAAACAAGCACGCCGGGATAGACTCGCGTATTCCCTCAAAAATATGGAGGTCGTTCTTGTTAGGAGTTTACTTTTTCCGAGGGGGCGCATGTATTGCTTCTTCGGGTCTCCGGTTATGAAATTTACATTAGAACACGCAGCGGAAAGGTGCTCACGAGTCGCAGCCCGAGAATCGTGCCGGAGTTAGACATGCATTGTTCAGGCGTCGTTCCGCCAAAGAAAAGGGTCCGTAGGATGCTCCACATCGATCGAATGATTCCATATTCAGAAGTGAGAGGTTTTTGCGGTGATACAACAATCTTTGATCTCCCGGGTGGGATGAGGGTGGAGTTTTGTCGCGTTAAGCGAAGAGCGATGCCGTTTCGAATGTTGTTCGTTTGATAACGTTTCGGAGTGGGAAATTTATTTTAAAGAGAAAACAATTTATGTTGAAGTTGGTGAAAATACATGAATGGTCTGGAAAGTTTCCGACATTTCGCCATTTCTCGGCATGTTTTCTGAAAATTTCTGAAGATTTTCTGAAGATTTCTGAAAAATCTGGGGTCGGAAACTTTTCAGACCACCCTCGTAGGTCTAAAAAGTAATAAGGAGGAATTTCATAAAAAAAATTTCCTGAAACTCTTCTAGTAGCTGTCTTCTCACATAAGAATTTCAAAATCAAAGACGGGCCAGTACCATTTTATATTCTTGGGGTTGTATTTTGTTATCCGAAGGTTTGAAACCTACCATACCCACGCAAGGATTATTTTTGTTCACTTCTGTTCATCATGAAGGCTTGAGGTTTTTTTATGATGATATGGACCGTGAATTAATAAAATAATTTTCTTGTAGTATAAAAGGTATGCAATTGCTTCAAATAAGCGTCTCATACAGTATTATTGAGGTATTTCTAAGAGGTGAATTCTCACGTAAAGATAGTCCATAGAGTCCTTCCTTTAGGAGAATACTTCTTTTGATCATTGTTCGGTTTTAATAAAAATCTAATTTATTTTCCATTTGATTTGGGATTCACTCAACTACTATACTTACTGGAATCATATATGCTACACAGAGAAAATCCTAAAAAATTTAATTTTTGTTAAATTTAAGGACATTAAATGTATTGAAAATACGTAGTTTCAATTTCGTTTGAATCGTTTTAATGGTACGAGCGAATTTTGCTTACATTCACGAGATTTTTACGATAGTAATGTAAATCAAAGTAAATTCATTCCATCTTGAAACCAGTACAAACAAAATGAGCTAGATATGAAGATGGAATATAGGTACCCCAAAGGTAAAACCTGTAATTACCATCAAACTCAAATATAAAGCGGGTGACTGGTGCAGATAAGATATTTAGCTCATAAAAAAAGAAATGGAAGTGTTTGTGGTCGTAGTATTTGAATTAGCCTTATATATTTTGACCTAAAACAGATATACTGTACAAGCAACATGAGCTAGATATGGAGATGGAATTTAGGTACCCCAAAGTTAAAACCTCTTCCGGAATTATCAAACCATCAAACTCAATTATATGGAAAGTGGGTGACTGCCGCAGATAAAATGTTTAGTTTACCAAAACCAAAAAAATGGAAGTGTTTGTGGTAGTAGTATGTGAATTAGACTTATATATTTTGGCTTAAAACAGTTACACTAATAAAATCGATTGAAGAAGCTGTCACTTTGTGGAACTCTATAACTTTAGTAATGATAAGAACACTTTTTCTTAGTTCCACATGGAAATTTATTATGCGATATTAGTCGAAACCGGTTGCATAATAAATTTCCATGTGGATCCAAGACAAAGTGTTCTTATCATTACTAAAAGTACTAAAGATACACTAATATTGCCCTTTAATTTACCATCCTTCAGAAGTCAGGATCTCATCTTCCAAATCCTCCCCAACATTTATTTGAATCATTCATGTTTCTTCTCTCTTTTGTGCCGCGTGTCGTTCTCAAACCTGCCCGCATAAAGCGATCCTCCCAGATATATTTCTTCCCTCCGTCACTTTCATCGGCCTTCTTTCACTCCATGCGTGCTCCCCTCCACAGTCGCTTCGTGCGTGCTTTACTCGCGTGGGAATCGTTAAGGCAAATCGCTTTGCCCCGACCGTGTCAGCCTCTGCTAGGCCACGCAGGATTTCGCTCCACTTGCCTTCGACAGGGACGAGTTCGATCTCCACGATTTTTTTCTATTCTTCCCTCGACGAAGTGGATAAATCAGGTGTGACGATTCGACGATGCTTTTTAAAGAATTGGAGCTTCAAGCCTTTATCTACACCCTTTTCCAATGGGGTATAATGGAAGAGATATCTGAGTGGGGTTATGGGAGACTCAAATACGTTCGTTTTAAAAATATAGTACTTTTAATTGAATTCCTATAAAAAGGATATTAATTTAAAGTACAATAGTTTTAACTAACGTTTTAAATGAAGCAATATATTGGAAGAAAAGTGTATCTGGATTCTCATCTGTAGCTCTCATAATAATAAAGGATTGTTGTATATAAAATTGGTTCAATAAAGATCTCTAGAAATAGTTATAACTATTTTTAAAAAATTAATATTTAGGGAGAAAAATTCAAGTTCAGTCCAGTCCAGGAGCTCATTTTTGTTGTATTGCTTTATGTAAAATTGATTCAATAAAGATCTCTAACAATAGTATTAAGTAACTTTTAAGAAAGCAATATTTAGGAAGAAAAAGTCAAGTCCAGTCCGGAAGCTCATTTGCAGCTCTCATAATACTAAATGATTTTTGTACATATAATTGGATCAACGAAGATCTCTATAAAACCTATTTTTTGTACATTATGAATGGGTGTGGAAAAAGGTACTAGTTGTAGTTACTCAAAGCAAGACAATTAATGAATGGTTTAAAGTGAAATTGAAAGCTTATGGCCACTTTCTGCAACGAAGACAAGCTGACGAGGCTCAATATGCCTCATTTCGAATATAAACTGAAGAACGTGGTCACTGTTATGTGCATACAGCAATCCAAATCATTTTTTTTTTAAGGCGTATTCTTCGGGACTAGAAAACAGCTTTAGCGGGTGAGCCGTAAGCTTTAAGTTTCTCTGCATATAATAGTTAAAGATCAAGAAGTAAATTTCTGGTAGAAAATGCATAACTTTAAATATTATTTATAGGATTCGACCATGTTTTTTAAAGAATTGAAACCTTAACCTTTATCTTAACCCTATTTAAATTATATGTTGTGGAAAAGAAATCTAAAATAGAGTAAAGAAGGGCTAAAACGTTTATTATAGTTCTTTCCGTATCTAAAATAAATATCTTCTACAAAACTTAGCAGGCTACACCAAAATATCAGAAGTATTGACTTTTTCTAACGTTGTTACTTAATTTTATCATAATAAGGTATTAAAATACCAGCAGTTGAGTCGTGTATTTTGCTACAGAGCATTCTGGAAATTACTTCGATAAGTTTAAAGTACCCATTAAATATAGAATACAACAATAAAACGAATAAAATGAAACGAAGGTTTATGAAGTCAATTTATAGTTTGTCAGAAACAGTAGTAAGTTACTGAAGTATGTGTATTTTGTGGTATTTGTGAACTACGAATCACATATCATCCGTTTTAATAAAATTATTTCCAGTAGATATTCAATATTTATATTCATATTTACTTAAAATATTTTTAATTTGGAATAACAATTGTTTTCTAATGCATCGGTATGTAAGGCAATTTCATTCTTCTCAGCAAGTTCTTAGTTAATCGTCATCTGATGGAGGAGTTTATTTAAAAAGCTATATGGAAATAGTTTAATTCTAGAAACAGTAGCCTTTCATAGATATCTTGTATTCAAACTTTGTAGTCTTATCGAGTGCTTTCTAGTTATATTTTTGCATTACCAACTTTATGATTTCGTATATCAGATAATAGTCACTATTTTGTTGTAATTAAATCATGATGGGCGACTCGCCTGTAAATCCAATAAATAAATAAATAAATAAATGATTAAAATTCATTTCAGCTTATTTGAACTAAATCCAGTCACGTTTCTCGGAGATAAAGATTAATGAGTCATTATCGTGACACACAATTATGGTTTCAGGGATAAAAATTAAGAAGACAGTTTAAGGAATATTAATGTGATCCAACTCAACAGCTTGTTGATAAAATAATGAAATGTGGGATGCTTAAGGTTTCGGTCACGCAACCAAAGCCAGAGAATAACTCTCCGGGTGGTCTAATTTTATCTTCTCTTTGGCTTCTAGAGATATGCATTATTGTCCTGTTAACTTGATTTAAATTATGATACCTTCCACGTCGGGATTTACCCTCCCTTATCACGAAAACTACGACACAAGAGACCTGAAATTTGTCCTCGTCGGTTAATTCTTTTTCGCGTTGTTTATTTCCAGCTTGTCTTGAATCGTTTCCATCATTACCTACCTCCATTCAGCAGTTGCAAACTGAGTAAAATAGTCTTTCTTTACACTAGGTCTTAAATCATTACCTTGATAAAACGCGTAAAATGAAATCACCGTTTAATGCTAAGTGAAATACAAGTTATTTATATCATAAGGTTGTAACGCTATATTCTATCATTAAAATTTATTACAGACTGAAAAAATCAAGATTTCTCTTTGAGTGTTAACTCAAACTCTAGTGAGGATACATTTGAGGATTGTATTATAACATATTAGAAATTTGTAGTATTCGTAGTCTTTATAGTTTAGTTTTCTATGCATAAATAGTTATATATCGCTATTTTAGGAAGAAAAGGTTAATTTATAATTAATATATTATATGTTTTGTATATAATATTATATTTTTTAATTTATCTAGAAGCAAAAAAGGTTTATTTATAATATAATTCTATTTATCTAAAAATGTTCATAGTTTTCACACTCAAAATAGCCAATATTCATAGCAAATACTAAAAACTAAAGCTTTTGGTAATTTTGTATGGAATTAAATTATTTTATTTAAGTATAAAGTACTAATTGAGTTTCATTAATCAAGTCATGAAGTTTTCAATTGGTCTGCAATTAATCCGTCGAAGAAGAAAATTTATGCGGAACCAAACTGTTTGGGAATATAATTTTAGAGATAAAACTTCCGCGGAAGGCTAAATTAAGTTACCTTTTCTAGAATAAGTACAATATTTTGTTTATAGAGCTATAGGGTGTACAATAATATCTAAATTGTATCCCAAGGAAAAGAAGACATGAAGTTTCCCGGTCTTCGTTTAATTCCCGTTCCCGTCAGAATTTTTCCGACTGCTTTTCCTTGGGATGTTTCCCTATTTACATACTTTCATTTGAAGAATCATGCAAACCCTTTCCTTATAATTGTATCATTATATTAAAAACTCTTTCATGACACTACGACATCGAGTCAAATTTCAGGCCATGATTAACATGTATAGATCATTCTCTCTGTCATTACCACAAGATACATTCATTCTTTATTAAGTGATAATGCGGGTAACATCATAATCCTTTGAAATGAGTTAATAATTTGGTAAAAATAGGGACCGAAAATACCCTAAGGTAAATTGGTATACGTGCAGGGGTAAACCACGACCCTTACCATAGAAGATACAAATAAGTCGTGAAATGTCATTCTAAAATGGCTGCGAAACTCCGCTAAGAAGCTAGCAAGGAGTAGGAAGGTGATGAGCTCCTGAACAAGTAAGCACTTATCAAGATACCCGAAGATTCTACAGGAGAAACCCTTTAGAGGTCCGACAACAAAGGCTTCCTCAGAAAATCATCAAAGAACCAAGACACCTTGAAAATCGAGACTTGGGGAACGGGGAATTCAATACCGGCAATTTGCGCTTCCAGGAAAGACAATTATGTCGGGATGAGATAAGCGGCCCTACCAAAACTCAATAAGCCTGAATTCTCGATGGGTCCATCTCTCTGTGTAGTTGTATAAGGAGAGAGCGGAAAACATTTCAATGGGGTAAAACTGAATGAAAACCACTGGAGGGAAAATAGATTTGGAGAAGATTATTCCAAGAAGTCGTTGATTAACGCCGTCACATAATCATCGTGTGATTTAATAGACATAGATGTGATAAAATCAATGCATAGATATATTTTAAGATGCTAGTAAACCACGGTTTCTTTTCTCCATTCAGGGAATTGGCCGCATATTCGGCAATTGGGGAGATTTTCGAACCTTTTATTCATTAAAATAAGGTTATATATTAAATATTTTTATATATTTAAGGCGCAAGTTGTCAACAAGATTCAAAGAGAACATAGCTCACTTAAAATTCTGAAGAACTCAAATATTCAGTATGGTGAAACATATGTACGATACTGGGGACACTATGTCTACAGAAAACCTAAAACTGGCACATGATTAGTACGGTCATCTGAATGCGTTAGAGAATTTATATATTTACAAAGAAATGAAGATAATTTAATCAAGACTTAGGTTTCAACGAAACACATTTTGAATTATTAGATCATTAACACTATCTAGATCTTCAATTGTTCATCTCTATCCCTTTGGTCGGCGCTCGATATCGGGGCAGTCTTTGCCGGTTTGCCTTAGCCTGAAGATGGTTTCCTTAGAGCCGAAATAGGTATTGCGTAAGTTTTCTTTTTGAAGGTTATTGGAGTTTTCTATTTATTATTTTACTCTTATCTATTAACAGCCGAGTTCTGGTTTCTTTTCTTTCCCTAAAATTGAGCTAATTATCATGAAAAGGAAGAAGATAAGGCTTGAAAAATTTAGGAATCTAAGATCAGATTGAGATTTTTACGTATTGAATGGCTTTCTAGATAGTTATCTGACTAATGGCAGGGCTTTGATAGCAAATTTTACATTATACAGAAGTTTGATTTGTGATATCAGAAATAAAAATCCAAGAAAAAATCAAACAATACATATCTCTCTGACTTATTACCATTATTTTGAGATTAAAGTCAAAATGTTTGAAATTTATGGTATTGATATTTCATTGCTCTAAATATTTGATATTAATTACTACCCTTTACACATATGCTTAGAATTTCATACATAGTGAGTTTGCATAGTTATCTTAATTTGTGATATTCGCTTAAATCATTCTGGAGAGGTTTGCTCCTAGTTCTCTCGAGAGAAATGTATTTATTTCTAAGTATGAGATATAGGCTTATTTAGGTCCTCGTTGGGAAGCAATTTATTTACCCACTCAACCACGGTCATGAGTAAACAAAGACGAGAGCTCTATAACCTTACAGAATTGTGTACTTCCATAGTGAGCCTTCATCTTCAAGTTCACCCTTTAGGAGTGGTTGCCGAAGGAGAGTTCCCTTCTCAGACGGGTCCATGTGACGTGAATACGTGAGCGAAATGCCGATTGGGGCACGTGTTGATGTACCCAACTTGATCTGTGGAATGAACA
The DNA here is from genome assembly GCA_036926295.1 of Pachydiplax longipennis. Taxonomy (NCBI): domain Eukaryota; kingdom Metazoa; phylum Arthropoda; class Insecta; order Odonata; family Libellulidae; genus Pachydiplax; species Pachydiplax longipennis. The sequence goes on from JAVFKF010000019.1 coordinate 29,736,722, forward strand.
AACAAAGGAGACCACTGACACTCAAGAAAATGGAGCCCATAGGCATGCCGCGTGCTTTTGTGGTGTTTTAACTTAATTCTTCCATTTAAATTTGTATGTTGATGAATCATTTTAGCCTGTGCCTAAAGTAACTCAACTGAGGGTAACTTACGCGTGAGTATTTTTCGGGAGAGATAGATAGCAGAAGGTAATGCTATTGATTCTCAAGAATTAAACATTATAAAATAAATTTGAGAATGAGAAAAGAAACTGACGTAAATGAGTGTAATTATATGATGATTAAAGAAATGAACTAACAAAAAGAGCGTAATGATTTTATGGAATAAAATCGGGAGAAGGAAACGGACAAATGATTATTATATGGATGAGATATTCGGGTATTAATAGAACAATAAGGTACTGTCAAATACTGCTGCAGTGGAGTAATGTTAACAGTCTTGTTGGGCTGGAAAGTACACGATGGTAAACAGAAACATCAAGTAATTTCTTCGATTAATTACATCGAAGATGATATTAACTACATTTTGGATTCGATCGAATAGTGGCACAGAAATATAAGGAATAAGAAGCAGATACTGATAATTACTTTGTAACCCTCGGCGTTTTTGATGATTCAGTCTGTGCGAAATTGACGATGGTTTAACACCGAAACCGGTAGTTTGCAAATAAAAGAATATGTGGAAAAGTGAATATTAGCTTTCAAATATATATTGTATCAGTAAGACTACCATAATTTTCCATACTAATAAATTCTTCGGGATCTTATGCAGGCATCGAAGAGCTATTTCAGCTGCTAATTGGAATGAACATATTAGAGAGTGGATAAGAGTTCTTCCTAGTGAACTACTGAAACGTGTGTAATAGTGGAGTGAGATATATGACACGTGTTGATGATACAGATGGAATAAATCTAATGAATACTTTAGGCTGATATCGAAGAAGAGAATTAATGATTTTTCTCAAAATTCGTGAAGACATCTTTAGGTCACCTTTCTTGCCGAAACTATTTCTCTTCTTTGATACCATGAATTTTAACGAAATCACGTCTTTGTATATTAATTTTATCTTTTTAGGTGACTCAAAACAAACTCTGTGCATGTACATATTAGGAAATCGAAGAATCGAAGATTTAATCCTGGGTATACTAATATTACCTTAATGTTAGCTTACGCCTTATGAAAATAGCTGTCCTAATGAAGGAAAAGAAGCCTAGAAAATCGCGAAAACAAAGACACATGTAAAACTATGTAAGACACCTCGGAAGATAGCACACGATTCTCTAACCAAAAGTATTTGCTCAAACAAGGCCTCACCTCAAGAGCTTTTTCCGTCGAAAATCGCAAGTGACCGAGAGAATCCAATTCTTCGCATTTCCCTAAGTATAGATTCGGGGAGATGCAAACCCGCCCACACACAAACGCTCTCATTGGCAAGGGGAGCGGACTAGAGAGAGCCGGCGAAACCTAGTTAGCTTGCGGCGACTGCGTGGGGAGGCAGGGAAGAGTATTAGAAGTGGGAGCGGGCTTAATTAAGGCAGGCACCTGCCTCACGCTCGGACACCCAGGGCACTCAACGGCGGCGTGCGTATGAGAGGGAGATGAAGACGAGCGATCTGGAGGATGGGAAAAAGAGCATTTATAATTAAAGCGCGTATAAGTGGTAGGAAAAGAGCGGGGGTGGAGATTAGCTGGAGGAAGCGGAGCAATAATTAAGTGACGGGAGAATGGGACGCCCAACATTCGAACTGGGGAATTCTAGACTTTATTAGCGAGGAGAGGATTTCCGAATTTCTTGAATAACATCGGCGTAAGATTGCGCGCGTAAGGTGAATAAATATGCCGGGAGTGCATGGATGCTATTTTGGATACTAATTTCCAGCGCTTAGTCGGTAATTGTGTAACGCAGTATGGATTAAGGATGGAGAAGAAGGCCCCCTCTTGTCGCAATTGAGAGCGGAGTGGTGGTTCAAGTTTTGTCGCAGGATAATTTCGTTTCGGGATGCGTTAGGGGGCAACAACTGCTGAATGTGGGGGATAATCTTAGGGGCGTAACTTTAAGGCCTAAAAAACATTGCGTTTACTAAGAGACAAAGGTTCTCCATGGGGGTCCAATTTCAGCATTGGACCCCCATGAAGATGGAAGCATTGTTTCCGAAATGCGCATCGGGATTCTGAATAACTGGTGACCGCTAAACGATTATCCGTTTCCCGGGAATCGCCCTTAGACGGTCGCCGCTGTCGGCGCTTGGAGAACCTTTGTCTCTTAGTTCATTGACCGCTGAGTTCCTTTTTTTTCTCTCTTCTATTGCGTTTACTGCTTTACGTGCATTTCTCGTTTCGGCAGATTCCATATAATATCTTTGATTCTAATTTGCATGTTAATTTAAATGCTAGACTTTTACTAGGAAGCGGTATCCGAATTGATGTGTGCCGAAAGAAAGTCTTTACGGATGGAAGGAATGGAATTTCATTAGGAGTAGGGCTTTTCAGTTAGGTATTGAAGTAGAGAAGGTGCCTAATTTGAATGTCTTACACTGTATGCGAGGGTTTGAGTTTCTTGAAAAGATGATGATCAAATAGTTAATTACGATGGTAACAGGAAATGAGAACTTCAGGATAATAGGCATAGTTTTAGTAGTGAAAGGGAATATGAGGAATTATTTATGGTATATTAAAATAAAACAAGTTTGCTTGGTTGAATAAAGTATGGGTGATATTATGCGAGTTTCTTAATCAAGAGGATGTTAGTTTTTGATTTTCACTATTCATTGTTCAAGAGGAATCTAGCAACTACGTCAAAACACCCTAATCAGAGAGAGGGAACCTGTGACCTGATAGAAGACGTCCTTCCTTAACTTCCGTGAACTAATAACAAGTTTACATAGTTTTGATTGTTAGTGTCTTTACTACGTCAAAGAGAAATTGAATGATAAACATTTCCCCAATCAAAAACAGATATTTTGGTGCTCCATATTGAGATACCATAATTTCGTTTTGTTCTAAGGAGAACAAATGATATGGTCAGTTTTTTATGTATAGGTAATGATCAATACTTCAAGTTAAAAAATACTATACACTAAAAAATAATGTAAGTAGAATTCTGCGTGAGACTCTTCGGTTATTTAAAATGTGTCCAATCTGTACTTAATTTCCATCCAGGTTCCCTACTACTTATCCGCAGTAACGTTTTGGATTTCTTCCCCAATACTGGGGTTGTTTAGGTTAAGACTCCCACTTTTGTGGCGTAAAATTCATCTCTAACATAGCTCCAAGAGATGTCTTATATATATTCTACTAATTAGTATTGTGGCAATTATATCTACTAATTCATTTAACCATTAAATTAAATTTACTTCGTATGAATCCGATGTTGAATTACTTGAAAATAGGAGATCACTCAAGTAAAGCGCAATGTTTTATTGTAAGTCCGATTGATGCATTTGGGCTCGTGATGGAAAAAAGGTGCCACGCCCCTTTTCTCTACATTTGCATTAGTGTTGTTATGAGCCCAATAAATCACTGTCCTCAACTAATCGGAGAAGTTGGAACATTCTATTGGACATGCGCAACGCTTGAGCGGACGTCTAACATGAGGCTGTCAAATCTGCGTTGAATGGGGAACTCGCCACGATTTTGAGTACTTGAGTCGACCGCTCTGGCTAAATAGAAGCTATAACCACTCCGAACAACCTGTGTTAATATTTCACTCAAGTGACTCTCATTCTGCCGAATGTCTCTTACTAATGGCCAATCATCTTAGCCGTTAATTTCTAATGTTTCAAGGCCTTCATCTTCCATCACAGCGACACTCACACCGGCGTAAATTTCGAAACAAGTAATTAAATGTATGTGGGTGTCAACGGTGTTTCATCAAATGGGTACCTCTCCGAAACCGTATGGAAAATTCTTTCACTGCTTAATAAACTGCTGCATTACTCCATATGCTTAAAGGTTTTATAAAACTCATCGTTACTTTATGTAATTCGTAATACAATTAAATTAGTATTTAATATGTGTTAATGAACATTGCCATGATTTCGATGAGAGGGTCGCTATTTAATAGTAACTTCATGGAGTTTAGTCCCTCTTCGTTTTAAACAGCCTCTAAACACAGTCGAATCATTAGTTTATTCTCATGAGCTTCCGATTGAAATACTTAATAAATTTAATTCAGAGCCTATTTGCGTATTTTTGCAAGATGGATATTAAATTTATTTACAAAACACAGATAAATAAATCTAATATAATTCCACCAAATTCAAACAATCTTACACACCTCCTCCATAATTTGGTGGACGTGTATAAGATTTATTTATTTTTCTTTCATGAAAAAAACAATATTAATTTTAAGTATGACATTGCACAATGTTACACCTGAATTTATTGAGCCTAATGTTTGCATTTCTAAGAAATATTCTTGATATTGACTAAAATTTAGAATCTTTGAATTTTGGTATAATTCTTTATAAAATTGCTTAAAAGTGTTAGAAATTTTAATAATAAATTGATTGAAGCAAGATTATTATAATGATTCCTAAATTTTATATAACTCAATATTTAAAATTGATAGCGCATTACCTACGGTGCTATACATAATTTTCATGGAGCTCACGCGAAAACTAGTTTGAAATTTAATTTTTATCTCAGAAACATAAAAATACTGTTTCAGATTTTGTAACAAAATGTCTGACAAAGAGCGCTTACACAAATTTTCGGCTCGTTTCTCAAGGGGCAGCTATACTGAATGATAATGCAGCGTCAGCACTTAGCAAGCAAGCAGGCGATAGCGGTCGTATTTTGTTACGGCATGCAATTTGAATAAAAAGAAAGAATATCATTTTTAGATATTGCGTAGCCATGTAGCATGAAATTGCCTCAAAACTGTCAAGATAGTTTATCACTAGCTTTTGTTCTCGTTTTTGCGAGTTATGAATTTATAAAAACCCCTTTTGATATAGAATACGTCTACTGCTTCTAAACGGGTCTGTGAACAGTAACATTTACACTCGAGAATTTTAAATTCATCCTTTTACAGACGTAAATTGTAAATTATTTGGTCAAGTTTAACTTGAATAATATAAATGCATGCTTTGTATCTATTATTAAGTAATAATATATCGAACGTTTAATCAATAAACAGAATTCAAATTCAACTTCCCTCCAATTTTTTCTTCAAAATGTAATTTATTCTATTCATATGTATAATACCTAAATATAACTTCAAAATATTCTTTTTAGGTTTGGTCGAGTGATAGGGCCCTTGTATCCTTACGATTGGTTCTAGATCGGTATGGTTGATTAAACTACTATTGTAGTTAAACATGGCAATTTTAGGAATTACTACTAATTCAATCTACCAATTGTTTGTGTATAACACTAATACTTATGTCAATATGTACACTAATATCAATATATGTAATCAACAACATCATTTGTGTATATATACTAAGTCTTCCTTAGATAAAACGAACAGTGAAATCTTAGAAAATCTTTCATAAGACGAAGAAACATGCCAACCAACAAATACATTTTTGAAAACAGGTTGCATGTTGAAATGATCTCATTTACTTACGAAAGAAACCTAAAAATCTACTATACAGGTTTCATTATTAGATTCAATTCACTACTGAGTGCCAAATTCTGTATAGTAATCAACTATTTTATTTCAACCAGCTATTTCTAATAAAAATATTTGTAAAGGGTGTTGTCGAAGTGGAAAATACATATTTAGCCCCGAAAGAAACGTAAATAATCGGCGTTAATCTTCTACCGTAGACGCCTCTCCGCCACAGCGGGTGTTTTTCTCCTTCATCCACTCATTCTATCGTAATTTATTAAGGCGTCCACCCGACACAGAAACTTAGCGCGCCGGCCTTCTTCCCGTCTACGTACATTCATCATATCCAATTCTCTTCCTTCCCGCCCAAGGAAAGATAATAAAAACGACGAGACGACCCGATGGGAGAGTTATTTCTGAAAATAGGTAAAAGTATGAACGAAGTACTTAACAGGACATATGCCTGAAAACGAACCAATGTTACTCATGCATTTTCTCTGATTCCATATTTTCTATTTTCTTCTGCTCCTGTTCTTTTTTTTTCACTGATAAATTATTATATATTTTCACGTTGTATATTTATGTATAATGTGTATAATAATATAAGGACTATAAATATATTATAATATAATATATAAAATATGTAAAATATGTAATATATGTAATAATATAAGTACTGTAATATTAGGTACTATATTTTAATATTTACTATGATTATATATTTATTTCTGTGACCTTATATGTTCGAGTAATCTAGTTTTTGGATTCATAATCTTAACCTAATATTCCACATTGGAGGGAACATCCCACTTTTACGAATTCATATTTAATACTGCTTCCAGCTATAGAAAAATATCGAAATTCTACTTGTACTCGTAATACATGAAGCATAAATTTTTATGAGATATTTCTTGCGAACAACATGCAGAGATAATTTTTGATGCTCTTTTTTTTAAATTTCAAAACAACTTCATCGTTACTTTGGAGTCTGTTGAAAAAATTCTCTCCGATTATGTTTACATCTACAACTATATACATACCCTACAAGCCGCCTCTTGGCCTGTGGAAAGGAACGTAAACGCCGAACGCTTGAGCTACTTCTTTAGTTTGATATTATCACATATCGTTTGCGAAAGAATGGGTCCTTAAAACGACTTGAGATAGCATATATTTCTCTTATTTTATGCTCATTTCCGATCTAAGTATCAGAGAGATTGCACAATACTGATTACATCCTCTTTATAAGCGCTGTCTCTAAATTTGTAGAGCAATCTCAACCTAGGTTGTCAGTATAAATGATTACCTATGGATTTAAATAAATTGTATACTTCATTCTTGTTTCCGTATTTCACATTACATCTCTTTGTCTTCATGTTTCTATACAACCCTTGAATGTGTGGGTTGCCGGTATCCTGTTTTTACGTCATCATTCTCACAAATACAGATATTCAATCACATGTTCCCTCTCTCATATTTGTTCCTCTCGTGAATAAATCCGACGAAAAACAGAATTAGTCGGAGCAGAGTCCCACTCGGTCCCGAACTCGCCAATAATGGATCAAATAATAATAAACTCATTCTCAGAAGCGAGGGATGGAAATAATAAAATATACGGTGCAAATGAGGTTACGTCTGGCGCAGGGATTGAAACGGAAAGAAGAGAAAGAGAAGCGGAAGCAGTTAGGAAAAGAAGTCTGAGATTTCGTGTAGCGAGAGACGTCGGTAGCTGTTGGGAGGAAATGCCCGGAGAGAGTGTGTATGTGAGGATGGGCGTTGTTTTTCCAGCAGAAGGCGAGTATAAAGGGACGGGAAAGAGATTAGGGGAGGGCGTGCGTGATAAGGCAGAATTGGAGCGGTATACTTGACGTCTTTCGCGAATATCCGACGGGAAAGGGGCATTTAGCCGTCTCCTCGCAAGAGAGCAACTTCTGCCCGTGTCCTTCCTCGAGAAATTCATATGAAATCCGGAGAGGGCCTTGTCGGCCGATATTAATTCCATTGTTTTTCTCATAAAATATTTCAAAAGCTAGATGAAAGGCGCCTTGACTCCTCTTGTCCTCATAACGAATTCATGGCAAATGTGTACTCGAGATAAAACTTGGAGAGGCGGCGATGGAATTTCAACGTGACATTTTCTGCCTTTTCGGACGTATTGTTTGAGCTCATTTTACACGATCACTGAAGCGGTAGTTTGTTTAAATTTTTCCTATTCTACCTATGCATTTTTGAGACAGTTTCTGTACTTTTTGTTTTCGTTTGTTTGTTTGGAAACTCGTGCAATTCTTACTTCTGGAATTTTGCAGGTACGATCCTTAACGAAACATCTGGTTGTAGGAAGAATATTATAAAAATATGTTAACAATTTTCGTTAATATATTTGCCTCTTAGTACTTACTAAAATACCTATCAAATCAACTCCTCAGAAGATAATAATCAGAATACGCACATGTTTTAAATAAACTATATAAACTTAATTAATATGAAAAAGTTACGCTAATAGACTACGTGCTTCTTTCTTATTCTTCATTATTTATAATCTACACAACAGTTATGTACACAGAAAATTCTTTATAAAAGTAAATATTTTTATATCTTTACGGCATCTGAAGATAACGCATGACTTTACGTGAGATGAAATACCAATTGAGTTGACTGAATCAACGAATATATTGTAACACACAATAAATGGTAAGTATCGAAAATAATCTCTATAAAATATTGCAGTATTTATCAGCAAATAGAATTGATAGTGTAAGTAGATATTGAGATGACTGTTATAGACAGTAAAAATACGATGTATGGAACAAGGGTCGAAGATTGTCATATAAAGAACATTGAAAAAGCTCGCGATCGTAAGTAAGTATAAAATTTATAGAAAAATTTAACGCTAAAAATATATCTCTTTCTTTTAAAACTCCCGAGCTCAGAAACTAAAATAAAATATATGCATGACTTCCTGTTCCTGAGAAATTCAAAATTAACTTTCCTTTACTAATGACTATAAATTTCTTCATAACAATATACCACTCTTAAATTAACGTTATGAATAAAACCACAACGTGCAGGGAGCTAAGAAAATAGTTTGAGTGCGATAAAGGTTCTTTGTTGTTTTAGAGGATGGAGTTGGACTTAAAGACTTTTAATTAAAAACAGTAGAATGAACTAATGGAGGCAATGAAGAATATTCATTATACTTAGTGTTTTTATTTACGCCGATGTAAAATCTCAAACATTTGCTTAAATAAAGCAGAGCATAAGTAAATACAAGCTCTGTATTTCTTCGAATAAATGTAAGTAATAATATGTTCTCTCGCACGTTTATAAAATATTTTCTTTCCTGTGTAATCTTAGACAGTCGGTGCAAAATTTCCAAGAAAATTCCAACTCAGTATTTTACATTCATCGCAATTGTTAACAAAAAGGGAAGAAATTCTACGATAAATGAATTCTTAATTTCATCTCTCTAATGATATCAAGTAAAGAAAATGAGTCGGGAGGTTCGAAACACAGAGGAACTTATGGCAAAAATTTATTTTCTTTCCAAATTAATGATGGTTTCTTCTAAGGGGTATCAAACAGCGGTTTCAAAAACCACTTATTCTATGCGAAGTAAAGATATTATTAGCCTTCATTCGAATTATCGCTGAAAAATATCCTGCTCTTGGATAAATGAACGAGTTTATTTGCTCCATTGGTTTAGATTTTATTTAATTGGTCAATTGGATATTGTTCTCAGCATTTTTTGTAAAGTTATATAATTAATGCATATGTATACGCTGCCACCATTAATTAATAACATAGATATTTTTGTTTGTGCTATGGGTGACTGGTAATTTTATATTGTAGTAAGTGTTGTAAATCGGACTGTGTTGACTGAATATGTTTTAAAACTCTGACATTATATTTTCTACATATTTTTTATGAGTTGCCACCGGACTGTTGTCCACTTGTAACTTCAGATTGTAAATAATAATAATAATTAAAATTATATATATGGAAAGAGAGACAAGGGTTTTACTCAAAATTAGCAGTGGTAGATTTTTCAGGAAATAGTAGAATCAATCTTGCATGCATATAGTACCTTTGTTGTAGTGCAATGTGTTTGAGTATATTTATTTCCAAAGAAAAATTCTATCCTCGAGGAAACTAGTTCTCTATTTAATAAATAATTATGCAAAATACCACAAAAAACTACAACGAACACGACATGTTTCAACGCTTCAGAGTCATCATTAAGTGAATCATTTAAACGTCGTTTTCCTTTTAGTTTTACGTATGTGGTATTTCGCAGATTTATTTATTAAAAAATAAACTAGTTTTCTCGTGAAAAATAGTGTCCCATTTTCAGTTTTTTCATCATTCCTTCTTAAGTTGCATTTATTTATAATTCCCCCTGAGTGTAGCGCTTCACTTTCTCCTTAAGTTAAACAATTCGGAGACGTATTAAATAGTAAAGGGTTTCGAACTCTTACTTTATTTCACCAGTCAGGAATTAATCGTCATAAAATTAAGCCTTTCTCCGTCTTCCGAGATTCTGATGTCATTTTAGGGGGAGACTCGAGCTCGGAATCCTCTTTGCGCCATTAACGACAGACAAACAGCCTTCCTTTCTCGATAAGCCCGTTTTTTGGATATATATTTCTCTTCCCCCTCCACCCACCTTTCTCCCACAGGATACATCTTCTATTAAACCATCTCTCCCGAAAGGGAAATGTAGTGAAGAAAATACACAAACACAATCCTTTATTACTTTCCCGTCACCCGCACGCCATGTGAATGTTCATTTTCCCTTTCCTAATGAGATGAAAGTTTCCTAATTTCCTTCCGTGAGAAGGCGCGTGTCTGAAGTAGAATGGGAGTCGTTTGCTCGGAGACAGGGGCTCACGGAAAGGCACGCTGATGACTAATCGCTATCAAGTCCCTGCGGTCGGAGCGGAATTAAGCAATTAAGAATGGTTGACAAAGACAATGAGCATATTCTAGAAAAACGTTCAGAGTCACCGAGAATGATGATGGGTCGTAATATAAGCCCCCCGTAGTGCGTCTAGTCTTATATATGACTGGAACGAAAATTGTGACTGTTTAATATTCTTCGGATCGTTAGAAAAACCTATGTGGGCCAGAAGAATGTTGGTAGATAGGATTGTTTCAGAATTCTCATTTTATTCCTTTGCATACTTTCTTTCCAACATCGGGTTATCCTAGAAATCTCTTTAGTACTTCTACTACTTTAAGAAAATGTTTTTTTGTGACTTACTTTGAAAGTGCTATTTAATTACAACTCGAAGCTTGTGTAAGCAACATAGTTATAATGTAATACAGCCAATCTATTTACTTGGAATAGAATTCGAAAAGTGATGAAAATGTATTCTTACTTAAATTTTACATCTTTTACTTTAAAGTCTCGATTATCGAATAATTTGAATAGAAGTACTTAGACGATAGTTCTTCCATATAATTTTATACTTTTTATTTCTAGTACGAATTGTAATTTCTAGAGAACGCATCTACATTAATAAGAGAAATCAAAACAATAATCATGATTATAATGATATTAAATAAAATCATTACCTTTGAAAGGATTTGATCCGGTCATGTTTACCTGGGAAAGAATGGTCAACTAGTAATGTACCGACCTCTTCTATGATATTTAAACGATATTGGGAAAAATCACTTGTTTATCAGAAATTAAAATTTAATTTTCACCGATGTCTATGTCATTTCATTCTTTTCAGCTTGAGAAAAGTAACAAAGTGCAAAGGTGGTATTATCACGAAAATTTTAGCCTAGATCATTGGAGGATATTAAGGAAAATTGGAAAAACATTTAAACCAAACATCCATAAATTATATCCAAATCGTACTAATTCTAATAAAGGACGTAATTATGACATTGTCTTACTTATAAAAATTACTCTTGACACACCGTAATTGGTAGGTAATTACTAGTCACAGCTTACTCAATAACAGTACTTCGAGATCCATCAAATAAAATCTGATACAACGAGGAAGATCAGAGGAATAGATTCTAGAACAAGTCGATTGAAGATTTTATTTGTTTTTTTGAGAACAATACGCCAAAGTATTTGCTTGGGAAAGTGGCGTCACGGTACGTGCAAACCTTGCACCACACGACTTGAAAGGAAGGTACTTTGCAAATGTAGAAGTTGATGCTTCCATAGTGATAACGAATTTTGTTTTTTTTGCATCAATCATTTGATGATAGGGTCCTTCCATTGTCTCAATTATATTGATGCCTCCTAACTCAATTTCAATCACGTTTCAGATGCAAAGGAAGAGAGAACTCGCATCCTTTCAACCTAGAGTGCCCACACCGTACAAAAAGATCCCATCAAAGGGTCACACCACCTCTATTCCAATCAATACACTCAAAGGGTTTTATATATATTGGACATTCCGGTGACGCTATTATCACGACCTAGAGGTGGCGGAAGAAAGGCCGGGGAAAGTGACCGTTAATGTAGTCGGCGGCAGAAGCCTCTTTACCGCAGGAATCTCTCGACTCGCCCCTCAACTCCTTGGCCCACTCCAACACTGAGCTCATATGGCAGTGGGCGGGGAAGAAAGACTGAGGGAGAGACTGCTTTGCATGCTCGGTTAATCCCCAGTCCATTCGTCTCACTTGGCTGTCTCGCACACCGAGCGACACACCTAACTCTTAGCGCCGCGCGAGTCCGTATTTCCGAAATGCTCACACAGCACGTACTGAGGCCTCCGTGGTTTCGCTCCCGACGACCGTATTCTTTGACCGTGTCTTCTCGAAGCTGTTTAGAGATTGAAATTCACGGAACATGGTCTCGTCCCAACACCTGATTAGCACGTATACGAGTGCTTTGAAGTATTTTGTTCCCAGGAGGTCTTTTTTACTAGAGAATGTGCTCTTTCTAAGGTATACATAACAGACCGCGAATGAGCTGATGATCGGGGAGGGAGAGGATGCTAGATGAAACGATTTTTTGACGAGTTGTCTGATGTTCGGAAATGTAGAGACGTGAAAACTTTAAAAGTAGTTGTAGTTTTGTTAAAGGTACTTCCACAGCTGAGTCCTTATCACACGTATGGGCTCCCTCCGAGAATCGAACCCGGAACCACTTTAATTATAGTCAAATGCACTGCCCACTTTGCTGTCTGAGAGTCCCGCTCATATATTATCTTCCTATTTCTTTAAATTTGTATTTACGATAAGATACATGCATGTTCCTAAGGCGGAGTAAATTAGCAAGGATATGAAGCTACAGAAGAGTAAAAAAATTGATGTTGCTCCTAGCTAGCTTACTTTGAAAGAGAAAGGTGTTATTGATATATACTCATTTTTCCAAAGGCTGGCTGGATCCTCTACTCATATACCAGTAATGAACAAACATTTCGGAGAGGGAATGAGACGACTAGATAAGGGAGAATATTTTTCCATTATTTTCGATTACATAGGGGAGCAAGTCCCTGCAAGTTCTGCATGATCGCTTTATGGTTGAAAATTTTTGTCGCACCTTTTTTTTTCTTTCTTTTTTCTGTATTCATACTAGTTTTTTGCCATTTCCATTTATAACATTTTGTGTTTTCAGTGATTTTTTTAATATCTTATCTCATGTTATCCTTTTTATTAACTGTTATTCTTTTATGGATTATTTCCATATGCAGTTTGAAGTGTAAATATGTTCCTTGCTTTTTGATTCCAGCCTTTTCTATAAATTTCAGTTTCTTATCTATCTGTAGGTTTCGCAGGTTTTTCGCACCCTCTTCTGGGGTGTTTTCCTGCTGTGGGCTATTATTCCTATCCTAGGTTTTTAAGCCCACAATATAAATTTCTTCTGTGCACTTTTTTTCTGCTATCTCTTTCCTACAAATTGACGAAGGGTTAGATGTAAGAAGAGACTTTTCAGTCTCAATCTCGCCCGAATAAAGACGATTTATTATTATTATTATTATTAATAAGGAGTGACAGGATAAAAGTCGCTCTAAGCATCACGTATACCGTAATAGCTTTCATATAATGATATCATTTGTAATACTAAGACGAAAGTTAATGAAGGATATGCCATCGGAAAAACGAGATGATAAATTGTTTCCCGAGCACTCTTTGATTTCCATTGATTCATTTTAACATAATACATCTCTCGACAGTAAAATATTAATTTATATTAATCTAATATGTTATAATGCAAAAATATAATTGTTCTATATAGTTGATGCTTTCTGACGATACTTGGTGGAACTTTTCCATAATAAATATGAAAGAAACAATTTGTCTTCGTCCACAAATTTTATTTATGTTTACAAATGTATTCCGGTCACCTGAAGATGAGGTAACCTCGAAACCGGTAGTGTTTTTTAAATAAAATTTGTGGACGAAGACAAATTGTTTCTTTCATATTTATTAATTGTTCTATAATTATCAATACTGTTTTGTTGAAATTTCTACAGGAAATCCGTATAGGATATCAAATATTTAAACGATTTTGGTATTAAAGGCTATAATAGTGCAAAAGCTGTGAGTTTGAAAATTATATAATCAGCAATTGACAATTTTACGTACAATTCATTTCGAAAAATAATTCAGTCTCTTAACATTCGGGTAGTATTCATTTTTCCAAACATGTTTAGAGTCGAGTAGGCGTGACTTCGTGGAAAGCCATAATACAAATACAGCGCCAGAAGATGTAAGTGCACTTACGAAACCGTTCGTACAATAAATTCAGTGTGGAAAAGTACCAAGTCTTTGCTTTCATTGTATGTTTAGAGTCTGTTTTTGGAAGATTCTCTTATCTTCTACTGTTTACTCAATACCTACAGTAAATTGTTTAATGCGAAAACTCTCTATTTTTCGTATATTAAGTAATAAATAACTCTTAGTTAATAGAATGTGGAAACTGAAACCATCCTATCCATCATGAACTATCCTTTTAACTTTACATATCTAGCGATGAATGGCTCTATCGCTGTATCCGTTATTTATTTCCCGTTAGACCACTAGAAGGTTCATCTTAGGGAAGCTAAGACAATTTAAAACTCGATCCTCATCGAAGAAAGAGTTCCTTGAACTTATTCCGTAAGATTCTCATCATTAAATCCGCAAGGCGAGCGGTTTTTAAAGATTTATTTATTCAGTGGATACCCCTTTCCCTCCCTTCTCCAATAACTCCTCCTTTACAATAATCCCGTCTTTCCTCCCAATGAAATTCATCTCCTCCATATTCAACCGTTTTATCCCTCTCCACATGAACCCAGTCTCGCATGCATATATGCATAAGCGAGCTTCCTCCTTCTTCCCGTCTCCGAGAGTCCTTAACCTAATTTCATGCGCCTTTGATTACCTTTCGATAAGTCGAGGATCACTCGATTAGCCATCCGGGATATTCAGCCCGAGGAGACGTCTTTTGTTTCTGACATCTTCGCACCCCGATCACGGATGCCCTCAGCGACCACGGACTGATGCCACTTCCCCTAGGCAAGAGAGAGCCCCTATGCTGGCGTACTTTTCCATTCCATTGAAGGAAAGAAGGGAGGATTCACACTCGTTCCGAGATCTCCTGATTACCATGCAAGCCTCGGAATAATTTAATCGAATCTGAATTCATTCGGGGTCCCGCGTTTTAATTCCGGAAAAGTGGTGAGATGTTTACCGTAGGATGTGTGTCAGATATGTGCTGTGTATGAATTATCTTGGGCGATTTTAGAGGAGATGAAGACGTAGATGTTAATGTTTCATTAGGTAAAGACTAGTTGCCCCGTGCGAAGATTTTGCAGACGGACAGTGATACTCTATTACGCTGATACCTTCCCCACCAAAATGCTTTTTAAAACAATCCAATCACTGCAAACGAAGACACAAACACTTATAAGTACCTAAAGAAACACTTTTTTATATTTTGAACAGTATCCGTTTCAATATACCTCGTTTCTATCTATAGACATCGATATCTACACATCCAGTAAAGAAGCTCAATGTGTAAATTCAAATCTTATTTAGATTTTTTGAGCAAATGGTGTATTTTTTACTTGCTGGTATATTTTCAGCAGGAAGCGGGAAACTTTTTCTTTAAACAGTGTGCCATTTATATGTCTTGATGGAGTAAAAGGGAGAAAAGCCCTCGTCATCCAGAACGGATTTTTAGAAATAATATGCAAGGGTTATGTATCGAACTCCGAGAGTTGATATGGTAAAGCGATGTGAATATTTGTGGGGAAGTCGAAAGAAAAATTACAAGGAAAAGGATTATAGATAACTTTGCAAGTAAAGACATGCATAGGAGAAAATTTGGAGAAATAAACAAAGTCTAACAGAATCTTCAAAGACAAAGCGACCCGAATCCTGATATCACAATTACTGGTCGGTTACCCTAACCCTGAAGATATGCTATCAGAAAAAGGAATACTTCCAGGTAAAGGGTAACTTTGTACGCAAAATCATGCACTTGGGAAAATTTTGAGCTACCCTGAAGAATTATAAAATAGAAATAACTCAATGTATCTTGATTAAGAAAATCCAATATTTCTGTTAGATGTATGTTTGTATGACAAATATTTGCTTACTAAAAGTTACTATTTGAAATTAATGATAAACATGATTCTAATGTTATTATATTAATAATCTAAATGTTTATAGGTTATAGACTCGCATTTGTATTATAAATGTACTCTGCTGGTTCAATCAAATTTAAAATTTAGTACTCATTTAAGTTAATCTATAATTATTAGATTATGCTTCAGGAACTCATATTGCTACTCTAACCCCGTGAATTTAAATTTAAGTCTTGAAACAAAAAGGGCGGAAATGATTATGGCTAATCTTCGTAGATGCAGCTCTATTTGAATCGATGGGACGCTAACCCATTGAAGAGCTTACGGGAGAATATCTCGAAACGTTCCATATGAAAAGAATATCGAAGGGAACGTTACCATCGAGTCTGCAGGTGATGTCGGAATATCAAATACCTGCTCAGTGACAATAGGTCATCTTCTTTATTGCGATGGGGGCACACGGAAAGTGCGGATAAATTTCCTCCTCGATATTGGAGTTCAGAGGGCGCGCTGAAATCGCATTCCGGAATTTGAGCGGGGGTCGATTCCTTCCTATCGAAACGTCGAATCATTTCGTGTCACACTCAGTGTACCAGTCGATGAGTGTTGAAATACAAGAAATTCTTCCTAGGAAATGTAAGAGGAAGGGACGTTTTCAAATCAGTCTCCATTCAGGAAGGAGCTTCTATTCCAGTCAGGAGTCGGAAATAAAAATACGGAGGCATTACTTCCGGATTTGATCGCGGGATTTATTTGTTGATGTGGGATCGTAGAAAAGATATTTCCTCTTCGATATCGCCGCGATGGAGACTTCCTTTGCGTATTATTGTATTCTTACCTCGGGAGCTTCATTTTCATCTTGCCTTAAGATTCAGGATACTCTCGTACTTTGGTTTCCCACGCTCGCGGAAAATCCACACTCCAGTGGATTTTCATTTCGACAGTATTGCAACTGGTTAAATTGTCTTCTGCCTCACGTCAGGGAAAGGATTATTTTCCTTTTTTTCCGTAAATGTATTCCAGCAATCTCTTCTTCGGCCTGCTCAAATTTTGGTTCCTATTATATTCCTGCCACATATTGTTTTTAGTTTGCGGCGTGTTTGTTCTTAGATTTAGACCGACTTTTATACGTGATTCTTATAATGATTTTATCTTCTCTGTACTTTATGATTGATTTTTGCGGTAGCTATTTGTCCTCTTTTGTCTTTCGTTAAAGCTTATATGTCTACCTTGATCCTATAAAATTTAGTTTATTCCTGCATAATTTCACTGATCTCAAAATTTTTATCTCTAATAACTGTAATCCATTTTATCAAACCTCAATATTGTCCTTATTAAGCTTTCACAGGTTATAGGCAACATTTATTTCAAACTATTACCTTCGCCTTAAAGGTTTACATTTTGAGATAAAAGTGATAGATTTCCTTAACTTGAAGAATAAAATTTAATTTAATTTCCCTTTGTTGTTGGATAGTAAAGGAAAATTCCTCTCATTTACCTTTATCGCAATAAAAAATTGCAAAAAAAGCTGCTGAGATATGATTGATTTCATACTGCATTACTTGATAACTTACTGAATGCTATGAACTGCTTTGTTCTTAGCGTCATTGGATTACGCTTATGCGAGAGTTTCCATCATATAAGATTTTGACTAGTTGAAGACATAATGGGCATACTACTTCACTCTTCTTTTCTTCCAATCCTTCTCCCTCTCATTGCTTTATGTAACTACATAGTTGTATGTACCTATATATAGTTTGAAACTTCTTTAATTTTTATTTATCTATTTTTTGTACATATTATATTTTAGAAATTACATCCTTTTCGTACCTTTCGTTTGTTTTGTGTATTAATTTTATCGAGAAGTAATTTAATTTTAAACACTGGTTTGAATTAATTTCCTCTGTTTTTATGTGATTTCCGTTAAGGTTATGTGGAAAAGGGGCCATTCTGGCCTAACCTTGCCAAAAGAATATAATAATAAGTATGATTGTGGAAGGGGATTAAAACCCATCTAGCGACTACAGTTTAGTAATCACTTCACCATTCAGATTTCTAGAAACTTGATATTACTTACTGGAGAGAGCAAATGCTAACTACCCCACTACTTATCTTACATAGTAAACCCCATTCCTTCTAGTATATTTTAAGCAGCTGGTGGGTGGATGAGAATTCAACAAGGCTTTAGACTGCTAATTTGTGAATATGAAACATCTTATCAAATAAAATTCAAGGAAACAGGGCGAACGAAAATTCCAGGAGCATTCATTCATTAGAAGGCAACAAGTTGCGAATGCATTTCGGTCACCGGATGTAAACACAGCGCCGAAGTTGCTTTTTTCTCAAATTTTAAACCCGCGCTTTTAACGTCCCACTTTTTGCATTTGTCGGCGGGTTACCTCACGTGTTTCTTTCGAGTCACAAAGCGCTCCGGAAACATATGTGAGCGGCGGTGCCTGTGTCTGACATGCATAACGGAATCACCACCGTTCCATATCCGTATATTTTTCGGGGCGAATAAATACGCGGAGATCGCAAACTTGACGAAAATAAAGAAGGCATTTGGTTACCCCCGAGGGAGCATCATGCTTTTTTCATGAAACCGAAAAAGTTTCCCGGAGCGGAAGAAGGATCGAGCGCATTAAAGCTCCCCAATGTTATCCTTCGGAGGAATCAAAAACTTGTTATCGAGTGGTGCAACGATAAAGTCGTTCTGGTTACGTATTCCGTTTCGGTGTGCAATCTACGCGAGTTTTTCCGCAGCCGACCAACTGCCGTGGCGATGAATCAGGGGAAGGAATCGGTGGAACCCAGATGTTAGCCTGATTTAGGGCCCGATGCCCGCATAATATGAGGCGGGCTATTGGAGAGGGTTGGATGACAGAGAGGTGAAGGGAAAGGGGTAGATATGGAGTAAAGGAGAGTAGGAAGAGTCACGAAGTGATGGAAGTAGATAAAGCAGGCAGTAAAAATTTTATTGGGAAGTCTACAATACTTGCTAATTCATGAGCTTACTACAAGAAATGATACACAGACTTAGTAATTTCCACAGTAAAACATTTGATCTGATGACGGCTTGTAGCTGAAACCGGTCGTATATTAAAGCTTTACAGTGGAAATTACTAAGTATGTGTATCATTTCTAATGTCGTTCCACGAAGTACGGCTAGAGAATTTAGATTTCAGCTTACTACAATAGTAGTGTATCGTCATAGGCTAGTACATCATACTGAGAAGTAGTGTTATAATGTGATACAGCATCATTTTACAGAATAGCATCAACATGTATTCTTATCTGTATTCTCTGTCATAATTTACATTTATATTGTTTTTATTTCTATTGCCAATTTTGCTGATCATCATTTTGCTTCTTTCTGTTGTTATTTCTGTATATTTCTATTTTTTTATCTTTGAGGACGTGTATCTACATGGTTTTTTGTCCTTTTTCTGGTCTCCTTTAACACAGTTTCTCCTAAAGAATTAGTCAACTATCTATAGGGCTCCCAACTTTTTCATAACCCTGCTAGCGGATTATTTATGGCTGTGGTGTATTTAGTTTTCCTAAGCGCAAATATAGGTTTCGCAGGGATAAAGGAGTTTACTACTGAGCTTCCTTTTCCAAGATACTTTCTCTTAAATTTCATAGGACTAAGAGTTATATCTAAGAAGAGATTCGCCTTTCTCAATCTCATCCTTGTAAGATTGGTTTATTTATTATTACTATACTATTAAATCCCCCGTCAAAAATGTCAAGGATTAATTTGTATGCATCTATCATATCATATATAATTATATTGCATGCAATAGTCTACTTAACCAACCTATTTATTGAAAGAGTTTACTTTTTAACAGGACATGTTTTTTGATGAATAAAGCCACCCGAGGATCACCATTAATATTCTTACATTTGTTTCGAAATTATTGATAGATAAATCAGGCTTTTGCAAATTAAAATTTACAGACAGATTAGACATGAAATTGGTCCTTCCTAAAGTAATGTCCATAAGTAAAGTAAGTCCACCTCTTTTAATTTTAGCCTTGAGAAATTGACTGAAAACGCAACTATCATTTGGATATCTACGGCAAATATCGATCACAATCGAAGTAGATACACTAGATGAATCAACTTCGCGACCTCCTGAGATATCCACCGTCTGTACACAACTCATCGCATTCTTTTCAACAGAAGAAAGTTTCAAAAGGAATCTCAGAACATTTGAAATCATTAAATGCGCACGGTCTCGTGAACCATCAGAAAGAGTCATTGGAAATCGTTTTATTCGAGATGAAGACGCAACCGTCGGACGCAATACAACGTCTGGGGAGGAACGTTTTTAAATGTGCATTCCACCAAGGGCAACTCGACCTGCATATTGTAAAAAATCGATGCGGAGAGAATCGTTAATGTGAAAGGTTAAGTTTGGGGGAAGAATAAGGGAAGGGATCCGGGGTTGAGACGGTGTACGGAATATGGAGTATACGGGAAACATCTGTTTCAAATATTGGGAGAGAAGGGATCCTTCTTCACGCCACAAGTAATCCTCGGAACAGAGAGACGATTTCTTCGAAGGGGAAGGAATACCTCCCACTTCTCCTCTCTCTTATTTCTCATCCTCAATTCACTTACTCTTTTATCGTTCGCCATCTTCCTCGGTGATCTTTATGCACCCAATTTCTCCATCTTTCATCCCTACCTTCTCACTTTTCCCCTCTTTGGATTCCGAAAATCCGTTTTAGGCTTTCTCGTAAGTATGACTTGTTTATATGTGTTATTCTTAGTGCTGAGTTCGGGCATTGCCCGAAATTTTTACTCTCTCAGCCGTGTGCGAATTTGCTTTGCTTTGCATTTATAGGAAATGTAATACTCAATCCTTGGAGTGGCTATTTATATACTATATATTCGCGATACCCGAGGGGAAATCTCATTTCGGCCATTGTGTAAACGAAACTATGGATATAGATACAGGAGTTTGAAAAAGCTTTGGCTGGTTTGTAGAGTACAATTAGTTCAATCTATAGTTGTTATCATATATCGTTTTCATAACAACGTTACACGTCTGTAAAAAAAACCTTTTCTATTGTATTTCCTACTTTCTCTGAGTTTTTTAACAGAAAAATTTGTACCAGATAGTGTAGATCGAGTTTTTTATACGTAATTATATGCTGTACTAGACTGCATATTTTTGCAGGGACACATTTAAGTCTTCGGTCGATTATCATCACATATATGTGAAAATTCTGGATGCCGCTGGACTAGAAACTCTGGGACGCAAAGAAAAGATTTATTTATAAATTTATGTATGATGATAAAAAACATCATTTAGTTTTCTTCTTAATATAACTTCAATGTCTTAGAATCTTTATCGATACCGCAAAAATTCATTTTGCTATATCCTTCGTTTCATCTTTCCAATGGCTTTTTGAACTCTCTATTAGTTTGAATCAGGAATTAATACAGAAATGATCCAGAGTATTCTCGTTTAGGGAATAAAATTTAGGGAGTATTAAGAGAATGAAAGTAGGCAGAATAAACTTAATAAATTCCTACGTATAAAAAGGTGAATTTGAAATTCGATTTAAAAGGTTGACAAATATGTAACAAGAATCAGCTATAAGGATTGTTATTATTATCATTATAAACATAGCATTGCAACTAGATCCAGGGCCAGGTAGCGGTGGCTACAATTTAGAAAATATTTACATTACACATATAGTTAATGTGATGAATGAGTAGGAATGGTTGCAAATTATTTTCGATCGTTAATTGCTTAGGAGCAGTAGTAGTTGAATAATTTGGGTCATGATGGCTTACAGAATTATTCATTGTGACCATATGGGCAGAAGGATATTGCACTTCTCTTTAATCCCATTCCACGTCCCGTATTCTTCCTAAAAGTCAAAGTGTTTCTGCCTATTAAAAATGTCCAAAGCCATTAATGCTGCCCGACGAGCATTATTCCGCAGGCGGATAGCATTTTCCGCGCGTATCACTTCGCGAGGAATTCCGAATTAGAATCATCCTCCGTCATTTCGTATTCTCAGCGTTTTTGTAATGGTCGAGCAGCATATTGCACTCGGCAAAGGGCAGTTTCATTCCGTTTCAGCGATATCGATGTGAATGGCTTCCATTGCCATCTCAGACCGATATCTCCACACTCACTTTTCCCATCGAAAACGCTTTTTCGCCTTCATTTGCACTTCCCTCCATTCGCTCTTAATGCAATCTAAAAAAATTGGGGAAAAAATTCGGAATCCATTTCCACCGGGTTCATTATATACACGTATATTTTTCGAAGCGTTCTCGACTCCGTACTTAAGACTCTTGTCGTAGATGTTCCGAATTATCTTGAGCGAGGGACTCTTTCATCTGACGGAGTTGTTATCACGGCGTTAAAGATTCATAGTTTGTCGTGGAAGTGTTTCGAAGGGTGATTTGGTTATATGGACTCGGGAAAATCCCATAACATATTCCATTTCGATGGTGTACCTTTTACAGCCCTTCATATCCTTGTTCATTGATTAAACAGGAAAATAGGTGTGAAATATATTATTATTGCTGTCCGTAGCGATTTTTTCAAGATAAAAGACGCCGCCGTAGGATTATATATAATTATCAGGAGAGAAAATAGCGAGAGGAAAATTTCATGTAAAAAACGGTCAGTACTAAGACTGTAATGAAGACGGAAGGAAAAATTCAATCCGTTTATAAAACCTGCAATTAATTACATCCATTCACATTTAACCCTCAATGAAACTTGTAAAACAGACAAATGAATCTCTGTCTGCAAGAGTGATTTCTCCATCGCTCTTCTTTCATTTCCCCTTGTTCTGGATAAGGAATTCCTGATATAAATTCTTTTTAAATTCGTCGGTGGCCAATAAAATCCTGTTCGAACGGAGCAACACGCCCGGAAAGCAAAACACCGACAGAAATAACGGTTTTTGGTATCTGTTTAGGTTCGGTTTTGGTTAGATGACGTGGTAACAACTCATTAAGGCCATAATTATTACCTTAATATGTAAAGAATAAGTATTTTTGAGACGGAATTGTTTCGAATACAGATCAATTAAGTCGTTTTCACTCTGTTCACAATGACAATGAGCTCGGACAGTTTTATCGAGGCTGATCGCTTCAACTACTTTCTTTTGATAGGATACATGAATTTTTAGTTTTTCGTATGAAATTACGAAGTCTTATTCCAATTTATGTTATGTACTGACTAAGTACATCCGATAGTATTGAAAACGGGAAATTTATCACAAATGAAATGGGACAAAACGAAGCAATTATTTCCATCGGTATTTCTCGAGGAATGTTATTGTTATGTATTCTTTGGAAAGACGTTGGTGAATGTTTTATTGTAATTTTCTCATAGGCACAGATTAAGTGATCTTGTTTCTTCTAACAACTGAACTCTTAAGTATATACTTCAGATATGTTTCAGGGAAAAATTTCGTCAATTTCAGAAAATTATGTATTCATCACAACCTTTATATACGATAGTTTGTAAAATTCAAAAATAACTATTCACATCGTTCCAGGTTTAAGAATTCCACTTACTTATGCATACCCAACTATTTTTATGGTTATTACGATAGACGTTAACTGATATGTTCATTAGAATTATTGTAGGTATAAGAAAACACTCTAGGGTAAAACAAACATTTGTAAAAAGTGATACAAATTTTCATAAATTTTATTAATATGTCAGTAATAAATCAGTTTAATATGATAAAAAAATAAATTCAGTTTAAATGAACTATTTACCTGTTACATAAGCCTTGACGCTGAGTGGAGGAGCTCCTGTATTCTGCCAATCTCTTCGTCCATACAGAACCATTTTACATTATTTCCTACAGATTTTTGCAGATATGTAGGAAATATTTAATCCGCCTAAGAATCCTTTTAGGACGGCAGTCAGTAGTAAACATGTTAAAAAGTTTCTCTTAATACTAATTGGTGATTAAATACACATGAAAACCAACAGTGCTGGCCAGAATGTATTTAAATGGGAAAAAAAGAGAGCTGAGCTTCAGTTCATTATCACTCTCTCGTTCTCTCTAGTTTGCACGAAAATACGAAAAAGGGCTTCTTACTTATAGACGGCTTTATGCAGTGTTTCAGGATTGGATTTCAAACACCGTAGAACCGAATTTCAAATATAGTGTAAACACTAGTGCAATGAAAATGCGTTAGCTTTCTGACCTTAAAAGGGTGGACCTAAGATAAAAGAAATGGGAAAATAGGAGTGTATATGTATTGATTACTTTAACTCTCTGACCGAATTTGTATTCTGCCCTCGGAGGTCGTGATTTGCGAGCGTTACGTTAAGTTAGAATCCCTGAAAACGAAGTAATGAATTTAGTCAATCTCCCATATAAATAGAAACGTGACGAAATATTCGTGCTGTTCTACTTTCGAAAAGCACTTCAGATTCAAAAAAATCTTACTGTCCTTTTGATAGCATTGCGTTTGAAAATCTTTATTAAAGCGTTTCAAAAAATTAATTTTTCTTCTGAGATTTTTCGAAAATGAATTTTCGCTGAAAACATTCCATAGGTCATATTTGTATGGGAACGGTTTGAAGTATTCATGCATATTAGTTTGTTGTGAGATATTTAAGAGACAAAATACACATTCCTAGTGATGAAACACAATTTATATTCGATTTTTAGTTCTCACGCGCTTGAAGCATGAAAAAGTCTACATATTGCTGGAGGGAGAGCCGAATAGGAATAAAAAATATATGAAGAATAATTTTTTATTGATATATTTGTTTTAGTATCAGAAGAAAAAATGAAAAAGTCACAGGCAAACGTGTTTAGGTGTAAAAAAGAGCATCACAAGGTCATACGTGCTAATCTTGAGGCACAAAGGCTGGTTTTCAATGGAATGAAGTATGTGTATACAGAAGAATATTGCATTGAATAATATCTCGCCATTTTTTCGCCGACTATTGTCGAAATATTTTTAAAACAATAAATTGTGGGAATCGAAATTTGTGTTTACGTTGAAGATGGATATGTACTGCATTTCTTTTTAGGACATTCATTTGTAGTTTAAAAACAAGTTCTTTCGCGAAGTGTAAAGTAAATACATTCATTGCCTAACACTATAAATTAAGTTTTCTCTTTGGTATACATGTAAAATTGTAGCTTTAACAACTTCAACTCGTACTTTCCATGAATCGTGATAGTGCTCTTTTCGAAAGTTCGTGTGATTTTTCACGTCAGCAGTCTTTTTATTTGAAGTTTATTCGCTCACTTAGTTTACAACGGAAAAGTTCAGAATTTTAGAATCAGTTATTTTCTACTGCTAACATATCGTAATCTAGTATACTCTTTTGGGAAACGCACATGTTAAAAGGATCAAATGCATTTTATGAATATTATATACCACCATTATATATTCCATTTCTATATCTTCTTCCAACTTATCATTTATATTTGTATTTTCCTGTATGTACTGGGAAAGAGATTTCATATCTATAGATTACTATCGTTTGCTTTACTAATTATTTAATTTTCACTGTAAAGGTGGGAGATTAAATCAAACATTAATGCTAAGGAGAAACGGACATGAAAAAAGGACAGGACCCAGGCTCCATCCCGGAATGTTCCTCTTTCCGGGAGGGTGCTTTTGCCAACTAAGCTATCCGTCCAGAGTGCTGTTTTAGGATACTTCGAAGAAAATGTTCATACCTTTCTCTGCTTGGGATTATTCCTGATTCCTCATTTGATATTTAACCTTTAATTCTCTCTCGGGAGTCCCTGATAGCCATGTGGGCAGCGCGTTATGCTTCGATGAGAGCGGTCCCGGGTTCGATTCCCTGTGGGAGTTCACATGCGAAATCACCTTAGCTGTCGAAGCACTATTATAAATACTTATACCACAATTATTTTTCTAAGATTAATAGTTTCATAAATAATTCTTAAAAATCCAATTCAATTTAACCTTTATCTCTTAAACTTCCCATCAATATGAGCAGGAAAAAACGCTTCACATGTCTAGCAATATTTAATAAGCCCCCTTAATTGCATGTGTACCACGGACCGGATTTAATGTTTCTCTAACAACCCCTTTACAATTGAAATAGAGACTAATACGCCTTCTTTCAGCTCAAAGTAAGAGAGGTGGAGCAGGAGGTGGAAAGATAGTCGGAAAGGGGGGACTTTATCAAAGAGAAAGAGAAGTGAGGGAGAGAGCGGAAGATCTGAGGCTCAAGAATCAAAAGCGCGTAGGCGGTCCTTTGGTTCGCTTCCCTCTGGATTCGGGAAATACGTCAAACCAATAGCGATATTTTTGCTCGCAGATCTCCTTTGTCATGCGCGCCAACTGACACGGACGTCTGGATACAAAGCCCTGCTCTCCCTTGCGTCCCACAAGTACGGAGGGCGTGCAATGATGCTGGAATTCAATGAAAGTCCTGGAAAACGTATCGCTGGGTGTTTGAAGCCGCCTTTTCAGTTCTTGGAATTAAACGTAAATACATTCTTTTCGTGAGCGTACACAGCGCTCGTTCTACTTCTGCGTGTGTATTGAACCAGCGACTGCTATTGTTTCTCGAATGCAACTGGACGAATAACACGCGAGAGAGTCAACGCTATACGTGGGCGTTATTGAGGGAATTAGAGATAGCGAAAAGAGAGAGTAATTTGAGAGAATAGAAATAAAATAAGTATCTATAGCAGTACGGAAAATAGGGTAATGAAAAGAAGCAATAAAAGCACATAAAAGTAGGGTAAAGGATTAGGGTAAATAGACTAAATGGTGCCTCTAAATGACAAAAATCACCATTAGCTTTACTACTATAGTGAATAACTATCTTCCGTTCCTCTTTACACAATTCTCTTTATCTCTCTGACACTAATGGCTCTTCTTTCCTTCTTACGAAACCTTTAATCTTTCTGATTGTCATCCTACGTGTGTTTATTGCCTTCCATTTTCTTCTCCATTATCTCTCTGGCAATGTAATTATGTCTATGTTACGGTCGCATTCTTTGTGGGGATCATCCAACCCAAATTGTTCTCTTTTATCTACAGAGGACTATGCTTGCCTCACGAGTACAGGAACGAGATGAATCAGCTTGGTTCTTTTCTGTCGGTATACTTTTTACCCGGTCGCTTTGCTTTAGAACATTGTAATTCTATGAGAGAAACGCAAATATTAAGTCCACTGGGATACAAATGGCATTGTAATGCAATAACCCCTGTGAAGACGGCAACCATAAAAACTCGATTGCCCCTTAATCTCGGCAACCC
This sequence comes from Pachydiplax longipennis, assembly GCA_036926295.1. Taxonomy (NCBI): domain Eukaryota; kingdom Metazoa; phylum Arthropoda; class Insecta; order Odonata; family Libellulidae; genus Pachydiplax; species Pachydiplax longipennis. The sequence continues at coordinate 29,764,078 of JAVFKF010000019.1, forward strand.
ATTTAACTTACATTTCATTATCTATAGCAATGGCTGGAATATGTGGTCATCTCATGAAATCGATCTATCACACTTTCGCTAGAACATGACTAAAACTTAGAATGTAATCTAACGCCACGAAAATGCAAGTATTTAATTTTTTATTCATAAACTTTCTCCGAGGGGAACTTTAAAGAGTAATACGTTTCCTCGTTGTAACTATGTCTTCAAGGTGCAAAACTAAATTAAAAATAAAATTATTTCTATCAGACATACTGGATGATAAGTTGTCCAAGCTTTTAAATTTTTCTAAATAAAAATCTTGTCATTATCTATTTGATTAGAAAAAGTTTGTCCTTCTCAACTTATATAAAGTAGAATGACTTCCTTTAAAATTCTTATAATTATAACATTAATGGTGGCTAAAAAATGCCAATTCACTCTAAGTTTTGCTAAGGTAATTGAATGATTCTTTTTCCACGAAATACGAGTATTCTCAGTAAATGTCCTCCATTATTTTCTGCATTTCGAATTCTAGAATTTAATTTTCCTTCCTATAAAATATTCATCTTTCTTGCCAAAAGCTACCAACTACATGTAAATCATTTATTCTTATTTGAATAATTTTAAATCAGCAATCTTTACGTAATTTATATTAGGATATCTATTAGACTGCCTAGTCCATTATTTTTGAGCATTTTATCCGAAATCATTTATCAGTCACTTAAGTAATTCAGTACTGTTTTTCCTTACCATCTAGGTTAAACATATTGATTTTGTGATTATTACTGTACAGTTAAATTTGATTGAGAAAGAATGTTATTTTGAAAAAATATTCACTGGAAGATTCCAAATCAAACTGCAAACCTTAATTTAAAAATTTATATGGAAAACTGAAATTATAATTTGAAAACTTCGGAAATTTTATATATAGTAAATTTACTTCACAATTGATAGTTGAAACTAATAAAGATTTTAAAAGCTCAGAAGTAGGAGAATTAGGATTTTAAAATCCCCTAATAACCACGATAATTATACACTTAGTATTTTAAACACTTTAATGTGTTATGTGTTTGATAAAACAGGGATTTTTCCTGGAACAGGAAGGTAAAACCGTCATAATTAAATCTTAAAAGATATATATGCAAATTCCCCAAAACTTCAATTTAAATACTTTACACAAATCACCAAAAATAGAGGATAATAAATACTCAATATTTTACTGCCACCAGTCAATTTTGAAACCTGCGGCACTAAATAACGTCGTCAAAAAGTTATCCTTTTAAAATAGTTAACTAATTTGGCAGAACGCTCTAAATTATGGTTTCGTAAACGCGGGGCCAATACTCGTTCCCTCTCATCGCCTTAGAAATTTATCTCCGCTATCTCAAGACATAACTCTTTCATGGGTTTCCCCAAATGACATTTTCCGTCTCTCTCCTCCGCCTGTTCCGGGGAAATTGTCTCTCTTTTCTTATCCTCGCATCACTCCCTTATCTTCCACAGGAAGTCCAACCATTCTCAGAGTTTATGTACGCCAGATATAGCTAACGACCAATACTCAAATTATTCGAGTTTGCCCTACATATATCGGAATCCGTAGCAATATAGGAATTATTTTATGCGAGGGTTCTTTTTACAGAGGGAATTAATCGCTTCTGATTCGTAATGCTTTTGCGATAGCGGTCGTAAATGATGGATACCAAGATAGTTTCAAAGATAGTTTTTTCAGATATTGTGTTAATGTATATATAAGATAAAACTCGTGCTTGGCTGGCGAGCAGAGATGCCAATTTTTATGGAAATATCTCTGGATTCGCATACAAACGTAGTACTTAAAAAGTCGCATACAATCTCAGAAAATGTATGAAATTATATAAACATAATATACTAGTTGCTCTGTGTAAAAATCTTATACTCTTTTTACCCAAATAAATGTCAAAAAACACTACAAACGAAGACACAAACACTAAAACATACTTAAATACATGTACACTTCTTCATATTCTGTATCAGCGTCTGTTTCGATGTACCTTATTTGTATCAATATTTATATCGATATCTACACATCCAGTAAAGGAACTCTATGGACAAATTCAAGTTTCTATTCGACTTTGTTACCAAATGGTGCTTTTTTCGTTTGGTGGTCCATATTTAGGAGGATACGAGAAAATTTCTCTATAAAATAGTGTGTAGTTTATGTTTCGATAAAGAGTGAAGGGAGGAAATCGCTGGTCATTGAAATCGAATATTTTGAAATAATATTCGAAGATTATAAAAATATATATATAATAGTTTAAAATATTATTGATAACTATCGCTGTGGTTTTCTTCTGTTTATCATTTGGTTTTAGAGATCGCTCACCTACATGTAATAGATTAGCATATTTCTCCTTTCTCAATACTTTCCTTTGGAGGATAACTCGAAAACATCGCTTTATAGGTCAGTTGCCTCAATGAGGCATCGAGGCGGTTGTGCCACTACGTGTAGCGCTATTCCCTAACTCATTATAACTTCCGTTAACAGAAGTGTCACTGATGCGGTACTGTAGCACGGTGGTTAGAACACTTGCCCGGAAAGTGGGAGACCTGGGTTTGTGTCCCAATCATTTCCCTATGTACGCTTCTGTTTATTCTGCAATATCATAGATTACATTTGCTTATTTTTATTATGCTATAGATTCTCGATTCAGTAATTATTTCCAAAAATATAATATGAAGGTCATTATCAACTGAAAATCAAGCTATTTTATTATTAAAATTATTTAATTTTATGTAAGAGTATACATAGAAGTATCGGTGAAGCTGACAGGCTCCATAGAGTGTAAGAAGTCTCTAATGCGGAAGAAAAGGAAAAGGTCGCTGAATTTAGTGACAAAATCGCTGAATTGGCATCTACGTTGGAGAGATAAGAAGATGAACAAATTTTATACACAAGTTTTAATAAGCCCCGTTTTGCCAAGACTATGTATTTCCTGCTCTTAAGTTCCGTCCATATCTACAAAACGTTTGCTTTGTCCCGTTAAAGAAGTTATAAATAATCATCATCTCTTTATGATATTAAAAATTACATTAATATACAAAAAAGTAAAAATTTATAAATAAGCAGCACTACATAGCAAAATTGGAATCGGTAAACAATCTAGAATATTCATAATAAATTTTATTATCCAAAGTTTGTTGAATTGTATTGAAGATGTATTATTATTATAATCATACCAGTTAATATTTCTTTTACGTAATTGTGGAATTACCAGTCTTACTGGAGTCATTATTATACTTTTACGTATAATATTATACGTATCATACTGAGGTAATAAGCTAAATTGGTATTGTACAAGAATGTCAACTTGAAAATTTTAATAAATATATATTAAAGTATAATAAAGGTCTTTGAGGGAGAAGTTGCTAAATTGGTATTGTACAAGAATGTCAACTTGAAAATTTTAATAAATATATATTAAAGTATAATAAAGGTCTTTGAGGGAGAAGTTGCTTAGAGAGATTGTGTTTTTCCATGTAGTTTTTTTTGTAATGCTCAAATTCGGAAGGCAAATATAAGTCTCGTTACTATTCCAGTATGTCATCGAAGACTATTATGTTTGTCTATTAACCAACCGTAATCTTAATACAATGCTTTGTTTTCAATTTAGAAACTATACTGATGCGGGAATTCCTCCGAAAGATTGACCGTAGCCTGAGGATATTCGTCCTCGGAAAGGGACGAGATCTTAATCTTGCCGTGTTTTCTGTCCACTCTTTCTTATCCCATTTGTCTAAAATCTCTCTTTCCCTGCGGACCAACCCTTCCTTCTATTTCTCACTTCCCGTATAAGTTCCTCCTTCCTCTATAACTCCTTCCTTTCGCCACGCTATGCGATTCACTCTCTCTTTCTCTCGTCTCACCTCTCCATATAACTTTTATCCCTCCAACTTTCTCCCCATACTGAGCTCAGCGAAAAGGGGGCCCCGCCCCCCACTGGATGGTGCCCCGAGATAAGTTCTCTCCCTCCCAAGAATCCCGTCTCGTTCGGAATGTCCCCGAAGATATCAAATCCATTTTTTCACCGCACCACTCCGCGCCGCGCCCCAATCTCCTAAGAGGGCACTTTTGCCGCTCCACCACCTCCCACAGTTTTATACTTCAACGGCAGACCTTATCTCGGCCGGGTGTGGGCGGGTCGTCTGAAGGAAACAGTTCGAGAGTGCTTAGATTAGATTACTTCTGTATTAGAACGAGATAGGGGATAACGTCTACGCATAACCTGTCGTCGTAGCGAGTTTGGGATATTAAAGAGGCGTGTTTCGACATTAATATGGGTCCGACGGAGATCCAGACGTGGGATCCTGAAGGATGATGAAAGCGGTTCACGGTTCGTTTTAATGTTGGAAAAACGCAAACGAAGCATCATTAATTATCAAATTATAGAAATGCATTATATATAAAATATAATATTAATATATCATATATAAATGCATATTATGTATGCATACGGTTCGTTTAAGTGTTAGACAATGCTAAGGCGGCATTATAAATTATCAGATCTTAGAGATACCTTATTTATAAAATATACTATTAATATCTTATATATAAAATGCATATATATTTACGTATATATTATTTTTGCATTTATATACTTTATAAAACATACGGTACTAACTATTGCTGTAGGTTTTTATACTCATACGTTACAGTAGAGGACACTCGGAGAGCCAAGTAGACAATATGTTTAACTGTGGTGAAAGCGGTCCCGAGTTCGACCACCAAAGGGCATCTGTATGTGCAGAATGAACTTTGATAAACGCTTTTACATATATTATTTGTATTTCAATTCAGAAGCGTTAGGACCTAGATTTTTTTCTAAGCAGTTACTTTCACCATCCAATCTTGATTTTTCCTATTGACCGGAAATATATTGATTAGCTACAAAATTAATATTTATTCTAATATAAGAGCCTAGAAGAGGATTAGCATCGTAATGTCTGTTGCAGACTAGTTAAAATGAGTTAATTTTTGAAGAATGAAAAAGAAATCGAATTAACATTAATAAATTTGAAATTCCAACTCAGAGAAACGTCAAATTAACCACCTCACTCCAAGAGATGTATACAAAAAATATTTTCTTGGCCTAAATAAGCACTAGAATGGTATGAAAACTTTACCGTTTCATTTCGCGTCTCCTCGTACGTAAACGTACACGTTTAAAGTGACTTGAAACTGCTAGTAGAACTCTCATACACTACATCTGCATACAGAATTATGGGCTACATGGCAAATAAATATACATGAAAAAATAAAATAAAGATACATGACCAAGTTTATGGGCTGCCTCCTGATGATAGTCAAACTGCATTAGATAAAAATTATAGTTGTTCCATTTAGTAGCCTCAGCAAAAGTTGCCGAAAAAAAGTCACTTCTAGTTAGATAAATAAGAGTACGAACGATGTTTTGCGTGAAGACGCAGATCCTTACCACCACTACTTCCATTTTTTATAAGCCAAAAACTGAGTATGTAGATAAGAATATCCGAATTCAATCATGAGTCTTCCCATAAGCTCGAAAGAGAAGCCTCAGAAGAGGGATCAAGTACTTTTAAGTATCGGTCATGCGTTGACTCGGCTTTATATGCATCGAAACGGATGCTTTCGAGACTAAGACGCGTGTGAGAGAGCGAATATCAACTCCACTTGCTTACTTTCTCATTCCCCGCCTTCCTTTATTCTCCGGATCCTCTGTCATCTTCCATTAAGGATAAAAACGGAGCGATAGAATCAAATTTTTTCCCTGTTTGCTCGCGCGCAACTTTCTGATCCTGTTACTCTCGAATACTATTCCGTCTGCGATATTTGAAAGCGAAAGAGAAAAGGATTTTTAATTGAAAATCTCGGCCTCCGTTGTTTTCCGAAAGCAATCTACATTTTCTGACAAATAGCAGTAAAGCGACCACGTTCGAGGAAAAGAAGACTGCGGAATTATTTTTTTATAAACGAGTTTGCGAATGAGCCCCTTAGCTGTTCCGATGCCGAAGTAAATATACGCCCTACATCCTCTCGAAAATAAACACGAATATTAATACCTTTGCCTCTCTCGCTATTAATTAAATCCCGGATCGTTTAATGAGGTTTGTACTTTTAAAAGGATCACGCAATCGTCCCCGATAACATTTGTAATTACTTGTCCTTTTTGCCTTAGAGGATGGAAAGATGCGATTATCGGAACACGAGTGTTTTTTGAGAGATATATTTTTGAGTTTATAAATTTTTGTTGGGACTGTAAATAATTAAAGCTGAAAAATGTATCCGCTATACACACATATACTTGTTTGTTGTCTGATTATCAATAATGACACACTATCAGCGGTTTTATTAAAATCATTGCTTTCCTAAATAACCTTTCATCTATCTCAAGCAAAGTGACATCACCTAAAAGAACTTTAATAAATAATAAATACTCATGCACAAGAACATTCCGTGAATTTTACTAAGTGATTCAAGTGTATGCATACCGTTTTACGTATGACAACCTAAGGGTTTTCTGTGTCTTAAGTTCTCCATATGACGCTGAATATTGATTTGATGCCAAGTTTCTCAAGTTGAAAAAGAAGCACGAAAAATTTTACATTTAAACTACTTTGGGAATGATGATCTTCTCCACAAACACAAAATTTGTCTTCGTTGATAAATCATTATCCACGTTGTCTCAAGTGATTCAAGTATAAAACACAAAATTAATAGAATGTTACGTGAGTAAAGAAAGAAGGTAGTTTAGAAGTGGGGATCATTAAGGCTTGTGAAAATTAGAAGAATTATTATTTTGCCCAAATTTTGCATATTAAAAAATAATAAAACTCTACCATAATTAAGTGTAAAAGTGAAAGCGGATATGGGAATTTAATGAAAGAATGAGTTTGATACGATTTTCTGGAGCATTCTATGAGTATAAGGAAAGAATATTATATAAATGTACATGCGTACGTAATTCCATTTCATAATTCCTAACCTTCAGACTCTTATATCAAAATTATTAAAAAGAAGAGCTAGGTGGATTAAAAGTTGATAAATTTTTATTCACTTATATAGACGGAAACAATATTTACAGCTCTCTGATGAATTATAGCAAGAAGAGAGTAATATGATTATAAGGAATCGGTATTGATAATTGCTGTTGTGTTAAATTCTTAAATAAACATATCAGAAAACTGCATTTAATATAGAAATATAATTGAAAACCATTTAATGTTATTTACAAACAAATACGATTCCACTAGAAATATAAGCATATATTATGGCAGCATTACGAGCAATTCTATAATATTAACTGAAAAAGTATCTCTGAAATGTATGAGGTCATTTTCTCGTTATTTATTAAATAGTCAATAGATTGGAAACGAGGACAGTCAACAAAATATTTACATTAGTGGAAAATTATTCCGCAACAGACGGAAATTAATGACAACGATATTAATGTGCTGTAATTAGCTTAAAGAATTGAATAAATATTATTTCCCTGCCATGATTAAAGATTGAAAATAGGTGGATGCTGTATATTCTATAATCTAAGACAAACACACGTTATGAGAATTTGAAGGAAAAAATATGCCGATAGTACGACAGATTCTATTCGCCTGGTATAGTCTTTGACATCTCTGTAAGAATGAAAGATGTACCATTTGGTCAAAATTTCGAGTTAAAATTTGAATTTGCCCATAGATATTTTTATTGGATATATAGATATCGATACCAATCTGTACAAACGGGGTGTATCGCTGATACAGAATATAAAAAATATGTTTTTTTAAGTACTTATAGGTGTTTGTGTCTTCGTTTGCAGTGATTGGAGCATTTGTTGAAATGTTTTTGGGAGGGAAAAGAGAGTATCAGAGTTCGTCGGCGAAATTTTCGCATGGGGCAACTACTAATTTAAAAAAGAAATTCGTCATATATTTGTGTATTTTATGCATCGTAACCTACTGGTAAACAAATGAAGGACAATGAGAGCATTAAAGATTGCTTGCACGAAAATTGTTAACTGGCACAAGGAAAGCTGAATCGTTTTAAATATATCGCTATAATTTTAAGCGATATTATAATAATATCGCTTAAAATGTTGAAGTTATTTTTATCTGTGATACCCTTTTTACGATAGTAAATTTTATATCACCAACGTAAGACTTACTCAAATCTCAAACGCGGATGTTTCAAAGATCCAACTACGTCAAAATTTTGCGTATTATATTCGAGAATATGAATTTTATTTTCATATAAATGCAAATATATGTTAAAATGATTAATAGCAGCCACAGAGACGGAGTGGTTAGCGTGCTTCCATGGTCCCGGGTTCGAATCCCGGCTAGTCAGATTTTTTCGTATGGAAATGATCGTATGTGTTCGTCTGTAATTATAGTTAATGCTCTCACTGCAATAGGCGATTTTTCTATGTGTAAAACAAATAAATAAACTATATATATCACGTAGGGGTTGAACAAGGATTGGTTTTCGTATTTTCACCGGAAAAATGGAAGTGCGGAAATAATGATAATAAACTGACTGTAGTTCTGGTAAACTGATTAAGGGCAAGGAGAGCCTTAAAGATTGCTTATGAGAAGAATGTTAGCCGGTGCAAGGAAAAGGTGAAACGTTGCTTAGAAAGTTGAAGTTATTATCCTTGCGATACCGACTTTACGATTATGAATTTTATTCCGATAATGCAAGATGCACTCCAGTCTAAGACGCGGATTTTTTAAAACTCCAACAAGGTCAAAATGGTGTGTATTAGATTATATAATATGCGGTTCATTTTATACCAATGCAAAACATATGCTAAAATGATTTAAAAAATGGAAATATATGAACAAGGAATGGTTTTCGAGTTCCCACCGGAAAAAATGAGTGTGGAAGCACGTGGAAGTGATACATGCCATTAATCGCAAAAACCAGCGAATGTTAGAGATATGGGTGTCGAAGAAAAAGCTTCCAGAGACGGAGGAATCTGTAAAGGTGTTGCGGAGGAGATCTGATAGGAAGGGGGAAGGCAGGGAAGATAGTTTTGCCGGCTTGAAAGACAGAGTTGAAACTGCGTTATTATTAATTCAGAGTATTGCATTATGGGAAGCGATGAATAAAAGAATGGAGCAAACAGGAGATGGGGCCACGGTTATCTCGTCTGCTTATGCCTCTTTCTTTCTCCCTCCTATTCCTCTACCTTTTTTTCCTCTCTTCCTTCGTCACGCTTCTGTCTTACCCTTTCTCCCTTGTTTCTATCCCCTATCCCTGGATTCGAGTGACGCTAAGGACAAATGGTTGAAGAGGAAAGGGTTTTTACTCTTCGGAGTTGACTGAGCGAAGGCGGACTCTGCTTTTCGGGAGTGCGTGTGAACTGAAGAGTGTCGATTATAAATGTTCCCGCATGTCGCGAAAACGTGCGTGAGGCAAGTGTGTCGGAGGATTTTCCGAAGGCAGAGCCGTGACAAAAGAGCGGTGTGGATACGGGATGACAGCGGATAATGACAAATAACCGATGGAGATTGATATACTATATTTGGGGAGGCAGCGGGACTGGGAGGGCATAATTCGTGCCTCGCTCTCTCTCTCTCTTGAAAGCCGTTGCTGCAGCATTGCGATGCATGGATTAGTGGGGAATTTGCACTTTTTCCGGATGTACCCGAAGCTTGCGATGCTAAAAGGAAAGCGATTATTTGTAGAAGAAACCTCGCGATTTTATGGGTTTGATCCGCAAGCAATCTTATCATCCATCCTAGATATGAAAGAAAGTCATTGCATTACGTATCTTTAATGCAACCTAGGCGCTTTTAGGGAATCTGAAACACAGTTTAATGAATTCGTTTTCACTATCACCTTTTCAAACCGAATTTTTTCACGTTTCCTTTCTCCCTTTGGATTGTATTGGACTGCCACGAATTACTATACTACAGTATATTTATGAATATTACCTGCTATATAATACGTATATTTATTATTTCTTATATTAATTAATTTTTCAGTATTCTTATGTGCTAAATTTCATTTGATTTCTATACTAAATGTATTTTCAAGTAATTGACTATTATTATAGTTGTCGATTAGCTATATTATAGTTATGAGATATATTTCAAAAATAAAGAAAATAAGAATATTTTTATAGTTATTGATGTATGTACTTTATTATGCTTGCTGACGTACTACATCTATATAACTTTCCATTGTGTATTTATATTTTCTTGCCCCATTCTTTCAAATTTTTTTTTAGTTATTACTACTGATACTATTGGTTTCCGCAGGTCCTTTACATATCCTTTTCTTGGTGTGTATTTTCCTGCCGTAAATAAGTTTTTTCTCGGAATCTCTTAAGTCCTTTGTATCAACACCTCTCATTTTTTTCTATATTTTTGAAATTATATTAATGAAATATGACGATAGAGTAGATGAAAGAGGAGACTTTTAATCACAATCACACGACATGGGGAAGTCGTTTTACTATATTTTTTATCATTTCTACTATACTACTCTTCGAATAAAATGCTAACATAGGTATCTATTGAGTTAATTTAACTTCCTTTTAATAAATCTTATATGAAAGCAAAATGACAAAGGCAGCATATGAGGAAAAAGTGAGTCTTTTGAAGGAAGAGGATGATCAGATAAAAATTGCCGAGTGTGGTGAATGAGAACCCGAAAAGAAGGAACGTACGGGGCTGGAAATATAAAAGGGAAAGTATGAAAAGATGTAGATATGTGCCCGAAGCGAAACCTCGGGAATGAATGGAACCGATGGGGTGTTTACCGCTGAATAGTTTATGCTTCCGTATTTAGATTTTTATCGTACTTGAAAACATGTATTTCCTTTACTTCGTCTTTTATTTGTTCAGAATGAAAAGAAAAGGAGCAACATCGCTTGCCTCTTTGATTGTAGTAATTTATTTTTCTTGACTCAAATAAAGGCTCTGATCTTGCGTGCGACAATTATGCTTCGAGTAATATTAAACAGAACAAACATCGTAAATCAGGAAGCCTAAATTTCATCAACACAATATTATTGTAGCGCATGTAATTATACTCAATCAATTTTCTCTTAAATCTAAATATCTCTGATATTACAGAACTGTGCTTGTTCACAGATGCTTTAATATAGATGTCCCGCTTAATACATTTACTAAACCCACCAAAACAAGCGATATTTCGTGGAAGTTATTTAATTTTTAACAAAAACGTTAATATACTTCCAGACGTTGAAGTTAACTAATCGTCAAGAAGATAATAGTCCTTTCACTGATCCATTAAACTTAACTCTAGGGGTGTATCGCTCCGTAAGAGAATATTATTTTTTATAAGGTTTTGGGATATTTAATCTTAAGCATAAAAATTCTCCTGGAAGTTTTTTGGGAGTTGTTCATAACATGAGGAGTCTTGGTAATAGCTCATCGAGTTTATCTTAGGAAATTTCACCAATATAAAAAATATTTAACTTAAATTTTCTCGTTTACGATAACGTTTTTGAGAAAATTCAAAGTAACAAACAGATAAAAGTACACCACATAATCTCAGAGTCTAAAATTTCAATGCAGGGAAAATGCACAAATCATAGGTCCGAGAGGTAAGATAAGATTTATATTCGAAAATGACCCATTGGGGGGACATTTAACCGGAAAATATCGAAAACATAACTTTGCTTAACGTAAAAAGCGAATGAGCTATTCATCAAACAGTTCAGTATAATATAATTCCTGTCTTCTTCAGTTCAGCACTAACGCCGAAATAAACCCGAGATATTACTCGATAACCTTAACGACTCACCTCGAGAGCGGGCATAATCGCGTAAAACCATTACTCCATTGAATATTATCAAATGATAAATAATGGAGAGAAGATTGTGTGGCGGAAGAGCTCCGTGAGGAGTCCTTGAATTCATTTGCATCCGAAGATGGCCGGGAATAAAGTTCCCGCCTTCGCCGAAAGAGGGCTCCCAGAGCGCGCAGGGGGGAGGGACAGGGCACCATAAACGCAGGGACATTTCGACGCCATTTCCATGTAAATTCACACCATTCCCACGAGTAACTCCGGCGAATAAAAGGCTCCTCCACACGTGTCTGCATAGGCCGGCATTATTTATCACGCCCGGGGCATAATGACGCTAAAGGTTTTCGTCTCACATTCCACGAGTTTCTCCTCGTTTTTTACCGCTTTTCGCAGCGCGCACCAAGGCGGAGATACCTAATCTGTGCGGGAAGAAGAGAAAATACGGAAACAATAGATAGCTGGGAAGATATCTGCCGTTTTTTGGGAGCGAAAAAACGGATCGAAATCATTCAGATTTGAGCGGCAGAGAGAGAGAGAAGGAGAGTCAGTAATGACAAATCCGCTGATGTTCCAGACAGATGGAGCGGGTAGAAAAAAAACCTGCGGGGACTTCCCTCCTTGGCTGTCCTCCCCTGCAGAAAAAAAGGACAGGAGGGCACAACAATGGGATGGTGTCAGCCATTCCCTGGAATTATTGCGCTTCAAAATCACTCTCGGGCTCGAAGGATACTCGACAATCGGGAGATCGCCATTTCCTGAAACAGCGGCGTGTGTGAGTGACGGATTCGGGGCCCTTGCGAAATCGGGGACTTGAGGGAAATGTGATAAATGGAACGAGACTTCCCCCCTCGGAATTTTTATAAAATTCGCGTCGTTTTCCTTGCGGACGTATACAGCCGACGTTGCCGTAATCCGAACTGGAGATGGATGGAATCGTCTGGGCTGATAGTACGGAATATTATGCTAATACGTCCCCGGAAAATGGCCCGGGATATCGGAGAAATAAAACATTAATCATTCTTTCATTACTGGGAATACAGCTTATGGGAGTAGCGGGAGAGTATATCTGCAGATCGATTCCGAAAGGAAGAGATATATTGCTTTATCGTAGCGATCCCATTAAATAAGTTAAAAGTCAAGTTGCTCGACATGAGTGCCATGGAACGATCGAACTAAAAATGTAAAAAGGCAATTTTGAGTGAGAAAAGATTTTCCTCCCCCTTTTAGAGATGTGGTAAGGAACTCCATTTTAGAGATTTGTTATCAAAGCCTCTGGAGCTGACTACGGAGAAAAGTGATGTATGTAGGAAAATGGGTATGAAAACATACTTAACTTCATGTAGAAAAATTAGCCACCCCTTATAGAGAAACAAGCGTAACAAAGTCCCACTCGCATCATAATTTTTTCATACCCATTTCTTCTAGGGAATGTGTAAATTTTGACTTCATTTTTCGTAAAGATAACTTAACCGCAAAAGATGTATTAAAAGTATTATTAGAAGTTTTTCGATATCTGAAGTCATTATGCACAAATGGTACTCCTATAGGGAATTGAACCCAGGACCGCTTTCACCAAAGATAAACGCGCTACCCACTTGGATATCCTGGAATTAACGGAACCTGCAATCCATTCTCATGGGATTTAAAATCTGAAAGCTATTCAATTCATTCCAAAACTTTTTACGTAATTTTTCTCATTCAATAATTATTTTACTCAATACCGTTTTAATTAAAAATAAAATCTCTAGATACTGAAGGATTAATAGGGAACGGAAGTGAGATGAGCGAGTACAAATATAAGATAACTCAGAAACGAAGAAACTTCTTTTGATACATCTTTAATATGCGTGATGTTCGGTCACCAAAAATAACATTTGATACGTTCCAAAATTTTTGTACAGTATCATATATTTTCTATATAATATCTTCATTAGTTAGGCCTCTCGGTATGCAAGTTTTGCCTAGTTAGAATGTGTTAAATTAATACAGAGGAACAAGGTTTTTGATAAGTTAACACTCAAATATTATGAGAAGCTCATGTTATTGTCATCTTATTCTTCAAAGGTTAGACCAATTATTTTTTCTGCACTTTGTCCGTAACGGTTGTAAGCCATCAACTTTCATCACAATGTAGCTCTCCCTTCACTTTCAACTTTTGTTCGGGAAAATGTTGGAAGGGAATCTTACCAATGAATAGTGTGATTGTATCCATGTTCCGGTAATAGAATTTTGTTCATATTATGGCACGGCATTCAATTAATTTTCTTGACTTTATTGGCGTTGGTAGCAGTTCACCGTGAAAGAATTACACTTTTGCAGTATTTCTTGTTTTGAAAGCAAAGGCTTTATTTTTTCTTAGTGTTATTTACACCTTTCAATTATTTTCCGTGGCTAAATTTCGTAATTTCTTTCACGGACATTGGTAAGAGCTTAACTGAAGTAATTCCATATTTTTTCAGCATTCATATCTCATTTTAAGACTGTTATGTAAACGACTGTAGCTAAATTTCGTAATTTCTTTTACTGTAAAAGCTTAACTGAAGTAATTGCATATTTTTTTCAGCATTTATTTCTCATTTTAAAATTACTATGCCTCAAGCGAACCCCCCTATAGACATTTGAAACGACTTACAGGAAATTTCGCATTTACCTCGTCAATTCCTATAAGTAAACGAAAAAGTCTTTATGTTGTCCCTTCTCAAAGGATGTATTCCAAAATCAACAAGACGCGGCAAATTCCCCCGCAGTTCCTTCCTCTCTGAAGCCATTCTTCTTCAAATTACAGGGTCTTATCTGTTTCTCGTTGAACTTCCTGCTTCTCAATTCTCTTTTGCTGCATTCACTCTAATAACGTCTTAACACGGAAACGTATTGATCGTCACAAGACGGAGCTTCCGGATTGAATCTGCTCCTTCATGCCCTCGTTCACATCGAACTACAGTATAATACGTTTGACAGGAAGGGTTTCGGAATCCGTGTATTAACCATGCCCATGTTTGGATCAGGTGACTGCAAAAGGAAAGGAGGATTGGGAACCCAATTACCAAAACCACGCTGCGGAAACTCGGAAATTTGGGTCAAGAGAATTATCATGAACAACTACCTCAAATATTAATTGCCTTACTTTTACACGCCTGAGATATTTTCTTCCACGTCGGTTCTCCATACGTCTCAAGAAAGGAAAGCAAGTAAAATGAGTGCAGGTCAGATAAGGAGAAATCCAGGATAATGAAGAATTTCATAACAAAAAATAATTTGGATATGTAATCATGGATTAATTGTAAAAAATATTATCTTTCGAAAAAGATAGTATTTTTTATGTAACGACATATTTTGGCTTTGGATTATTTGAAATAATTAAATTTGATACTTTCAAAATGTCTTGTAGATTCCTTGAATACAAAACCCTGCTTGTGTTTTTAGAATACTTTCAATTATCTGTATTCATGCGCGTGCACGTTAGGAGGTAACAATTTTTTGTGTCTCGTCTTTCATTTTTAATTATAAAATAAATACCTTTTTTAGATGCATAATTTATAGTACACATAGTCATAAATCCCTTGCATTTTTCCTAAGTAATATTCCCATCAATTATGAAATAATGATTTTTGATGACAGGAATGATGAAGCGTTTTGGTATTGATGCACATCTTATATCAACCGGTGCTCTTCTTGTTTCCGACTGTCATTGAGAAAATCGAAAACACCCACATGTAATCCATGAGTAATCGCCTTGGTGATATTTCAGGATGATTCACATTAATCAGCCAACAACGCCTATGAATTTACATCCAAATCAAACCTATTTCTTACTATAACAAACGGATGGGTATAAAATCAAGAGAATAGGAAACTAAAGTGGTTGGGAAACTGCGCGTTTCTGATTTTTGTAGGAAAAAACTTGCTGAGAAGGAATTTTTACTTCTATGTGCATTTTACAGCTCTTTCATAGCTTCAAAAGTAATGAAAATTCCCTGAATAGTTTTAGAATGCATGCGCAATATAGGTAAGGCAATCCTCTGGAAAGATTCCACGAAAAACAGACAAATTTTGGCTAAAAATACTTCACTGCTCTTACGCATTCCCAGTCTATTCATGCCTCCATATAAGTTTGACTACATTACAATCTAAACTAGGTATGTAATTATATGAGATATAATCAGGATTCCATAATAAATATCTTCATATACTCGTATTTTACAAAATATTAGCGAAATGCAGTGGAGTAAAAGATCATATAGTAAAATATCCAGTAGTAATGGCCGATATTGTTGTTGTTTTTATTGGTATGTTTTGTAGCATTGATATTACAGGCATTTTTACATTTGAGTAGGTATATTCTCCATAATATACTAAATTTTTGGTATTTTTAGTGTACAAGATATAAATTCACTTTTGTATTTATTTTCGAGACATTTTACCACAAAAAGAATGTTTTATAAACTGCCAGATAAAATAGATTACCTTTACGAATAAATTTAACTAATAATAACGAATCAAAACACTAAATAGTTTTACGAGAAAATATGAAATATAACTAGAATGATGAATTTGTGCCAATCAATCAGTTTGTCACAGAAATTACAGGCAACTTGATCATGGAAAAGCAATCTTACTTCTTGGACTGAGATACTGATTCAGTCATTGAGACATTATGGCGTAGATATACTTCACGGCATATTCATTTTGAATACAAACGAATGTTATCAGGGACCTTATTGAGACCAGAGTTAGTGAAAAGAGATCTGCTTAAATCAATTTTTTAGGTTTTAAGTTGAGATTCGCTCAACGATTTTAAAGGTAGAGGCTTTAGGAGGAGTTGCGAAAGGATCTCCATTCACATTGTATCATTTCGAAGGAATACAGAAGAGAATTTATAAACTACTCCTGGACTATTCGAGGGATTCCGTATGAAGAATAGAATGGAATCAAGAAGAGGATCTATAGCATTAAATATGCATACACAGCAAACCGGTGCGGTGGAGGTATTGGATTAGATTCGTCTGCTTGCAAAAATCAATTTTTAGGGAAAGAAAGTGGACATAGGAGAGAGAAAATAAAACGAAGATATTTGGATAACGTCAAAAAAAGGAAGAAAAAGCTCTTTGCTGTGTTAATTTAGAAGAGGATATCACATATTTTCATCATTTTTGGATTCAAAGTTAAGCGATACTAAAGTTAGAATGGTGAAGACAAAAAGATTGAACTTTTGAATATGTATGCGTTGAAAAATTTTGAAACCTGAATCTAAGATTTCTATGTTTATGCACTCCCTATCATTGAAGTATAAGAGGCTTGGAATAAGTGAAAGGCCATCAAATACTTCATAAATGCAATTCTTGGGAATGTCAAACGTAGGTTAAGCCAATGATAAAGAGATATTCACGTGTATATGTGGGGATTTACTTGAAGTATCGGAATTTTTTTGCAGTATCTAATCACTTTTCAAAGCACAGATTCCATCTATGTAGTATTCAGCCAGAAAGTTAGTTAGTTCATCAGCTCTTCTACTATTAGCCTTATAAAAGCATAGAGTCGGAATAAAGCTTACTAGGTGAGATGAGGAGTGAAATATATTGGCCGTGCTCTCCTTACTAATCCAGAAAGTAGAAGAATTCCTCGTGAATACTACACAATGGCACTCCCATAAAATTCAACCAGAATGAATGCCATCATTTTGCGTCATCTATTTTTCAGTAATGCTCAT
Organism: Pachydiplax longipennis; assembly: GCA_036926295.1. Taxonomy (NCBI): domain Eukaryota; kingdom Metazoa; phylum Arthropoda; class Insecta; order Odonata; family Libellulidae; genus Pachydiplax; species Pachydiplax longipennis. Next base: position 29,781,558 of record JAVFKF010000019.1, read on the forward strand.
ATAATGGCACCCAAAGACAAAACTTTGACAAAATTAAAGGAAAGATACATTTAATATTCACTGTACTGAAAGAACAACGAAACTATTCAATTAAGCAAGATGTAGTATCAAGAGCATATAATATAGGTTATGTTTTGCATAATTCGTTTGCCACAAGTCACAATATCTTCGCACTTTATATCTAGCTACATTGACCCATCTGATCCACTTCATTATGATTTGATACAAGCCGTTGAATACCGCACGAACCAAATAAAAGGTAATGAAAATGGAATCACCAGCTTGACCAAATGTACCCTAGGGAGATAAACCACCCCCATGGAAACACGTCATTCCCCACCACCAGGAAAGACCGTATGCATCGCATACTGATGGAAGATTGGAATCTCAGTTTGGTGCGGATGAAGAAATAAACCCCCCCCAATCCTTGTTTCCCATCGAAGAGGTCACTCCCAACATCATTTCCCCCTCAAAACGAGGGATTTTTACCCAACGGAAAACGCCCTTTACAGCCGCTCACGCAATAATATCCCCCTAACAAAATAGCTGGAAATGTTTCGCTTACGTATTCCAACGATCGGCCGCAGGCGGAATTCGAGTTTATTCCGCTGTCCGAATGTCCTGCGTGAAGACGCGGGCGACGCAGGGGCGGCCGAAAAAAAAGGGGCGGAGGATTAGTCCTCCCTCTGAGATCGAATCGAGTTAACGCTCCGGAGATTTGGTCGTCTGCATAATCCATCAACATGACAGTGGAATTGCTTCTCTGGCCACTCCGCTTCCGTTCATCCCTCATTCACGTGCCGTGGACTAAAACCCTTCTCCGCCCAAAATCCCACCCGAAAACCCCCGCTAATCTTCCGCGCCCGTCCGATACACTCCCCAATTCTATACCCATTTCTATTTGCGCCCACATAAATCGCAACATTGCTCGGGGAAGGCTTCCGGCGTTCGGGAGCGCAAACAAATCGGCGGATAGGAAAGCGATCCTGCGATGTCTCTCCGCGATTGCGTATTTTCTGCTGCGGAAGGAAGGAATCCTAGTGATTTCGGTACGCACGGGAGAGAGAGAAGAGCCCGTGTGGTTGTGTACGAGTTTTGGGTTCGTGGGAACGCTAATGGATGGAAGTCGTCGGCCCCGGAAACTATGTCCGCGCGAACATTGGCCAGAGGAATGGGCCGGTAAATTGGCCGTTAACGTTTTGGACGATGGGAAATGGACAGTGGGGGAGAGAAAGATAGGGGAGAAAGAGGGTGAGACATTGAGGGTGTGAGGAGTCAGAAATAGGGAGGCCAAATGCGGCAGAACTGCCCGGATAATCGAGTGCTTCCTTCGGGAAATTCCTAGCTAAACAGGATCTATATACCGCACAGGTAAACAGCGTAAGACTCAATGGTTGATCGTGGAATGTTTCAGCTGTGCTGAATTAGTCTCCCAATATACATTTCTGGGTATGCGTTTCTATATATTCATCATTTGGATATATATTTCTTAGTTGATGCTTTCTGACGATACTTGGTGGAACTTTTCCATAATAAATATGAAAGAAACAATTTGTCTTCGTCCACAAATTTTATTTAAAAAACCCCTTCCCCTCAATCGCCTTTCCTTGGTATATATACTCTGCTTCCAAATGTATTCCGGTCACCTGAAGATGAGGTAACCTCGAAACCGGTCGTATTTTTTAAATAAAATTTGTGGACGAAGACAAATTGTTTCTTTCATATTTATTATTTTTATATATTTCTTCACGCTAGGTGAAGTAAACACTACCTCTAACAATACTGCAGATCGAATAAGTTGTCACAAAGTGCCAAAAACCTTCAAAGAAAGGATCTTCATTGAAGGACCATCTATCTTTGATGGTTTTTTCCACTTTGTTACAACATATTTGATTACTTTGGTATACCATTATTAATACTGCAGAGCTCTACGCATAAATATTCAAAGCATTGGTGCATACTCGTCTTGAATGCGATAGCTCGTTATTTAAATGATTATAATTTAAATATTTACTTGCAACTACAGCATATAATAATAGCACTTAGTAGTACATACACAAAAATATTGTTAAGATGGGACTGAATTACAGCAATTTTGTATAAAAAGCACAAAGAGCAAATGAGAGACTAGGAAGGAGAATGACTGAAAACGACGTTATTCTCTTGCAAAAATTTTCGAAACAAAATCTGTCTTGTCAATAGTACCTGGAGTGATAGATTAACAATTGATGATGTAACTTATGCATCAGTTGACTTCCATCAATTAAGGATTTTTTAAAAGTTAACTTTTGACTGCATGATGCAACTTCAGCACGTTAAATATTTAATCCATCAAAGTAAGAGGAGAGATAAAGTCTTGCATCACTTTGAGCTTCATGAGATGAAATTTAGCGAGGATACCTAGATTGTTCGTCTGTTTCATGCCGAGGCACTTTGTACTAGCTAACATATACTTCATGTTAATAGGAAGAAACAACCGAAATATGTGGCCAATTCCATAGATTAAAAACAACTTTATAATAAAAAGGTTTAAAAAAAACAAGAGTCGAATTTCGAAAAAATACTCGCATTGAAGGTCACAACGTATCTGACTCATATTATAGAGTGAAAGTGCCGACTAATGCAGACTGCGAGACGACAGACTTGTGATCAACTCATATCTTAAGGTTCTTAAATTAGTTTAACAAGGTAATGTAGGTTTAAATAGAAATAGAGTGGAAAAGCTTTAGATGAAGTCGATGTAGAAAAACCTAAGTTGTTTTCTTAGGAAAAAATCCACAGCAGGAAAATAACCACAAATAAGGGGGGTGTGAAAACCTGCGAAAACCTATTGATAGCGCAAGTTACAAGATGAAAGAGAAAGTTGTGTATTACAATGAAAACAACCAAAGCCATATATATATATATATATATATATATATATATATATATATATATATATATATATATATATATATTAACAAACATAATATGTAAAAAATAAATAGACACATCATTAATAACCCATAAGAAGAAGATGAAAAAATAGGAGTAAGAAACATACTAGCATTCAAACATACTACAAAACATATCCTCTGAATACTGAATTATTTGGATTCCATCCGATAAATCAAAGCAAAATTGCATTTTAAAAAGATTATTTTCCATCTTAGACTACAACAAAAAAAGGCTGAAACAAAATTCGCAACAAGGAATATATTCTTCACCTATCCCACACCTTTTCTAAATTACATTCATTGTCTCAACGTCAAATTCAAGTTTTTCCTCGAAACGCACCAATAGGGAGCTTATCCAACTCCTTTATTACTCCACCATGCACTGCGTCTCGCTGCGATGTATTGTTTTGGCTGCAGAAGTTGCAGTGGAAGTTTTTCTGCGGACGCACTCCAATTATAGTTGCTCGTTTGCACGTGGTCGAGTACCCGGAAAATGCTGCAAAGCACTGCGTACGCCACCCTGGCCTTGGATTCCCTATCCCTAAATGGACACGTAGGAACAAGGGAATGGAAAGCAAAAGAGAAAGAGAGAGGTGGCAAAATGCGGATGCGGGCACAGAGAGAGAGAGAGGTGAAGAGTCGAATGTTTTTTTTTTTGATTTCCGCGAGGATTCGCTCTCATCTCGCGTGCAAAATTAGGGGATCGGCTCTCCGATGTGGATGTATATATGTCTGGGAGATTGAATATCGCAGCGAATAAGGATTGCCGCGGATTTAATGATTCCGCGCTACGAAGGAAAACCAGTGTTTCTGGAAAGCGTGGCGCGGAATAAATGGCGCTTGCGAAGGATTAATAAACCTCCGATACAACGGCCGCGGAATGACTGGTTAATTCCGGATGGAATCATTTTTCCTGCACTTCCAGGATCTCTTTCGAAATTTAATTTGGGAATTTGAGGAATAAAGCTGTTTTTGGGGGTTTAGGATGGGTGGTTCTTAGGTTTTGGTTAACGGTGACCCTGTGGGAATGAAAAATCTTTCCCATTCGGAGCTACAAAGCAAGCGGAAAAGGTTTGATGCGATCCTGAATTATTTTTTTGTTTTGTAAACGTTCACGAAGTAATGCAGCTTGTCAAAGGGAAGGAAAAAGAAATCTCTAAAAGGGCTTTGCTGCGAACTAATCTTTAATTAACGGAAATGGATGTTTTTGAGGATAATTAGAGTAACATGCATTAAACAAATTAGATGCAACAAGGAAAATAGCGCGAATATTTGCCCAGCATTTCGCTCACAAATGACATGCACCAAGGAGAGAGTTTGAGCGGAAAATTTAGACTAATAAGTTTATTTAAAAACCATTTGAGATTTTCGTCATTAATCTATTAGCGAGGGCATGTTCCCGGAAGGTGGAAGATTGTGAAACAAGTCAGTTCCACTTCCTTGTTTTTAATTCACGTATGTGCAAGGTTCAATATTTGTTGAATGTTGACAATCTTTACTTGAGATTTAGGAAAAATAATGGCGTATCGCGTTTAATAATATCATAGAAAATAGTTGAAGAAAACATATTGTAAGTTACAACGACTTTTGTTATAATATATTTCTCGAATTCTTAATCTCGAACCTTCAGCATCCCCAAATGAAAAGTGAAAAATTTCTCATACTATACTGCATAGTACTTATTGAGTAACACTGAATATATTATATTTTTCAAAAGGTTCAAGTTTGAGTTGCAATTAGCATTACCATTCTGGAAGATTTGGATACCGCTCATAATCTTCTACTGTTCAATCCACCATCACTTCATGACAATAGTCACTAATTTATCTTACTTAGCGTAATAATAATTAAACATACTAAAATACGTTGTGATCGTGTTTTTAATACGCTATTCTCGAATCTAAGGCGCATTCTAATTTTGTCTGCATGGAGTAAAAGTAATAATGTAGTTGAAAGATACATTCTATTTGCCATAGGTTTGCCTATCCCAACATGTCTGGAAAAGCTTGTATAGTTATTAACAACTTAATGTTACAATAGTTAATAATAATTTAATGGCAGGCATGTCTTTTGATAATCCTTTTGTAAAAACAATATGGTGCTCTCTTTACTTCTTGTGACCTACCGGTATGCCGATGAAGAGAAGATTATCAGTGATTGCTTACGAAAAGGACGATAACTGGCATGGAGAAAAGTGAATCTTAACTTTAAATGTTTTACATAAAGTAAATTTTCTCTGTAATACCTACTTTAAGAAGATGCAGTTTAGAACACCGATCTAAGGCGCACCCGAATTTTTAAAGCTATAAAATATCAAAGATAGTTTTCCTTATATTCGAGAAGATACAGTATTTTTATACACATACTATGTATCCCCATTAGCATCGATTTCCCCATTTTTCTAAACAACGCAAAATAGAGATAAAATCATTTGTCGCATGAGAATGATTTGATTCCAGTGATTCGTAACATAATTTACCACGTCTGCCATTTCATCATTGCAAAAGTCCGCTTGATATACATTCCAATCTCAAAAAAAAAATACTTCCCAGTATACACTTCTTGTTTTTTCGAAGTTGAGAATTTGTTTCGAGATTTATTTCTTCGAGACATCGCTGATTCTAAATGTCACTCTGAATTCGATTTACAGGGCGAAATTTTATCTATACGTTCCCTCATCTCTCCGAAGAGAAACTCATCTGCAAGGTGAAACGGTTTTACGATCAGTTTTGTCTCTTGAGGTAGTTCCTTTGAGAGGAAAGCACGGTCGTCTTTCGTAGGATCAAATTCCCTCCTTAAAGTTGGTGGAGGAGCTTTCCTTCCATCAAGAGGTGATTTTCTCTTTTCTTCCGTCTAGTCTGGCGTTATTTTACTTCTGGTTTCACCTTCATAATCATTGGAAACTGTGTTATTGAGCCCGCCTTAGCAAACGATCTGGCGAGGCGCATTTACGCATGAGAAAGTTACCATTACGTATAGGAAGGTAAGCATAGAGAAGTCACCCATGAATATAGAAGTGTGGTAACGAAAATGTACAGAATTTTTGTGTTTTGTGTATTTTATGTAATCGAAGTAAATCTAAATTACGCAAGTGATTAATTTAAAAAATGGGAAGGTTATTGAATTGATATTCTGGCGTAATTTCAGTTACTTATCCCATGTAAATAATTAAGAAATAAATAATAGAAACTTCGATTATTTATCCCATTTAGGATAGCGTCTGGATAGCCAAGTGGGCCGCGCGTTCGATCTCGATGAAAGCGGTCCAGGGTTCGATTCCCAGTGGGAGCCCACAAAATACGGAAAGATCCCATCTCACTTTTAACAATACTACTACTTCAACTACTTCTCCCTTGTAGTAGTCACTGATTGGTATATATTTATTTATATAATGTAAGCTCTTCTTAAAGCATGCATCGAAGCAAATCTTAGAAATTAACTTTCTTTCACGCACTCTCCGACGAGATAGAAATATTATATTTAGGCTTTCATGAGAGGACCAATGTATTAACTTATCTGTATCAGTTTACATCTACATCTACGTATGTACCCTGCAATCCGCCTTTCGGCGTGTGGCAGGGGGTGCAAGCACCATGACTCTATTTTCCTAGTCAATTATTTTCGCGTATTGTTCTCGGAAAAAATGAATTCTTGAATCGACTGGTTTAAGCATCTATTTCTCTGATCTTTCTCGCTGAATCAGAACGGCCTATATAGCAAGGAGGGAGCATAATATCGGCTACATCTTCTATGAACGTGCTCTGTCTGAATTTATCTAGTAATTTAAATCTCTGATTGAGCCTTCTTTCTTCTAAAGATTCCCATCCTGCCTCCTGAAGCATCTGAACAACCCTTACCGATTTATCATAGCAATTTTTAACAAAGCGTAAAAACTTACCAAAAACATCATTTGTTCGATTCTAGACGACTCGAGATTTTCGCATAATTAATTCACATCATGTTCATTTTGACAACTGCGGACTTTTTTCTTTTGTGGAATTAAATTACAAATAATCCCTTGAAATGGATCAAATGAAGGAAATCAAATAAAGATTCTTACTTTGGTCGTAGAATATCGTATGGGAGTCGGAATTGCGAGAATTCGTACAAAAATGACGAATAATTTTAATCTTCCTTTAAGTTCTTTTGCCGAATAAGAATTAGATCGATTGTGCATTGAATTACTAATATTACGCCGTTGACTCAATACTCATTTGTTTTGATGTTTATTTTACGCCACGTATTCAAGTCGTTCGTTTCATTATCTGATCGCTGGATCAGCACTTCTAAGTTGAAGGACCTCTGAATCGATAAGGAAACGGTATGCAACTCCTGCTTCTATAAAAGGAATCTGTATTTTCTTCGCAATGCTATTACCAGCGGAGTGCTATCTAAGTTTTTTCCATTACGCTCAAGATTATATCGATATCCGTTGCACGGTTCGTCAATCACTTCTATCAACGTCCTCTTACTTTGTCAACCTGTTCGTACCTGGCATAAACAGATTGGAGACCAATGTTTGGTAATCATCTTGATCATACTCATATCCTTCTGTAATATGATTATCATGTATATAATTATAATTTTCATATATTTTTAGTGTAGAGATATATCTCCTGTTGTTAATGTTCATTTTGAGTTTATTTGTTTTGGAACCTTTGAGGTGAAGATGTATTTATTCTTTTATTAATAAATAATTTTTATCGATTTTCTTCTTGTCTTTCGCAACTACTTTCATTCGCTTCAATCTTAAAATTTAGTTTTCTATCTGCAGGTTTTGCAGGTTTTTAATATTCCCCTTCTTGTGAGCATTTTCCTGCGGTGGAACTTTTTTCCTCAGCCCTCAGCATAGGTTTTTAATCCACAAATCAATTTCTTCCTGTACTTTTGCTAACTATCTTTTTCTCAGCCTTTCTCAGATGGCAAAGGGTCAGATATAAGAAGAGACTCCAAAGTCTCAATCTCGCCCTTATAAAGTCCTTTATTATTATAATTATATCAGTGGTTGATTCCCGGCTGATCAGAATTCATTTCATATCAATGAATGAGGATAATTAATATGTGACACTAATGTATTTATAATAATAACTTTCGTATAAAATCATCTCATATTATTTATGCGTATAATTAAAAATTAGTGATAAACAAGTCGAGCTTTTTCACTTAGAATCAAATTCGATTCTAATTGACTGATGTATTCAAATTTCGATTCAAATTCCCTAAATATCTGATTCCACGCAAGATGCTTTCTTCGTTAGTTACTTGCGAAATCTCCAAACTTAGCTTGTATTTTCTCCGTCTTCAGCTCATCGTCGTCATATTCTAAAATAGCATATAATTTATAATAAGGAATTTTTTGAAATTGGATAAACTTTCGTAATTTTAGTCGTATTAATTATTAAAATAGTTTTGGCTTGAAGCATTCTAAATCCAAATTAAAATTTTCAATTTGAAAATTGAAAAAGAAACAAAAAGTTTAACGAAAACAAATATCTAATTCAAAGTTAATTCGATTTGACTCGAGTTCTGCATTGTCGTTTCAGTTCGAAATTTTTGTCAGATCAGAAAACCTTTGTTGCAATGGATTAGAGAAAAACTTGGCAATGTTCAATTCGGGTGGTTAGGTTTCATTCAACTTCTTTGGATAATTTAATGAATTAATGTGTTTTGGTCCGACTTTATTTCCAAGAAATTCTTACTCTGACGGTTTCTTTGAAGGAGATCTTCCCCCAGCTCTGTTGTTTTCGCACTTAAATTTTCCATGAACTGATTACAAGAGTAACGTCATGACCCAATTCCTTTCCTTGATATGCCCTTGAAGAGGTATTTTCTCAACGTAGACCGCAGATAGAATCCTATCGCGTTGATGGTTTCCGCAAAATCACTAGTAACTTTGCTCTCGACTTACAATAACCACAGTTGTATACACATCATTTCGCTCCCTATATTAAACCTAATTCCAGTGATAAATAAAGAAGATCCTCTAATTATAGTTCTGAAATATTTTTGTCAACTATGGAACGCTGGTTTTGGTTACATTTCCCCTTTCCTTGTGTTTGATATAGAGACAACTATTAAGTGCGCGTGACTCCATTTAATCTCGGAATTTTCCGTTTTGTTATTTTCCTGCAAATCTTCCTACTCAACTCTGGTTAATAAACTGAGGCTTCCCTTTTTAAAAGCATCGATATTTTGCCAAATTGTTTCAGCAATTCTCCCATAATTGAGGAAGTGTTCTCGAATTCGTTGTTATCAAACCCTCGGTTTGACGCTTCCTGTTTCCAAATTTACTACCACTTCTGGCACTCCCATTAGCTTCAATATTCTCTCTTTGTGATTACTTTTGAACTTCATATTCCATGAGAATGAAATAATGAATATCAACCGCATATTTTCTCACAAAATCCTTTAAACCTTAGATTTTTAGTAATAAATTAAAATTTGATTATCATAACAAATTGGTAATCCAAAACCCATAATAAAATCTTATTTATCCAAGTCGCTTTCTCCCTCAGAAATTTCACGATGAATTGATCCTGATTAAATTTTCCAAATTCTCGAAATTCTCCATTTACAGAGGTACTACAAAGGTTGTTTCCTCGTGTTTTCTTATTAAAAACGGCGAAAAACAAAATTTTAAGGCTTATTAATATTTTTTACCCATAAATGGATGATTAATAAGGAGTGGGAAAATTCGGGGAATAAAGAATGATTAATTTCTGTTAAAATTGATCAGAATACGTTTCTTAAGAAATCTTTTTAGTGGTAAATTTACGTTTATATTCTCATAATTCCTAGGAGTAATGCTAAATAAATTGCATTTACTTCCTTACGATTAAATTACATCAGTAAAAAGGTTTGACTGACGAATGAATGATTGATTGATCATTCTTATAACACTCATTCTTCATTATATTGCGAATTAAAGTTCACATCTTACACATAACCCAGCTACTTTTTCCAAAAAAAGTAATTTTAATTCCACTGAATACCGTACATACCCAAGTAATATTTGATGTTATAAGTTCCTAAGATTGCTGAGTCAATCTTTGATCTTTGTGTCTCTTTAAATGTGTGCAGACAACTATAGAATTTCATTACATGTACAACTTGACCTTGACCTGATATACACTTTCTGGCAGCCGAAGTTTATGTATACTTTTCTGTTAACAAATCCACATAAATCTGGAAAAGCTAGATAAAAGCTTTAGTTTCACAGACCTGGGACGTATTTCCACACGTTATCGTTGCTATCGGAGGTTTTGACTTTTCGTTAGCACAACTTTTCCAGTCATAATTAACGCATTGCCTTAATTCTTGTCTCACATTTTCCTATTTATACTAATCAAAATTTCTAATTGGACCAGATATGAATTTGGCCCCTGATGAAGCAGTATCTACATGAAAGCCAAACTCTAAAATTAAGCCTCAAGAAATGCACAGAAAAACTCGACTATATTTGGGTCTATATGGTAAATCAAAATTTAATACAATATTTTTTCCAATCACACAAGCTTTCATATCTGTATTACACAGTATTACACAGCATCGGGAGTTTACTCTGCACTATAATTTTAGAATCAGGTATGTTATGAAGGCAATACTTTCTCAATTTTTGATCTATCGTACTCGAGCACTAAAGTTATGAAAGCCCTCTCCTTTGTACAAGATTCATTTCATAAATGAAACCCGTTTCGTGAGCGTTCTATATTACGGGAAAAATATAAGCCACTTATCGTTCGACAGCTATTGTACAAAATACGGCCGAATGCCTTACATAACTCCGGTGACCCTATTACGCTGAAAATGCGCCACTATCACAATAAATAGCAGCTGCACATTCCATAAGGATATTTGTGATGTGTAAGAACTTACTTGAGCAGCTCAAGGGTGTAATTTGTGACTAAAATTTATCCGATTTTTTTAGATCCGATAACAGATCTAAAATAAAGGTGACGAAGAGTGTAAGAAATAATTTCTCTCAGAGAAAATCCCTGAAAAGTCGTTCGGGAAATGCGTACCGTCCACGTTGACTTGTGCATATCAAAATGAACCTGAAGTGTTTACAACTGATGATTACTGATATTCACTAGAGTATTCTGTAGTATTTCAATGGTATATTTTATTCTACATCTATATGTCAATCTAACATTGGAATATGAGTAAAACTGAATCACAAAAGAATAATTTAGTTTGTTATTATCAATATGTTAATTAAAATTATTGAAATATTTTACAGAATAAATATTGGGTAGTATAAGTCCTTTTGTGAGTATTCCTAAACTTTCAGTCGAATATAATTTAAAGTAAGGAAATAGAAAACTTAATTTTATGAAATCACTCTAGATATAAATGTGGAGCCTATGGAGGAAAAGAATTAAAGATAAAAAGAGTGAGTTTTTCGTTAACTGAGCGCAGGTGGAGTAGGGAATTGTCTGGTAATGGGAAGTATGATAAATCAAAAATGAAAGGAAAGGAAAAAATGGATATATACGTAAATTTGTATTATCTTTGTTATCTCGTGAAAATATACAATTAGTTAGGGAGATGTTGAAATAGTGTATTATTATAGTGTTATAGACAACTGTATTGTAATATTAAAACCATGAGATATTTATATTGTAATATTGTCAAACAAATCATAGCCAGGTGATATACATTATGTATTATGCCAGGTGTATAACGTTGTATTATTGCGACTAGTATTCTATCTGGTACTGTATTATTGTATTATTTTTGAATAGTACTGTGATCGATAATGTTGCCACCAGAATATAAGTCCTTTCTGAAACAAATGAATTATAAATAGTGAAAAATTACGAAAAAGATAGGGCGATGACGATGTTTTTTCATTTTTTTCAATGAATATCTCCAATATCATCGATAGTGTAAACTGGGTTAAAATTAATTATCCATTAGAAATATTTTCAAAGAAAAATCAGCTACAAATTTTATTTTAATTAGTCTCGGAGGAACGGCAAAGCAGTTGAGTACATGATGAAATAAATAATTATTTTCACTGAGGAGGGTGCATAGTTAGAGATAACGAGGTGATTCCTCAGACCCAAAGAATTGGACGAATATCATAAAATGAATAGGAAAGAGAATGCATAGTAAATAAAGAGTAAATAAAGAAGGGATTAATATGTGAAAAAGAGAGATTCCGACACCTTTTTAAGCACTCGAAAAGTGACGTCGGCAGGAAATTGCGTGTCGCCGGTCCTTTTCGCGAGAGATCGGATGAGTTGGCGCCTGCAGCGGCGAAAAGCGATCCCATGGAAGGCTTTTGGGTACGTGTCGAGGGAGCATTCCTTGTCCAACCCACGCAGTCATGTGACGCATGCATCTCACCTGGCATCCGAGAGAGGAAAAGGAGGGTAAAGGATCAAATGGGAATGACAAAGGACGAAATAGATTGGGCAGTTGAATCTACGATGCAGTAGACGCTTGAGGGGGTTCTGGTGAAAGCTTCATTCGATGCCTTTACTTTACAGCAGGTTTACAATCGCCTCGTCGTGTATACTCATCGAGGGTAAACCGAGTGAATCGACTGAAAAGCTGAAGGTTGCTGGAGCTTGGTGAGCTTGTAAAATGCAGCATGACTTCTGTCTCACGCATCTAGAGAAGAGAAACGAATACCGGGATGCACAGTTGATGAAAATTCAAAGAAAAGAAAAGAGAAAATGTGTGTTATATTGAGTGGATGGATAACATCAAAATTAAAGAGGTATAACAAGAAATCATAGAATATAGGAAGACGATAGGAATAATTTGATGAAGGCAAAATGGAAAGGTTATATTCAGAGGAGAGAATGCATAGTTCAGTACAGAAGTGGGGAACCAGAGATCGAATATGGCCTTATTCGGCATTCTTTGTAAACTTTTGGTCATTTCCTGAGACAAATACTCCCATGCTTTGAAAGCTGAATTAGTACTTTGAAACAATTTCTATGGGTTAAAAGGATTCTATAGTCTCAATTTAGCCTAAAATAAAGTCGTTATTTCTTTATTTATTAATAATCACTCATATTTGAGTAAATACGTTGTTTCCATTAATATTCCTCTTACGTTAATTCCTTATATCTTAATAATTACATTGCAATTTTTCTGCTGATAAAAATGTTAAATTTTGATAGAATTGTTTGAATCTGTGTAAAAACACTAAAGTTTAGATAACTAAGTCTTGGACGTAAATGCTGAATTTGGAAATTCCATTGGTGTAGTGCAGAGGAAATGGGCTATGGATAACGTAAGCTCTTTCTCCTAACCGTCGCTGTATCTGCGAAACCACTCCATAAAAGATAGCAAAAGGCGATGTTGACGAAGTTAAACTGTAATTTCCCCTTTCCGACTTTTTACTTTCGCTTTTATCGCGGCCTGTCGTGATAAGGATATCCCGGCGCATATTTTCAGAGTCTGAGTAATAAATGCCGTCGCTTATGAGATGAGATTCTTTGGATTAAGTCCGTGATTCCGTTAAAAAATAAGTAGCGCGCTTTTTCTGTCATCGGATGTTCTGCGGAGATTTGCCATTTCCGGATTTTAATTTTACGGGGAAAATGAACGACCTGCTTCCATGGAGAGGTCGCTTTGTTTTGATTTGAGTTTATTCTTTATCTAACCAAGTGAAAAATTGTCGCATGGACCTTTACTCGTTTTTCGCAGTTATAACGTACACCTGTTAATTAAAAGAGAAATGTCATATGAGGCTAAAATAATCCAAGTTTTAATCACTTACAATATAAAAGTAATAGACAAGGAATTCTGATTACTCATTTTGGAGCATTCGTATTTTCTTGGTGACATATTACCGTCAAAATTAAGTAGAATTAATCAACAGGCTATTTATTATAGCAGGTAATTTCTGTGGATTGATTGAAAAGAAAGTTCACTACTATGCTGATAATAGTACTCAAATATCAGGTAAATGAATGCAACGAAATTGGAGATTTAAATAGTAACAATATACTAATAATAAAAATGCTTGGTTTACCGATAACAGCTAATTTATTGGTGGCCCAATTCAAATCCATCCAGCACATTCGCTATTTCAATAAAAAATACTTAGTAGAACCATAGTCAAAAGGAAAATAAAAATTTGTTCCACAAATTCTTCTGTTGACTTAAGGGACATTTGTAGCATGAAAATACATTTCTTTTTTCCTTAACATCAAAGTCTTTCCTTTAGAAGCGGTTGCAACTTTCCGAATTGGAAAGGTCCGATAAGAAACTCCGGTATTTCCAGAAGGTAATCAAAATAAGCTTTCCTTGTAAGCCCGGCATGGACCAAAACTCTCCACCCTTGAGTGCATGATTTTGTAGAGATTCAAAAGTTTCCTGTTGACCCATATATACAGAGCCGCCCATTTAGTGATATAAATATACATTTCCCTTGGGAAATGGAAAAGTTCTCTGTGACTTCCAAAGGATAACAAAGCAAATTACCTGGTATACGAAACTTTTCAAGAATGTATTTACCGGAAAAGCGTTTGTTAGGAAAGTGGGTAAAGATCAGAGAGAAACATACCAAAGGAAAAGCAGGTAAATGTTATAAAACGAACTGTTTCTCAAACGGATTTCGGCATCTGAGTCAAATATTCATCAAAGCTAATGACTCATGTATGGCCGGCAAATATTCGTGAAAGGAAAAAATATTTTGAGAAAATAAAATGCAGCTAGAACACGAATTTTTAATGAAAGATGTTTTCTGGATTGCATTGATATACTATAAATCATGTTAGTCAGATCTGGTTCATTCGTGATATTTTATTTATATGAGAGAAAAATATGTTTTTTTTTATAAAATTGAACCAATGTAAGAATTATAAAGATCTAAAGCTACAAGGAAGTGTTTTGGCAACGAACTTTCTTCGGGTTTCAAGCGTGAATCATCTGTAATTGTGAATTATATATCTACTTTATTATTCCGTTCATTGAATTGATAATGACAATCATTCGATAAGGACTTCTGTGTAGCCAGGTGGGTAGCGCGTTCGACTTTATTGAAAGCGGTCCGCGGTTCAATTCCCGGTGGGAACACATCCGTGCGAAATTATCTCGGTTCTCGAAGAACATTTAGAAGTACGTTTATACATAGAAATTGGACTTTCCCATGAAGTATGCTTCTATATAACGTACTTCGGTTTATTAACAAATACATTCGTACTGAACGCTAAAAAGATGTCTCATTTATTTTCCACGCGGAAAATTTGACGGCGTTTAGCAATTCAGGAATTATTCACCGATACTCGGGAGTAAACAAGATTCACAAAGAGGTACACGTAGAATTAAAAGATAAGCTTTTTCCTCACTTCACCTGTCCGACGGACAGTCTATTTCAAATCCACACGGTTCAATTTCGTTTCGAGATCGGACGGTGTGAATTTTGAAGGCATGAAAACATTTCCGAAACCCGAAGTTTTCTATTTAAAAAATAATTGATACTGATAGCGCCGTTTCCCAATCTGCAATCGGTGGGCTGATAATTTCCGACATTTGCAACGACTCAAAAGTCACCTCGACGTAGATTCAAAGATTGAACACGAATAGTGAGCGATATGAAGTGGCCCAGAAATACCTGATACTGCTGTTTACGATATAGTTTTACGCGATCACCCTCAGTGTTATATTTTTCAATGGTATCCTCAGTGACTGCTTTGCAAGTACACAGTTAATAAGTGGGATTTTCTGAAACCTGCTTTATCTTCATTTCTCATTTCCTCTTTGATCCTCAAAAATATCTACTTTGTCTTATTTAAATTTTATCTTTTGGGAATGAAGTCTCATTTCTTGTGGTACTGCTTTCTCAATACAAAACATAATGAAGCTTTAATCATCATTTCCAACGCAAAAAGTAGGATAAACTATTTTATATAATCAATATTAATAGTATTCAAACACAACACTACACTATATGAAGACAATTTACACACGTCTCCTTGTCACCCCCACCAAAAAATTTACACCACATATATCCTCTAATTACAAAAAATACAGTTCACTGTCACAGTCTATAATGTTTCTTTTCAGTCCAAATTGTCACTTAATCGTTTTCACACCGTCACTTTAACAAAAATCAAAATAATACAAAACACAACAATTCTCACTCCACTTATTGAATTAGACTACAACATCTACTTTTGAACTCTTTTCTATTTTTAAATAAGAAAAAACTACCAAGAAGAAAGAGAGCCAAGTCTTTATGTATGTACATTGTAATTACCTTGGTAGATAATCGGGTACAGATAAAAAGTTTTATTTGAGTATGTCTTCCTGACCAGTCGTTTAGATAGCACTGCCCAGAAGCATCGCAAGTTAAACGGAGCAAAACTTACTCGGAAAAGAAATTAAATAGGACAGGTCGCTGAACTATTAAAGGTCAATTGACGGTCGAAGGAATGTGAAATGGCCTGAATAAGACATCTTTTGGGGAAATCCGCCTTAAAGACGTTGGAAGAAGGATAGCTAAAAGAATATAGGGAGGGTCTTAGGTGGAAGGGATGGGGTAAGTCGGATGGCATTAGGGTGGGTCCTGGCCACATTTATAGGGGTTAAAGCATTTATTTCCTTACCCTCTTGCCCTCGCTATTCACCCTCAGGTTGGTCTGATCCGTTTAGATAATCTCAAATTTATCACAAATATATTTTAAATTTGCGTTATATTTTAATTTATATATAAAATTATTTTAAAAACTTCTATTAATTATACTTAGTATATACTATTGGAAATTATGTTTAACAGCAAATAAATTTTCCAAAAGATAATGTTGGATCATATTGCGGTAGCGTCATCCATTATGAAATCAGCCCATGTTTTCATGAAAATTACCTGTGATTTTATATTTGACAGAAAAATGCCTCACTGCATTAATCCTAATCAAGGGAATGAGACTAATTCTGATTATTTAGTTATGTTTCTTAAAGACATAAAGGAAAAACGAAAATATATGTAAAATACTATATAGGCATGTATATGATTCCAATGTGATTGATAATAATTAGATGTACCAATGTTAGTTCCACTTTTAAAATTTCACCGATTCGATTTCAAAACATCATGAGCACAAAGTATTCATTGAGGAATACGCAATTAGAATTTTAATTAGGGCACTATTATTTACTTCATTGAACCCTCAAATTATGGTCAATTCCACCTTTGGAATCTTACATCTTGAAATGGTCATTTATAAAATATGCATCAGGCATATAATCAGACGGTTCCTCTGGGTTTTCAAGTGTTTATTTTCTGCCCATAGAATTCTCGGATCTAAATTGTGTGCCATTTAGATGAAATCAAGTTTAACTATCACTATTATCTCCCAATTTCGGAGAATTTTCTGGTCCCCATTAAGAAGAAAAACATTCCTTCCAAAGAGTTTTGTGGAATAACCGAATACTTCGAAGATATTCATTTACTTTATTTCGAAAGAACTCTCCATTCTTTCGTTGGGCTAAAATTAACAAATATCTATTTCCGATGTGTGACCATTTTCCCATATTGTGGGTTTCTCTCCGTAAACCTTCATTTGAGGAGGAATTTATCACAAACGAAGTTTTCCTGTGTTTACTTAAATTTAGTTATAGTTTACATCCTATTTTTGTTTTCATCTATTCATTAGTTTGCATAAACATGATTTGACCAGTTGTATACTTTAGTATCTGTCGTTTTTTGTATTGATTTACTTTTTCTAGATGAATGTATGTAAGTTAATGTAAACAAATTTTACTTTTATTATGTATAGTTTTTATATTCAGTATAATCATCGTTAGAAGAGACGCCATTTTGCTCCAATCTCATCAAAAGAGCAGAAAAATAATAATAATTCATAAGAGTAATCTTTTAACGACCTAATAATTCATAAAGGATGTAAATTTTAAAATTTTCCTCAAATTATTATTTTTTAGTATTCTCTCTGATTGAGGCACTGTCATTTTTAAATTAAAAAAATTCAATTTATTAGTCTTCCATTGGAGTCATAAACGAAGTTATCGGCAATATTTTGATGTTATTTGAAGTAGAAAACTTTTTAAATGACTATCTTGAGTATTATTTTCCAGAGCAAACAAAACTAAAATATGTTTGTGTCCAATTCTTGGCTCACTGTAGAAACAGGTCCAGGGTATGCGTTTAGGAAGTTGAAATGAGCAAGGTAAATGGCCGCTGAGTCGCCGGGTACTGAGGTCGAATGGACGATTCTTAGAGGAGAGGTTAATTCTAGGCCTGAAATGGTTCAACAGAAGAAAGGGCATCCATTACCAGAGGGTAAATGGTGAGTCTGCCGTACGTTGCCATTACCACAGGGGACCTAAATAGCCGTCGAAGTAAAAGATGCGGACGACTGAGTTTTTACGAGTACTCCCTCTAAATCTAATGCATTTTGATTGCTATTTTACGGTAACCTTCCGCAGTATTAAATTGCCCTTCTCTGTACACGGACATGGCAGATCTCTTTCAATGAATGTGCCCATAACAAGAGGACAATTTGTAATAAATATTAAATTATGTAAGAGGATTCTGTATGTTTACACAAATATATTCAAATATCCACAATTTATAGTAACTAGCCATTAACGTTGTACTGTTGATCACTATGGAAACATTTCCTTTTATAACGAAAGAAATCGATTATATCTACAACAATCTTATCAAAATATATTGAATATTAAGCATTTCACGAAGAAAAGGATTTCCTTCATAGTTTGACTTTTTTACTAGCAGCTTACAGCGTTATTCTCTACTGCGTCGACTATCTCCTAAGTATTTCCTAAATAAAAAAATTCCTATTTCATGTTTGCTAAAAATTACAAATGCTTCCCTGTTTACCTGAATCTTATTTACGTTGGTGTACGAATTTTTTACATCAAAACATTAAGAATTTATGTTATTGACTTCAAATTATCTGATCATTAAACAGTTCGGATTACGTATTATTAATAAAGTAGATTATAATAAGTAAATAGCTTGGTGAAATTTCTAGTAAGCTTTATTTATAATTAATGTACTTACAAATAAAGGTATACATACATTACCTGGAAACTAACTGGAAATATTTTTTCATATTTCTTTATCATAAAAATAAAATATCACTTACGAAAAGCATTTCATGTAAAATATGTAATTATTAAAGCCATTTTCGGTATACTCACGCGGGCAAGAGAATGAGTACATCTATGTGTGATGGAAAATTTGTGAAGAACGGTGTGTATGGTTACATAACAGATCAGTGATGAATTTCTTTATAATTTTTTTCATTAACCTAATTTAAGTTTCCAGGGGCCGTTTATAAGCTGGCAATGATTTAATTTCAGAATAATAGGCTTAACTAGGACGAGTTCCCTCTTGTAATTGAATTTTCTGTGAATCATAAAACGAATAATCTGAACCTGAAATAGACTAGAATGAGAAATCAGTTTTTCTTTGACACGTTTTCCTTAACTCAACTAATTCTTTCATTTCTTAATTTTGTAACATTCAGGTTTACCCGCTTAACACGAGTTCAGTTAACACGAAGTCAAAATGAGTAGCCATTTGCAAAAATAATCGCGTTAAAAAATTCCCACTTAAACACAAATTCATACTATTGTCTGATAACAGGATATCTAAGGATTTTAAATATTCGTTTAACACTACTTCGTTTTGCAGGATTTTTCTCGTAATGTTACTCATTGGTTCTTCTTCCCTTACTTTCTATCTGCTAAAAACTTCTTCATTGAAGAAGGTTTTAGTAGATTGAACAATTGAGCAAAATTAAGTCAATGAGACGCTATTTTGTGTGAGAAGCAGAAAAAAATATTCATTCAAAAATATGATGTAATGCAGCCAGAAATACGCAACCCGGTTATGACGCTATCCCGCTTAAGGAGTGGTTTTCGCTTTGTCCTCGTGAAAACGTCTTAAGCGGATTTCAGTCCATTTGGATAAGAAGAACCAGGTGGATTGGACATATCTTGACACAATGGATTTTTTAGGAACGTACTTGAAGGAAAAATAGAGGGAAAAGCACCAAGAGGAAGACCAATGGACGATTATATTAGCCAAATAAAGAGAGATATACGAAAGAAATGATATAATAATAATGATGGACTTAATTTAGGGCGAGATGGAGACTATAAAGCCTCTTCTGACATCTGACCCTTCGTCATATAAATTTTCAAAAATAGATAGCTTGAAAAAACATAACAGAGAAGACTACTTTGTGGATTTAAAAACCTAAGATAAGTGCTTAGGAAAATAATTCCACTGCAGGAAAACGCCCTCAAGAAGGGGGGTAAGAAAAACCAGCGAACCTGAGATATCAGGATGTAAAGTTAGCACTAGAAGGAGAGAGGAATGGAGGACTGCAATCAACCAATCTACTGATTGGTAACTTGTGATGATGAAGATGAGGTGTTTTAAAGAGCTGATTGTGGCCTACATCGGTATATTCATGGTCATTCTAATATAATTAAACCAAATATTCCACCCTAGAAATAATCGACAAGATCCAAGGAGGACTCAAAACGAAATTCCTTAACTCAACGTGAATGGCGTCCCTTTAACACTCATCGATTGCTTTATTCTCTTTTCCGATGACGTCGACTCTCAGGCGAGATGTTTGTCGTAGCCTCTGATGGCTTCTTAAGGGGGAAAAAATGAAACCAATGATCGGGCGAATATCAGTAAATAGGCGATGAAGCACCGTCTCCCTCACTTCTTCTCTAATGGAAGTCGCCGGCCTCTTGTCCCGTCAAATAAAGAGCGATCCGATACGATGTTTGCGGTGAGGCAAGTGGCCACACGTACTCTGAGACGACTGATTGGACCGCACGCGATGTCGTCAGGAGACGGACACACAGACGCCGCAACTGACGTCATCTCGTGGGAAACGGTCATCCATTCCCAGCGAGAGTCGACCTTCTTCTTCCAAAAGAACCCTCCAAAAAGATACACTCTCGCGCAAACTATCTCGAGTAACGAAAACACGGACGTCCTCGTGAGGGTGGAGGAGGTTGCGAAAATATTTTACCAGTACTATTGCTTTCTTCGGATGCTCGCTGGACGGAAAGTGAAATTCTCTGGAGGAGACCGGCCTTGACACTATCGAAAATTGCGAGGTTGAGGGATGGAGGTTTGTAGACCTTTGGCGCATTTTGGAAGTTCTGCTAGAAATTCTGGTTTTTCAACTTAAGTATCACTTTTCCTTAAGAGTTAGATGTAAGAAAAGACTTTTTAGTCTCAATCTCGCACGAATAAAGACGATTTATTATTACTATTATTATTATATGCTTTAATCTCTCCATTTATGATTACAATTAGCGCAAGAGTCATTAATTCTAAGTTTCCTAGTTAGTTAGTTCTAGTTAATTCTAAGTTTACCTTTTCCCATAAATATTTTTATTCACTTTTGAAATTCCTTAGTTCTCTTTTATATTAGGTCATATTCATAGACTTCCTTTGATATAGAGTTATTAGTATTATTATTTTTACATGTGCGTATACTAGTATAGCATTTCCTTTATATTCTAAATAACATAAATTTTTCACCTATAAAGATTGACTTTTTCATAAAAATATATGAAAGAAATAAAATATATAAAGATATAAAAGTTTCTTAATAGTTTAACAAACTACGAAGAAACTTTTATTTCTGTCTAAATTAAATATCTAGTTACATCCAATCTTCGAAATATGTTAAAGTTTGAAGTAAAGATGGAAGAGGATGTTTTTCAGTATTCAACTTATGACAAATAATCAACATAATAACAAATAATATAATAACAAACAAATAATATAACAAAAACACATAATAATAATAATAATAATAATAATAATATAATGATAAACAAACTATAATATCTGTATATACTTGCTGGTGATCAAGTAATTTATTTATTCCCATGAATTATTTGCTAAACATCTTAAGGTAATATTTTAGCCCACTTTTCTGAGAAAAAATTAATATGCTTTTGATCGTGTACCGTGACTACAAATGATGTATGAATAGTTTCGTCAGCGTATTCTAAAATTCACTACGAAAGGATATGAACCATGCAGCATGAGTCGCAAAAACAAGATTTTCAGGTGAAAATTCAATTTCCTTGCCGTTTCAATACCGACAATACACACACAGCGTCAAAAGAAGAAAAGGATGAAATAATTACTTCCCTATTCAAAAATTTAATTCCATAATTGGCGAGGAACACATTCTTCAATTAATCCTCGACTGAGAACGAGGTTAGTAAATTGCGTTCGCGGAAAAGAGGAAGAATTTTTTAAAATGTAATAAGGCCCGGGATGTATCTGGGAACATCATAGCGTTTTTTGACACCCTTCTGTTTCCTCTCAAGTCAGAAAAAATGAAGCGAGCTCGAAATGTATTTCGCTTGAAAGGCAATTACAACTCTTTCAAAAGCTGCGTGATATATGAACCTCGGAAATCACATATTAATGAATTAAAAAGCATCCCTCTCTTAACGCATACCTGAGTCGGGAGGAAGTTCCCCAGCCGACCGGGCGCTATCCATCCCAAAAAATTTTTTACACTCCCATTTTTTCAATTTTCTCGAAAAGCCGTCAGTGAGAAGAGATTAACACATGGCGAGCTCTTTTGTAAGTGAACTCGGAGCGATTCGATTGGGTCGGGAGAAAGAAAGCGAAAGATATATTCGGGAGGAAGGCACGCTTTGGGAGAGAGGGGAAATTAAGACTGTTCCCAAGCATCGCTTCTCTCTTCCCCACCAAAAACCCTTCCTAATATTCCACTCTCTCATTTCCTTTGAAGTGGTGAAAAAGCTGCTTTTGATTTTGGCAGTGTCTGCTCAAATGAGATAGGCAGGGAGTGGCGGAGAAGTAAGAGATGAAGAGGTGGATTAGAATGAGCGAGAAATGGCAAAAGTGATGGAGAGATACGAAAAGGGAATGATAAGTTATACGGCAAATTGACTACTGTTAGATTGAGGTATACGTTGGCTCTCTGTTAATGTAATTTTGTAAATACTGAGAAATTGGATAAGAATGAATTAAACACCAAGGCCGCGGTGGTGGAGCGGTTAGCGATGTTAAAGTCCCAGGTTCAAATCCCGGTTAACTGGATTTTCTCAAAACCAATTTGATATTAATATAACAATTAAGGTACCCGATCAAAAATGACGAAAATATGCGTGGCTAAAATATCCATTCTGCATTTACCTCCTGAGAATGGTAGAATAGCTACCGATATGCCTATCAGGTGATTCTTTAGAAGGCCGGTAATCCACAACTTCTTTTCTGTATTCGAGGAATTGACTCGACGACTCTCTAAGTCTGACTCTTCTGGATAATCAAAGAAAACCTTTCCCTTTACATAAAAATCAATGTGAAAAAATCTGAAGGTAGAGATATAAAAGTGATGGCCGTAAATAATTTTTGAAATCCCCAAAAATGTTTCCTCTTTTGGTCTCGGTTTCGTAATAGTTTATATCTATTTTAAATTAGTTAATGAAATGAATTCAAAAGATAAAAAATAACTTTACTTACATATCTTATAGGAAATACTGTTGAGTCTCCTACAGTCTTACTAAGAATACGTGTGGTAAAAAGAAATCGATGTGTACCCTAGGTAAAAAGATTCCGCTGCCTGTAATATACAGAAATAACCAATATATATTAATAAGGGGAGGCTTGAGAAGTCTTTTTATTCGAAGAAGTTCTACTACTGCTAGAGCTACTACATAATTGCACTCCTAGACAGAAATTATAGAACATGTAACAAATAGACCGTATTATGAATAACGAAAAAGGACTTAGTATAAAAAGGTTAAGGTCAGCCATAAGGAGTAGTAAAGGACGTAACAAAATGTTTCTTCGAAACACCAGAAATTTTCATTGTAGTATATATGCAGCAACTAATTGGACTTTATTTTTGTTAAATTTTGATGAAATTGTAATTCTTTCCGAGTTCACCCGTTAAATATGATATACACGTTCGCTGAACTTTAAGCATAACAAAGAAAGAAAGATTTAATGCCAATGAAAATGGAAACGCTGAACCCACCATTCGGAGAAAAAGTATGACATAAGAGGAAAGGGGATGGAATAAGGGAGGCAGGGAGATAAAGGAAAGGATTTCGAATGAAGAATTGAGATGAAAGCGAGAAGCGGCGGATAAGAGTAAAGGGAAAAACACAGGGAGGTGATGAAGTAGAAAGATGGCAAAAGAGACGGAATTTGAAAACGAGAAAGGTAACTGCGGAATTCGTGGCATTAGGGGGAAGGAGCATAAAGAGTGCGGTGTGCGGAAAAAGGTAATTCTGAACTGGAGGATTGGAGGCATTACGGAATGTATGAGAATGGGGAGGAAAAAAGAATTGGTGCGAAGATGAGAAGGGAGAAATGGTAGGGAATGGGACGGTTTATGCATAAGAATACGGGAGGTGTGATTTTGTGGAAAGAAATAGAGATGCAAAAAGGGAGAAGTTGACGAGTTTTGAAGAATGAGAGAGGGGAATAGAAGAGTTTTGAGTGAAATGGGAGGGTTCGCAGATTAAGCTGCGTAAAGGCTAGAGAATCCGAGGAAAGGAGCTTTGGACTTAATTTTCGAACAGAAATGACGCCGAAAGAGGAGAATATTGACGGGAATTGGAAAAGAGAAAGGAAAGAGGAGTCGGCGGAGTGTACTCGCTTCGGTGGAAATATAGAGAAATAATCTCCGATAGAAGCATTCGGATGAAAGGAATCTTGTCTAATTCAAATGATTTTCTATTCTTGGAAGAAAATTAGCTAAGGGAATTTGAAAAAAGGCTGGGATGAAAGATTTCCGATGCGTACTGCAGTCACCTCATGGAGGTCGTTGGATTTAACTCAATGGCTACTATAGCTCATTCATCAATCCCTGAATTTGATGACTCCTTCATTGAGTTATTTCTGGTCATCCCGATTCTAAGAAAGTTGCTTACCTTACTTACACTTGTGTTTTTAGTTGTTTAAATTGCTCCATGATGATACGCTTGTTGAATTTGATGACTCCTTCATTGATTTAGTTCTTGTCATCTCAATTCTAAGAAAATTGTTCCGTTACTTGCACTTGTGTTTTAAGTTGTTTAAATTGTTCCATTTAAGACTGCGATGTGGAATTTTATGCAGTGGAGTGGAGCATACTTTGTTAAAATCAAACCTTTGTCAGTAGCTCAGCAAGGTGCTACTAATACTAATAATAGTAATAACTTAAGTACTAATAGCATTAACATGATTACAGAACCAGTACTCTTATAGAACCATCCTTCTTAATTGCAAAGAATAAAATATCCTTCCTTTAAGATACTTATTTGCTTATTGGTTCCTCTATTATCTTAAGTTCGGGAAGGTCAAAGATCAAATTTTAAGGTTGATAGATTCGGTTTGACATAAAAAATAAACCAAGGTTTGAATTTTTTTGTCGATAATTTCAATATCTCAGAGCAAGAATAACATTGGAAATGCTGTGAAAGGTAACAAAGCCACGAAACATAGCTAATACCACATAAAGAATTTTTAATTTCTGATGTGAAGATTGGTTTAATGATCCCCAATGTTTGTTTCCATCGTTTTAGATTCGTTGGATTTTGGTGATGAAATGATCAATCATAATTTATTTGCTTTGTGGTTAGCTTTGGTTACTTCTGTATTCCAATTGTGATTTATTATAAAATTCTTTGTGTATGAAGCGCTTATGCGCCCATATAACGACGTAGAATCTTTGGTACACGGCAGCTCCGAACCACAGTTGGTATCAAGGGTGCCTTTATTCTTTGTTATTAGAATTTTATATAAATATTTATCAATAAATGTATACACTAGGGATATGTGAAAAGTTATATTTAATTTCAGCTTTTTGATATGTTGAATCGAAGGAGAAAGGAAGTTATCTAAAGATGGATTTGCTTTGTACCAGTGTTCTATAATTCAAATAAAATTATCTGTAAAGTCGTCGGAACAGCCAAATTTATAAAATGTAAATGAAAAAATTTTAACATACTAGCATGCTGTAAGATATTTGAGACTATGCTTCTATAAACCTCATCTTCATCTACATATATGCTGGAAGTGCTTTAGTATATCTTTACCGGCGCGCTGTCTCCACTGATAAATTCCAGAAGGCTTTCTAAATATATCCTTAATCCTTCTTGAATGGAGACCAGTCGCATAATAAGATCACCTCTCCTTCAAATCTACGAATAGAGAGCTGAATTGAAAATGGATTTGAAGGCATAGACATCCTTTTTTTTAGAATAGAATAATGTTGGATCCTCGTTGAATCTGAATTCAAATATTCACCTTCCTTGTAATTTAGACGTTGAATGCATTGTATGCTAAAACGAACATAATTTAACGCTGAGCTATAACCGAAATCTCTTCATTTATTAAACCAATTTACGTTGAAATTATGCGACAAAGTCGCGCGCAAAAGTAGTTATGCTATGTTGGAAGCATTTCGGCATAGGAGACGAAACTTTCCGAGGAGCTTGCGTTTACATTTGAATGGCATTCTTGAAAAACTAATTATTTCCTTAGCCCACCATCAAAAGCCCCTTATGAATGACATTTCCTTATACGCTCTCATCAAGAGAGATATCATCCAGTAAATTAATTCCAGAGAACGAATTTCGGAGATTCCTGGAAAAGCTTCGCCCGGGGGATCTCTGTATACGAATGCATTTCGGAGCACAGCTTATTCGCGATTTCATGAAGTCACTAATTTCTTTTGCCTTTGGACAGGTAGTATTAGGACGTAAACGCGGTGAATCTGTGAAACAGTAGGGAATCAATCCGGCAAACATTGAAAGTGAATAGTAATACGACGAAGCCTCAATTGGGGCCGGAATTTCTCTGTCTACGGCTGAGAATCTAGGAAATGGGTACACCTCCGTTCACTCTCATTCATCAAACAGCGGCGGAAATTTCACATTCCGCGAACCGACCGGACTGTGTCTATAAATGGACTTTGATGCTGAGATAGTGCAAGCTGTATGTAGTCATGAAGATACCTAGACTTCGTATTATATTGAATTTTAATGTTTCTTGATGGACTAGGGTTTTCTGGTTGAACAACGCATGAAGGTTTAATTATAATGGCTACTATTTTTAATATAAATCACTTTGATCCTCCATAGAAGATGGTGGGCTAAATTCCTGAATTTGTGGGAACCGGACATTGAAATTCTGTTGTCGAATTTACTATGTTTTTTTATGAAGGTTGCTATGAAATTCCACAAAATCACCAAGTAACATATCAACATGACACTAGTTGAAAAAATCCACTGTTTCTGTGATTAATACTGTGGTAACGCGTACATGCGTTTGTTTTAATTCCTCCTTCATTACACCAGCTAATTTACTAATCGTGCTAATTGCATGTTTACAGACTTGCATAATTTTCGATAACGTATTTGCTAGGATTAAATAATAGTATGGATATAATCCTTTAGAAAGTATGGCAAAATTAATTTTATATTATTTTATTTCTATACAATTTATATTATTTGGAAAGCATCCTTATACAATTGTAATATATAATATCATTATTTTTTAGAGAAATCCACGCTGTAGTTAGGCACAGGATGTGTTGTTAATAAGTATAGTGGAGAAAACGGTTATGAAGGGAATCAAATAGTGTTACCAATCACATGAAAGTATACTCTCAATATATTAATAATAACATTCTATCTTACTGATTATAAACAAATTATTTTCGTCTATCATCAGCCTTGTTTGTCCAAAATTGAGATGAAATTGCAAGATAAAATATAGAATTTTCGAATAAACTATTGAAATCTTACGTACGTGCAACGATATTACCGAAAACATACAAATACTCGACTTCATTTTACTTAGTTCTCGTCTCTCCCCATTGCGTATTTTTTTCTCAGGGGATAGTGAAAATAGTATAGAGTTGGCGATGAACATGTTTCGGAGATAAGTACTTTGCCTATTTGACTGTGATTTGGTTGTGTTTCATGGTATATCATGTATGATTAGGCCTCTGTAATGTAAATTAATGAACCTTCCCTCTGCTCATTTACATAATAACTTCACCACTAACAAATCCCACGAGTATCATACTCATGATGAAGCTATTTTCTGGGTGTGTTTTGTGAATATCATCGCTAAATTCATTAGTAAGAAAACTTTGTACTTTTTCCACAATTTTATTGTAAACAAAAAAGTGGAAAAAGTACAAAGTTTTCTTACTAATGATGGAATATTTCCACAAAACAACGCCTGAAACTGTGAATTTTAATCGCTAAATTCCTCTGTTATTCATTTCTCTAATTAAAGATCTTCATAACAGTTGGAATCGGGTAATTTTTTAGAATAAATCCTCTCTTCATTAATTCTTGAATTCTTTCTTAAACCATTAATATACTGAGAAACTATTTTTTATTGTGAATTGAAGAAAATCAGAGCAATCAATACCTTCGCTTAAAGAAAATTTTCATTGTCGTTTTTTGGTTAATTATATTCATTTTCGTATATTTATGTGTTAGTTTATGTGTCTCGCAATTTTTACATTTCTATGATTTCTTCCTTTCGTGAATTTTTGTGTGTATTGCTGCCTGAAATGCGCTTTGATCATGAAGTGGATATAAGAATTTACCACAGTAATTACTGAAATAAGAAAAATACCATACTAATTGCTGATTCCTGGACTCTCAAGAATACAGTAGGTAGAAAACGTAAAAAATTAGACTCGGAAATCACCATCGAATAAACGAAAAGCTCTTTTAGTAGCTTCATTATTTTGAGATCACGTCGACGGTTCACTTCTAAATGTATACGAGTAGGCTTACCTCACGCATAGTTTTGACCGGGATTGCCCCGATTTAGGGGATTGTTCGAGGTTAATTGTTATTTTTGTCCCATTCTGAATGAAGAACATACTCAAAGTAAATTACGGTAGAATCATAGATATAAAAAAACATTTCAAAGACAATAATCAAGAGACTTTCCTACGCTATTACAACGATATACTGACAACAGATACCAACATCTAAAATTATGCAAAATAAAGTTTTAAAGCTAATTCTTGGTTTAGATCCCTTCAATATTTCGTCCGTCTGGGTTTCCTCTTATCAGAGTATATCTTTGTATGGAAATACTGAAACAAAGAATTTCAACATTAGGTTAGGAAATTACACGGAATTACAATTACATAATTAGACAAGGAAATTTTCCAAAAGACTTTAAAGCAACATTTTCATAATACAAATCATTATTGTTAAAAATATCTCAAAAATTCGTGAATTCTTCGTCTTTTCCTTTACCAACACTATTGAATATGTTTTCTTACCTCATTGATCGTAATGAATATACACAAATAATCAAAGTCTCTTTTATCTAAAAGGCTTTTGAATTCCTCGTCAAAAATCACGAGAGGGTTAAGGTTACATTATATGCAAAAATATACTTCTGAATTTCAATTTCCAAAGGTTACTAATTTTATCCTTGCCATTTATGTCGGCCTTCCATCCCCACGACTTTAATATGGTCCTATCTTTCATATATATTCTTACGAAAGTCGAGTTCAACAATCGCCTTCGTCGCCTGGGAGACTGGTTTTTTATAACCACAAAATGAAACAATATTTTGGCCCTGTCCCAATCCTCGCTATTTCGAAACCAAAGCGAAAATATACGACCAGAATTTTCATTCAATTTCATTTCTTTTGTACTTGTTTCGATTTCGTAGGACAATTATTTCTGATTTTAATGTGCCAAAGAAAAGAAATCTGCAATCGATCAAAATGAACATTACGTGCATTACTTATAAGAGTGTTTTCGAGTCGTTTAGAGTCCTCCCCGAGTTACTTTGGGCGAGAAAATAACAGCCATTAGCCCATTAGACTTCTAGCGAATCTCTAAATTTCATAGTTCTATCTCATCGGAAAATTTGTGAAATGCATGATCAAATATATCTTCCTGGAGTAACTGACCTACATACTGGAAAAATAATTATCTTAATATGCATACAACAGTGATTAGCATAAAATAATTCTGTTCTTATTTGCTTTGGGCAAATTGTCCTCTCTAAATTTTTCACTCGTCTCCTGACCTTATTGACCTGAGGATTTAGTCTCTTTCGCTTTAAGAATTTATTTATTTATCCATATCCCGACGTTAATTATACCATTTCGGAACGTCTCGTTTAAATGACCCGAAAACTAAAATTAAAAGGTAAACAGAGGAGTGACTTCCTTGCCCATATTGCGGAGTATTCGCGGTGGCGTTATGATCATCCTACCCATCTCGCTACCATAGAAACGAATTACTGTATCCGCTCCATCATTTAATAGTTCCTTGGTTATCCAATAGGAGTCTGAGATCTCGTTCCTTTGATGTCGCAACACATAATCGTCGAGTTTTGGGGCAAACGTTCTCAGGAAAGGGAATCCTCTTATCTGAGAGTAGCATCTCTCTTTGGTGGGCCACTCAAAGCAAGCTAAAGCATTACCTAAGAGTTGAACTCTGTTTGAAGAGGTCCGGATGCTGTAACATCCCATTTTATTTGCGATTTAGTTAATATCCCGTCTCCTTCTTCCTCTCCGGAATTTAGATGGGCTTAAAGAGCCTGATTAACATAGTGGACTAGGGAAAGAGTTTTAAATTTTTTTTAACTTTGCATTAAGAGCTATTTTTTTCCTAGGGTTTTCTTCTAAAGTTTGCTCTTTAATGAAAAATGTTAGTGTTTAAATGTGCCAATATGTGAAACGTTGAGTGTGAAGCCAGGTTTTGACTTTAATCCCTCTACCTTTAGTAAAATGAAAGAAGAGTGAGTGGGAATGAGACTTAACTTTGCATTTCGAGCAGATTTGTTTACTAGGATTTTCTTCCAAAATTTGCTTCATGATGTGAAAACGCTAGTGTTTAAGTGTGCCAATACGTGAAGGATTCAAGGTGAAGGTCAGTTTGGACTTCAATCCCTCTATCTTTAGTAATATAAAAGAAGATTAATGAGGTTCATTGGGCTAGTTGAGAAGTTAGGTATTTGTATTGGGTTTTCTCACACACAGAATTCTATAAAATACATCCATGTATGTTTCATAAAAAGAGCATTTAAATATCTCATTTATATTATTCAGTAGAAGTGGCCAAGGTGAATACCATTATTCAGCGTCATCCATAACAGCTTCCAAATTATTACATCCACAAGCAGAGTGGACACAAAGTTAAGTTACAGATTAGGCAAATCAAATTAATTTGCACTTGGTGATCGTCGTAAAAATTTTAAAATAAAGAAATAAAGAAAGGAGGTGGTTGAATATTCGTTTCTAAATAGAGTAAAGTAATGGAATAAGTCACCTTCAGAGACCTTTTAGCCCTTACCAAAAAAAAATTAGAGAGTTAAGTTAAAGAGTTAAATTAAAGAGTTTAGACAGAGATGCATTAAGTTGTAGTCATGGCGAAATGTCTTTGAACATAGTATTGCAGAGATGGTGTGAGTGGATTTGTTGAAGTGAATTAATACCGGGGGATGTTCTTTAATGTAACGGGGGGATGTTCGGTAAATTCAGTCTTGTTGTAGATTCTAAGTGTTCTAATACTATTTGTAAATAGAATAATGTTATATTGGAATGTTTATCTGCATAAGAACTCTGATGTAAGGGATTGTGGATCTGTTTGTGTTTTAAATGCTCTTAGACAAATATTGGGGCCACCATTTGAAGAAAATACTTTTCACTTATTTTTATTTCCATTTCTTCATTCGAGATTCAGCTTGCCGGCAGTAAGATCTGTAAGTATTTGGCAGTAAAGAAATAGTTAAAATTTTTTGAAGACCTATAAAGGAGGAAAAAGAACGATTTAATTTAAATACACCTGATTAGATGTTGTGTAACATTTATGACTTTGGAATGTGTAGCCTTAAATGAAATGATACCACATTTTAATTCATCACCATCAAATCAACAATACAATCTAGATTTCTGTTGCTACGAGAAACTGCTGCATTTTATATTACTTTTCGTTCAAAAAAGATGTTATTTACTATTCATGATCAAAAAAGTTAATTATAATTACCGTAATGTATAATTGTGTGGCGTAAAGTACCAATGGGTTTTTGTTCTTTCTCTTACAAATTTAGTTGATAATCGTAAATATTTCTTAATCATAACCATTTAAAGAATATTAATAATTATTGTAGAATTATTTTAAATTCAAATAGGTTGATTCCTTTCGCCAGGCATAATGCATAATCCGAAGTAATTATATATTCCAAATTGTTGTTGCTGTTTTTATAAAAAAAAATAAAATTATCCTTTATTTTTGAAAATGAACTGCTATTGAATTAAATTATTTTCTAATCACACACCATAATATACATTTTATATGTAGAAAAC
This sequence comes from Pachydiplax longipennis, assembly GCA_036926295.1. NCBI lineage: Eukaryota > Metazoa > Arthropoda > Insecta > Odonata > Libellulidae > Pachydiplax > Pachydiplax longipennis. The sequence continues at coordinate 29,813,821 of JAVFKF010000019.1, forward strand.
ATCAATGCTATAAACCAGTCACCAAAATTCACTGCCTGCGCTTCTATAAAACAGGACATCTTTCTTGAAAAAGTTACCAAGCACAGTATTCACTATCCTTCTGTAAAGGGAATGGAACATACGCATAAACATACTCAAACCAAATGCAGGACGCATTTGTAAGAAAAACAAACAAAATTTACTTTTCCTTCCGACAATTTATATCGAGGTAATAAGATCAAACAGGGAGGAAACTTTTCACCGGCAATATTCCCAGAAAATCGATCAGGGTTTCTTTGTGTCCTTGTTCGACCTTGCTAGAAGATCAACAAGTCTGTTTAGTTTGGCTGTGCGAAGAAGAGGCGTAACGGTCTTTTTTTCCACGAAGACATTTGTCCCTTCCAACAGCTCGCTCCTGTTCAAACACAAGTCTCACATAAACCATGAAGGGCTCACGTTCTGCACATATCTACACTTCCACAAACAAAGCATCATTCTTTCAACGTGAAACGTGCCTTTGATATTCGTACCATACTCAGGTAATACATTTTCTCTTTTCTAGAAGGTGTCCTTCTTTCTTGCTTGACACTTTCCTAGAACTTTATTCATTCCCGCTGATCAAAGATGGGAGATTTTCAGGGCATTGTGTTTAATACTGTGATTGACCCAGTCGCCCCTTGGGGACAATGCTCAAGAAATCGCGTGTAAAATTAGCGTTAAGATTGATTTGACTAAATAAAAATTACCTATAACTGTTTCTTATACATTTCGCAAAATCATAGTAGTGCGATGATGTTAATCGTAATCAGTTTCGAACCATTTCGTGATATGTATGGATGACTAGGATCAAAAATCATATCCAAAATTGATCATCTAGTTACAATAGTGTAATGAGAGTGATTTCTCCACTCAATATCTCATCTAAAGGAAGCAAAATTTATTCATTTAATCCTTATAAACGAGATATATCGAAACGGACACTTATACAGATTATGAAGGTGTATTAGTTAGTTAACTACTCACATGTATATAATCAGCGATTTTCTATAAAGTTGGTATTTTCGTCAAGAATAAATTAATGGTTCCTCAAATATAAGTCGAATGTCAAATTGAATCTTTTCTTCCAATAAATACAAAAATACTTACAGATCCATTAAAATTAAGTGCAAGTTGGATTTCTACCTATTTACCGTTTCTTTATTCAAAAAAATAAAGAACCCTTTTGAAAAGTAGGAGAGTGATATATCTTCAATTATATATAAATTGCTCTTCGAGCATTATTCAAATAATTCATAACAATACTTATGATTCTGAAAATGAAAAATAGCCTGACTTACCTTCAATGGCATATCAATGCTGTTGCATCTATCGGCAATGATTAAATTTTCAAATAATTATCTTAAGCGTAGGTTGACAGAAAGAAATCAGAATTATATACATAATTTATGGCCAAAACCTTTTTCACTTAATGCAGCTAGATGATGTATACGAGAAAGTTTTCTGCGGTGTAACTGAATCTCTTTCTGAAGAATTGTGACGTTTGCTTAAAATTTATATGATAAAGAAAGGACAGGAGTACTTACAATTTACATTCTCCTATACTGAAGCAATCGAGAAATATAAGATATAGTATTGATAAGAAAAACATGATGACCACGCCCTAGCCATCTCTCAACATCACCGTCAATTTCTGCAAAATCTATTTCTGGACGCATGACGGCGGTACAGCTTGTCCTGTAACGGCCTTCCTTTGACAAACAACTCCACCCTCTCCTCGTAAATGATGGACGCATTTTCTCCCATTTCGGCGATTGAGATGAGAAAAGCAAGTGCGTCTCCTCATGCCGATCTCACTTTCTCTGAGAAATACTTTGAATTTCCGAAAAAATCGGAAAATATTTCGTTGTTCGTTTGACCCCAATTTAATTAGTTCATTTCATTCATTCACTTCAAGCATGCGGCAGGCGTCTAACATTTCTTAAACTTCGAAAGTTAATTATTACAGATTCTAATATAGTCAGTGATGTACGTTTAGTCTAGTTTTTTTCCACTCCTGCTCAGAAGTTTCTTTGACTATCTCAAATATATAATTGCGCCTTCTTTACAAGTTGTGAGTAATGATCCTCCAGAACTCATGAGAGGAGGAGAAGTAATTACACCTATGTAAAATTAGGAAAATTTCAAGGATTAGGGGAAGTTGTAAACTTTGCACGAGGATGTGTGCACCTTAAAACTATTAGAAGTGAAAAATGACGAGGATTTGAACGCAGATCCTCCACTTATCAAGCAGGTATAATAGAAATTGGCAGGAATTGACGCGATAGAGATGATACAGCTGTAATACCTACCCGGAAAGTGAGAGATCTGGCTTCGAGCCCTAGTCATTCCGCTATATTTTACTTCTCTTTACCTTAAGAAAAAGTTCTTTGCATAATTGTTAAACCAAATACGTTGACCGAGAAAAGTTGTGAAAAAGAGTAATTATGTCATATATCTTCCAAAACCTACAAATATTAGCAGATATTCAAGAACAGTATTATTTGTTTGACAGACTGTTTCCCTACATAAGTTGGCAATTATTTTAAAAGTGAATCGACAGCTGGGGTCACACATATAGGCTCCTATCGAGAATCATCGAACCCGGGATCTCTTACATCGAAGTCAAACGCGCCGCCCACTTGTCTATCTACTTTCCCTGCAGAAATTATTGATAACAGTTACATACATAGTTGATGATAAATTCCGTACGTTTTTCAAGTAAGAAATTTTATCCCGGTATAAAGATTATTTATGACGATTGTTAATAGTTTAAGTCAATGTTACCCTTTTATTTGCATTAATAAGGCAAAGAATAAGCAATTCTCCTACTCCAAGAGACCAAATAGCTTTGGCAATTCCATTTTCCCAATTTTGAACGGGAGTCAATTCCTTCGTGCGGCACGACACAGCCAATTCATTATTAATAGAGGCAATATTTCATTTTCCCTCCCGCGTTCGTGGTCACACGTAATTAATTGCTTTGCTTGGATGTCTTTCGCTAATATTTTCTCTTTCTGAGCCATTCGTCTTTTCTTTTCAATTCCAAACTCTCCATTCTCTCTTCCTTGTTGCTAGTCTAAGGTGATCCATCTCTGTAGATGATTCTTTTTCCATTATTCACTAATTTGCCACACCTGGCAACCATTCGTCACGCTGCGACCCAGATCCGCCCAAGGTATTACGTATGGCGCGGCTCACCTTTTGCGCATGCGTCTTTTCACCAAGATTGCCGTATTTTAGACCAAATTCAGGAATAAAACTTATATATTATACTTCAAGTGGATATGACTAATGAATTTAAATACTTTGTTTTTAATTTACTTTATTTTTTCAATCCACTTTCTCGATCATAATGACTCATCTGACTTCTCCGCTCACCTCTTGCACCATTTACCAAAATGACACAAATTAAACGTTTATGAACAAATAGAGATTATACACCTTATACAGTTTAATTCAATTCTCACAAACATACACCAATCAATGAACCCCTCTCCCCTGCTGTCAACAATTAACCTCCTTCCCCAGCCCTCCATCCACCTCTCCTCTCCTTAACCCCTCTTTTCCCAATCCTTTTTGCTTCTGGAGATTTTTAAATTCGTGGCCTGACTAAGACTGTAATCAGTATAAACCTAATCGCCAGATTATATATTTTTGTTGAACAAAGAAACAGTAGTCTAAACAAAAGGTATTTTAATTCATTTGATATATCTATCCTAAAATGTATTTCCACGAAGTCGAGGCTCATTCCAATAGTACCATTACAAATTGCGCATTGTCTTAAAACAGTAATAATGTACTATAGAGTTTGCTTGGTATATACTGTGGAGAGTCATGAGTTGATGCATACGGATTCTATAGTATGGTTTATCACATATTTATACTGAAATCATAATTGCGACTTTGAAGCTTAGTCTAGTAACAGTGTAAAATTAGTATTTTAGTTATCACCAACAGTGTACTGAGCTTATAAAATTCTCAAAAAACTAGAAATTTGCTTGAATATTTTGATTTTTCATGAATGACAATACAGGATCTTGCAGGGTTCATATGAATATATAAATGTAAGGGGGAAAACACAAGTCCTCCAATCCAACTCAAACCAGAAGATTATTTGAATATGAAAAATAAATTCAATTCTTGAAGAGCTCCAAATTCAGTTACGACGTGGCTTCGATGAGGAGCTAAGTGTTGTTGAAACAATTTTTTTAATTGCTTAAGTGGTAATTCTAAGAAATTAATCAGAGAAACAAATTGGTAGGTGGAAGTTAAATCAGAATATTTTTAATACATATGTATGGTGGATACCAAAGGATTACCTTTTTGTTTCCTTATTCAAAACTACTATCCAGACTATAGAGCTCTTGAAGTTGAAAATTCGTGATGAAAGTTTTGGCATGTAATTTTATGTGGACAGATTCCAATTCACATTTCACCCTGATGAAAGCTAGCGTGGGTTGAACATTCCCCAATTCCAATGTAAAGGAAATACTGAAGCAGACCTTGCGGCTTTCATTTATATATACGAGAACAAGTAGTTCTCATAGCAATGTCATAATCAACTATAGTATCAACCAATAAATGGATCTCGGGCTATTTTAAATCTTGGAATATTTTTGATGGGGGACTCTCAACGGTAATGAAATATTTTAAGTTATAGAATTTTCTTTAGCTTTAAAGGCATTCCATCACTTTCATCAATTTAAAGGTTCGTTAAAAATTTTCTCATGATTTCACCGGAGACATCGGCTTTTCACAATTTATTTTCAGTATTATACCAAAGTGAAGGTTTCAGTTTCAGTGAAAGTTTCCCTTTAGATCAATGAACGGCTTTTCAGCAGAGAATCCAATTCATTTTGGAAATTATTTTTGTTTGTCACGAGATGTACTCTGAGAAATAGCTAGCAAGTTACAAGGAACAGAAAAAAATATCTTTAAAAAGTAGTTCAAATATCTTGAATTATCTTCCATAAATATAATATTAGTTCATTAAAAAAGGTAACTCATAAAATTATTCACAGAATATTAGTTCTATTAAGGTGGTGTAAAGTTCCCTATAAGATGGGAAAAGTAGCTATATATCGTATAACAAAAATTCGCCGAATTGACTAATATGCTTTCAAGTTTTGGAACAGATGCTATATACGTACACAATTATCCTATGCGAGAATAAAGAAATTCTGCGATAAGATCCTTTGAAATTAGGATGAAGAATTTAAGATGCCGCTGACTTTCATTGACTTGAAGCAATCTAAGTGAATATTATAATTAACCAGTAATAGTACCTTCAAACCGCTATGTCACAAACTGTGACTGATGTCACCAAATATTATATGGCTTCAAAAACTATGTAAGAATTCGATCTTATCTCCAGGTGACACATCCTCCGTCATGTTATAAATCAAATTATATGATACTCTCTATTAAGAAAGAATTGCAGAAAGTTATACGCAATAAATTTTACTATTACTTGTAAAATTGCATCTTAGTTAATGGATTTATAGTCGTGATATAATTATGAATTATTTGGCTGAGTCTTAAATCCTGTATTACAGTTTAATTTGCCCTTAATTTTATTACCATCACCTTGATCAATTTTTGGTGTTACGTTTTCTTACGATAAGCAAATTAATTAAATGACAGGGATATTACAACATCAAAATTTTCGCAAACGATTAATCAAATTATTCACCCCGCAATAATTACTACTCCAAATAATCAATTTTTAATATCTAATTTTCTCCACAAAATCCTCTCATAGGTGATCTAAAACGTATTTACGACGAATATTAAACAACATATGCACATTAATTTTGATGAAACTATAATTGCGCAAAAAACCTGAAAATTAAGTTCATCTACTCGTTATTGAATAGTACTCGCTGGCTATAGTGGTTCATTTAACTAATGAGGTTGATTAAAATTTTGCCCTTAAGCGACGCCGAATATATTCATGACCAGAGTTTATCGATGACAATTTTTCATCGGTAAGTTCGTTAAAAACATCCGCCGAGTTTTCAATTAAGTACCCTCCTTGCGATGATCACTCTATTTGTCAAAGCTTTATAATAGAAACTAATTTAATCGAGCCTTAAAATGGCACGTGAAAATAGCAAAGGCAAAGCTATCGGGTGATTTCGTCGAAATTATTTATTTGCCTAGCGCGAGCTGACCTGTCATAAATTTACATTTGCATATCCCATTATGTAAATGCAGGCCGCAGTGCAACAAGCGGAAGAAAATTGGATTTAATAGAGAAGTAAAATGAGGCGGAAAATTGAGCATATACTCAAATACGTGAGGCTTTCATTAATCATTTGCGAGGAAAAAATTCCCATCTCCCAGAATGCATTCATTACATTTAGTGCACCTATGCTATTGAAAATTTTTGATCATTCAAATTCAGATTTAACGCGATCTTCCCGCATTGTCAATTTGCATGACAACACTGCGAATTAAATGGGAATGAATAGAATTATTCTTCCACCGCAGTAGTTTGCCATATTGCGTTTGTCTCATTTATCTAATTGGTTTCGCTCCCTATGAATAATATGTTTTTCCTTTATCGGAAACTATTTAACCCATACTGTAGATATTTCCCTAATTTTAAAAGAAAGAAAGAAAATTGTATGTTTATTTTATTTCGTATGAGATGTAGTAATTGCCGCAGATGATGAAGTATCAATTCATCGTGCAATTTGACATCGATATTATGACGTGACGTATTTTTGGAAAATAATTATTTTTATTACTTGCTACAGTTTTACTCTCCTCATGTGGCAGCCCCTAAAGATTTTCAAGTAACACACACAAAAGCAACCCCATGATCCTTTGCAATAGAAGTCTAATAAGTGATAACGGTCCAAAATAACATCACTATAATTGAAACTATAATATTCTAAAAACAAGAACAGCACTTGATTTATAGAACATCCCCCTGATATCACTTCTAATACATTTGAATTTGAATCTTACTATCAATTTTTGAATGCCTCTTTTGATTTATTGAGAGTTTTGAAATAAGAGTTGCTATATGCCCTATAGAATGCTCTGCAATAATGATAGAGTATTTAGTTCCCCGATTATAAAAATTTTTAGTACAGCATTCGTACTTTTTTCAGATGCGGTTCAGCAAGGACTTGGTTCTGGAAAATCCTGGGAGGAAGTTGCCATGGACCTGAACGAATACCGAGACGCTATAGGTCCACGTGTCTATGTCTGGGCTGGGTAGAAACCGGACTATTGTTAAGATAAGTATTAATGTATAACATGTGATTTATTGTACGAAAAAGCTGCTATCACTTCTTTTCTCTTAATTACCGGTTAGTTTAGCCATGCATTCTGAACTCTAGAGGTACCTTGTTCCTTCTCGTATGAGTGACTTCTAATGTCAGCTGGCAAGGGAACTTATCATAAATATAAACTCGGAACACTGCGGTATCTTTCAAATTTTTCAGAAGATAAATCAACAGTAATATCGTTTGCCAATAACGTAAGTGATAATTCTATTTTTCCTTGTATCTTAATGCGAAATCCGTGACAGCTTCTTCTGGTTTATTACCAAAAGAAACAATTATTACTACATTGCTAGGGTGTTTAGCGTGACAGAGAATTGAATATAGAAAATAACCGTTTTGTCTGAAGTTTTTTTCCACTGGTTCGCGAGATTTGGTTGCTTAAATATACCTTCATAAGTAGTAGATGTTAAGCTTCTTAGCAGCTAATCAGCGGCAGTGATTACGTCGCGGCAACTCGCCGTTGGCCGCTCGGGTTACCCAGCGATCGCGGCCTATCAACAAATTATTTTTCTCGTCCTTAAAGATATTTCTACAGAATATATTTGCCTTTTTCAAATAAAACGGGTACCAATTGGAGTTCCAGAGTATGCTGGTGAACAGCATACTCTGGAATGCAATCGCAGATCAATCAAAGTTCACAACCGAAGATTGCTAATTAAAATTAGTGCATTTAAGTTTAATCTGTCGGTTTTCACACCCCTGCCATACGCCATACGGTGGCTCGCGGGATATTAGTGTAAATGTAAATGTATCTGTCGTATTATCTATCATTATATGGCAGGCGCATGCAGTAGCATACTTAACCAGCCCGTTTGTTGAATTATAACCTATGTTTGACTTAATAACGAAATGACCGAGTGGTTAGTGCGTCTGATTAGGATTTCAACATATCGAAAAATTTGTAAAAACTCCAAGTATATCCTCTGTAGTTCAAATACTGTTCAAAGAAGCTTATTCCCGGAAAATTAAGTTTTCAGATTTGTGACATTTCCCTATTACGCTACATATAGTAGATCTCTCAAATCGCGATTCCACCTGAGAACCTCTCATTAAAAGATTATAGAAACACAATAACTGGCTTTTATAGATGAGGAGGAAATAGAATGAATTTTTGTTGATACGATTATGGTTTCTGCGCATTGGTTCCACTTAGGCTACTTAGTACGGCTGACGAATAAATCGTATCCGCGTGACCCAAATCATTTTCGCAATATGCTGGAAATGGACGTGGGGCACCACACCCTTTGCGTGATCATGAGAATGAACCGATGACTAGGAAAAGGTATTTGCTTCGGTAGACCATTAGCATCACTTGCCACCTCCCTTATGCGTGTCTTTCAGAAATTATTTAACCTTCCCTTAGTCGGACACTTATATTCCATCCCATGGGGCGGAAATGGGCTCTCTTGAAAACGAATGAGAGTTTGCCTTGATCTTTTGACACACCACCGGATGTCCTTCTACATGCTTTGTCATCTCTTTGCTGCGTTTTAATTACTTCCGTAGCTACGTGGCAGCGTGATTTACCTTTTCCAGTTGTAGTAACGATTTACAGGAGATTGCGAGGGAATAAATACTGTTGTGAATAAGCTTGGGTGTATGTTCTCGAAACAGGAGGGCTGTTATTGCCCTGTAGTTTGCTTTTTCGTGTTTTCTAAATAAACTGACATTTCTTTATTCCTATCTTTTGATTTACTCTCTCGATTTCATTGGATGGAATTTGAATGAAGTCGAGGACTGGTTTCAGCATATCCAGTAGTAGTTAGTTAAAATTACTTCGACAACTGAGGTCATTTCGCACGTGGGTGTAACAAGCAATCAGAGAATGTAGGAAAATGATAGGAATCCTTTGATGAAGTTAAATGGAAATGTTAGATTTAAGGAGAATTTTAGTAAAGTTAAAAGTGTTTTGACAGCTGACACTATTCCACACGTGGGATCCACCGGGGATCGAACCCAGGACCGCTTTCATCGAAAGAAAGGCCCACATGGCTTTTTGGGAACCCGCGGGATATCAGTTAAGTATTTGGTATGCGCTGGTATTTATTGCACGCACCAGTGATCATTGATTTATATTTGATACCTCTAAATAAATAAAGACGGTGAGAGAAATCTATGAAAAAAGATCCCAGAATGTACGTGAGAATATCAAAGGAGAACCATTGCGATACTAAACGGCTGGTGAATTTTCCGTAGATTAATCACATCAGTTTGGGGGAGGTTTATATGCGCATGAATTCCACGTTTCTTCCGGGATTCCACTCAATAATCCTCAAAGTACTAGGCTCTTCAGTTTCTAAGACGTAGTAAACTTCCTCGAGATAAGTTCAACACGGAGAAGCTTCGCCATTCCCTAAGACATGTCGCCCGTCCCATTACATAGTCACTTTTAAAAGGAAGTTGAACTTATCCGTGCATATACCTCCTGATCTGGTCGTTAATATTTTAGACTTCATTTATCTCCACATCATTTCATTAAGTAAGAATGGCGGATTAAATCGGCTAAATCATAAACTTAACCTAAAAACTAGCGAATGCATCAAACTGGGTACATGTGCATGTGATTTTTAACTTAAAAATATAAATAGTCACCTTAATGTTGAAACATGTCACTTAGTCATATCTCTTAGTTGTTCTGAGGTATTTTGCATGGTGATATCAAAATTTGTAACTTGTTTCCTCTGGAAAAGAAGTTTTCTTTTTTACATTTCATCGTGATGGAATACCACCAAGTCACACGTCAATCGATTTTTACTAATCTTACTTAATTATATCCTGCATACACTCGGGGTATTATCAACATGGGTCCTGGAGAGCCAAGTGGATAACGCATTATCATTCAGTAAAAGCAGTCTTGAGCTCAATTCCCGGTGGGGGCCTTGATGTTGACTTAACATCGTGAAAAAATGGGGAGCTACCTGAGTTAGTAGGTAGTAGGTCTGAACGGGCAGAGAAAGCCAAATAAGGGGGTGTGGGATTCTATGTGCTACACACATTTCACCCTCTGTGAACCCACCTGGCTCTGCTATGTCCCTCACTGGGATACCATGCCAAGGACACTTAAACGGCATTCAACATGGTAAATAAGACGATACTTGCCCAAATGCGAGTAGTAGCCCAGGGGGCCGAGGTTTCTGAGGTGGAAAACGTTTGAGGTCCGTCGATACACTAGGGCACCTAAAATTAGGACAAGGGGTATATAGAGGATTAATTCAACTACCTAGTAGGTATCACTTTCATTTCTATTTTGCAAATATGTATAACTGCTAAGTACTCCGCTTTAACTCTGTGGCAGTTTCTAAGCTTTCTTAGTCGAATCCCAGGTTGAGATTCAACTTATGAGTTTACAATTAATTATTAATTGAAGTAATTACTCAATCATAGAAAATGTTCCTCAACTGTGGGTTTTGTTATTGAATTTTAAAGAATTTTATCAGTTACGATTTCAGTGAATTTCAGTCTTTCAATTGCTACTATATATTCACTATATGCTACCATAGTTTTCATCTATAGCAAAATTGATCCAATACTGTATACTCTCTACTCATGTATTAATTTTTTAATTCTTATTTCAATTATAATTATTACTGTGTAAAATGCTTTAATAAAATCACATTACCAGGTTTTGTTTTTAGAGTATCCGCATTAGTTTGAAAACTTATAGCTAATAATTGCTAAAAATTGACAAAAAATGTCTAATTGACATCTGTATGGAAGTGATGTCTGCAAAGGATCTTTCCCATAACGCCAAAATACCTTAAGCCAGTTTTAACTGGGAGAATGCTCTTGAATATCATTAGTATCGGAGGATTTATTTAAGAAAATACCTTCCAAAAGTCTGTTGCTGCCATGTTATTTTTTGAAAAGAGATTAGTATCACCGTTTATTTATATATCAGAATCATCACTTTCTTAATCAAGAATTGTGAATATATTATGAAAATTCCCATTTAAGGCAGTGCAACCGATCATCATTCCATTCCACCCTATTCTAAGCTTATGAAAATGACCAAATAATCAATATTCTATTCCCACTCTGAAAATAGAATCGTTTTGTCCTCGGAATTGTAAATTGCATTATTATTTGCATTCAACCGCTTCGATAGATACCTTGCCTTAGGACATTTGGCCATAGTCGATTCCCTGCGGGAACCTAGCCTCGAATAACGCAAATATTGTGACAGAGCGATCGGTAAACTACGACAGACCGACGGAATGAACGATCACCGTTAGGTGTTAAACATATAGCGATGCATCCGAATCCCGACTAGTGAAATGGGCGAAATCTATACGTCCGTCTGAGGCTTAATCTCGGATAATCCCCGGAAATGTTTCGCTTTATTTATTTCGGCAGCCGATTTTCCGATTCGATTCGAACGTGAGCGTTGTGATGCGCGTTGGGTACGCGATTGGATAAAGCTTTTATCAGAAAAATGTAAGCTCCTCACGTTACTACCTTGTTTCGTCCCAGCGATTTCCCGTGGAGGATTTCCGAAGATTTCCCAATACAAGACGACCACTCTTCGGTCTCAAATAAAGCGTCGCAACGGTATATTCGGCAGTCGAATTTAACCCACGCCGAAGTCCATTACTTAATTCCCTTAAGGTCAGGATCTGCTTCAGGAGATGGGTAAGTCCCAGGGCGGAATTCTCTGCGCGTTTGCTCATAGTATTAAGTAGTAATTTTCCTTTCCGTTCGTGGCTCGCCGACGGTTATTGTTATGAGACCACCTTTTTTTCCAGGGCTTGTCCTCCTTCCATTCGACTTTGATTCCTATCCGAGATAATCTGGACAATGGAGCTTCTAGAACTACCGTATTTCCCCGGAAATAAGAGCTGACCAGGAAATGAGTCGTAAAATGATTATTCGGATGCTTTAAGTAAAAGCCCTGCTCCGTATTTAATTTAATATTGTCAACGGATTATTACATTACTTTAGATTTCCTTCATCACTGAGAGCAAACAACGGACTATGTTACTTAATACTTTATAATTAAATATATTTTTGACGTTAGTGATCGAAACTGCATTGTTCTTGGATTTTAAATGTTAATGGTTGAACAAACGTAGATTTTTGGATGAAAATTAAGAAAAAATAACATTAAAAAATAGTCTCCATTTTTATCCAATTATTAACGGAGTAATTGTGATCAAGATATAAATATGGGAGTATAGATATCATGGCCATATAGCATTAGGCGATAAGCCTGGTTACAAGGAACAGAATAATAAAATTATACATGAAAATGTAAAAACCTGTATGAAACCATGCATACATCAAAACTAGACTGTTACTTTCTGCAATGAGCATGCCTTTTCCCAATAATATTCCTCAGTGCTCCTCTGTCTTTTATTACATATTCCGTACTAGAGATGTATTTATATATCTTTTGCATTCACTCATTAGATATACTAGGTATTCGTATTCCTAATTCGAGATAAAAATTTGGACAGGTAAACAAATGTTGAGGGAACCAGAGAGAACAAAATATCTCAAAAATTTTGAAGACAAAGCAGAAAGGACAATGACAAATACATGAGTAAAAAATAGCGGCATGACTGGGACTCGAACCCATATCTCCCACTTCCAGTACCTGCTTCACTTGCCAAGTTTCCATATATTGAAGAGATAAAGGGCTTTGTAGTATACCTGGTGGTTAGAATGGTTAGAATAACTTCTTGAAAAGTGGGAGACCTGGGTTCGACTCCCATCGACGTTACTATTTTTCCCTTCTTTTATTTTCTCTGTTTTAGGATGCACGCCTTCTCATGCTAAGTCAGTCATTTTTTTCTAATCCTAGAACGTATATCGTAATGCTCCTGTAAATGAATATTTCTGAAATTTCTTTGTTCCACTTTTCTGTCGACCTTCTTCATTCGTGTGGTTTTCTAGCTCTCGAACTGCACATTAATTCATCCCAAATTCTCTAGGAAAACTCTCGTTGAGCCCGAACAGCTCTATGGAAAAAATTCTCCAAAATAATTCGAAATATACGAATATCTCGAAACCTCTCGGACCTCAGGCCCTAATTTAACCCACGTCTAAGTCCATTATTTAATTCCTTAAGGTCAGACTGTAAAGAATAAGCGAAGAGGGAAGAAGACGGGGGCGTTTCTCGCAGGGTCAGGGCGATACAGAAAGCACGACCCCACTCCCCCTTAAAGCTCCGAACCCCACAAACAAGGACCCTAAGGGATAGACCCTTCCAACGTAATAGGGTGCAGGGTCTATAGATGGAGAGCGGACACCGTAGCGGCGGGGATATCGGGCCGAATAGCTAGAGCAGATTTCGATATAATCCGGGGGAGGAAAAGGGGCGTCATCCGAGTGAGTGTGTGCCCAGCGAGTGCGTGTGGGCCGAGGGGGTCATCCCCATGTGATAGGATATAACCTTACACAGGTTATGGCAAAGAATATATTTCGGCTTTGCTAAGGCGTCTCTTGGCTCCAGCTCGCGGCTTTGCCGATAAAGTGGGGTCCTTCCTTTTTCGCCAAAGAAGCACACCAATGAATTCATACTCATGTCTCCGAGTACAGCCTTTTACGCTGCCGGTGCGGGTCATCTTTTCTCAGCCAGGGCTTAGAAAATTTGCTAGGCAAAAGATATGGAAAGGTTGGTCATCATAGAGTGACCGTGCTGAACTGTTCATCGGGTATCTTTATACATGCTAATAAGGTCCTGCGTGGAAGATATTACTAGTGGTTTTTACAAGAAAGTATAAAACTTGATAGAGAGGTACCTATGTATGTATATGAATGCATAAATGCTTACACATGCATACATAAACACACATATACTTAGGAATAAGATGGGGAAGAGAAGCTCAGAATAGAGAAAAGAGGAAAACGACTGGGGTTGCCGGTTTAAAAATGGCTGATTAATATAATTCAGTGTATATTCAGTATATGGGCTTTAAATTTCACAGAGTCAGGCGAGGTATTGTGGTAATCCATACGTGAAGAACGTGAAAAGGTTTGTACTTTTACTACAGTTTTATTTTAACAAAAACACACACGACCGGTTTCGAACGATTTATCGTTCATCTTCTGGTGAAGAAACTCTATATTCACACCCTTTAGAAAATTGTCTAGCTGTCTCATAGAACTACTCCAAATACAGAGCATATCGTCCACATACCTGTACCAACATTTAACCTTTTCAATATATCCGTTGATGAGTTAAAGGGTTTTAGATAAAAATATGTCAAATAATTAAATTCGTTCAGTTTTTGATCAGTGAGTTTTCCATCTGCTGACTTACGGATATGAATAATGGACATTAAATAAATTCACCAAAGGGAAAATGAGATTAGTTCAATAGCTGTTGACAAAAGATCAATGCTTCACTTCAATTGACAAAAAGATAGCAAGGGATATTAGAGGGATAAAAAAAGTTGCTGGCATTATTAAGAAATTAACCTCCTTGAAATAGCAATGGGTTGTCATGTCGCACGAAGTAACGATGAAAGATGAACCAGATTGGTACGTTAAGGGACTTAAAGATACCAAGAGGAAGACCGCTGGCATTGGGATAAAGATATCCAGAACGTCCCTGGCTTAAACTGGAAAAGTAAGAAAGTAAGAAAGGAAGAAACAGAACCAAAGACCGTTCCACCTGGAAAAGACCGTGAAACTCATAGCTGTACTCAAGACACCAAGTCATCTTCTCTAGATTGATATCGTTGATGTAGATATCATCGTGTAAGCATCATACGGTAACAGCAGCAATATATAGGAGTGACTTCGGCTTTCTCATTGTGATTACTTCGTGCCTATCCTAACATATTATGTTATAATTTACAGAACACCATTTCCTGAGGGCAACAGTGAAATAAAACGAATCAAAGAACAAGGAAGTTGGACGCTATTTAGAGTTAAAAAAGCTTTCCTTTCAAAGGTAGGAACACAATGGAAGGCACAATGGAAGAATGAAAGATCAAGGTGGAGTTGGCAAGCCCTAAGGATAATTAAGGGTTCATTGAAAGGAAGGTCAAATCGATGATATGTATTGTTTCGAGAACACATTTCATAAATTTTCACCTCAAAAGAATGGCCTGAATAATTACGAAGTATTCAGTTGTCGATACCGTATTTTTATTGGAGAACTACAAGGAAAGGGCGCATTTTCCCGGATAATCTCTCCTCTTGTTTAATATCTTTGAAGCAATTCTGTTAACTCGGACAGGAATTTAAGGTTTTGGTTGCTTTTAGATATAAAGAAAAGAGGCGTGGAAGAGATAAATATATTGTTATACATTCAACTCTTACATACTTCATGCGACATGCAATCATCATCCTGAATACCATCATGCAAAAGTACTTAGAAATACCAATTTCATCGAAGCTGTGACTCACTCTTTGGGTGTTTAGAGCTTCCGAAAATTGGCGATCAGAAATTCATTATCGGAAAGCACATTAAGAGAAAATTAACTTTAACTATAACGTTGAAAGCTATGATTCTGATTTTTTCCTCTGGCATTAAACGTCCTTTTTGTCGCCAATTATTGATACTAACATATGATTCCGGTAGGTGTCGATAGATACAGTAAACCCTTCTTTAAACGTCTTGCTTCGTTAAAGAATTATCGGAAGATGTAAGCACTTCTAAAGCATTAACTATCCTTAGTCAATGACGCATATCGGTACACCAATGTAAGCAAAGATACGTACGAATTTTTTCTTGCGATCTGGTTAATATTTTTCTCCATCATTACTCCGATGACATGACTTCCAAAACCTGGGTGCGTCTTAGCCTTATCAAATATAGGATATCATCATACGTCTACTTGAAGAGACTACCTTTACCATAAAGCCAAATTTCGTAAGACCTAAGAAATTTCTTTTACAGTTTCAAAAGCCGTAATTACTCACTTTATAAACTTAAGCTTAGGTTTATTTTCTGAGTGCAGAAATTTCGAAAGCTAAAAATAAGTTTAGAATGCGAAAAATTATTAATACCGCTGCCTCAATTTCATATTTTCTTGTATTATTTTATGGAGAGAGTCTTATAGATATTTTTATATTATATTACTTTTATTGATTATTATTATTTTTTATTTTAATTTGTGAAAATAACATATTTCGACCATTTTGATAGATTATTTTTGCATCGAATTAGAGAACAATATTAACGTTACGTATGTTTCTCAGTCCATATCAATTATGTATGCGAGCAGGAACTTAGTTTGGGTATTTAATGGCAACTTTTCAGTATCCTTGAAGCACCTATTGGTTTGCTCTCTACTGCCTTAGATCCTAATTATAGCTAAATCGAGCCTTTACTTAGGAAGAAAAGCGAATTTCGACTCTTTCTCACTAAAAATCGAAATCCCAGTCAGTTGATGGGCTGCATTGGACAGCGTAAAATGGGGATTGAGTCGTACATCGAGTACAGGCGATTTCGACGCAAAGAAATGCACGATGACCGCAGTCGGCAAACGGCGGAGTCGAAGGCAGTGTGTGAAGGCACTCATGTTTACTCTCGGCTCACCTATTGTCTCCCGCAGAGTTTAGCACCTAATAGGATTTTGGATTCAAAGCAACGAACAGTCAGATCGATCCACGCCTCGCTGTACACGCTAAGAACATTTCGGACTAATCAGATAACATTGCCGTTGGATCATCGCGAGATTCATCCCGGAGGATTCGTGGGTGATGTAACGATAGTGCTTTCTATCATTGGATATAAGAGGTAGTGTATCTCCTAAATGTAATCGCCTCAATAAATGACGAATATCACGGGGAGAAATCCCAAGGGAAATCATGAATATGAAAAAAAGTCTGATCTAACCGGGAATTGAGCCCGGGTATTCCAATTGCCGGTCGGTTGCTCTGACCATTGAGCTATCTGGGCAGAGCATTCTAACATGTGGTTTGTGGGAACTTTCCTTGATTATAACGGGGGAATTTCTCGTATGTTATTCTCATAAGTTGGCAAGCTTTTGGCAAGTGTGAATACCAAAAAGCAGCGGTAACTGATCAAGAACAATCCAAACATATATGCCTTGAAAACGGTGAAAACCAAATAATCAATTATCACTGATCGTACTTCGGGGAAAGACATCATGAATGAATCAATAACACTTTCTAATTTCCACATTATATTATAAAGACTAAGGTTTTCAGCACAAAGCCATCATCAGGTCAAGATTACAGAAAATTTCTTGACCTGATTTGATGATGGATTTGTTCTGAAAACGTTAGTCTTTATAATACATAGTGTCGGAATTACAAATTGTTTTTGATTAATGGTGAAAACCATATGACACACATGCTTGCATTTAGAGGGAAAAATCAAGAAGGAAATTTCCATTGCAGCCGGGGCTCTCATTAACTTACCGGGGCCTTATACCTTGCCGTGCAGGCTTCTAGGACGTCCGCAGTGATGGTGAGATGGCATCCTAGATTTCCCGCTTAAGCGTAGAGGTTGATGACATCTTAAATGGATTTTCGAAGTGCACCAATTATCTGTCGTGGTAGCTTAGTTGGATAAAGCTACCGGAAAGTGAAAGAGGCAGGTTCGAATCTCACCTATGGTCGCCCTTCTCCATTTCTTCGTCCTTATATACCTTGTTCATTCGCTTTTAATTTCTAACAACAATGTAAATAGTTTATTCCTTCCTATGGTAATCTATATTGTAATAATAATTAAGTTGTAAACAAGGTAATTCTCTCCAAAATGACAAAAATTAATTTAATTTATAGAAAAATACATTACTATTATTTTATACATCTGAT
Organism: Pachydiplax longipennis; assembly: GCA_036926295.1. NCBI lineage: Eukaryota > Metazoa > Arthropoda > Insecta > Odonata > Libellulidae > Pachydiplax > Pachydiplax longipennis. The sequence continues at coordinate 29,831,874 of JAVFKF010000019.1, forward strand.
ACATGTCAAAATACCCCGTCAAAAATGTCAGGGATTGATACAAATGTATCTGTCATCTTACATGTCATTATCTAGCATGGATTAGTCTACTTAACCAAACTTTTCCTCGTATTATAACCTGCCTCATTCATTAGCGATAGAATAGCCGAGTGGTAACAACTTTATAATTTCCGTGTATTATAGAAAGACGTAATGAAGTTACATGCTGAAAATAGTAGAGAATGAATTACAACGAGATCAGATGTTTAAGTAATGATCAATATCAACGATTTATTTAATGTGCAACTGTTAGTATCGGAATTTTGAACTTTTGTTCAAGAAAGTAGCTCTGATACAACTATACATCTGAAATAGCCTTTGTTTCAAACGTAGAATGACTTTTAAAATTCTGTTTAGTGATGAACTAACCGAAGATTCACAATTTCCAGCAATGATGACGATTTTTACGATCCCACAATTTTTTATTCCTTCAATTCGTTGTTTCAATGCCTTAACTAAGTAAACATATGACATATATTCATTAATGATGAGCCAGACGAGTCCTTTAATGAAAACAGGGACCAAAATTCATCAGTGATTAAATTTCATACCAATTTGTTGATTCACTTAGATGCTTTCATAAAGTCACACCAGATGAAGTTCGTTTTATGTTACTGATCCATATGAAAAAATTTAAACTTTCTGGAATGAACTTGACTTCCTTGAGGATGGATGATTTTTACCTTTTTCATCTGTACTACACCTCCTAGCCAGATTAATATTGAAAGTACATAATATCGAAGGATTTTTCTCTTGAAAAAGGTTAGTTATTTCATTTTCAATTTTTTCACCGTTCTGAATTTTCAGATTTAAATACGTTTAAGTTACTGATTTAGGATGGATATGAAAAGAATGCATGAAAAAAATAATAATTAAAGTTGAATAATCCTCATAAAAATTAAATAGAAACAGTCGGAAATCTACGCAATAATTGCTCTCATATTGAGTTTTCTGCATTAGAGGAAATAAGACTTGATTTTTCAAAATTTCCAAAAATTTTCATAGTTCATTTCAATCGAATAAGATTTTTTTGGTGTTATCATTATTACCTCGTTCGAACAATTTCGACAGAAAGGTCGAACATCTTCCTACCTCTAAATGGATTGAATTAGGAATCCTTTCACATGCTGTACCCATTTCTAAAATTTTGATTCGATCATCTCACCATTCTCAACGAGAAATTTTTATAATCTTTCCTACCTAACCAAACCGGACCCGTCCGATTCCTCTCGCGAATTCGTTATAAAAACAGACGCTCGAAGTAGAAAAAGTTTAGGATTAGAGAACGATAGGTAATCGGGAAAGAAAACTCGAAAAAGGGCACCGAAATTTCTCGAAAGCTTCTCCAATCGTTTAATCGTGACCGAGGAAAGTTATGTTAAGCCGCTTCTGAAAATGCCATCTGGTGAAACGATTTGGAAAGGCTAAGAGTTCAAGTGGAGTTACGGAAAAAGAGCAAAGAGGGAAAGAATGCCACAGGTAGAGGCTTATTTCTTAATCTTTGAAGGACTTGAATCTGTCCTCCGCCAATTGTGAGCAAATCGGTGCTATGCGTCAAAGAAGATAGCCGACGAACTTCACTGATAGATTTAAAGGCTATTCACCCTATTCCGTGGGAATAAAATTTGAAGCGGATATCCGTTAAATACACGGTTAATCTTTGATGATATAACTTCCAGTACATTTATATTAATTCTTAAGGAGATATTTTTTCTTTTAACTTTAAATAGCAACTATGTATTCTTCTATACGAGTAAAAGTTGCTTGCATACTGCAAGCTATCCGTTGAATACAGTATCATACCAAGTACTGCCTCAGTTCAAATTTAAAACTTCGCGCCAAAGACCGCCTGGCGACGAACTAAGAACCCGATCGTGAGAGAAGACAGCAAAATAATATTAGATAAGTGCCATCCTTACTTGTTCCAAAGTTTCGATTCAATATCTTATCGGGAAGGTCCCACGCCTCTGTCACCATTCCGGGTTTTATCTTTCCAGCTTATCGGGAGGGCATTTAAAAAGATTTCCGCAATGCATTTCTTATGGAAGAATTTTGCATCCACCTGGCGTCGAACTCACTGTCATTTGGCGACATTTTTTCCATGAGAAGCATAGAAGACTACCTCAACTTCAACCTCCGAAATTTTGGTTACTCTATCTTAACGATAAGTGCCTCAAAATAATTTTCAAAAATCCGCGCAATGCATTCTTATGGGAAAATTGCGATTTTTGGGAATTTCTGGCATCGAACCCATGATAGCTAGCGTCGAAGTCTGCATTATTCTGGCATCTAGAGTGTAGGGCCAGTACGTCGAAAATATCTGACGTCGATGGCGCTTGTGGAACATGGTCAGAATTCGTATCCCCTATATCTATATATATATATATAGGTATATCCGGAGAGTTAGCTATATATAATAGATATATAAGATGCAGTATATTCCAGTTAGAGAATAAAAATACTCCGTTAATCGAAATAAAAGAAATTGTAACTCAATGAATTAATGAATAAGAGGCCAAAAAACTATTCGCAAGCCTACTACATCTATGAAGCGTCGGTCTTCTTCCTTGAATAGAGGAAGAACCGGTGGATTACTGTGATTCGGATGATTCTTGGAAGGTCAGTAATCTACTAGTTCTTTCTCTATTAATTCTCTATTCCCGGCACTTCATTAACATATTCGGTTTACTAAGCTCACTAATCCATCGGTTCTTTAGCTATTCTATTTTCTATTTCCAACGTTTCATTAACGTATTCGGCGTACGTTTAACGACATTTTACTCTGTTAGTAGTTTGTCAGGCCGGCATCTTCGAGGTATTAAAGGAGCCAGGGAAGACCGTGTTTACCGACTTCATAGAATCAACCAATGCGGATGAATTAGCCATGCTATCATCTTCAGGGGTTCAGCGTTAATATAAATAAATAATTGGAAAAGATGTGAGGTGTACGTTTTAACCACATGACCTCGGGGAAGAGAGTGAATTGAAAGATATATTTTTTGGGCGTGATGTAGTGAAGGAAGGTGAGAAAGTGGAATTTTTCTGCCATTATCTGGTTTTCAGAAACATAATATTCCTTTTCTTTATATAATGATAACAAAGTTGGGTAGTCGATGATTACCTCCAATTCCTTACTTATTGCTTTATTACCAACTTTCTGTTCATAAATAGTTCGTATGTTCTTTTCTTGGTTTACTTTTGCAGTAATTTCCATAATTGCGTTGATATCCTTCAAGCTATAATTTCGTTGTTTTTTCTGTTGATTGAATAAAATACATGTTGATTGAATAAAACACCACTGAAGCTGAATACGTCTGCAGCGTTATGATTTCAAAATAAGAACTTTACATTAATGTCGATGGAACCTTGCTGAAGGGCAATTTATTTACACAAATCCCAAAAATGTTATATCTTTATGCGCAACTATTTCATCATATTTAGCAGGAGATATGAATAAAAATATTATCAAAAGGATGCAAGTGGGAAATATCTAAGCTAACAGAAGGAAGTTGCTAATCCAAGACGAACAAATTTTAAGGGAAGTCTTATCCAATTCATTACCTTAATGCAAAATACTTTTTCGTCGAAATAACCTATCTGCAGTTAATGAAATTATTTCCATTAGTGATATTTTCCGTTAGCTGTACCTTAAATGGATCGGAAAAGCAAGGAAATGGGTCAATGAATCACTCTGCTTAATTTGCAATGGAAATGGAAGTCCGCATTTCGGAAATTCATTTTAATATGTTATCTTAAAGAGAAAGATAACAGAGTTCGAAATGGTTGACGGAATATTTCGCCGTAAACTACCAGAACTTCCTTCGAAAACTCAACAGAGAATCACGGTTAAATTTACATATTTAATGGTGATATCCTGTACGCAAATCGATTTTTATTCAATAGAGCCACAGGATAAATAATTTCGTTTCAGGTACGGTGTAAATATTTACTGCGGATATCTTCATCCGGAGAGGATTAATTCATCTGAGAACGCTCATTATGTCTCTTTATTCAGTGTTTTAATGTAGGCCATTGGCACTCTTAGGGAACCTTCCGAATCAATAAAAAGGTCCTCTATATGTGATGTGCTAATTAAATGAGCTTTTACTACCATAGTAACTCTTGTCTTTCATATGTTAACTAGTGAATTCACTCAACTAAAATGACTGAAATAAATTTCACTTATGAAAATACACACCTATAATTACACTTATCTGACGTTTATATTTTCCAATATTTGATCTTTTCCGTTTTGCAATCTTTTTTTTCATTTGTACGTATTTCAATACATTTGTATTTCACGAATCTGTATCGATATTTACGTGCATATTTTATGAGAGGATTTTTGAGACGTCTGGAGTCGAACTAAGGGTATTTTTGTAGAAAAAAATTGGAAACTCTTAGGTCATTGGCTCCTTAATGAATTCCCAAAATTTCGTACTTTTATCACGTCATTTGTGAAATTGATGTTCAAGTATTCTTTCATGTATTTCTTACAGGATTTACAGCGATTACTAAATAAGATAATATAAAATAGACATATACTACTTACGAATAAACACTTTTATTCCATCACTTGGTAGAAAAAAAACCGGTTTAAGTAGGTCTTTTCTTCGGTAGAAAGAAGGCACTAGAACTCATTGGTCAATTACTATATCCAGATTAGTAACCCTTACATTTACGATGCATTTTATTCTAATTATCATCGCGGGAGAAAGTAATGGGGAAGCGTTTCGGAGATTTTGAATTTATCATTAGGTTTGAGAAACTTTTCGATCGAATTTCCTCAAGTTTTCAGCCCAGTAGTGGGGTCAGTTATTTTTCGTGATATTGTCTTGCGTATCTGAGCCCCACTAAAGAATCTCTTAAGATAACAGTTGAAATATATATTTTTTAAAGTTCATAAGTAAGTTCATGAGAATGAATTAAAATCCGACTGTTTTAACCAACTCTTTCGAGTCATCTTCAAGTGCAACCTGAATCGTTCGTTCTGAGAAACCAGTGTCTTATGCATTTCTCACAATACACTGTTGTATTGAATATTGTAACATAAAAAATAACTGATATACTGCAATATTTGATATGAAAAGCAGCTATAACATTACGCCTATGAATAAATGATTAAGTTCACTTTGAAAATGATGGAATAATCAACAGACGACTTACCAAAACTCTCAATATAAGTCAAGGATCATTTCCTACTCAATAAAAATAAATTTCCAAAATTATGTAACTAAGACTCTCTCTTTGAGCGGATTCTTAAAAATATGACGTACTGCTACCGGTTCTGCACAACCCAGTTATGACACTATATCATTCAAGACGCAGTTTTCGATTGTAAGTGTCTTATCCGGGTTGTACTCTATTTAGATATAGATTATTATAGCTGAAGTGCCCACTGAGTACCAACGGGGGAAATAGAAATAAGCAGTTAACAATATTTTTAAATAAGAGAATACAACTCTCTCATATACAACATTTCGCTTGATTGATTGTGACAGGTTATCCAAATGGAAATTTAAATCTTTTCAATTTCTTATAATATTTCTTATAATAACGTGATTTAATGAAACTTTACAGCCACTGTAAATAATCGGAAAAATCTCTAAATGAGCGAAATTGATAACACAAAACATAAAACTGGAATTTTTAAATAATAATAATCGATTCGCATTCGTAATATATTAATGCACGTTGGGATATATGGTTGACATAAACTTGCGTGCCCGTTAGCTTAATGTAAGTCCATCCTAAGTGCCGTACGAAGTGTTAGCAATGTCCTCGAGCGGACACATTAGGGAGGATAATTTTGTAGATGACGAACACGTGATATTGATTCCAAGAATTAATCTATCATGTGACGCTGTCAATGTGTCCACGGAATGTGTGCTTCACAGGGCGGGGTCACCGATCGGCAGGTCGCGGAGACTACGTCGGGGTCATCGCGGCCGATTTCCACTCCACACTCGTGAGCCCAATTCTTCATCCACGACCACTTTGGAGTGCGCGTGAATCCGACCTTCGCACGGATAGATCACTAGCAGAGAGTCCAACTTATGTGGAAGGAGAAATCGTAAGACGATTGAAAAGATCGCGCGAAAATTCTGTATGCGACTCTGAAGAAAAGTGTTGTATTCGCGAATTAGAGAAGGAGCAACGAAAGGCAATAAGTTTTGTAAAATACTGCTATGATTTATCGGTAAGTGTTTCTCAGATGCTTCAGGAGGCAGGATGGGAATCCTTAGAAGATAGAAGGCTCAATCAGAGATTTAATTTACTTGATGAATTCAGACAGGGTGCGTTCATAGATTATGTAACCGATATTATGCTCCCTCCTTGCTATATAGGCCGTTCTGATACCTCGAGAAAGATCAGAGAAACAGATGCTAGAACCAATCGATTCAAGAATTCATTTTTTTCCGAGAACAATACGCGAAAATAATCGACTAGGAAAGTAGAGTCATGTCGCTTGCACACCCTCTGCCACACGCCGAAAGGCAGCTTACAGGGTACGTATGTAGATGTAGAAGTCTTCTTCCCTCTTAAATGACATCGAATCATAGTTATAATTTATTCATTATTTTTCACACTTCTGAGAACGGTAAAAACTATTTTAAGAAGTGCTTCTATATATATTTTTCTTCGGATATTTCTATTTAGAAGTAAAGTTTCCAATGAGGAAGAATGGATGTCAATGCTTTTATCGGTAGTTAACTATAAGTTTAGTTAAGAGGTTCTAAAAACCCTTCCATCGCCGAATATGCCGATGACCACCGGGCTAATTCCTCGAAAGGAGCAAGGAAGCCGCGGATTACCGACCTTCTGGGAGACACCCGGAGTGCATTCCAGCAATCATATCATCATCATCATTATTTATTAATTAGGAGTGTCTAGGGCGATTGTACGAATGCATTAACGTATAAATATTTTTACCTTAAATGTATCAAAAGCAAAGGATAGTGAAAACGAAAATCTTCTCAAACGGATTATAATTTTGTATGTGTAGTAGTGAAGGTAGGTTGCGACTTATTAACAAATTTAGAGAAAGCACGTTTACAGAGGACGTTTTGATATTATGCAACCCCCTTGCGACTTCGGCCGATCCGATAATAAGAACAAAATAGGAGAAATAGATGCTAGAACAAGTCGTTTTAAGGGCTCACTCTTTCGAACAGTACGCGATAATAACAGGCTGAAAAATTAGCTCCATCGTTCGGTGTTTACACCCCTTGAAACACCCCAAAAGGCGGCTTGTAGGGTATTTATGTTGATGTAGATATAGTGTAATGAATGTATTATAATTTTGATAGAGATTAAATTATAGTTTATCATAGAAGGGAGACCGTGGTGGAATTAAACGTATTGCTTTATAACGGTAAAAAAGGCTTCATAATAGTTAAAGATATAGAAAAAAATAGCCAAATATACTTTTCTCAACAGAGGTATTTCTGAGTGGAATAAGTTACCTGGATCACTCTTAAGGCCCTTGCCTGAAAATAAAAAAATCTTTCAAAAAGAAATGTTTTAGTAATGATATGTTATAGTAATGTTGTGAAATACTGTGTAATGTGTAGTAGTAATATAGGGACTTCTGGAAAAGTAGGGGATTGCATGGCAGGGTGATGTACGGTGGGGTTTCTACCCCGTGACCGCTACGGTAGCCGAGAAGGCCTGACATGAACTCCGAAAAAACCAGAAAAAAAACAGTTACAAATAATATTAAAAATTAATTATTTAGTTGTAAGGTAAATACATGTATGGAACCATTATGTGGGATTTGTATCCTTATCACAGTATGTATTTTTTGTTAATGTTTATCACTGATATGTATTTATGTAGGTATAAAAAACTGCCACCAGGCTTTCAGCCTACCTTCAGTTTGTGCAATAATAATAATAATAATAATAATAATAATAAATCCAAGGGCAATTTGTATATTTATCCAGAGACGAAAACTGTGTAAAAAAACATACCCTGCAAGTCGACTCTAGTCATTTGTTCTGGGTTCTGCGTATACTCAAGAAAGCAGGTTGGGTGAGCTCGACAATAAATGGGTATAGAAGGGGAAGAAGAGGTTTCGATTGAAGTGGGAGAGGTAATGGGTGGGTTAGATACAGAGAAGGGATGGATAGCTGAGGAAGATAAATGTGGGGATGCTGAGGAAAGGACAAAGAGTGGAACGAAGGTCTTGGATGATATTAAAGTGGAGGAGAGACATCTTCAGCAAGGAAGACTGCGATAAATAAGGAGAATTGCGAGACGAGGTTATCAAAAATTTTAACAGTGACATTAATTCAACGTCTATGACAGTGAAATAGCCTTACGAGAAAGACGTATTTGTGTAGTAAAGCGAGAACTCGTATCATGTTTCGGATTCTTCTGTTATATTTACTGACTGTGTATTACATATGATACTACGAATCCCTTTCTAGCAAAGTTTCTTGTATAAAAATTAACAACTGTCGGCTTCACTCCGTTGTATTCTGAGGCAGAAAAATTCAATGATGACACACTTTAATACAACATCAAAAAATATGAGTAAAAACCATACACTTTTACAAATTATACAAAAACTTAGTAATTTCCACAATTTTTTAATATGGAAATTACTAAGTTTGTGTATCATTTCCAATGTCGTTCCACGAAGTACGGTTAAAAAACTTAGATTTCTATATACTTTTACATATATTAGGTTATGTGTTAAATTTTGTCCTCATGGAATTATCAATCTTATAAAATATTTGCAGTTGAGAATATCTTGACATTATCCTCAAAGTACAATTATCGATAATTCTTTTCAGCTACGTGTGATGAGAGCGGAGTGTTATAGTGATCGAATAAAAAGTCTTGATTACGTGGCATTATTCTTTTATTCTGTGACATTCTGAAAATTAGATGCATCGTTTCCTTGAGAGACGAAGTAATGACGCCTGGGCTGCAAGAGAATTAGCAATCAAGCGTGATGTTGCCTTGACTTTGAACCCGTTTGAGTCCTAGATGGTCGGCAACCCCTAAGTAATTACCCTTTTTAAAGACTTCTATGCATTAAATATTCAGAGGAAATTTCCCCTCGCAATCTCCTATGCACTGCAGCGACGCCTTTGATTTTCTGTTCTTAAGAAAGGAAAGGGCAAAGAATTTTAATTAATAATGTTGTGTGAATGCAAAACAAAGTCTCTTCTTTTAGTACCAAAGGTTTAACGGGAACGAAATCGTCTCTTTTTTCGCGTAAAAGGGAGGCAATTTTGATCAAAATTCCATACTACTTAGAAATAATACCATTTGAAAAGCTTATAAATTTCTGGAGCGTAGAGAGCTGATTAAACATAGATTTCGTCATCACAGCAAGTAAATACATTAATTAAATAGGCAACGGAATTACTTCGCATTAGCCTGCTGAAATAATCTTTCTTGGAAATCCGTAATTTCTTTACTTTCCTCTTAGGGTAAATTAAAAACATTATGGATATTAAGTAAAGGTTATAAGCTATTCCAACTACGCCCTTACTTTCTGAATAGTCTGCCATGTCTTATCAAATGAAGCCAAGTAAGCCTGTCATGAACCCGGAAAACCCAGTATTAGTTAGTTTAAATTTAAAATAAAATTTGTTAAAACGATAAATAAATTTTTTTATGAATTACTTGGTTTTATTGTATTAATATGTAGGTAACTGTATATAAATATGTAAGTAGGAAAAAACTAACACCGGGTTTACTACAACCTGCCTGCAGTTTAGTAATAATAATTAAAAAATCCGTATATTTATTATTTGTTAAATACTGTTGGTGATAATGAGGTTTTAATTTGGTTTGCGTCTCAGAGACATTTCACGGAAATTGTCGATGATTTTTCAGATTTAGATACCGATATTAAAGAAAAATGCAGTGAATCTTTCTTATAATAAATTAAGAAGTTGGTGATTTTCCACTGAATTTTATCACAATAATGACCGGTTTCGTAAGAAGTTTTAAATTAAAAAATTTTTTTTTTCATTTTTTTCTCAAACTTTCGTCACAATCGAAATTGTAAATTTCTATCACCATTAATGTTATTTTCAGGTAAAAATATTTTATTTTTTCATTTTTACCTGAAGATGCACGAAATTCTTACGAAACCGGTCGTTATTGTGATAAAATTCAGTGGAAAATTACCAACTTCTAAATTAATTATTATGGCTTTCCACAAAGTTGCGCCTAATCATATTGATTTTAATCTTTCTTATATTAACACGCTGGTATAACTAAATGTAACTTCAATTTTCATTTGAAAAGTACTTATCGCTTAAAATTCAATCGTTAACATTAAACTGTATCCGTTAATACGGCTCTTAAGCTTGGAAAAACCTTCGATATATATAGATATACCTTTCATATAGATATACAAGATCGATGTCGGCAATCAAGTCCACTTGCCTATGATGTAATCGAGTCCCTTTAGCTCCTAGATTCGCTTTCCACGCCATGCTAATAACGATCGTTCTTGCGTTAACCCCCACATATCCCGGAATAAACTAAATGGCGTAGAGCGAAGGAAATGGCGAATATTGGGCGAAGGGAGTAGCTTACGAATGCAGACGGAAGGGGGCAGATTGCATAGCATTAACTGGGGTCGCATCCGGGGTGCAGGGGGCACTGCTGGTTGTCATGGTGCTTAGAGAGGGCCTCTTGCTTGCGACGGGTAATTAGAGTCGCGATGACATTGTTGAGGAGAGACAGGTTGAGTGCGGGATTCGAGGAGTTTGGCAGAGGTGGTTGTGAGGACCACTTCACTTCGCCACCGCCAGAGGCTACGAGTGCGCTCCTGATGACGGAAGTCGGTTTGTGACCGGAAGTGACGGCTAAGATGGCCGGCAATAGTTTTGCGGGATTACTTCGATTGCAGTCTTTACGGGAATCAGGATAGAGTGTGTCTATTTAATTTTCTATCCTTTACTAGAATGCAGTCTTTACAGTAGCACGACAATCAGAATAGAATGCTTATTTAGTTTCCTATTCTTTAACAGTTAAACCGGCAGTCTAAATGTAACATTATGTAACATAATTATTGTAACATTATGGACAAACAGTACTTCGTAACTTCCACAAATTTTTAAATTTAAATTTAGTATCAAAAACTTGTGGAAGTTATGGAGTATTGTTTTTTTCATGTTATGGCTTTCCACGATATAAGCCCTAATCATATTGCCCTAATCAAATACAAATGTAGATTAGATGCTCCATCGATCTAACAATAAGTATCTTTAAATAAAAATTTATTGGAAGCAGGTTGAATAACTTAGCGAAATTCCACGAGAAATTCTCTATTGCGAAGCAATTCGAACCATTTACTATCATAGTTCGTAATCAGTCGCAATAATGAATTTCTCGTGGAATTTTGATAAATTATTCAACATGCCTCCTATAACCGAGTCCCACAAAGTTAAGGTGTCTATGATTGATTTTATTTAACATTATATTGTTTGACGTCATTATGACAGAGATGTTTTTATGAAAAATCTTTCAAGGATATGAGGAATTTGGATGTTAGGTCTTCATTTATAGAAGAAAAACACTATAAAGTAGAGGTGGTGAACCTGCGGCCTTCAGAACAAATGTGGCCTTTTCGGGAATTCATTGCGGTTTTAACAGACTCTTCTCAAATACTACTATTAAAATAACATTATTTTCTAATCTTGCTAAAGATTGAAAAATGTAATGACGCCAAGAGGAAAACAGTGGAAAATGTTCTCTTTCAGTTTACTCAGCGAATGAATTCATTTTCTGTTCTAAAATGTCGATGTTATACTATTCAAATGGAGGCAATGGGCAGCGAAAGAGTGGCCTGATGATTCCACGTGCTGCTTTTTTATGAGCATATCCTGAATGTGGCTTTCCGATGGAAAAGGTTCCCAACCCTACACCCTATTTAATTGTATTGAATTATATTACATTTGATTTAATTATATTATCATAATACTGCTATAGACTACATTTAAGAAATATAACAAATCTTATAGATATTTACATACGAGCAAAATATTATGAAAGAAGGTCGACAGCTTATATAATTTAGTACTTGGACCCCCACAGGGAATCGAACCCAAGACCTCCTTTGCCAAAGTCAAGAGCGATGCTCATTTAGTTATCCTGCTGCCCCTAGACATTATTTCTGTTTCACTTAGATTTTTTTGAATCCATACAATTTCTCTCTTTTGCCTTAATATTCGTTTATCGTTTTTTTAGTCAGTCAATACAATGGATTAGGAATGATAAGTTTGCTAATATTATTTTGTTTTCCTTTTCGGATATAAATTAGAATCTTTTCTGATAGATATTGAATTGAAATGAGCATTTTTAATTTCGACGATGATTGGCAAATTTGGCATGATTTTCCTCATTTTAGCGAATCGTTCGAAACGATGATGATCAGGAACTTGGAAAGCTTTCGTCGCAATAGAAATTGTAAATTTCTATCGCCATTAATGTTATTTTCTCTTCTGAATTTTCAGCAGAGAGTTTATATAGCAAACAATCAAGCATAACATTTTGTGGCATATTATCAAATTGTATTCCCCAAGGTCCTCATAGAATTCATGATATTTTGCCGTAGAATATGACATCAAATGAACAAGCTTCAATTATTTCTGTTCAACATTTTTCCTGCAGAGATCTATTTACAATATAAATTTAATTTATAAACAAGCTCCGTTTTGTGGAAATTTCAGCCATTGTTTGACGAGAGAAGAACTTACAACTCTGTCGAGGTATGCATTACCGTAACAGTTGTGAAAACGCAAAACTCGCTTCTCTTATTAGATTACAGTTTTCAAAATGGTGATTTCATTTAGTGTCTTTAAGATGGTTACCGGATTTAGTTTTTCATGAAATTTTCTTCATCCGAATGGAATTTCATATTCATTTGTAGGTTACTGTTATAAGAAGAAAATATTTATATTAAGACAAATTTTGCGCAAAATATGACTTTAACGTAATGTCCAAAACGGAACGTGGTTGAAAGTGATAAAAAGTGGTTGAAACATTATACATATATCGAATAAAAACTAAAATGAACTGAATAATAGTAACTGACGCATAAACCAGGATTTTGAGATGTCAAGGCAATAAAATATATACCATTTTCCACTATTAAAGATGTTTCTGAGTGTGAATCCTAACAATTTATACTCTCCAAAGAAAATAGGGACAGCTTTATCGTAGTCATGAGAGGTGAATTACTCTGACATCTTGGACATCAATTCACCATTGCTGCTCGTTATAGAGGTCTACGGGGGCTGAACACCAACCAGAAGTTTTTCTAAAAATGCATCGCTCTATCAGTTTCATCGCGTTCGAATTCGTACAAATGAAAATTATTCGACAAATAGTGGAAAAACACAATCGCCTCGGGGAAGATTTATTCAGTTTCCTCAAAAACTGGAAAGAGATATTGAGTCACGTACTATAATAAAGAGTTTGGGAAAAATCGCCGATACTATGGGCTCCTTGGAAGTTTATCTTTTTCCGACTTGCGGAACTGGGTCGAGGCACGCTCCGATTGTGGCTTGCTGAATTCTATGGAAAAAGGCAAGGAAGGATTTCCTCGAGTCGAATTAATACGCCGGAAAATATTAAGGATTTTCCTCATTGTAGATGTAGATTTGTATCCAAGGTCTTTCATTGGGCTGCCATGCGTAATCTCCGAAAAAAACGAATGAAACTACCACAAGAAAGCCCCTGGTTTATCTAATACGATGTTTTGGAGAAGCTGTCCATTCACGCAGAAAATCTTATTGGATTAAGCCACTGTCAAAGGAAAACCTACGTAATCTTAGGTATAACGAGCTTTAAAAAAGTAAAACTCCCCGGATTTTCCTGGAGCCAAATTCATCTGCAGTTGGGTCCACCTATTCATACTAACGAATTAACAAAAATTTGAATATTTCTCGAATCTTTCGGATTTATTCAGATTGCTAACTTATTCAGAAATGCTTCTTCAAAGAAATTAGATGTCATTATGTTAAGCATGTTTTATCCGTTGGTGTAATGGTGCCCGAGGAGAGATCTTGGTTACGTCACATACTATTACCTCCCATTCAGTAAAATTACAAACGATATTTGGGTTGTAAGATTTCTGGCGCATAATTTTGACATCGCATGTAACATAGGAGGAATAAATCCACACCTTACTCTTAAAGGTGATTGGATTCAACAGATGATGAAATATCAAATCCTTAAATTTCTAAGTGAATAATTCTTAGGATTTTTTCCTGTATCCGTATAGTTTTCACTAAATTCAATCCTATTTTTATTAAGATTTTAAATTACTATTGATATGTAAGATTGGATTCCTTGTTCTCATAATTTTGAAGAATTTTCGGCTTATGGGCTAAATGAGCTCCATTCTTACTTATTTTATTTTTTCAAGAGTCCTTTTAAAAATAATAATGCTGAAATCATAATACATATCCTACATCTTTTTAGTAAAATGCAAATAATTATAACCTTCCTGCAGGTGTTTTTCTGCTGTGGTATATTTATTTCTTAAAGGCAAACTTAAGCTTTTAAACTCACGAATTACTTTTCTTATTTGCTCTTCCAGGATCTCTCTCTTTCTTTTCGATCTTTTGTTTTCTTAAAATGACGAAAGGGTAGATGCAGGAAGAGACTTAGTTATCTTCCGAATAAATGTTATTAATATCTCTGACAACCATTGGTACAGTGAATTATAGGACAAACTTATCGAGGGAACTTTGCAAATCTTTACTGCCTTGTGCAATTGAAAATTTGCGTCTCATTAAAGGACACAGGCGTGAAAACTTATCGGTTGCTCAGTTTTTGAAATGACCTCTTTTTGAATCTCATGGCTGGATCTGATACAGAATTCCAGTTCCTGAATTTATCGCTCGGACGTGAGAGAGTGAATCGAAACTCAGTCGACGCAAAAAGTCTAAAAGATCATCCTTGCTCGGAGAATATGTGAAATATTTCAAAAATGGCAATAGGAAAACTGGAATCGATGGGGAAAATTGTTGGAAGTGAAATATTCGAAGTGTCGCCGTATTTAGGAACTGCATTTTTATTATTGCAAAAAAACGAAAACTTTTGAAAATTTTGGCTCTATTTTACGGCTGAGCTAAAAGAGATGCTCTACGAGTGCTTAGCAAAATTGAAATATAAAAATATTATCCAACATTTTCGGAAAGGAATCTTCTAATCTTACAAGTAATCTCTTTTACTAAAACTATATACAGAGGCTGCGGTAAAAAACGTCTTCCAAAAATTATTGTTCCATATTTAATTTAATTGATTTCCCATACGTTTATCTCCTGCATTTCATTATTCACATATCTTTTTAGCAAAGTTATTAAATTGATCAAATAACGTGATTGATACAATGACAACGAATACTTTCAAATAAAGCTAAAACCCATCGAGAAAATTTGAGTCGGTATTTTGTCCCGTTTCACACATAGAAAATGTCCTGATTTCAACTCCATGCAGTATTTTCAATCTAATTTTAGACATTGACTTTATCAGCAGCCTTTTTCAAGTCAATATTTCTCGGAATCAGCTAGCAGAGAAATAGGTATCAATATTTCTGAAAAACTGCCGTTATATTTGGCAAAATTTCGCATATGTAAGTTCGATCTGTTGTATCCCGAAGATGGCCTTATTCAGTTTCAATGATTTCCGCCAAAAAAGTCATTTGTTTTACGTAAAAGAGTTCACGATATATACTATTCAGGATAAACATTCCCCTCAAAAATTCACAATCCCAATTCGTTTTCCCCGGCCATACATTCCTCTCTCCCTTTCTCTATAGAATTCCACCCATCATAACATTCCCAAACACCTTCGAAAAATACTTTCCTCCTCGTGGAAAATACAGCCCCGTGCGCAAATGCAATTCGTGGAGGCAAACGGGAAGAATTCCGAAGAATTCGCCGGTTTGCATATTCCAGGTCATGGCCCGCATATACGATAAGGCACGGGGGCAAAAAGATGCCAACGCTCTGGAGATTGATTTAATGTGGAGACACCGAGTGGGCCATCTGATTCCTTCTGCCTTCCCTCCGCCGAGGAAACACGCACGCAAATTCCCCAGATTGGATGAATGTTGCATGCTTTGCCGCAAAAAATGTATAGATTGCAATGCCTAAAACGCTATTCCCGCCTCTGCCGATTCCCTTGACGTGATGGGAAGGAAATATTCCACATCCTCCCCTTGATCGCTAGTTCTGCCTTCTGCTGAGAGAGCAATTCGCTGAGCGGAAAATTAAGGGAGTCCTCAGCGCTGTTGCCACTGATAATTGCGTAATTTTCTCCTAACGTAGCTTCTGCAGAAGATGCCAAAGCCACGATGTAATTACAGCATTGCAAGAAGCTATTAATATATCACTACATATATTAGCAGACAGACATACGTTTTCGGTAACCAGCGCTTCTCTCCCTTCTCACTCCATCAAAGCATATAAAAGACACACAATATTAAACAGAGAATTATCGGATTAAAAATAGACCAAAAACTGAAAGAGGCACCATTTTGTTGAAATATCGAGCTAAAATTTGAATTTGCTCATAAAGTTTCGTTAAGGGATGTGTAGATATTGATATCTATCGATACAAACGAGGTATATTGAAACGGACACTGATAATCTATTTCCCCACCCAATTAAATCTCAACAAACACACCAATCACTACAAACGAGTACACAAACACTAAAAAATAACTAAAAAACACACCTTTGCGTATAAATTAATTGTGTGAATTTTCGCACGGAACAACTTGTCACTATTTATTATTTCTAAACATTCGTTTCTTGTGTCCAGCGCTTTTTTCCCATCATACTCAATCAGAACATACAAATGACACACCATTTTTAGGAAAAAGTTTTCCGCTTTCTGCTAAAATAGACCACCAAATGAAAAATGGACGATTTTGTCAACAAATCGAGTTAAGATTTGAATTTTTCCCATAGAGTTTCGTTTCTGGACGTGTAGATATCGATATCAATCGGCATAGGCGGGGTATATCAAAACGAACACTGATGCAGAATATGAAGGTGTGTTTTTTAGGTATGTTCTAGGGTTAGCATATTCGTTTATAGTAATTGGAGTGTTTGTTGAAATATATTTGGGTGGGGAAATTGAATATCATGGTCCGTCTGCAAAATTTTCGCACGAGGTATCAGTCGTATCTGAAGTATTTTAATTTCGACGAAAACCTTTACTCATTTGAGAAAACCTTCATATTTATTTCATGATTTTTAGCCACATTTAAATACTCTTTTGGATAGTCGGTTCACTGTTAAGAACCACCTGTTAGAAAAAAGTGTTTATTTTATTTGCCGAAGAAAGAGCCGGATTTAAAACGTCTTTCACAGTTGGTCTCATGCGTCAACTTTACTTTTATCTCCCAATGTGTGCACAGTTCGTTTCTAACAACAGCTTTGGTTTCAATGAGGGCAATCGGCAACTTTACACACTGCTACTCTTATAGAGATAAGTTCCATTCAATGCACTCATACATCTCCTGTATATTGAGGTTACAAGGAAGGATCAGGGCCTCCATTGTGATCTTTTCTTTCGTTCTTTCGCAACTTTTTCATTTTGGTTCAATAGCATACAGATTACTCATATTAGGGAATTTTCAATATATTTTTATTCAGAGGTGTTCATTTATTTATTTATTTCATGGGATCTACTCATTAGTTAAAAACTAATGAATACATTTCGCAGCACATCAAATCAAATAAAATCAAAACAAATATCACAAAAAATATGAGTTCAAAAATCATTAATGATAGTTATGATATATGAAGAGTAGTAGAACATAGATTTAAAAAATACGTAAAGATATAGAATTAATAACGAGAATGATTATTGCTGAAGACAGTTTGAGTCCTTGATTTCGCACTAACAACCCAAAAATAAAGTAATGACAGTAAAATACATTCAAAATAATAATTGTCATATAATTTTCTAATGGCAGGTCGATAAGTTAGTTCTTTAAGATGGCCTAAAACAGTATACTAAAATTAAATTAAATGTGTATTGAATCTACGTACTAAAGGACCTTTAACTTTTTAAAGCATAAATTCCTTCGAGTATTTTTGAACTCATGATTTGTACCATCCTTAGGCAGCATTTATAACCCTAATACTCTCTACCCTTTTATATACAATAGTAGTTAATAGAAAGATATTCCTTAGAGACTTCCTTCAGATGGGCATATACTTCTATGCATCTACGTACGGCAGCGGCAAATATTTTGAAGCATTAATGACTTGTATATGAGTAATATGTGTCATGAATTATTTACAGTTGTGATAATAAACTTTCATGTGCTGTGGTGTGTCTGAATTTTTCGCCGCACTAATGGACAATTAAATATTTATGTATCACAGGGTGAGTTACATTTTAGTGCGAAACTTGCCAGAAGAACTGCCCAATTGAAAGGGGGAAATTTCCAAAGCGGTATCCAATCCACTATCATTGTTTTCTTCATTTTAAGCTTACCCCAAAGAGCTTTGGACCATCCTAGTTTAACCGAAGGAAGGATTTCCGAGGGGTTTCTCCCTCTTCTTGACCAAATACCTGGTATATAATGTATGATTTTATCAAACGAGAGATATTGTTAAATATTGTTGTTATCCTTGTCGACTTTCGTTTACTACGTTGTATCCTCTGCAATCAGGATATGCAGCTGCCTTCATTCAGTTATAATACTAACAATTTGAAGTTACTAATTGCTCTGTACGAATATTTCGCACACTAACACTGATCTGTATTTCCCCACCCAGATAAATTTCAACAAACGTGCCAATAATTACAAAGTAATACACAAACAGTAAGGGATACCATAAAACATACTTTCATATCTTCATATTCTATACCAGCATCGATATCTATACATCCAGTAACGGAGCTGTGGGCTAATTAAAATTTTAAATCGATTTTTTTGTCTAAATGGGGTATTTTTTATTTGTCGGTCTATTTGTGCAAGAATTGAAAAATGTAATTGGATAGGGAAATGGATTGTCAGAGTCCGTTTCGCTATACCTCATTTATATTGATACCTATCAATATCTACATATCTAGTAACGAAACTATGAGAGATTAGAATTTTAACTCGATTTTTGTAACAAAATGGTGCCTTTTCATTTGTTCTTTAATTTTTATTCCGATAATTTTCTCTTTGAAATGTTGTGTCATTTATACGTTTCGATGGAGTGTAGAGATAAAAACTGATCACCGAAAACAGATGTTTAGAAACAATACATAAAGATCATTCCGAGAACTGCAGCGTGTTTACCTTAAATACATCAAAGGAATTAAAATGACCGTTAGCCTCCAAAAACATTCATCGGTTAATCACTCTACAACAGTTATATAGACTTCCCATAAGCATTCAGTGTATGGAAGGGAGGGCAAATTAGCCTGCTGGTGATCGTTTTACCCACCACTTCCCCATCCAACATAATCTTCCCATCGAATGGTTTTCGGAGTTTGCATCTGGTGCTCCCGTATGTATCGTCCGATGCCTTCGAGGCACAGGTGTGTCTCGATAAGATTATCGCGTGGATTTCCGACACGAAGCCTGCGTGAGAGTGTAGGAAATGTTAAGTCGGGATGGAAGACGCCTGCAGAAATTACTCAGCTGGGAAATGAGGTCAGAGTGAATTTTTCCAGGAGAAAATGCGGGAAGCAGCTACGTCGGCCCTGGAAATAGAGTGATTTTCGTTTTCCGATAGCCTTTTCCAAAGCGAGAGAGATAACGGGGGATAGTGTTTCTCGTGGCCGCTAGGAGGTGCAGCCGACGCCGATCGCTTTAGAATGAACTTTTTTCGGAGAACGAATTCAATATCCTATTGCTAGACACTTTCAGCGACGGCTTATTGTGATCGTCCATTCGTCAAGTTTCATTATGCCCTATGATTATGATAATGAGAGGGAGTCAGAGCAAAATATCTGAAGGGGATGGATGACTTCTCTTAAAAATGAGTGAATGAAAAATTAAGAAGTGAAGATAAATTATAATTAAAAATTATAAGAAAATTAACATTAAAATGTGCAATTAAAAATTACAAATAAAAATTTTAATTGCATTTTAAAATGCAATTAAAAGTTATAAGAAAATTACCCTTAAAACTTATAATAAAATTACAAGTTAATTACAAGAAAAAATTGTACCTTAATTTGTAAGCTAAGTAATCACAATTTTTTTTCTTCAATTCCTTTTAATATGTAGTTCCAAGAAAATTTTCGTGAAGGATTAAATTAAGAATTGTAATTTAGAAAGATTGAAGATTAATTATTTCCCAGGTCAATAATAATTGTTTTTGAGTTTGAATAATCTGAGAGGTATATTATTCAAGGTGTAGCTTGCAGTATATACAACTAAATTTTAGCTTTTAAGTTGTTACGTATCCAGTTATTCGAAGATTGTTATTAATGGCGAATTTGGACAATTATAGTCAGAGTTGTACATGGTGTACTTTGATCACATATCTACTTAGCTTAACAAGATATCAATTTTCAATTGTGTCCTCTAATTAATTGAATGCGTTCCCATTTTATAGTAATAGTGATACAAAATGACAGATTTTCAATTGAAACGGCTCTGATTACAAAGAATCAAAAGCAAGTTTAATTTAGATGAAAAACATTTGCGTTAAAATTTAACCTGAAAACATCATTCGGAAGAAAAACTTAGTATATTTTAAGTATTCACTATAATTCACATAATATCACAAATGACTGGATAAGTGTACAAATTTTGCTTGTGTAGAGGGAGTATCAGTATACTTGCTTTGATTACGAGATTTTAAAATGAAATTCGTTGTTATTTATGTATCAAGGATAGTCGATAATTATAAATTAAGGAGTTGATTTTCAGTTGAATATATTATTGGAATTATTATTTTAATAAAGATGTATCGCTCGATCTCATATTCAACTTACATTCTAAATATGGGCACACAACAGCCAATGGTCAAAATTCACGGTGTTATAGCAACGGTAAGTGAAACATGTTTGCTCCTTGCTACTAAATTATTTTAATGAAGTCCAGCTTTCGGGTATATTGGTAGTTTTATCCTTTGCATGACTTTCCGCTGCGACAACCCATTTGACTGGGAAACAAGTCGCATAAAGTGAGCAAGTTTGTTTTAACGATAATGCAAATAGAACTATAAACGACGATTCCGTGGGAGTTTATTTGCCCAACTCCATATATTTTCATTAAAAGCAACATTTGGAAGCTGGAAAAGCAGGTATTTGTGATGATTAATCCTCAATACGAACGTACAAATATTGAACCTAGCGATATTTAAATGGAAAGCACACCGCGATTTTCAGTTAAAGGATCAATGCTAACCGTGTTTAGAGGAATGGCGGAGAATTGCCTCGATTCTTTATCAACGGAAATCTTTCTGGGTCATAGCCATCATTGCTGTTTCAGAAATTCGTTTCCTGATGCACAGTCTACACAAAGAGCATATTTAGGCATGTATTGCTCTTATTTCCTCATTATTAGCTTGAAACATATGTAAATATCTTACGATTTTGGATTATTTCAATGAAAAATTAATTAATGATATACTGATCCCAAAGTACTCAAAATTCATTTTTTTCATCATTTTGCCTATGATTCTGAAGATGATTGAATATGATGATTAAATGAGAGTCGTTCAGTCAGCAAAAGAGTTTTTTCTTCAGGTGATATAGAGGTTTTCTAATATCCTCTGTTTTCACGAGAGATATTCTAACTCCAAACAAATTCAGCAGCATTAAAGTAGCAGCCATGTTGCAACATGAATTATTTATTCAGTTTCAGAGCATTATAAGATTTTGCATCTTCTTAAATTTATTTTCGAAGACGAGGGGAAGAAACGAGGAAAAATTCTTTCAGGGTGCGGGGAAGAAAAGACTAATCAGTCATGATTACATTAAAGCGAATTATCTGTAAACTGAGAGTCCTCATTATCTCCCTAGAATTCCATTAAAAATCGATCGAAGAATCGATCTCTTTCAATTCTGTGCTGCCTCTTGTAACATATTACTTTTTCTTTTAAGTACCGTATTTTTAAATCTGCAATAACATTTCACCCCCGATCGGCTCTCGGTCTTGTAGAGCAATGTAGCTCAGATGGGGGTTGGTATTAATATAGCAAGAAAAGCAATACATCACATGAGACAACACAGAGTTGAGGGAAACTGATTTTTCATGGAATTCTATGGATTCGCTTTAATCTACTCATCTTTGATTAGTCTTCCTCCCTGCCACCTAAAACAAATCATCTTTCTTGCGCCTCCTCTTCATCCACGAAGATAATATTGGAGGTGGTATAGTTAACAAAATTATTGGGGATCGTATGCTAAAGCAAAAATTTTCTCTCTCCATATTTTCCTAAACCCGCAAAGCACAAAAGCAAGTACAAATGTATATTTTTATAAAATCGTATCATCATAAGAATCTTAGAATCGCGAGCCCATACAGAATTCTTATCAGTGGAAATTTTCATGGTATAATATAGATTGATAAGAATTGATATTTTTGTAGGCACATGTGACTGCAATGATAATGAATCCTGGAATTTTGGAAAGTTATCTGCATGATAATGAATTATGGAAAACCAAGTAAGAAACCAATTTTTTATCCTTCATCAAGGCTCCCAGATAGCCATGTGGGCAGATCGTTCGACTTTGGTGTAAGCGGTCCAGGGTTCTACTCCCAGTGAGTGTCTACGTCCGAAATGACCTTAGCTGTCATTTTAACCAATACTACTACTTCAATTTTATCAGCTGATCATTATTTCGTTACGAATCAGCTTCAATCTTTAGAGATATCACTTATGGGGTAACTATGCTCCTTAAACGATTTGTGTTACGATCTGTTTTCTTTTACGACAAGGAATAAATACTATTATTATTATTATTATTATTACCACTAGACGACTGATAAAATCCAACGCTGCCAAATAATCGCCTTGCATTCCGCCATTACTGAATGATTTTCAGAATTAAATTAATCAGTTCGGAATCGAATCAAAGACTTAAAAGGTGTAGTTTCAGATTCAGTTCGATATTCTATTTTGACCTTACCTTCTTCATACACATCCGCAATACGAACAATAAGTGAAAAATTTAACCACTTCACGGGTTGGAAGACACTTTGGATATATAGAACAGCCATTCCCAAGATAATACACTCCAAACCGAGAGCTCCGAAACTGTGAGGGAAGAGAATAAATTGTGCCGCTTTCCTACGGATCCGATAACTCAGATGTGGGTTTGCGTAGGCTTTCCAGTCAGGGAATCTTGAATGAAGGACATTCGAGATAAGAAAAAAGGTCCAAAATAGAATAACCCGAGGAGCTATCGAGGAGTAAAATTAATGATTTCTTGATAGAGATGAATCGAAGGGGATTTATGACCCCGTAAATATTCCTCTTCGAAGACATTTTTGACTCAAGTTGGGAAAATGTTCTGGCAGAAGCGATTCTTACGCCTACTTTGAAAAATGAAGGAAACTAAATATGGGATTTTACATTTACATTTACATTTTTACCTTGCGAACCGCCACTGCAGGCAGGGGGTGAAACACCGAAAACCCTATCTACCCTTGACTGCTGTTGGCTTCTCTAATATTTCGCGGAAAAAATTACCAGAAATAACTATCTGTCCTGGCATCAATTTCCGTGTAACGCTTCATCGTTTTGTCTTGAATTTAGAAAAGAGTTTGTACAAGAAGTGAAAAATTGTCACTTGGCTGGGACTCGAATCCAGGTCTCCCACTTTCTGGGCAGGTATTCTATCCATTGAACTACCGAGCCACTCATTCTCACTTTTGTAATCGGGAGCTTATATGGTTTTCAATTTTTCACTTCTTGTATAACCTTGGATTTAGTCGCACAACTTAATGTGCTAAGTTAAAATTCAATTCTATCGTTTGAGAGAGGAGTTGATGTAAAATAAAAATAAGATAATTTCTTTCCTTTTGAAACATTATTGCTTCGTATTGTTTCTAATTCCTTGTTTTGTATATTTTTCCCGTGTCTTATTCGAACCTTTTTGCTGCTGCTGAACTCTGCATATCGCGTTCTGTTATGTGGCGAAAGGGAATTTGAAGATATTTCCCTAGGAGCGACCCTCATAATTACGTTCCTAGTAGTCTGCCGGTAGAATGTATGTTTGGTCATAGAAGTGGGAGACTTTCACCCGCTCATAGAGAACGTTTTTCGAGCCCAACACGCTTCTCGAAATAGAGGTAAATAATTTTAATGATGAACATCATCACCTGAAACATTTAATTTTAAATATTAGTTAGCCGCAACCTATGAATATTGATAGTTAAATTTGGAGAGGTTAAGGAGATCCTTTACCTTGCAGATGGCTAGGGTTCAGAGGATAACTTCAATTATGAAGTTATAGCAGCTCATCTTCCGGCCTAATTCTGTGATCTAAGGCTAAAATTTAGCTTAGCCTATAAATTGGAATATCAGTAGTAAAACTCCAACTGATAAAAGGTGGATGAAGAATGGTGCAGACCACACTAGCTTCATTCCAATCCATCACCAATTACAATCTTCTATCTATATTGACAGTTCTTCTATGGGTGCTCAGTATTTTAGAATAAAAATTATGTCTATGAAAATACGCTACTACATTTTGTAGCAATACGCACGTATTTTGTAGCAATTAACATCATATTAACGCATTATTCGTAAATTCATTTCAGTCCGTAAATACATAAAGGGCAAATTTGTAATATACATTCTTCCTCGGTGATTATGGTCAGGTGTACACAAATATATATACATTGAAATTGTACTTCTGCTTAAATACGAATAAAACTAGAGGGAACCTTGAGTTGGAATTTACCTCGGCTTTTGCAGATCCCAAATTAATTAAGTCCTTTAAATGTAGCATTTCCGTTAATTTCAATAGTTTCTCATGTAGAAAATACTAGTTTTGTTTTACTTATATGTGTTAGAGGCTTACTGCTGCCCTTTAACTAGCCGTCGAAAAGCAGGTATCTGAGAATAAATATGAAAAAAATAAATAAACCTGAGAGTATAAAAATAAAAATATAAATAAAAAAATTAATAAACCGTGTGATCAAGTGAGGTTGGATACGACTGAGCTTCTATACCATCTTTGCTTATGAACACCGTTAGCACGTATTCGTACTCAGCTACGTACAACATTAGCATGAGAAAGAAGGATTTCATTTGAGGGACAAAAGATTCGCAACGTCAAGTTGAGGGAGAAAAATAAAATTAATATTATTTTCGACGAATCAAAAAATAAAAACAGATAAAAACTTTTACCCTTCCACGAAGTTAAAAACAAAATGTCACGATCGCTTTCAGTTCGTTCGGCCATTCTCGGGAGTTTAAATAGGAGATGGAGAACATATATGCAGTAGCAATAAAGAAAAAAGAGGGATTAGAATTAAAGAGGAATAGGCGCACAAGAAGGTAGGGATTGGTAATAGAAAGGGAAGAGCACATAAGAAGAGGGGGAATTATTTTTGGGTGTTTATTAGCAACGGTTCCTCCAGAAAGTTGATGGATGAGAATTTTCCTCGTTTCACGGAAGGTCATCTTCCTTCCTTATGTGAGATTATGAAGGATAATGGATCATTCGAATGGTGAGGAACGTTTATTAAGTAAGATGTATTTCGCGAAATGAGATGAGAAAGATTTATTTTGGAACAATTTTCGAAGTTCACTCACGCGAACCAAAAAACTGCTGCCCAGTTGACCGATATACGAGGGTGGTGTAAAAAGTTTTAGGTTTTATGTTTATATTATATATTTATGTCTCTTTGACTAATGCAAGGTGGCAGCCCCTGTACGAGGTTGGTCTGAAAAGTTTCCGACCCCAGATTTTTCAGAAATCTTCGGAAAATTTTCAGAAAACATGTCGAGAGATGGCGAAATGTCGGAAACTTTTCAGACCACATATGTACCACTTTTGAAATCCTCACACTTAAGAGAATTTATTGAGATTAAGGGAAAAAAAAGAATGGACAGAAATAAATTTGAAGGGGAGGAATCAGTTATAAGACGTAAATAATTAAACAATTGGAACATGTGAAGGAAATGTTCGGAGGAAATTTGTCACGATTTCCTTCACCGGTAAATCTGATCGAATTTCTCCTCTACTCCAGTCGCCTTGGCAACGATCCCCTCGTACCGAAACGAGAGCTTTTTTCTAGAGTGTGTTGCCGTTTCATTCTCAGTGAAGATGGGGCGGATAGAATAGGGAGGGACTCGCTAGGAGTAAGATGGAAGCACAGGAATTTGCTTGTTTTCATTTTTGGGTGTCCTCACGGTTCTTTCACACTTGGCATTCCAGGCGCCGCCTTCTTTTTGTGTCACACTTTAGCTCCATTGCACGAGGAATGCGGGCACCGTCACCTCACTCTCTGCTCCTGTTTGCGAAACAGGAATTCTTATTCTGTTTGTGTAGGCGTCATTCGATTTCGGCGCTGTTCACATCCGAGAGTCATTACTTATTGCCCCATGCGCTTTTTCCGCTAGGATATTCTTTATGAGAAATTACATTTCATGTCTCCGGAGGGATGACATTCCTTCTTCCGTGTCCCAGAGTGCGTAAATGCTATTTCGACGCCGTAGTGAGGAATTTAGTGAAGGAAAACGTTCGACGCACAGCTGCACCCTTCTTCTTTTACGTGATTTTACGGGGCTCTAATATTTATTCGCGTCTCCGAACTTGACTCACGTCTACATGTATGCATTTTGTCAAGTGTAAAGCGTTTTCTTTAGTTATTTTACCAGACAGTAAAGTCTGCAGCCTCTTCACCCGCGGATGGAAATGAAAGTGTCAAAACAAGAAATTTTTATGAAAAATTGTACTCATTAAAGTTTCCTATAAGGGAGCTCGAGAACAAGTTCCCTACTTGAATTGTGATTGTACAATTTCATATGATAATTAGCATCCTATTTCTCCACGAACAAAGTAACCAGCAAAAAAACACTTTCACAAAACTACAGCAAAACTTTATGCAAAAGGAAAAGACTTTCCAAAGGATTTACTAAAAACGACCATGGTTTCGACTTACTATAACTACATGATGTTAACTACAGTATACAGGAGTATAACTAATGATGATATTTCCTCAAGATGACTCCAAAAGTCGAAATGATCGTTCCCTAGTAAATCCTGTGGAAAGTAATAGATTGCTGATTACCTTGTTCATCATGGCATTCACATTCAAGTTGGATGCAAGAAGAGACATTCAAGTCTAAATCTCGTCCGAATAAAGACGATTTATTATTATTCCGCGTAGTCATGGCCTAAGCAGTTGATTATATTCTGTCTCATTTTTCGTTTGAATCATAAAGTATAGATATTTATTCTACTCGGAAAGATGCATAGGAGGAATCGCGTGTTCGTTATTTTTAGACTACCAGAAAGAAAGTGTAGATGTAGATGTGTAGTGTAGATGTAGTAGAAGTAGAAGAAAAAGAGTTTACGTTGGCTAGCTAGTACTTTTATAGTGGGAAGCCCCTATATCTCATCACTAGTTTTAACTCTGAGAATGGTCAAAAACCACAGAAGGCGGTTTCCTAGACGTCCGGGCTATCAACAAGCTTCCCGCTTGAAAGTAATCAACGCAAATCTAGCACTAAAACTTGCCGACCTCAATGGCGAATTGGATAATGCGCTAGCCCTCAAATACTGAGGACCTGCGATCGAATCACTGTCAACCGGGTTTTTACATTTGAAGTATATGGATAATTGTGTTCGACGTTTCTGTATATTAGCATTCAAAATATTAAAAATGATATAATTGGGTGTTCCTGTTTCCGTCAGAAAAGAAGAATTAATTAATGTTTGCGACAAAGACTCTTAAAACGTATTACAGACTACAGTCGAACGTACTATGCAAAACTCGCCATTATCTAAATTCAGAAAATTATCAACCTAATGCTGAATGGTTAATTGTAGTTTATTATTGCTAGTTTTCCTTTTCCTTGGTATTGTTTAGTTTTGGTATTTGTTGGTATTCCATAACAAACGTAGTGGTGATGGGGACCTGATGATACCATGCATCGAAATCTGGGTCGTCTCTATGTTAACATTCTTCTGGTGTTGTATGAATAAATCTATTTTGTTATCCATTTCCTTATTTGCATTTTGTCTAACAATCATATCCCTTACCCGTTGCTTCATTTTCTAACAATTCCAAACGTTTAACTACATCTATATATCTGTTCTGCAAACCGCAGTTCGGCGGGTGGCAATTCATATAGTACCATGACTCTACATTCTTATTCGATTGCTTTCGCTTGTAGTTCTCGGGAAAGATGAATTCTTGGATCGACTGGCTCTAGCATCTATTTATCTGATATTTCTTGCAGTATCGGAATGGCCTATGTAACACGCTACCACGCTAAAACGTGTCTCTCCTAATTCAGAAAAAAATTCGGAAACGTCAATTTATTCCTGTATTTTTCAGTTACTGTTATATGTAGATAATCAAGGTGGTAACTTCAAGGCCTTGAAACTGTTCAGGGGAATGCTTGGGCTGAATGTTAGATATTATCAAAAATGCCGAAAAATGATGCGTGATTAATCACAAATTTGTATCTTAAGTGGCTCATCGCGATCATTTTCATTTTATAATATAGAAATCATTCAAATTCCTTTGACAATAGCAATATATTTCCACAAGGATAGCGAATTTCATGCTATGGAACCATCTTTTTCCTTCAAATAAAAGCTTTTGTGCGATTAATTTCAAAACTATCTTATAAGGCCACTACTTCATTCATATGTAGCCCATGTTGTTGATATTCTAATGCATTTGCATCTTCTTTAAGTGCCCATAAATTTATTTCCTTCTCGGAGTTTACGGTGTTATGAAAAGAGGACATTGTACGGCGTTTTTTACGCCTACAACGTTTCCCCGTTTCTGATTTGCCACTCCTTTAGAATAGCAAATGCCGTTGCAGATACAGAACGCCTTCTCCTTATCTCAGACTTTCCATTGGGTTTTCTGGGTCACCGTAGTGTATTCCCATATTATCTAGTTTACGCTCTTCTTTTAACCTTTGTATTCCACGTGAATTCTTTGCTCTTCGGTACAATAAATCTGTCCAAGCGAGTCACTGCACCCTTACCATTCCCACCGCAATTTATTCCCTGCGATTTTCCTTGCAACCTGATTGCCAAACTTTTCGCAATCTCTCACAGACCTTATCGAATGGGTTTTTATTTAAATTTAATTATCATAACGGACACAAGCCAACTATTAACAATTAGTCGATGAAATTAAGTCTCAATCTGAATCAAACATCATAGTTTACAAAAACATAAATGATATATATTTTATGAGATTTATGGAGTATCTGATTCGATTTTATGCCTTTGGAAACAGTTCGGATATAATTTAGGAATTAATTTATTTCTCAATATTATGCTAAGAATTGTTTATGTAATACTAGAGATTGTTTGATTTAGACAAAGAGATGCTTTTCCTCTTTCTACGAATTTTCCAAAACATATAGACTTTATATCACAAAATATATTTTCTTTAAATAGTTGTTTTTGATAAAAATTCTATTTTTATTTTACATCCTGTTTTGATACCCTAGAAAGTTGACTTAAGAATTTAACATATGTAAATCTTATGTTTCCGAGAAATTTTAAAGGACATGTGCGAACTATCTAGTCTTGTCTTGATAATTACATCTTAAAACTTGGATCTTTCTATTAGGCATTATATTTATGCTTAGTACAAGCAACTTTCTGGAACTTAAAAACCTTACGGATTTAATTATTGATGGCGTTTCGTTGAGTAAAGCTATCTTATATTGATTGCGTTAATTATATTTTTCACCCCTCTAATTATGACTGAAGAGATTAAGGGGAAGTATGAAAGATCATAGATCCAAAGTAAGATATTTATAAATTAACGTTTCCTTCAGTGAATGCTGGAATATTCCATCATTTTTTAAACTAAATGGTACACTGTGTACATTATCCTCTCCATTTCAATTTCTGATCTGTTTTCATTTAATATCAAAGTATAGCAGGATTATAGCTGTACCTACGTCTACGAAACGTGACAGCAAATTTATGATACTCAGTTCAGTCTTAATGAAGTCACTTTTAGGATATTAGCAGGATGTTTTATAAGTGTGATTTTTGTACCTCCGTTGTGTCCTTAAGTCAGGATCATAAAAAATCCAACCTCATATTCAAGGGATACTTAAGTTGTATCATTTACTATGGTTATTTAGTGTTTGTACAGAAAATTAAGGAGAGTAGTTAGCAGATTAAGATCATCGTATAATATCACATTAATATACCTTTTATGACAATAACGAGTCAAAGGCTTCCCATATTTATTGCATTCTAAGTAAAGGTTTTAATATCCCGTTAACTCTTCCATAAGGAGTCTTCGATTGATAAAGCATGCCTCATTCCTTAATAATAATATCGGAATGGAATTTCATTGGGAAAAAGTAATAACTCTACTCATCTAAATACCTTAAACAAAGTATTATGTTTTTCTCAGTTTTTCAGAGATAGTCACAGTGTCCTCAAGAATCCCATTTGCACTTTCAGAGAGATAAAAAGTTCACGGATCGTAGGCGAGTATCCTCTCAGAGAGAAGATACCCCATCTATAGTTTAAACTACACCAAGAAACCTTCGGTTCGAGATTTCCTGAAATGCAGATCTGAAGATCTGCCATTAACGGCTCTAAAGAAGGTCCACTATTTTCCGGAAGTAGATTCTTGGTCTATGGGTTCGTACCCTTCTTTCTCTATCCTTTCCTTGAACTGCAGGTAGGTCCTCTTCCGGTCGAAGTGTTTCACCTGTGGAATGAAGAGCCATCGATCAGAGAACACAAAGAATAATTTTAACATAAGAAAGCATTTTAACAAAAACCGATTTTCAAGTTACCACCGTAAACAAAGTATTATGTTTTTTCATATACCATATAAGCATATACTATGCTTATATGGTATATGTACAGAGAATTAAGGAGAAAAGTTTTCAGAGTAAGATATTCGTAGAAAATCACGTTATTTTACCATTTATTACAATTACGAATCTTAGATTTATTATTAATTCTTAATTGTATTCCTAGTGGAAGTTGTAATCCTCCGTTAACGCTCCCATAAAGCTTTGCTTTAGATTCATAAAGCATGTCTCATTTCTAAATAGTGATATTGGAATTGAATGTTATTGGGAAAAGTAATAACTCTCTCAATCTAAACAACTTATATAAAGTATTATGTTTTTCACAGAAAGGTAGAATTATTGAATTGTGAGTTAGTTATGAAGAATCTTTGACACACTTCACTGACACACTCCACTTCGGAAACAGCAATTTCAACGCCCGAAAATACACGGAGGAATAAAAAATTAAGACAGAAATGGGTCGCAAAACGTGTTACTCCTCACTTGAAGCAAACAAATGTTCCCTTCACGTCTCAGAAAAACTGCCTTCAACATCCCGCACACTTCTTTTACCAAGAACAGAAAATATTCACGTTTAAGGAAGATTAGGATTTCCTGGAGGACTTTCATTCAACGCCATTACGTACTCCGACGCGCAAACACGTTTCACTGCACAGTTTGTGAGGGGATCCTGTCGAAAAAAGCCCGAGAAAAGAATGTATGGCAAAGGATCCCTCCAGAGCTCCTCTCAGTTTAATTCCCACTCTCCAACTCCCGACTTTTTCTTGCGTCGGCAGCCAGGAAATTTTTCGGAAAGTAAAACAAGGCGTGCAAAAGACGTAATATCCTTCTCAGTTCGCAGACACTGCGATTAAGTCATATCTGGCATAAGGAATGCTTTCCTACGTATTTTTTTACCCGCCGGAATAGATAGTTCGCAATGTCTGCGGGTAAAAAGAATGAGGCGCTGCAGAGCTGTCCTTCCGTCATGCACTTCTCCCACACGTGCTCCTCTAAATTTACGGCGTTTCCTAATTACAAAGGTCTCCCCTCGTTAAATTCAGCTCATGTGAATAGGCTTTAATCCAACCGCAGGTAATTGCCACTCTTCATTCCGATATTAATTATTCTCACCAATTACTACCTACTTTTTTTTGGGAAGGTATGCTTTTAATTTTCGCTCTTTTACTAATTTTCGCTGGGTTCCCCAGAGTGTGTAATCAGTGTAACAGACACGGAAGGTTCTTCGGATCGAGATCCAGACGACAAATAAAATTAAGCACTCATAATCTATCTACAAATATATATCTATCCATATACAATAAATACAAGTATAAACAGCAAAAATGTAACGGAGAACGAACTTTCTCCGTAAGGTTCTTTGCCTCCGCTCTTAATTCATTCCTTTGGTAGTCGAAAATACTACTTTGGCTTGGAATCACGTGATAAAAGACTCCAAAATAAATTGCATGTGAAGTTCGTTTTCGCCTCTTCCAGGTGTCGATTCATTTAAAGTAGTACGACGAATTGAATATAAAGTTCTAAAATGTTGTAAATGGGCTAAAGGTCGATGATTACGGTGTAGAATTGATGTTTTTGCATCACAATCTTGTGAATAACTAAAAACTAATTCTTTTGACAGTCTTTTCACTAATCTCCATTCCAGATAGAAATACGCTACACTATGTCCGACGTCATGAAGAGACCACGTACTATTCCATCGGAAATCAATTTTACTCTGGGCTAAATGTCTTCAAAATCAATTATCGTTAACATTTTTTTCACGCAAAAGTCGCAACAGCTCGCGCCATTCCCCCGTTAGTAATACACGAGGATATAAGATGACGTAATCTCTTCTTGACGTTGGACGAAGTATAGTATATTCGAGAATAAGAATCCAGTAAGAGAGAAAAATAAAAAAATGAAGATAGATTGGATTAACGAACTAAAAAGATATTTTGAACAAGATAGATTTGATTTGGCCATACTTCGTGGCGCTCCATTTAGAATAAATTGAAATAAATATCGGTAGTTTCCACAACTGGAAACTGGTTTTCTTTCATCCATATTATCCTGGGAGCATACACTCTAACACTCATTCTCCCTGTTTCGAGTCATCCTCACGTATATAAAATTAACTAAATAATTATTATTCCTCTAAAGCTATGGATTAGAAGATCGTGATCCTCTAAAGAGTTATAGAATCAGATCGCTCTCTGTCTGTATATATTTATGTTGAGCCCGATATTGTAAACACACTGTAACTCTCGTTTTTGGTGTCATCACTCGTCATTTATTGGTAATGAATGTGCTTATTTTGTACTTGTGTAAATATTATCAAGTCATCCTAGCTGTAGATTTAGCCAAATATCAGTGTTAGCGTGCACGAAGATTAAAAATCATAACTTAATTTTTCCAGAAAAAGCAATATGTAACACGCAAACTATTTCTATACATGGACATATATGGCTCATAAAAAATCACATTCGACAGCTGCGTTCTGATAAGGAATTAAGTGTTAATACCAATAGATAATTTTTGAGATATTTTTTAGTATTATAACTGACGTAGGTAGATGTGCAGGTAGTACTTTAAACCAAACCACCATGTTTTAGGTATCCGTACGTAATTTGATTATATTTTGAGTGTCTCTTTAAATTCACTCAAAATTTTGTAGCAGTATTCACTTTGAAACCAGGCCACTTTCCGTTGCACTATTAAAGATTCATACTCGTATATCGCAAAGAGTTCCTCAACTTCTCAGAACTCATACATATCGGATTCCTATGATAGAAATCTTAACTCATTTCCTTTTATTTCCTAGTCACTTTACGAAGAAGTTTCAGCTTCCTCAGAATACTGAGTCTTGGTTCGACTTAACTTCCTCCTCATCTCCATATCTCCGTATTTAATGTCTTACTTATTAACCAGTACCTTATTTTTGTTAATATCTTTCTTGTAAAAGTTCTCTATTTTCCTGTTGGAGATTAAATTGGTTCCATACAATTTCTACACAACGAAATCGATTCATTCTCCCACAGAGTCAAAGACAGCAGGTAGAAATGTATATTCTTTTAAATTATACGTTCTTCAACAATGTGTTGCTTATCCCGATAAGATACTGTGGTCATTTAAGCCAAATCTATACTACTACCTATTATTGAATAATATCAGTATAGATCTAATATCTCTGATTTGCAGACCTTTTCCAACGTCCTTTCATCATTACTGAAGACCGCCACTTATTTATATTCTTTAAAGAGATGAAATATTTCAGCTTTCACTCGTTTTTTGATTTAGATCTTTCGTAATTTATTTACTTTAAGTCTATAAATTATATATACTCTCTCCTATACACGTGAATAAATGTTTCACTCCCGAGGACCAAAATTTTCCCAAAAACAGGTTTTCATCATTTCTCTTATTTTCATTTATTGGTTAGCAATTTCTAGGTGGTAGTTTTTGTAATGACAATATTCAAAGCCAGTTTATTTTTTGAATTTGAGTATTCCAGACAATACATTATTATAAATTATTCTATTCTAAAAAAAATACATCCTTTTTCGCAATTCGATGAACCTTTTCCTGAATTCATCGACAGCACGGCTTAGCAAAGAGAGCACTCCATAATTTATTACAAATAATGCCCTTTTGGATAGATTAGCTCATAAAAAGGCTTATTAACAATACGGTATATGTAAATATTTTCCTCTAAATGAAAGCTACAAAAAATTTATATGGATGGATATTTTGATTTTGATATCTTCTATATTGACTAAAGAAACAATTATATGGTTTTCATTAGCATTTGCGTAATTCTTAAATTCCCAGCAGTGAAATTGAAAGAAAATTGATGCTTTTGCTATGCTCCATTTTGTTCCAGTATCGACGATAATGAGAATGCAATGACAATAAATAGAACTGGAACATTAACGTGTATAGATTTCAGAATGAGTAAACTCCGAATAACACGTGAATATTAAACCAACTGGATAATGGCTGCCACGATATTAAACCAGTGAAAACTAAGGCTTAGGATATCATTAATAATCTCTCCCGATTAAACGCACAGCACGAACGGAAACTATCATAATGAAATAGTATCTGGTAAACGTTGTAACGCAGTGCGTTAACAAACCGCTGGGGAAATAAAATCAGTAGAATGAGCGAGACTAATTTCAGCGACAGAATTCAACCCATTCCCCGTAAATTGGTTCAGGTGGCGTTCCACTCGAAGTGTTTTGTCGATTTTTTTTAACTCGGCGCCCAATCGACTCTTGCCTGTTTAGCTACGCCGAAAACTTTGCGGGAAATCGCATTCAATTGTTTAATCAGTCACCAAGAGGGCTCACGTCAATTAAGAGCGGATGAGCCAGCTTAACCGCTCGAAATCCGCGAAAAATGTTATGGATGCTTATTTTGGGAAGTGTGCTATTTAAGGGAGTGTTTTAAAAACAGACGAACGAAAGAATGGTATTCGACGCAAAAGGAGTAGCTAAATATTATTCCCATTCCGTGTCTGTCGATAAATACGTCGGAATGTATCACTGATGAATATATTGTTGATAGGGTTGGAAAAATTGAATATCTTAAACAGTTATAGCCTTCTGGACCACAGAAATATAAATCAGTCGCAATGTGGGAGATATATAGAACTATCATTTCCATCTGGTTTTCCTTTAGCCATTGTTATTTCATCAAGTTTTACATTATAATTTTTATGGGAGATTTATTTAAATATTACAGCTTTCATTAGATCATAATGATCTATTGTTCAAATGGGAAATATTACATGTGCTTATAATTATTTTATGAATTGATTGTTAATGCGTGCGGCTCTGGCGTGTTTGGAATATATTCTTTATTTTTTATATTCATTTGTTTTACTCGTTTAAGCATTGAAGTCAACATTTACATAACAAAAATTCACTAGTCACTACCTGGTATTTTTCTTCGTACTTGTGACTTCGTGAGTAATGAACTAAATTTGCTCGGATATTTGACTCCAATTTGAAAATAAGAAGCAACAAATTAATGAAAAGTACCACTTCCTAGAAAATCGTTACCTCGCTCGACGCTATGGAGTTCTTAAACTCAAGAAAATCGTAACTTGAACATTGAAAGCTAGAATTTATACAATTATTTGTATACGGGAATAGAAGGGGAATCTCCACTGTTAAGCATCGATAAAGTTGCTTGAAACCATCACTTAAAAATGTACTTTCAGACTTGAAAATCAGTAAAAAAAAGTAGCGGAAACTTGAAGCGACACTTACTGTGCTTCTGACAATTTTTTTTTCTCAGAGCTGATGCTTAAAGACAAGTTTCTTAAATTGTTAGGAGAAACAGTCTGAATTTTCCGAAATAAAATGGATAGACCAATCACTTACTGTCTACCCTTAAATTAGCTGAAAATTGGTTTCAGGGTGTCAATGTAATTGAAGACATATGATATCCAGTAAAGTTAAGGATAAAAAACCCGAGGAGATCTGACTAAAATTAGGTCAATAAAACAAAGGTTTTACCAACAAAATAAGTAAATTTTACTATCAACAGAGGTTTTTTCCACTTTTTTCCTATAAAAACCCACTCTTTTCTTTTTCCTCTCCTTTGAATCTAGCCGAAACTAGCTCCAAAAATCTGCGTGGATAGTAAACGTTATCTGTGTTGTTGTTAAACCTTTCTTTTATTTCACAAATTTCAGTCATATCTTACTTCCAAAAAGTTAGGACTTTTACCTATGTATTGAATTTTACCTGAGTATTTTTGGCAAAACGATTCTCGAACACCAAGAATAGTATCATTCGGCATCCTTACTTAAAATAGGCTCTTCTAATATTTTCATCAATTAAGGGACCTCATTAATATTATTATCATACATTTTACCCCATGGATAGTTTGAAAACTAGGTGGTAAGATGGGTCATGTGGTTAAGGTAGAGTTTTCTAAAACTAGTTTGTATTCCTCGGCTAAGAGGTCTCTGAAAATTCTCTCAGCAAGAAGGAAGATGACAAACAGAACGAGCTAGCCTCCGTCATGAAATATCATCAACGATATATTATTGCTCTGAAGAAAACAGGTACTAGGATCTAATTCTTTCAATACCACAGACGGACTTCAATCAGAAAATTCTCGAAAAAATCTATAGCCTCCCAAAAGAAAGCTCTTCTTGCTCACAGTCCGACCGGATTTCGAAAACGTTGGATAAATTCGGAGGAAATGCCTTTCCATTTGCTCTCTCAATTCTCTTAATCCCACCTAATCTCATTCTCTATCCATCACGCACGCACAGCCGTGTGCACACACACTCACACACACATTCGCTTGTTTTTTCCCCACTCCGCGTCGTGCGCAACTTAGTTACGTACAAAACCGCCCCATTAGACGCAACGATTGCCTTAACTGTGACGCCATCTTCTGGAGAAGGTAGAAAATCGTTGTTCAATTGTTCTCTGTAACGGAGTCCGATTTGCCGAGTTCCTCTTCAATTACGGCGACAAGGTATCAAGGAGGAATTGGAGGAGATGCCTCGCAGGAAATAATCTCTGATTAGAATCACGACTCTCGTGGATAACGGACACTGTCTCCGTCTTTCACTGGCTTTATCCCTTGCACCGCTGTACGAAATTCAATCTCGGGAATTTACGAGGAAGGAAAAGCAAATTACTATCTAGATTGCGATTTTAAACCACGTGCTGCTGCTCCTCTTCTGCTTGAAGTGCTATGCTTTTTGAAGAAACCGCTACGTTTCGCGTGTCAGCGATCCAGAATTCACTGTATCCCGGACTTCGAGGAATGCAGTAATCCTTTTGAAGCTAAATTAGAGTCCTCTTTGTCCCGGTAACTGGGAACGTCCAATTTCTGGCAAAAATCGTCGCGAGATCAAAAGAACTCATTATTTCCACAGTTATTTCTACTTGTCCGATTCAGAGTGAGGGATCGTAATGAAGGTTAATTCGATATTGATCAGGCAATTCCATAGGTTATATTTTACGCATTTCTTTCCAAGAAGTGACGCTATAATGTTTCATTATTTTTTTATCTATAAAATTAGCTTTAGTTGTTTTTATAATGAGTCTTATTAGGTCTTATAATCTAGTTATGGAAATGTTTTAGATTCCTCTGTAGGTCAAACATTGAATCGAGCATGACTTTTTAA